>OZ004699.1:12587249-14991990 GCA_963924545.1 Pogonocherus hispidulus
AAAATGAACACATTCCATCGAGTTTCAACCGAAATTAAACTCCATTTGAAACGTCTGAATTGACTATCAATATATACGGATATAGACGGATTGAAAATGTTTTGTAGAAATAAAATAACGACCGAAAAATTCAGCACTCACCGCTAAATAAATTGTGTATGTTCAGCAATGCTCGATTGCAACAACTGCAACTAATCAGTCAACAAAATGTTCTGTTTGAAGACGACGTGTGACGATCGCTTAATCCGAGGACGTGGGTTAGAATCCCCATTCCGCGGAACCATTTTCAATTAAATTATATATACAGGGTGACCCACTGTGAGCGTACAAAAATTTACCAGGGGGTAGAGCAGACCAGAATAAGAATAAAACTCTTATAAAAAAAATGTCTCTGATGCACGCCTAACGAGTTACAGGGTGTTATTTTGGAGAAAAAAAAAACAATTTTCCGGAATAATTTAAAAACCGTTTCGTAGATTTAGGTAATTCTTGGGTGACGTGTACATCTATTAAAGGATATTAAAACTACATGGTGTTTCTTTAAGTCTGACACCTGTGGTGGCCTAAGCCTACTCTTCCTTATGATTTTGTCTTCATAACTCTTGCATATCCTACTTTTTCGTAGATTAACTAAGTTTTCCTTAATCGTCTATCAATTCTGCACAAAAAACGTGCTTATGTTACATACCTCTAAAATCAACCATTTTCGAGTAAATTGAGTGTAAAGTACCGACTACATTATGCAGAAAAATACATGCAAAGGAACTCATAAGGAAGAGTAGGCCTAGGCCACGACAGTTGTTAGAGATAAACAAACACCATGTAGATGTTTAGATGGACACGTCTCCCAAAAATTACGTAACGATTTTTAAGTTATTGCAGATTTTTTCAAAATAACACCCTGTAACTCGTTAGGCGTGCATCAGAGATTTTTTTTATAAGAGTTTTATTCTTATTTTGGTCTGGTTCACCTCTTGGTAAATTTTTGTACGCTCACACTGGAACCCCCTGTATACGTTTATATTAACGCCTATTCGGGTTTTACTAGGAGACAGATATCCTGCTTTTAGCATTCAAACAATATCTCGCTAAATTTATATATGGAAGAAGATAAAGAAATGTTTTGATGAAAATATGTGTTTACGCCACTTTACGGCAGTTGCTGCCATCTATCTTATTTTAAGAGAATGTAGCGCGGCCGGTGATAGAAAAAGGTAGAATAGAAATTGAGTCAGCATTTGGTCTTCGTATAGTAAAGAATTAATAAGTAAGAAAGAATTGATAAGTGGTTGTGCCTCCTTATCCTTATTTCACCTAAATCTTTCCCTCCTTATTTCCCTATTTGGTGAGGAGTATCAACGAGAAGGACGACTAAGGCCAATTTAGGTAAGTCTCCTAACATTTATCATATTCAACCATATACAGTCCACAATAAATTATAGTCGAATACTCTGACATAACATTTTGATCCTTGAGCCAGGATTAATCGCGAGATTAATTTTGAACCTAGTAGTCATATTTTAGATTTGTCAAGTAAATCCAATTGAACAATATTTTTGTTATATTCTTTATATCCATTCCAATTCATCAATTTACATTTTATTAGTATTAGTTTATCGTTGACCAGTGTTGATAAAAAATTATCTATTTGCCTTGTAAAAAAGAGTATTGGGAACAATGCCGCATAGTTGAAATTCGTATTTCGTATTACCGTTCCCCCTCTTTTCCAGTAGTTCGAATTCTGTTTATATACCTAGTAGTAGACAAAACCTATAGTAGAGAAAACGCGCATACATGCGCATTTCAGACTTATCCGAGAAACAACCTGACCTACCTAGCAAAAATCACTTTGATTAAAACATTACTTACAATTATTGATTATAACATTCCGTTATTGGTTAACAATAGTTATTAACCGTTTAAGATGCCACAAAAATCCGAAAATGAGTTAAAATTAGATAGGTTAAGAGCAAAACGTGAGACTCTCTTTCGTCGCATTCAGTTATGTTATGATGCTAGTGAAGCTTTAATATCAGACAAAAAGAATATTTCCAAACAAGAAAATTTTAAAGTGCGTTATACCAATATAGAAAAAACCATTACAAATTATAATGAAATAGTAAATGAAATAATTGTCATAAAACAGTTACTAAAACCAGATGAACTCGTTTCATATACTAGTTTAGATGCTGCGGAAGATTTATATGATCGTATTAAATATGTCGCATCCCAAATGATTACCATACCAATAAACCAGAATTTAGAAAATAATAATAATAAACCTAATATCCATATACCTAAAATAGAAATCGTAAAATTTGATGCTTCTGACTTAAGTTTATGGCCTATTTTCTATGAAAATTTTAAACAATTAGTTCACCTTAATTCTAAATTGTCAAGCGCTGAAAAGTTGCAATATTTGTTAGGAAGTTTGTCGGGAAAAGCTTTAAAAACTGTTAATGCCATAGAAAATATTCCAAGTAATTATGATATTATATTTAAATTATTAGTTGATACGTATCATGATAAAAAATTTTTGTGTAACCTGTATTTAGATAGATTATTAAATTTTCGTAGTATTTCTAATAATAACCCCGATGGTTTGCAATCTTTTCTGGAAAAATTTGATACTAATGTGTCCGCCTTAAAACGCCTAAACGTGGAGGATTTAGAAGATTATATCATAACATATATAGCCATGTCAAAATTGCCACAAGAAACTAGTAGTGCCTTTGAATTAATTAGAAATAGCCAAGAGTTACCAAAATACAATGATTTAATCGAATTTGTACGCAAACAGAGTAAAATTACATTTGCATCAGAAAGATTACGTAAATCTCCATTTCATCCAACCTCCAATAGTTCGACGAAAAGTTCTAAAACTTTTGTAACAAATAATTCAAATCGTGGAAAAAATTGTTTGTTTTGCAAAAAGGGTGTACATTTGTTAAAAGATTGTTATGCATTTAAAAATAGTTCACATGATGAAAAATTTAAATTAGTTAAAACTGAAAATTTGTGTATCAATTGTTTTTCTAATAACCATAAAGTAAGTTTTTGCCCTTCGAAATTTACATGTCATTTTTGTGAATCTAAACATCATTCGTTATTACACAAAACTTCATTACCGAATGAAAACCCTAATTCTCAAAGAGAAAATTATCCCTCCACTTCCACTTCAAGGGACAATAATTCTGTACAAGAAAATACACAAAGTACCAGTGCACCTACTCGAACATTATGTTCAAAATTTAATATTGTAGAAATTAATAAACATCAAGTTGTCCTGCTGAGCACGGCACTTGTAAAAACCATAGATAAATGGGGTGGAGAACAAACGCTTCGTTTTTTATGCGATAGCGCATCCATGTCTAATCTTTTGACTTTTGATTGTTGTAGAAAATTAGGTTTACCTTACCTAAAATTAACACCCAATGTTATTGGTATTGGAAATATAGCGAAACCTCTTAAAGGCCGTACTAATTTGGATATAGTTTCTAACCTTAATCATAATATAAAATATTCCATTGAAGTTTTACTCATCGATAATATTACAAATTTTTTGCCCGATTCTACAGTTAATTGTGAATCGTTTGATTATTTGAATAATTTACCGTTGGCAGATCCAACATTTCATATCCCAGGCAAAATAGATGGGATATTAGGAGCAACAATGTTTGCCGAAATTTTAGGTTCGCATCGAGTAAGCGGTCCGTTAAATATGCCCATTGCGGTACAGTCTAAATTAGGTTATTTAGTAATAGGTAATGCTCCCTCCCTAGAAAGTAAACGAGATAGTAAATCATATTGTACTCTTCTATCCCTTGAATCATTAGTTGAGAAAATGTGGGAACGTGAAGATTTCGAAAATCCCGTTAGAACCAATGAAGATATTTTTTGTGAAAATATGTATGTAGAATCTGTCAGTCGTGATAATACTGGGAGATACACCGTTACATTGCCATTTAATGAAAATCCTTCTATATTAGGAAATTCGTATAATTTAGCAAAAAATCGTTTGATTTCTTTAGAACGAAGACTTGAAAAAGATCATAGTCTCCGTAACATTTTCAGTTCAATAATACAGGATTATTTAGATAAAGGTCATATGTCTTTAGTAACAAATGCAAAATTAGATAATCTGCAGTATTTTATCCCTCACCATTGTGTAACCAAGGTGGAGAGTATTTCCACTCCAAATCGAATTGTTTTTGACGCCAGTATGAAAACTGACACAGGTTACTCCTTGAACGATATTTTATATAGAGGTCCTAAATTGCAAAATAATATATTCACCATACTTCTTAATTTTCGCTTGTACCCTGTATGTATGTGCGCAGATTTGAAGGCCATGTACCGTCAAATCAATATTATAGAGGCTCATAGACCTTTCCAAAGAATTTTGTGGCGATTCGATGTAAAAGATAAAATTTCGATATATGAACTTAATACTGTATCTTTTGGTGTAACTAGCAGTCCATATTTAAGTTTACGCACGGTGAAACAATTGACCCAAGACGAATCTCAGTCATATCCGGAAGTTATTGAATATATTGAGCGCGATATGTTTATGGACGATTTAATATGTAGTGTAAAAAATGTACAACAAGCTATTGAAATACAACCCCAAGTAGTAAATTTGTTTCAGTCCGGTGGATTTCAAATAGTTAAGTGGGTATCTAACTCTCCAGAACTATTGTCCAATATTCCTGAAAATATAAAATTGCCGCCAATGGTTGATTTTGAAAAGGGTAGTTGGAAGGTTTTAGGACTACAATGGAATCCTTCTACTGATCAATTTAGTTTCGTCATAAATTTGGAGAAGACCATCTGTACAAAAAGAAATATGTTAAGTTTACTCAGTCGCACATATGATCCATTAGGGATGTTAGCTCCAACAACACTCTTTATAAAATTATTAATTAATAAACTTTGGGAAATGAAGTTAGATTGGGACCAACAAGCTCCTAAAGAAATAGAAAAATTATGGATAAAATTCCAAGATGAATTTACGTTATTAAATAATTTGAAAATTTCCCGTCATTTGTTGATATTTGAAAAAACTTCCCTCCAAATTGTAGGTTTTGCAGATGCGAGTGCCTCCGGTCTGGCTTCTGTGATATATATTCGTGCTATAGATAATGTTGGTCACGTGAGTGTGACTTTTCTATGTGCTCAGGCAAAGGTTGCCCCGATGTCAAAAATCACCCTCCCTCGTTTAGAATTGGTTGCTGCTGCCAACTTAGCCCTTCTAATAGCCCATGTTAGAGATATATATTCAAGTCGAACACGTATTGACAAAATTTACGCATTTTCTGATTCAATGATAACGCTGAATTGGATTCATTCGGTTCCTAGAAAATGGAAAACTTTTGTATCCAATAGAGTAACTAAAATTCAAAATTGCTTATCGTCTTCCCATTGGTATTTTGTTGAAGGTAAACAAAATGTTTCAGATTGCGCAAGTAGAGGTCTCACTCCGTCAGCTTTAATTAATCATAAAACCTGGTTTTCGGGACCATCTTGGTTATTATTGCCACCCTGTGAATGGCCTATTAGATCATTTACAGAAAACTATAACCAGGCTTTAGTAGAAAATGAATTATTAGTTCATATAGTTGTAAAAAACAATATATCCCCTTTGTATACATTAATTGAATATTTTTCCTCTTGGAGTAAATTACTTAATGCCACAATATATGTATTAAAATTTACCAAGATATTACCCAAGAATGAAAGAATACGGAAGTCTGATTTAGATAAAGCCGAACAAATATTAATTCGCGCAGTTCAGCAAAGACATTTTCCAGAAGAAATTAAACTTTTGTCCAAAAATAAAATTATAAAATCTAATATACGTCGTCTTAATCCTTTTATTAAGGATGGGATCATTCGTGTGGGTGGAAGATTAAGTATGTCTAATCTTAGTTTTGACCATAAACATCCCATTTTATTACCAAAATTTGACCCATTTGTAAATTTACTAATTGATTATAATCATAAATTATTTTGTCACACAGGAACTTACCTTTTACATTCTTTATTGCGACGAAATTACTGGATACTATCGGCACGTGATATAATTCGAAAGCGTACATGGAAATGCAACCATTGTTTTAGATTACGCCCTAAACCTCAATATCCATTAATGGCCGATTTGCCACTTGAACGTGTAAGTCAAGCAAGCGCATTTACTTCTACTGGGGTAGATTTTACAGGCGCTTTTCATATAACTCTTGGACGTCGAAGAGGTGTCAAAAGCCAGAAGGCATACGTTTGTTTATTTATATGTTTAGCCACTCGTGCAGTTCATATTGAATTGGCTGCAGATTTATCCACGGAATCGTTCTTAGCTGCTTTAAAACGTTTTTTGTCGCGTCGTGGAAATTGTGCTACCATATTTTCGGATAATGCCACAAATTTTCTCGGTGCAAAAAATCAAATTGATGAGATTTATAAATTAATTAAATCTAAAGAATATAAAAATGCTTTTCAAGGAGAACTTAATATTCGGAAAATTAATTGGAAATTTATTCCCCCCTCCTCTCCGCATATGGGCGGTATCTGGGAATCGAATATTAAGACTTTAAAAACTCACCTAACGAAAATTGTAGGAACCCAAATTTTATCATATGAAGAATTTAATACAGTCTTGATACAGATAGAAAGTTTAATGAACTCAAGACCTTTATGTTGCTTAAGTAACGATGCTAATGATTTGAAAGCATTAACACCTTCCCATTTTTTATATAGTTCACCCTTGAATTCATTTCCTGCAGAAGACCTATCTGTAGAACCGTCCAATAGACTATCTAGGTATAAATTATTAGACGCGATAGTTAGTCAATATTGGAAACGTTGGAATGTAGAATATTTGTCTACTTTACAAATTAGACAAAAGTGGAATACTCCTAGTTATCCCGCGAAAGTAGGTCTGGTAGTAGTTATCATGCAGGATAACATTCCCCCTTTACAATGGCCATTGGCTATTATAGAAAAATTATATGTAGGCAGGGATGGAATAGCCCGAACTGCTCTTGTAAAAACAAAGAATAGTTCTTATTTGCGTCCTATTGTTAAGTTATGTCCACTTCCAACGCAATAATTTAGTTATAGTTTAGTAATTTTAAGAGCATGGGGCATCGGGTTTTGTAATAGTTTTAGTTGTATAAATACGAAGTATAATTTTTCGTTATATATTTTGTTTTGGTTGTTCTATATAGGACATTTAATTATACTGAATTAACATTCATTTTCGGGGGGTCAGGATGTTTACGCCACTTTACGGCAGTTGCTGCCATCTATCTTATTTTAAGAGAATGTAGCGCGGCCGGTGATAGAAAAAGGTAGAATAGAAATTGAGTCAGCATTTGGTCTTCGTATAGTAAAGAATTAATAAGTAAGAAAGAATTGATAAGTGGTTGTGCCTCCTTATCCTTATTTCACCTAAATCTTTCCCTCCTTATTTCCCTATTTGGTGAGGAGTATCAACGAGAAGGACGACTAAGGCCAATTTAGGTAAGTCTCCTAACATTTATCATATTCAACCATATACAGTCCACAATAAATTATAGTCGAATACTCTGACATAACAATATGGAAAACATATGTTAATGGTTAATGGTACCTGCTAATGGTACATTTTTCAACAACATTTCAATATTACATTCAATTATGAAAAATATCATGTCAATTTCCTATACATAAAAATATTTCAATTTTGCTAGATAATGGATTCAGTATCCCAAAAGGGGTATTTGCCTTCAATCGAAATGAAAGTGGAAACCTGAATTTTTATAAAATATATTTTTTTTTATATTTATTAGGATAAAAATTATTAAGATTGAATCGGTAGAAAATTTTTAATTCAATATTGAAATTTTATTCTATATTCGTGACGTCACTAAGCTAAAATTAGGGAATATGTATCTATAAAGAGGCCACACTGATAATATGTGGCTAGATTCAGTTTGTAACGACCACAAACGACAGTCGACGACATTTCGATAATTGACATTTGAAATTTCCTGTTTGTGTTTGGCTTGACAACTTGACTAGTTGTATTGTTGTTTTCTTGTAAACTTTTATTAAACATGGAGCAAGGTTTTGTAGAGGCCAAGTCCGACAATTTACCGGTTATAGATCCTTTTATGATAAAGATCCTATAGATCCTTTCAGAAATAAAAGGGATGAAAAATGTAAGGTTAGTATTTAACTTAACAATATTACTGCAAAGTCGATTAAATATATTCAAAAATTACCTTTACAAATTACGATGTTTTTCTATTACCTACTAATAAATACACTTGTAATCAGTCACAGGCAGAGACAACAATTCACAGGTAAAAATATAAACTAAAAACAATGTCTCATGTTTACCATGATGCTTACCCTAACCAAACAATTCAAACATAAACAAAAGTAAAGTTGTCACGCAGTGACACCAACCACACAAATGAATATATATTAGAAATCACTAAAAAATGGCGCAAATTTTGAATTTTCGCTTAGTGACGTCGCATAGATATCGCGCACAATAAAAAAATAATTTATGGACTTAAATGAACCCAATATTAAAATTCCAGAAATACGTATCTCTTCTTTTTCCAACTACTTTCCATTACCGATGTAAAAAAAAATAGGAAAACACCCCCATTCGCATCGCAGAGGATACGACATATGCAAAGAGCAAATCTAAATAAAAAACAAAATGTCTGGAAATTGAGAATGTATTGTTAAACCCATCGGAAATGTCAACGCCGAATCGGCAAGAAATCAATTTAAGGCTCGAATCTACAATAAAAGGTCTTATTATTGAAACCTGTCACACCCAGGAAGGGAATCACCACGGGCGATTCATCAAAATACAAGTACGAAATGGCAAACGGCAAATAAACAGCGCCATTATAGTCACAAGTCAATATCCTGCGAAAGGGAATCAATATTTGATATTATTATTTCAGTTAGGGCCCCGGGCTAAGGTGTTTTGACACGAGCCGAATATTTATGGAAAGTGACGGCAGATAACTGATGGATTTTTTTATGAATTTAATAACTTTATGGCCTGGGAAATTGGCCGTTGCCTTTTATCTTCATGTTGAAACCTAATTTTATGGGTATTTAGAATATTCGTATACCCGGTGGTTCTCCAAAGTCAAAAAATGTAATAATAATTTTTTTAATGGGACATGAGAGTATGTCTTTCAAACAACAAAAAAAACTCAAAAACAAAACAATAATTCAACAACAATTCAACAAAAGTTAGCTCGAATTTCGTGTACATTTTTTGTACAACTATGTTCAGGACAAAATTAACAGCATTATTAAATTTAAATAATATTTGTCATATCAGACCTTCCATTCAGGTCCATCCTATGGAAATTACTCCACGTGCCAAAATTTCTAGTAGTATACAGGGTGTCCCAGTGTGAGCGTACAAAAATTTACCAGGGGGTGGACCAGACCCAAATTAGAATAAAACTCTTGTAAAAAAAGT
This sequence comes from Pogonocherus hispidulus, assembly GCA_963924545.1. Classification (NCBI taxonomy): domain Eukaryota; kingdom Metazoa; phylum Arthropoda; class Insecta; order Coleoptera; family Cerambycidae; genus Pogonocherus; species Pogonocherus hispidulus. The sequence continues at coordinate 12,596,746 of OZ004699.1, forward strand.
TTCTCTGATGCACGCCTAACGAGTTACAGGGTGTTATTTTAGAGAAAAAAAAAACAATTTTCCGTAATAACTTAAGAACCATTTCGTAGATTTAGGTAATTTTTGGGTGGCGTGCACATCTATTAAAGGTCATTAAAACTACATGGTGTTTGTTTAACTCTGACACCTGTGGCGGCCTAGGCCTACTCGTCCTCATGATTTTGTCTTCATAACTCTTGCATATCCTACTTTTCCGTGGATTAACTAAGTTTTCCTTAATCGGCTACCAATTCTGAACAAAAAAGGTGATCTTACACAGCTCTAAAATCAACCATTTTCGAGTAAACTGAGTGTAAAGTACCGACTACATTCCTTTATGCCGAAAAATACATGCAAAGGCAGCCATAAGGAAGAGTAGGCCTAGGCCACCACCAGAGTTAAACAAACACCATGTAGTTTTAATGACCTTTAATAGATGTACCTACACGTCACCCAAAAATTACCTAACGATTTTTAAGTTATTGTGGAAAATAATTTTTTTTCCCAAATGAACACCCCGTAACTCCTTAACCCCGTGCATCAGAGAATTTTTTTTATAAGAGTTTTATTGTTATTTTGGTCTGGTCCATCTCCTGGTAAATTTTTGTACGCTCACACTGGGACACCCTGTATAATATAATATATTGGATGGGAAATTTAAGAACATTCAATCTAAATATTGTGTAGCAATGGCAACATTAGTCCCACCATGCAAGGGGTTACCTATACGGGGTGTCCCAACGAAAAGTATCACATTTCGCCGCCCTATATCTCGAAAACTAAAAGAGATATCGGGATGCGGTTTGGGCAGAACGACTTAAGATTTTTGTTTTTTTTTTGGCACTGTTGCCAAATCTCCAAATATATTGGTAAATTTTTTATTAAATACGCTCCTTTTTGGAGTAAAATTACTTGCTTATATTAAGTGGAACACCTTATATATTTTGCCATAATCAGGAAGCCTAATCACTTTACTTTTCAAAAAGGTGTGCATTGTTTACATTATCTTGAGAATTGGAGCCACAAAATTCAGTTGAATGGGAGCACCTCTTACTTGAACAGTTTGTGAAGCTAGTCTTCGTTTTCACAGTAGCCATGAAAAACAAAAGGACAATAATAAACTGTATTGTCAGTTGTGTCAAATATTTGAAGTATAGATATAAAAATGTTCACATTAGAAGGATCACACACTTTTGATCACTTACTACTGAGGATGCACAAATGTATATTGAAGTAAATGGTGGTCAGTTAAAACAAATTGTTTTCTAACTTATTCAAGTACCTTTTATTTATACAGTTATTTTGATTATTTTATCTGTTATTTTTATTACTATCATTGTGCTTTGTTGTTATTGTTAACAAAACTCGTTCCTACCGATTATTAAAGAATTATTCTTTTCTCCCTATCTGTTTTCATTTAAGAAGCAAATGCAGTCAAGTTCCACATCAAGTTTGATCAGATATTTTAAAATGATAAAATATATAGGGTATTTTATTTAAAATAAGTGTACAAAAACTTAAAAATAACTTTACAAAGAAGGAGGTATTTTCTTTTATTCCTAATAACCCAAATAAGAGTACTTCTAACAAACTTAATTTTGTGGCTCCAATTCTCAAGATAATGTAAACAATGCATACCTTTTTGAAAAGTAGAGTAATAAGGCTTTCTGATTATGGGAAAATACACAGGGTGTTCCACTTAATATAAGCAAGTAATTTTACTCCAAAAAGGAGCGTATTTAATAAAAAATTTACCAATATATTTGGAGATTTGGCAACAGTGCCAAAAAAACTTACAAAAATCCTAAGTCGTTCTGTCCAATCCGCATCCCGAGATCTTTTTTAGTTTTTGAGATATAAAGCGACGAAATGTGATACTTTTCGATGGGACACCCAGTATTATGTACAGGTTGAAATGAGTAATTAATGGATTTGCTTCAGTTGGATACAATGCAATGTTCATACATGTCTGACTAATTGAGATATCTGACATTCACATTTCAGTATCTATTCCAGGGGCAAATAATAGCTTGTACCTAGTGAAAGTATAATTTCAATGTCGGTTCTGCTTTGTATGAGAATAATAAGTAGAAACGATTAATAAAGGCTCCACCTAAACCCCAACATAGCTCACTTCACGAGTTTCTCCCTAACCAAGTCCTAACAAATATTTTTTCAGGCACTGTCAACTTCAGACCATTGTATAAGTTAATACGTAAAAGTTATGACCTTATCCACACATTCTAAGAAATGTTTGTATACAATGTTGCTCCTTTCTACCGTATTCTCTATTTTTATTTTTACTGTTATTTCAACTTTAATCCTGAAAAGTACTCGTATTTATAGATTGCTTAAAGGAATAATAGTTTCAAGCCTCGTACAATAAAACCTAATAAAATACCCCTTAAATCTAGATGCAATGTTAAATGAGTCATAATATCTTACCTTAGCAAACTTCAATTTAATTTGTTAAATTATATGCAAATATTTTGTATTAAAAATGCAATTCTATATACTAAAGTTACCTTATTATTTAAAAAATATTTAATCTTGTAGAGTGAAAGTATAGTACACACCTACTATATATTGATATGCAAAATATCATACCACGTATAAAGGTATTAAGTTACAACAGTTGAAGCCCTGTTGGCATTTCAGGGTTGGCTGAAACTTCTGAATAAGTTCTACACAAATCTCATATATACAGAGAATTGCGGAGCACTGAAATTATACCAAATAGCATCGTTAAAATGTATAATTTCATGCATTAAGTACTCTCTGTAGAAACTCATATTAATAAATAAATTCGAAGACAAAATAGTTAGAATAATAATAATACATTATAATAATACTCATAATTCATTATTCTTTATTATTATATAATTATATAATTCATTATTATATTTATTCATCTTAACTATTAATTGTATCGTGATTCCTCATAGTTGGCTATTAAAGGTTCTACAAATATACAAAATACACCCCCTGTTACAAAACTTTCTGTAAACAATAAAGGTGTAAAACCAAAATACAAATAAAAACCAACACCGATCATTTATAGAAACGGATTTTATCCATATAAAAGGGGGAATATACCAAAGTGAACGTCTCAGTGACCTTTGGTTCTGTATGTCTTAATTCTTTATCCAACACCTCGAATAGCACCCCATATAGAAATCAAATTAAAAAAACTCGGCACAAAACTGCGTACAATAAACTTTCTAATGTATGATTACTTAGAATAACTGAGATAAATTCAAAGATACAAATATATAATTTTATATATCTAGATAAATGCAAAATATTACATATATAGAAAGTGGAAAGTGGAGTAAAGGACTATCAGACACAATATACTCTGAATAATCAGAAATTACAACAAACGGAATTGGCGATTCCAAGAATGAATGCACCCTCTACATAACAATATTTGGACCTATTTAAAAAGACCTATCTAAATATTTACCTCATCTATGTGGCTAAACATAACTAAAAAATATACAGAAAAATATCGTCAACTAGCAATAGAAGTAAAAATAATATGAAAACAGAAACAAAGGACCATATTTCACATATTATAAGAGCTATTGGTGAAGCCTCTTGAAAGTTCCTCTGCACGGCTATTTGTCCATCATTAAGCGATGTAATAGGTATTTTTATTTTAGTATGGATTTGACTATAGACTGATTCTGCAAGATGTGTAAAATATAGATTTTCTAGTTTTTACATGTATCATGCATTGTTACACCCAGCCATCACTTCCTCTAGATTTAAGTTGTATTTTTCGCCTGTCTCTATAAATCATGCCACGCGCCCTGATTTTATGAATGTTTGCAGCACCGGCGGCTCTAATTACAAACCGCAAAATAAAAAACAACACGGCACAGTATAGCATCTACGTAGTTTGATCCGGAACGCTTGCTCTTAATGTGAACGTGTATGTACGTGGCGATATGTTTATAATGTTTATCTTATTTTATTACTACCATTGCCCAGGCAGATGAAACATCAACTTACGGGATACGAAGCTACAATACATACATTTAAGAGTCCATTCACTAGGTTGAAATAAGCCCTAGCGTCCGGCTCGTGTCTAATTATAAAAAAACTAAAAGATTGCGACTTTTAGTAAAAAAGTATTGAAAGATAAGACTTTAATCTAAGTCCCTATAGTAGTAACTTTTGGTATTTCTTTTTATTTTTAAAATTCCAGGCAAACAATCTTGTACTAAAATAGCGTATTTTCAAAAATTATTTTCTCTAAAATACATGTATTAAACAAAAATTTGCTACTATAGGGATCTAGTTTATCTTTTGATCTTTCCGGTGATATATAATTTATAACATTAAAAAGAAATGTTGTTGCAATTATAAGACAAATCCGGTACCCTTGCAATGAGGGCTTTATTTCCATGTGCCTTTTTACTTCGGCTTTACGTGCACCTCTGAAATCTTAATAATTCGATAGTTGGAACACAGCCTTCTCGAAGGCTGTGGTTGGAATATATAAGTCTCCACCCATCGGCCACCCATCCTCTCAATCCGACCCAACATTCATGCCTGTCAAATCTACAGAGAATGGACCCTTAAGGTCTAGTAAAATGCAAAAAAATAATAGTTTACAGACTAACAATCAGTATAAAAGAAAGAAGATGATTTTTACTTTTACAACAAACTAATGCACCTACTGTAATAAAATAGTATTTTATTGTAATAAAAAAATTGTACTTAATAAATTAAAAGTTACTTCTATGGATATGATCAAATTGGTCATTTTGATACCTAATATTTCAATTTGAAGCAATTTAAACATTAATCTAAAACATTAGTCAATATATCATTCAAATAACCTAACATATAGGTACTTAATAAAAATCATAGATATAATTATCCTTTATTATATCTATGATAAAATGATAGTAGTGAGCCACTTTCTTGTATCTCCCTGTATAATTACCAGTATGATTCCCAAAATTTATAAGGTTTGCTTTAACGGTTTATTACAAAATTGTTTAACTCACTTTTATCGAAATTTACAGAATTATATTTATTCTGTAAACTCCGTTTTATCTACCGCTATTACCATAAAATAATTTCTAATAATTGTGTACCAACGGTAATGGCAATACCACTCGACGATTCCCCCTAGCCGATAAAACAACATTTATTAATTCAAAATCTATTTTCCGACAATAACTAAATCTTAATTACGTTTTAATGGAAGGCACTGAGCGGGCCCGATTCCTCGTTTCATTCATTATCGTCCTCGAATCCGACCGTATCGGAAATATGAAATCAATCCTATTTGCCAGATTTCATGCAAATTTAATTGACATTTTATTCTGTTGGGAGGAATGTAAAGTAGTTAGCTTTATTCATTTAAATTACATTTTTGCGACCGTTCGAAAGACAGCACGTAGTTAATGACAATTATATTTCATCCTAATTTCCTGAACGTTACTATTCCTGGTACATTATGGTTTTATGTCAGGCATTCAATGTTTGATTAATGTACATACGTATTCGCTCTTTTGTTTTCTATTTGTAAGTCTCAAACACTTTAAAAAATAACGAAGAAGGTCACAAAATCGTAAAAAAATGCACAGTAAAGAAATAATCTAAAATAAAAATAAAAAAGTAAATAACGCACTTAAGATATAAAAGATAAACAAGAAGTCATTAACAAAATACTAGACAACAACTGTATAATAAAATATTAAAATAGAGGTGATACCGTACTGCTTACCTTACCTTATATATATATTTCCATTGTAGACTCATAATTTTAAGATTCATCGGTAGTCGCCCGAATCTAAATAGAGTGGTTGCTCAATTGTCTACAAACTAGCATTATGGATAGTTTTAAAAAACCATAACCTCATAAATTGTAATGAAAACTTTATAAATTCAAATAAATGTATATATATTTTGTTTTAAATAAAACTGTTAAAATTAAATACTGACAATAGAGGGTACGTTTAAAATGTATTTTTTCCAATAGTTTCCTATATAAACGCTCCCTCGTATAAATTATGTAAAGATCTAAGCCACAAACTTCCAAAATGGATCTCCTTCAACTCCAAATACTTTGTAAAATCTCTTTTGAGTTTTTAGAATTAACGAAAAATTTATCTTTGGCCCACAAATTCTAAATTAGTTTCATTAGATGTTAAAAGTTTATTCACCTCAATCCCAGTCGCAGAATTAACGTCAGCACTATGCAATTTAATAAATCAGTCAAAATTAAACAGTACAGAAAAATATGAATTAATAAGTTTAATAATAAAGGTATGCATTAAACAAAATTATTTTTATTTCAATGGAAAATAAATTGAACAAAAAAAACGGATTACCCACCTATTTCTCCTTTGTTAGCGGAAATTTTTATGAATCTTTTTGAAAACACACTGTTCCATAGTCACAATCAATAATTTAAAATCACATGTCCACCTTTGGGCTCGCTATGTAGATGACATTTTTTGTATTTGGACTGGTACTGAAAGAAATTTGAGCGGCTTTCTCAGTTTTTTAAATTCGCTTAACGATAATATTCAGTTTACAGTGGAAAATGAGGAAAACAATCAATTAAATTATTTGGATATAACAATAAGAAAGGTATAAAATAAATAAAAATTATCGGTTTATAGAAAACCAATAACTTCCGACGCAAAAATACCAGCAAGTTCGCAGCAGTCCTGGCAAATAAAAAAGTCGGTTTTCCATAGTTTAATACATAGGCTTTTAATGTTTCCGCTAGAAAAAGCAGATTTTGAAAAAGAATTAAGTACAATCAAACAAATTGCAAGAAACAACGAATATAAAGAAAAACTAATAGATAGCATGATAAAAAAACAAAAGGAGAAAATTAATTCGTCGGGAGTTTTACAATATTCGGGAAAAAGAAGCCACCTATAGTTCTATTAATCACGTCCCAGGTTATAGTGAAAAATAGCTCGCAGATTAGAACGAAACGGGTGTAAAACGATTAGTGTCAACAAGCGTACTATTGGGAGGATTTTGATAAACAACAAAGAAAGGGTTAGTAAATTAAAACAATCTGGAGTATACCAAATTAACTGCGTGGATTGTAATGTCGTGTATGTGGATCAAACCGGTAGAAGTATTGAAACTAGAGTAAAAGAACATAAAAAATCCATACTAAATAACGCAAAAAATTCAGGATTTTCGACGCATTGTATAGAAAACAATCATTTTATAGATCAGAAAAATGTAAAGGTACTACATCGTGAAAAGAAAGGAAAGCGCTTAGATCTGTTAGAGCAATTAGAAATTAAAAAATCTTTAATTATAAATCCTTGTACTACGAATGATCCGATAGATTTTACACTTTCGCCCTTCTTAGCACAGGTACTAAAAACTCGGTTTTTACCAGATGGTAGGATCAATCGGGGGTAGGTGAACGTAAACAAATAAATAACGAAAACGTGCTTGGAAACATTTAGTAATAGACATTTACTCTATTAAAAAAGGCCTAAAAAGCCGAAATACTAGTATATAGTGTTTTCTATATATTTCTTGGAGCATTTAAATGAAATTAATGTTTTTTTCAATACAAGTATTTTTTTCCTTCCTGAATTTAGTGCATGCATGTTTTTAGGAAACAAACTTTATATCATTGACAACAAATCAACCTTGTATGATAAAACATTTAGTTTCTTAAACAACAATCTAAGGAGAGGCCAACGGCCTCTCTGCCAACCCAGATACTGGGACGATAATGTGGCTTCTACATATAACGACGGTTGCGTCTCTTGATGCTAATTTTTGTTATCCCAGTCAGTTTGGAAGGAAAATTACTTCCACATTATAGCATGAAGAGGAGGTTCAGGAATTCGGTTATTACACTTCGCATGCAATATGTACACAAAAGTGGCGCGAAACTTCCCAACTAAGTTGGCGTGTGTTTTTATTATATGAGACTGTTTAATTATATAGGAATATTATGAATACTATTTAAATACCTTCTCGGACTTCCTATTCATCAGTTTCATGTGCATAATCCATCGGTAGTCACGTAAGATTTGAATCTATCTCTATAGTTGAGGCTTTTACCCTCTGCCCTCTGTGCATGGGGTAAATTAATTGATTTCACTCTTGTTAATAACTCCGAGTAATGATCATTAATGATTACCTTGTATAAACTCCAATAATAACTCCTCATTATTTAGTTTATACAAAGAATTGGGGTCACAGCTCTATAAATAATGCATGGTGATCTAAACAAAAAACACTTTCCCCATAATTACCACTTTACTTGCCTAGGTATTAGTTCCCTTCGTGAATTAGCTCGAATCACACTTATATACAATACTACCTACTCTAAGTACGCAGGATCATTAGTAACACACGTTCAATAATACAACAAAATATTTCTGTTTTATACAGGGTGTCCACCTAGTGCGCGTAAGTCCAATATCTGGGTTAATAAAAGAGATAACTTAATTTTTTTTTCTACAGGGTTGTCTAATATCCCGAGCTGCACAAAATGAAAATATATTTACATATTCAGGGTGTTCAGTTTTTCCTGGACAGGTACCAACTTCGTTTTTCTAAATGGAAATATATATTTTTTATTGCTTTTTCGAACTAAACCCTTGATTTTAGTAGGACTTTCATCAGCCTTCCCTATACCTAACTTAAACTGTTTTTGAAATATTGACGGGTGAATATTGACATTTTTGCAACTTTGACACCCTGTAAAATCTAAACGGTTTGAGATCAAGCAAAACGGTTTACACATTCCTATCTTAACTTTTCATAAGCTATCGTTTGATACTAATTTCAAATTTATACACGAATAAAAAATTTTCAAAATTTTCAGAAAATTTTAAATTTTTGGATAATTCTGAAATTAGTACCAAACGGTAGCTTATGAAAAGTTAAGATAGGAATGTGCAAACCGTTTTGCTTGATCTCAAACCGTTTAGATTTTACAGGGTGTCAAAGTTACAAAAATGTCTATATTCACCCGTCAATATTTCAAAAACAGTTTAAGTTAGGTATAGGGAAGGCTGATGAAAGTCCTACTAAAATCAAGGGTTTAGTTCGAAAAAGCAATAAAAAATATATATTTCCATTTAGAAAAACGAAGTTGGTACCTGTCCAGGAAAAACTGAACACCCTGAATATGTAAATATATTTTCATTTTGTGCAGCTCGGGATATTAGACAACCCTGTAGAAAAAAAAATTAAGTTATCTCTTTTATTAACCCAGATATTGGACTTACGCGCACTAGGTGGACACCCTGTATATATTACATATTTTATAAATACTGTTTGTATATTTATGATATTTGATAGGTACTATACAGACTGAACTAAATTGGATTACCATAGCAGATGGAAGCTAGTAGAGATTATAAGTGATACCTTATTATAAGAGATACCTTATCTTATAGTCGAATATCCTTAAAATAAATTTACATGCTGCAAATAGACACTGCAATATATCATTACATTTTCTTGTACGTCCAATGTACGCCACCTTTTACATACTTAATTCCTGTTACAGATATCTATTTTACAGAATCGTTTGACAATATAACCCATGCGAAATGGTTTTACACTTCAGTAAAGGAATTATTTCTGTAATGATTGAGTCAACTGTCATTGTATTATTACTTAAAGTAAGGTATTACATTTGACATAATATTATAAAAATATATTTATACCTGAAATAGTATATTTTGTAGAATACAAATATACAATAATTGCACTGGACATGCGATATTATTTATTGAACTTGGGAACTATATAACCTACTTCTGATATAACTGAAAACTTTCAAACGTTCAAGATAAATGTAGTAGGTATACAAGTTCAATTCGAAGTATATTTTTTAGAACTCAATTTATTGCCACTGGCTACTACAGTCGAGACTCGCTGTAGGAATATACTTCCATGATATCAAATAAACCCAGTGCAGAAATATTGCATTAACAATAAACTCCATCGTTTAGACTAAGAATCAGGTAACCAATATTTGGTTATAGTTATATCGTATTTTAATAGCGGCGCATTCGCCATTATTTAGAATTTATATACTTGTCTATATTCGTAGCTTTTAATATACGACTGACTATATGCTATAACTTTAGATGATTTTAAATTAAATTTTGTCTGTAAATTTGTCTTTAGGAATTATTAGTGTATTCATTTCACATTTCTTTCTCCAATAACAGGTTCACAACAGATTCGTGTACTCTCTCATGTTGCTCATGTCTCTCTCGCATGTTGCGACTCTATTCTGGCCTATAATATCATTTACAAATGCAAACGCAGTATATCTTTCGTAATGCTATAATATGCAAATTAAGCTATTTAGTAACCAGGTACTTTATAGGTATTAAAGAGGAATTGAAAGTGAAAATGAAACTGGATTTCCCATTATGATAATATAGAAAACTTGTCATTAAGTGTATCCTTTCTGAAAGAATTTAAAAGCATTATAACAAATGGAGTTTCGCAGTACAAACACTTGAAGTTATTCCAAAATAAAACTATTACATTTTGTTTTGTTTGAATCGAGTACATATTGAGTAAAAGAAATAAATAATAATTAATATTTTTTTGGGTCCGTTAGTATTAAAAATATATTGTAAAATGTGAGTATTGAATGAGTAAAAAATATTTACAAAATATATATGAAAAACGAATGCCGAGATATTTATTTATTTTGAAAAACAAAGGCAACCCATACACGCTTCAAATTATAGAGCTGCACAAAATATAAGTGCATCAAGAGTATGTGTACATAAAAAATTTATTAATAAGTTCAGCTCAATCAAAACTAAGCCTAGGGCAGAATTAACAATAAAATCAATATCATAATACCTCAAACATGGAAAATAGCATTATAATTTATATCTTTCTTTATATAGGATTTAAGCCAAAAAGTTAACTAAGAGATACATTATGAATGAAATTATCTTATATTATGATTCAGTAAAGTTTTTAATTTTCTTCGTTACCTATAATGGCCTAGGTACGCAAAGTAATAACCTTTTAATTTTTAAGATATGTCAAAAACAACTACTTTGCATACTTTTTACACCCCCAGCATTGAATTATACAATGGCATATCTTCATATAACCTCAACTTATTGTCTAATACATTTTTCTAATACGAATAGGGTGTATATTAGCTCCCTATACGTAGCAGTGTCTATCCAACCTCAAATGCCATTTTGTTTTATTCTGTCTTACATATATCAGCAAAGAATACATAATATACAATGACGGCAGAGTCATTATCTCCAATCTTTTAGATAGTTCTACACATGAAGTCCTGAAGGAGTATTGTGTCATATACCTGATGGGTTGCTTCTGCGCTACAAAAACTCGGTTCATACCTGCTGTAGATCCCCAGTAAATGATGCCATACGCAATTATTGATTGAAATAATCCATAATAGATAAGTTTTAAGACATTCATTGAGACAATATTCTTCCACAAGTAAAACGACGTAAGCTCTACTTTCATTTTTGCTATATTAGTCATATTTATTCATATTCGACAACTGTGGCTTCTTACAGATGCAGAACCAAACAATCAATAAAGATCATCCACCTGGAGACAGCTGCCGGATTTTTTAAAATTTGAAATAAATTCGAAAATAACAACTGCTCCTGAATTATAAATGAAAAATGTGCCCAGATGTATCATATGTTCGACTCGCATTATGTTTCGGTTAGGAGAGTTTCGGTAATTTATTGCGTAGAAAGAAGTGATATATGAAATTTTTTCTTTTTTTTTTCTACCTAAATTTAAAAGCAATATGTATTTATATACAAGGGATCGAAAACACAGTTTTTATATACATGCTCATATATAATATACAGAATGTTTTTTTTTAAATAAATACAGGTTCCATACACATTTGCAGATGCACTTCAAACAACCATTTCATATGCAGCAAAAGCATAATATATGAGTAAATAAATGACATTCAGGACAGAGTATTACGTAATTATAATTGGTGTTATCCGTTCGAGATATATAAATATTGAAAATATCAATATTAACGACACCACAAATGTCACTGCTAATTATTTTATTTTGATACAATTTTATAAAACATTTCCGTAATAGCAGGAGGCAAAATAATGTACATTTTGAATATATTACTTCGATCAATATAAATTATAGTGTCCATCCACAAAACAAACCCCCGCTAGACTAATTAGAATAACTAGGTATACGGCCGCACTTTTTCGAAACAGTAAATGAATTCTGATTGATTGCCGATGTTTAACTCGATCGGTTAAATTATAACTGCAATTGAATTATTATATCCAAATCAAATGCACAAGCCAAAATCAATCATTTAAAATAACAATTCCAAATTTGATGCGTTTTTGTTTAAATTCATAACGAATTACGTGTTTCCGAGGCACAAAAACGCTGATTCTGCGTTCTCGGTAAATGAAATTCATCCGATGGACGGAAATTATAAAAACTCGCTACAAATTGCTTTTAGTATGGCAGTCGTTACAAGTTTGTTAGATATAAAATCTCATTAAACCCTTTTGTCCGACAGTCAACAGCTTTCTGAGCATATTGACTGTATAGCACTTGGATATAGAAACTACTAATGAGTGAACATAATGAAAATTTAAACTGCTCATCCGGCTGAGTGAATGACGTAAAATAGAATCTGGATTTTAATGTCGATAATGACGATAATATCGGTATCGGTATTATTAAGGACAACTAGTTAAGATCTTTTCTCTTATATCAACAACACGACAATCCTATACCTACCTTTTGCAACACATTGGTCTTACTGTGCACTCTTTTTGAATTAACTTATCTTTAGATGAGTTTATCGATAATAATAAAATATATAGGGTGTTTCAACAAAAACGACTCCCCCTCTTCCTATAATTTTAAAACCAAAAAAAATTTGAATTCGCTGAGACTCGTCGATTTCTCTTCTTTGGGGGAGCATTTTTGACAGCCAAGTCAACTTAATATGTTCATCCCGCTATAACCCCCAACAACCAAAACTGTAAAATTTCAAATGGAACTACCCTATCCTAACACATCATTTTAAAGCCCTTTCCATTACGAATACACTGGTGCATTGTTTTTGAGAATCAGTTGAAATTCAAATTATATGGTTGTGTAATAGATAAAAAGCTTATTATTGGTAGAAATTAGTACGTGAATGTCGGTTTGTCAACTTTTCGTTTTTAGCCAATATAACTCTGTCAAATCTCAACGGATTCCCAAAAACGATGCACCAGTGTATTCGCAATGGAAAGAGCTTTAAAATGAGGTGTTAGAAGTAGCGTAGTTTCATTTGAAATTTTAAAGATAGGGTTGCTAGGGGTTAGGGGGATGAACATATCAAGTTGGCTTGACTGTCAAAAATGCTCCCCCCAAGAACAGAAATCGGCGGGTCTCGGTGAATTCTAAATTTTTTCACTTTTATAATTGTAGGAGGTGGGTCAAGTTTTCGTTAAAAGATCCTGTATGTTAGAGTTTTCGCGAGAAGATATTTTGCAAAACTTAAATAATCTAGCGGTTCCATTTAATAAACCATGACTTTGTAAGTTGTAAATTATCCTTTGTAAGTTTATGTTCTCCTTTTTTTATTTGATAACATGTTGTGGGGGTTCAGAATCCTTCAAATATTGTATGAAAGTTCTTGTGCAGCCTTAAAAGTAGAGCCGGTGCACAATATAGGAAAACATACTGTACACACAAAGTTTTTGACCAAAGTCTAACAAATTGACATTTCTTTTGAATTAAATAAAAAATTATTTGATTCGGATATGCTTGGTCAACTGAACTTGAGTGGGGCTGAAAGTACATGGATATAATCAGTGTTGAACGAAACATGTTATATGAAATTACTTTTCCTGCTACTCTACATTACTTTTTAAAATTACAAATACCTTTTATTTCCAGGAAACAAGTTCAGTTGCGACTGCCGCCTAGATTGGGTCTACGTCCTGCACGAGAAAACCTCTCAGCCGAGCGTTCGCAACTCCCTAGAAGAACTTCAGTGCCAATTTCAACCGGAAGACAAAGTAGCCACTACAGCGGAAACGTATGAACACATAGGCTGCCCCCCGCTGGAGAGGTCCTTCGCATTGGAACTCCAATTTTCCGACGCCAAAGAAAATGCAGCGGACTCGGAAAACGAAGAAGGCGAGGATAAGATTTTCATCATGTCGATTCCCTTGGCAGATCTTCCCTGCCCGCCTGAATTTCGCCCCACGCCTATAACTATTAAGCAAGGCACAACTAGGGGCCCGGATATATCAAGGGCGTCATATAACACCCTTGGCGCAACTAGTCTAGTCGTTATGTTTGTGTTCTTGATGTAACCCAGTTTCTTCGAACACTTGGGTGTGTATAATATAACACTGAAGCTCAATACCATGTCTCACACGTAAGTGAACGCAAGGTATGTTTCTTTTGTAATGCGCTCTTTTCCATATCACTTGGTGGCTGTGTATACTAACGTCACGGGGTTCATATTTTTTAAATAATTTTATGTGGTAAACTTCTATTGCATGTGGGAACTACGCTTGAATCAAATCGATTTTAACACTCTGCTACGCAATTCGGCTGACTGAAGGATTTGAGGTCAGTCAACGCTTGCGGTCAAGTTATGAATGCATCCCTAACTACACCTATATACTTTTTAACACAAATTTTAAATTGTTTGTTAAATAGATTTGTTTGTAATAGAATTAAATCAATTACAAGTATTGGATAACAGATTTATTAAAACTAAGAAATTAACCATTATGTCGTTCTTTAATGCATTACGGAGCAAAGAAAATAACAAATAGTTATCATTGCCTGGGTATTTATAAGTAAAAGTGTTAAAACATTGAAATTTATATTCCATCATAATTATCAAAATATCTTTTGTACCCAGAGAAAACGATTTACCTACTTAAATTAAATAAAACTTTAAAAAAATGTTGCTTCTCTATGGCAAAATAAATATTTTTCTGTTTTTAGAAACTGAAACTATTTTATTAAAATAACCATTTGTCGTCAAAAAAATATTTACTTAAAACAAGTAACTGTTTTGCTTAAGACCAACAAATATTAACTTAATATTAATTTTCATTGGTTACAAAAGTAGTTACCTGTTAATTACTACAAACATTCACTATGCCCCTTAGGCAATCACGTCGCCAGATCATTCATCGATTCCAATACCTATGGCAGTCTGACGAGATCATAACAAGATCGAAACCGGTCATTGTCTGGTATTTGGTCTTGATGAAGGATGTGGCGACATCCATGGAGATGTTGATGTAATGCAACGCCAGTCGGGGCATATTTACCGTGGAGTAGTTGTTTTCGGCATCTCCTTCCAATAATTAAGTAGGATTGTCTTCCTCAAAGACAATAGAGGTCGCTGTAATGGCATCTGCTTTCTGCAGATCGTTATCTGTCTGTCAATTAGACAATAATTGTCAGACAGGTAGTAGCAAAGACCCAAAGAGGGCACTGCAGTGTATTTCACTGTATCTCGCCACTACAAACACCTGTTAATTATTTCTTGATAAATATATGTTTGTGATCCGAATACGTTTAAACAATTTTTTGAATAATTCACACATAGAGTAATATTTGAT
Source organism: Pogonocherus hispidulus (assembly GCA_963924545.1). Classification (NCBI taxonomy): domain Eukaryota; kingdom Metazoa; phylum Arthropoda; class Insecta; order Coleoptera; family Cerambycidae; genus Pogonocherus; species Pogonocherus hispidulus. The sequence goes on from OZ004699.1 coordinate 12,612,393, forward strand.
AAATATTCAAGTATTTAATTAATAAATATACTAACATGGTGGGCGGTGGAGGATCTAGCATGGTATTTTGGCTCAGTTTTTTGTATTTTGGTTTATGCTGTTTTAAAAATTTTATATGTATTAATTTTCAGCTAGTTTCTGTTTTCTTGCATAATATATAAAATAATTTCTACAAGAATCATTACAACTCCTTATTCTCCTTATTTATACGAGAAATAAATACGTCTGTATTCGGAAGATTAAATAGATTGATGATTTTTGCTTCCGGAAATGTTTTCTGTTCTAAATAATTACAACTGTTCAGTTTTAATCATCTCCAGATTATGCCAACTTGGTTGGCGAAACGCCCGTTGAGTGCGGTATAGTGGTTTGGTGTTATGTGGAAAACCACGTCAGTGATATCTTCACACCAAAGTTCCAACTCCCTTCAAGGTTTATACAGGGTTATTCAGAACCTATCGAAAATAAAATTTGGGGATGTTCAACATACATGTAGAAATGTGGTAGTGCAAAAGGAAATTTTTTTGGCGGGGTCTGAAAACTATTTAAACATTTTTCATTGCACGCCGCTGGATACTGGTCCACTGTAATGGAGTGACCTTGGGACTGACAATGCAAACTAGCTAGCACAAAAGAAACCGGCGCGCCCGGCGCAACAAAGATTTGCAGCCTTTTTACTTTGAAATAAACAGTATAGTATTTTGGTGTTATGTGGAAAACCACGTCAGTGATATCTTCACACCAAAGTTCCAACTCCCTTCAAGGTTTATACAGGGTTATTCAGAACCTATCGAAAATAAAATTTGGGGATGTTCAACATACATGTAGAAATGTGGTAGTGCAAAAGGAAATTTTTTTGGCGGGGTCTGAAAACTATTTAAACATTTTTCATTGCACGCCGCTGGATACTGGTCCACTGTAATGGAGTGACCTTGGGACTGACAATGCAAACTAGCTAGCACAAAAGAAACCGGCGCGCCCGGCGCAACAAAGATTTGCAGCCTTTTTACTTTGAAATAAACAGTATAGTATTTTGGTGTTATGTGGAAAACCACGTCAGTGATATCTTCACACCAAAGTTCCAACTCCCTTCAAGGTTTATACAGGGTTATTCAGAACCTATCGAAAATAAAATTTGGGGATGTTCAACATACATGTAGAAATGTGGTAGTGCAAAAGGAAATTTTTTTGGCGGGGTCTGAAAACTATTTAAACATTTTTCATTGCACGCCGCTGGATACTGGTCCACTGTAATGGAGTGACCTTGGGACTGACAATGCAAACTAGCTAGCACAAAAGAAACCGGCGCGCCCGGCGCAACAAAGATTTGCAGCCTTTTTACTTTGAAATAAACAGTATAGTATTTTGGTGTTATGTGGAAAACCACGTCAGTGATATCTTCACACCAAAGTTCCAACTCCCTTCAAGGTTTATACAGGGTTATTCAGAACCTATCGAAAATAAAATTTGGGGATGTTCAACATACATGTAGAAATGTGGTAGTGCAAAAGGAAATTTTTTTGGCGGGGTCTGAAAACTATTTAAACATTTTTCATTGCACGCCGCTGGATACTGGTCCACTGTAATGGAGTGACCTTGGGACTGACAATGCAAACTAGCTAGCACAAAAGAAACCGGCGCGCCCGGCGCAACAAAGATTTGCAGCCTTTTTACTTTGAAATAAACAGTATAGTATTTTGGTGTTATGTGGAAAACCACGTCAGTGATATCTTCACACCAAAGTTCCAACTCCCTTCAAGGTTTATACAGGGTTATTCAGAACCTATCGAAAATAAAATTTGGGGATGTTCAACATACATGTAGAAATGTGGTAGTGCAAAAGGAAATTTTTTTGGCGGGGTCTGAAAACTATTTAAACATTTTTCATTGCACGCCGCTGGATACTGGTCCACTGTAATGGAGTGACCTTGGGACTGACAATGCAAACTAGCTAGCACAAAAGAAACCGGCGCGCCCGGCGCAACAAAGATTTGCAGCCTTTTTACTTTGAAATAAACAGTATAGTATTTTGGTGTTATGTGGAAAACCACGTCAGTGATATCTTCACACCAAAGTTCCAACTCCCTTCAAGGTTTATACAGGGTTATTCAGAACCTATCGAAAATAAAATTTGGGGATGTTCAACATACATGTAGAAATGTGGTAGTGCAAAAGGAAATTTTTTTGGCGGGGTCTGAAAACTATTTAAACATTTTTCATTGCACGCCGCTGGATACTGGTCCACTGTAATGGAGTGACCTTGGGACTGACAATGCAAACTAGCTAGCACAAAAGAAACCGGCGCGCCCGGCGCAACAAAGATTTGCAGCCTTTTTACTTTGAAATAAACAGTATAGTATTTTGGTGTTATGTGGAAAACCACGTCAGTGATATCTTCACACCAAAGTTCCAACTCCCTTCAAGGTTTATACAGGGTTATTCAGAACCTATCGAAAATAAAATTTGGGGATGTTCAACATACATGTAGAAATGTGGTAGTGCAAAAGGAAATTTTTTTGGCGGGGTCTGAAAACTATTTAAACATTTTTCATTGCACGCCGCTGGATACTGGTCCACTGTAATGGAGTGACCTTGGGACTGACAATGCAAACTAGCTAGCACAAAAGAAACCGGCGCGCCCGGCGCAACAAAGATTTGCAGCCTTTTTACTTTGAAATAAACAGTATAGTATTTTGGTGTTATGTGGAAAACCACGTCAGTGATATCTTCACACCAAAGTTCCAACTCCCTTCAAGGTTTATACAGGGTTATTCAGAACCTATCGAAAATAAAATTTGGGGATGTTCAACATACATGTAGAAATGTGGTAGTGCAAAAGGAAATTTTTTTGGCGGGGTCTGAAAACTATTTAAACATTTTTCATTGCACGCCGCTGGATACTGGTCCACTGTAATGGAGTGACCTTGGGACTGACAATGCAAACTAGCTAGCACAAAAGAAACCGGCGCGCCCGGCGCAACAAAGATTTGCAGCCTTTTTACTTTGAAATAAACAGTATAGTATTTTGGTGTTATGTGGAAAACCACGTCAGTGATATCTTCACACCAAAGTTCCAACTCCCTTCAAGGTTTATACAGGGTTATTCAGAACCTATCGAAAATAAAATTTGGGGATGTTCAACATACATGTAGAAATGTGGTAGTGCAAAAGGAAATTTTTTTGGCGGGGTCTGAAAACTATTTAAACATTTTTCATTGCACGCCGCTGGATACTGGTCCACTGTAATGGAGTGACCTTGGGACTGACAATGCAAACTAGCTAGCACAAAAGAAACCGGCGCGCCCGGCGCAACAAAGATTTGCAGCCTTTTTACTTTGAAATAAACAGTATAGTATTTTGGTGTTATGTGGAAAACCACGTCAGTGATATCTTCACACCAAAGTTCCAACTCCCTTCAAGGTTTATACAGGGTTATTCAGAACCTATCGAAAATAAAATTTGGGGATGTTCAACATACATGTAGAAATGTGGTAGTGCAAAAGGAAATTTTTTTGGCGGGGTCTGAAAACTATTTAAACATTTTTCATTGCACGCCGCTGGATACTGGTCCACTGTAATGGAGTGACCTTGGGACTGACAATGCAAACTAGCTAGCACAAAAGAAACCGGCGCGCCCGGCGCAACAAAGATTTGCAGCCTTTTTACTTTGAAATAAACAGTATAGTATTTTGGTGTTATGTGGAAAACCACGTCAGTGATATCTTCACACCAAAGTTCCAACTCCCTTCAAGGTTTATACAGGGTTATTCAGAACCTATCGAAAATAAAATTTGGGGATGTTCAACATACATGTAGAAATGTGGTAGTGCAAAAGGAAATTTTTTTGGCGGGGTCTGAAAACTATTTAAACATTTTTCATTGCACGCCGCTGGATACTGGTCCACTGTAATGGAGTGACCTTGGGACTGACAATGCAAACTAGCTAGCACAAAAGAAACCGGCGCGCCCGGCGCAACAAAGATTTGCAGCCTTTTTACTTTGAAATAAACAGTATAGTATTTTGGTGTTATGTGGAAAACCACGTCAGTGATATCTTCACACCAAAGTTCCAACTCCCTTCAAGGTTTATACAGGGTTATTCAGAACCTATCGAAAATAAAATTTGGGGATGTTCAACATACATGTAGAAATGTGGTAGTGCAAAAGGAAATTTTTTTGGCGGGGTCTGAAAACTATTTAAACATTTTTCATTGCACGCCGCTGGATACTGGTCCACTGTAATGGAGTGACCTTGGGACTGACAATGCAAACTAGCTAGCACAAAAGAAACCGGCGCGCCCGGCGCAACAAAGATTTGCAGCCTTTTTACTTTGAAATAAACAGTATAGTATTTTGGTGTTATGTGGAAAACCACGTCAGTGATATCTTCACACCAAAGTTCCAACTCCCTTCAAGGTTTATACAGGGTTATTCAGAACCTATCGAAAATAAAATTTGGGGATGTTCAACATACATGTAGAAATGTGGTAGTGCAAAAGGAAATTTTTTTGGCGGGGTCTGAAAACTATTTAAACATTTTTCATTGCACGCCGCTGGATACTGGTCCACTGTAATGGAGTGACCTTGGGACTGACAATGCAAACTAGCTAGCACAAAAGAAACCGGCGCGCCCGGCGCAACAAAGATTTGCAGCCTTTTTACTTTGAAATAAACAGTATAGTATTTTGGTGTTATGTGGAAAACCACGTCAGTGATATCTTCACACCAAAGTTCCAACTCCCTTCAAGGTTTATACAGGGTTATTCAGAACCTATCGAAAATAAAATTTGGGGATGTTCAACATACATGTAGAAATGTGGTAGTGCAAAAAGAAATTTTTTTGGCGGGGTCGGAAAACTATTTAAACATTTTTCATTGCACGCCGCTGGATACTGGTCCACTGTAATGGAGTGACCTTGGGACTGACAATGCAAACTAGCTAGCACAAAAGAAACCGGCGCGCCCGGCGCAACAAAGATTTGCAGCCTTTTTACTTTGAAATAAACAGTATAGTATTTTGGTGTTATGTGGAAAACCACGTCAGTGATATCTTCACACCAAAGTTCCAACTCCCTTCAAGGTTTATACAGGGTTATTCAGAACCTATCGAAAATAAAATTTGGGGATGTTCAACATACATGTAGAAATGTGGTAGTGCAAAAAGAAATTTTTTTGGCGGGGTCGGAAAACTATTTAAACATTTTTCATTGCACGCCGCTGGATACTGGTCCACTGTAATGGAGTGACCTTGGGACTGACAATGCAAACTAGCTAGCACAAAAGAAACCGGCGCGCCCGGCGCAACAAAGATTTGCAGCCTTTTTACTTTGAAATAAACAGTATAGTATTTTGGTGTTATGTGGAAAACCACGTCAGTGATATCTTCACACCAAAGTTCCAACTCCCTTCAAGGTTTATACAGGGTTATTCAGAACCTATCGAAAATAAAATTTGGGGATGTTCAACATACATGTAGAAATGTGGTAGTGCAAAAGGAAATTTTTTTGGCGGGGTCTGAAAACTATTTAAACATTTTTCATTGCACGCCGCTGGATACTGGTCCACTGTAATGGAGTGACCTTGGGACTGACAATGCAAACTAGCTAGCACAAAAGAAACCGGCGCGCCCGGCGCAACAAAGATTTGCAGCCTTTTTACTTTGAAATAAACAGTATAGTATTTTGGTGTTATGTGGAAAACCACGTCAGTGATATCTTCACACCAAAGTTCCAACTCCCTTCAAGGTTTATACAGGGTTATTCAGAACCTATCGAAAATAAAATTTGGGGATGTTCAACATACATGTAGAAATGTGGTAGTGCAAAAGGAAATTTTTTTGGCGGGGTCTGAAAACTATTTAAACATTTTTCATTGCACGCCGCTGGATACTGGTCCACTGTAATGGAGTGACCTTGGGACTGACAATGCAAACTAGCTAGCACAAAAGAAACCGGCGCGCCCGGCGCAACAAAGATTTGCAGCCTTTTTACTTTGAAATAAACAGTATAGTATTTTGGTGTTATGTGGAAAACCACGTCAGTGATATCTTCACACCAAAGTTCCAACTCCCTTCAAGGTTTATACAGGGTTATTCAGAACCTATCGAAAATAAAATTTGGGGATGTTCAACATACATGTAGAAATGTGGTAGTGCAAAAGGAAATTTTTTTGGCGGGGTCTGAAAACTATTTAAACATTTTTCATTGCACGCCGCTGGATACTGGTCCACTGTAATGGAGTGACCTTGGGACTGACAATGCAAACTAGCTAGCACAAAAGAAACCGGCGCGCCCGGCGCAACAAAGATTTGCAGCCTTTTTACTTTGAAATAAACAGTATAGTATTTTGGTGTTATGTGGAAAACCACGTCAGTGATATCTTCACACCAAAGTTCCAACTCCCTTCAAGGTTTATACAGGGTTATTCAGAACCTATCGAAAATAAAATTTGGGGATGTTCAACATACATGTAGAAATGTGGTAGTGCAAAAAGAAATTTTTTTGGCGGGGTCGGAAAACTATTTAAACATTTTTCATTGCACGCCGCTGGATACTGGTCCACTGTAATGGAGTGACCTTGGGACTGACAATGCAAACTAGCTAGCACAAAAGAAACCGGCGCGCCCGGCGCAACAAAGATTTGCAGCCTTTTTACTTTGAAATAAACAGTATAGTATTTTGGTGTTATGTGGAAAACCACGTCAGTGATATCTTCACACCAAAGTTCCAACTCCCTTCAAGGTTTATACAGGGTTATTCAGAACCTATCGAAAATAAAATTTGGGGATGTTCAACATACATGTAGAAATGTGGTAGTGCAAAAAGAAATTTTTTTGGCGGGGTCTGAAAACTATTTAAAAATTTTTCATTGCACTCCGCTGGATACTGGTCCACTGTAATGGAGTGACCTTGGGACTGACAATGCAAACTAGCTAGCACAAAAGAAACCGGCGCGCCCGGCGCAACAAAGATTTGCAGCCTTTTTACTTTGAAATAAACAGTATAGTATTTTGGTGTTATGTGGAAAACCACGTCAGTGATATCTTCACACCAAAGTTCCAACTCCCTTCAAGGTTTATACAGGGTTATTCAGAACCTATCGAAAATAAAATTTGGGGATGTTCAACATACATGTAGAAATGTGGTAGTGCAAAAGGAAATTTTTTTGGCGGGGTCTGAAAACTATTTAAACATTTTTCATTGCACGCCGCTGGATACTGGTCCACTGTAATGGAGTGACCTTGGGACTGACAATGCAAACTAGCTAGCACAAAAGAAACCGGCGCGCCCGGCGCAACAAAGATTTGCAGCCTTTTTACTTTGAAATAAACAGTATAGTATTTTGGTGTTATGTGGAAAACCACGTCAGTGATATCTTCACACCAAAGTTCCAACTCCCTTCAAGGTTTATACAGGGTTATTCAGAACCTATCGAAAATAAAATTTGGGGATGTTCAACATACATGTAGAAATGTGGTAGTGCAAAAAGAAATTTTTTTGGCGGGGTCTGAAAACTATTTAAAAATTTTTCATTGCACTCCGCTGGATACTGGTCCACTGTAATGGAGTGACCTTGGGACTGACAATGCAAACTAGCTAGCACAAAAGAAACCGGCGCGCCCGGCGCAACAAAGATTTGCAGCCTTTTTACTTTGAAATAAACAGTATAGTATTTTGGTGTTATGTGGAAAACCACGTCAGTGATATCTTCACACCAAAGTTCCAACTCCCTTCAAGGTTTATACAGGGTTATTCAGAACCTATCGAAAATAAAATTTGGGGATGTTCAACATACATGTAGAAATGTGGTAGTGCAAAAAGAAATTTTTTTGGCGGGGTCGGAAAACTATTTAAACATTTTTCATTGCACGCCGCTGGATACTGGTCCACTGTAATGGAGTGACCTTGGGACTGACAATGCAAACTAGCTAGCACAAAAGAAACCGGCGCGCCCGGCGCAACAAAGATTTGCAGCCTTTTTACTTTGAAATAAACAGTATAGTATTTTGGTGTTATGTGGAAAACCACGTCAGTGATATCTTCACACCAAAGTTCCAACTCCCTTCAAGGTTTATACAGGGTTATTCAGAACCTATCGAAAATAAAATTTGGGGATGTTCAACATACATGTAGAAATGTGGTAGTGCAAAAGGAAATTTTTTTGGCGGGGTCTGAAAACTATTTAAACATTTTTCATTGCACGCCGCTGGATACTGGTCCACTGTAATGGAGTGACCTTGGGACTGACAATGCAAACTAGCTAGCACAAAAGAAACCGGCGCGCCCGGCGCAACAAAGATTTGCAGCCTTTTTACTTTGAAATAAACAGTATAGTATTTTGGTGTTATGTGGAAAACCACGTCAGTGATATCTTCACACCAAAGTTCCAACTCCCTTCAAGGTTTATACAGGGTTATTCAGAACCTATCGAAAATAAAATTTGGGGATGTTCAACATACATGTAGAAATGTGGTAGTGCAAAAGGAAATTTTTTTGGCGGGGTCTGAAAACTATTTAAACATTTTTCATTGCACGCCGCTGGATACTGGTCCACTGTAATGGAGTGACCTTGGGACTGACAATGCAAACTAGCTAGCACAAAAGAAACCGGCGCGCCCGGCGCAACAAAGATTTGCAGCCTTTTTACTTTGAAATAAACAGTATAGTATTTTGGTGTTATGTGGAAAACCACGTCAGTGATATCTTCACACCAAAGTTCCAACTCCCTTCAAGGTTTATACAGGGTTATTCAGAACCTATCGAAAATAAAATTTGGGGATGTTCAACATACATGTAGAAATGTGGTAGTGCAAAAAGAAATTTTTTTGGCGGGGTCGGAAAACTATTTAAACATTTTTCATTGCACGCCGCTGGATACTGGTCCACTGTAATGGAGTGACCTTGGGACTGACAATGCAAACTAGCTAGCACAAAAGAAACCGGCGCGCCCGGCGCAACAAAGATTTGCAGCCTTTTTACTTTGAAATAAACAGTATAGTATTTTGGTGTTATGTGGAAAACCACGTCAGTGATATCTTCACACCAAAGTTCCAACTCCCTTCAAGGTTTATACAGGGTTATTCAGAACCTATCGAAAATAAAATTTGGGGATGTTCAACATACATGTAGAAATGTGGTAGTGCAAAAAGAAATTTTTTTGGCGGGGTCGGAAAACTATTTAAACATTTTTCATTGCACGCCGCTGGATACTGGTCCACTGTAATGGAGTGACCTTGGGACTGACAATGCAAACTAGCTAGCACAAAAGAAACCGGCGCGCCCGGCGCAACAAAGATTTGCAGCCTTTTTACTTTGAAATAAACAGTATAGTATTTTGGTGTTATGTGGAAAACCACGTCAGTGATATCTTCACACCAAAGTTCCAACTCCCTTCAAGGTTTATACAGGGTTATTCAGAACCTATCGAAAATAAAATTTGGGGATGTTCAACATACATGTAGAAATGTGGTAGTGCAAAAAGAAATTTTTTTGGCGGGGTCGGAAAACTATTTAAACATTTTTCATTGCACGCCGCTGGATACTGGTCCACTGTAATGGAGTGACCTTGGGACTGACAATGCAAACTAGCTAGCACAAAAGAAACCGGCGCGCCCGGCGCAACAAAGATTTGCAGCCTTTTTACTTTGAAATAAACAGTATAGTATTTTGGTGTTATGTGGAAAACCACGTCAGTGATATCTTCACACCAAAGTTCCAACTCCCTTCAAGGTTTATACAGGGTTATTCAGAACCTATCGAAAATAAAATTTGGGGATGTTCAACATACATGTAGAAATGTGGTAGTGCAAAAAGAAATTTTTTTGGCGGGGTCGGAAAACTATTTAAACATTTTTCATTGCACGCCGCTGGATACTGGTCCACTGTAATGGAGTGACCTTGGGACTGACAATGCAAACTAGCTAGCACAAAAGAAACCGGCGCGCCCGGCGCAACAAAGATTTGCAGCCTTTTTACTTTGAAATAAACAGTATAGTATTTTGGTGTTATGTGGAAAACCACGTCAGTGATATCTTCACACCAAAGTTCCAACTCCCTTCAAGGTTTATACAGGGTTATTCAGAACCTATCGAAAATAAAATTTGGGGATGTTCAACATACATGTAGAAATGTGGTAGTGCAAAAAGAAATTTTTTTGGCGGGGTCGGAAAACTATTTAAACATTTTTCATTGCACGCCGCTGGATACTGGTCCACTGTAATGGAGTGACCTTGGGACTGACAATGCAAACTAGCTAGCACAAAAGAAACCGGCGCGCCCGGCGCAACAAAGATTTGCAGCCTTTTTACTTTGAAATAAACAGTATAGTATTTTGGTGTTATGTGGAAAACCACGTCAGTGATATCTTCACACCAAAGTTCCAACTCCCTTCAAGGTTTATACAGGGTTATTCAGAACCTATCGAAAATAAAATTTGGGGATGTTCAACATACATGTAGAAATGTGGTAGTGCAAAAGGAAATTTTTTTGGCGGGGTCTGAAAACTATTTAAACATTTTTCATTGCACGCCGCTGGATACTGGTCCACTGTAATGGAGTGACCTTGGGACTGACAATGCAAACTAGCTAGCACAAAAGAAACCGGCGCGCCCGGCGCAACAAAGATTTGCAGCCTTTTTACTTTGAAATAAACAGTATAGTATTTTGGTGTTATGTGGAAAACCACGTCAGTGATATCTTCACACCAAAGTTCCAACTCCCTTCAAGGTTTATACAGGGTTATTCAGAACCTATCGAAAATAAAATTTGGGGATGTTCAACATACATGTAGAAATGTGGTAGTGCAAAAAGAAATTTTTTTGGCGGGGTCTGAAAACTATTTAAAAATTTTTCATTGCACGCCGCTGGATACTGGTCCACTGTAATGGAGTGACCTTGGGACTGACAACCAACTAGCTAGCACAAAAGAAACCGGCGCGCCCGGAGCAAAAAAGATTTGCAGCCTTTTTACTTTAAAATAAACTTAAAGATAGAAAGACGTTCCAGGTACAAAAAACTTGTTTACTGTTTTGTGTCGGAATGTGGTATATCCGATCTCGTTGAAGTACAGTTGCCCAGCTACGTAGTCCTTTATAATGGTATAACTTTAAACATTGTTTACGGGAAATCCTAATTACTTTTATTACAATTTTTTTGGTGATATCGATTTCTTATTTAAGGATGCACATATCCTCAAAGTTTTTTATATGGGTTCTGAATAACCCTGTATACTACTAATAACCGCAGCGTAAATTGTGAAAGATGTCACGAAAGCCTTTCAATATAATATTTGTTTCATTTAAAACTCCGGATTAAATATATGATTTTATAATTTTCTATTAAATTAATGAAAAATTGTATTAAACTTTTTGTTTGCAGACAAATTTTTTGTTATTTTTGTTTAAATATTTGCATACATTATTTATTTTATTTAAAACATTATTTGTGTTAGTTGTCCAATAAATATTTAAAAAATTAAATAAATGAATTTATAAAATTATTGGATTGAACAAATTGTGTCAAGAAAAATATCCAAATAAAGCATTTCTCTGTGTAAATTTTAAACACTGGTGAATCAGTTCCCATTGAAGGCTATATGTATATCCGTATCATTCAATCATGGCATTTTAAAATCCAGTTATAATATCTAAATAGATTCGATAAAACTCATAGTCAAGTAAAACTTTTTCCACGTTAAGTACGGCCGCGTTTCATGTTTTCCAAATTATTGTGATATTACATATATGGAATCTGTATTATATTATGCTCTAAATCAAATAACGAACATAAATAAAAATCGAATAAAAATGTATGTTTATATTTCCAGCGCAATCAAAATAGCAATATAATGCCTGTTTAGCTTTTAACATACTTTATAGCCTATATTTCCCAAGTTACAATAAGAGATGTAAATGGAAATAGAAAATATGTAGATTTGATTTTTCTACCTTACAATGTATACTTAGACTTTATTACTTTATTATAAACAAATGTGTTTTTATACACAAACACAAACTTCATAAGGTATATCCGTGATTAGTTGTGAGGAAATGTGCTTTTCCTCAAAATTATGTTTATACAAATTCACATACTAAACATTTTAATTTTGAATAAAATTTTAAACGGATTTGAATAAAACAACCATCCGATGTGTCTATTTATATTTATAATCATTTTCGTTAATAGCGATCAATGGTCTTTTTGGCCTAAATTGTTATCAATCAAGATTAGATTCCTTAAACATTGTTGATTAAGGATTGTCATCCTTAATCAATAATGGTGAAGCTTACTTGTGGAATCGGGTATTTTAATAAATATCCAGTTTTCCATGTCTCTAATATTCGCATAATTATAATTACCTTCAAAACAGACATAGTTTTCATTTTAAAAAGATGAAGCCAAAACACAAATGTTTATCTGTTATTGTTTTTGTGTTACCATTATCTGAATCCAGTTAGATATTTACTACTATAGTAACTAGATTATAGATGATACTAGACAAGTTGTTGGCTGTTATAGTTGAATTTATTTCTTCAATAAAAAAACCAAAAGAAAATCTTTTTATTTTTTTTATTATTGGAGGACTTTCAGCTCATTTTTTTTTTACATTGATACCTTCTCCGACGTTTCGTCCGAGTTTTCGGACTTCTTCATAGGTTACTTAAATACTGAAAATAATGTTTTTACATGAATAATTAAATTAGATTAGTGACAGAATATTTATCCAAAAGAGTGTTTTCTTACCTACTAGAATCTTTCTATTTTAACTACCTACTACATTATGGTTTTATTTTATTTTTATATGTACATTTGCTCCATGATTTGAGCAGTGATCTGACTGTTTTAGGTGTCGCCGTCGATGTGTTTCTTTTTGAAAGCAGGTACCTAATTAAGTCAAGTGCGTATGTTAGTGGTTCAGATAGCCTAATATTGATGGTCCGAACGACAGAGTTATTATAAACATTTTCACGACTCGAGAGTGCTATTGAGAAGAGGTTTCGCAGTTTGTTCATCTACTGGGTGTTTGAAAAGCAATTTACTATTGTATGAGATTGCGATATATGCTACTCAGATTCTCTATATCCGTTTGATAATTAACTGTCTTTTTGTTGTTTTGTATTTCTGCCATTTCCAAAAACATACGTTTTTTGGTATTTCTTTCTTTATGTAGTATAGTTGTATTCGGAAAATTAAAGTTGTGTAATTTATTTACGGCGTGTTCAGTTAATGCCGTGCTACATGAATTAGGCGTTGCTATAGAATTTCTAATTGATAACTTATGTTGATTTATACGTTTGTTTAAATACTGTTGGGTTTGTCCTATGTAGCATCTATCGCAATCTGAGCAGTCTACTTTATAAATAACATGAGTTTGATTTAATTTATCTACTGGATCTTTCAGTTTTGAATATAGTTTGTTTTTTATGCTATTGTCATTTCTGTGTGCTAATTGTATATTATATTTACCTAATTCTTTCTGAACTTTTTCTGATACTTGTGGTATATATGGGGCCGATATGTATATTTTGTCTTTATTTGGATTGCTTAGATTTCTGTTCTGGTTTGTGTTGTTGAATTCAACAACACAAACCAGAACAGAAATCTAAGCAATCCAAATAAAGACAAAATATACATATCGGCCCCATATATACCACAAGTATCAGAAAAAGTTCAGAAAGAATTAGGTAAATATAATATACAATTAGCACACAGAAATGACAATAGCATAAAAAACAAACTATATTCAAAACTGAAAGATCCAGTAGATAAATTAAATCAAACTCATGTTATTTATAAAGTAGACTGCTCAGATTGCGATAGATGCTACATAGGACAAACCCAACAGTATTTAAACAAACGTATAAATCAACATAAGTTATCAATTAGAAATTCTATAGCAACGCCTAATTCATGTAGCACGGCATTAACTGAACACGCCGTAAATAAAGTACACAACTTTAATTTTCCGAATACAACTATACTACATAAAGAAAGAAATACCAAAAAACGTATGTTTTTGGAAATGGCAGAAATACAAAACAACAAAAAGACAGTTAATTATCAAACGGATATAGAGAATCTGAGTAGCATATATCGCAATCTCATACAATAGTAAATTGCTTTTCAAACACCCAGTAGATGAACAAACTGCGAAACCTCTTCTCAATAGCACTCTCGAGTCGTGAAAATGTTTATAATAACTCTGTCGTTCGGACCATCAATATTAGGCTATCTGAACCACTAACATACGCACTTGACTTAATTAGGTACCTGCTTTCAAAAAGAAACACATCGACGGCGACACCTAAAACAGTCAGATCACTGCTCAAATCATGGAGCAAATGTACATATAAAAATAAAATAAAACCATAATGTAGTAGGTAGTTAAAATAGAAAGATTCTAGTAGGTAAGAAAACACTCTTTTGGATAAATATTCTGTCACTAATCTAATTTAATTATTCATGTAAAAACATTATTTTCAGTATTTAAGTAACCTATGAAGAAGTCCGAAAACTCGGACGAAACGTCGGAGAAGGTATCAATGTAAAAAAAAAAATGAGCTGAAAGTCCTCCAATAATAAAAAAAATAAAAAAAATAAAAAAAAATAAAAAAAATAAAAAAAAAAATAAAAAGATTTTCTTTTGGTTTTTTTATTGAAGAAATAAATTTAACTAGATTATGTACGTCGTGCCCTCTTGTACAAACACTTAACTTTTCTTTTAATATACCCAATATTGTTATTTAGATTCTGAGGTCTCTCAAGAAATACGCGAACAGAATCGTTTTACTTGTATCAATAGATAATCTTTTAACGTTATCTCACATTTGATTTATATCATATTTGATGGTAAAAATGATGACCAAGCAAAATTTACAAGTTTGTTCTTATAACCTTCCATCACTAGGTACGCTTTTTAAAAATTAATTTGTTAAAAAATTCTGCATAACCAAATATACAAAATTGGTTATGATGTTGGGAACAGTACATTTTATTTGCATTTGTTGTGTGTGTGGTACAGTAATTTTTTACTAGCTTGCTATGTTGCTTGTAAGAAGTTTGTAAGTGCCAGGCATGTTTCCTCTTAGCACAGCCGGGAACAAAACAACAAACACACAAACAACCATCCAAATTGAACGTACAATTTACTTTGATACACCGACGCTGAAACAACGGGCATGTTTGTACCCGTTTTGCCTAGCGAATTAAACATTCAATAACGTTTTGTGCCTTTTCATGGGATGCAACTCAATTTGGCGCACTTGGTGAAGGCATACCTTACATAGGTATTCGGCAGACATGCCTGCAGAATATTTGTGCAGATTTACAATTATTTACGATAATTTATTCGGGGAATTTCCCACATTTATCCCATCCGATTTAATTCCGAGTTTCAAGCGGAATCGCAATACTTCAGCCCTTGACATAGGTAGGGTGTAAAAAATGCAATCAATCAATCTTCCATCTTCAACATTCAATATCTCCTTAACGAATCCGTTCTGGTACATTTGTTCGGCCAAATCAAATATTTCTTTGGGATTGATGGAAAGGGATTACTTCAGAAAAACTTGAAGGGGTTAGTTATACAATTTCGGTATGCTTTCCACTCTTTTGAGGCGGATAGGGCGTCTTATTAAACTACTATTTGGGTTGAAATGGGTTTTAATGTAAGCTTAAATGTAAAAGTATTTTTATTCGAATAGCATTTGAGTGAAGGTAAACTTGAAAGTGCTAAATTTAAACGGCTATTATGGATAGTGTATCCCCAATAGAATTTGCGTCTTTTTTATAATAGAAGTAAAAATTATTCTTATTGCGAAGCAATTTGATAATCGAATCCTTGTTGGATTATAAATTATCATAAATAAATCAAACAAGTTCAGACGTTTTTTTTTTCTTCTTTATAAACATTCAAAGAAGGACTTGATACTTGGAAGCAAATGGAATATGACCCATAATTTGCAGTATATGAATATGAATGAATATATTTTGTACAATACCTATACTGATACGTACTTTTATAAACGGTGGTGTTCAAAGAGTATCTGCCCTTTTTTAAATATATTTTCAAAACCTATACAAGGTGCCCATTATCTATATCCTTACATGGTTAACTTTGTTGATAGTGGAGATAGAGAATTGTTTAAATTAGCAAAATTGGGTAGAATTACAAGAGGAATTCAGTGCCTCCTTCAGATTTAATTTTAATTTTCAACTTTTAGATATTTTGGAAAAACTAAAAAAACGTCAAAATTTTTAAACTCGAATATCTCGAAAACTATAAAAGATACAAATAATATACAAATACTGTGTGATAGTGTTTTTTACGTGAAATTCAGCGGTGACATTGAAAATTTCACGGGCATCTTAGTTTTTGAGAAAAAAAATAAAGTTATGTTTTTTTTAATGGCAACCATAGTTTTAGCTATGGTATCAATAAAAAGCTTATTTTTTTCTGATTTCAAAAATATAATATTTAATATACCTTTCTCTTTTCTTTTATTTACTGTAATGAACAAATAATTTATTAACATAGTAAGCTATGAAAAACAAACGTAGATCAGTAAACAACAATAAAATGTAAATCACTAAAGTCACATTATAAACGTCAAAATTAAACGTTCATGTTAAAATAGTTATTGTGAAATGTACACAAACGAAGAAAAATACGATTTATTAAATATTATATTTTTGAAATCAGAAAAAAATAAGCTTTTTATTGATACATGGTTGCCACTTAAAAAAACATAACTTTGTTTTTTTTTCTGAAAAACCAAGACGCCCGTGAAATTTTCAATATCATCGCTTAACGCCACGTAAAAAACACTATCACACAGTATTTTTATTTTATTTGTATCTTTTATAGTTTTCGAGATATTTGAGTTTAAAAATTTTGGCGATTTTCAGTTTTTTCAAAATATCTCGAAAAGTTGAAAATTAAAATTAAATTTGAAGGAAGCACTGAATTCCTCTTGTAATTTTGCCCAATTTTGCTAATTTAACCAATTCTCTATCTCCACTATTAACAAAGTTAGCCATGTAAGGAGATAATGGGCACCCTGTATATTTTCTCCGAATTAAGTTCAACATTTATTTTGATAGCTACATTTCAGAAATGTCTTTTTAATAACGGCTCTATCTCAAGTACTAAATGGGAAACGTATCACAAGAAATGGTTAACTTATAGAAATTATTAATTTATAGTAACAATGCGCTAGGGAACGACTCATACGGTCTGTAGCATGGTTTTTGATTATTCAAGGGCGGTTCTCTCAATGAAATTATTTAAAAAATATGAAAAAACGACAAATGGACACACAGCCGCTTCCCAACTCATAATTTGTGACATATATGCAAATCTGTGTAAGTAGGTACCATTAATAATATATGAAAATATGAACACGGTATCAAGAAAAAGCACACATTAATTTACAAATTAATTCTATCTGTGGAAATGGTGATGTAAAGGGATATGTTTGCTAATTGTGACACAGACTAGACACAATTTACAACAAGCAGAAAACATTTATTTAAAATTAAGCTTAAAGTATTCCATCCATCCATCCAAAGGTGTTTGTTTAATTTTTAATTTTTTTATTTATGTATAAAAATCTATTAATTTACCTTAAATTTGTAGAGATGTAAATCGTTCCATCAGTAAATCGCGTTTTTGGTGAACACTCATTAGAATATGTTAGAGACCACTTAGATTTGAAGTGTGAAAATTTGGACACTTGGGGTTTTGAGTATGCTCTCCTAAAAGAAAATAATGGCGTCCTTGTAACACTTCCAGTTATACCGGAAGTTGCCGTTAACTTTCTTATTTTAAATGGAACACCCCATATATTATTGCAATTTTAGATTCTACGCGTTATTTTAGGAGGACTGTCATAAAACTTCCCCATAAAAATTCTCAGCCGTTTTTGAAAAAATCAAATTTTATTTAAGTACTTAACTTAAAATTCATTGTTTCTCTAAAAAGGTAATATTTAACAAAGATAATATGGGAAGTTGTTGAATATTTAAGCTTTCTATATGTACCTTAACCATTGTTTAAATGTATACAGGGTGCTGAAAATTTAGTATCAAGTTTCATTAACTTCAAGCCAAGAAAAGTAGATTTTTTTAAATAGGACACCCTGTATATTATAGTACATTATAATGTAGAATTTTATCATTTGCTAATCTGTATTACACTTACCTATACCTATCTCTTTTTGTTTTTATGTTATTAAGACTTTTAATTACAACAAAAATCTTTAAATTTCTTTGTAAAGATGCAAGAAAGAAGACAAAGTAGAAAGAAGTAATTGGAAGTTAAATATGTCAACATTTAAAATTTTATTACGGTAGTAAATCCATTTAATTAACTTAGAATGCATGTATTTACGTATTCCTTTGCATTCGACTACAAAAACATAAAGTTAGTTGTTTAAATTTTAAACTTGTCTTTCTTGATACCGTCACCAAACAATTTGTGGAAACAGTATTTAGCACTATATATGTTCCTTTAAGTGGGTCGCTAAAAGTTTTTCAACTATTTAAGATGTAATAAACAGAATCATTTATTAGTGTGTCATCCTTAATATATTTTTGAAATTAACATCAATTTTGTCACATATATTTTACTTTACAATCAACACTTTTCATATATTAATTATAACTTATAATTTAACTTTTCTTTTCTTGACCGTTAGAGATTTAACACAGATTGTTTTTCTTGGGTATATCGGTCACTTAATTACATATAAAAAAGGTTACATTTTTTTATACATATATATATTTCTGACGTTTCGGCTTTATTAGGCCATCTTCAGAGATTCTGCAGAAGATTACATTTTACAATTATTTGTTTAATATTTTTGTGATTTGTAATGTAAGTATAATATATCACAAAAATATTAAACAAATAATTGTAAAATGTAATCTTCTGCAGAATCTCTGAAGATGGCCTAATAAAGCCGAAACGTCAGAAGACTGTTTATATCTTTCTTTATATAGGAATTAAGCCAAAAAGTTAACTATGAGATAAATTATTAATGAAATTATCAAATATTATGGTTCAATAAAGGGTGGTAATTTGTATATAATTATATTATATTGTACGCAAAGTAGTTGTTTTTGACATATCTTAAGAATAATAAAGTTATTCCTTTGCGTACCTAGGTTATAGGTATCGAGGAAAAGTATTGGAATCATAATATTTGATAATTTCATTAATAATTTATCTCATAGTTAACTTTTTGGCTTAATTCCTATATAAGAAAAGATATCCTACCTTTGGGTCAAGTACCTAGTCAAAAAGAACTGGCACACATTTCGGATTTGTCAGTGAAAAAATAAATTCCAAAATCAAAATTTTCAGTAAAATATTCTGTATACAAAGAGTATGAAAGATAATTCAATTTTCACATTTAAAATGGTAATAATTGCAGTATTAAAAAAAGGTATTACGTAAGGTTATTTACTTTTCTTCATAAGTTATAGGTAAAAAGGAAACCAGAAACTTCATTCAATCATAATATTTAAACTGGCTCAATTAATACAAAAATCTCTCAGTTTGGCTAAATAATTACACACCTATGTAAACAGTCAGGAAAAGTAATAGAAAAAATATGGCACAAATACCACAATTAAAACCAAATCGAAGAAAGTCACACATAAAAGATCCAAGAAACATACCTAAAATAATAAATAAACAAAATAATTAGTTTAAGATATTTTGACTAACTTTGAATAAATGAAGAACTTTTAGCACCTTCTTCTTTAAAATGTGGAGGTGTACCCATTTTTATTGTAATTATAATATAAAAAATATTGTACTGATAGATTAATAAAAGTATAATTGTAAGAAAATATTATATTTTATAAGAATAAAGAAAACATGAAAAAAATTCAAATTATGAGTCATGCATGCAACAAATTGAAAAATTTATATTGTAAGCTAATTCCTACAAGTTATTTAAAACATATCAATAGGACAATTTAAATTTTAAGAAAGTCATTTTAGAACATAGTTGCGCAATGTAGCTTGTTTATAAATACTTATATATTTTATTTTTAATTAAACAACGCTATACTTATTAACGTCCAATGTTCTATACTTTCAAATTTTGTAACAGTAGGATTTCTCCAACTTAAATATGACTATTTATCGAGGGGCCGGTATTTTATTCTTCTATTAAAGTACAGAAAAGAAACCTAATATTATGCGAATGTGAACATACCTACAGATTTCAAAGGTATGTATATACGTTAGGATCCAAGACCATCCGATTTCTGCAAAGAAAATAACCAAAATCAGTGCAGGATCAAGTGTACTGAAGTGTACCCTTCTTCGGTCATTCATACCAGCATTATACATCAGTTAGTTCACAAAGTACCGGCCTTAATAGATCTCTTATTCAACATATTACTTGAATGTAGGTAGGTATATATTTTAAATTTTTATAATCAATCGTTTCTAAAATCTTTATTAAAGAATTGTGTTTTTTTAACATTTTTTCTACAAACTAGTCATGCAATTTCCTATTATCTATTGAAGAATATCTAACAGATTTGTTTGGAGGTATGAAAAACAAAATGGTCAGATTATGTATTGGCTACGTGACGAAATGTCCCTTTTTAGTGGAATGGAATAGGTTTCGGAGGTTTGGATGGATTGAGGGAGGTTTCTCCCTCAATTAATGGATGTAACGATTTATATGTAAAGACGGGTTTACAGCTTTAAATCTAAATAATAACTATGGTATGTGCTTAAACAAACGACCGGAAGAACAACTAACTTATCTTTACACATAAATACACTCGTAAGAAAACCTTCTGGGGATATTTTATTTACTAAATATGGATAGACTACTTGCTTTGACCTGACCTCTATGAACAGGTAAAATCCAATACCGTTCCTATGAAATAAGCTACTCATTTATCTCGTTAATAAACTATCAACAACCTGGCTAGAGACATAATAGTGACAGAGTAATTTGATTCAATGCAACTATGATATATTTAATAAAACTTATATACAAGATGTTACTGTTAAACATTATTTTTACTCTTTCTGAATGGTCCATGTTAAATTAACGGTAGTGCTGTAATTCTTTTGTAAAAAAATACAGAGTAGCAATTTGAAGACCATCTCCTTAGCGTAGGCTAAATTCCATTTATAAAAGTATATCCTTTCAATTTGATCCAATAGTTTTTGGGAGATTACGTTATAAATATATATAACTTAATGGTACAGGGTCATTCGTTATATTTACCACCCACCCAGAGGTTCTCCCTTTAATCTGAGGAAAAAAGTTAAATACAAAAGTTGTAGAAAATCAAGTGTGGTTTATTCCAGAATGTAAAATCTTTATACAGGGTATTTCGAAATCGCATGACATGCTAAACGTGAATTTTCTTAAATGGAATACCCTGTATATTATTAAGTTTTCCGATTCCACGCAAAATTCTACGACTTTTTCATCCTATATGTCTAAAGTGAACCGTTTTTTAATAAATGATGGCTTTCAAACAAATGAATGATGAATAAATCCTTCGGTTTAGCATAAATTGACAAAATAAATATAATATTTTCAGTTTTGAGCACTTTATCTGTGTTTAAAATTATATCCGTGTGCTTATAAAAATATGTCACGATAATTGTAATATTTTTGTACAGAGATTTCGTAGATCAGATAAATTTAGGATTTGTTTATATAAATCGAACAAAACGACATTTTTAATTAAAAAAAACTTATTTTGAACTCGATGATATTGTGTATGACGCATTCACAATATCTCATAATTTCACAGGTTTAAAGAAAATGTATGCAATATGGCTTGTCTTGGATAAAGCTAAGCTTGTATGAGAAAAATTCATAAAAAGTTCATTTGAGAGAATATAATTGAATGCTTTGTTCGATATATTTATACAAAAATATTGTATATAGTTAATTAAAGCGACTAAAAGTAACTGTTTAATTACCACTTGTACCTTCATAACACACAACCAAAAAAATATTGTCCATTCCTTATGTAATAATGAATGTATCCATTTTTGTGTGATATTTTCATTAGTTATACAATGTTTCAAGAAAGTAAATAAATATACTTACTTTAAAGTGTGTTTTATATCCTATAACCTATTAACTGTTTATATATTAACTCTTATTAATTATAATTAACACTCTTCCATGTTACATGATAAATGAATAAATATATATACAGAGTGTTCCTTAATGTCATATCCATACTGTAGTAGCTAATTCCTTGGCTAATTTTATGACTATAAAAGTCCAAATAAACGCGTGTCCTAAATTGCCTAGTTTTCGAGATACAGGTTTTTTTTATACAAAATCGTTTTTTTTTTATTAATATCTTGAATTGTCTTCCTCAAAGACAATAGAGGTCGCTGTAATGGCATCTGCAGAAGAGCAGATCGTTATCTGTCTGTCAATTAGACAATAATTGTCAGGCAGGTAGTAGAAAAGACCCAAAGAGGGCACTACGGTGTATTTCACTGTATCTAGCCACTACAAACATTCGTTATGCCCCTTAGGCAATCACGTCGCCAGATCATTCATCGATTCCGATACCTATGGCAATCTGACGAGATCATAACAAGATCGAAACCGGTCATTGTCTGGTATTTGGTCTTGATGAAGGATGTGGCGACATCCATGGAGATGTTGATGTAATGCAACGCCAGTCGGGGCATATTGCCCGTGGAGTAGTTGTTTTCGGCTTCTTCAAATAAATAAATTAGTAAGGGACTTATTCAGGTTTTATTCTCGAACTGTACATTTAAGCTGATACAATTGGAAGAAATAACATTCGTTTTATTAAGCCCCCTGTGTATATTAAAATCTAGACGAAATCCGATGCGACCTATTATTATTGCAAATTACTTTGTTGACCTACAATTTTCAAGACCAATTTCCTCAAATTACTTGACGAATGGACTAAGCGCAAACAAATTTAGTATTCCTAGTTTCAGACACGATGAGAACGATTGCCAGATATTATGTTTGGGTGTTATGTTCCTCCCAAGTTACTTTGTTCATTTTATTCTGTTATCTAGTAATCTACAGTAAAAAATATGATCTGGCAAAATATCCAAGTAAGTAAATCAAATAATCTATCAAATAATATAAAATTTAAACACACATACATTTTATACATCTGGTCACTCAATGAAGATATTTTATACCTAATCTTTATAAAATAAACCGTTGTTTCATAAGCGTAAAAAATCTGCAGTACATTTAGAAAAGGTTATTGGCGATTCAAATTACCGATGAGAGCGCTGCAAATAGCGAGGAAGACTAGTAAAAATTTTGCATTTCATATTACATCATCTAGCAATTTAGCATTCAACTGCCATAAATATAGTGACTTCATGTGCTAGCTAGGGTATAATACACTCATGGAAATTAGAAACGACTCACCTAAAACTATAGTCATTTTTGTACGGTTATATTTTCTAAACGGTTTTATCAATTTGACCAAATTTTTTTTTAAAGTGGGGAAATAAATTTTATTGTGTCAAAAGATAGTTTTATTTGTGCTAAATAAATGTTTTTTTGAAAATCCTTTCTACCTAGATTGGTTTCCAAATTATAGCAATTTTTGTAAACCATTGCATTTGTGACTGATCACAGGTGCCGATTTTTTAAAATAAAATAAGTTGGCTTTGAAATGAAATTTGATCCTGTCACTTGTCACCTAGCAATAATCTGACTGTAATTAAAAAAATCATATACAAAATTTAAGTTCTTATTTATTAATAAAATAAAAAAACATGAAATAGAAATGTTACAAAAAAAAAATGGGACTAATATTTGGTGAGGCCTCCACAAACTCTTATAATTTCATAACATCATCCTGACAGGTGACAGGATTGATTTTAATTTCAAAGCCAACTTGTTTTATTTTAAAAATCGGCACCTGTGATCAGTCACAAATGCAGTGGTTTACAAAAGCCGCTATAATTTGGAAACCAATCTAGGTAGAAAGGATTTTTAAAAACATTTTTTTTTTAGCACAAATAATACTATCGTTTGTCACAATAAAAATTATTTCCCCACTTTGCGTGCATCGCAGATATCTGCTTACATTTTGGTAAAAAACACGTTCCTACACATCGCCCTGCAGATATTCTTTAACCGTGTTATATGACAATTGACCTACCCTACATTACAGTCCAATAATGCCTTAATAAAATAAAAAAAAATTTGGTCAAATTGATAAAAGCGTTTAGAAAATATAACCATACAAAAATGACTATAGTTTGAGGTGAGTCCTTTCCAATTTCCACGAGTGTATATAGGGTATAATAGAGTGAAATAAAGGATAAAAGGTGTGTAAAAGCAATCTATCTCCCGTAAGTGCTCCTTTGCTAATTACATGATAATATGATAGCTTTATTAGGTTGAAACACGTAGTTTTTGTTTACTTACATTTTGAGCTAAAGTAAGTGTGACAAACGGTAGAAAAAGTGTATGGTGGTACCATATTAGTGCCCTCTACTACCCTCATTAAAATTCATCACTAGCAGTGAGAAATAATCATTTGGAGATGCATTAGAAACAGCCACATGAAAACAGGTAAACGGAATATGTATCATATTAGGAATTTCCCATCACATTTGAAAATTTTCATTACAATAGATGAAAATATAATGATTTAGATAACATTACAGCAAAACAATTCCTTACCATCAGAATGGTATCAAATAGAATCGCTAGATTCAATCAAGTTGGTATCACTGTCTCTGGATTCAGTGAACTCACTGCCACTATCTGCAGTATCTAAAAATAATTTATCTGCCTTTTCTGGAATCTCTTTTTCGGTTATGGGTCTCTTATTTATAAGTTCAGTACATATTCTTTTAAGACTTGAAGGTCCCGGAATTTGTCCATCTCTAGGGTCCATGGCAAGAACGATAATAAAAAACCAAGAGTACTCGAGAACCTACTAATATTAACCGCAAAACTCGGCGTAAACATTTAGTGAATAAATCTTTTATGCCTATAACTTTTTACATAATTATTATTCAACGACAACAATGAATGAATACTCCATTTTAACTGGAATATACAATACAGACCTTTTTTGTCTCTAAATTAAACTGTACGATATGTTTTAAAACAATTTCAATCCCAATCTAGGTCGAAATATATCAGTCAGTCCACAACCCTTCACCGAAATGGAAATATACCTCATGATTATTTGTAACATTTTGTTATAACCAACAGGGGTTATTTTAAATCGCTTCTCTTTGACATCCTACATCCTACATTACGCCCAAATGACCCGGTCTCATTTTGAAAACAACATCGCAATCTGACATTTCAGTTCTTGATTTATACGTACGCACTACTATCAGGCAATTTAACATATCGGTATGCCGGCCATCGACATTTCTCTTCGCTTTGTCCGCCAACTTTTGTAATATGTTTTCGTCGTTCTGATTTAATTGCCGCGCTGTTCTGAACTCCAAATGGCAGCTGATTTATGTGGGGACCGTTTACTTTGACCTATATTCGCAATTAATAACTTGTCAGTCGTCATGAAATGAGAGTAACTACTGGAGGTGATGTTTTATTAACCTTTCGAGGTACATTAAGGAAATATGGGAAACTGCCAAATATTATTACAAATTCAATGTATATTTTGCTCAACTTTGCATATAATATGTACGTAGGTAGGTATCTTTGCATAGAAGGCACATACGAGTACCTATGTTTGTATGCATGTTTAGATATATACGTATGTATGTAAACATGATTCAAAATTTGTAACGTTAATTTTAGCCATTTCTCGTTGTGCTATTGAATTAAAATTTTACACTTATATAAATAAAATTGGGTGAAAATATATTTTAATACTTTGGTACAATATAAATACAAGATGACACCTATAAGATCGCGACGTAGTTTTCCACATAACACCAAAACACTATACTGCACTCGACGCGCATGTTCCCAACCAAGTTGGCATCATCTGAAAATGATTGAAACTGAGTTTTAATCATTTCAATCATTATTCTTTAAATATTCAAATAAAAAATAATCTAAAGGAGTTAAATAAAACTGACCATAGTAGTGGTGAGAAACACACCGTAGTGCCCTCTTACCGTGGAGTAGGTAGTTGTTTTCGGCATCTCCTTCAAATACATACTATAGGTTTGTTCCTGCAGGAGTCCAAAACTGTCAGTAACTGTCAGAAACATGCGCATTACAAATCTAAGCGTTCCAACATGAGTCGAACGACAGTCCAGGATTTCTTGTCCTCTGTTCCAGCTTGAGTCAGGACAGTTTGCTGATAGTTTGAAAAGTTCACCGATTCTTCGGAAACTCATAGTCCGGTGCATGCGCAATGCGCATTAACCAAAACCATTTACCAACTTAAACCTCAATTATTGTACGCTGCCTATTATTAATTTTATAACTCAACAAACAATAATTATTTGTCAGAAATGGATGATATTTCAACAGAAAGTGATACTTCTTCGACATCGGTATCTGGTATTAGTTCTGTTCTGAGGAAGAATTTGAATGGGACTTTGAAGAATTGCTTGAAGATAGAGTTTGCCCCAAAAACGAGGACTATTTTGAGCTAACCATACCAAGATATGAACTGGAGTTCAGAGTTCACTTTAGACTCAGTCGTCATGCGAGTTCTGTAATAGCCGAGCAATTTGAAAACAGTCCATATTTTAAAACGCAAAGAGGTGGTTATGGAAAACTAAGCCCTGTAAAACAAACTTACGTTGTCATGTGGTTTGTGGGTCACCAAACAGCCAGTTTTCGCGATGTGGCCGACAGATTTAACATAACAATAAGCAGCCTATTTAGAATTATAAAAATATTAATATATTTTTTGAGCAATATTTCCCCGCAAATAATCACTAGGCCAACGGATGAACAGAAAATTGAAATAGAAAGACACTTTCGACAGAATGGATTTCCTGGGGTAATAGCAGGGTAATAGGTGTCATAAACACCTATTACCCCAGTTCTGTGATCTTCCATAATTTATAGATTAAAAAAATTATTAGGTTATTGTTTATTGTTCTCTTCTTCTTCTGCTGTTCAGTTCTCTAAAAATCCGGTGTTCCAGCAAAAATCAAAAACTAATCTAAGATCAGACATGCGCATTAAATAACAATCCCTGACTGTCAGGGATTTATCAAAGATTCTATGCAGGAACAAACCTTATGTAAGTTTATAATGTAATATGAATCTGTTTAAATTTAAGTGTACTTGTAAATTCCTGTCTCTTGTAATTAGGCTTTAACTGCCTGTTAGAGATTAGTATTAAATAAATAAATAAATATTAAAAAGCACATACAGGTTTACGTTCGTTAATTCTTTGAAACATAGTTTCCAGACATCTATACATATTGTAATTTCGACCTGCAGGTCAAACGAGAAAAGTTCCAGTAGCAAAAATGTAACCATCCATTTACTTGTAAATAAGTGACGATAACAAGCAGGGGTTTTTGTCAAACAGGAAATTAACTCCTATGTCGCAGTACAAAAAAATGTATTGTTTCAGTTTCGCTCCGGCTAATTGCGCTACGTCGAAAGGGGCGGCTCTTGCGACGGAACGATTAAAAACTAGTTTGCTACTGTTGTGCTTCCAGTGGATTCTGTGTATTTTTTACGCGGCTTTTGTTGAATATGCGCCTCAAGCGAATGCATCGTACGCTTGGAACTCCATCGACCCTATTTTTGGCGGATTCGACCAGGACAAGAATGCCATTAGGAAGTACTACACACGTAAAGTATAATTATACAGATCTAATAGCTAATAGTTCATCTATTAAAGAAAAACCAAAGATTAGGCAAAAATCGTCCATTTTGTTTAAATTTAATTTTAAAGATCTCGAAAATAGGAAGAAAATATTGTGAATAGAAACATTGTATGTACAGGGTGGTTCAAATTGGTCGGTTTTCAAGGGTTACTCTAAAACAGTAACAGATATAGACAGAAGGGCGATTATTTAGACCAAAGTTTTCGCGAAGTGCGCGATAAGTGTTCATAAAAGATCATCTATTTTCATAAAATCTTTGGATAATAACCAAACGTTCTTGAAGCGCGTATTTAGCTATAATAAATTGTTAGAGTATACTGAACATAAATGACAACTAGTGGGAGGTATAACTTTATAACCATGGTTATCGTTTCAAAATCATATCATTCTTATTGAAAAATCCATTATAATATGCTTCCTATTCCATACGGAAGCGTAGAAGGACCAACTAATTAAAAATATTTTTTTTCTTTAAATTCTGAAATAAAAGTCAGAATTCCAAGATAAAAGTCAGAATTCCGAGATAAAAGTCAGAATTCTGAGATAAAAGTCGGAATTATGATAATTCCGAGATAAAAGTCGGAATTCTGAGATAAAAGTCAGAATTCTGAGATAAAAGTCGGAATTATGATAATTCCGAGATAAAAGTCGGAATTATATTAATTCCGGATGACTATACTATGCCACAGGAAATGTATGCTGTGACTACGCTCTATAATATAATGTTTCAAGATGCTAACTACTGCACATCGTCAAGCCGCAAGTTAGCTAATCCGTTACCAAAGGGACTCAACTAAGTTACTAAGATTGTGATAAATAACAGTGTTATTGATTTCCCGACCATATAGTTCAATATTACCTACTTATGGTTTCAGAGTCCAGCTACAACTTATGCCAGTAATTTTTTAAAGGGAACCCTATATATTTTTATATTTTTGAAATCTGTATATAAATCTGAATCCCCTAATTCTGATTCCAAATAAACTTATAGGGAAATATGATCTAATATTGACAGGTTGGTTTACAATATAAGACAAGCAGAATGCCACGTCACAAAGATTTGTTAATTTCCTACTTTTATCTCAGAATTCTGAATTTTATCTCGGAATTAACATATTTCCGACTTTTATCCCAGAATTCCGTGTTTTATCTCGGAATTAACATAATTCTGACTTTTATCTCAGAATTCCGACTTTTATCTCAGAATTCTGACTTTTATCTCGGAATTTAAAGGAAAAAAATATTTTTAATTAGTTGGCCCTTCTACGCTCCGTAATTCCATATTTCACATTCCATCCATGGTAGTCCATTAAGTCCAATAAGTAGTCCATTTTATAGTTTCCTCAAGAAAATATGAAAACAGTTGTATCATGTTTCTCAAGCACACACATGTAAAACGTTATTTTCAGTAAAAGATACGGACACATAAAATTTCCCTTTACCTAGACTTCAGTTATATATTATTATGTTACGATAGACTCTTTGAACGCAATATGAGACCAGTTAAGGTAGAAAACAAGTGACGCACACTAATTTGACAAAGGCATTCTAGGGAGATATAAATGACAATAAATTATATTCAAAAGGCTGCCATAAATATCCGTTATTCTTACCCTAAAGGCAGGAACGAAAACCCTTGCTACCTGTTCATAAAATTTGACTTTGAAGCTGGGGAAGGTACAAGTGAGAAATATTTCAGCGAGGGTACACAATACGTCTATCATAATAATGGAAGACACACACAAGGAAATTTGAGTTTAGAAAACTGTGTAGCGATTGTTGGAAGTTTTGCTATAAAATGCTGGAAGTCTTATTTAGTTGGCTCGCCTATGCTACATCAATTTGATAAAGTTGGTAAGATTTAAAAGTTTCCGGTACACTATTTGAACAAAGTATATTACAAATTGCTTTACATTACATTGTAATGACAACTTCAACTTTCAACTGATTTTTCATTTTCATTCGAGTTTATTTGAAGTTTGATGTATAAATTGGCAATTTTAAAGAGCACAGTTTTACAATATAAGCCTGGCAATCGGTTGTATTTTTGAACTTTTGCAACTTTCTCCTTGCAAAAATATTTCTATACAGGGTGCTTCAAATTCGATGCAATACATGGGGATCTCGGAAACGGTAAGAGATACGAAGTCGGTTAAATGGAGGCAAAGTTGCGTATTCAGGGGGGCAACATAATGGTGAAAAAAGATCCAGGCTAACTTGATTAGTTTTCGAAATATTTTGAAAAAACCGAAAATTTCGATTTTCGTTTTTGTTTTTTTGCAGGCCTATTTGATGAGGTATTCAAAAATAAAGAGCACATTTCTATAGCAACTTTTTGCCCTTTATCGAATGGTGTTACCGAATCTTCCACAAAACGTTTCGTTTACCGGAAACCAACATCAACTTAATTTTTTTAAATACGGACCTGGAATTTTTTTTCAATTTTTTGGAAGCATTTTTGAAACTTGATAGAATGCCACCATAGAAGGAACCACATTTAAACGTTTTGTCAAAGAAAAATCCATCGTTGGTATTTTTGTTTCGACTTTTGTTAATTCTAGATAGGTATTGAATAATATTTTTGAGGTTTCATTTTTATTTACGATAAACAAACAAAAGCTAATAATAAAACAACGAATTAACAACTATAAACTTTGATGTAATTGAATAAGCAATGAATAAAACAACAAAATATGTTAAAACTATAAAAATCCTAAAGCAGATGTTGAAATAATCCTCCGTCATTATTCATGCAGAGGCGTATTCGTCTTTTTAAGTTTTGAATAGATCTTTCGATTTCCCTTGCAGGTATTGCATTCAGAACACGAATAGTGCCATTTCTCAAATCCTCAATGTTATTATATTGATTCTTATATAAAACATTTTTAGTTCGTCCCCATAAGAAATAATCTAATGGGGATAAATCAGGAGCTCTTGCTGGCCATTCTATAGCACCATGATTTCCAATCCATCTGTTTGGAAATGTTTCATTTAAGTAGTTGCGCACAATTCCTGAATTATGAGAAAATTTAAATAAAATTAAAAAATTCTAGATTGCTGAAAGCCATTTTTAAATACCGATAGTGCTTGACACAACATTGAAATGTGTTTGTCATAGAAACGTTTGCCTAGATAAAACTAAATCTATAAGAGGACCACGGGAAATTATTAATGATGAATTTTTCTTAGACAAAACGTTTAAATCTGGTTCCTTTTATGGTGGCACTCTATCAAGTTACAAAAATGCTTCCAAAAAATTGAAAAAAAATTCCAGGTCCGTATTTAAAAAAATTAAGTTGATGTTGGTTTCCGGTAAACGAAACGTTTTGCGGAAGATTCGGTAACACCATTCGATAAAGGGCAAAAGGTTGGTATAGAAATGTGCTCTTTATTTTTGAATACCTCATCAAATAGGCCTGCAAAAAAACAAAAACGAAAATCGAAATTTTCGGTTTTTTCAAAATATTTCGAAAACTAATCAAGTTAGCCTTGATCTCTTTTCACCATTATGTTGCCCCCCTGAATACGCAACTTTCCTTCCAGTTAACCGACTTCGTATCTCTTAGCGTTTTCGAGATCCCCATGTATTGCATCGAATTTGAAGCACCCTGTATTGTTAATTTTAAATAAATTCTTGTTAAATTGAAATTCTGCACTACTTGTTAACAAAATATGTTTCATTATCATGTTAGATTCTAAAATTCTGCTTTGTTTTTCAGTGTTTCAAGATGTCCATGTCATGATATTTATCGGCTTCGGTTTCTTAATGACATTCCTAAAGCGCTACGGCTACAGCTCCATTGGATTTACATTTTTATTAGGATCTTTCACTGTCCAATGGTCAGTTTTATGTCTGGGATTTTACGAGCTCAACGAGAACTACAAAATAGAATTGGGAATTGAAAGGTAAAAAGCGAAACCGAATGTGGGTGGATTAAGGAAAGTAATAAGTTTACATAACACCCTGCTTTTCCATTAAAAAACGTTGTTTTACAAGTTTACTGATCGCAGAACTACAAATTTGATTTCTTTTTAATGTAAAATGCTAAGAAAAACTGGAAAAATCAAAAACGGTGTACTTTATTTATACAGTGTGTTAGTTAAACATGCGGCAAAAATTTAAAGGGGTTATTCCTTGGACTATTTTAAGGATATTTTATCCTTTGATGATTTTTGAAAAAGCGTTTTGTTGCGAAGATATAGGGAGAAAAAAATTTTCAACAAATAACAATTTATTACTAAAAATTACATGTAACATTTCTGAACCTACAAGAATTGTTCAAAATGGCTACCTCCAGCTCGGATGCAACCATACAATCTTCTCCTCATAGACTCCCCAACTCTTTCAAAAACACCAGGGTCGTTTCTTATTGAGTTACACCCAGCAATTATCCGATCTCTTAAATCGTCCACATCTTCCACTGGTCTAGTATAAACTAATGACTTTAGATGGCCCCATAGGAAATAATCCAGAGAGTTTAAGTCCGGGGATCGAGCAGGTCATACGTGAGGTCCACCTCAACCAATCCAGCCATCTCCGTATATTGCTGTTAAAAACTCTCGAGTAACTACACAAATGAGGTGGTGCACCATCATGCATAAACCACATTGCCTGTCTTGTAGCCAATGGTACATTCTCCAAAAACTGAGCTGAAACTCCTTTTTCTGACATGTCTCTTACTTGATACGTCCAGTGTAGTACGCCATACTTTTATTTCCCCTACATTAATAATGTGAAAAATACCAAAATTGGATTTGTTGAAAATATTTTTCGCCCTATATCTTCGCAACAAAGCGGTTTTTCAAAAATCATCAAAGGATAAAATATCCTTAGAATAGTCCAAGGAATAGCCTCTTGAATTTTTGCCGCATGTTTAACTAACACCCTGTATAGAAGAGATTATAAAGACATTCGTAACTCAAGGTAATTGTGGAAATTTCTAACCCTTCACATTTTGAATAGTCCTCGGTCAACGGGAATGGGTCAAGGCCTGGGCCTTTACCCTAAGTCTCGTCGGGCATCTATCGCATTTTTGTAATAGCAGAGCGTGATGGGGTGTTTTAGGGGTGGTAAATTTCGGATTTTATTATTTAGGTAGAATGATATTGGGGTTGAAATTAGGATATTTTGAAGTTAGGGGTTGTAGAAAATTAAGGGATAGATGGGTGGGTCGTGCGTCGAATTTATGGATTAATGGATCTTGTAAAGGTGGGATTTTTGAGTGGCTAGGTGCTAGGCACCCTGAAGGTGATTTGCAAAGGATAGGGAAGAAAACTGGAGATGCATAGGTAAGGATAGATACCTGAGATAAGTATGTGAGACCTGTATAATAGTGTAGCTGTGTCACGAAGCCCGTATTTAATCACCTAGATGATTTGGTGAAACCTCGAGAATGCCCTTACTTTTGTCGCGGATACCTGTTGTGAGAATAACAGGTCTTTATTTAGAGTAAGAGTAAGAATAAATAAGAGTAGGAAAAGAGTAAGACCTAGTTGTTATTTACATTCAGAATATTATTAAGGTTAGGCCTTTTTTTGGTGAAGATTGTATATCTACTGAGTTTTTAGAGGATTGACTTGGAGAACCCCACTCTCTCCCCAGGAAATTATTTAAGGACAAAGGGAAGGAAGTTATCGAGCTCGAGGGCCTTCTTAGGATTAAGGGATTTAATATGCAGCAGGATTTTAGAAGGAGGGAAATATACAGGGTCTTCAGTCGACCGGCCGGTATATCAGCGGCTTGCTGGTCGACTAGTGCTTTGATATGCTGAGAGATGAAATAAGGTAAATTGACTTTGGAATTGAGTGGATATAATCAAGGACTTCTCAGAACCTGTTACATATTTTACATCACGAATCTGCAGAAGTAGAATTTGACTTTTCTTCTCGGAACTACACGGGGTAGAAAATCGTCAGGGTGGTCCATGATAGTTTGCGCTATGCCTTCGTCTCTAAATGTAGTTATTTGTTGAGCTATGAGACGCTGGTACAGTCCTCTCATTCGTTTTCTTATTTATAAATAAATTCAATAAAAATCTTCTCTCGTTGACTGTATGTACATCCGGGCAAGGATGGAATCAGAAAACTTGTTTAGTAAATATTTATTATCGCATCGAAAACACCCTTGGTTATTAAATTTAATATCACTCTTCAATCATCTTTCCTGTCGGTATAGCGCCGCTGACAATAAATATTCCATTATAGTCCTTGTTATCAAAAAAGGCTACTCTGAAACCTTGTTTAATCCTGCTAATCTAACTTCGACAACAGCCGCCGATCGTAGTAGATTTGTTTATGCTGTGCTATGCTAGCACAATTCAGGATGTATCTTTTATCTGCTGCTTGCCACTGGAAAAAAGAAACATTTTTAAATTAATTAAAAAGGATCAGCCAGGGATTTTATCTTTAATTGAGGACTTATGCTACAAAACGTAGGAGTAGTAATATCAAGATATACGTATTTATACTTTAATATATTTTGAGTAAATGAAAATAGCTAACAAAGTACAATTCTGATCAGATATGTAGAAGGTGTAAGAAGTTGTACCATATACAGGGTCTTAGTAGTGGTTAGAAACACACCGTGTTCTTTGTCTACTGTCTGTCTGACAATTATGTATATAAAGTTGAAATTTTGACAGATGCCATTTTGGGATGCAATATATTTTTAAAAATATTTTCGGTTGTTTTCGACTTCAGGTTATACGGGAAGTCTATATGAATTTGGTTATTTTAAATGTAACACCCTATATATTTTGCATTTTTGAAAATAGCACAAAATTCCAGTCAAGAATATGTCACATACGCTATAGCTAAATCCATCTGTTTCGGAAATATTTGACATTTTATAAAAAAATTTACATTTTTTACATTATGTATGTTATTTAAAATTAAATCCTCTTTTATTATCCAGTGCCACAACTGTATTTTCCTGACCATTTTCAGTAGAAATGTTCAATTTTCCTTCAGAAATGTACCACCAGGGATATTCTGCTTTAATGGATATTAAAACGCACGATCACAGTGGGCAGCCGTGGCATTTTAATAAAGTGTGTAAATTATATCTCTGTTGTACAAATACTCACTTACTTTAGCTGACATAATTGTATTATATTAAAACGTTTACGACTAGTCTCCAGTATCATGAAATTATATGATGGTTTCTTATTTGTATAAAACATATTATTTTGTCTGTTCCGTAAAATCAATTATTTTCAAGAAAACATTAACTTATGTGATATGAAATATCTATACAATAACGGTCTGTTGCATACATTGAATTTTTTTCATCTAGCAATGTAAATAAAATAGAAAACTCTTGTTCCAGAAGGTGATCCTGTCAAAGTGTTCTACCGTCTTTGAATCCTCAATCTATGGAGTAAGCAGATTGAGGCTTCATAGAATTTCCATACTTAATTCCATTTTTCTCTTGAAAATGGCTCCAGAGCAGGAGCCGAAACGTCGAGCCATTCCCTCATTTATAAACCACTAACCAAACTTATGATAAGTTTGGTTAGTTCACAGAACGTTAGTTTATATGTTAGTTTACACTGGTTTATAGGTGTGGAATTCGGTGCCAAAATAATTTCACAGTGACTGTAAGATACTTCACAGCGCCAGTAAACATATTTTCTGGCACTTAACAGTTACTCTGTAGCAGTTGTAGAGTATGATTATTGGGGGTTAAGGCCGATTCCCACATAGCAGCGCCGCGCCTCGTTGCTGCGGCGCTGCTATATGGGAATCGGCCTTAAATTTTTCGGGCAGGAATCGGGCAGCGAGAGCCAGTGCTATCGCCTGCCCGATTACTTTAGAATCCTTAAAAAGATCTCTATAAAAGTTGTAGAACCACTTTATAATGACAGCATAGAATTTTCTGTAACAGTCGAATCATTTTCCACACCTTGCAATTTACTTTATAGTGACAATAGTGCTGCTTTTCAGCAGTAGCAAGGACCACTTTACAATAATAGCAATTTTACTTTAAGCGGGCTAAAATGTAGGTCTTTATAAAGTAAGTTTACTGGAGCAGTAAAGTCTTGACAGCATAATGAATTTTACTGCTACTGCAAAGAGTTATACTGGCGCCTATGTTATTATAGTTTTCTGCTATTATAGCATTTTTTTCTTTGATGGTGAAAAAATTTTCTGTGTAGTATCCAGTCAGTCATTTTTCTTCAAGGCAATTGCTTCAATTTTTTGTAATTATATCTGTCACGCCTGTATAAAATAAATTAAAAAAAGTTTTGTAGTAACCAACATCTTTGTACCTACGACGGAACTAGAATATCTAAATATTTATAGGAGAATTTTATAAAAAAGTGCTGCTCCCTTCTTTATTTAGTCCTACATGCAAATATATTTAAAATATTACCCAATCCAGTCCTGATATGGTGATTTATTGAGAGCCAGTGCTATCGCCACTACTTTCTTATTCCTTTCAGGATGAGGGCAATATAATTCTCATTTATCAAACATAGACAAACAAAATAATAAAATCTCTTATAAATGAGTCTCTACTTTCGAAAATACAAAAATAGTTATAATAAATTATGCTCACTCGTATTTTTTTCGACGACAGATTAATGGTAGAAATTACATATGAATAAATACATATAAGAACCCAATACATTTTAGAAAACTAATTTGGGAGAATGATATGACAGAAATGGTCCTGAATGTATATATCATTTAATAACACCGTCTATATTTCTTTTTCATTTAGTCCCAAGGTATTTTATATATATAGTTATTAGAGTGAGTATTTTTTCTTTATTAAAATACATTATTTTCTACTTAAACTAATATTTGCAGGAATTTTTTTGAGTGTAACAGATTCAATACTTCCCAAGGCGTTTACCTAAAAAGCTTATACATCTTATTCCTACCTTTACCTTATAAAATATTAAACACCAACGATGGGTAAAGTTCGATATAGATATTCACGAAAAAATTGAAAAAACGAACGTAGGGATATTTTTAGTGACTGCCAAAGCCTGACTTTTGCTTGAGACATCTTAAAAAATGCCAACAGCATGTCATGTTTGTTGATACACGTTTTGCTTTTTTTAAACAAGCTTAATTGAACTTTCCGTATATAAAATGTTTTATGAACATCTGTTAAAATATTGATGGCGTACATTTTAAAATAAATTATGGCATTATAGCGTTGAGCATAGGGTAGGAAATGTTGCAAGAAGATGACAATTTTTATAAACTAGTCGACCGTTTTTATCCTTACTTTTGAGACATATTGTAAAATTTATCATACCTACTTCTTCACAATATTAAATATAAATTCGTTGTTTTACATTTTCCGGATGTTGTTAAAATAATAACTAAAACTGGTACAAAATGTTTTTCTTCGCCCTTTTAGGAAGCTAAATGATTTAAATTAATTATTAAAACTCTCTAAGATTCAATTTAACCTACTAAATAATTTACCGAGGCAAATTGACAGTTCCTGTGCATTTGCTGAATTCCTAAGTTAAAAACAAATTAAATTTTATTCAAACAATTTCAGTGTCTTAAAGAAGATAATCTATAATTAAATTACACTGATTCTAATCCTAATCATTTCGGTTCTTAGATTATTTTACTTAGCAAACAACATTAAACTCTATTGCAAATTATATATTGTGTAGAAGCATTATATTTTTATATCTGCTTTTTACTCCAATATTTCAAATTGCCTTCGAGTAAACAAATAGGTTTATGGTGTTTCTCCTTAATAAATGGTTCTGTAAAAGAAAATAGTCATTGGTTCAGTAGCCACATGATAATTGATCACGTAACCCCTACACCAGGAGTGTGAAAAATAGAGTGTATTAATTGTCTGGCCCAATTGGGACAGAACAACCAAGTAAAATTGACTTGGGGACCGGGTCAACACAACATAACAGGAAATGAGTAGGCTGATGCAGTGGCTAAAAGAAGCTCAAGTATACAGTTTACTGGGTCCAAACCAGTTCGCGGGCTTCCCCCTAGTTATCCAACAAGGTCTATTGAAAACTTGATCAAGGAAAGATCAGAGGAAGAATGGTCGAACGGGACTGGGCTGCGACAAGCCAGGCTCTTAATTGAAGGGCCTTGGTCGAACGCAACTCGATCAATACTTGCGCTAAGTCGTAACGGCATAAGGATTGTCACAGGACTGCTGACAGGTTACGGACATCTCAACAAGCACCTTAACACTATCGATTTTAGTGACACTAGAAGGTGAAGGTTTAGCGGACACGATAACGAGGACTCCATTTACATCCTTTGTCGCTGTGTCTGCCTCATGGTCAAGAGACACAAACATCTGGGCGCAGCATTTCTCCTACCCCAGGACATTAGAGAGCTTCCCCTGAAACAGGTGTAGGCCTATGTACATAGCACGGGTCTCTTCCGATAGCGCTCGACTAGCGGCAGGCACAATGGGTCGGAAGACCTGAGTGCTACGGGTAACCGCGCCGCCTTCCAACAACAACCACATGACAATTCCTGACTTAACTGTTATAATTAGCAGTGAAGAATTTAAAAATTTACTTGAGAATAGAATCATACAACGTGCTAAGAACGGAAATGGAAAGTAAGAAGATAGAAGACCTAGAAAAAATATTGATGAAGAAGGTACGGAAGTCACAAGAGGAAAAAGCGAAAGGAAGAACCTTTTCCTTTCTGAAGAGGAAGAAAGCCGATTGAAAACTGCACTACTTTGCTTATAAAGCGGGACTATACAATACCATTTTTATATTAGTTTAAGAAGTGTATTTTCTATTTTCATGATTATCATATTATATAATGCTCAAGAAATACGGCGCTTTGTGTGTTGTACTTTTTATACTTTATACTTTATGTAACTACGTTTCTATGTATGTTTCTAGTGTCTTAAATATATGCGCGGTAGTTTATGTCGGTGTTGATAAGATTCGCGTTTTGTATCTCTATACATTTACAATGGTAATGTTACAATTTCTGCTATTACTTACCGACATTTTGTTCTTCTCTGCAAGGTATATGTAAACATACGTGCTAAATGCTTACGTTATAGTTAAGGTTATATTCTCGACATATTTCGACGACGACGGCGACGACGACGTTTTTAAAAAGAAAGTAAAATTTCCTATTAGAGTGTAGACGAAACTTGTACTTACACCTTTTCTAAAAATGAAAAAAGTCTTTGAAAGTTGGTGTATCGTCCAGAACTGATACTTTTTTGATACCAGTTGGTTTAATTGTATAAAAAAAAAATATTAGTTCGGGACGATACACCAACTTCCAGTCAAAAACTAGGAATGAACAAAATTAGCGTTACAAACAGCTTATTCTAAACAAAATAAAATCAACCCATACAATAAAATTAAAATAGGAAATTGATATTAGGTAAGAAAGCACTTTTTTGGATATTTATGATTTATTATTATGCATTATGAAAAAGTTCGAAAACTCGGACCAAAAGTAGGATATTTGTCCATATATCTGGCTGAAAGTCCTCTTTGTTGTTCTTTATTGAAGAAATAAATTATATTTCAACAGACAACAATATTTCCAATATCATATATATTCAAGTATCAATTTTGTTGCATATTCGCAAAGGTTTCTATAATTTTTTCCTAAAAATGTCCCTCTATACCTACATTATGACTCCAAGTTTAACATCGGCGACGATAATATGCGTAAATTTATGACAATATGGTTGGAGTTTTAAATTATTCCAACCTGAATCAATACCTGAATCTAGGCCCGACACAAGTGGTAATTGAGTTGTCCCGACTACCGCTAGTCTCCTCCTGTTTAATTGTTTGAATTAATTCACTTTACGTAGCTCCGCAACTTTGTAATCTACGACAAGGACGATTCACACCCTTCTTGTTGACAAGTCGGTTTGGGCCGGGATGGCATATTTTTATTGTATCACTGACACAATTACCGTAGACCCTTATCATGATATAACAGAAAGAATATAGAGAGAGTAACCAGTGGCTACTAGTATGATCTATTGTTAAATGAAGATGCGACAAATGAACATTTTAAGACGTTGATATGAAAACTATACAGCACTAGCTGTGATGATTACATTATCAATGATCACAGTATAGTCGTTACCCTTACAGAGTGAGGTAAATAAAGCAAACTTGACTTCTTCTAGCCTGCTCTTAAGGAGTGTATAATAATATGAAATATAAAAAGAGGATATAGAATAAGGTGCGTTGCCATACAAGAACAAAGTCGAGCGACGAGTGTGACGAGTTTAACCCACGAACTTCCTACCTAAAAATAACCAGAAAAACAAAAAAACACCCCTAAAATCTACTGAATCCTAAATTTTTCCTACCCCCAACATCCTTTACAATAAATAATAAAAAATGCAAAAATCTCTGGTTCAAACAATGTCAAACTGATAGTGATACCTATAGCAAATAAAAAAGATATTATGCTTGGTTGAAGCTAGGCAGTTCAGTTGTTAAATATTGAGTTAAATTTTCGTTGAAACATAATAAATTTGTCTTACAAATAAGCCAGTTTTTTCAGACCACCTTGTATAAGTTAATCAAAAGGATACACATATATTTTGCCCTTTTGTTCCCTTTTTCGTGCAGGGTTCAACCCAATAAATTTCTGTTTCTCTTTTTTAGTATTTACAGAGCAGATATTGCTGCTGCCACGGTCCTTATATCTGTTGGAGCAGTTCTCGGAAGAACATCATATATTCAATTAATGGTTATGGCCTTCATAGAAATAGTTGCTTACTCTGGAAACCTCTATTTGGGCACAAAAATATTCCAGGTAAAGTTTCATAGCAATAAGTCCATAACTTATTGCGAAATTATGATTCATATTAATATACTCGTAATTCTTAAGCACAATATTTTTACTGAACATCAACATGGCTTTCGTTCAAATAGATCAACAGGTACTGCTTTGCTGTCATTTTATCAAAAATTAATCGAATATATCGAGGCAGGGGAGTGCCCTGTTGGAATTTTTTGTGATATTAGTAAGGCATTTGACTCCGTCAATCACGATAAATTGCTCTCAAAACTGTACTCATATGGTATTCGAGGAGTAATAAATGACTGGGTTGCATCTTTTTAAAATGGACGTAGTCAATATGTGAGTTTGACATATTCAGATGGTAGTGTATCAACTCAATTAAATTCAGATCGTCTTGATGTCGGGATAGGAGTTCCTCAGGGATCCATTCTTGGCCCTATCTTATTTTTATTATATACCAATGAGTTCGAACAGTTAACATCTGATGCATCTTTTGTTATGTACGCGGATGATACGTCATTGTTGGTGTCTGGTGATTCTGACCATTCATTGAAAATGAAGGCTAATGCTCTATTAAATGACATGTGACTGGTATAATCATAATTCTCTTTTTCTCAACACTGGAAAAACGCAAGTTATGAGGTTTCATAACAGACAAAAAAACTGTACAGAAATTGAAATTAACATTCATGGCTCGAGTGATACACTGCCATGTGTAAAAGAAATTAAATTTTTGGGAGTAACAATTGACGAATGTCTTAACTGGAAAGCTCACTGTAAACAGTTGATACCAAAATTAAATTCTGAGATGAGAAATTTAAAGTCGGTTTTATTAGTGGAACAA
This sequence comes from Pogonocherus hispidulus, assembly GCA_963924545.1. Classification (NCBI taxonomy): domain Eukaryota; kingdom Metazoa; phylum Arthropoda; class Insecta; order Coleoptera; family Cerambycidae; genus Pogonocherus; species Pogonocherus hispidulus. Next base: position 12,653,800 of record OZ004699.1, read on the forward strand.
CTAATTATGGTCTATCATGCACAAGTAAGTTCAAGATTAAGGTATGGGATAATTTTTTGGGGGACCTCTACCTTGGCACCGGATGTTTTTTTGGTACAGAAACGAATTTTAAGATGTATAGCTGGGATACCTAGTACTCAGTCATGTAGAATTTTTTTTAAGGATTTTAATATTTTAACTCTTGTATCGTTGTTGATTTTAGAATTGTCTATATGTTTTTAAGAATCAACGTAAGTTTCCTTTGACAGAAAGTGTGCATAATCGAAGCACTCGGCAAGATAAAAACATTCACATTCCTTTTTGTATAAAATATCATCTAGTTCACCTTTTTACCTGGGTCTGAATACATTTAACAGGCTTCCACCAGATATAAGAAGGGCAAAAGGTTTGTCTGAATTTAAAAATAGGTTAATTGCTTTTTTAATATCAAAGTCGTTTTACACCTTTGATGAATTCATGTGCTCATGTCTTTAGTAAGTTTTGACTATTCCTATACAAATGTATTTATCTTAAAGGAAAATAAAGTATTAAAGTATTATTATTATTATTCTTACATTTTTTTAAATTGTAGACGATGTTATCTCATCCTGTATCCAAGCACTAAATTTTTGAGTATGTCGAGTGAAATTTTAGTGAGTATTTCTTTTATAACTGCGTTTCTTCCTGTACTGATTTTTTAGAATAAATTGAATTAAGCCTCGTGAATCCGTCTTAAGAGAAAACGTTTTTTCAGCGTCTCCTTTTTTTTGTACTTAGGAAAAGGGGCAGGATATCAAGGAATCTGTCAGTGAAGATTTATTATAAAAACACCATATCCATCCACACTGTTTTTGTTAGTTCCTTATAAAAATCTTATGGAACTGTAAATGCTGTTTTCCGAATCGATTCCTGAATAACTGAAACTGTTTCCTATATATTTCATGTGTTTTTGTCCGTAACTTCTAAGAATAGATGACCCAGAACTGGAAAGACTATTAATTATCGATATTAATAACACATAAATATTAATAGCTATTTATGTACCTATCTAGTGCAAAAAGTTAAAAGTTAAATCATATATCTGAAAACATTATGCTTACATATTTTTCTGAAAGGAAAAAAGCTTTAAAATCCTCTTCTTTATGGTCTGAATATTTCATGATAATAACTACGTTAGCTGTTAGAAAGATATGTCGATATTAAAAAATTTTAACATTAATATCGTTTTTAAAACGCAAATCTGTTGGATATCGAGCAAAAAAATCAAAAGTTTTTACGCGAGATCAGGTATTTCAGTTTCTAGAACAGGTTTCAGATGATAAATATTCATTTATGAAAGTTGTAGCTATTATAGCTATTGCGGGAGCATCCCGTAGAAGTTAAAATGAGTACTCATGATATTAAATATTCCGGAAGAGTTTTGGTGATAAAAGTAGGTACCTTATACGAAAACCAACAGGGAAGGGAGCGTTGTTTTATTGTCTCCAATGGAAAATCCGAAAATTGTCAAAAATACATGTCCCTTCGTCCAGATGCTGTGTATTAATAATATTTGGTGAATCGTGCAATTATGCCAAAAATAAGTTTAATATTTTATTTGAAGTTTATTTACTCACAAAAAGAATTGGTAGATATACACAAAACGGTACCTATATAGATATTTTTAGTTCGCTCTGTTGGAATGATGCGTAAACCGATAAAAATTCCGACAATTCGACACTTCTGTATTAAATAAAAAGAAATAAATAAAATAAACAATTTTCAGAACCCTCATATTGCTCTTTGTTATTGTAGGCAGCAGATGCTGGTGGTTCAATATTTGTTCACACTTTCGGCGCTTACTTCGGTTTAGCTGTTAGTTACGTGATCAACAGAAAAAAGGAAAGACGCCAGAAAACAAGAAGCTCCTTGTTGTCAAACTACACGTCCGATTTATTTGCCATGTTGGGTAAGTTCAATTTCAGGGCCACTGTTTAAATTTTGGCTTCGGTACCAAGAAGTCGCAATCTTATTATTATAATTTAGTTGATACAGGTGCATTTCCTGCTTTAATATAGAAGTTTCTGAAAATTTATTATACTATTAATACAATCTTAGTTACTCAATCCACAAGAATTTAAAGATTTATGATTTTCAGCAAATAGTACTTAAATAAAATCGCCTGAAATAATTTTATATTGTATTGATGAAATTTTATGACTATGACTACAAAGAGTGAAACTGGAAGTAAAAATTTTATTATGGAATTTATGAAAAAAGGTATGCCAACATAAGGTGACTGAAAGAATACTGATAGACAGATTTATTCCTTAAGAACAAGTGGCTTTTCAACGTTTTTGAAGGTGTCTCTGAGGATTAAAAACCAAAGGAAGCAAGCTAATATAAATTAAATTTAAAACTATATTTTTTTAATATAATTTCAGCAACATTTTTCGTCCAATATTTTTTTAATAAATTTCAGTTCTGTAAAAAATTTAGATACTGATTATTACAAATGATATTACTTCCATTTGTTGCAGTTGTCGAAATGAAACACCCCGTCATATTACCTAGCGAAATTCGCTCCAGTATCATATAAACGCTTTCTCATCTTTTCTATATTTTAATTTATAGCTGCAGCTACATGAAACGCATTCGGGAGACGTCCTCTCTACGTCATTTAGAAGTTCTAAAAAGGCATTGGCACATTAGATATTTACTGCAATTTACTTTTATCAACTCTCCCCTTCTATAGAGAATAAATTCTATTTAAGGCGGATGATGGAAAGTAAACATTATTCTCAGTAATTTACTTTAGCTGTAAAGCTGCTGGCTCTGATATTACAATAATATTTCCTTTGATATGCATAGCATAGGATCCCTTTCCTAGTTTATCGAAAAATATGAATTAATAATAACAATAATAATATTTTTAAACACCTTCAATGATGTGACTAGACTCCACATGTTGTCACATGACTGGAGGTTCGTTGGGATTGCTCAAGGCACATGAATATTGGGCCCAAAAACCAGTAACCCCATACTATGGGTGAATGATTGCTGATATTGCTAGCGCCTCTCTGTTATAGCCTGATTTACTTAAAATAAAAGTAATAATACCAATAACCTAATGGAAGCGAGGTTAATAAATAAATAAATATCATAAGTACATTTTCATCCTAAAGAGCTCGGAAAGCAGATGCAAATATACAGACGATCATTAATTTTCTGAGTTTCTTAATTAATGACGAAAATAACTCACCATAATAACTAAACAAGTTATTTCTAAAAAAAGTGGACATTTTCCGGGGTTGGTTGGCAAGTTTTATGGTGCTGCATAATAAACGATTACACTTTTACAAAATACCTTCACTTTTACTGATTTTACAGGCACTGTGTTTCTCTGGCTGTTCTGGCCCAGCTTCAATTCCATCGAACTGAAGGGCGACCACCAGCATCGCGCCGTCATTAACACCTACCTGGCCCTGGCCTCTTGCTGTACATCAGCATTCGCTGCCTCCTCAATCCTCAGTCCCGACAGGAAGTTTGATATGGTACATATCCAGAACGCCACACTAGCGGGAGGAGTAGCGGTAGGGGCCTCAGCAAATTTAATGCTGGAGCCCTACGGAGCCATAATTATAGGGATCATCGCAGGATTCGTGTCTGTCTACGGCTACTGCAGGGTAACGGTAAGTGATACTATTGATAAAAGTTCAGGGATCAAGAAAAAATTTCATCCAGTACATGACTAGTTTTCAGGATACAACGAAATTGTTGTGTTATTTCTAACCAAGGAATGTATAGACATGGAACGATTATAGACGCTACGCATCCAATTTTGTGTGGAAACATGGGAGCCGACATTTTGATGTCAAACTGCTCCCAACTTCTACATTTTGTATTGGTACACCTGACCAAGGCTCTAGAATTCTAGTGTCTTTTTCTTTCTAATCTAAAAATTCAATGGTTCAAATCTTCTTAACACGGCAACAGTGGTATGGGTAAATTTGGTAAATAGTGTTTGTTTTGTATTTTTTGGTGACTTGTTGGTTTATTTTATTTTGTGATTCTCTCGGTTTGATTCTGTTTGTGTGTTTATTATTGTGTTCGTATTGGACTTTCGTAATTATTCCAGGTAAATTCGGATTTTATAACAAGAATTGAAAGTCTTAATAGATATGCAATCGTAGTTCCTAGCTAATATAATAGTAAATTATGAAAACTGCGAACATAAACAATACAAAAAATAAGCCAGGATAGTTAAAGTAAGGTAAAGGATAGTTAAATTTTATATGCATAATGCATTTTAAATATTTACTTTTCTAAACGGCTAATGGTGTATTTTACATAAATAATGTGAACAAAAGATACATAGGTAGGTACACAAAATATTTCGTTTGTACCTTCATCAATTTTACAAGAAAGTTTGGTGACGATATATTTTATTTTTTACAAATAATTGTAATTAAACTATAAAATATTGAACATTTCTTATACCTATTTAGAATTTTTCTTACTCAAAAGTTTTACTTGCTGTTTTCTGTGGTTTTTATTTGTTATTGCTATCTAATTGAAGAGGCTAGGTTAATACTGCTAAATTCCCACCAATTTTCAGACATCAAAATGGCGGATTCAAAATTGGAATACTCGCGCAGCTTTGATAATCGTTCCATGTATATAAATTCCTTGTTTCTAACGCAATGCCTGTACCAACAGTGATACCAATTACTAAAGAAAACACTCACAAGAAATTTTAAAATATGTATAATTAAATAAACAGCTATCAGTTGTCAGATAATTTGCGGTACAGATACAAATAAAAACTTATTTACCTACGCCGTTATATGTATATACTTACATTTAACATAATTTATCGAGTCATTTATAAACAAATGTGTTTTAACATTTTGTGCTGTAGAGCGCAAAGGCAAGATGACATAATTTGGAAAACAGTCATTCCTTCTGTAGATACGAGATCACAAATTAGTATTTCTACGGCACTCTATTATCTCTACAAGTATTCCATTTTTGTATATTTAGTCTCTGTACTTTTGACATTAAACCGAAAAATATATTCTATTTATTGAAATATTTGTTGTAATACCACAATCAAAGTGTAAATCATTATAAAAATTCCATCCCATTGTAAATTAATTCACATGAGCTGAACATTTAGGTAACACATTAAGTACCTACACTTGATAACTAATTTAATCGAACTCGAAATGATTTTCAGTCCATATTAGTAGTACTTACTTACTCTGCATTATATTATGAATGCATTATTTTGTGAATGGAATATATACTGGATATACTACTCGTACAGCCAGTGAGCGAATTGATCAATAGGGAATGCAGCCTATAGAGCATTGCATTTAAGAGGCCCCGCGTTATTATAACTTATAATGCCCCATCCATGCCAGTTTTTCATTTGCTAGACTGCAGCTTTAAATAGCAATATTTGTCATAAAATAGTTCCAGCTAGAAATGATAGAATCTGTAATATATCTGACTACAAATTTATCTTGTTATTACAATGTAATGTCCTCTACTTTCCAGCCTGTCCTTGAGAAGTACTGCAACCTGCCAGACACCTGCGGCGTCCACAACCTCCACGGTATGCCAGGTGTGCTGGGCGCCATCGTCAGCGTTATTATGGCTGCTGTGGCTAGTGAGACCTCTTACAACCAGAGTCTCTACGAGACGTATCCCGCACGGGCCAGTCCGACGCCGGTGCCCACTCCGGACTACCTCATCGCCCCAGGGCTGGGCAGAAGTGCCGGTGAGCAGGCCGGATTTCAAGTCATTTCCCTTCTGGTCACGCTGACTCTCGCCGCGGTTTCCGGATCTATTACAGGTAAGATTAGATTAATATTACAGGTAAGATAACTATTTCTTGCATTATAAATTGCGTTTAAAAAATTGATTAATACCTTTTGTGATGTGGTAATTTGAAAACACTGACAGTAAAATTCACTTTTCCAAATTATTATTCTACGTTTGAGGTATACTTACCTAATTTAAATGCAAACATTGTCATGTGATTGTTTACACAAGAGCAACCATCTTGGTCTTGCACAGCTCTATTATTATGAAACCTTGACAGGATAATTAATAAGGTTATGTAATGGCTCATGGGTTAGGTATATTAGGGTTAAAGTCCTAAAAACTTATGGTACAAAACATTTATAATAGTCAGGTAATAATACAAAAAATACGATTAAATATGACTTTATTTATAAATTTGAAAATGTACACATACAAACCTAAAACCTCAAATATTTAACAGAATAATTTTGTAGATTGCAACCAGTAATAAATCAAAGATACAGGCAAACAACAATGTTTATCACACTTAACCCATTAAAAACTGTAATCTATAATATCAAAATAATATTATTTCCTTTATATTTTTGGTTTTTGACTCTTAGTTTAAAAATATTTCCTCAATGGGCACACTGTTAAACAATCGTGTGGCTAAGCCTTTAAAAATCTCACCGTATGAACTCTCAGTTCCCCCTTTGACATCATCATATATGTCTTTCCAGTTGTCGTTTAGAACTTTATGAATATTAGCGGACAACTGCTGATCACCATTAAAAAGATTGTCAAATTGGTAGTGGGCTCCTTTAATATTTATTGTAGCTTTGTAGGATGTTATCTTGAAATAGAGCTTGCTATTTTTGGTTTCTTCCTCGAAGTTTATGACGCTGATAATTGTCACATCGACTGGAATCAGAAACAATGTTTTGAAAAAGTAATGGCTATGTTTATATCTTTTAATGATTAGTGATTTTGACGGGAATAAATAATCCTCATTACATACAACTGTTATGAATGGTAATAACGCAAGAACGAAGATTTCTGATGAGATGAGAAGTATTGTGCCACTCTAATTGAGAAAAGAGCAAAAATAAATGAAATTCAATCATATTTCTCCATTTGCTAATAGTACAATAAACATTAATGCACGATTACAATTCGTTAAATTCTAAGTATTGATGTCTGATTTTACAAGAGAATTGGACATGCGCAGCAGCACCAAAACCTGCATCTTCTGACCATATGGATATTGGGTATCTCTCTAAGTATGCTCCGATTTTTCTTCAAACCTAATTTTGATTGTTCTTGAGAGCTGTATACCTACTGTAATATTTGCTTAGCAACTGCAATCTTATTGATAGAATCGTTAAACAGTAGAGGGACGCCACCCACCACGAAGATTGATGCTTCTTAAGTCTGCTACTCATTCCATTAAAAGTGTGACAGATACAATCAGAGGAAACAGCGACCAGTAACAGATTTTAATTTTGGACATTTCAATAATCTTCTACATTGTTGGATGTTATGTGGTGTATCGCAATTGTCATTATTATAATACCAAAACAAGGTGGGGCGTGTAGTTACTGTCAATGGTTGGCGTGGGTGGCATATTATTTGCTATAGTCAGAAAAGAATAAAACCGTTGCCGAATAGAATCAGATTGTTTTCTTTATCTCTCTATGTCTTATGAGTCCATCTCAATGGCATGTCCCAAAAATGACCTCAATAATAAATGGATAGCTTATTCATAATAAATACAACTCGTTTGTTGCACGCGAAAACATAGTTGTCGCCGTGGGATTTAAAATAAATACAGGGATTCCATAAAACTTATCTATAGGGACTTATCTTTCATATCATGTCTATTAATGTTTGTTCACAGTTGGTGGTGAACACCTGAATTATTAATAAACCTTCAGCAGTATTATCTACCAAATTTGTATGCTCAAAAATAATAGAACACTACATTACTTCAGTATTACAAAAATTAAGCTTAGTGAACAATTCTGGCTTAATACTTATCAATGGGGATGGTTTTATTGAAACATTTTATGTAGTTATTTTACACTACCTATCCTAGGAGGTACTTTTAGTACTTCTATTATCAAATTCATATGAAAATGTTGCTTAGCTATCGTCTGAGACTATGAGAGAGAAAAATAAATCAGTATAATTATAAGTGCAGGTCAATTGCAATTCCTAAAAGTATGTTACAAGATATAATTGTACTGTAGATTACAGATTTGCATCTAAAATGTATTCTTTCCTTATCTAATTAAAATAATATTACCTATAATAACCGTTGTATTTCAGTTTACTAAAGGTATTTATAAATTTGACTGCCAGTATTAGAATATACAGAGTCCCAAATAAAAATTTATTCAATTTGGAGACAAGGACGGATGGATAGTAAGTAAAGAGTATATTAAACAGAGAATAAGAACGGTTCATGGGTGGGACACTTAACACCTGACATTTCACATGGATGGGCTATTAGCGAACGATGGTGGGGTGCCAGAGGTGTGGCTTTCACTTGCATTCCACTGTAAATAACGAATTAAGAGTTATTTTTCGAGTATTTTGTTATTTATCTTAATTTACCTTGTCTTTGTTTCCAAATTAAAAAAAATTTTATTTGGGGTTCTGTATAAAACAATACCCTGTACAACACTTGTCAGCTTACAGTCATCACCGTTGCAGGTGCTTCCTTTCTCGCTATACGTAAAGTGAGGCGTGTACAAGAGAGAGCGACTAAACTGTGGTGACTTGTATCTTATATTTTTTATCGGTAAACTTCACTATCTTATACTTCAGATACTTACGTAGACTTATAACTGAATCGCCTTTTCCAACAAACGGCATAACTAAAACTTTACCATTCATATCATATTTGGCTTTTTGATCTATTCTGGGCACGTTTACAGTAAATGTTAGTATCTTCTTATCTATGTCTAGACTAAAAGAAAAAAAACCTCAGTATCTATAAGAAAAGTCTACAATGGTAAAAATTGATATTTAAGAATATGATTTTCGTTATGCCACACTCAACAAATCTGAAGAGGGGAATAAATAAATATCCTAAGTATTCGGTCAACTTTTTTCAAAAACTATAATTTTTTTCAGAAATTCAAATAGAATACGTGGAAAAACAATTTGGGCTACTAGTGGTTCATTAATACACACTTTTGACGGTGTGTGTAAAACAATAAAAAATAATATTTTAATGAAACTTTCTTAAATTATCAGTATTATCACAGAGACTAGGTATATAGTAAATGGTATTATCACACTTCACTTTGTCCAAAACTATAGTTCTTGAAGAGTATAGAATTGGTTGAAGGTCGACTTATCCTATTTATAAAATGTACTTGACTCGTCGTTATTATTATTATTAATTCAAGAATGATTTTTAATTACCTACTTCAAGAAATTAAAGAAAATGATACTTGGGTAGGTAGGTATCTTATAAATGTTGTATTTATCACGATAGTAAAACTTTTATATAGCTGTCATAGCGTGCCGCTACATGAAGGACATTGTCATTACTATTCCTGTGAAACTAGTTTTGTGGACTAAAAACAGGTATTTTTCTGAGGTCACCGCTTTTAACATTTAAAGCGCTAAAAAAATCCTAAGATTTCTTCTAGCAGCGAAATACTAATAAGCAGTCGTTAGATAATAGGAAAACACTTACTGTGCATTTTCCACAGTGGACTTTGACAACCCATAGAGTTTTATATTAGAATATTTTTGTACAAGGTTTACAGCACCGGATCCAGCCCCTATTTCGAGTTTGATAATCTCTATAGGGTCTATAGGAGCCAAGTTAAGGGATGGAATTCCTGAAAACATCAGAAAATAATGTTAGAAAGTCGGGAATACACGCGTTACATACAGAATAATTGAAAATAAAAGTAATTTCGAGCTTTTTAATTTCGAGGTCTGCTTGCATACATGTAGTAAAATGGAATGTATAGAGATTGCAGCCATTTTATGGGTCACCATTGGAATCACTGGGAACCCTGGAGTCTCATGGTAAATTGGACCTTCTCTATGTCTTCCAGAATATTTGCATAAATTGCATTATAATATCTTGAACTGTTTTTGTAATTTTATAATACAGTTTTATATTAATATAAAAAGGAAAATGTTAAGATGTGAACGTAAATATAGATAGAAAATCTAAAGAATAGTAATAAAATTCACATCCTATGAAACCAAGTGATGTTAGAGGTTTAACCTTACCGGTACTTCCAATTAATTGTAGAGCATTTTGAATACTGGTTTTCAAGCATTTATCCAACTCGGCATCATTCTTGTGGCACCTCTCCAACTTTTCAGCTGCAAATCAATCAATAATAAATGCGACTTTAGCAACAATTCATTGTTTCTCAAGGAAGGAGAATATAATAATAATAATCATAATAATAATAATGGTGATGCCAAACTATCAATACTATTATTACTAATATTAATAATAATAACAATATGTGCGTTTATTTGAATAAGGAATATTTACGGCATAATTATAACATTATTCATGTAGATAAGTATTTTTAAATCATTTATAACTTCACACAAGACATTTGGATTCCAAGAACTTAGTGGCTATATGATGACATTGTTATTATTCAAAATATCTGGCCAGTCAATGGACAATATCACAATATGAAATATAGCTAAGAATTAAAGAATGACATATCTTTAATTTTTCTGGTTAACTGAAACTTACTTAATGCATATATAAAAATTTTAGCTTGGCATATGACTTTTTAATGATACAACAATTTATTTGGATTCAATGAGGATTATCAATAATAATTGTATTTCCATTCTTACAAAAAATAAGTAATTCGGGTATTATTATATCGGCATTTCATTCCATGTCAACTTAGTAATTCTTCATTTGAGTGTAAAATGTTGGTCGGATTTGGGGTTTCTCATAAAATATGAGGAACGCAACCGTTGAAAAAGTCCTGACCAAACAGTGCCAACCTCTCATCCATCTTCTTGCGATTTCCGACTTGCAGATACAGCTTTAGAAAGATTGGCACGTACATATTTACTGACCCATATATCTCAACCACAGTTTGTTTGGTCAAGGAACCTCAAGATACGTTTACGGCAATTTCTTGATAAAAATTTATACCATGTAGTTACAGAATTTATAAAGGCTTTAAATTTGTCACTCATTTTTACCGCTAAATATTAAATATTATTTAATCTAACTTGGACTTGCCTACATATTACACATTCTAACATAGTCCATAACATTTTCAAGATAGTATGATCTAAAAGATTGGTCAGTATTATTATTATTATTATTATATAGTTTATTATTATTTCAATGAAGAGCAAACTCATTTAAAAAATTATTATTTTACTGTTAATAATTATCAACATCAACTTCTATAATTAACCACTAATCAATATTAAAACCCATTAAATAATAATTTATAAGAATATTATTCAGTTTGAAAAAAATATGTGCAAACGTGAAGGCGTTTTAAGTTCCAAAAAGCTTTAAACACTAAGGAGTATATAGTTTATTAGCACCTTTACTGTATTTTATGGGCTTTAAAGGTAAAGAAAATTATCAAGTTTATGGTCTATAAAACGTTTTCCAGCATCTTCCTTGCATAGATGAATAAAGTTAACTCGATTACAAAGTTAAAGTTAATTAGTCATTCTGCTCTAGCATAGGAAGTTTTAATAGTAGGTATTTTTACATTTATGTATACAGGCTATTCCACAAAAGATAATGCACTTGTTTTCGAATTACCCTGTATAAATAAGTCGAAATAAACGTTAGGCAGAGAAATTGAAAGGTTCGGAAAAACTACATGGGACAATATTTGGAAACTTTTTATCACATATATGTCAAAAATTATTAGACAGAGTAGGTCGACATTTACGTGCCCGCCATTTACATGGTTTACAAAGTTTACGCAAATGCATAATTTTACTTTAAATAAGTTAGCTGATTACAATGTCGACACAATCTGCAGCTACAATCGTAGTTGCATAGCTGCTGTACCTAATTCATATATTTAGTAATACTTACGAAATTTATAAGGAACCACAACATATACGACAAAAATAGTTAGAAAAAAAATTGAGTTCATTTTTAAGTGTGTATTTTATGAGAGTTTCAAACCAAACTAACAATTTCACGCCATAATTAAAGCAGTTGAGTAAGTAGTAATTCACGCATTTGTCATTAATTATTCCTATATAATAATTACATAGTTTTATTAAGTAGAATAATGATGACACTAATAGATTACATAGATACCGAGATGGACAAAATGTTATCACACCAAGTTGTTTGTAATCGAAATTGTATTGGAGAATCCAATCAAATAATGTAGTTCTCCATATCCAAAAGAATTGCAGACAACGCTTAGCAAATATTAGTAGCTATAGCAATATCAGTAATTGTTCCAAACAAAGCACAAGGTAAACTAAAAATATGTACTAGATTTATTCGGAAAATAGGTATAGGTACCTGTCTCGGGCACACTTCGAGTACCCCTCCCTTACCCTGCATAAAGCTAAAAAGCTAGTTGGCTCCTTTAGAGGTGCATCCCCGGCTAACACCCACTCCTCACCTACCCCAAACCACCACCCAGGACGAGAGCGGCACTTGCTGCTCCCGCCCGAGACAGACTATCCCCGGTGGGTTAGATATGCAGGCGAAGAAAGAAGACAAGATAGAAGAGACTCAGAAGATTCTACCCAGCCTGCAGGGTAGAGCCAGGACAGGAGGAGATCCCACCAATCGCCCACACCTATCACTTTTTGTGATCGGAGTTGGTGAAGGATGGGGTCCACCTCTACGAGACAGAGGGCTACGAACTGGTTTCGTATACCTATACTTACAGGACAAGAATTTACAAGCTGACTGTTTTGAAAACTTCTTCAGTTTAGAACTCTTTTTGGAAGTGAAGTGGCGATTGCCACTTCACTCTTCGAACAGCCTCATATGGTGTGCCTGAGTCACTATCTATAATTTTGGGCAGACACTAAGTATAGGAAAGGACGAGAGAGAGCAATCACAGTCTCTGGTGTAGAGTAAGAATATTTCTCACTTAACCCTCTGTTTCTTTTAGCTGGAATTAGAAAATGAACAATTTTATAATTACTGTAATGATAATAGAAGTTTACCATTTCAACGCGCTTTGACTATTTTACGCGCTTGACCAAAGGAACTAAGGTATTTATGTTTGGAAGCCCAGATGACACCTGTGTTTCTATGATAGGCGAGTTATAGTTGAGCCGGAATATAATTACTGCCTTCTAAGTAAGACTAATTTATTTGTAAATCTTAAAATTTATTACTGGGCTTACCTATATCTGCAGTAATTTGTACCAGCTTTAATTATTGAGGGGAACGTGTAGTAGGTACCTACCTATAACGTTTAATTTAAATTATGATATATTATATAAGTATACGCTTTGAAATGTGGTTTTTTTATAAAAATTACCTATTATATTATGTATTATTAAATAATATAATAGATATATTTAGAAAGTGCTTAATCAACCTATATAGTAATGAAATAACAAAAAATGTTATATATCTCTCTCTTAAATGTCAGGCAGTGTAGCTTAGGGATTAAAAGAATTTAAGCAAATAAAAAATACTGAATCACACGTTATACGGGTGGCCAAAACGAGGCCGTTCCAGATCTTTGTTTATAAGGCAATGACCTACTATTTTAAAGAGATCACAGAGTGGGACTTAAGATTCACAGTAGCACCCACCAAATAAAATTTGAACATAATTGGTTTAAAACTGTCAGAGATATAAATAAAAAATGAAAATTTTTTTCAACTTCTCCAAAACGAAGCTATTGCAGACCTATGTTTATATGGCAAACACATATTATTTTAAAGAGATCTATCCGTCCTCGAATTTTCCTGCATAAAATTTGAACCACCCTGTAATACGTCGACTCCCCTCTTCAAACGGGGTTAGCGTTTAGCGTGCGCTAATTCAAAAATAAAATAGATCGGTTAAAAATGCATTAGATTTAATTATGTATACTTGTCGCAATTAGTGTCACTAACAAGAATATGGAAAACAACTGAATAATAAATACTGTAATTTCGGAGTGCTATCACGCGGTCGCATGCAAAATCTGTGCAGGTAAATGGAAGTTTAATTATTGGGTTATTTGACGTATTTTTTTCTTAGCTGCGAGGTACTAACTGCGACATCTCTATCGTAACAATAACAACTTTAGTAAGAACACGCATTCATCTGTATGTATAACAATATATCAAGAAAAAGTAACGTAAATAAAAAGGGAAAAACAATATTTTTATTATAAAACAAAATAAACTATACCTACAGGGTGATTCTTTGATTCTTAACCTATACCAGAGACTTATACATATAAGTCTCTGCCTATACGCACAAACTTGTCGCACTTGTCGCACTAGTCGCGCGTCGCGCAAAATGTGGTGGAGTACCATGATGAAAAAACCACATACGTTCTCTAACGTTGAGATTAACTTTTTCGAGGGGTATCGGTAAATTATTGCGCAAAAATTGTAAATAAAGAGCAGCAGTTAAACGATTTTCCGAAACGATACCATATGCCTTGAGAGTTATAGATAATGTTATGACTTCATGTCAATGCCTTCTCATTGTTCATGTCCTAACACTCTAGTTGCAGACGTCACAAACACTGGCAGCACCACATTTGAATTTTGGTTAAGAATTGGAAAAATTCATTAATTTTTCCACTAACCTCCTTATACGTATTTTGTGGTGGTGCTTCTACCCAACCACCTCCACATGATACACGTACAAAAATTTGCATATATTAAATAATCTAAATACACTTGATTATACCACTCAAAATTTGATTAGTCCATATGCTATTTTCAATTTTCATTTAGGACATATTTAATGTGACCAGACGTCCTCTTTTAACCGGACATGTCCTCTTTTTAAGGTTAAAATTTATGTCCGGTATATATATACATATTTTATGCTAAATGTCCTCTTTTTTATTAGGTATACAAAAAAATACACAAAAAATCTGAAGTATTTCTAAACCATGCAAGTTGCAAGCAACTGAATTGGGAATCATAAATTGTTTGAAATTCATCCTAGACCTCTAATTTTAACTCTTTCTCTGTTAACTTAAATTTAATAAGATTAAAGAAATTGAATAATTGAATAGACGGAATATTCTAAAGAATGTTATTTTTATTAGTAGAAATTTAATGTTTGGTTATTTTTGATAATACATTAATACAAAATTACAAGGTAATTGTTTTGTTTATAAATAAAGACCAATGGTTTATAATGTGGTTTGATGAAATAATTATTGTATTTTATAAAATATTTCCCGCTGCATATTTGTCCTCTTTTGTTGTTCAAGGAATCTGGTCACCCTAGACATATTGTATATTCACCGTTAGGTGATTAAATGTACCATTTTAACTGTTTCATTTACATACAAAAGTATACCTATTATTTAGGTACCTACTCAAGAATGCCATGATTACGAATTTCATTTTGCAATTATGTATTATCAGTGTATGTTCTTATAAAAGCAATTTTTTTTCAGGGCTTGTATTAAAATGGTCAGAGGCTAGTCAAATATGTTCAGAATATCACTATGACGACACCATCTTCTGGGCAATGCCCGAACACACAGCACCAGTGAAAAAGGTTTCTGAAGCTTTTAGTCAGTATGACAACGCTTCATTTGAAATTCCTGTAAATGAATAAAAATCAAGACTTTTACCCTTCTCACATAGCACAAATTAATCAAAGAATATTCTCTCAATCCCCATGAAGAATATCCTTTTTTAAATATTCATATAATATTACATGGATATTTTTCTCTTTGAAGACTATCCATAGAACGTTCGTTTTAACATATTAATTAAATAATCTGCACTAAGGAAATAATCAAATAAGTTTAATTTTTTAATAAATAAATAATAAATATAAGAATATTCGCCTGCTGGTTTTTCATAAGCAATTCTTAATGAAACATGTATATCTCCTATTCATGGACTTGCTTCGTCTAACAATATGTTTGGTAAGCAGTTTAATCAATAAAATATCGTGATACAAATTTTTTTTATCACTTTGAATAATCTACAATTACCCCAATCATATCCAGAAACAACTAAAATATAGGATAATCATAGAATGAAAAAAAAACGGTGTACTTTTTCATGCTGTTGATATTCGTTGAACAACTTCATCCATTAATGTATGATCTCAGAATATTCGAATCTTCGAAAAGAATATTGAGAAGCTATTCTTTGAATCACTTTGTGCTATCTGGGAAGTTAGTGATAATAGAAGCTAGAAGCATCATCGAATATAGAATTATCGTAGGTATTAGAAATAACCTTATCTTAGAAGTTTATCAACATAACTACAATATAGCCCCTAATTCTAAGGATTAGCTAGAGAGTTACAGACTTCTGTGCATTAGAGCCCAAGAACGGTATCAGTTGGTGAACCTTAACCACTACTTATTACTTACTGCAGGATTAAAGATTCTGGAAAACCTCCTAGTCACAGACTTATCAGTTATTAGAGAGATGAGCTAGAAGAAGGGAAAAACGTTCAGTATTATCATAGAGTGGTAGGTTTGTCTATGGTATTATTTATTTATTCACTTTATCAATCGAGTTGAATTAATTTCCCTCCACACTTTCATGCATCTGTCACTGTTATATTCCGTAATGAGGCAGTAAACATTTACAATTAACAAAATATGTAAATAAACAAAATACACAGAAGCAGCTATTACTGTTTGTACGTGTATATAAACTTACATACAGCTACATACACAGTTTTGATTATCCTACTCGTACATTAAAAATACATAATTATAAATTTTTGTGACTCTCAACTAACATTAATAGATTTATAAGTGTTTCGCAAGTATGTTTTTTACTTAGTACCCTTGTATAAAGTTTGTGGGTAAGTATATTTACATATATGAGGCCAATCTTATCTCTGGTTTATTACACTATGTATACCTTGCCTCGGTGTTTTAAGAATCCATGTTTTAACTTGTACCTTGAACCTTGTAGATTTTTGTATATTTTGGATGTATTGCACGCTTCGTTGTCCAACTGTTTTTATACAAAATGGAGAGTGATACTCGCTCGTCTCTATCGTGTTTCATAACTATAATATGATCTTTTTTTTTGTACTAGTTTTATTTTCAAAAATATAATTTAAAATATTTAGAGAGAAAAGTTGACTTACATCACATATACCGCACTTTCTTTATACAATTCATTACTGGGGTAGTTTCTCTCTTTTCCATATATGATTTTAAGTATCTACTTTTGAATTACATTCAAATTTTTTAGGTGACAATCTTGTACTCCCCCAACCCATAATAAGATGTGATTGAAGATGTGATATAAATTAAAATGTCTATTTCTGAAAAGTGTATCTAATGTTGTCAAAAAATTCAAAGAATCAATGTTGTTAATTTATAAGCAGTTGAAAACTTTATTTATATAATATATGATATGTTTCACTTCACTAAAAGATATTACACATTCAATTTTCGCCTTATTTCAAAACTGAGGTTATTGACCTTTCTAGCTCCTCCCTCTAATCTTACAAAGTTCATTAACCTTAACCAAAAACAATGAATGGCTACATTTTTCACCATTTCTTCTTCTCTTTGGTCTGACATCTGACAAAATCAAAAGTTCGTTTCACATCTATCATAAAATAACCTTACTTTATGCATCTATAATTAATTTTCTTCTTCTTCTACAACCCAATTATTTTTTAAGTTTTAATTTTAATGTTTAGATACCTATAATTTTACCTTAACATAGGTTATTATTACATTTCCTAAAGTAAATTATTTAGTTTCTTGGGAGCATTTTCATTACAACTGTTACATTTCGTGCAGGGCCGCCGCTAAGGTGTTGGTGTTGGCGTTGGCCGCCCATGTGCAACTCAATATTCCCCCCCCCCCCCCCTTCTATCTAGTTGCATAACGTAATGCAAGACAGTTTGCAGATTTGTTTAACAAAAGTATGAGGATATAAGCCAAATGTAAAATGAAAAATTGATACTTACAAAATGAAATTTATTATGGTACATTTACAAAATATAGTAACATTGCAACATTTTATAGAACATATTTTGTTAGGAATATTATTTAAACATTAGGTACATACAGTATAGGTAATATTAAAGTTATATAAAGGTGTAAAAACTGTATTTTTACATATCACATTGAACGTTGTACGGAAACGTTTTTTATAAAAGACATTTTACATGAAACAGTTACAATATATATAACGTTCCATAATTATCCCTTACGGCAAAATAGACTGATATATTTAATAATGTGTAGGTATAAAATTTATCACAAAGTTAGTGTCTCATAGGTAAATCTTTTTTACTCAAATTTAATTAATTGATCTGTCCAAGCTATAAGATTTTTAGTATTGTAAATATTCAAACAGAAATCAGTATTAAACTTTTCAAATCACTAGTAAATAAAAATATGGAAATAACTGGATAAAGTTATTTCACCTACAGGTATTTCATTTTATTTTAATATGAAGATTATTTACTAGTGTATTTTATAAAAAGGTTTATTTAACATAATATATTTATATTTAAGTAGCTTTTTCAAGTTTTATTATTATTCCAGTATTATTTATAATTATGATATTAAATTATTTAATAAACATCAAATAACAGACATATAAAATTATACTCCTATGCCAAAATTATAGAGTGACTCATGAATAGAATCGGAGCGTTTTCCTGTTCACCGTATAAAATAATCTTTAACTGATACAATGACTGTGTATAAAAATTTTATGTGCTACTCGCTTCACATATTGGCATAGTGTTTAGTAAATAAATATATCTTAATTAGTTTTATAAAATTAGCCTATTTTGCCGTAAGTAGTGTAAGTATACCATTTTTACTAGGTATGTTTAGGAAGTACAATGTACACTAATTTAAGAATTAAACAGTAATTGACAATTTCGACAGTTTATCAAAAAAGAACACGACATTTTACATTTTGTACATCTAGGTTCTACTTGAATGGACTAATACATTATTGGATGAGACAGCTCCCTCACTCCAAAAATCAAAAAATTGCAAACTAAATTTATAAATATACAGATATTTCGCAAATTACTATGATTTGCAATGCAAAATAAAATTACAATGTATACTGGACAATTTATTCATTCGTGGGGCCTATATCTTATATTATAAAGTGTTATAAAAATAGAAAAGTGTTAAAATAGTAGTTTATATAATTAAAAAAATAATCCACCTCCTACTTTTGACGAGAAATTTCTACCTACTTTCAGCTAATGGATCCTGTGATTTTGCCAACACCTAAAACTATCTATATACTATAATTTGTTGTTTAACATATATTTAGAATATAAAGTAGTTTTCATTTTCAATAATGCTCTTACACTGATATTTTTTTGTCATGACATTTTTGGTTGCACTTACCAATTTAATGCTTAGGTAGATACCTAAGCAGCTTTATATTTTAATTATTGTTAATGTAAATGCCTTATATATTATATATAATGTTAATAATTTCATATCATGTAATCTGAGGAGTATTAAAGTATTTCATTAAATCGTTATTTAAAAAATATGATATGTAATTTTTTTTATTATTACAGTGACATGTTTTCCAAGGCACTTTTCGTAATCTTTCTTCAAAATAAGAATATAAATCTGACAAATCACATAGTTAAAAATTAAGGCACAAACATGAATATGAATATTTACAGAAATAAAACTAAAATAATAATAATAATGACATTACTGAACTCAATATTGCTCAGTAATATAATTCGAAAACTACATAACGTATAAAATATACTTAGAGCCCTTAAATGCCTAAATAGTCCCCCTACATACTAACTAATAATATAAAAAATATATATATGGCAAAACAAAAAGTTAGGATTTAATAAAAAAATATATAAAATATAAAACCTCACAAACCCGTTTTATTGTCAGACTATACCTGCGGCAGTGATAAAATCTATGCTTGCAACTACATATATTCAAAAGTTGCAAAGGAAATATACACTCGGGAAAAAATGTTTTTTATTCATACAGTTGAAACGCTTATCTATTTCCGCTTTGGTAGTTTTATACCACAGATAAAACCTAGGTAATTGCATAATTTTAAGAAAAAATAACCTTAAATTCCTACATTACATGTTAGCCCCGAGTAATTATTTTTTAATTAATGTTCTTAGGTATACGTACAAATATATATTTTGTCCCTATTAGTATATTTGGCTGTACATGCTTTAGAGAAAAAAGTTTAATGTAAAGTTTTCTCTGAATATATGACAACAAAATATACATTGACAAAAATATTTTGATTTCAATTAATAATTAAAGAAGAAAACCCGCATGAACATAAACCCATTAGCTGTTAGATAGATAGATTAGAGGTAGAATATTATTATATACTATAACTAATATAAATTAACAAATGCCAAAGATAATAAACCTATTTACCTATTAAGAATAAACAATTAGTTCCCTCAGACTAGTTCTGTAAATGTAAAAATTATAATCTACTAGAGGGGCAGTCTTCTGAAAAAATATAATATAAAGTACCTAATTCGGCATAGAAATTCTATCATTTGGTCCCATATGCTAATAAGCCAACTTAGAAAATCCTTACTATTTCCGAAAAAAAAATCTGCCTACACTACCTTAAAAGTAATATACACTATTTCTATAATTACGCAATTTTAATGTTTATTCTAATGACTAAACATATCACATTTAATTAATACAACTAACAAATAACATCGAACACCCAGGATTGGTTGGTAACGTTTAAATATCCCTAGATGCGCAATATTGCCTAAAATGCAATGGTAATAATAATATCAATATATGGATGCACTGATAAAATAATGTGCGCTGCTCATAACTATGCACCACTCACTTTGTTCGTTGAATTAGTGAAAGGCAGTTATGAGTTTAATCACAGATAAAAAATAACTATACAGATGGACTGATGATACATTATTGTACATATTAGGCAGTATCAAAATAAAGCCAACTAAAATCGTTGGCATCAATTGCAAATTATTTTATTTCTTGACTGTGAAGATGAACAAAATAGGCAGAATTTTCTTTATGGTCCGAGCTTTCCAATGATTTTTGTGTACGTTTATCTATCGATTCCTCTATAAAGGTTGATTAATCTATGGTTTAATTTACAAAAGGATAGATGTCAGTTCAATGTGTGTTTGTGCCCAAATAGTATCTGCCTTTCAATTGTCAGATCAGTGAAAATATTGTTGCAACAGTCTCATTAATACAGCCATAAGGTGTGTACTGTGTACAGGTGCACTAACATGTGGATATAGGTACCTATAACGTTACAGAAATATATGAATAGCCCCACATAATTCTAGAGGGACATTTTTTATCAGTGCAATGCCATGCAATGCTTGGATCAATCCAGTACAGAACTGATATGTTTATTAGAATAATGACCCAATTAGCTATTATTAAGGAGATTTTGAATCCCGTAATATTTAGCTTATATTTATTGTAAATTTTATACTGAGCATACGCAGTGTTAAAAAGAATATCCTTTTTGGTGCTAAGCCTGCTTAGTATAACGATTACGATAACGATCAGCTAAAAATTAAGGGGTTCAAAATCTGCCTATTCACAATTTAACCTGCTTTATTATTTCCTAATATATTCTCCGCACAAAGTTAATTTCATAACCCAAAACTTAGGTAATTGCTATAAAATGTAATGTATGTTCTGTTATAATTCCCTTCCCAATTGGGCATCATGAGTGATAACTTTTGCAGGCGAATCTACTATTATTCCGAACATTGGAATTTAAAAAAAAATAATTTATTCATCCGGTTATCGAACGAATATCCAGGGGTTTAATTAAATTTCACTCCTTGTCAGATGGCTGAATTATTATCATTTCTAAAAAACCAATCAAGATGCAGTGAAATGTTCTTAAACCACATGGTATCAAAGACGAGTAATTTGAGGTGACACCACACTTTTTAAATTTTTTGTTACAGAATAAATTTTATAATAAAATGAAAATGTTGACGTAGTGATTTACAAAACAACCAAGACATAATTTGTACTTTTTTTAACTGTACCTATTTCATTGGAAAGATTTCATAACACATTTTTTTTTATACCAAATAATATAGAAAATGTTTCCTAATTAACAACTTAAACAATATGATTGAGGAATTGTACAATTGTATTCAGTTTATTTAGATCAAATTGTGGTCTGGCAATTTAAAGTAGGTACAATATCTACCAGTGCAATATGAAATGATGACTTACCATACCATAACACTTCTGTATTTATAGAAAAATAACTTTTACTTTCACCCACGTGCACTTTTCACTCTACCTCGACACATTTATATTACCTATCTAATAATTTCTTAACACATTTATATAGAAACTTTGGCCTAATATAAATCACCAGGGGAAAACCTCCTAACTCTTTGGTTAAGTGATGCTGGTAAAAATCGTGGACGGCTTGAAGAATCACCAACATATAAACTAACTTCCTCATCCGATACATTATAATGTCCCCCGTATAAGTCATGCTCCTGGGCGCCCATACCCAACGCTGGTGGATTATACGTGCGCTCTCTGCCATGATTAATTTTATATTCTAATCCTTCACGACTGTGAATAAATGACACTAGTTTGAAATCTTGACCTACATGGTCTTCAAGTCTTTCAACAATATCAACAAAGGCAGGACGATCGTTGGGTCTCCAGGACCAACAAGCATCCATGATCTCATACAAGAGGTCTGGGCACTCCAGTGGTCGCTCCAGTTTACCCTTGGACACGACAAACTGCAACACCTGCTCGTTGGATAAACCTGGGGGAAGAAAGATTTTAGTGATCGTAACAAGTATATCACTAAATATAAATTATGACTAATGTAGAGCCAATAATATTCTACATGTAGGTAATTATTTTCTCCTTATTTAATATACTGAACATGTAGCTTTGAGCTTTGCTTGACAAATTAATATTTTGTTTAATAGAGAAACCGGATGGGTCACGACAATCAGTCGTTGGTCCTAACTGGGAATGTAACCCAAACTGAAATTTTGTATTCAGGGTCAAAGTCTACAAATATTCTAATAAGTTCAGGCACTTCTTTGATCTCCTCCAAACACCGGCAATTTTTTGCTATTTGCAGTTTATAGTCGTAAATCATTTTACGTGTGCTGGCGCTTTATAGGAGGACTCTTCCCCCATAGACAAGGGATTGGCGATGTTAGGTTGGTTAGGTATATTCTAGATAGGCAACTTAATATACAATTTTGGTCCCCTATGCCATCTCGCGCTGGAGTCATGAAACTGAAGATAATATAGGCAGGTTACATGTTACATTGCAGCTTTTTTATTTGTTTTTTATTTCTTTCTGACAACCAAAGTACTGGTAAGTAAGTACTTGGTTAACTACTCTTAGTACTTCCTGTTATTAATCTATAGTAATTACCACGATACTTACTACCACATATTTTTTGTCTATACCTGTGGAGACTTGTGGAATGAAAAAAAATATATTTGTAGCTATTCATGACAACTATCAATCACCAAAGATTTTTTACGATGTACTTGTAATTACAGTTCTACAGGACTTAATAGACTACTATGGCAATATATAGTGAAATAATTATTATTACTTCATTAGAAATGCGGTGTAGGTATCTTAGAGAAACGTAGGTACATACCTAAAAGATCCAAGCAAACTAAATATTCGAACTAATGAACAAATAACAAAACAAAACTAATTAGAAAAAATAAACTATAGTATACTTATATATAGTCGTATATTATGACACAAAACTATTCAAAAACTCACATAAGCCTATATAAGTGAGAAATCAAATTCAAATTATGACAAAATGGCGCTAACGTCAAACACGTATGTAGTGTCAGAGTAGTGTTTTGTTTCTCGTTCGTCGCATGTATTGGAATTAATATTTGTAAATCGTGTTACCATTGACGATTTCTAGCGCCCCTGGCGTCTGGAGTCACGAAACTTTGAGCGCGCAAGACGTCTCATTGAAGATTCCTATGCATGCTCTTCCCTACTGAGCCAGGGATCGATAGAAACACGATAGACATGGAGTGACAGAAGGCAGGGGAGGGACTTTCGGACGGATCGGGCGAGTGAGCAGACTTATTTTATGTGTAGACTTTGACAGGGTGTACTGAAATGATATATTCTAAAATATAACAATTGTGCCAACTTCGCTTGAATTATACCACCAGGTAGGTGTATTTTTTGCATTTCTAAATTCGATCAATATAATATAAAATTTTAGGGTGATTAAAGTCAATATAATGTGTAGACAATGTTATATAAACATTGTATATACATGACTTTGTGATGAACTGGATTTTTTCATGACAAACTTTTCCAGTTTAAGAAAAATCTGCCTTTATTAATACATTTTTTAAGTGAACATGAGGTAAGTTTTATCAATCTAATTTCGTGGACAAAAAGAAGGGAAAGAGAGAATGCGCCCAAAAAAGTGGCCGGCAGAATAATAATGGTCTTATGATAAATACTTGTTGAACTTTCACACCCTCTTCAGTGAAAAGTTAGTGAATTTTCGGTATCATGATTATAAAATATTAAAAAATTACTATTAAAGATTATTTTACAGTGATTTACTCGGATTTACCTTGATAAGGTTGTTCGGCTAGTGTGGCAATCTCCCACAGCACTATACCATAACTCCATACATCAGAATCACTGGTAAATACTCCGTCTGCCAAACTCTCGGGCGCCATCCACCTTACAGGTAGAAGTCCTTTTGTCTCTTTCCTATAATAATCAGTCTCATATATATCGCGTGCCATCCCAAAATCTCCTATCTTGATGGTGCGATCATTGGCTACCATGCAATTCCTGGCAGCTAAATCCCTGTGCACGAATTTCTTTGCAGCCAGATAGGCCATGCCATCTGCAATTTCGATGGACATCCGATAAATTTCATTGGCTGTTATGTTCTGAGACGAGTCTCTAGTCCTTCGAAGATACTTCTTGAGATCTCCCCTTTCCATGAGCTCCATTATAACTAATGGTGGTTGACCTTTAGAGACAACCCCTAGAAGTTTTACTACATGATGGGAATTACTGAAAGACTTCATTATTGATGCTTCGTTCAAAAATTCCATACGTTCATGAAGACCCACATTTTCATTGACGGTTTTCACAGCACAAGTAATATTTTTAGATTTAATCAAACCACAATATACCATGCCGAATGTACCATGACCAAGTTCTGCTTGAAGGTCTATGTCACTCCTATCTACTTCCCATTCATCCTCAACATAAACTACACCATCATAATCTGGATTTATAGTGGTAATTAAATGTATATTGTCAAGTCTCTGTTTTCTCTTGTATTGAAAGTAAAATATAACCGCCAACACAACTATTAATATTGCTATGCTTATAAACGGTATTACCCAAGCCGAGCTCCTACTAGGAGCCTTAATTACAAAGGTAACCGATTCACTGAACCGTCCTGGGCCGGCCAAAGATACAGCTCGAACACGTACAGCATAATTTCCTGGTAACAAATTCTTCAAGCTTTTTTCATTAACTACTGATCGTTTACTTCTGCTTATGCATTCCGTTGTTGGTTTTGAATGTTCCACATCCAATTTTTTATATTCGATATTATAGGAAACCACTGCACCATTAGGGTTTGCTGGTTCCCGCCATTTAACAACTACATCTGTAGAATCCACATTGGCATGAACAAATTCAATATCATCTGCAGTTTCTAGTTTCTTAGTCCGAGCGAAATGTTGCTTTACTGAACCACATAAATTACCTTCATTGCATGCAGCGAGGTACAATACATACATAGTGAAATGTTTTAACTCTCTTAATTTATATTCTGTCAAGTTAGCATCTATTATTGTGATATTATTATTTTGAATCCTCGCCTTTTTCACAGTCTTATGACTAGGCTTAGAACGCTTATCTACGGAAAACAAGTTCCTTGTATCTAATGAAGTATATTGTACATGTTGGCAATCGTCAAATCCAAACTTAGACTGTGCTTGAAGGTCACACAAAGGTAAATGACGGTCAGTAAGTGATAAGAAACTCAGTTCTACTTCAGTGACATCTTCTTCTTTTGAATTAAGGCAAGTACAGGGTTCCGTAAGTTGTTTTCGTTTAGTAACTTCCGGGTCTTCTTTTTCTATTTCCTCATCCTTATCAATTTTCTCACCCTCTTCTCTGAAACAGTAGTTAATGATACTGTATATGTATAATACTAATATTAATGGTACTGTAAATTATTAGTTAGTTAAATAATTGAATATTAAAACTATTATTTATCAGAATAAATCAGATGGTTTTAATTTTCTATTTAACCAACAATTTTATATACAGGAAATTACAAATGATCTGTTAAGACTGGTAAATATTAAGCAGGCAGGAACGCTATATTAAAAGCTATTAAAAGAACAATAGAAATTAAACACCGAAATAACATGATTTGTATTTGAGAGTTTTAACTCTTAATTGAAAATTATTTTATTTATTACCACAATACATTATATTACACCACAATTAATAATTAATATTTGCTTACGTTCTTGGTTGTAGGCAGTAATCTCTCTGATTTTCTACATCTATATCAGGCGCAGTAATATTATACAGCTGATAATGTGACAAAATCCCATTGGAACGTATTGGCCCGACCCAAGTCACCAACAAAGATTGATGGTCTATAGCCTTAACCTCAAAACTAGCTGGTTCTTCCGGTTCACAGGGTAGTGTCCTAAGATACTGAACCGGAGTCTGCGCTCCTGCCATAGAGGACTGGTAGATTTTAACATAAAATGCATACCGTGTGTAAGGTTCCAAATTTTTAAGAAAAATGGAATTATTAGATGTAAAAAAACTTTTCCATCCTCGTCCATCACAGACATTTTGGCTCTCAAATGTGGAAATGTTCCCTTCTTTATGATTTGTGTAATACACAGTGAAGCCTATGTACTCATCATCTGTGAGTGGTGGAAGATCCCATTCTAGTGTTGCATTGGTGACGTTACAGGTAACAACAAAGGTCAAATTCATAAACATACAGGTTGATTTGTCTCCATTTGCAAACACATTTAATTTGGAAAAGTTGGTGGGTAGTCCAGTCAGATTAGCCAATTTTTTTATTTCACTATTACACAACAGAGGATTACTGAAGAAACCTATTTCACCTGGAAAAAAATAAATAAAAAGTCATTCGTGGAAGACATTAGTCTGGTAATATTAGAGGATGTACCGGGATATCAAAAATTATCTTGGTCAAGGGTGGTTGTGGAATGTAAAACGTGTGTCTTACTTTAAATTTGAAATAATTATGTCACTGTCACATTGACATCATCAATAACCTACAAATTTCATACCTATTTATTTCAGTTGTAAAACATTAATGAACTACAAATTATGAAATAACGGTTTTAGTAACAAGAAAAACTAAATTACAGTAATTGTTGGAAATGTCCCCCGTTTTGTTCGATGCACAAGTTGATGCGTCTCCTCATGCTGTAAAAAGCGTTTTGCAGCATTTCTGGCGTTATGGTTGCATATTGCTGAACAATTCTTTGTTGCAGTTCTTGCAAATTATTTACCGGAGTTGCGAAAATCTTGTTTTTTAAGTAATGAAATATAAAATAGTCCATAATTGTCAAACAAGGTGATCTCGGAGGAAACTCAACTTCTGTATACAAACTTATCAGCCGGTCATCAAAAAACTCGCAGAGGAAAGCAATATTTTCTCGTGTAGTATGTGCTGTTGCACCGTCATGCTAGAAATAACCATACCGAAGTTCATCATCGTTTAACTGTTGCACAAATTCAGCCAAAAAGTTGTGTCTGTACCTTTCTGCGTTGACGGTGAAATCGAAAAAAAATTGGCCCAATTATTCTTCTGCGAGAAACTGCCATCCAAACACCAATTTTTTTGAGCATGTAGTGGCGATTCAGTAAAAACATGAGGGTTTTGCTATCATTGCTCCACATTCGCATATTTTGAGAATTGATATATCCCGAAAGGTGGAACCACGCTTCGTCAGAAAAAAAAGTTAAGTCCAGAAGATCGTCATTCATTAAATTATTGACAAACCAATGGCAGTAAGCAAGGCGTCTGGGGTGGTCTGCGGGCAGAAGAGCTTGATGTGCTTGCATCTTATATGGATGCATGTTCAAGTCTTTCTTTAAAATCTTATGACATGTTCCATAAGAAAGTCCAATTTCCTGAGAAAGACGTTTCAAAGGTTTTGCAGGCCCCTCTTCCATACGTTGACGAACGCCATTGACAACTTCTTCTGTACGAACTCTTGGTCTACCAGCACCTTTTTTATGAGTCACACAACCAGTTTCGCGAAACACTTCAACACAATTTGTAAGGCACGCATAAAAATTGTCCGGTAATATTGCCACGTTTGGGAAGTGCTCTCGAAAATTGTCCAAACACAAATGTTGACTGTATTGCCAATTTCCATTAACTAGCGCACCCGTTCGAAAATAGGCTTCAATCATGAAAATTGTGTGCTGTGTGGTAAGAGGCATGATTCAAAAACTGGATTAGAAAATTTCAGCACAATGACTTGACAGATTCTGACACAACAAAACATATTCAAAAATTTAAAGTAAGACACACGTTTTACATTCTACAACCACCCTCGACCAAGATAATTTTTGATATCCCGGTAGTTAAGCCATTATTCTTAGAGTATTAGTATCATTAGCTAACCAACCATACAATTAGTGGGATGATACAGTCAACAAAAATGTTTTTTTTTTTTCTTTTTAATAAGTTTAGCAGACATTTCAGGTATCGTCCATTTCATGTGATATAATACCTACCCTTTCTGATCTTCAAGGTAAAGTTCATCTTATCAAAATCCCAAAGTTTCTGCAGGTTCTTATTCTCAACGACAAGAATAGCAAACCTCCCATTTCCTAAGTTTTCACCACCTATTTCTGTGAGGTTTGATAAAAAATCAAATGATTGAAGAGAATTTGTTCGTGTAACCACCAGATGGTCACTAATATATTTCACAGGTAATATATATCGACTGAGATCATTGATGATAATCTGCAAAAAACCATATTGTCATGTTGTATTAAATTTTCTGATTTCTTAGTAAAAAATTAAGAAAAACAGACTTCTGACAAGATATCTACATGTGGCCATGTCGTGAAAGTCGTCTTTAGGGTTGAAAATTATCAGAAATGACCTACAGTGACCTTTTGTGTAGGTCAGTATCTTACCGATATTTTATTTATTAGGATTGTATTATAGTTAATAAATTGTATTAGTATTACCTATTCAATATTTAGTTATAGTACTAAAGAGTACCTATTATTATGATTATAATTTCTATTGATTGGAATTTTTAAAGTCTATAATATTTTAAGAAATATCTGTAATTTTATGGTCTACTTTGGAATATCAATGCATAAGATGTGCGTGCTTTCCCTACCTGTTCGATAACAGTTCTAACACCACTCATGCGTATGATCAAAGATCCCTTGATATGAGTGCAACCTTTCACAATTTGCAATTTGTCTAGACTTTCCACAGTAATGGTCTCATTACACCACTTAGTGCAGTTGTCTCCGCAGTATATGCATGTGATACGGTCACCCTTCACGTCTTGTGAATACTGTGCAGGACACTCCTTCAGACATTCGTCTTGGTGAGTCCACCATGTTCCATTTAAGCTGCTGCACTCCTCTTCGGTAAGGCACTTGAATGTCTCATCATGACTATACCTGGAGCCAATTTAATAAAGTATGTATTTATTTACGAAGGGTAAGAAAGTAAGGAACAGTTAGTTCTTTCTTTCCTGTTTTAAATAATTATTTTACACCACCTAAACTACTATTTATTTTATTTAAAGAAGTAGTTCTGTGATTGCTCGAATATAAGCATTAATAAAAATGTTCTAACACTAAAGAACAGTTCTCACAAAAAAAAAAAAAAAAGAAATGAGTTTGATATATCTTAACAAATCATTTTCATTAGTAGTTGCAGATTCTACAACTTTGTGCTAATTACATTGAAGTTCTTCTTTTGTAACTATTTTATGAAGTCCCCATAAATAGCGACATTCTGTGACAATCTATTAATATTTGTTTTAAAACTGCACATACTTTTTTATAGGACCAGTTGTTGGACACTTTTCCACACATTCTCCGTGGTTATCGTAGTTCTTGCAAGCCCAGCAGTGCTTTGTGGAATTATTCCGCGAACACCCCAGACACTCCTGATGGCATTTTTCTTTGTCCCCCATTTGACAATATTGTGCGTTCCAGCAATAGCCTGTAAGAAATAAAAGACATGTACCATTTTAGCTGATAACTAAGTAGGTAGATACTAATTTTAGTAAAATTTATACAGCCATATTAATAAATTCACTAAGAAGCATACTTACTAACGCTACTTAAGATACAGAAATATTTTAAACATTAATATTATACTACACCTTTTCCATATGTATATTCTACAATAATTTGATGCTTAATGATTTGTAAACCAGAATATCTGAATTCAATTTCAGAAGCGTCATTTCAATTTTCGAATTTCGTCAATAATTGTATATAAGTAGTTGAACTCTCAAAATTTTATTGTATTTCAATTTTATGCCACCTACATAACATCTCCTATTTTGTTGTACATTTTAGTGTTTGTTTTTCTTAAATATTGATACATAGGCATATGGTTTTTAACATATTGGTGATAATATAATATACTGATGATATGTGGAACTGTAAATTACCCTTTCTGAAGTTTAATTTACATTTTCTGAAATACAAATGCCACTTTCTGAAATTATATTTACTATTACAACATACAAATGACCAATATGTATTAAAGGTACGTATTTATTATATTTTTACTACCGAGATAAAAGTATATACTTACTCTTTTCAATAATAAAGCAATATTTTTGGTCATTTTAGATGTTTAAATATACGGAGGACGTATTTTTAAAAGTATGAGAATTTTATACTTGACAATAATAGACTTTTGCATTTAAAAAATAACCTGTAATCCGATTGGTTAAATTACAAAACGCTTATAATCAATAATTATAAAATTCAAAATAGAGAATTGTCAGCGATAGCACAGTAATATGCCAACTCATTTCGCTGACATTAACTGCATCGCATACTATTTAATTTGTCGAGTGTGAAGATGGACGAAAGAGTTGGAATTGTTCCTTTATGGTCCGAGCTGGTTTCCAATGACGAAAAGTTGTTGAAAAAATGGGTTATTTTATTTCTTGACTGTGAAAGTGAAAGCGATGTGACACTCAATTTTTATGTACGTATATCTATCGGTTCATCTTTAAAGGTTGATTATTCTGTCGCGACAGCTTCTACAATATATACCTAATAAAAATTGTCTAAACTATCTCAAAACACTACGACTAAATGGTGAATAGGTATAACAACTTGGTTTTTGTACACATTTTCAAATATACCTAGTTTCCATATCAAAATACAATTATTTTCCAACTCTGCTCACAGTTATTTAAATGTTCAGTTATATTCAACTTAGAATGTCAACAATTATAATTGTTTTGAAAAAAAACATTGATCTCATTTAGATATTCCAAGAAATATATAGAAAACACTCTATATACTAGTATTTCGGCTTATTAGGCCTATTAGGAGTAAATGTCTATTACTAAATGTTTCCAAGCGCGTTTTCGTTATTTATTTGTTTACGAGCACCTACCCCCGATTTATCCTACCATCTGGTAAAGTCCGAGTTTTTAGTACCTTTTCTAAGAAAGGCGAAAATGTAAAATCTATCTGATCATTCGTAGTACAAGGATTTATAATTAAAGATTTTTTAATTTCCAATTGCTCCAACAGATCTAAGCACTTTCCTTTCTTTCCACGATGCAGTAGGTACCTTTACATTTTTCTGATCTATAAAATGATTGTTTTCTATACAATGCGTCGAAAATCACTGAATTTTTTGTGTTATTTAGAATGTATTTTTTATGTTTTTTACTCTAGTTTCAAGACTTCCACCGGTTTGACCCACATACACGGCATTACAATCCACGCAGTTAATTTGGTATATTCCCGATTGTTTTAATTAACCCTTTCTTTGTTGTTTATCAAAATCCTCCCAATAGTACCTACGTTTGTTGACACTAATAGTTTTACACCCGTTTCGTTCTAATCTGCGAGCTATTTTTTCACTATAACCTAGGACGTTATTAAAATAACTATAGGTGCCTTCTTTTTCCCGAATATTGTAAAACTCCCGACGGATTAATTTCCTCCTTTTGTTTTTTATCATGTTATCTATTAGTTTTTCTAAGTATCCACTTATCTTTTTTCGAATATCCACTTTCATTGTCAACAATTATATTTAAATGCGTAGTTTTACTTACCATTACATTCTTTAGGACATCTTTCGCAAGTACCATTGTTGGTGTTTATCAAATCCAATTTGGTCCCGATTCTCTTCCAGTCTATCGTGTCGGCGTAGCACAATTTCGGGCATTTGTCCACCTTGACGAATCCTCTAGCGATATACAACAATTTGTCGGTGCCAATCTGAAAAAGGACACACTGTAAATTAGTTGAGTTACTTATTGGTTTTTATAATAGTTATAAGAAGACTCAAAGAAAATTATTGTAATGGTACAGAATATTCTTTCTTATATAGGTATAGGTACTTTAAGCCTTGTTGAAAAAATGTTTAATGTCGAATAAAAATATTTCAGTGGGCACTGAGGTATTTTATTTAATATACATTATTCAAACACTTCAAATAATTAATCCAATATTCAGACTCGGTATGTCAGTTGATTCCAAACTTCGGTACTTTTTTTGGAAAATTTAAGGTTTTTTGCATACAGATTTCTCCACACGCCTTATACTCTCAAATAATTAATTAATTCTTCACTGATTAAGTTATTTTCAACCAAACTTAAAAGGAGGTTTGCAGCATCATTAATTTTTAAAATCTTGTGAAAAATAGCGCAATTCTCATATTAAAGTGATTTGGGATCTTACCACTTATTGCAAAATCCATTATTTGCACCAAATCGTTCTTTTTACGACTCTTCAGTAGTTATAACATTGACTTTTTGCGATCCATATAAAGTTCTATATGACATACAATATTACATGTTCAGTTATACCGGGATATCAAAAATTATCTTGGTCAAGGGTGGTTGTGGAATGTAAAACGTGTGTCTTACTTTAAATTTTTGAATATGTTTTGTTGCGTCAGAATCTGTCAAGTCATTGTGCTGAAATTTTCTAATCCAGTTTTTGAATCATGCCTCTTACCACACAGCACAAAATTTTCATGATTGAAGCCTATTTTCGAACGGGTGCGCTAGTTAATGGAAATTGGCAATACAGTCAACGTTTGTGTTTTGACAATTTTCGAGAGCACTTCCCAAACGTGGCAATATTACCGGACAATTTTTATGCGTGCCTTACAAATTGTGTTGAAGTGTTTCGCGAAACTGGTTGTGTGACTCATAAAAAAGGTGCTGGTAGACCAAGAGTTCGTACAGAAGAAGTTGTCAATGACGTTCGTCAACGTATGGAAGAGGAGCCTGCAAAACCTTTGAAACGTCTTTTTCAGGAAATTGGACTTTCTTATGGAACATGCCATAAGATTTTAAAGAAAGACTTGAACATGCATCCATATAAGATACAAGCACATCAAGCTCTTCTGGCCGCAGACCACCCCAGGCGTCTTGCTTACTGCCATTGGTTTGTCAATAATTTAATGAATGACGATCTTCTGGACTTAACTTTTTTTTCTGACGAAGCGTGGTTCCACCTTTCGGGATACATCAATTCTCAAAATATGGGAATGTGGAGCAATGATAACCCTCATGTTTTTACTGAATCGCCAATACATGCTCAAAAAATTGGTGTTTGGATGGCAGTTTTTCGCAGAAGAATAATTGGGCCAATTTTTTTCGATTTCACCGTCAACGCAGAAAGGTACATACACAACTTTTTGGCTGAATTTGTGCAACAGTTAAACGATGATGAACTTCGGTACGGTTATTTCCAGCATGACGGTGCAACAGCACATACTACACGAGAACGAAAATATTGCTTTCCTCCGCGAGTTTTTTGATGACCGGCTACCGGCTGATAAGTTTGCATACAGAAGTTGAGTTTCCTCCGAGATCACCGTGTTTGACAATTATGGACTATTTTATATTTCCTTACTTAAAAAACAAGATTTTCGCAACTCCGGTAAATAATTTGCAAGAACTGCAACAAAGAATTGTTCAGCAATGTGCAATCATAACGGCAGAAATGCTGCAAAACGCTTTTCACAGCATGAGGAGGCGCGTCAACTTGTGCATCGAACAAAACGGGGGACATTTCCAACAATTACTGTAATTTAGTTTTTCTTGTTACTAAAACCGTTATTTCATAATTTGTAGTTCATCATTGTTTTACAACTAAAATAAATAGGTATGAAATTTGTAGGTTATTGATGATGTCAGTGTGACAGTGACATAATTATTTCAAATTTAAAGTAAGACGCACGTTTTACATTCCACAACCACCCTTGACCAAGATAATTTTTGATATCCCGGTATGAAGGAAAACTAATCTTATGGCGATGCGTAAGTAAGATGCGAGCTTCCCTAGCGGACAACCGTCTCCGGCAAATTGTTATCCACGTGTGTGGACCCCTTTAAACAGAAGACGAACATTATTTCAAACGGAAAAACTGAATGAAAATTCAATTTTCCCTTCTATTACGCTCTATTATGCTTTCTTTCGTCTGGCCCCAAATTAATTGTCCAAGAAATTCACAAACAAGCTCAAGGTTACTTCTGGCCGGGACAGAAGGCCTTTGAAAATAAGGAGCCTTGAGCATTATATTCATATTAAATGTAAATAAATAAAATAGTGCATGAAATAGGTTTGTGATATTCCTATAAAGTTAAAAGATTGTACAAGAATATTTTTAATATATATGAATAATTTAACAAAGAAACCCGATACTATAGTTTCGACATATTGCCATCTTCAGAGGGTAAAACAACTA
The DNA here is from genome assembly GCA_963924545.1 of Pogonocherus hispidulus. Classification (NCBI taxonomy): domain Eukaryota; kingdom Metazoa; phylum Arthropoda; class Insecta; order Coleoptera; family Cerambycidae; genus Pogonocherus; species Pogonocherus hispidulus. Next base: position 12,688,745 of record OZ004699.1, read on the forward strand.
ATAACGAGGAGAATACACGACGTTTACACACGGCAGAGGCCCGCGTGTGGCATGGTGATTAAGTAATTATATAGTTAGATGATTTTACTAAATATTAATACTGGTGGCGACGACAAGAGACGATTATTTCGTTCGCCAACGAACTGAATGAAAATTCCACTTTCCATTCACTACGCTTTCATTCATCTGACTCCTCAAGCCTTCAAAGTGACTCTTAACATAACATTTCCAATAAGTTCATAAACAAGCTCAAGGCTAGTCCTGGCCCAGGAAAGAAGACCTTCGAAGAATAGGCGTCTTCAGTATTCTATTGACATTACATAGGTGTAAATGGACTAAATCAACTTATGTACTCATTGGGAGATAGTATTAGCTTTGTTCCAACACAGAAGCGAACTAGTTCACGTATGGTACTGTCAGTCAGAGACATGCGCAATATGAAATAAACAGAAGTTTACATCCATTAGCCAGCAGCAGGTTATGTTGAACGTTATATGTATTTATTTTTTATTTGTTATTTCAAACAAAAAGAAAGATATGTCCGATCTGGAGGACTTTTCTGATTTTTGGGAATCTGATTCCAGTGACGATTTAGAACAACAGTTAGATTAATAACATTATGGCGGTGCAGCTGGTGAAGGATGAAAGGAAAGCATGACAAACGGTGCGACATGCGTTCAAAAACCGTTCCAACACGTCGCGATTCGGAATCAGTTCGAAAGTAGTACGGTATCGACGCAGGCGCATAAAATAGTACATGAACCAGTACGTGTATCATACAAAATCCGCGTGTTGGAACAAAGCTATTATATTTCGGCGGTGTACAACTCGTAACCTGAAAATTGTGTTGTTTTTTGATAATTGAAAACAGTGTATTATTTTTATTGACAGTGTATGATTTAGGGAATTAATTTGTTGAAACCACGATAGAAATTATTTGAATTTATCAATATAACTGTCTACATAAGGTGTTTGTAACAACCGCGGTTAAACCTTACACACAATTTTCAATGTTTTAATTACTTAATTGCATTTTAGCAGTGGCTATAAGTCACTGATTCTAGTTATTCAACTATTCTGGTAAAACGATTTATTTTTTACCACCAGTAAATGATAACGATAACAGTCACTTCAGACAACAACAATCCTTTGGATTATTACAAATTTGTGTAGTGTACGTAGTTAATATAGTTATATGTAGTATAATTAGTTATATGTAATATAGTTATATGTAGAATAGATATATTTATAATTTTATTAATTTTCAAGAAAAATATCAAAGATACTTCACCTGAAAAAAAAAAAGGTTTGGCTCGGTTGGCCACCTAGTTGACCACGTGGTTAAGGGTCTATTCACTGTGGACTTGACAGACATGAATTCGGGGTCGGGTTGAGAGGTTGGGTAGTCGATGGGTGAAGACTTACATATTCCCACTACCGAATTATTTAGATTTCGGAGGTGCACGTAAAGCCGCATTAAAAAGGCACATGGAAATAAAGTTAGCCCTCATTGCAAGGATACCGGATTTGTCTTATAATTGCAACAAAATTTCTTTTTAATGTTATAAATTATATATCACCGGAAAGATCAAAAGATAAACTAGATCCCTATAGTAGCAAATTTTTGTTTAATACATGTATTTTAGAAAAAATAATTTTTGAAAATACGCTATTTTAGTACAAGATTGTTTGGCTGGAATTTTAAAAATAAAAAGAATTACAAAAAGTTACTACTATAGGGATTTAGATTAAAGTCTTATCTTTCAATACCTTTTTACCAAAAGTCGCTATCTTTTATAGTTTTTTTTTATAATTAGACACGAGACGAACGCCGATTTTCGGCTTATTTCGGACTAGTGAATAGACTCTTAAGTAGGGAAAGCAATGATACGGGTCCCACACAAGATTTATAGCTTAGCTATTGGCTCAAATACCGCGTACACCTTGTAGGTAATTTATATGGGTACTTTAGTACCTAAGTTTCCATATAAATTTTTTTTTTTGCATACCATAGGCAAAATAATAAAGTATATCCTATCTACAGGCAAATATACCAAAGAGAAAAGCTACTAGATTTTTTATTTCCCTGTGAATATGTTTTTTTTTTTTCACCAGACTAGTCGCTGGCTTATATGATAGTAATTTAAGTTAATTGCAGTTTATTATTCAGGTTATTCAAAACGACCATCAAAATCTGGAGTTAACAGCACTCTCAAACTGCGCAACGATGTATACTTCCGCAGTGTTAAGCGTAACATACCATCATATATTTTCAGACAAAACGTTTTTTAGGGTACGATGTCGTATTACTGGTATTACTGTGATGAAGATCGTGGATAGAGCTTATAATTTAATACTATTTTTATGTGGCTATTTGCCCATTTTGCATTGAGCCTCATGAAAATATATATGATTATGATAATTGCAAGCGTTATTGACTAAGAGTGACTTGGTATATTTAGATCAGAGAAAAATTCACTCAAAGAAGCAACATCCTCGGTGACAACCAAATTACGAAACTGTGTGTTTACCGCAAAAAAATACATATTATACTAACTACTCAATACAGTAAGAGGACCCTAAAACTCAATGAAAAGTGTTTACAACGTATCTCTACTAGACTTGCTTTTGTTTGATTTTTGTGGCACCACACTAAAACGCAAATATTAAAGTTAGGTAATGCCAATCAATTGAAACTTGAATCCGGTATAATGAAATAGCTGCTCTGAAACAGCGGATGATGCAGTTTGGATTCTATATGGTGCTTGCCCTTAAAACTATTTTCTGTTTGTAAAAAAGTGGTCAGTTCTTAAAAAATTCTTGTCAGTTTTTTCACAAACTTCGTGCATTTCTAAGCAAAAACGGTAAAAGTGAAAGGAAAGTTCTCACAGAACGCTAAGCATTTAAATTAATAATAATTTAACAACACTAACTTCCTGTGATAATATAAAACGTTTATTATACTTGTTCCTTAGCTATTTATTATTAACACATTTTTCTGAATTCTAAACAGGCCATTAAGTCTGATTATTTATTATAGTAGTTTTGTATTACAATTGCGTAAGAATACGAATTAGCAGTAGGAATTCTTATAGAGGGTGGTTCTAAAAATTGCGTTGTGTTGGTGAGTACGTATAGGTACAACATAATTACTACTCTAGGAGTCTATTGCATTTTCATTTCAATTATTCTTACTCTAAAAAATTGGTAAGCGTAGCGTGTAGCGCTTCTCGAATTTAGAGTTGAAAATGAAAATTCTCAAAATATTTGCCTTTGCCTTGAGTTATGATGATAGAATTTAAATAAAAGGAAGAAAAATCTTGGACATATTTCTTATTAGAAATATATTAAACGTTTTAAATAATAAGGGTAGGTATGGCGGCACTTGAGCCTGAAAAATCTTGAGGGCCTTTGTCGGCGGACATTAAAGGCAGGGGTGTCAACCTTTCAGAATTCAAAGCCGAGAGACGGCAAAAGCGCTAGTCCACAAGGGCTTTCATCTTAATTCGAATTGCGTTAGTACAACGCAGATGCCAGGGGAACAATTAGTGTAAACCTTGTGCAAGCAACATACATGCAAGATTGTATTAAATAAATCAATGCAGTGGCGCACCCACGAGGGGGTGGCAAGGAGCTATGCTCCCAAAACTCTTAAAAACTTGCAACCGCGCGTAGTTTTATTTATCGCAAAAGACTGATTACCGAGAACGACTTTGAAATGTCTCCAACAATAAACATTATATACTGATACTGAAATAATATTTAATTTAAAGTTAAAATGTATAGTCGTCTTAATATTATAATGGAACATATCATTAAGACTCTTTTGAAAAATGTTTTTTTTTACTTTTTAAGGATTATGTACCTATAACCAATATGCTAAAAGTACAAAACCATAATAATTTATCGAGTAGTAATTTATTAATCGAGTTAAACAATTAATTTTCCGCTCGCAGGCCGCACTCTTATAATACAGGCACAGGCAAAAAATACTACGAGCGATGCATTTTCTATCTTCTCACCCGTTGATGTATAGGTGATTCACTGCTCGCCGTCTGATTGTGATTTGCTGTTTATTATATGTATATGAATCCCTAATTATCTGAAGGATTGCCCCTCCCAAGATTTTTTTCTGGGTGCACCACTGCCTCAATGCAATTACTTACAATGACTATATCTATCTAATAAATGCTAAAATCTGGGTAATACCCAATAAATAAATACTTAGAACCAAGGTGTCCAGCAGTAGTTTCATAACTACATTAACTTGTTAACAAAATTTGCCGATAGTTTTTTCTGATGGCTGAATTTTTTTAACAGCGAAACAATATTTGCTTTATCGTCGACTTACTTGCATATATTTAAGGATGACCAAGGAGTTCCACAACGTTGGTATTAGTAAACCATTATAGCAATGACATTATTATTACGTTCAGAAAACTAAAACTAAATGTACTTCCATTGCGAATACACTGGTGCATCGCTCTTGGAAATCTGTAGAGATTTGACAGAGTTATTGGCTAAAACAAAAAGTTGACAAATCGACGACTTTCGCGTACTAATTTATATAGACATGCCCACCAATAATAAGCTTTTTACTACACAACTGCAATACTTTTTTTGGTGTAGATAAATTTACAAAAAAAAAATTAAAATACGCTGCGCATCTGCATTTAAAAACTTTTTATTTCAAAACCGAAAATACACACAAAAATTCGTGGAAAAAGACCAATTTTCAAAAGACCAAAAAGATATAAGAGATAATATGTAAAATTGCAGACCTTGTATACTCAATTATACATTTTAATCTATAATAATTAGCAAAATTATAAATAATATTTGCATTGCATATCTATAAAATATTTTTTTGTATGCTATTATTCTTCAGTAGAAAAAAGGTGTGTTAGAATTTTTCTCATACCAAGAATGAATAAATGCTAATCTGAACTGTAACTTAAACATATTATTTCTTACTTCTACTATTTCTTCTAAACTTATTATTTATATTATTATTAAACATATTATCGTATTTGTCTAGGAAAACTGACTAAAGAAAATGGGAACAATTAATCTAATGAATTAATTGGTTTTGTGGCAAAGTATTTACTGGAATGTACGGATCATTATTAGTGTTCTCTTAACTAAAATTAACGTCAAAGAATCATGTACTTTTTGGTTGGAATATCCATCAAATTAATAAATAACTCTAAATAAATTTATGTTTGTTAGGTAAAAATAAAAAAGCAAATTAGGTGTAGTTTACATTAATAAAACTGAACTTGTAGGAAGTTATTATTCAAGGTGGACTGTTTTCGGTGAGCAACTTAGTATATAAAGTTAGGTTTAACATACTTTGGCAATAATTTTCGCGATATATTTGTCACCACACTTTGAATAACGCACCAGCCACTTCCATATTACAGTCGGGTATAAATATATTTTACGATTCTATGGGCTTTAGAAATGGTTATTTTGTGTGACACATTGTTATGAGAGTATTTTTCGATCAACCACTATTTTTCATCCAAACATATAAAGGCACTGGAAATGACACAAAGGTTAAACGGCTTCCATGAAGTTCAACAGTTATTATAGGCAATAAATAAGAATCTAGAAATAGGAATCTGTATAATACAGAACAAACATACTTAGTACAAGCTCAGCAAGCTTGGAAAAATTCTGTATTTATTTTATTTATTTATTTATTTTATTTTACAGGTACCCAGACAGATAACAATCCAATGATAGGGTAGGGAACATTACATATAATTATTAACAGATAACATAACAATAAGATACATAATATATAAAATGTAAGATTAAACATCTATCTAATAAACATCTAATCATTTAACTAGTTACAAGTAATATGCAAATAAATAATATACCTACAACAATTGACAATTCAATAAATCAATAATATGTACTGATAATAATTAATTATCACTTAGTAAAACGTGTTTAATTTTTAATTTTACTAATATTAGAACAGAAGATATCAAATTTATTATTTACAGATTCATACTTTGAACACATTGAATGTAAGGGGGACGAGGCATATAAATTAGTATTTGGAGTATGAAGCAAAATGTTGCTTCATACTCCACATACTACACCCACCGTTGCTGTTAGAACGGAAAAGGAAGGATGGCGCGTGCAGATTTAGGTAACTGAGCAAAAAAGGACATTCAATTTGGTTGTTCAATAATTTATACAAGAAAACAACTGATAAATAATTGCGTCGGGATTCTAGGTCAGAAATATTGAACCTCTTCAGTAAGTCAACTTGAGGAGTGCCTCTAATTGGATAAAAACCATCATTTTTGTATTAACCGGAAATGAAGTACAATATAAAACGACATGAATAATGCAAATTTTAAGTTTCTTTAAAATTATCTTTTCATCTTTAACAAGATATCTTGTATACACCAAAGGAGTAAACTGAGTTTTAATCCGTTGCGTGCGTGTTATACTTCTGTTGGCCGACACTAAAAATTTGTTTACTCAATTAGTACAAATAACTATTCATATTAAGTACTCAGTTATAAATAAAATACTCAAATAAGTTTACATGTAAAGTAAGTTTTAAATATTGAATCATTTAAAAACGTATACCATAGAAGTTAAGATATAATGCCTGAATAGTTTACTTTATGCGTCGCCCGAGCGCTGGCTCAGATAAGCAGCCCCTTTGTTGGGACTTAATAAAATAAACAAAACCCTAGCACATACTGAAATTTAAGAATCAATGGTATTTCGTAGTTAATATAGTAACAGTGCAGACGTGTGGTTTGTTATGTGTTGTGTTTTAATTGCTGTTTTATACAGGTGAGTCCTTCTCACTAAGTGTCTGGTAGCTTAAGGTATTAGTTTTCAGTAGATTAAGAAATTGGGGTTAATTAGTTGTAGATAGACTGAAAACAAAGAAAGACGTATACAGGGTGAGCCTCAGGGCGGGTGGTTACTAGAGTGATTGTCTCATGTAGTATTTTGGGCTGCTTTGTCTGGTCGACATGGAGGTTGGGAATGGCCTCGGGTCGTGTGCAGAAATGTAGGGTGAGGAGCACCTGAAGGCATGATTATTACCCCTGGGGTACAGTTGCGGGGATACAAGTGGGTATCGCTCGGACTGCTGTATTCTGGGCCGTGCTACCGGGATGGTGAGCGGGCGGAGGCAATGCAGACCCTGTAGTGATGATATTTTGTATTGGCGTAAGAGTACGAGTAATTGAGAGGTAATATCATCATGAGACATTCCCAAGTGAAATAGAGTTGCTATGATAAGTGGGAGACAATAGCTTTGGTACCAGGGGTTGTTATGATTATTGTTCAGTAGTAGATAGATGATTAAATAATAGACTTAATGGATGATTTACATAAGAGACTTATCATGACTAAATGACAGACTAGAAAGTGTAATGCTAGGCGAACTAGACACTTACAGTGTTTATCTTTTATTCAGGTCAAGTGGTCACTGCACAGTCTGCATTGTGATGAGCTAAATAAAAGGTGAGTGATGTTATAGTATAAGTATATGCGTATATATAGTTTCAAAAATAAACTCGGTCCTGACTATCTTCGGATCTGTACCTTACAGATTTTTCAGAAGTGGGATTACCAGTACAAGTTACCGATAGAAATATAAGTGTTTAGATAGTTTTGGCAAGTTATACTATTAAGGGATATCCTAATATGTATCCAAGTAAGTCGAATAACGTTTCGTGCAAGGGATGGGAATTATCTGTGCCCAATGACGATAGTCTTGATATTAATGTAGACGCCCTTGCGCCTCAAAATATCCTGTCACCAGAGGGCTCTTCAAGGTCGACAAATAGTAACGATGACGTTGTTAACCGTTTAGCAGAGGTAATGGCCAACGCGTTGCGTACTATAACACCAGTGGTGCCAGGTCCGTCTCGAATGGTAAGAGGAGATATTCTCTCCACCTTCAACCCAGAAGATTCGAATCAAAACATTGAAGATTGGTGCCGAAAAGTAGATGAGGTACGGAATATGTTTGGTTGGTCAGAGGATGTGACTATTTTCAATGTTTTATCCAAATTGGGAGGATTGGCATCGGTTTGGTATAAGGGTTTGCCAACAGTAAATCATACCTGGGAGGAATGGAAGCAGAAGCTTCAGCGTGCTTTCCCAGCACAGCGTGATTATTGCGACATGTTGGAAGAGATGATGAGACGGAAAAAGATGCCCGATGAATCATTTGCACAATACTTCTACGAGAAGCAAGCATTGCTGAATGGTTGCAAAATTCAGGGAAAAGAAGCTGTGTCATGTATTATTGGAGGAATCAGCGATAACCATATTCGTGTCAGTGCAAAGGCTGCAAATTGTCAGGATCCAGAAGCACTTTTTGACTATTTGCGTTGCTTGAATGATGAAGGCAAACAAAACCTAGGCAGGCAACCTCCTTTATTCACGCGGAAACGAAAGTTGGAAAGGAGAAGAGACCCTATCATGTGTTTTGGGTGCAATAAACCAGGACACTTAAAGAAAGATTGCCGATAAAAGAGGAACGTCGGGGTTGAAAAGAAATGTTTCATCTGTCAAGAGGTTGGACATTTTGCATCCGTTTGTCCAAAACGACGAAGGTCATTTGAAACTAAATGACTAGAAGCTGACGATCAAACAAAAACAAACAATAGCCATAAGTACTACAAAAATGTATTAGTCAATGGCAAACCATCATACGCTTTTCTTGATCTAGGCAGTACATGCAATATAATCAGAGAAGGTGAGCTTAAAAAGCTTTCCTTGACTTGTGATAGGTCCAAAGCTAGTATTATTCGCGGATATGGGGGCGGAACTGTTACATCTGACGGAACAGTTAATTTTGATTTGAAAATTGATGGAGTAACCATCCCCACCACTGCGGTGGTAGTACCCAACCATGTACAATCCATACCATTATTACTTGGTCACCCTATCTCAGAAAATCCAGAAGTGGCAATTTACAAAGACACTTCCACTCTACAGCTTTTTCAAAAATTACCTAATATTGATACCGCATGTGAGCAAACAAAGAAAATTGTGTTATGGCCAAAGCAATCAACAATTATTCCTCCTGGTTTTTGGGCAAACATCCCAATAGAGGTAAAAGGTGGATTTCAAGGAGATCTCTATGTGGAGGCAAGCATTCGTTCTGCGGCAGGACAAGAGTATTGTATACCTCATACCGTTTTGCGAATAACTCCTCAGCATAACGCAGTAATACCAATAATCAACCTATCAGATCTGATGTACAGCTAAACTGTAAAAATCCAGTCGCTCGAGGGTGGCTTTGTGAGGAGGAGGAAGCCAGAAATCTTGAACATGTGTTGTTCACAGAGTTATCAGAATCGTCCTTACTAACTCGGGATGAAGTTGCTATAGGACCCATAGAGGACGAACAAAAATTAACGTTACTAGGATTATTAAATAAATACAGATGTTGCTTTGCAAGGAACATGGATGAATTAGGATGTGCCAAGTCGACTGAAATTAAAATACAGTTGGAACATGACATTCCGTTTTCTTATCGACCATACCATATGTCACAGGGCGAAAAAGACTCTGTTAGAGAAATAATAGATGACTTATTGAGGACCGATATCATCAGAGATTCAAGTTCACCATACCCATCACCAATATTGCTTGTGAAAAAGAAAAACGGAGAGCAAAGGATGTGTATAGACTATCGGAAATTAAACCAAAATACGGTAAAGGATCGATATCCACTTCCTCGTGTCGATGATCAAATTGACAAGCTATAAGGTAGTATATACTATACGAGTCTTGATTTAAAATCAGGATATCATCAGATACCTATTGCAGAGGAGTCGAAGAAGTACACGGCTTTTGTCACTCCAGACTCGCAGTACGAGTTCAACCGGTTACCTCTTGGATTAACCAATGCTCCTAGTGCCTTCCAGAGATTAATGAATAAAATCTTAAGATCAGCTCGAGATATAACTGCCGTCTACCTTGACGACATATTAATTTACAGTAAAACTGTCGAGGAAAGCTTACAACGTCTAGAGAACATACTAATTCTGTTGAAAAATGAAGGGCTAACACTAAATCCAGAGAAATGTAGATTTATGATGACCTCTGTGGAATATTTGGGGTTCGAAATAAGTAACAGCAGGGTGAGGCCTGGTGAGGCAAAAACTAAGGCAGTTAAAGACTTCAAAGCTCCAAATTCTGTACACCAAATTCGACAATTTCTAGGATTAACTGGTTATTTTCGACACTTTGTCCAAAATTATGCCCTTATAGCAAAACCTTTAACAAATTTAACAAGAAAAAATATACAGTGGAATTGGACGGAGATAGAACAACGAAGTTTTGATAGGTTAAAAGAGGCACTAGTTAAGCGACCGCTACTAGCATTGTATAATCCTAATGCTCATACGGAGGTGCATACTGATGCAAGTAGTAAGGGACTTGCTGGAATACTTCTGCAGAAACAATCTGACGATAGACTACATCCCGTTGCGTACTTTAGTAGAAAAACTACACCTGCAGAAGAAAAATGCCACTCGTATGAATTGGAGACTCTTGCAGTGGTCGACAGTTTGAAAAAGTTCAGAGCATATTTGCTAGGCATTGGATTCATTGTAATCACGGACTGCAATGCATTGAAAGCAACCAACAAGAAGCAGCTTTTACCAAGAATAGCCCGCTGGTGGTTACAGTTGCAGGAGTATACATTTGAAGTACATTACAGACCGGGGAATCGTATGAAGCATGTTGATGCACTAAGCAGGAACCCAATATCTTCGGCAGAATGTGCAGAAGAAACGGTCCTACGCATCGAACAAGCAGATTGGGTGTTATCTGCACAATTAACAGATGAAAAGATAAAATCTATTCATGAAACGTTGAGTAAACCTCCCGAGACTGAAGAAGATCGGAACATTTATAAAAATTATGCTTTACGGGATGGTAGAGTGTATCGTATTACAGTGAAAGGCATTCAGTGGGTTGTGCCTAAGGGAATGCGACAACAAGTCGTGCGTGCATCGCATGATGACTTAGGACATTTTGCTGTAGAGAAAACGTTGCAAAGGTTAAGTCAACATTATTGGTTTCCTCGAATGCGGCAGTATGTGGAAAAATATATTGCCTGTTGTATCCCTTGCTTGTATGGTAAAAAGCCAGCAGGGAAAAAGGAGGGTTTTTTTACACCCCATTCCCAAAAAACCCGAACCATTTGATATGCTGCATATTGATCACTATGGACCCTTGCCTAAAAGTTCTAAGGGAAATGTACATATTATAGTAGTAGTAGATGCCTTTACCAAGTTCACATTTCTCAAAGCCGTAAAGTCAACAAATACAAAGTACAATATACAATTCTTGGAAGAAATATTTGCCCTGTACGGTAAATCACGGATTCTCATTTCGGACCAAGGAAGTGCGTTTACCTCCCGAAAATTTCAACAGTTTATAAAGAATGCACAAATCAAACATGTTTTAAATGCTGTTGCGACACCAAGAGCTAATGGACAAGTAGAACGCTTTAACAGAACTCTTAAAACGGCATTGTTGACAGCATGCCCTGAAGAAGAAAACTGGGATAAATGCATAGGCTCCATCCAGTTTGCAATAAATAATGTTACAAGCAAATCTACTGGGCTTACAGCGAGTGAGTTGTTACATGGATTTCGACCAAGGAGTGGTCAAGATTCAGAATTGCTCGATGAAGTAAGTCAAATGCCAAAAATGATCGATGATATTATTAAAATACGAACAGAAGTAAGTCAAATGCCAAAAATGATCGATGATATTATTAAAATACGAACAGAAGTAGGTGACAAACTTGAAAGAGAAGCAACTAGACAACAGAACTATTTTAACAGAAGACGTAAAAATCCACGCAAGTACCAAGAAGGTGACTTGGTCGTGATTTTAAAGCAAGAAATTGGTATAGGTTCCAGAAAACTGATAGAACCTTATAGTGGGCCAATGATAGTGAAAAAAGTGTTACCCAATGATCGGTATATAGTGTGTGACATGCCGGGTTCCATGCGAACGAGGAAAAAGAGTGTATATGAAAACATTGTAGCGGTGGACAGAATGAAGCCCTGGCGTATTCCAGGTGGTGTGTCAGACGATACAGATGAGATGAGTGGGTCTGATGGCGTTGAGCTATCAGAGGATGATGAAGGTGATTCCAGTAACTAAAGACAGATGAGTGGAGCCTCGGGACGAGTCTCATGCAGGATGGCCGAATGTAAAGTAAGTTTTAAATATTGAATCATTTAAAACCGTATACCATAGAAGTTAAGATATAATGCCTGAATAGTTTACTTTATGCGTCGCCCGAGCGCTGGCTCAGATAAGCAGCCCCTTTGTTGGGACTTAATAAAATAAACAAAACCCTAGCACATACTGAAATTTAAGAATCAATGGTATTTCGTAGTTAATATAGTAACAGTGCAGACGTGTGGTTTGTTATGTGTTGTGTTTTAATTGCTGTTTTATACAGGTGAGTCCTTCTCACTAAGTGTCTGGTAGCTTAAGGTATTAGTTTTCAGTAGATTAAGAAATTGGGGTTAATTAGTTGTAGATAGACTGAAAACAAAGAAAGACGTATACAGGGTGAGCCTCAGGGCGGGTGGTTACTAGAGTGATTGTCTCATGTAGTATTTTGGGCTGCTTTGTCTGGTCGACATGGAGGTTGGGAATGGCCTCGGGTCGTGTGCAGAAATGTAGGGTGAGGAGCACCTGAAGGCATGATTATTACCCCTGGGGTACAGTTGCGGGGATACAAGTGGGTATCGCTCGGACTGCTGTATTCTGGGCCGTGCTACCGGGATGGTGAGCGGGCGGAGGCAATGCAGACCCTGTAGTGATGATATTTTGTATTGGCGTAAGAGTACGAGTAATTGAGAGGTAATATCATCATGAGACATTCCCAAGTGAAATAGAGTTGCTATGATAAGTGGGAGACAATAGCTTTGGTACCAGGGGTTGTTATGATTATTGTTCAGTAGTAGATAGATGATTAAATAATAGACTTAATGGATGATTTACATAAGAGACTTATCATGACTAAATGACAGACTAGAAAGTGTAATGCTAGGCGAACTAGACACTTACAGTGTTTATCTTTTATTCAGGTCAAGTGGTCACTGCACAGTCTGCATTGTGATGAGCTAAATAAAAGGTGAGTGATGTTATAGTATAAGTATATGCGTATATATAGTTTCAAAAATAAACTCGGTCCTGACTATCTTCGGATCTGTACCTTACATACAAAATCCAAATAATACAGTAAAAAGTGGATGTGACAACAGCAAACAAATGCACGGTATGCTGCACGGTATACTTCAACGTGTAGCTGTAGTAAAGGTTGCACCTTTACTACAGCTATTGAGAGGCTTCAGTTGGAAAGGCAATATCAGGCAAGAAGAGCCGAAACATTTTACCGAGTGTTATTGTTATTAAAGTACGCGTACTAAACTACTACGTAAAGTAGTATTATTGATTGTAAGAAGCCTGACTGGTTTCTTAAGAGGAAATACTATGCGTTGACTGACATTGGTTCTAAAAATACTGGGGCCTAACAATAATATTTCGAATAGTAATGATTATTTCTATATTTATGAATTTGCATAAGGAATGCTATATATTTTTGCCAATGCGCATTTATTCACTTGGTGAAATTACAAAGAATCTCAAATACTTTTTCTTTTAAAATTTTAATCTGTAGGTGAACATCCAAAATAAGCTGTAGTGGTTATCAAAGCAACTGTGGCTAAGCAGTTACAGAATCAGCTCCTTAGTAATAAAAATTAGTCACGATTATACAATAAAATTAAATACGTTCTCTTCTAGTATTATTTATTACAAAAATTCATATGTTTACAACAATATATTTTCCATGCCACATTATGAAAGGAATGATTTGCATAGATGTAAATTAGAACAAATAAAAATTGTTAAATATTTATATAAAATTGAATCTATACTGAATTCTCTGCGAGTTAATTGATCGAGTTAAATTATATAAAATTCTTTTAGAATTTTTAACACGTAAGTTTTGCAATTTTGTTTTAATTTTTCACATACCTATGCCCAAAAAAATGTGATGACACAGGCTATGAGTGTATTCACCTTAAGATCTTCAAACCTATGGGCATCGGGCTCATCATATGGTAATTACTGAATTTGTAATGAAATCACGTATTTAAATTCGTAAAAAATGCTCCTGACGTCTTACCTCGATCACATTTGGTCCCATAACCTTTGGGTTGTCAGAAAATAAAGCTATTAAAAATCAATTTACTTGGATATTTTTTATAACCTTATAGTCTATATAAAACCTTAGAAATTATAAAAAATATAGAATGCCAATATCCATTATATGACATCCAAAAATAGACATGCACTCTATGCAGAACACAAGAAAACGTAACTTTAGGGAATTTTCTGGGAATTTTTATACCACACCATGGTATACATATATAATACTACTATATGGAGCGTATGTAATCTTTACCATGCTTCACATGTGAAGCCAAATTAGAATAGTCCAGAATCATATCTATTATCTCTTTCACGGAGAAAATACCAAATACGCATGCCCAGCAAACCGCGGGAATTTTGCTCCATGTACTGTAGAATATAATAAATTAACTTTATTTTATATTGTATTTTATCTACATATAACGGTTTTTCAATCTTGTTATTGGGATGTTCCCGTATTTATCAAGTTTACCAAAATAGTGGATGCAGTTTGTATTTGAAAACAAAATTTTAAAAATACATAGGTACTGAAGGTATGCGACTTCATATGGAATATTTCCTTCGCACAAAAGTCAAAACCTCGACTGAGTTTTTCGTTTCGGCATTTTGCGATATCTGTGGAATTAAATTAATGAAAATGAGGTACAGTACCTATAATTAATTCATATAATTCACTACATATTTAAATTTACAAAATGTTCTTATGTACCTACACTTGCAGTTGCGACTGTAAAAATATCGTCGGAATAATTTGATGAGCAAATGTCTCGTAATCACTAATAAGTCTAATATATGAACAAAACTAAAACTACAAGATACACTTAAATAAAACACTTCTAAATTGCCGGCTCTACGAAAAACACAAATTTATTTTCTGGAAACACAAATATACATGAAATACAAAAGATAAACTGTGACATAACCACACCACGAAACACATATATGACAAAACACATACAGGGTGGCCCATTAAGAACCAGGACACCCTTCTAAAAAATTTTTGGTAAGTGCGATTCCAATGAATTTTTTTATATATATATATTAGTCTCCTAGATGTACTTGTTGAACCTATTACCAGCTACTAATTCTCAGCCTACTACGATTTTTTTTCAACCAATTTTTTTGAAAATTACTTTTGGAATTTTTTTATTAAAAATTTGACATCATGGCATTCTTCAGCATCACTTAAAACCCCTGTGGCCCAAATTTCATCAATTTGTATCGAAGAATAATTTTTTTTATAGTATAGAGCCTTATATTTCAAGTTTATTGAATTTGTGTCTAGCTTAAAAGGTATAGCAGGCATTGAACACTCTAATAATTATTGTTAATCTAGAATACTGTTCCTTTACTTACTTACAGTAGTCCCCTATACCCCTAAATCCCTAAAGTAATTTTAAAAAAATTGATTGAAAAAATTCGTAGTAGTCTGAGGATTAGCAGTTGGACCATCGTATTGAACATATTATGTTCAATAAGTACATCTAGGAAGCTAATATATACAAAAAAAATTCATTGGAATCGCGCTTCCCAAATATTTTTTAGAAGGGTGTCCTGGTTTCATAATGGGCCACACTGTATATGACAAAACAAAAGCCCGCTCTTTCTTTACTTTGGTGCCACATTGAAATTCTTGGATTTGATTGGACAACACCTGGGCATGTGCAAAGGAACATTTGTCCGTGAAAGAGAACGAAATATATAACTCTATCTCATAAAGTGGCTTCAAAACAAACTCGATTAGCTCAATATAGTAGTATTATATATATGATGGTATACAACCGTGTAAGTATTGGTATTGGTAGTGCTTAATCCCAATTAAATGATAAGTTAGGAACCTTTGACGTTTGTCAGCTGTCAGCTTTTGTTAATTGTTCTTCTTCTTGTTTATTTTATGACCTCCAGCTTATTTGTGTATTTGTTATTCTTACCGTTTTTTTTTTTTTTTTTTTTTTGATAAATATTATCTTAGTTTATATTTTATTGTGTTCCCTGAACAACTGTTTTGTTTTAGTTTATAGTGAGATAAATGGCCTTTGGGTAATAAAACGATTTTGTGCAAATTTCGGTTTTAAGAGTTCAATATGTCCAAAATTTTGATAAGGATTATTCTACTATTAATAATAATGTAATGTAACCGGCCATTTAGTATTTATGTTACTAGCTAAAAATTGCGAATGGGTGAATATTATGACAAAAATTCCAAGTAGTTGCAAATAATCTAGATCACAAGTAAAATTACTTAATTTTTGAATTTCCCACCTGGCGGCTAATACGAAGCTAGATGCTGGTGTGACCAGAGCTACCTATACAGAAAACCAAAGTGGACTTAGTTGACTAAGTTGAGTAATTTAAAAATAAACCCATTAATTTTAATAAGCAAAAAATAATTTAAAACTGAATGATATTGTTACTAAACAGTCTTGTCTTGTGTCAAAATCAATACGCAACACTGAAGTGCATCCTCACTATTTAATGTTTTCCTAAGTGTTCCGGACTCGGAACACTAAGGAATTTCACTGGCAATCTGACAATCACATGTCAGCCAACAGTAGATAAAATCACTTTGACTCTTCCGGATCCGAGCTAATTTTAGATAATGAGGATTCACTCTCAATGCGTGGCATGGCATGACTAGCACATTTCCGACTTTTCTTAATAAAATATCTAACACAGTAAGTGCATTGCACTTATATATCGATAAATAAATTGGAGTAAAGTCCACATTCACTTTTCTTAATTTTTTTATTTTAAACGTGGGAAACTAGTTATTGAAGTTTAAGTTGTATTTCCTTTATAAACATCTACATATTCATAATAATTATTTGCTAATCACATACGTACGCCGTTATCACCTTTTTGCAATATAAATATGTAACATTACTTTCGTGGTCGAAGGTTCTACTTTCCAATTGTCAGTTAGTGTTAAATCTATCTTTAAATAGATTAATTGTTTAGAAAATATGGGGATTAGACACATACCTTTGCAGTTAATTAAAAGCTATTTGTCCAACAGAAGGCAGTGTGTAAATATTGGAAGTGTTAAGAGCACATATAGAACTGTTAAGTACGGAGTTCCACAAGGTACTGTTGTGGGACCTTTACTTTTTATCTTGTATATAAATAATTTGTTCACCCTAGAGTCAGAGGGATATAGAATAAGTTTTGCAGATGATACTGTAATATATTATGAGGCTAATAACTGGAGTGACTTGAAAAAAAAAGCAGAAAATGACTTTATTAATATTAAGAAATGGCTCGATTATAAATTGCTGTCTATAAATTTCGACAAAACATTATTCGTACCGTTTTCCTCGTATCATCCACAACTGCCAACATATAGAAATCTTAATATAAAATCGAATATATATCATATGCGAGTTGTACAAAATATCTTGGAATTCACGTGGATCAGCATCTACGATGGGATGTACATGTAAACGAGCTATTAAATAAATTACGTGGAATAGTTCCATTATTTAGAAAATTGAGGGACATGCTAAATGAAAAGCAACTTAAAATAATGTACAAGGCGTTTGTAGAGTCACACTTGAGGTATGGAATTATAGGGTGGGGTGGTCTGTTGGATATCCATTCACAAAAACTACATACCTTGCAAAAAAGGATATTAAAAGTTATATATCGTAAAGAGAATACTTACCCTTCTGATTTGTTATATCAAACCGCGAATGTGATGGATCTTAGACAAATATATAGTCATATTGTAGTACTATATCAATTTTCTGAAAATAAAAAACTAACAAATAAAGTTTCTCAGTATTCAACAAGAAATTCTAATGTATTAGACGTTCCCAAGATGCGGAAAACTGTAGGTCAACATTGCTTTATATACATTGGTCCAAAACTATTTAACACTTTTCCGAATGAAATTAGACACATAACTAATAAGGATAAATTCAAATACAAAACTTCCAAATATATATTACAGGTCGAAAGAAAATTTTTTCATGATATAATTGACACGAAAGCTTATTAGATGTAGGTATATAAAATATAATGTCATTTGCACTATTTGCTTACCTATTTTATATTGTTTGTTAATTTAAGCTTTGCATAATTTTACAGTTAATTCATAAGAATGAGAGAAACAAGTTATTGTGTATGTGTAGATAAATAAAACAGTAAAAAAAAAGAGAGTGAGACGATGACTGATATACCTATATGTGTTTGTGTGTATGTATGTGTGTGTCTATATATGTTCATTCTTGTTTACTTTTAAGGATGTTGCTAATCTTGTTAATTATACTTAGGTAGGTAATTTTTAATTTTTAAATTTTTTGTAATTGATCTTTTTTTTTTTGTACACTAACAAGCATCATTATGATGCTTCTGTGATTTTTTACTTTATTTGAAATGCACCGATAATTGTATGATTGTCTTAATATGGATAATAAAGTCTATTATATGGATGATATTAATTTGATATTTATTATTATAGGTAGGTAAGTATAGAGGTATATTTTAATATAGTATGCATTTGGTATAATAGAAGTACATTGAGTTGTCGACGAATGTATAATCAGATAGTGTATTATACCTACTATCAAAAATTTCAATATCGAGTATGTTACCGCTTGATAAAAAATATTCAAATGGGCACGAATACTATATTATAATTGCACTATTTTACACTAAAGTCTAATTATACTAAGCCTGTATTTTATTTAATTCTGAATCCTCAAAATTTTAACTGGGAATATATTTGATGCTGTAGGTTGCTGATAAAAGTCATTTGTTCCAGCTTTTATGGGTCTTTTACTGCTTAATTATTACAGTAAAAAAATGTTTCTCAATGATTATAATCTAAATTACTGATTTTTATTTGTATGGAGGTTTCCATACTTATTTTGCAGAGGATACTGTTGCAGATTTATTATTCCTGATGCAGGTGTAGGCTGCTGGAAACTGGAAACAAACTGGATCTATTAGCAAATCGATAAAATGGTCACCACGAAATTCTGTAAAAAGTAATAAGAGCTAATTGGTAATCCACAAACAATCAAGATACCATTAGCAGTGACCATAAAGAGAATCTACTTGGTGTATTAACCTTGATATTGATACATATATATCAACGTAGAGCAACGATCCATGCGTCACCGCCATCACATGCCATTCACTGTTACAAAACAAAATATTTTTAACCTAACGTCAAATATGAGTAGGATATTTACTTACGATATTTATTTTGAGCTCCAATTCTAGGCTCCGCAAACAAAATTTGAATAAATTAATTCTGAACACTGAATATAAACCTTAAATAATGGTAATGTGATAAATATTTTTCTAGGTGGGTGTTATGACCGAAAAAATACGATAATCTAATTAGTGCTTAAAGTCTTTGTTACGATGACGGCTGAAGCAAAGTTTTTGAAGAGTGGGAAGTTGGAAAAAAATAAATTTATTATCTACCAAAGAATATAGTAGCCAACTTTCAATCAAGTCGTACATGCATTAATAAAATGTAATCTCTGTATGTTAAATATGTTGACCAATGAAATATCATGGGTTTAGCGTTTAGCACTTTCATTGACTACGTTTATTTCGTCAATTTCAAGCACGATTGAAAGTAAAGCTGCTTGACCGAATCTCAATTCTGAGTGTTTTTTATCTCGTAGGATTAAAGCAGGAATTGAATCACCTGTTCAATCCTTGCCGTATTCCTTGAAGGCGTATACCTGCGCTTGCGTGCTTTATACAGGGTGGGTTTTTGAAAACGAAACAGAGCGAATAATAATAATAATAATAATAATAATAACTCTCAGGAAAATTATTTTTTCGAAAAACGCCGAGACAGGTCTATTTTTTATCAAAAGGGGACATCTTTTCCCATACTTTTGATGCTCCAGTCTCACCCCCCTAGGGAGGGGAGGCAACCCCCCCAAATATCTTAATAGGGAAGGAGGGTTAAATGACACATCATTTGAAAGGTACTTCAATTCTCTACACAACCCTGTATTAGTTTTTTAATTTGACTGGTTAGTTTTGAAGATAAAGGTTGTTAATAAAAAACTACTTTTTACGGTTTTATTTACAAACTTTTTCTACATCAGCTAATTAAATATTCAAATTGATGACCTCCAGCCTCCATACAATAGTATAAGTTTTGCGCAATGCGATCACGTACGTTTTGCAACATTTCTGAAGTAACTTGGCGGCATTCGTTAATAATGCGTTGGCGTAGATCTTCAAGGGAAGTAGGTGGAGTGGCATAAATTTTGGACTTTAAATGACCCCACAAGAAAAAATCCAAAGAGAACAAATCCGGCGATCGCGCAGGCCACTCTATGACGCCTCTTCTCCCAATCCACTGATTTGCAAACGTACGATGGAGATTCTGCCGAACAGGCAAGGCGTAGTGAGGAGGGGCTCCATTCTGTTGGAATATCAACTGGTCTTCTAGATAATTTTTATTATTCTCTATAATGTGTATCAGCTCTGGATAAATGGAGTTTTCCAACAAATCCAGGTACATCTCCCCGGTGAGATTACCTGGTAAGAAAAAAGGACCAACAATGTGGTCACCAAAAATTCCAACCCATACATTTAATTTTTCCTGATGTTGTGTATGAGTCTCATAAAATATCCTGGGATTAGAATCGGACCAATAACGACAATTGCGACTATTGACATTGCCATTAACAGTAAATGAACACTCATCCGAGAAGCAGATATTAAAAATTAAATCTGGATTGTTAATAGCTCGTTCACTCATTACTTCATAAAATTGTAGTCGGCGGTCAAAGTCATCTCCATTAAGTTCATGTGCAAGGTGAATCTTATAGGGATGGAATTTATGATGCTTCAAAGTTTTACGAATTTTGTTTCGCCCAAAACCGGATTCAGCTGCCATTTGCCTCGTACTCGTTCTAGGATTTATAGCAACATGGCCTAGAATAGCTACATCTTCTGCTTCATTTCTTTCGGGATGTCGCTTTTTATTACTTACAGATCCGGTCTCCTGAAATTTGGTCACTAACTCCAAAATGTACTTCCTGTGAACATTTTTACCCAAGTGTTGCTGATTAAATATTTCTGCTGTCCTATTAGCACTCCGATTATTTGCATAAAAAAGAGCAATTATTTCCACTCTTTCTGGAATCGAATAAACCATAATGTCGACAAACTGTACAGGTAACAATAAAATAATAATTCACTCAATACCCGTTCTGATTGTACTATTTATTATTTCAATTTACTGCGAATAATAAAAGGAAATGTCACTCTGACATAAGGGGTGACACTCTTGGACGACTATTGTATGGAGGCTGGAGGTCATCAATTTGAATATTTAATTGGCTGATGTAGAAAAAGTTTGCAAATAAAACCGTAAAAAGTAGTTTTTTATTAACAACCTTTATCTTCAAAACTAACCAGTCAAATTAAAAAACTAATACAGGGTTGTGTAGAGAATTGAAGTACCTTTCAAATGATGTGTCATTTAACCCTCCTTCCCTATTAAGATATTTGGGGGGGTTGCCCCTCCCTCCCTAGGGGGGGTGAGACTGGAGCATCAAAAGTATGGGAAAAGATGTCCCCTTTTGATCAAAAATCGACCTGTCTCGGCGTTTTTCGAAAAAATAATTTTCCTGAGAGTTATTCGCTCTGTTTCGTTTTCAAAAACCCACCCTGTATATGTAGCTAACGACCTAACCTCAAAATTAAATACAGTTTGTTGTATTAATAGTATATTACAACCGTTGAGTTTACTTTTTAGTTTTCACAGAATCACTAAAGAAGTTTGTATGAGGTGTATATGTAGTAAATAAATAAAAAACGTTAAACGTGTTAGGACTATGTTACAAACTTTGGTACAATTTAAAATATTATTTTCTCAATCTGGAGTCCATGCTTAGCAGTAGTAACTGCGTATCCTAAAATAAAGAATATCTTGAAAAAGAAAAATCTTTACTGTTTTCCTACGTTCCGTGACCCAGTTACGATAAATCTATGGCTGTAATTTCAATTCTGATTTTATTGCTCACGCGATTCCGTTTCGAAATTAAATCCTCTAGTGAAACGGAAATACATTAGCACTGAGCAAAATTAAAAATATTCTGGGAATTAAATAAATTAATTTCTTATGCAACTTATTTAAACTGAAGTAGAAGTTAAAACGTTTATTCGTGAAGAAATAAGTGCACCACATTTCAGGTAGGTATCATATATACAGGGTGATTCTTAACCTATACGCATAAACTTGGGAAAATATAGCTGAGGACAAAAAATAATGACTAATAATGAAAAAAAAAACCTAGTAAAACATTTTTAGTTTGGGAAATAGCAATTTATTTCAAATATAAATAAAAGACCGTGAATTTTATAAAATGCCCCGCATGGCAGTATCATGTCCATAAATTCTTCTTCACACTTTTATTCTTATCGCCTGAAAATAAACTCAAATACGACCACAACTGATAACGAAGTATTGCTAGAAGTACCAAACATATCGTCCAGACTTGTCCTGGCTTCTTCAGTACATTTTATAAACAAAAAAATTCACCTGATAAATTTTTGTAAACATTTCTTTCAAATTATTTCCGAAACTAAAAATGTTTTACTACATTTTTTTCCATTATTAGTCATTATTTGTCCTCAACTATAATTCCCAAGTTTATGTGTATAGGTTAAGAATCATCCTGTATAGTAATGATTTTAACATCTGTTCGATTAACATAAATATTCTGAAGGGGTTATAAATATAATTAAAAGAGCAGTGACTGAAAAGAGTTTCTTAGCAAGACGGAAGTATGACTAAAATTGAGTAAGTTGGAAGGCAAACTTAATATTTTTACTATACTTGGTGGTCTCGTATCTGAGGAGTAGGTACTCTGAGTAGGCTGATTGAGGGAATTTACCTACTCCCATTCCGTTTTTCCCTTGAAAATAGTTAGTTCCAGCACAGGAGTCGAAAAGTCAATACATTAACAAATTCCAACCCGGTTCGACCCGGGAATCTAGATTATCTATTAAATTCAATGTAACGGGTGAACCTAAACAATTCTGGAACTTTGTAAGAATTACTAGTAAATCAACGCCGTTATTCTAGAGGGTATTGCTAGAATAATAACTATTATACTCCGATTTGAAAAAAATATTATTTTTCAAGAATTAGCTAAATTTATACTCGAGTTTATACTCGTGGAAGTTCATAGTTCAATATCCTACAGTCAGCTTATTATGCTGATTATTTAGAATTCAAAACCACAATTTAATAATAATCTAACAATTTTAACAGTAGTCTTTGAAATATTAACTGCTGATACTGTTAATTATGAGAAATACAAAGTGTTTTGTTTACAAATTTATAAAATATCAGTGCTGATGCCATTGTTCTATCTATGAATCTAGGCGTAAATATTAAGCACATAGTTGTGTCTAGTTATAACATATAGGTATAGTTGGTTCGTTAGATCTTTACAAACACCTGATCGTGCATATTTGTATGAATTAATATTAAAAACCTAATGTCTTTAATTTCAATACATAACATATGAACCGTATAATCTTTTCTTTATAACAAGGATGTTACTTACAATTAACCATGTATATACTTTGTCGTTGATAATGTCACACATTAGTCACATGTGTGAAAATATTCAGGAGCCCATGTATAGGTAATGTAAATATATTTCTAACTGTACATCAAATCAACATCTTGCAACCGAATAGCTTTTGATGAACCTAGATATAACAATGAAGCGACGCTGGCAATCGCATCGGTTATACCCCTGCACCTCCCGGTTGAGGAAAGGCAGAAGATCTACCGGGATAGAGGGGAAAATAGGGAAGAGGCCAAAAAAGAGAAAGGACTGAGGAAATGACAAGCAGAATGGAACGCAGGCGAAAAGGGCAGATGGACGAGGAGCCTAATACAGGATATCTCGAAGTGCGTAACCGGCAAGCATGGGGAGGTAAATTTACATGTGACGCAGTTTCTAACGGGACACGGAAACTTTGGTACTTTCCTGGAGAAAATATAAAAAAGGGAGGACGATAGGTGCATATACTTCCAGGAACAAGACACCTCCTCACACACAATTTTCAAGTGTATACGGTGGGAGGACTAAAGAAGGAATACAAACATATTCACGGGACAGACCTTGACTCAAGAAAATTTCATGGAGGTGGCGCTACAAAAGGCGGAGAACTGGAAGAGGATAATGGAATTTGTAACGAATGTGATGAAGGAAAAGGAATTTGACCTGAGGTGACAGGTAGGAAGGAAACAAAGGAAACAAGGGAGACGGCTTGGAAAGAAGCTTGGAACTTATATTTCGAGGTGAGTCTTTTGACGCGCCGAGGTTTTAAATGGAAAAGAGAAGGGTTTTAGCCGGTAGGAGTCCGGCACTACCCGGAGCATTAGATCCAAGGCCCGGGTACCCGTGATGGGTTCCCCCTCCCAAAAAAAAAACAATTTGGTTTTCAGTAGAAAGACACAAACTGCACGTAAACTATTGATTATTAATCCTATTGACATCTTGCTTCAAATGGTTGTTGATACAAATTGTCAAAGATGCAGACGCAATACTCTAAAACATCTTTTTAAATATCAGTAATAAATAATATTTTTTCCATATGTCGCAACATTCCCCGAGACACTGTATGGACCATGTTTTGGCATCTAAAAATAACTATGTTAACATTTAGTAAGTATTCAATAAAAACAAGATTATTAATAAGTATATGTGTATTTTTATTGCAATAAAAACTCAATGATTTGTAAAATTCGTGATGTGAGTAAACCATTTTCTATTAAAGTAAATAAATGTAAAGTTGTTTAGTGCTACTTTAAAGGTATCTGTAATGTTATCCGGATTATTGATAATTATTGTTGATATTGATAATTGTACAAATTGCGACATTTTAAGCACTTTGTACAAAAATATTACCGATATGTTATCTCTCGAATGTAACAGGTCAAAATATATTCCATGGTTTAGTCAACAATAAGCATAGTCTTAACAAATATATTGATACACATTTAAAATGTATACATAATATATTACAGAAACCTTAATTTAACATATATGAAGGGAAGAATCAATAACTCAACAAGGTTCCAATTTAATATTGCGAAAGACTTTCGTTTCTTCAACCACCTATTCATGTGTAATTTTAAAATCGAAACCAAGTCATACTTCAATTTTTAAGGGTAACCATTTACGTGAGGTTTCATATTCAACGTTTACACGTATAAACGTAGAATATCAAAGTAAAAGTGCTGTTGACTAAACATTTCTTGAACCATTTATTAATTATCTTATCGTAGGTATAGTAAAAAAAATATTGTAGAAATGAAAAAAACGATCGTGGTGTTTCAAAGGCTTTTATTGCTTGCAGTAAAAGATAATTTCAAAGGTGACATAGAAGAACATAACACCAAAAAAACTCTGAACTTGAAGGTAAAGAAAATATATGAGAGTTTAGTCTATGCATGATAATTTAACTGAAATTCCCCTAACGAAAATATGATTTGTTATCGTGCGTTAGCGTGCATGCGATCA
This sequence comes from Pogonocherus hispidulus, assembly GCA_963924545.1. Lineage (NCBI taxonomy): Eukaryota > Metazoa > Arthropoda > Insecta > Coleoptera > Cerambycidae > Pogonocherus > Pogonocherus hispidulus. Next base: position 12,714,526 of record OZ004699.1, read on the forward strand.
GTTATTTTTGTTTCATTTTGTGTGTCAACAATATGTTTTCTAACAATTATATATCTGGATAGGTTCAGCGCAGTGAAATAGATAGGCTTGTTCTCATCGCCATATAAAACTGGTCTAAATGTTTATCATTCACTTTTACCCAGTTCCTTGCCAAATACTACTTTGTATAATGAATTGCCAGCTCCCGGGCATTCATTTTATAGTATATTCATCATGTATTATATTATTTTTAGTTTTCTTAAACGATATATTTTAAAAGATATCCAACGAATTTATAAACACCCTCATCACTTTTAAACTGTTTTTCAAAAATACAATAGGAACAGATGTTAAACAAAACAGAATGATAAACTACATCCCTTTTAAAACCCTCACCACAATTCCCAATCTTTCAAAATCTAGAATATATTATACATCGGCTTATAGAATAAAAATTATTTTTTATTCACAGAAATGCCCCCATATAAATGTTCGTTTCCTTTACATTTTATGGGTATCAGAAGTCCCATTTTAACTCATACAAATTGTATATTTTAGTTTGAGGTAGCTTAGTATCTTTGTTTTCCCTTACCCCATGTTAATTGTCTTATTTCCAGTTTGCTACCGTGGTATATGCTATCCTTTGACCTCCATTATCACAAGAGTTGTAGGAAACCATGCATGAATTCAAAGGCTCATTCACCAAACCGAACTTCATGTATTCCGTATTTCTACGCTTTGTTCGGCATCATTCATCATTTTATTTGCTGTATTTAATGAAAATAATAAAATCTATTTTACGTTTCCATTCCAGCACTGAAAACACACAAACTGTTAGGTGAACAGTATCCTAAGTGTTAACTTTTTGGCTGTTGATGGAACCACTTTTTTATTAAAATTTGAACCATTTGAATTAAGAAAGATATTTTGTTGATATTTGTTCTGTGTCGACATCTACAATTAAACGGTTGAACTTTATAAAGACAGACGACAAAATATATTAGTTCTATAACTTTATGCAGTTATAGATATACAGATTAGGTAATTAATGAACCATTCAATCAATGATAGTTCCAATGCCTCAGTGTGATTTTCGTTTGCCTATACAATTCACCTATCCTGGTGAGGAGCTATAAAAACAACGGTAATGCGGAAAATATACATAAACTCCCACGCTAGCCCCAGTAATTTATTTATATTACTACATAACTACATGTACAATGCCAAATGTATAATAAATGTCAGACAATACGAGTATTCTCTGTTTTTAAGTGCAACTACGAGTATATGAAGTACCAACATAAAATTTTTAATATGCAAGAACTAGCACCACATAATATCAGTAAACTAATATGTCTCTCGCTGTCTCTCTCTCTCCATTTATTGTTATTAATCATAATAATAATGATAATAATACATATACTAGTAAACTCCTGACACAATAGAACATAATATCCGGATGTAAACTACAATAATGTCACGATAATAAAAAAAGGAAAGCATATCCCTTGCATAAAGCAAAGGAAAGGAAAAAAAATTAGTACGTAGCATATCAACATTTCAATATTTTTAAAAATTTGTAATTTTATTCATAGCATATTTCACCCTGTACATCAAATATAAAAAATAAAATCAATTCCTAAATTGCTGATTTGTTGTGTTGCAATAATTGTCGACCAAAGTTACAAATCTCATGCCAAATAAACTGGTAAAACTGAATAGTCCGGGAAAATTGCCGAACAATTGGTTCCTAACCAAACAGGGTCATAGACCGGCAGTTCTGTGCTGGCTTCCTAACAGTGACCATCTCCCCAAGTTCCTCCAAAGTCTGGAATAATGTAAGTAGGACTTAGTGATTGGATCACTATTTCTTTTACCTTTACTACCTTGTTTATGGCACCAGTAACTTAAAATAGAAGTTATCCCCTTGTGTGCCCATGGCGTAACATTTGGTGGATGCGCCGGGCACCTCCACTAGGCATAATACAGCGGCAAAAATTATTCTCCAGGCTATAGCTCTGCGATATAATCTGCAATGGGAGCCTCAAGCGCACAACCAATATTCACCGCTAACTATAAATTATACTAGGACCTAACCATACAAATTGATACAACGCTAGCCCATAATAGACCAGATATAACAAAATGGACCAGGGGCACCTACCTTATCAATGCGGCAATACCACCAGACCAAAACATAGAAAAAAATTTACAAAAAAGAAAGAAAAATATCGGCAACTAGCAATAGAAATTGCAAGAATATTGAAACAGAAGCCTGGAAGAAAGTGCCCCAGTCACAAAAAGCAGTCATACTTTATACATGGAATATAGTAAGATCGTTTCTAAACCAAAAATAATTTCTTGATAGATTTGGTATTAACGTCTACAAGAAAAATAAACCTAAACTGAGAAGTGCAGATACGGAAAGACACAATAATAGTAATTTATAAGGAAACTTTTAATTCAAAAATTCTAATTTACTGATGTTTGCATCATTTCAGATTTATCGTGATTTACTTTAGCGGGAATCAAAGTTAGAAATATCATGCACCGGATGAACTAGCAAAAGGTACTAAAACAGGTTTTACAGTTCACAGTGAATAACTTATTATTAAAAATAAATTATAATTTTTTGTATCTCATTTCTATCTTGACCCTTTAGATTTTCTTAATAAAAAATGACCGAATCATCGACAAAGATAATTAACCTGACCATCAACATATATTACATTAAACGCATCATTCACATACACTATAAATAGTAATGGTTCAAGGGCAGTTCCCGGAGGAACGCCACATTTGACCGTGAGAAACTTAATATAGCTGTTACCTATTTTAACACAGTGCAGCGGTGTCTATTCGACAGGTAACTTTGTAGTAATATATTTATAGGTCCACGAATTGCTACATCATTCAAATAAGACAGCAAATCTGAACAGCTTACTGTATCAAACGCTGTGGATAGGTTAACAAATACTCAAAAAGATTTATTTGATTCATCTTAAGGTATTGCATACAGTCTGTCCATAAAGTAACCCCCCTGCTAACTTTTGAACGAATCGAGTTAGCGAGTTTTTACAAAATACAGGGTGAATCACGTAAAATGAAGTTGATTCTGACGATAAATTTGATTCTTCAAATTCAAAGATGGCGCCACGGGCGCTGTCAACTCAATTTTTTTAAATGGCGAAGTGTGCCGTGTCGCACCTCATTTAAAAGATAATTTAATTCTCTACTTTCTCGTTTTTGAAAAATAACAATCGAGTTAGTCGTTCTCTAGTTACAAGCGTTTCTGTTTCTAATCTGATCTATGAATAAAATGTTAATTAATATTTTAATACAACAAATTTTGAACAAATATTTATTAAAACTAAAAATAAAAGAATTAAAAAGTTGTTCAAAATGTTGTCCATTGACTTCTTGGCACATAAAAAGCCTACTTTGAAATTCTTGCCTGATATTTCCTAAAATTTCTGCACATATGCTGCGTTGCTGTAGTTCGTCGATATTTACTGGAGTAGTTCTGTAGACTTTTGACTTCAAATATCCACATAAGAAAAAATCAAGAAAAGTTAAGTCTGGGGAAAGAGCCGGCCATTCTATGGGGCCCCTTCTACTAATCCATCTGCCCGGGAAATGGTTATTTAAATAATCGGTAACAGGTCCATAGAAATGAGGCGGGGCCCCATCTTGTTGAAATACAATACTTTGAATGCTTATTGTCTGCTATTCTTTCTACCTTTGGAAAAATTTCCTCCCGCAGCATTCTCAAGTACCGCTCTCCTCTTAAATTTTCTCTTAAATCTATCAAATCTATCAAATCGAATAACTTAAAAAATAAGAAAAAACTTGTAGAAACTTTCAAACACTCTTAAATTGAACGCTAAACTACTTTCTCGAACCTTATTAACGTTTCAGTGACAGTGGCAAGCAAAGGCAAGGAGACTTCTTGATAAAAGCAAAATTTTTAAATATCGTTAATACAAACGCTTGTAACTAGAGAACGGATAACTCGATTGTCATTTTTAAAAAACGAGAATGTAGAGAATGGAATTACCTTTTAAATGAGGTGCAACACGGCACACTTTGCCATTTAAAAAAATTGAGTTGACAGCGCCCGTGGCGCCATCTTTGAATTTGAAAAATTGAACTTATCGTCAGAATCAGCTTCATTTTACATGATTCACCCTGTATTTTGTTAAAACTCTCTACCTCGATTCGTTCAAAAGTTGGCAGAGGGGGGGGGGGGACAGACTGTATATTTAGTGTCAGATTAGCAGTTGTGTCTTGTGTTGACCCTGCCTTGCCTCATTGTGTTTCTGATAGGATATCAAAATAATTTAAACATGTTATCCAGGTGTATTTTAATTTTTTGGTATATATACTATTAATAGGCTTGAGAATAAGGATATTAGTCCTGTATTCTTTGTTACAGGATATATATAAACGCGTTATGAACTGCCACCTTCTGATTCAAGTCTTGTTTTGTAATGGCTGTAATAGACATTGGGCATTGGGGGTGTGAGATTGTCAATGCTTGGGGACTTTCTATTACTAAAACCATTAAACACTTTCTTTACTTTGGTCCCGAGTTTGGTCCTATGTTATTAAAATGTTCATTAAACTCTCAGTACTTCTAGCAACACATAAAGGCGTTCCGCACATAATTCCGCGAAATTATTGTACTCTATTTGTTGTGCATTTGTATGTAATATACTATTACAGTAAAAATTAAATAACCTTTCTGTATTGTCTGTACATGCATACTCATCTGGAAGCCGACACTCCAGAAGCGGCAATTATAACAGGCTTGTGGCGAAATACTGATATAATCACGAGCAAAAATAAAATAGTATTTATTATATCGCAGAACAGTCTGGCACGCACGAAATGGCCCCTCTTATCTATATAGTTTTGATAACTAAACCATAGGTGCAAGTCGTTCTACTCAACTATAAACACTAATGTTCTTTTTTCCGGCGATAATACATTACAGAAAATATTTACAGGGTGATTGTTTTGAACAGTATCACTTTTATGGACATATTTCCACCTTAAAATGCATTGAAAGAACAGAACAAAGCAGATAATTTAATAGATTTTTATACATATAAGTAGGTATTTAGCCACAATTAAGTTAAATAAGTTTATATAGTTTAATTTTTTTTTTATTTCGGTTATTTCACATTTATCATACGCCACTGGTATGCTATGTATTTGGAAGCCCGATCAACGAAATATTTATATATTATTGTTTTTTATTTCTTATCACATATCACTTCAGCATACGCCTGATAAAAATAATGAAAACTGATAAAAATATTATAGTTCTGACTTATCTCGAGAAATATAGTGTTGTCTTACATACAATGATGATAACGTAAATATTTTTATGAGAGATAAATACGTACAATGGCTTCAAAAAGGGGACATATTTTTATTATCTAAAATTATTTATATTTATATATCAATCCCAAAAATGATAAAAATGATTTAAAAGCTATCACAGCTTTTAAATAGTGCTGTGCAAGTGTGAATGCATTTGTAAATTCAGTTTTTGACATACATGAACAGGGAACATAATATATTTATTCAGAAGATATTTTTAAAGAGAATTTAGAAAGTAATAATGAGAATCATACTATACCTACAATAGTATCGATCATCTAGGGGCCACTTTAGAAACAATTATTATTCCGAAAAGATAAAACGCTTTTGAAATATTTAAATTAATTACAACCTTTCAGACAAATAAGGGAAAATGTGTTCACTTCGGTGTTCACTTAAAAAGAAATAATGGAACCCAAAGCTAGAGGTAATTGGTGGATGGGAGAGATTGTTAAACATTATTTCTTATATTTTAAAAGTAGGTATACGATGACTTAACCTGTCGAAAAGAATGAGAGGTAATGAGAAATCTCTTAATCGATTTTGTAGCTCAACCCTCGAATCAGAAAAACTACTTAGTTCTAAAACTATGAATTTTAATTTTCCAAATGAGGAATGTTTATAGAATATTGCTGAATTTAAAAAAGAGAAGTTGGCGGTGCAAGGCCAAGCGAAGGAAAAAATAGCAATTTAATTTACCTACATAGGTATAGACAGACTTAGTTTTTTGAGAAACTTTGAGTTGAGAATACGAAGCTGAGCAGTGAAATATGAGTACAATTTCTGAAATGTGAAAAGAGTATTTAAATAATATTCCTCATATCATTGGCGAAATAGATACTTAATACAGTGCTTTCGAAAAGTAACGAATAAATTCATTATTTTAGAAATTGAGAAGTTTTCGAGAAAATCCCCTGACACGTCGATTTTGTTTTTAAAAAAGGCACTTTTTGACATTCGACCCATATTTGTGACGTCATCGTTGTTCGAGATATGACGTCATCGACAATTTTTTTAAATAGCAACCCCCAATTTTGACCACGCTATTTAAAAGAGCGTATCATTTTACATACGCATCATGAAAAATTATGGTGTTACATAACAAAAGTTTCAAGAAAATAACGTTTGAAGATCTTAAAATTTAATTTTTACAATACTGACAATGATAATGATTATGTAAAAAATCGACTAAATTAAATGTTCAAATTGTGCACCGTTGGCTGCCTGACAGTAGCCAAGACGATTAATAAATTCTTTTTGGACATTATCTATAACTTCAGGAGGTATACGATGTATCTCGTGTCGAATTCTTGCTTTTAAATCTTCTAAATAAACCGGTCTAGTAACGTATACTTTGCTTTTTAAGTATCCCCACAAGAAATAACCTAGGGGTGTAAAATCAGGCGATCTGGCTGGCCACTCAACATTTACAATTTGACCATTTAATTTAGTCGATTTTTTACATAATCATTATCATTGTCAGTATTGTGAAAATTTAATTTTAAGATCTTCAAACATTATTTTCTTAAAATTGTTGTTATTTAACACCATAATTTTTCGTGATGCGTATGTAGAATGATACGCTCTTTCAAATGGCGTGGTCAAAATTGGGGGTTGCTATTTAAAAAAATTGTCGATGACGTCATATCTCGAACAACGATGACGTCACAAATATGGGTCGTATGTCAAAAAGTGCCTTTTTAAAAACAAAATCGACGTGTCAGGGGATTTTTTCGAAAACTTCTCAATTTCTAAAATAATGAATTTATTCGTTACTTTTCGAAAGCACTGTATATTTCTATAACAATAAAAACTTGGAGAGTTCATATACTTATATTTGATGATTTAATATTTATAAATTGATGGCACCAGACCAAATTCCAACTGAGCGTGAATAGAAAATGTATGCATCGATACCAGAATAACCTGAAATCCAAACTAATTTGCACACATTATGTTCTCTTGGGATGACCAATACTGTATGACTTTTGTCTTTATAAACATTGCGTGTTTCCAGTCAGCCAGCTTAATTTCAACAATCAACAATGCTTTAATAACGAGCAGAGGCTATATATCATATAAAGATAATGGATAGAAGTATCCGGCGAAAACTTGGAGAACCAAAATAGATAAACCACGACACCGGCATTTTTGTTAAATGTTAAATTCTAAAGTCGGTGGATTAATTAGAGATGCATTTAACTATTTATTATTATTACTGAAACAAATGCATATTTGTACATAATATTGACATCTTTATATACACCAGGGGTGGCCAACCTGCGGCTCGCGAGCCACATGTGGCTCTTTGAAGGATTATTTGTGGCTCTCGATAAATGTACCCGAGTTCCCTTTTCATTTTCGTGCTATTATATTTTAAAAAATTATTATCGTTCCGTATGTGTTTCAAAATGTCTTTGAAATTACTCACGACAAATATGAAAGGCTAAGTGCAACGTTGTAACAAATTTCATTTCCGTCCAAGTTAAGAATGATATGACTCATCGAAAACTGCCCGAACGAACATAAACAGTGGCATAATCGTCCGTAATCGACCTCCACACCGATTTTGAATTTGTAAACTTTCATTGCAACGGACAGTTGACATTGTACTCTGGAGGAAACAATTTGTATCACTTTTACAACGGATATAATTTGCAATCTGGAATTTTTGGTAAGTTAACTAAATTTGTTTCATAGTATGGCTCGGCATAGTATAAATATTAGTAAAAATGGCTCGGACTATCAAGGAGCTTGGCCACCCCTGCTATATACTGTTTGTAATTTGTAACTATTTATTAGTATTAGTATGATGATCTAGATTAGATAATCTTCTTGTAACTGGGTATTTTACCTAATTTCTGAATATATATGATTACCTAGGTTAAAAGATAAACTCCTGAGCCAAAAGAAATAGCCAAGGGTTGTGTTTTGAAAAGTAGTTTTGCCTAACCAAAATTTCTTCTTACATATAAGCAAAAAGATGCAAGTTCCTGAGGACATCCCTCACGCATAAGAGAGAAGTGTACCGCCCCCACAAGCTGCGGGCATACAGTTGTGGAAATATACTGTAATAAATCATTCATCCCTCGCTTATTTGGCCACAACGGACCACAGCTCGCTCGAACTAGAGTCCCTTAAGATAAAAGGGACTCTAGCTCGAACGAGCGAGATCTCGCCCTTTTTATTTCTGATTCACTCTCTTGCTCCTCTTTGTCAAATCTCGCTCGTTTTATTTGTTTTAGTTTTAAATGTACTTTAGGTATTACATTTAAGTTTTATTTTTTGTTTGCTTTTCTATAGTGTTATTTTGTTTTATTTTTATTTTTATTTTATTTTGAAAGTACACTGTTCAACAGGCAAAGCCCAACTACAGAACAGGAGGGTAAGAAAAAAAATAAAAAATATATATACAATATAGGCAACACAATACACAAAGAAAACAAATATGAACAAAAAATGAAAAGCAGCCAATACACAAACAATTATTTTAAATAAACAGACTTAAGGTCACTAATGCTGCACGAGAAAATATCGACCTGATTTTTTACCTTATTATAGTTATTACACATTGCATGCACGGGTGAAAATTTTAGGACATTCGTATGAGGAGTGTTTAAGTAAAATGTCGCATTATCGCGGGAAGAAGTTCTAGGACAATGCAGACATAATTCCTCAAGTATCTGTATGCAGTCAATTTTATTGTGTAATACGTTAAAAAGAAATAATACAGAGTGATAAGTGCGTCGGTCCAACAGACTAATTACAGAATGTGCCTTCAGAAGTTCACTCTGCAGATAACCTATCGGAGGGTAAACCCCATCCGATTTGAAAGTAAGTAACTTTAAAAATTTACGTTGTACAGACTCGATGCTGTTAATATGTACGTCGTAATGAGGACACCAAACAGTGGAAGCATATTCCAGCTTCGATCTTACGAAACTGTTAAAGAGCATTTTGATGGTTTTGGTCTCTGTAAAATCTCGACTACTGCGGGCAATAAAACCATATGTTTTAAATGCATCTGAAACAATAGACTCAACATGACTGGTAAATGAAAGCTTTTGATCAAAAATTACTCCCAGGTCACGAAACGTACCAGGCCGCTCAAGCGGAATTCCATCAATATTATAATTAAATGTTGTTCTGGAAGTCTTCAGCGTAAAAGACATGATATTACATTTTTTAACATTTAAATGGAGATTGTTCACTTGACACCAACTAACTATTTTATTAAGGTTGTGTTGTAAACGTTCGCAATCGCTGGCAGTTTTAACTGCAGCAAATAACTTTAGATCATCCGCATATAAGAGGTAGTTGACATCCAGATCGTCACCAATGTCGTTTACAAATATGTTAAATAATAGAGGGCCAAGAATAGAGCCTTGCGGAACCCCTGAGGTAGCCAGATATTCGACGGACTTGAAACCATTGAAAACAACATATTGTTTTCTATGCCGAAGATAAGAAAATAGAATTTTTATCTGTCAATTTGACAATAATTATCAGACGGATAGTAGTAAAGACCCAAAGAGGTATGTTTCTCACCACTACTAAATATATTTATTTATATTATTTACTACATACTTAGATTTTGTAACTGTTCTGTTAACTTATTTTATTGAGGCTGGTGTTCCCAAGGTCCGACATTTCCTTTTAAGTAATGAGATTATTTCCTTTGTATAGGTTATTGCTCCATTATATATTTTAATATTTAAATAATTTCAATAATACTAATATCGCTTTTTGGCTGCATACCTAAATGTATAAATTAGAAAGGCACATATTAATACATATGTATAAAAGTATAAATTGTCTCAAAAAAAGTTATTTCTGCATGGGTATTTCTTCTTGCTCACACAAAACATAACACTAAATTTCACAGAATTAAGTTTATTCACCTGGTTATTACATGACCGGCTATCATAATATGCCAGGCATTTATTTAGTGCCATGGGCGATGCCAAAAAATTTTGTATGAAGGGACAAGTGCGTTATGAACGTTTATTATAGTTGAGTCACTTGGTCACTCAATTATTGGTTAGATTTATTAAATAATATAATAAGGATATAATAAGGATATCCTTTGCATACCTAGAATAATAGATAACGAGGAAATACAAAACATTATTGAACTATTTGATAATTTCATTAATAATGTATCTTCTTAGGTAGCTTTTTGGCTTAGTTCCTATATTAAAGAAAGATGCAAAACAATTACATAAGTAGTTACGCAATGTCACATTCTTAAGAATAATGAATGACTGGTCTTTTCAAGGATAAAATAGAGGACGTTAAATTTGTATCTACGGTGCTATACCATAAAAAAAGGAATTCTTGGTCAGCGTTATGGAAATACTATCGAAATAAAACGCATTTAACAAAAATAGTGTGAAAGTCATATGAATCCTAAAGATCACAAGTGCGGGATCAAGGCAAACTTCTAAAGTTTGTTTTGTTAAACAAGAAACCACTAATAGAATTTAACTTTATTAAATATTGGCGTAATCGAAGTAGACTAACATAACAAATAAAACGTATAAATTATTGTATAGTTGTTTGAGAGAAACTAGATATATTATAGGTATAACGTGAATTAATAATGTTGATATAAATTATGATCTGAACTTGTAAAGTAAAATAACATCGGGAAACTGTTTTAGTTACTAACTTCCAATTAATTCTGCTCAGTTGCCCCTATCTAACAACGTGTTTACACTTATCGATACGTGACCGGTTGTACCCTAAGAAGCTGTTTAAGGTTTTCAAAATCTGATGGGAAAAATGTAGCGTGTTGGTAGTGGTAAGAAACACACCGTAGTGCCCTCTTTGGGTCTCTGCTACTATATGTTTTGACAATTATTGTCAAATTGTGGCGACTCCTATGGAGAGGCCGATGTAATGCAACGCCAGTCGGGGCATATTGCCCGTGGAGTAGTTGTTTTCGGCATCTCCTTCAAATAAATAACTAAATGTAGCGTATTAATTTTAGGTGCACCCTATGATATTTTCGCATGTTAACAATTGATATAAAAGAAGTTATAAACGCCTCTACAAACCTGCATCTGCACCTGCTGTCGAAAGTGTTATAAAATGACAAATTCATCCGACACGGCTAGATTTTTCTCTTCAGTATATGTTTTCCAAAAAATGCAAAAATATTCAATTTAAAATAAGATAGAAATAATCGAGCAACCCAGCTTACTCACATAATAATATAACAAAAGACCCAAACTACTTATGTTAATGATCTTTTTCAAGACACAAAGGGGTTATAGAAAATACTCAATAAACATTCACAATTACACTGCTGATATTAACGTACATATTATATTAAAAAAACAAATAAAACCATAAAAAACATCACTCCAAAACCAACTGAAAAATAGAATCTCCAATATTAGGTATAATATTTCAAACAAAAATCAATAAAAAACGAAATAATAAATGACATTAATTAAGCCTGAATATCGAAGATCCAATTAAAATGCATGCAAGCGCTCCAGAAGACGTGTCATACATCATACATAGACGCAATTAGCTACATTGTGTACAACGTAATGTTATATATAGATCCTTATATGGATGGCTTTATTATGCATAATATGCTCATTTTTCATGTTGACATCAGCAGAGGACAGAGGCTTACTTGATTTAAATAAAGATAATACTGGTAGGGATTTGAACCCTACAATGTAGATAAAATTACCTACAGTCTGGTCTTGATGCAACTACAATGCCTGAAACAACCAGTGACTACTCGTTTCAATCTAGCTACTATTGGGCTATTGACTATTAGCGTAAGGGTAAGTTATTATTAGGCAGTTTTAAACACTGAGTTATAAAGTAGAGTTAAATGTTAAAGAAAAACAAAAAAATTACTTATATGACTATTATTAAACTGGTTAATTTTATAACACAAACACAAATGTAATTGGCGATTCAGATTACCGATGAGGACGCTGCAAATTGTAAACAAATATGGATGAAGAAGAATAAAAATTTTGCATTTCATATCACATCATCTAGCAATTTAGCATTCAGCTACCTCCAAATATAGTTACTTCATGTATTAGTTAGGGTGAAATAAATAATAAAGAGTGGTAAAAGTAGTCAAACGTCCCATAGTGCTTCATTGCTAATTATATGAATTTTTTGGGTTGAAACAGGTACCCTAGTTTTTGTTTACTTACATTTTGAACTAAAATAAGTGTGATAAACTGTATGGTGATACCATATTAGTGCCTGTTTTTTGTTAAATAATGTTTAAATTAAAATATATTCCGCTTTTATAAGACTAATGATAGAAAAGCATAGATAAACAGCAACCAAGTGGTTATGTTGTGTAAATAAACGTATTCTCTTTATTAAATTGTTACATGGCTTCTGGAGAAATGAATGAGAAACAGTTTCTTATACTAGGGCCAAACTTTCTACCTATCTTCTATCTTAAACACTTCTTTTGACACATTTTGTGGAATGACACCAAGGCAGTTTGTATTGTGCTGATTTCTTTTGAAAGCCATTTCAAAATGTAAAAATAAAGATATACAAAGACTAACCACGTCGTTTTTAACTTTGTAATACCAAAAAATCACAAGCACCACAATTATTACATTAAACAAACCCAAATACGTGTTATTTATCATTATATCAGCAATAAGCCTCCAAAAACTAGCTTTTAAGAAGGTTCAAATATTTTCATGCAGAGGGCGCATTCATTTTTGGAATCACCAATAAGCGCTCTAATGATACGTTTAAATTATTATTCTATTATAATATATTTATTATTATTATTATTACTATTATTATTATTATTACTATTATTATTATTATAACTTTCTCTAAATATAAGAATTATCCACTTCCACTTGTATGGATTTGTTTGACATGGAAAATTATTGACATCACTGGAAAAATTTATGTAAATTAAAATAAAATTGTAGCTCCCCAAGCTCCTCTTATTACCCATTTGTTATGTTAACCGTGGTTATTGCTCATTTGTTTAAATTTAGTTTTATCTAATGCCTGCTGAACCCAAACAGATGAGAATGTTCCGTTTCATGAGTAGCTGTTAAAAAAGCCTGAAAGTTTAATATAATTAAAAAAATAAAAAGTGGAAAAAAGACTACCCTTTTATACCCGACCCTGACCCTTTTGTGGAAAAAATGTACCTGCCTCTCATAATAAAATAAACATGAGCCGCTACTGCCAGCAAGCTACAGGACACCTTTGTCTCCATAACGTAACGCAACGCCACTTTATTATTAATTTGATGGATTATGTGATATAATCAAAAACGGTCATAGTATCTTCTGTGAAATACAATATCACTGTTACATTTTGTATTACAGATATAAAGGATAACTTGAGGTTATTCATACAGGGTCATTTACGGTCAGCGCCTGTTAGACATATCTCCAAAACCAACCGAGGTAGAAATTTGAAATTTTGACAGATGTCACTTTGCCAGACGATCTATTTCTTAAAAATATTTTTGGCTGTTTTCTACCTGTTCTACCCGTTTGGTTATATCGGAAGTCTATACCAACTTGGTTATTTTAAATGAAACACCCTATATATTTTTGAATTTTCGACTCATACATACATATTTTTGACTCAGATTTTAGGCTATTTTCGTAAATGCAAACATATATAGGGTGTTCAAGATGTAGAGGGGTCAATCATTTAATAACCAAGTAGATATAGACTTCCGGTATAACCGGAAGTAGAAAAGAACCGAAAATATTTTTTTAAAATACATCGCCTGCTAAAATGGCATCTATCAAAATTTCAAATTTATATCCCTCTTAGTTTCAGAGATACGTCTAACAGGCGGTCACTGAGAATGACCCTACACGTATATATATATTAGAATTGGCACTCACCACAAAAATCTAACAAACAAAAACCCCTACCAATTTAGTACACCCCATGCAGTGCAAATAAATACCACTAGCCCACCTGGAGATTTAAGGCCAACGCAAATAAAAATCCACCACATTACATCCTTCCCTAAACCTACCCTCTAAATAAACTTGACAAAAGCAACTTAATTTATCTGTCACTTTCTTTTCTCACGTACCAGTGGAGGATTCCACTCCCACTGATATCCAAAGACAAAACAACAGGGGGAAGTTATTTGGATTTCCATAGATTAATTCTCTACCATTATTCGAGGGTATCTGAATTTGAGTCACCGCTAAACGTCCCCATCCCACGTTAATATATTCACGCCACAATATTCTTAAGGCGAAGTTTTAATTTAAAGGCTCTCCCAAACCAACGCGAATTATTCGCAACGGATTCGTAACGGAAAGTTCGCAGCGAAATTCGTGGCGGAATCCGCAGAGAACCCCACACCAAAGCGAATATAATCGCATCATATGCCTCATATTTTTAGTATCGAAAAGGTTAATTGCTATTGCTGAAAACAAAAAATAAACAATTTGTACTTGTACTTACATACTTACCAATCATACAAAAATATGTATACATCATCGGATGAAGAAGAAGCATTTGTGTTGCTTGCATTGGAAGAAGACAATTTAAAGTCAAATTATTATTATTCTTTAAAAATAAATGTGTTGATCATATTATGTATCTAACCTTAAGAAAAGAAAATGGGTTCACGATATTAATAAAAAAAAAAGACGACAATATAGGGAATTTCATACATTAATGTCGCAATTACGAAAAGACGAGAATCTATGTTATATTTTTGTTACTTTTTTCGAATATTTTTGTAATCGTCTTGAGAAAGGTCGTCTAATATAGGATACTTTCGTACTAATTCAATGATTTTTTCCATTTTATTAATTACTTTCTTAGTTAAGAGACTACTACGGACCCGAGAAAAAACGCAGCCGATTGCGAACATAAACGCAGACAATTCGCAGTCTAAACGAAAAAAATCGTGTTGGTGTGAACGTACATATCTAAAGGCGACGTTACACGGCGTAGGGAGTGCCACGCCTGGAGTGTGGCGTGTGGAGTGACGCGCCGATGCGCATTTTGGTGATCGCGATTACACGACCTGCAGATTAACACGTTTATCGCCACGCCAGACGCCAAACGTGGCTTCATTTTCATTTCAACATGTCCGTGCAGCAGCTTGTTATAGTAATTCGCTGATTGTGCAAGTGATACTAAACTTTTGTTGGATTCGCAAAGTGTGCAAAGTTTACCGCCAATCGACGGAACCCGGCACGCCGCGGCCTGCCGCCTGTTACTCGTCACGTCGACCCAATTACACGGTGTGTGGCGCGACAGTTTACACTCCAGGCGTGGCACTCCTCACGCCGTGTAACGACGCCTTAACGCAATGGAAACAATATGATGCGAATCGCAAGCGGTGCGAACTTCCGCAGGTACTGCGATTATCCGCGTTGGTTTGGGGGACCCTTAATTTATTTAGGTAAACTGTTTATTACCACGTTCCATGTTAACGACTACCAAATCACGGACGATATACGATTTATATTTTTTCGAGAATATTTGGGAAAGCTAATACGGAGTAATCCGTCAATTGCGCATGGAAAAAAACAATTATTAGAAAATATTTTCAATAGAATGATTTAAAATTTGGTACAAATATACATTTACTATATACAGTAGGATACTGTAGGGTTATCCTTTTTACTTATTCCTAAACAAATAGAAGGAGGGGATGTTTCTTCCGTGTTACTGTACATGTAAGACAAATATACACGTCTAATTAATAAAGTAAAATAAGTTTTTCGGTGCAGTAATTCCGATATGGATTAAAATAAAAAAGTAAAGGTCTTTTATGTATAATATAGGTACATACATAGGACAATTTTATTAAAAAAATTATTCCCAACATGAATGTGAACCAGGTCATAGTTATATGGGCATTCTGGTTAAATAACTTGCAAGAACTGCAACGCAGTAATTAACTCCTATTATGGTTCGAAATGATGACACTGAATGAAAAACAGTGATGTCGGTGGAAACCAATTCCAACGCTTTTCAATCTAATCTGTTCCTTTTTTGGTATTCTAATCTATTTATTAAATATGGTAAGATATGCTTGCTCTCTTTTTCTGCTTAGGTTACGGTTAAAATTGATGCGTGTTCTGAGGAACTGTATTCTAAGGAATTGTATTGATTATTAATATGTTATTAATTTAGTCTCCAGAATATCTAGAATTTCCAATTATATCCAGAATACAAAAAAATGTTTCTGGAGCCATTCTAAAATATCTTAAGCATTTATTCGGGGTCTTCGATAAATCATAAAATAATCTTTAGTATATTTTTCGTTCGATCGTTCATTTAATTACACATTTATTTATACATTGTGATATCTTCATCGAGTCGATGATTCAGGTCTTAGACTATTGGTCTTTAAAACTAGACTATTGGGTTCGTTTCTACGGGATCCAACAATTTTTAATTTGTGATTCGTATACAAGGTTTATATGGAGAGATGGTTGGCAACCAACATTGCATGTAACCTAGGATAGAAGAAGAATACCTATCAGGTGTTAAACATGAGAGATTAACGTGGGCGGATGTTTGACTGTCTCCCTAAATAGGTAATGAGATTTTCCAGGTTTCCAGCACTAAATAGTGGTTAAGGTGGTTGAAGTCTGCCTACATAAATCTTCCTGCGCACTATTAGGGTTTACAGAATAATATGCCGTCCCATCTTCCACACAAATCTATGACTTTCGGGCCAATCCTTGTGATTAAAATAAGTGACTGAAATATTATTAATCCTTGTTTCGATAGAGAACCATCCAACAAGCGTCTATTGTATATGGTTCATACGAGTAATGATTTTTTATCAGAAATCGTATTTTCACTCTACCGAGTCCTCTACGTTACGGTGTCAGTTCGCCCGTACTTGTCAGGTCAGAATGGTAGTTCAACGGGTAGCATCCACTTCTCAATACATATTTACCTCGATTTACCATATTTACTTTGATACCACATATTTTTTTAAAATTGACCTAGTTTCTGAACAATATACTGGTGGAAAATAAATAAAATTTCGAGTGTTTGTTTAAATAAACTTAGACACTCTATTTATAAACACAATTTATAGTGGTGTAACGCTTCTCATTATTCTATTTCGTATAGCTAGGATTCATAAAGAATAATAGAATAGTTTCGGGTGCCAAAAGCAAAAGAAATTGGAATAGTTATGTCATGTACCATTGTATTATTTTGAAAAACAATTCCGCATACTAGTAGCTAGTAGTAATAATTAGAAACAGTGCCAAGTAATTTATACATTTGGAAGCGACCCACTAAATAAGCTTTTCCTGACAACCATGAACCCTATGCTTGCCTTGACTTTATCCAGCGTAAATAATTTTCAGTAGCTTTTTACAACTAAATTTACTACTGTGTTCAAACTATTGCCTACGTTGTTTATTTTATTTTTCACTTGATCAATAGATTATCCAGGTAAAATACAGGTAAAAAAATAGAACTCCAGTTAAAAATACTGTCAAAGAATAAAATTGAACAAAACCCTTGCTAAGAAGAACAGACCCTTCAGACAACAAAAAAATTATAGGTACAATACAGGTCCTACTTCGGCTATTCACTCAAATGAAGGTTGTTTCTGTAGGAAGATGTAACAAATACAAATCTATTTTATAGGTAGGTAGTATTGGCGATTCCAAAAATGAATGCGCCCTCTGCATGAAAATATTTCAACCTACTTAAAAGGTAATTTTTGGAGGCTTATTGCTGATATAATGATAAATAACACGTATTTGGGTTTGTTTAACGTAATAATTTAGTGGTACTTGTGATTTTTTGGTATTACAAAGTTAAAAACGACGTGGTTAGTATTTGTACACTTTTATTTTTACAGTTTAAAATAGCATTCAAAAGAAATCAGCACAACACAAACTGCTCTGTTTATGGGTATCATTCCACAAAATATGTCAATAGAGGTGTTTAAGATTGAAGGATAGGTAGAAGTTTGGCCCTAGTATAAGAAACTGTTTCTCATTCATTTCTCCAAAAGGCATGTAACAATTTAATAACAGAGAATACGTTTATTTACAAAACATAACCACTTTGTTGCTGTTTGTCTATACTTTTCTATAATTTGTCTTATAAAAGCAGAATATATTTTAATTTAAACATTATTTAACAAAAAACAAGCACTAATATGGTATCACCATGCAGTTTATCACACTTATTTTAGTCCAAAATGTAAGTAAACAAAAACTAGGGTACCTGTTTCAACCCAAAAAATTCATATAATTAGCAATAAAGCAATTATGGGACGTTTGACTACTTTTACCACTCTTTATCCTTTATTTCATCCTAACTAACACATGAAGTAACTACATTTAATGGCAGCTGAATGCTAAATTGCTAGATGATGTTATATGAAATGTAAAATTTTTACTCGTCTTCATCCATATTTGTTTACAATTTTCAGCGCCCTCATCGGTAATTTGAATCGCCAATACTACAAAATTTTTACTAATACTACATGTTACTTTTATATGAAATAATATGAAACCCATCTATATTTATTCAAAGAAAAGATACAGCATTACAGTTCCAGAATGTGCAATAAAAAATAAATAAAAGCAAAACAAGTGAAATACGAAGTGAACGGAAGAAGTAATAATAAATAATAATAAAGCACCAGATTTTAATCTGCCTGTAATGTAATAGTAATGATATAAATGATGTACTGCTTTATTTATCTTGTTCAACCTATCATTATTTTACATAGACATAATATTATATACAAACATTTGTTCCGCATTTCTCTACGTCAACAATTTTCGCTACACGGATTCAATTTATTTATACAAGTGAAGTGTCGAGACAGGACACACGTCCGCGAAATCTGATGCCTTTGAGATCCTTGACACGCACAACGTGTTTTGTGTTGTTTCAGGCATCTCGTACTCATCGTCATTCAGCCATCGTATTATCGTACTAAATTTCCAGACCAAGTTGCAGAATGCAGTGGTGTGTATTGAAATTTGTTTCCGGTAAAAGCGTGATGCGTAGGAAAAGCTATCAAAGATTAATTATTTAACTATTTATTGACAATTTCATTATACTTATTAAAATAATGAACATACAATAAAATAAAACAAAATAAAAACATTTGTTTACGATTAACAAAGTATTAGTTGCTAGACTGAAAATCACATATAAGTAATAAATATTTGGAAAAATGATCGAGGTAGAAGGAGGAATAACGAAATAGAACAGATTCTTATAATATACAGTGTTATTCAGAACTTATCCATAATAAAATTTGGGGATGTTCAACATACATGTAGAAATGTGGTAGTGCAAAAAAAAATTTTTTGGCGGCTTCTGAAAACTATTTAAGAATTTTTCATTGCACGCCGTTGGATACTGGTCCACTGTAATGGAGTGACCTTGGGACTGACAATGCAAACTGGCTAGCACGAAAAAAACTTCGGAAGTTCTGAGAGTATACCGACACCCGGCGAAAAAAAGATTTGCAGCGTTTTTACTTTAAAATAAACTTAAAGATAGATAGATGTGACCAAAGTGACGTGTCTTTAAAATGAATAAAATTTTGTTACACTAATTTTGAAGAATTGCGCTACTTGATTACTAGGTATTAGAAACATGAAATTTATAAAAAATTTGCACATACCTTGTTACAAAAGCGGTTCGAAATTTTGTCCCTAAAGCTATCCAATTTTGCCGCACTAAAGCGAATGTTCCTCCTGGTTGCTGATCTTGTAAATGCAAATTATTAAGTAAATTGGGGATTTTCAGCATTTTGCTGCAACAACCACTCACAAAACCTAACTCGTAAGTGATAATCCACTGGTAACAGTCCATTAACTCAGCATTACTGTACCATGAGCCATTTTGAAAATTTTACAGTTTAACACTCCTACGATAAATAAAACACCGGCACTAGACACACACACACACACACTAGAGAAGACACAGATAGACTGATGACTGAATGAATAGACAATAGAGATATTATCCCCGCTTCAACTGTATTCGCTCGGTCTTTGTTCGAGGTACAAAAACGTGTTTACTGTTGTTACCACATTCTTAGGAATGTGGTAGGTATATCAGATGTTGAAGTACAGTTGCCCATCTACGTGGTACGATATAATGGTATAACTTTAAACATTGTTTACGGCCTAAGACTTTTATTATACATTCTTTGGTGATATCGATTTCTTATTGAAGGATGCACATATCCTCAAAGTTTTAGAGATAAGTTCTGAATAACCCTGTATAAACCTATAATATGAGACATCATGCCAGTTATTAAAATTGTAAAATTTCCGTTATTGATATCAGAACATAATATAGAATATAATTGCCTAAATTATCTAATTAGATAAAAAATTTTACCTTGGATTCTGACATCCATTTGAACCATTCAGGTGCATTGTCCTTACCTACAAAAATAAAATCATATTTTAATAAATAATTATTTGGTTTTCCCGATTTATTTTGCACATAAATAACCCATTGAATATGTATTTAAAGAGGCTCAAGCAATACGTGCCTTCAGCGAAAAAGCAACTCTTACTTTTCTTCGTTTCCGGGCGATTTATGGAAAAACCGTGGGAAATAAAATAACGTTCGGCGTTGGCCTCCCACACGCTACGAGGAGGCCAAATACCTGAAACCTCGCCGAAACATTCCATTGTCTGGGACTGCCTAATTCCTACTCCCCTCATAACAAACAAACTGGGAATAGTCGCGTAGATTTTTTAAAACTTCTTTTATTTATTACACTTTTATAAGTAAATAAATATATACCTAATTACTCTATAGTGTGGTGATAAAGTAACGCACAACATTCATAACTTTCATACAGAGTGCTTTTTCAAAAAACGCCGTATTGTTTTTTAAAAAAACACGTGCTGACATGAAAAATTTTGTTTTATCTGCATTTGTTTTAAAGTTGTGACGTCATAATACATTTTATAAATCGCAACGCCCTGTATTTTAAACAGAAATGGAATCCCCACTTTTTTCCAGTACAATGGTACCTCATATTAAGGGTTTGCTACTTTGCTAAAAGACACAGGATGTTTTTTGAGAAGAATACACGTTAAGCATTACATATTTCGTTGTAATTTAAAATAATTTCAAAATTAAAAAATTAAACAAATTCAAATATTGGAATTTACGCGCCATTTCTTATTAAACAAATTAGTCCGTAGATACTGTAATGTTACAAAGTCTACTACAGACATATTATCAGGTAAACGGTAGTAGCAAACCCCTAATATAGGGTACCATTGTACCGGGAAAAAAGTGAGGGTTCCATTTCTGTTTAAAATACAGAGCGTTGCAATTTAAAAAAAGTATGATGACGTCACGACTCGAAAACAAAAGCAAACAAATCAAAATTTTTCATGTCAGCACGTGTCAAAACAAAATCGACCTGTCACGGCGTTTTTTGAAAAATTACTCTGTATAAAAGTTATAAATTTTGTGTGTTATTTTATCACCACACTGTACATACATATATAGTGACGCAACAATTATTTATTCAAATAATTAATTATTCATAAATAACCGAGTTTATGTCTTCTTCGGTTTGTTCCAAAAACCAGGCGTCTCATGAACATTTATTGTACATATTGATAAGGGGTCGAACTCACTGAAAACTGAACCGAAAGTCTGATAAAAATTATGGTTGTTATTGGAGTAGTAGGTACTAAAAATGTAAAATGGGTAAAAACAGAAGGAAAATTAATTTGCTTTAGAAATATTTATGTAAGGAATTTCTTATTTTTTCACCAGCGTTATATCTTATCTTATCATGTTATCACTAGTTTTTATCCATACCTACATTAATTATTGTTTTTTATTTTCTAATCCACACAGACTTCACCTATGTGTATATTTAAATCCAGCAGGAAACGTAAATCTATTTCGGTTTAACACACTTTTAACCATGCTACCAAGAACACCTGATTTTATAATATGATTATCGAGATGATTATCTTCTTCTAATCACCATTTCTTTAAATAGCCTAGTTCTTATTTTACATGGAAGGAGAACCAAGTGGAATTTTTACAACAGCTGTCCGCTTGAGCAAATAGTAGACCTTCCCTATACCCTTCCCGGAAGTGGGTAGGCACCTGAATATCTGACCTGGCATTCATGGAAAGCAACGCCTTTTGAACAATACAAAACCGCATTGAGCTCCAAAATTGAAAAAAAAAATCCTCAAACTACACCGGGTGATTCAATCGCTAATTAAAAGAATTAGGACGTAATAGCTCGACTAATTTGGCACGATTTCTTACCGAAAATGGTAAATAAATTCAGACATGATATGCTTCAAAACATTAACTATTCTATTCGAGTATAACTATTCAAGTTATTCAAGTATAATTATTCAGCATTCAACTAACGTTATTGTAAATGTAATGAAATATTTTTCGAAAATGCCTTCTTTAAAAACAATGCTGTATGCTTTCATGAACTTTTTCTCTGAATTGTTCAAGAAATGTTCCAAGTAATCGCCGAATAAATTGTGTCGATATGCACATCAGTTTGTCCGGAATTTTAGGAAAAATAATAGGAATGACCAAAATAATGTCTAAAATGAGTAAGAGCATACCTAGTTCTTGCATATACAACCCAAGACATAAGGATTTGATAAAACGTTAGTGAAATTGAGATTTTATTATTTATCTTAATTATTCCACAACACTTTAGGTTTACGAACTAAATCTGATAAGTATTACGTTACTACACTTTACAGTAACATCCATGTAGGAGAGAAAGAACCAAAGTCAGTCTTATTTTCTTAAAGAATACAATATATCTAAAAATATCAATTCGGCGTTGAAAAATTATTTACTATAGAAAATATTTCGAAGTTTAGATTGATCACTTTTGCGACATTTGTTGATCACCCGTTATAAACGAACAAAGTGAAGAAGGGTTAAAAAGGGTACGGGGATTAACGTAGTCAAAGGTTTTGCTTCTATAGCCTCGTCACTCCACTACATTTCTACCCGAGGTTCGTTGAGCCTTCATACTATTTCATAAATAAATCTACTATTTGATTCATAACGGTGGTTCTAGTCACCCCTGAGATAGATATTCAAATTTCAAGTCATATTCGATATCACGATTGATAGCAGTTTTCCTACATGATTTATAATCGAATGATGACATAATTTATAACCTGCCTCCATTCTACAAAATAAGGATCGTGATGTCTTATAAATGGTACAACCCTTAGGTATACCCAACCGAGAATATCTTACCATAGATTCCTTAGTACAACTAACCAAGGAAAAGTTGGGAATCTATGGTAAAATATTCTCGGTACCTATGTATTCAATAATAAGTTTAAGTACCTACTACATTTTATTAGATGTTTTCAATTTATTTGATTAATTTGATATTTATATTTTTCAGTCAAATTCCCAAGGCAAGTCAACGTTTAATTGAAGGACACATTTTATAAAATTATTAGCAGTTAAAAAAAGATAAGAGACTGACAAAACCATAAGGCATGAACTTCAAATTAATTTCTCACATTTCCTATCTTCTGCCGATATTTCGGTTCAATTAAATACCATTCCCATATACATTGAGCTTTTTAAGATTTCTGTTTCAAGATTAGTTCATGAAAAGTACAAGGTAACTTTTTACTAACGATAGAATGAAATAAACAAAAAATTGTATTACGAATATTAACTGCAATGGGTTTCACCTTACATAGGGTTCTTAAAAATGAGATGTTTGAATTTCGAACGTCACTTTAATCCATCTCATCCATTACCAATTTTAACTGGTGTGTTCCGTTGGAATTCATCCATCTGCAGCTGCCTTCCCTTTTCCCATAATAAAAATCCCTTATTTATCAAAATCGTCTAGTCATTAATCACTACGGACCCTAAGGTGGTACGTTATAGTCGGCTGCAGACCAAGCCACTACGTAGATGTATAGAAATCACTTAGTCATTGTGTTCCAGATGGAAATCGGATAAGGGATGAGAAACGAAATGCCTGCGCCCTGATTTTGGGAGGGTGCGGCCCAAAATAACTTGGTAAGTTATTATAGTCATTAGTGGAAGAAATATGTAGAATGATGTTTAAGTGCTAATAATATAACTTAATATGGTGGTAACACATAGCAGGCCTAAAAAGGAAATTTCGTCAAGATAATAAATATACATAAATATACCTACTATATATTTTAAATATTCTATCTTAATTTCCAATTAATTTAATTCCGCCCTACCCCAAGGAATTTATATACATGGAACGATTATAGAGGACTGCGCATCCAATTTTGTGTGGAAACATGGGAGCCGCCATTTTGATGTCACACTGCTCCTAACTTCTACATTTTGTATTGGTACACCTGACCAAGACCCTAGAATTCTAGTGTCTTTTTCTTTCTAAACTAAAAATTCAATGGTTTAAATCTTCCTAACACGGCAACAGTGGTATGGGTAAATTTGGTAAATAGTGTTTGTTTTGTGTTTTTGGCGTCTTGTTGGTTTATTTTATTGTGACTCTCTTGGTTTGATTCTGTTTGTGTGTTTATTATTGTGTTCCTTTGATTTATAGACTTTGAGTGACAATATTTGAGTATTGGACTTTCGTAATTACCCCAGGTAAATTCGGATTTTATAACAAGAATTGAAAGTCTTAAGAGACATGCAATCATAGTTCCTAGCTAATATAATAGTAAATTATGAAAACTGCGAACATAAACAATACAAAAGATAAGCCAGGATAGTTAAAGTAAGGTAAAGGAAGTTAAATTTTATATGCATAATGCATTTTAAATATTTACTTTTCTAAACGGCTAATGGTGTATTTTACATAAATAATGTGAACAAAAGATACATAGGTAGGTACACAAAATATTTTGTTTGCACCTTCATCAATTTTACAAGAAAGTTTGGTGACGATTTATTTTATTTTTCACAAATAATTGTAATTAAACTATAAAATATTGAACATTTCTTATACCTATTTAGAACTTTCCTTACTCAAAAGTTTTAGTTTCTGCTTTCTGTGGTTTTTATTTGTTATTGCTATCTAATTGAAGAGGCTAGGTTAATACTGCTAAATTTCCCACCAATTTTCAGACATCAAAATGGCGGATTCAAAATTGGAATACTCGCGCAGCTTTGAAAATCGTTCCATGTATATAAATTCCTTGCCCTACCCGCTAAATTCATTCATATAAAAAATATTTACACTTATTACATAAACACATAAATGATTGCAACCAACCTAAAGAATATCCATCTTCTGTTGATTGTTTCTTCATCTGCTGAATCTAATATTCAGTAACGAGTTCAGTAACATATTTTAAATGCAAAAGCTTGTAGAACAAGTCGATTTATTTAATTATTCCGAGAATTAAATAAGGAAACACACACTTCTGGCATCATTCTCGTTTCATAAAATATAGTTACACCAAAAAAATCGTTATTTTGGCGCAAACATTGAAAAATGGACCAGTTCACATTTTCAGGTCATTTAACTCGGCCATTATCTAATATACAATATTATTATTGTTTGTGTAAATAATCTTTATAGCCCAAAGTGCTCTTCATCACAGTATCTACTGCGGAAGAAAGTCAGACGCTACATAGGCAAGAAGCAAGCACCGATAGCTTATCTTTATATAATAAATATAAGCATGCGTCAACAATCGATTCTGATAATGCTACAATAATTAGTTCTAAATATTTGAAAAATTTCACGTGACCACATCCAAATCTTCCGAAAACTTTCCAAAAAACCAGTTTGTCACTTTTAACTAGATAATCGTCGGAGCAAAGATTTTAAAATTGATTGACCAATTTTTTCTTGTTTTTGAGGTTCTTCTAGCGGACAACTATAGACCAATTGTCAACCACATCACTGGTATTAGCGCTTGGAAAAGTCTTTGAAGAGACATAAAAATACAATTCCTAAACTTTATTAATAAAGATAAAGTAATACTTTACTCAAGGAAAGTTTACTGTTGGTCACAGTTAACCTCAGGATGTCTAGGAGAAATTGTCTTTAGAAGGATAGTTTATAAATTATTGATGTAGTTATCTTCATGAAAAAAAGTACATATTGCGTTAAAATTGGCAATATTATGAGTTCCTTTCATTTAAGTATGGAGTCCCCAAGGATCTTAACGATATGTTCCGATTGGAAAATAGAGGTAGTGGTACCTAAGTTTTGTGAAAGATACTGTTAACTATGAAACCGTTATTTAAGTGTTATTTACCTAATTATAAATAACTGGAAGTGAATATTACTAGGAAAGAATAAATTAATTGTAATTGTTTTTTTATTTTGAAAAAGAAATTTTGAAAAAGCATTAAGTACAATCAAACAAATTGATAACATGATAAAAAACAAAAGGAGGAAATTAATTCGTCGGGAGTTTTACAATATATGGGAAAAAGAAGGCACCTATAGTTATATTAATAACCTCCCAGGTTATAGTGAAAAAATAGCTCGCAGATTAGAACGAAACGGGTGTAAACGATTAGTGTCAACAAGCGTACTATTGGGAGGTTTTTGATAAACAACAAAGAAAGGGTTAATTAAACCAATCGGGAGTATACCAAATTAACTGCGTAGATTGTAATGCCGTGTATGTGGGTCAAACCGGTAGAAGCATTGAAACTAGAGTAAAAGAACATAAAAAATCCATATTAAATAACGCAAAAAATTCAGGATTTTCAACGCATTGTATAGAAAACAATCATTTTATAGATCAGAAAAACGTAAAGGTACTGCATCGTGACAAGAAAGGAAAGCGCTTATAGATCTGTTGGAGCAATTGGAAATTAAAAAATCTTTACTTATAAATCCTTACACTACGAATGATCAGATAGATTTTACACTTTCGCCCTTCTTAGAAAAGGTACTAAAAACGCGGACTTTACCAGATGGTAGGATCAATCGGGAGTAGATGCTCGTAAACAAATAAATAACGAAAACGCGCTTTGAAACATTTAGTAATAGACATTTACTCTATTGAAAAAAAAGGCCTAATAAGCCGAAATACTAGTATGTAGAGTGTTTTCTATATATTTCTTGGGACATCTAAATGAGATCAAGAAATGAGAAAACAATTATTTTTCACTTTAAATTAATTGTGTTTGTAATAAATAAACATTATACATTTTTAAATATAACTGAAATTTAAATTTAAGTTATATGATCTAAAATGTAATTTAGTGCTAATACCGCAATTCCCAATACCCCATAAATAATCAATGTCTAATTTCTAAATTAAACCTTGGAGTTTCTGAAATATTTAGTCATTTTCATTATCCATATTCACTAACATGAAGTATAAAGGGCAACCTTGAGTCTCCCTTGCTATTAATACTTAGCTAAATATGATGCAAACAATTAAGCACCGTTCAGGAATTTGCATTTATCAATTTGTAGTGCTAGGCGTGGGCGTTTGACTGCATAAATTCAGAAAGAAGAATCAAAAGGAAAGCAAACAAGTACAAATTTATTCTTATCACTTTCGTTGGCATTAACTGTGGATGCGTTTATATACTTAGCATTGAAATCACTTTGAAATCATTACCCACTTATATTAAGAAAAGGATCATAAAACGGTACGTTAACTCTGACAAGCCAAAAAAAGTATTTAAGCGCAAAATTAGGAGATGAAAAATTTTAGCAGCATCCCTTTTTAAGCATTTAAATGCCGATTTAATGGAAGAAACTTATGGTGAGGTAGTGAGGCTAGCCAAATACCAATAAGTATTATCAAAATGAATGTATTTTTGTGGCAGACTTTTCAACTAATTCAAAGTCAATTATGAGTACAAAACACATTCGATTCAGAACACTAACATCAAAAAAACTGTAAATTTTGAGCTGTATGTACATCATCATTTCAAAATAAATATAAAGTTTTATACACATCACACTTTATTTTTATTTTTGTACATTTTGGTATTATGTTTGCTTACCTACAACATTAGACAACATACAATACGAGTTGTACTTATAACTAACAATATAAAAAACCATCTGAATCCTCTGCCACATGCTTACAACCATATGGACCCCAGCTGTTACAAGAGATAATCCAGGTGGATACAAAAAATTACTTAAAATTAAAATATTGGCTTTCTTCATCATTTGTACGAGTATCTGTATGAGTTCTTTACCGTGTTGAAGGTAAAAGTTTTTTCAAGAAACAGCATAAATTACATTAACTCATGGATCTTTCATATCATTCTCTTTAACTGAATTCAAGTAGGTAAATAGAACACGTTTAGAGTACACAAAACTCTGCAACCGTTCTATTGTAGTACCTATGTAGTATTTTGTAATAGGTACCTCAACAACATTGAAACATACCTAATGTATAAAACAAAATGGTAATTTATGAAAACGTAACTCATTATCATTCATGAGGGTTAAGGTCAAAGAATAAAGCTAAGTTACTTTAATCACTATACTT
Organism: Pogonocherus hispidulus; assembly: GCA_963924545.1. Lineage (NCBI taxonomy): Eukaryota > Metazoa > Arthropoda > Insecta > Coleoptera > Cerambycidae > Pogonocherus > Pogonocherus hispidulus. The sequence continues at coordinate 12,743,349 of OZ004699.1, forward strand.
AACCTTCTTTATAAGTAGCCGTGCGGGTAAGACGTATCTTCGCAAGTAATTGCTTGATTACTTCTTATAATAACTATCTGTATTGTAAAAAGTAAGCACTTTACAATCGACTGCAGTATAAAAAATAAGGACTAAACTGACTTCTATAACTAGGTTATAATCGAGGTTACAATTTATCTATTTAAATTTAAAAATAAGATTGTAAGCGCTACAGCTATTCTCAATATATTCATTTTCAAGATTTATGGGGTGTAAACTTAGGATTCAACAGTAATATGAAAAGGTAAAACTTTGAGACTAAAGCCGGCTACGGACGATGAGCTATGGCTCATCGTCCGTAGCCGTCATCATATTATCATATTATATTATGATATGATATATATTATAGCTATGTAATGAGATTATAATATAATATTATACCAAGCCGGCTACGGACAGTGAGCGATACTATAATACATACAGGGTGGCCCACGAATAACGAAACATGCGAATTTTCGGATACTTACCAACTTTTTCTTGCAAATCGCTCGGACACGTCAATTAAGTTTTCAACGGGGAAATATTTTGCGCATATTTGCAATGTCGTAGTTTTACCCCCTAAGCGAGGGTGAGGTTCACCCTTAAAATTTTAAATAGGATGGGGGGGTCGAGACAAACCTCATTTTAAAGCTTGAAAAAAGACCTTTACAATGCTGCATACTTTTTTGAATTAGAGTTACTAGTTCTTGAGAAATTTAATTTTTTGTTTTTTATTTATTTTTTTTCATTTTTGCAAAATAATTGGAAACATTTCGAATTTCTTTTTCTTTAGATTGTAGTAATATTGTTTAGTAAGTATTCTTTTTTAAAAATAATAATAGTCCTGGTCAGTAAAAAATAAATTAATTGCAATCCTTATACTATGTACATAGGCCCTACGAACAAGTAGAAACGAAAATTTAAATATTAATATTTTTAGTAACAGTACAGTGATAAAGGTTTTACTCGAATATTTCCGAGCATTTCTGGGTGTGATTTGATGTCAGCCTTTTTTGTCAGTACAGACAATTGTTATTTTACAATATTAAACGGAAATTTATACATCGGGTTTCTTGACGATCCAGATTATTACTACATTAATGTTTAAAAAAAAAATACTTAGTTAGCAATATTACAATCTAAAGAAAAAGAAATTCAAAATGTTTCCAATTATTTTGCAAAAATTAAAAAAAAAATTAAATTTCTCAAGAACTAGTGAGTCAAATTCAAAAAAGTATGCAGCATTGTAAAGATCAAGATTTTTCAAGCTTTAAAATGAGGTGGGACTCGACCCCCTTCCTATTTAAAATTTTAAGGGTGAACCTCACCCTCGCTTAGGGGGTATAACTACGACATTGAAAATATGCGCAAAATATTTCCCCCTCGAAAACTTAATTGACGTATCCGAGCGATTTGCAAGAAAAAGTTGGTAAGTATCCGAAAATTCTCTTGTTTCGTTATTCGTGGGCCACCCTGTATGTTTATTATCAGTGGAGCGGACAAGGAATATTTTTAATTTCATTGTTTTCATAATCCTCCATAATCACTTTCCATAAACATGAATATTTTCTCACACTCACTATGAAATGCTCCATTTTTGAATAACAAGGGATAACAAATATTTAAATATAAAATTATTACACTTAAACAATGCTTTTATTATGCTAAACAAACACGTCTACACTAGACAAAAGGCACCCAAACCATGTAAACAAAATGGGCGTCAGTCAGCTCTTTCAGGCGACAAGACGCAAGAGGGAGTAAGATATTTGTGTAAAATATTGCTCGAAAAGCATACATACAGGATATAATATATCGCCTGGATATAGCGACAATGCACGACGTTCTGTACTTTCTGATTAAAAGCGATTTTTTTGTAATATTGTAATATGTATGATATGATATACAGGGTTTTTCAACGAACAGTAGCCACCCTTAATAACTCAGAAACGGAGGGTAGCAGAAAAATTTCCAAAAACAGGTCGATTTTTATTTCAAGGGGCACACATTTCCATATTACTGAAATTTTTACAGGGTGTCCCAAAAAAGAGATATTTACCACAACTTAGATTTTTGAAATGGAACACCCTGTGCATTTTTACAGATTTGGATAGAACGTTGTCTAACGAATACGTTGATATAGGGTTTGATGGATCTATCTCTAATAGTGAGGGAGATATATCTTAAAGAATGTTCCATAAGCATAATGGGTTAGAAAGAGAATATCGATTCATTGCTTTAGGCTACAGCCGTTACAAAGTCTTTCTCTAACACATTGCTCTTATGGAACACTATTTGAGGTATATCTCACTCACTATTAGAGCTAGATCCATCAAACCCTATATCAACGTATTCGTTAGAGAACGTTCTATCCAAATCTGTAAAAATGCACAGGGTGTTCCATTTAAAAAATCTAAGTTGTGGTAAATATCTCTTTTTTGGGACACCCTGTAAAAATTTCAGTAATATGAAAATGTGTCCCCCTTGAAATAAAAATCGACCTGTTTTTGGAAATTTTTCTGCTACCCTCCATTTCTGAGTTATTAAGGGTGGCTACTTTTCGTTGAAAAACCCGTATATTATATTACAACTCACCGTCCGGTAGTCCGCTTAATCTCATCGGCGTTTCTGCAACATTCGTATACTTACATATGATTATTTTCGACAACATAACAAACGTATACCCCGATTCAGAATTAAGCAAAGTGCAATGACCGGAAAAAGAGTAGATCTGTGTTGTCACATTTATTTCTAAAGTATTCTTATTTAAAACAGGAAACGTATTAATTACCTTATTTACCCATTTTTTTACTTGTCTTTAACGTCCCTTATTCCTATTGTACTTTATTAAAGCAAACACAATGTTTAATTTGCTTTTACTTAATAATATCACAAGTATAAAGACATAATATATCTTTATACTTGTGATAATATCAAGGAATTTCGGAATATCTGATAACTATGAAAGCCGTAAAGTTGACGAAAAGCTGTTTATCCTTATTTAACATACATATTCTTGCATTTTCCCTTTCTTTTTTCTGAACCTCAACGACGTTGATTGGTCGAATTAGGAACCAATGGGAACCAACAAGCGACTGCGCTCGAAACAGTGGCGTGATGTTGGGTTATTTCGCGCGCGTTTCTTAACGGTAAAAATTTGTGGTAAAATTATCAGTGTATTTATTCTTTGTGTCAGTGTTTATACTTATTTGTGTTAGTTAGAAAAGTGGAAGTGCATATACTAGAAGTATTCTATAGAATAGTATACGAGTATATATTAACTGAAATGTGCCCAATGGTAAAACAGAATACGCACGCCCATGCTTCACCGCATTTTACCAGATCGGCGAGGTCATTCCACTTTGCTTAATTCTGAATCGGGGTATAATTATATTTAACTTATACATACCTAAGTAATACATGTTTGTATCCTTGTATGTACATTTGATATCTTTATGTTACGTATTCTTGTAAAGTTTATTATTAATAATGTCTGCATCCTTGAATGCCTGAAACCCACTTTTTTTAATAACAACCAATTTATTGCGTTCATTCTCATTGCGCGCCTGTTTGAATATTTCTAATATATATGTACATCTACAGCTGCAGGATCCTGTTGAAGAGTGGGTAACGGTAAGTATATTTAACAAATTTAGTGAAACTACATTGTCTGCTAGAAAGGTCCAGATGGAACAAGAATATGGGTGACAGTGTTTATTTCATTAACTAAAACACAAGTTTAAGAAATGTTTATGGGCTCAAATAAACGAGTTTCAATCGCTTTTGATTTTACCAAAGGTGGCATCATCTTCAGAGAATTAAATTAGACACCCTGTATGGTATGAGAAATTTCCGTAAAACCCAGGGTAAACCAGTTTTCACCAATTCACTAATAAGGGAAAGATATAAATAACAGATCTATGTCTAATAGAAAGGAATATATGATCCTAATAATATTACTGTAAATTCAGTGTTTCTAAAATAATCATAAGTTCTTTCCAAAAGAAAATCAGAAAAATCAAATAGTTGCGGATTTTGCGCTGCTGGAATGAAATGATTTGTATTTTGTGGGTTGTATCTTAATGCAACGGCGGTGATAGTGAATAATCTGTAGTTGTTCTTTGGTGTGAATTTTACCTAATAACCTAAGAAGCCAAAAAAATGTCAGACGAATCCGCCGAAAATCCTCTGGTTCTTCAAATTATTTGAAACTGTAGGAAACCGTTGTTGCAATAACAAATTTTCTATTAGAAATGTTGATTGCCTGCTGGAACGAATTTGTACAACAGCGCATGCCTCTGATTGTACAAACTAGTCTGATCGCTGCTGGAAAGAACCTCATATCTTCATCGATTTATTCGTATAGATATAAAATATTCGGTTGATGCATGACGCACTTTCGTAAATCCATCATTTCTCAAAAAGATGGCACCATTTCTATCACAAACCACTGTTTGGTGATAGAAATAATTCCATCTTTTTGAGAAATGATGGAGTTACGAAAGTACGTATGACTACAAAAGTTGATGCAACTTCTAGTCAAACGGAAAGTGTACAACTAATTTTAGCCATTTTCGATTGAGCAATTGAAATTTGACACACTTAAATGTGTGGATCTTGGATATATGATATTGGATGACAACACACTTTAATACTTTTATATAGGTAATTAAAAACTCATGATGATGGCTCCAAGATAGCGAAAGAATGCTACCATTTATGGTCTGATTCCACCGACTGTATATTCCTGTCAAAAGTTAGACAATGAAGATGTCTGTGAAATATTACATAAAACGAACAAACAGTAATTGTTTACAATAATCCGTGCAATATTATTTAAATTACAATATACCTACACATGTGTCAATTGTCCTTGTTACGTATAACCTAGGTATGGATGCAAAAGAAATAATCTCATTGTTTAAAAATATAACGGAAACGACTACTCTGCGGACCAACTACTCTTCCAGTATTAAATTATATCGGCATATCCTAATATAATATCATTTAACCTTCTGTATTTTTCTTTTCAATACTAAGTATCAAAACTTTACTAATTTAAGGCAACAAAAAAAAACAGAAACCCATTTCGAGTATATTCATTTGATATAGCTGTCATCTACTTTTAATTTTATTATCAGATTATATCAAAAAAATGGCGCAACTGTCCGCCAATCATTTTTGCAAGTATCACTTCAACGATGAACGTTATTAGGATTTTGAAGATGTTCCATACAAATCGATCAATTCTTTAGGTTTTTAACAGGGAACGAAGGAACGAACGAATATATTATATTCAACCTACTTGACTTCTAAACATTGCCCTTTCTTGCGTAAAGCGCAGTGGCATAATTGGAATGCACATTTGCACTGCGAAATAACCCAGACGAAAATATCGGAAGAAAAATATTGATATTCGCTAAAGATATACAGACTCTTGGTAAAATCAATATCTGACGAGAAAACTTATATTTGTTATATAAATATAGGGGATGTTTTCTAAACATTAGATTTTCATATTACGCGTAGGTAATCAATCGCATCAGACTTTGTACGTCGTAAGACGCATAAAGACGATCCAGCTGAAAATTACCCAAAATAATGAGGGCAAACCAGGGGGGCCAATGCCCTCCTTTGATATGCTTTAAAACATTGTTTGCTTTCATCTACTAACTATGTACGTAATCTTAGAGTAAGATCTTAGAGTGATATCGCTAAGATAAGTTTGGCAACTAAAAATAATGTTATCAGTATCAAAAGGGTTGTTAACATTGTACCCACCTATTTTTTGTCTTTTGCCCTAATAAAAAGAAATAGATTGAGAATTGGAAATTGTCATTTCACCTCAGGGCATTTAACAAAATATATAATATACACAGAAAATGAAACGATCAGTTGGTACCTTTTATTTGGAACCACTACTTTTGCTTTTACTATTTACTTGAAGCAAATGCCTTCTTTTTACTAGGGATGCTGACGGGTACCTGGGTACCCGAAAACAACTCGGTACCCGGTTCCCATTTTAATACCCGATAACCCATTAAATACCCGATAACCCTCTAAGCACCTGCACTCGATCGGCCTCTGTGTGACTCATATGACAACTTGTTTTTTACGGTTTTGCGTTGGCGGCGTTGTTAACAGGTTTGGCGATATAAAATACGATCTGAATGTGGAGGAAGCAGGGAACATAACATAACTATTCAACTTAATATCTTATATTATACACTTAACGCAAGAAGCCAACTTCAATAAAGATTATTTTTTAATTAATTCGATTCAGTTATTGTTATTAATATGGGTTAATACTAATTATTACCCTAAAATAATACTATTTGCTATGTTGAACGCTGTGGGTTGATATCGCGTAATAGGTAAATAACGGATAACGGGTAATTACCGGGTATACCGGGTTATTAACGGTTATCGGGTAATTATAACGGGTAACGGGTATTAAAAACGGGTACCCGGGTAGTAAAATTAACGGGTATCGGTATCCTTACCGATACCTGAGTTCATCAAAAGTTTATAACTGGTGACTGAAATGGTTTTATGGCATTCATTCTTCAGCGAAATTTCACATGTAGATTAATGTAGAATAAATATTTACTTGTCCCGGTATATCCACTGTTTTTATATCTCGCCTAATCTAACCATATAAACTTGAAAAATGAAAAGTTGATGTACCTAGGTAGGCATTCCAGAAGATGTGAGGTAAAAATGTTTTCTGTGGGTTAAATAAAGTGGTTTTTGTGGTTTTTACCAAGATTGCTTCATATTCAAAAATTCTAAAACAATTTTTTTATAGAATAATGTATATGAGATGTTGAATGTTTTCCTGGAATTCAGAAATATCGATCGGAATGAATTTTATGGCAAATTTTCGTCATAATAAAAAAAAACAGAAAATATGTTTTCGATTGACATATCATTCTTTCCGAGATGTCAAAGGAGGTTAGGATTCAAAATTTGCCATCGCAGGTGAGGTCGTTAGTAAATGAATACTAAAGTAATTATTGTTTTGTAATTTTGTTACTAATGTTGGAATTTAAATATTCATAAATACTTAATTATTAAATTTGAGGAAAAAAATATATGTTATTAGGAGCAAAACTGGTATTATGAACTGCTTGAGCTGCTTTGGCCATAATGCGAGCAGCACATGAACTATAATTTTTGCTCATGATATCTACATACTCTTATCTGCTTACTATTTTTAAAAATAATCGCTAAGTGTTTGGGTATACATATTTTTAAGGTACCTACTATATTCAAATATTAACTAATTATGTAAATATTGACTACATATCCATAAAATAATGTACTTGAACTTTGATCATGGCCAATTACGAAAAAATATTTCTTAAGGAAACGTTAAAGAGGTAAAATCTCAGACGCTCAAACTGAATATTTATAAGAATCAGGTGAAGTGTCAATTAGATGTTATTGACAATAACTATAGTAATATTGACAAGCATATCGGAACCCATAAACTAACAATTTTTAATTAGAGTAGAGTATTTGTTACCCGAAAGTTAAGCCAAAGGCATATTAGAATATATGTAGTCTTTCGTTAAGCATTGCGACAGAGTAAAAACATCTTATTATTCACAAAAACATTTTCGTTCCACAACAGCAAAAGCATTTCTTTTTATTAGGTAAAATATGTATGTTATTACATATCAACATGTAGTTATCACTTCACACTTTTCAGGTATCATTAGTCGGTATTTAACTCATGTTATTCGCTTACAAATCCTCAGAATGAAATTATTCATTTGTATAATGATAAAATCGAGGATAAAATTTATCAACCTCCGCATAATACTGAATAAACACACGGTATGCGTTCAATAGTCTATAGACTGCCTACGTTGTTTATGTTTTTGTCTACTTTGTCTGCTCAAATACACAAACGATTACGCCAACAGATAATAATTCTCAATTATATTGATATGAGATTATAACAGTATTATATTATTACAAAAATAGATTTTGATGCCATCAAAAATTAGGAGTGTGTCTGGAACCAATGTATATAAACTCGTGTATAAAGAAGCACTCTTCTATAATCATCTCGATTATACTCTGAATGATTTGATGTTTGATACATCAACTTTCAGGTGGAGAGGTAAATCTACCAGTCAGACGCGGGGATGCAAGTAAATGGCTCTTGGACTGTTTATTTAATGCCGTGTTTCATCCTGCAACACTATTTGTAAATTGATGAAAAAGATATAGTTATTTCATGATAGGTGTCTTAAAATTTACTACTCGCAGGAAATATACGCGCAGCTTCCGCTGGGGTTGCTTAGTTATATAGCCCAATATAGTAGAGAGACCATGTTTCCTCTCCAATTCTGTCATTTGTAAAACAAAAAAGTAAAGTTTAATTAATCACGAACACAATTTTATGTCAGGTTTTAAAGTAATTTTTGTAAAATTTTAGTTATAAGTATTGTGCCTTTGCAAATATCATAAATGTACTTATCAAACATGCTCAGAAATATGTAAAAAACTCTTCCAAAACCTGGATGTTAACATCACGCGAAAATAAACTGGCTACTAAAATTTTGGTAGCCAGAAAACAAATGTGGCACTTCGAGTACCCTTCCCTTACGTTAAACAAAGCAATGGGCCAGTTGGTTCCTTTAAAGGTGCATCCTCGGCTACATAGCCACTCCTGACCTACCCCAAACCGCCACCCAGAACGGGAGCCGCACTTGCCGCCCCCTCCCGAGACAGACCCCCGGTGGGCTAGACATGCAGTCAAAGAAAGAAGATAAGACAGAAGAGCGCCAGAGATCCTACCCAGCTTGCAGAGTAGAGCTACAACAGGAGGAGACCCCACGAATCAGCAACACCGATCAATTTTTGGAGTTGGTGAAGGATGGGGTCCACCTCTACGAGGCAGTCCAGGCCTACAGCGGTGGGGAGGGTAATATACTACCTATACTATACTATGTTTTACATATACTATATACTACCTATAATCCCGCTCAGTCCCAAACCATCCTGGGTCATGATCACCATCAATGGATATTGGCAGAAATTAAATCTTAATTAGACAGAGAGAGAGAGAAAACGTACTATCTAAACCGACATGTAAAGTAAGGAACAATTACTGTACTATATATGGAACAGAACAGAGAATAATAAAGAAGCATCATCTTCACATCTATTCATATATATTCAGTAATTCATATCTATTTGCAGTTGAACACTTCAAAGTTCTTATCTCTGCTTGTTTGATATTTTATCAAATCTGTACTCATATATTTGTGTTGGGTTTTACATAGCCTAATTAAATTACTGAAATTTTACACAATTTGATAAATTAAACTGTGATTTCAAAAACAACAAATCTAAACTCGTTGGTGGATTGTATATCCTATCACATCCTTTCCTAATATCAAATTTAAAAATGCACCCAATCATTAAGGGAGAGGTTTATATTTAGTCGGTTGGTTTTAAACTCGGTTTTTAACATTGTATGAACCTATTTATTCAATGTTTGTTAAAAGGTAAATGGTAACATATACTTAATATGTAGGTATAATGGTATAATATACCTAACAAAACATATATAACATACCATATATAAATATGATACAGTTGATGTCGTGGCAAGGGAATATAAATTATTTATATGGGGTGCTTTTCATTTTTGTTTTGTAAATATGCAATGTACGTGTAGTTTGAAGAGTTAATAATTGTCTGCTTATTTCTTCAAACTACACTATTATAAAAATTAAATTCCTTTTCCCATAATGTGTAATTTATAGGAATCATTTTAGAATTTGGCAATATTGTGGCACGGGCCTTCTCCAGATATCAAGATAGCGATGGTACGTCAGTTATTTATTTTTGTAAGCTTACATAATTACTACAAACATCTATCAGAGCGATCTGTCACATTCTGTATATCTTTATGTGGATAAATGCCCCTTTCACTGAAAATTGAAGTCACTTATACAATCCAAGCAGCATCCTTGTCAGTTGTTTTGTTAAATTTAAATATTTATTTTGGTATTCCGAGAAAGATACCCAAGAGCTTTACGTGGTATCGTATAGATGTGTTGGTATAATATTCCTTCTTCCTCTTTATAGCGGTTCGTGACTAGTTTCGCATGATTATGAGGACGTTTCAACGGTATCGCCAGGTAATAGCTCAGGTAAAAAACATACATATTGATAAATGGGTAATCTATAAAATGTGATAAAGTCAGTCATTCACCTTACCGAAACACCTCAAATATTACATCATATAAACATTTGCTTATATTTCAACATATAAAACGAGCATCTCTTAATTATTATTACTATTAAGGAAGAGCTTCATTCTATCTTTGGAATAACTTATTCTTGTAGTTTGTAAATTGATTATTATATATTATGTATAGGTATGGGTTTAACGACCTCATGCCATGTTTATAAATTCCTTATCTTCAGGAAAAATCGGCGTTTTTTTTAAATGCAACAAAAAATATGCATAAAAAATAATGAAGGAACTGGCTTGTAACTGCCCACATAAATAGGAAAACTCTGAGGTCAAAAAGTGAAAGAACCGTGTCTTCAACCGTATATTATACCACGCAATTTGCACTAAAACCAGTAGTGGTTGGAGTTTTACAGAACAAATTTTACAAGTAAATATGCCTAGGTACATATTACAAAATTACTAAAATGCATTAAACATTCAGATGTAAAATGTCTTAGACATTTTTAAATGATACATTCTGTTTCCTGGAGATTGGTTATAGGTATGTCTGTAATTTAACAGAGCTATGGTCAAAATAGTGTAGCAAACATACAAACACTCTTCATGTAATATACAGGGTGCGGCAGCATAACTTCCTCTTTTAAAACGCGCCATTCAGTCGGTTGATGTCGTAGCGGAGCGCTAGTGGTCTCGTTCGAGAGGCGGGACTATAAAGTTTTGTCCCGACACAGTTCAGTCGCCATCATGCGTTGGAACAGTGAGAAGCGTGCCTTTGCCGTTGAGGCCTACTTTTCGAGCGGATGTTCTGTGATCGCAAACCAGCGCGCCTTTCAGAATCGCTTTAATTTAGCCCCGTTAGCTCCTGTCCCGGACCTGAAATCAATTGTTACGTGGGTCACTACGTTCAGACAAACTGCAAGTGCGACAAGACGAAGAACTGAAGTCCCTCGCCCCATTAGATCGCCTGAAAACATTGAGGCAGTGAGAGTTTCAATGTTGATCTCACCACGGCGTTTTGGGCGCAAACATGCATCTGCCCTTGGACTTTCCGATCGTTCTGTGAGGAGAATTCTTCATTATGATCTTCATTTCCATCCTTACAAGATGGCGATTGTGCAGGAACTTTCTGCACGTGACTTCAATTCTCGGATGAACGCGTGTCAGGATCTTCTCGAAGTTGTTCCTGAGGACGCTATTGTTTTTTTTAGTGATGAAGCGCATTTTCATTTGTGTGGATCCGTCAACAAACAAAACATGCACTCCTGGGCTGACACCAATTCTCGAGAATTGCATCAAAGGCCTTTGCATTCACCTATAGTCACAGTGTGGTGTGCAATTTCCTCAGCTGAAATTATTGGTCCCTGGTTCTTTGAGGAAAATGAAGTGGCAGTGACAGTGAATTCAAACCGGTATGTAAACATGATACAGGATTTCTTTTTCCACGGCTAGATGAGTTGGACTTAGGGGACATTTGGTTCCAACAAGACGGTGTAACGGCACACCCTTCAAGAGCATCGATGGCTGTTTTGAGGGAAACTTCCCAGAGCGCCTCATCTCAATTAGGGACGATTTGGAGTGGCCGGCTCGCTCTCCCGATTTGGCTTCTTGTGATTTTTTTCTATGGGGTTTTTTGAAATCCCGTGTTTATGTGAACCGTCCAAGGACCCTACAAGATTTGAAGACCAACATCCAGGAAGAAATTGCCAACATAACGCCCGCTATGCTGGCAAGAATCATGACAAACGCCAAAAATCGGTTTACTCATTGTATGGAGAATGGGGGACGTCACCTATCTGATTTGATCTTCAAAACTATGTAAAACAAAACTTTAGGCATGCGCCTACATTATAAAAAAACAAATAAAAATATTCTGATTCATACAATGGGTTTTATTAAGTTTTGAAAAAAGAAAGTTATGCTGCCGCACCCTGTATTATATAAATACGAGGGGGAATCAAATATAAACGAGCCTTTTCAAATTTCCCGCTAGTTGACGGCGTGAGGGGTCCGCAACATTGTGGACGTAGGAGGGGGGTAACGTGGAAGGGATTCATAACATTGGCACGCCACGTGCTGTGTATTCTCAGTAGAAATCACGATGAGCGAGAGAGAGATACACCATGCGGTTGCACAACGTGTGATTATAAAATTTTTTGTCAACGAAAATGTTAATGCTGCTGAAATTAGGCGTCGTTTACTTCCACAGTTTGGGGAAAGAACCCTTTCATGGCCCCGGATTAAGCAATGGTGTAAAGAGTTTAAGGATGGACGTAATCGCGTTGAAAACATGCCCCATGCGCGCCGTCCTCGCACTAGCATCACAGAGAAGAACACGGGGGCTATTCGAGAAGTCATCGAAGGTGATCGGCGTATAACTGTACTTGAAATCTCTCAGCAACTTCAGATAAGCTATGGAAGTGTGCAATCAATCATTCGGAATGAGTTGGGATTCCGAAATGATTTTTTGGAAAAAATCGTTACTTGCGATGAGACGTGGGTCCACCATTACACCCCGGAATCGAAGAGGGCTAGTATGGAGTGGCGGAAGCGCGGCGAGGAAGCCCCAATAAAAGCGAAGACGCGGTTGTCTGCAGGAAAAGTCTTGGCTACGGTGTTCTGGGACTGTAAAGGTGTCCTGTTAGTTGATTTTCTGCAGGAACGTCGGACAGTTAATGCGGCCTACTATTGTGAACTTCTTGGTCGAGTTCGAGCTACTTACCGGTCAAAAAGGCGAGGGACTCCCATCAGAAGGGCTCCTCCATGACAACGCCAGACCCCACACTGCAGCAATAACACAACAAAAATTGGTCGATATGCACTGGACTGTACTAGAACATCCACCCTACAGCCCAGACTTGTCACCATGTGATTTCCATATGTTTGGACCCCTCAAGGAAGCTCTTGGAGGACAACACTTCACGACGAACGAGCAGGTTCAACAGTTCGTGTGCAATTGGCTTAATACCCGTCCCAGAGTTTTTTATGAGAACGGCATTAAAAAATTACCTATTCGTTGGAGGAAGTGTGTAGATAAGATGGGAAATTATATAGAAAAATAAGAAATGTATGAATTTCAACTGATTTTGATAAATATATGTGTTTCTGCAAAAGGCTCGTTTATATTTGATTCCCCCTCGTATATGAAACCCACTTCCCTCTATAATACTTTGGAAATATAGCGTGCCAATATCTTGTTTTCGTCCTGAACTAAATCGATAATTCTCCTCTTTATACAGATATTAAAGGCATGTGCACGGTGAAAACACATGGAGATAAACTTATATCTTAAACTTTTCACATAAATCTTCAGTTTTGAATATAATTTTGGGATGTAGGAAAATTCACAGAATAACTAATAAAGATATCAGGGCTGAATTTATATATAAGGACCTTAAATCTATATTAGATACCAGAGCAGGATAACACACAAAACATTTTAAGGTTTAAAAGTTAACTTCAAAATAAAGGAATCCACTTATAGATTACATTCATAAGATATAGATATAAGATTTGCGATTAAGGAACAATTAATACTTGAAGAACAGATCAAAGTGAGCTGAGGGAATCTTTGCGAGACTCTTCAAATATAGAGCGGAATATAAACTGCCCTGAGAAATGTATACACAGAGCTGGCAGGCATAACTGTAGCTACAAAGGATTGTCCGCAGGAATATTATGAGAAAAACAATCAAAATCTGCGCAGTCACAGACAGTAAATAATCACCCCTGGCCATAAGAAACCACAATATAATTTCCGGGTTGGTATATAAATGTCACAAATGTCGTATAGTTTGAGAAAAATGTATTTCTGATACGTAATTTTTTGCTGGTATCATAAAGAAAACGGAGAAAACGAGAGATAGGTAACCTACTGAAACAATTACAACAAAATAACAAAATAACAATAACAAAAGGGTAATTTAACAACAAGATATTAAAACATATGTATGATGAGACAGACAAACAGCTGTCAGTTTGCTGGTAGAACCCTGAAGGAATATTACAGATATGAAGCTATAAGCAAAGTATTCGCGGTTAGTATTAAGGTGGGTCACCACGTAGATTCAGATGACCACGTGACCAGCTTTTGGTTTCGTGGCTTTTACGTCAGTGAATATACATAAATTATACAAATTTAGGAGGAGGTTCGAAGACAATGTAAAAGCTTTTTTATAACTTTGTAACACAAACAATATAAAACAGTAAAGTGATATAAAACTACGTATTAATGTAAATACGAGATACAATGTGATAGGTCTATTATAGAGGGCACATTAGATGGAGTCTACTGATTTAAGTTGTAGCAGTGGCGGCTACAATTTCCAAATGAAGTTAGTAGTACATGACAGACAATAAACCAAACTGACATCATCATTCTTCACCTCCAGATTCAGTTAAATCCCATGCAGGAGTTTGGTACAGTAAAACAAAGTTTTCGACATTTCCATTAGACCTGTACAATAATGTTTAACCGCGAGATGACCAAACTCAATCCTCGACTCAATCTAACCAACTGATCTCTTGTCTACCGACAACAATTTAATAGCACTGATAAATTTATTTGTCTATGTAAAGTGCGCACAAATGAACAAGATAGAACAGTAGTAGCATGTGTACCATTCCAAAAATTAATAGAAATAAACAATTTAACTACATTGGTATAACATTTTGTCCATGTAACATGAGTGTAGAATTAGAAAAGCCGAACAAAGCTTACATCAGTGGCATTTGGAGCTTATAAAACTAAAAATATTAACGTAGACACACTTAAAACAGTTAAAAAAAAACATTTTAGAAAATATTACTGATGATAAAAAGCAGTGAATGCTTTGAATGAATACCGATGATAAAAAGCAGTGGTAGTGAATTATACCTTGAATTAAATGCCGTGCCAGAAGTATAGTTAATATGATACTTATGTCCCCATGTATTTTGAAATAAACAAGATACCTCGCTAGATACCTATGTAGGTACATGTTTGGTACTTATCTATTATAAAAGGCGTATCATTTTCGCGAAATGTTCTGTATGCACCTCCGTATGCATTAAACCCTAATTGCTTTTTTGTGTTACATCACTGGCTCATTTGCTATAATCATTTTAAATGGTCCTCCAGAAAAAGTGGTATTTTCGATATCTTTAAAGTTTTAATAGTTACAGTGCACCTAATCAAATCTAACATGCGCGATAATAAGCATATCAATGTCTACACTACCCTTTTCTAAGTACTCCAGTTTCATTCATTTCAGTATCCCTCGATGTTCCATTTGCATTTAATATTAGATGGTTGAGAAACCACATCTGTACGATTATTTTCTTATAGAAATATACTTGTTTATTTATTTCACCTCAGCTACATGTATATTGTAAATGAAATTAAGTTTTTTCTTACCTTAACAACATTTTTATTCCATTACCCGTAATTAGTGGTGATGAAATATGCAGGTTTTTATCATGGCATTTTGTTTTGACAGCAAAACTTCAGCGATCAATACCGTTGCCTGTGGGATGTGATCTCTCAGTCAGCGGTAACACGGAATCTATGTAATAGATTCCGTGTCCTATATTGGGGCAACATATGGCAAGCCACAAATGTAACACTACTGGCAAACTATTGACGACTTCTTTTTCTTTTATTCCTATTCCTATTCCTGTTCCTGTTTATATTCCTATTCCTATTCATATTCATATTTCTATTCCTATTTTTATTTCTATTCCTATTCTATTTATATTCTTATTCTATTTCTATTCCTATTCTATTCCTATTCTACTCCTATTCTATTCCTATTCTACACCTATTCTATTTCTATTCTACACCTATTCTATTTCTATTCCTTTCCAGTTCTATTCCTATTCTACTCCAATTCTATTTCTTTTCTATCCTACTTCTATTCCATTTCATTCTATACTATTCCTATTTCTATATTTCTTTTGTTGCGATTTCAATATTTTGTTCCTATAACATTGCTGCCTTCTCGGTAAGTGACAAAATAGCATAATGGCTATACTCTCGCACCAAGATATAAGAAATGAACACCATAAAACCCACAGATCAATTACTTCGAACTCCATTGATCTCTACAGATCGTATAGTTCAAAATATCCCACAGATTTCAGAATCACTCACACAATAATAAATTTTGAATCAAGTATTAGTCACATTCCGCATTCTATTTCAGTAAACAATAAAATATCTTCATCTTGAAGCACATCAAAATAAGGACTAGTCAATATTTGTCTGCAGATGGAAATCATTTACAATGCTGAATTTAATATGGATGTATTAATATACAAAATTTATACAGTGCTTTTATACAGTGCTTTTAATTACTTAATTATTTATATAATTATTTATTAATTTTTAATTATTCACTGATTAATCATAACATAATTATTTAACAAGTGTGGACATTCTGAAACTTTCTTCTCTCTCTTCTTTGCTCCAGGAGACTACATACCTACTGCACGAAATGGTCATGTTATATTAAAAAAAATTAATAGCCCAGCATAAATATATGTACCAAGTATTGTTAAGTGGTATATGAACCCGAAAAAAATGTTCTTCTTGCGTATCTCGTGCATGAAAACGGTACAAAATATACGTACATCATTATAAAGCCAATAAAGTTTCTAACTCATATTTCAGGCTAATTGTACCTACGTACCTTATATATTTCCATCCAAAACCTTTTTTCATCTTCATACTCATTTACGGAATAGTAATTTAATCATCTCAATATATGGAATAGCTATTATGTGCGTCGCAGATGAATCCAAATTTAAACTAACAATTTAGGGATATATAACACAATGGTCCCATTACATTAACTGTACCGGCAGTGTCGTAATAGCTGCGTTATTTGCTTTACTACGTCGGAACTTGTGAGTATAATCAATCATACCTTCAGACTTCCATAATACCATTGAGTAATTGGTTAGCATTCTAAGAATGCGTGAGCTGGTTTCAATTGTTTATCTTTCAAGCTTGAATGATGCAGCTATTTACACACTTATAGTTTGGGTGTTTGTACGCAGTCATGGGCGTTCGTAGACACCTTTAGAAAGTCCTACGTACTATTCTTTAACAATAAAATAAATTAAGTACTTAGATATAATAATCTGTGCTATTAAATCTATAAATAAAATGTTTAAATATTTGTAAAAAGCCAATTAAAGTCCGATTTCAATATTCGACGTAGGTACCCCATTTATGGTCATATGTCCCTCACTATTAGAGTTATACTCGGAGTTATATATCTATCAAATCCTATATCAGTGTATTCGTGAGAGGATGAATATCAATGTAGTCGTTCTATCCAAATAGGTAAAAATACACAGAGCGTTCAATTTAAAAAATATAAGTTTTGGTAAACCTCCCCCTTTTGGGAGACTCTGTATAAATGTGACTAATAGAAAAATGTGTTCCCTTCAAATAAGAATCGGTCTGTCCGAACATTTTACATGGAAACCAATGCTTTCGACAGAGAATCGAGGATGAAACTTTTCGTTGGCTCACCCTCTACATATAACTGGCACATAGGTATGTATAGCATCTAAAAAAATATATTATATTTATAATACCTAATATTCCTTTCGTAAAACAATTTAAATCTGAGTTCAACTAGGTCCACAGAACCAAAATACACTGTACGACAATTATCAAAGCTGGTTTTTGTCAAAAATTAATATGTAGAAGTTCAACCAAGAGTTCATCAAACTACACCGGGCGCCAAAAAATACTGAATATGTCTCGGAATATGCGTTACAATGCCAAAGAGTTGAAATAAATTTCTACTACTCTTTGACAAAGCAGTATTTTTTATGGCACACCATAACGACTGAGTTTGGGAAAATATAAGTAAAACTCGAGGTAAAAGTCGAGATACAAGCAGGTTTAGTTGAGTGGGATGCTTGTGTGGTCTATGCCCTCCTGTAACTTTAAAATTTCAGTCTATTTATTGAAAACTGCACACCTTCAAGATATTTTATAGGTTACAACTAAAACAATAAAATCTGAGTACAATAAAAATAGACACTATTAAAACTCTTATAAGTAGTGTCAGTTTTGAAGTTCTTTTAATTTCATGTAATCCCATGATTGATTACCAATAACAATGGTCGCTATAATCGGAAATGTTAATACCTGTTAATAATTGGCTCATTCCTTAATAACGGGATTCCTTATAATTATTCGTTAATAATAATTTTCGTACCTACCTTCTACCTCACTAACTAGTTTTAATTTTATTAAGAGTCCATTCACTAGGTCGAAATAAGCCCTAAATCGGCGTTCGTCTCGTGTCTAATTATAAAAAAAACTATAAAAGATAGCGACTTTTAGTAAAAAAGTATTGAAAGATAAGACTTTAATCTAAGTCCCTATAGTAGTAATTTTTTGGTATTTGTTTTTATTTTTAAAATTCCAGGCAAACAATCTTGTACTAAAATAGCGTATTTTCAAAAATTATTTTCTCTAAAATACATGTATTAAACAAAAATTTGCTACTATAGGGATCTAGTTTATCTTTTGATCTTTCCGGTGATATATAATTTATAACATTAAAAAGAAATTTTGTTGCAATTATAAGACAAATCTGGTACCCTTGCAACGAGGGCTTAACTTTATTTCCATGTGCCTTTTTACTTCGGCTTTACGTGCACCTCCGAAATCTTAATAATTCGATAGTTGGAATATATAAGTCTCCACCCATCGGCCACCCATCCTCTCAATCCGACCCAACATTCATGCCTGTCAAATCTACAGAGAATGGACCCTTAATGTCATGTGATTTTTGACAGAATGATTGCTACTTCTCACCATACTCTCAAAATCTTATCGCCTAGTCGGAGAAAGAAAGCGCCTTCGCCATTTTATCATATTAATTGTATGAACAAATAAAATTAGTGAATAAATCAACGATTATTTTATATCTTCCGTATAAAATCCAGTGTACGCATAAAATTAAGAAAAACATTACTAAGCCACATATTGAGAACTAAGTAGCTGCATATTTTTTGTTTAATTTTAAGAAAAAACAATCTAGCCTCCTTATTTAAAAATATAAATAAAGTTGTATGTTTTCTACTAATAGATGGTCTCGTTATCAATTATGTTGATTTATATTATGTTCTTGTGTAATAATAAAATAATGATTATAATTATATCTAGAAGTGTAGGTACATCAAGCAAATTGTTTATCTCGATAAAAATTCCACGCCATAGCATTGCCTGGTATAACTTGATTTCGCAAATTTAATTAATTATTGACAAACACCGCTTACATTAGACTCTATATTAACCAGGTAGCTTCGATGTAATTAAATGGTGGAATACCGAAGCCTAAAATTTGAATAAAAGTTATTTTATCAAGCACACGAAAACTTTTTTGCAAGCAATTTCAATAATGAAATACCTACTCGAAAATACCCAGAAGAAATTCCCGATATTTACCCACACTTAGCCAGAAATAACAGCAAAAATTCTAATGGCTGAAACTTATAATATAAAAGTACCTAACATAAATGGTTTAAAAAATAATTAAATGAGAGGGCCTACGTAAAGAAAAGCTACTCTGTGATATTATATCCAGTTTAATAGTATTGTAATAGGATGACAGATGCGGGAAACCATATCACAGTTAAATGAATATTTAACTGTGACCATATGTTCCTTATAATAAGGAGTTATCTACAGGGTGTAATAATTAAAATTGTTTTTTGATACGCTTGTATATTTTATTTGTACGATTGCTTTTTTCTCTTAGGATTCGGAATCAACATAAAATGATATGTATGTATATCAAACTGCTTTCTAAAGTACAATAATTGAGACTAAAATCATACCCAGCTTGCCGAATTTCCAGGGGAGTATAAGACCCGTTTGATAAGCCTCAACTTTTGAAAAAAAAAACACGAAAAAAACAGTGACCAACTCATCAAGCTTAATGCCCTTGCGTAACTATAAATTATTCTATTCTACTAGTTTCCCAGCTGGTTTCTTTATATTCGTAATATGAAGCATTTAAAATAAAAGTAATCCCAAGAGACAGCATTATTAATTATCAGGGAGAAGGTGACATTTTCAAAGTTATCTGTAAATAAATTTTAATTACGAACATGGCACCTGAAATGAATAGGTAAAGATCGACAGTGAGATCGAGGTAGAGATATTTCAGGAGGTCTGAAAGAAATTTGAGAAGCTCAAGGAATGTCAATTAAACCCGAATAAGCAGAGTTACAAATCTGTAAATATGAATAAGTATTTACAGGGAATAAATGGAAAACGAAAAATATTTGTTCTATTTTGGGTATGTAAGTAAAGTAAGTAAATACTTTTATTCCAAGGATAATTTACAATTATATAGGAAACGTCAAAATATACAACTACAAACAATAAAAATGTTACAAAGTATACACACACAAATAAGTAAATAAAACAAGTTATACACAGCCACAAACATTCAAAAATTACAATTATTTGATAGAGGTTGAGTGCTGCAATATGGACAATATAAAAATATTTTTAAGTATTCTCATAGAAATCTTGGATTGAATAAGGACACATATCAATAAGAAAATGCTTAACTTTTACTTTAAATTGATGCAATTTTCTAATACTTTTAAGATTATGTGGAAGTCTATTAAAAAGTTTTATACCAATTATGCTAGGAGACATCATACACACACCCAAACGTCGATAAGGCATATAAAAATTTTAATTATGTCTCGTGTCATACGAGTGAACGTCACTATGACACATATATATTTATTCTTATTTTTAAAGATTAAGACAAGCAGATTCATAATATAAACACCAAAAACCGTCAACAGTCTCAAATCAATAAACAGATTACGACAGGAGTAACCATAAGGAGCATTCATAATACACCTTATGATCCTTTTCTGCGACAAAAACACATTCTTTACCTGGGGAGAACCACCCCAGATAGTTATTGCGTAGCTAATTCTAGACTGTATTTCACTAAAGTAATACAATCTAAGATGATGCAGTCTAAGGGTTCTTTTTAAATTTCTAACCTGATGACATTTGGAATTCAATAGTTTGCATAAATTAAAACAGTGACTTGCGAAAGACAAATCAGAATCAAAAGTCACACCAAGGAATTTTACATGACCAACATTCAAAATACTTGAGTTGTTAACAGATATGTCAAAACAAGGTACAGTCCTATCTTGACGAGTGTGAAATGAGACAGAGTTAGTCTTGTTAGTGTTAAATAACAATGATTGATCACTAGACCAGGCTGAAAATTTTTGAAGAGCATTTGAAATTTTTGTTTGTAGAAAATTAGAATTTTTATCGCTAAACAATAATACTGAGTCATCAGCATAGAGTGACGTAAATGACTCTGGTAAGATAAGGGGAAGTTCATTAATATATATCACAAACAGTATGGGGCCTAGTATTGATCCCTGTGGTAAGTACTCCATTTTTATTAATGATAGAATTTGACATAGCTGTATTTCCCTTGTTTGTAATTTTAACTAAATGTGCTCTGTTTTTTAAATAAGAGACAAACCAATCATGTGCCTTGCCCCTCACGCCATATTTATAAAGCTTATCCTTCAGAGTATTGTGCTGCACGCAATCGAAAGCCCGACTGAGATCACAAAAGATTCCAGTCAGACTCTCGCCCCGCTCAATTAAGTCCAATACCTCACCGTAAAACGATTCCAAAGCTGTGGAAGTTGAAAAATTAGATCTGAAACTGTGCTGGTGACTCGTAACTACTTTATTCTTCTCGAAAAATTTTAGTAACTGCTTCAACATAGCATATTCAATTATCTTTGATATTACAGATGCCACAGAAATAGGCCGATAATTCGACATTATCTTTGGATCACCCTGTTTTAGAACAGGAGAGACTACCGAAGTCTTTAATACAGATGGAAAAACTCCCTCCGCAAAAGAAGTGTTAATGATGTCAGTAAGTGGATCCATGATAAAAGTGGCAATCCTCTTTACTACAATACCGGATATACCATCAAAACCACATGATGGCTTATTTTTTATATTATGAGTGATAATATCCAAAACATCCCCAGAAGTGATGTGGGAGAGAAAGATACTATCTGCAACAATATCATCGGTAGGATACATTACCTTAAAATTTGGTTTAGGGATTTTGTTAATTGTATCTGAAGGAATGTTTAAGAAGTATTCATTAAACTTATTTGCAACTAATAACGGGTCATCAACTATATCCTCAGCAATTTTCAAGGATGTACATTTAAGTGCTTTTTGCTTACCACTAAGTTCGTTAATAACTTCCCATGTCGTTTTATTTTTATTGGTAGAATTGCTTATTTTGCTATAGTAGAAGTTACTTTTAGTATTTTGAATAAGAATTTTATGTTGTGATTTTGCTAATTTATACATATTTTCAATTTCAGGGAATACCGACTTTAAGTTATATAAATCCTTCAGGTTATTAGATGACTGCTTTACTTCCCTACTAACCCACTTTTTTTCCTGTTCCCAGACACTTTTTTCCTAATTACTGGACAACTAATATTGAAATAGTACATAAGAGTATCATGAAAACGATTCAATTTCGACTCTGTGTTCTGTGCACAATAAACATCGTTCCATGTTTCTTTACTTAATAAATTATTCAAAAAATTTATGTTGATTTAATTTGTGACTCTAAAATCCGAGAAAGCTTCCGGGGAATATTGAGGAAGCAAATTCAAAGTTAACAAAAAGCTATCATGATCGGATTCAGTATTTATATCAACAACACCGTCACACTCATCAAATGTAAACAAGTAATTATGAAACGCAATTGCGTATCGAAAACAAACTCTTTTGGACATTCAACTTTTTGTTTTTAAATGTTGGTTGCAACAAATTTACCAAATATGGTGTGCTACTTAGTATTATATATATGGCTATAGTAATGTATACAAATGGTATATAAATTATAACCTAACTAAATTTTCAAGCAAAGAAAAGTTGAGGATACCAAGTAAAGTAAATGATAACAACTGTCGCAGAATATGTATAAAAACCCCTACACAGGACATCAATTTTCTGTTGATTTTTTTTGCTCTCATAGGTGCAAAACGTGCAAAATAGAAAAAAATAGTACCTATAAACAACGTGTTTCATAAGGCGTTTACCGCACTTGTACTTTAGAAAGGACGCATGCGTTAAAATACGCCTTATGATACTCGTTATAATATACTATTTAAAGAAGCTTTTATTTTCAGCTATCCCAAGTGTTTCAGCGATCACGATATTGTCCATGTATTAAAGTATTACAGAATTCAAATGACTGATAAAAGCTGACAGACTGAATGACCAAAGAGGTGTGTGACATTACCGTAAATGGTTGTTATAAACTCCTTTCCTTATTTATTCAAAGATGGTAATATAGACATATTATTTCATGAATCTAATAAGTAATTAATTACCTCTGTAATTACTAATTACTTAGTACACTCTAAGTATTCGCATGTTATTACTTATTATTAAAATATAAATTGCATCATAAGTTCAGGAAAACATATTTTCAATTCCATTACTTACATGGATCGGTTATAAAAACAAAAGGAGAAAAATAAAACTTACATCGTGACGTTAAAAGTTAAAAATACATTTATTTTTAGTTCGTGTTTATTGTGACTAGACCATTTTCTAAATTTGTAAAATGCTGAAGAGCACCGTAAATACGTATATTGAGTTTGAAACCTACACATTTAAGATTCAATCCAAGCCAGTATTTTATTTGTACAGGTAAAGGCACTTATAAAATGGACTTTGGACATAAAATTAAGGGACAGTTTATACTTTACATGTTATTGTTATACCGTCAATTTCCTACTAAATTAACTACGCAGTATAACCTCCATATACAAAATAAATGGTCATCGTCTTATCAGTGCTCGTTTGGCTGTTTCACATGAGATTTACACACGAATTCATCAATGAGCATAAGGTTTCTTCAAACTGTGCTACCCACTACCCGATTTACCAATCTGAAGCTTCCTGGTTTTTACACTTGGAGAAAACAACTGTTTTCTCCATTGTTTTCTCCACTGCCTGCGTTTAACGTCTCCTCAACGCTATTGACCCGAGATCCGACCCAAACACTTAACCAATTTCAAGGACGAGGCTTCAACTGGCGTTTTACGCTGCGCGTACGATTCAATACAAGGCGCACATGGTTTGGAATGACGCAACGCAATATAAACATGGCCTTCCCCCAATATAACCTATAATAAAATGTAAACACTTTCCCCGCTTAAAGTGGGGAGCTGAAAGGCACTGTCTAACTTAAATCCGGTGAAAGGGGTGCGTCTATCTATTTACATAGATATAGGATACATCCGAGGATACATCTGTCCAGTGTACGAGGGTGTAGAGAGCAAGAAGTGGACCCACATGAAGAACGTTTAACTAGGACATTCAATTTTAAAATACATAATATGTAGATTGGTAGAGCATGAAAAATTACATAACTTTTTAAAGCAAATTCTTTGGTGAAAACTAAAATTTGTTATCGCGTTTTATTTTCGATGTATGAAGAAAAGTTCATAACCGGATTTGAGTGGAAAAAAAATGGAAAACAGTAGAGTAGGGCAAGTTTCAGCGCGCATTCTCACGCCTGATAAAACAAATATATATTTACTTACTCGCAAATACTAAAGCTAAAATCCTTATGTACACCTTTGGGTTGCAACAAAATGAGATCCTGATGGTAATTCAACACAATTAAATAATTTTTAAATATCTTCGCACCCAAATATCTTTATAACAAATGAATTTAGTTTTATTTATCTACTGTCTTCAAGGATTATAATTGTTAACTCGGTCATGAGGAATTAAATCCGGACAGTTCACATCTAGGTACATCCAGACCATACACAAGAAGTCTGTGATCACTCATCTCAAAAAGATTTAAGCCAACAATGTGGCGGGTACATGGTCTTGGTTGATCTAACTAAACTGATTAACAGTAAGATACAGACGAAAATGTACTTTTGTAATTTTAAATACACCACAAAACGTAAACACGCAAATATGTTATCACTGAAAAATATAGTTTTTACATACGACGGAAAACGCTGCAGCGCCTTTTTTGAGATCAGTTTTTCAAAAGATAACTAACAAAAAAAACAAATCGACCAGGTTGATATAAATATGTGAAGAAACCATACTAGACTAAAACACCTCATACACGATGAGACCTGCCCCGCCGCATCGCGGCGAGGTATGAATCTTTTGAAACTGTCTCAAGTAGTAGACAATGCACACACACGATGAGACAGTCTTATGTTTGCGATAGAGTCTTCGGTCTACATTCAACATTCATCATGGCATGCTCCTATCCACTTTCTTAGGAAGAAATTGTTTCAATTAGTGTTGCAGTTGGCTTAGCAATGTAATGCAATGTTGCATGCATGTTAGTTTAGCAATGGCTTACCATAAGTATCTTCTTCCAAGACCACGCGAACTCGTTCCTCCTCTCTACCATTCAAAACGACTTATTCATTTATTCTCAAAATGCCACGATTGAAGTCCAGTTTGAAACCTCTTGAATTCATGACGTCCATTCCAAGTATGAGTTCATCTTCTATATCTGCTACCAAAACTTGATATTTAAATAATGTAATCCCAATGCCAAGGGTAACTTCTATTTCACCATTGGTGCCCTGTAAGAGTACGTAGTCGCCATTGTTGTTTAAGAGATACGACTTGGGCTATTTTCCATGGGGTATGCTGATGACAGGTCGAAGATTGTCCCTTTACATCGACCCTATTTAGTTTTTCGACATCGCGGATATGGCTAGCTTCCTATTCTCCTGGCAGCGTCTTCGTACGTATCCCATTTTGCCACAATTCCAGCACTGGATCTTCTTCTTTTCGGACAGAGTTTCTTTTATCACCCTTTTTATGGTCGCCTCCATACCGGCCTCTTCAGTATCCTCCTCCACTCGGCGGGCGGACCCTAGCCTTGCCTCTTGCACTCTATTTTCCCGCTTCAAATTCTAAAGCTCTGACCAGAGCATCCGTCAACTTGGTTGGGCGAGCCAAAATAAAGGCCTGTCTCGTTTCGCCATCCATCGAGGAAGGCTTGCACTGCTAAACATTCCATAAGTCCTTCTGGGGTGGCAGGGTAAGCAAAGCGAACTAAACGTGCTATGTCGACTTGAAATGCCTTCAAAGTTTCCTTAGATTCTTTGTAGCGATTCTTTAGTTGTAAGTGTTATACATGTTCAAGGTTCGTCTGTCCATACCTCATTTCATAGTCATAGTCTTTCTGTTCCGTGGGAGCAAGTATTTGCAAGATATCTATTGCATCGCCATACTGGGCATCGTCCTCGATGCTTTGCGGCAATTCTCTGGGTCTTGAAAGGGCTTTCGTCACAATATTATGAATGTAAAAGTTAACAAGCTACTTTATCATAGAATAGGAGTCAACGTCTCTATAATTCAGAGGTATATTAGAATGCCACCCCTTATTCTTGAGTGTTCCAATCTGTTTTATATTATTATGCCGCTAATGACGTCAGAACAAAACACTAATGCCCGCCAAGATGATTAACGACCCTTCCCTTATTTGCCCCTATTTTGTTATTTCAGAATAGCATTCGAAATAACAAAACTCTGTATTCATAATATTGGCAAATCGAGTTGCTGCCACTGCAAAACTGTATCGAAACTGATAATAGACATACAAGGGATAAGGATAAATCATTGCGGATATTAACATTGTCGAACAAATTGCGCGACTTTGCGTTGCACAATTGCATCACCTTTACACTTGGTTACATTTTGTTCAAACTTTAGTTACAAGTTGGGAATTGTACAATAAACATGCCCGAAAGTGCTATTGCGTCAATTATTATCGCATGTGCCCTAGACACAGCCTTCTTTAGTACGAAGGCTGTGCCCTAGATGATGGCGATGTTACCAGAAAACAAAAGAGAAACCAAAGAATTTAGATGAAAGA
The DNA here is from genome assembly GCA_963924545.1 of Pogonocherus hispidulus. Lineage (NCBI taxonomy): Eukaryota > Metazoa > Arthropoda > Insecta > Coleoptera > Cerambycidae > Pogonocherus > Pogonocherus hispidulus. The sequence goes on from OZ004699.1 coordinate 12,770,568, forward strand.
ATGGCTAAAGAAAAGGGCAACTCTTAGCCACGACAGATTAGTTCAAGACTTATCGTAAGGAGCAGCTTTCAGGTTTTTATTTTTATAGGTAGGTGTCGTTCTTAATTTTCCATACTTCAGGTATATACATATATTCAGGAGTAATCCCTGTATATTGCAATAAATTCTCTCCAAAATTCTCTATCCTGAATAGTCGTCATGGTGACATGTGAACCGTTCTACCAAGAAAACCGGCCGACAACTGAAAAATATTCCGCAACGAAGCGCAAAACGCACATACACAACACAACGCTGCGCAAACGTTCCCACAGTACAAAACATTTCAAACATTGTTGAAACTAGAATAACATCGATGTTACTTTATAGTCGATCAGAAACTATTATTTTTTCAAAAACATGGCTTCTGATTGGATATGAACTTAACAACCCTTGCTATAAAATAAGATATGGCCTGATATTATATGCATAACATTATAGACCTGATTATCCTCGTCTTCAATAATATCACTACATATTACATTTGATGTTCATACATGGATAATCCAGTGGATAATGGATATAATAAAGAAACCACTCGTTTAACCTCGCTCTTAACTATTATCTGCATGCAAACGAGAAATGTGTTCAGGGTCAGAGCACAATAAACATACAAAATCTATAACAACTATATTAGAGAGATATCAAAGCATTAAACTGTTTCTCAGTGTACGGCTTACATCCAGCAACAAGAAGTTTAAGTAATTTCAATTTTATGAAATTAATTTGGTAAATCATAAAAAAAATGTGGTCGTCCTGTATGTCCTGGCATTTTAAATGTAGTAAGTATAGCTACTAACATTCGTGGAGCCTAAAATACCTTTTACGATGACAGATTTTGTTTGGATGAATGACCTTACTGAAATCCAATTAGTATTTTCATATTTTAATAAAGCTTAGGTACTTACGCATTTTTCTACACCTAGTTATTTATGGATTTTTATTAAAACATGAAAATACTCGCCAATGGACAAACATGATTAATAAAACAATATAACTAAGGAAGCGTGGGTAATAATGTTCCTCGTATCTGGTCTTAAATTTGTAAGTACAATGAACGTGTTGTGAATTGCAAAAATGAATTTGGCCATGGCCGTATATAAATAGATATTGCAAAAAACTCCAGAAAACATTTTGAAGGAAATTCAACTGCCGAAACATAAATTCCATAACTGTGTTAATTTTATTATTATTCTGGAGATTTTTTGATATAAATCCAATACTGTTCAGATACTTATATACAAAGGCAAGTGATATTGAATTTTTTAACGATTAACTTATACGTACCTAGTAGGTTTTGACATTAATGAAAAGATTAAATTTTATACAAAAAATATTTTTAAATGAATTCCTAAGTATAATTCAATGAATTATATGAAATGAATTCCTAATTAAAACCATAAAGTATAGAGGATAAGGAGTCTGAACTTTGTATATTAAAAATGGTCACAAATACGGTACAAAACAAATAAATAAAATAAAAACAAATTTAGCCAACTGTTCGCGCTGTTTTGTTTATAGGCTCGTCAATTCACTGTCATTAGTTGTCACTCAGTCACTCAGGGACTCACTTACTGGCAAGCTTACTGGATTCAAAAAAGATTTATTGTCCCATTGGTCCTTATGTCTATAATTTAGCGTGTACAGGTCGTAAATATTTCGTACTGTATCATTAGTCTACAAAAGTGGCAAGAAAACTAACACGGTTGGGTCATTTTTAGGTAATTATCCCATAGAATTAAATCAATGTTCATGGCAAACGTGACAAAAACAAAGTTGTTTACAAAGTGTAATTTTATAGGCTTAACCGAGGGCTTAACGTATCGTAATGCGCTGAATCTCAGGAAAATAAATTGGGAAGATTTGACCTGAGTGATTCATGAACAAAATCATATTCTCAATACAAATGCCTCTGTGTAGGGTAGGTACCGGGATATCAAAAATTATCTTGGTCAAGGGTGGTTCTGGAATGTAAAACGTGTGTCTTACTTGTCACTGTCACACTGACATCATCAATAACCTACAAATTTCATACCTATTTATTTCAGTTGTAAAACAATAATGAACTACAAATTATGAAATAACGGTTTTAGTAACAAGAAAAACTAAATTACAGTAATTGTTGGAAATGTCCCCCGTTTTGTTCGATGCACAAGTTGACGCGCCTCCTCATGCTGTGAAAAGCGTTTTGCAGCATTTCTGGCGTTATAGTTGCACAATGCACATTGCTGAACAATTCTTTGTTGCAGTTCTTGCAAATTATTTACCGCAGTTGCGAAAATCTTGTTTTTTAAGTAAGGAAATATAAAATAGTCCATAATTGTCAAACAAGGTGATCTCGGAGGAAACTCAACTTCTGTATGCAAACTTATCAGCCGGTCATCAAAAAAACTCGCGGCGGAAAGCAATATTATCTCGTGTAGTATGTGCTGTTGCACCGTCATGCTGGAAATAACCGTACCGAAGTTCATCATCGTTTACCTAACTGTTGCACAAATTCAGCCAAAAAGTTGTGTCTGTACCTTTCTGCGTTGACGGTGAAATCGAAAAAAATTGGCCCAATTATTCTTCTGCGAGAAACTGCCATCCAAACACCAATTTTTTGAGCATGTAGTGGCGATTCAGTAAAAACATGAGAGTTATCATTGCTCCACATTCGCGTATTTTGAGAATTGATGTATCCCGAAAGGTGGAACCACGCTTCGTCAGAAAAAAAAGTTAAGTCCAGAAGATCGTCATTCATTAAATTATTGACAAACCAATGGCAGTAAGCAAGGCGTCTGGGGTGGTCTGCAGGCAGAAGAACTTGATGTGCTTGCATCTTATATAGATGCATGTTCAAGTCTTTCTTTAAAATCTTATGACATGTTCCATAAGAAAGTCCAATTTCCTGAGAAAGACGTTTCAAAGGTTTTGCAGGCTCCTCTTCCATACGTTCACGAACGTCATTGACAACTTCTTCTGTACGAACTCTTGGTCTACCAGCACCTTTTTTATGAGTCACACAACCAGTTTCGCGAAACACTTCAACACAATTTGTAAGGCACGCATAAAAATTGTCCGGTAATATTGCCACGTTTGGGAAGTGCTCTCGAAAATTGTCCAAACACAAACGTTGACTGTATTGCCAATTTCCATTAACTAGCGCACCCGTTCGAAAATAGGCTTCAATTATGAAAATTTTGTGGTGTGTGGTAAGAGGCATGATTCAAAAACTGGATTAGAAAATTTTAGCACAATGACTTGACAGATTCTGACACAACAAAACATATTCAAAAATTTAAAGAAAGACACACGTTTTACATTCCACAACCACCCTTGACCAAGATAATTTTTGATATCCCGGTATATAGTAAATTAAATCTAAATTATGCCCCGTGGCTCAGCGCTGAACCAAATAAATCCCGGAAAAAACAGAAAAGAGATAAATGGTTGTATGGAGGGTTAAAATGAGTATCTGAGGCAAAATTCTGATCAATTGTTTCAATACAAAAGTGGTAGGTATACAAAAATTCCAGGTATTATTGAAGGTGTAGGTATATCATTTGCGTATACCTTTGGTACCATAAACTTAACCCATCATTTTTCTTAGTGTAATAAAATATCTGCAGTCCTGTTGTGTCGAGCCTGGTAAACTATTATAGGGTAATAACGATACCATGTAACTTTGACAAGCTTTTTGAAAATATCATATAGGTAAAATTATATTTACAATTCTGTAAAGATGTCTTTCAATTAGTCAGCATACATTTTTAGAGAAAACTGAGAGAAGTGATCCACTAGGTATAATAAACATGGCATATTTTTTACTAAAGTTTGTCTATGAAATTCCACAATCACAGGGTCAAGTAGTAGTAGACGGATGTTAGGTAGCTATATAAGCTTTAATGTGACCCACAGAATAATAATCATTGTGATTAGACGGAGGGTACAGATATAATTATTATTATAAATCATATTTACTTGATAGGCAGCACTTGGTAAAGTACGGTAGTTATGATGCTTATAGAAAATATATTGCAACCTTGCTATGGCCTTAGCCATCAAATCTTGATCCGTTTTTGTTATAGTTATTAATCTTCTATTAACGAAATAGCCTCTGTTCCTACGATGGTCCATTTACTGTTTACGAATATTATACATACAGGGTGTCCCACGGTGACGAGACATTAGACATATTTCAGAGATTACTTCGATTTTGATTTTGAAAATTTGGGCAATATAGTGTCTTCGGGGATGCCCTTCTAACCTATAATAATGACGTTCACCTAACGCTTCCGATTATACCGGAAGTTGATGTCATCTTCGTTATTTTAAATGAAACACGCCTGTACCTATATTATTGCAATTTTGAACTTTACGTGAAATTTTAAACACACACATGCCCTATAATACCTATCTTACGATGCAGAATTTAATTGTGCATCAGAATATGGGAAAACGATGCATTGTATTTAAAATAATGAAGTGTTGATAGTTCGAATTTGTGCTAATAGGAAGTCGAATTCTGAACATCCTGTACATAATTGGCAAATATCAAAAGCTCAACGAGGAGCCTAAAGCTTCCTTTAGTTTTACTGTTAATATAATTTTCTTGAATACAAAAAGAACTGCAGGATAATTAATTCAACGTGTCGTGGTGCAAAACCCGAAATCTTCAAAAAAATTTGAAGTACCTCAAAAACGGCTGAATTTATGTACTTAAGTATATGGAAATTTGATAAAACTCCCTGTAAAAGACGCCGTATAATCTAAAAATACAATAAAAAATATACCATTCCATTTAAATGAAGGAAGTTGACAGTCACTTAACAGTGCTCAAGTCAAGAAACAAACAATTTCCTTACCTCTCTTAAATCCGGCATGTTGTAAAGAACCAGCGAGTAATCCGTAAACAATTCGTATCCTCTGATGACCATCAAATTTGGGAACAGTTTCCTAATTGACCTCAAGTGGTTCACATTGAAGAAAAACAGGTAGCCCGTGATCTTCCTCAGTTCCGGAAACTCATATTGGTCAAATTCATATTCCTCTACCCACTCTAACAACACAATCTTCAAAGAACCCAAAATTTCGGTACAATTGGTTAATTTATTTAATTCCCGCACGTTATTCCTAATATCCAATGACCGGCACGTTTTACACTCAACAGATATAACACACACAAACAACAACAAGAACATAAGTTTATAGCGTAACATCGTTTAGCCGGTTTCGTTCGCAAACTTATCATACTCGCTCATCCACGACCGGCGGGAAACTAAAAGTTGAGACAAGCGTCAAGCAAGCATGGCCCAACCACGCCGATTCGAATTAAAAGAGGAACGCTGCGTTGCCAGATGTTTCAATTTGTCAGATATATTGCTGATTATAATATTTGTCTTTAAATATAATCCAATCACTGGCTAATCAATGTGCCTGTACTTCACAGTACCACTGTCAGCTTCAGACGAGATGAATTACAAAATACTTTTTTTCTGGCCTATCCTAAATGCTGTATTGGCATTATAAACAATAAATAGATAATTCAAATTTATAGCAGCACTTCTTTTACATTTATAATATTTTCAAGTTTCTAAGGGAAATAAAATTACATACAGCTTAAATATAAAATTATTGAATAGTCTGTATGGCATTATTTTATATTTCAATATTTTCCATTGAAACAATAAAAAATTTAAACTCACTTTTGTCAAATAACAGCTTTTAAAGGATCATATTCATATTCCCCTTGTAAATGTTATTTGGTCTCAGCTATGGAATACCTAAAGAACTATACAAAATTAATTCTGCATCCACATCACAGTTGGTTAATTGGAAGCTTCTTTCCTCATCACAAAATTGTATTACAAATAAGTCGACGAACATAAAATTATTGGCAAAATTCGGGGTTACCACTTGATTTGGGAACTTATTGATATTCCCATTCTGTAAATGGATTTTGTAATCTGTCGAATGCTTATAAGATTAAATAAATAAATAAATAAATATTGTCAATTATTTAATAGGTACAAAGGATACACCGGGTCAGGGCCGTAGCTAGTCGTTGGCCATAGGGGAGTTTCGAACACATAATTTTCTGTTGTTTGTTTTTATTAGCCAATATATTATTGAACCCCCTAACCCCCCTTTTCCTACGGCTTTGAACGGGGTAATTATTCTTGTGTTTTTACACAAGAATAATTGTGTTTTTACACAAGAATAATTACTCCGTTCAGGGCCGTAGATAAAGGGGGGTTAGGGGGTTCAATAATATACTGGCTAATAAAAACAGCAATATTTTTAATATTTTTATATTAAAAATATTGCTGACGTTAACAAAATTTTGTTAATTAATTTTAAATTATGCTGCATAGATAGCCAATAAATAGGTATTTCTTTGTAAAATTATTTTTAATATGACCGTATTTGGCGATATGGTAATATCCGCGCCATCGCTGGTATACAATACAATAAATGCAATAAAAACATTCTTTTTGTTTTGTGAAAAACACATTCAGATTAGATTATTCAGCACCGCACACACATGACAAGGCAAGGCCAGGCATTGTAGTCTGTGTTATTGAGGGTCTCGTGTGTGTCAGTTGAGTTGTGGTTTGAACTATATTTCATAACAGTTAATTGCCTTCATTGTGTCAATTGGGCAGCCTACGCAGGTTAGTAGTTGCGAGATGATTAAATAGGTTAATAAGTGTCAATAGGTAGTCAATTTAAGCGGTAAAAATAAACCGATAACAACGTGAGAAAGTTTGTTTGGCTCGAGATCGTGCGTCATAGGACCACAGCACCACGGAAATCATAGGACACGACTCGCACGTCTCACCGTCGTCGTTTCGGCGGAGAAGAAAGCAACGTTGCCATATTGACAATCAATCAAGTCCTTATATTTTCGATTGTTTTTTTCAGAACTGAAAATTATGTTTTACGTATCCGCAAAATAGTTATTTTCCTAACAAGTGTGGAAGGTGATACTTTTCCGCACGCGACTGCAGTTGTCCGAACGACGCGAAGCGGAGTTCGGACAAGCAGTGAGTGCGGAAAAGACACCTTCCACATGTGTTAGGAACAACGTTTTTTCTACGGGCGTGAAGAAAATTGACATAAGAAAAATAAATATTTTAATTGAACAGCACACAATGCTGTCTAATAATTAGAAGTGTCAAGCATTCCTTTTTCTTTATGTCAAAATCTGAACAGTGACAACATGATTTTTTTGAATTAAGATAATATTATGATCACATTGCAAGTAATACATAGGTATTTATTTTCCGCACTAGTGCGGAAAAATGCAATTTTCTACACTCAAATGCGTGCAGAAAATTGTAACTTTCCACACGCCCGTAGAAAAAATATTTAAATGCATGCCTAATTGTTTCTTAAGTATAGTGTATATAAGCACAATTGAAACCGTATAAAAACTAAAAACCGGCAAAAACAGTTGGCATCTCTTTATTGTACATGGGCGGAGGTAGAAATGTTTGCTATTAAGAAAATGTTATAGAGATCGTTTTATGAGAATTGTATTCATTTTTATTACTTTTTGTTTATTAGATACCTATTATTTGTTCATGTAGCCAATAACATATTTAATTATTGTTAAGTATTGTTTATGTTTATTATTGTTATTTTTATTGTTTATTTAATAAAACTAAACTACGCTTGGTAATTGGTATTTACGCGCTGCACTGGAAAACTATTGATGATATTTCAACACTCGGCACGGGAAACAAAAAAATGATTTACAACCCAGCAGACCAGTCTGTTTATTCTCTTTACATCAGCGCGCAGTTGTAGATGGTTCATGGGGCCGATTAGATTTCCAGTGTAGGACTATCATGTACAGTTTTAGTTACTAATCTAATCGCGATACCATTGCTAAATACATAGGACGGAATATCAAGATAAGTGCGCACGGTCCTGTGCCTTAACACTGACCAGTTTCAATTGTGCTTATATACACTAGGTATAATTATATTTTAGGTACCTATCTAGGTACCTACTATTTAGGGAAGGTACCTGGAAAAATATTTTATACTGATTTAACTCAACTGTTAACTCGAACAAATATCTGGCTGAGGAGCAGATATAATTATCAGTTTTCTGATATCAGTCGCATCCACTTGCAAGTCATCGGAAGAGTCGTCGTTTTATGTTTGTCGAATTTAAGATTTTATTTATTTTTTACTTTAACTGATAAGCATGTCTGCTACTCATCCACCGAGTTTTATCCTGTTAAAATGATAGGGTTTCGTTTTAAGTTTGTCGAATTTAAAATTTTATTTATTTTTAACCCTTTCGACGACTTGAACTGGTCTCAGAAAACTGATAAGTATGTCTGTTACTCAGCCACCGAGTTTCATCCCGTTAAAATGATAAGTTTTCGTTTTAGTTATGTCGAGTTTAAGATTTTATTTATTTTTGACCCCTCCGACGGCTTGCGAGTGGATGCCACTGATATCAAAAAACTGATAAGTAAATCTGTTACTCAGCCACCGAGTTTCATCCTTTTAAAATTATAAGTTTTCAAAATTTCCAATTTTTAACTTGTTTTTGTTATTTCTTGATGTGGGATTGTATCCAGAAATAGTTATTTTTTGCAATTTGCTTTCTTCATTTTTGAAATATTTTTGAGCTTTCCAGTATTGAAAATCTCATCATAAGTTTTAATTTCAAGAAATTACTTGTATCATTTTAATTTATATTATTACTCCTTCCGGGGTTCTAAACATAAGTGCGAGACTTTTAACCAAAATAAAGAAATATTTATTTAACACTTCAGATACAAGACATCACTTCTTGCACAATATATAAATAAATACACACCGAAAACACTTCGAAAATCGCAGTTATTTCACTTAAGTATTCCTTATTTGCTCTTGATCACTGCACACTGCATAACTAAGGCTTCCCCCTTTATATAGGTGAATTAGGCTTCTAGATCATCGTAAAAATTTTCATTTAATACTTACGAATAATCCACATACAAGGGCAGTTCAATAAATAATCGACAGCCAAGTTATACGAGGGGTATTTCATTCTTTCTTTCCTTTTACTGGATATTTTGCCGTACTAACAAAAACAATTCACCATTACCTTTCCTGAATTGCATTTTCAATTTTTGTCTCAATTGGGTAAAGTCTGTATAGTGAGGAGGCAGCAGCTAATTCAGATGAAATCGCACGTATTTGGTCTGTGCGAGTAAGTTAAAACCTGATCTGAAAATTTTTAGATAAATATAATTATTTTATCAAGGACAAACAGTTTATCTCTTCAGGTTCAATATAATTTGATAAGTATTAAGATAGTGTATCGGTAGATAAACAATAAACGGAAACCAGACAATTGTCAATAAATAGGTACTTGTTCATGGGTAACTTAGTGATAAACAATAAGAAAATTTATATCAAATCTAAAATTAAGGTTAATAGGTAACAGAGGTTAATAAAAAAGGTAGATAAATTTATAGTTTTGAACTTTGTGTTTCAGACATGGAATCCCTAACTTTTGGAATATTGACAGGTGAGTTTTCAATGAATTTTGTATATTTTAAAGGTCATTTTAAACGTCACACAATTGACGATTGATATCGGCGCCGATTTGTAAATTTTGTGGTAATGATTTTTTAGTGTTAGGTATTAGGTTGGCACCGGCTTTCGAGTTTAATATTAAGCACAATGCCACATAATTTAAAAAATAGCCTAAATTAATATTCACAAATAAAAAAATCATATTCTATAATTCACAAATATTTAAATATTCACAAATAAAAATGTATTTAAAAATCTCCGTTAGTTTAGAATATAGCAATTTTCGATTTGCCCTACTATCTTTCTCATTTTAATGTTTTGATTAATTTTTTTATCCATCTTTCAGTAAGTGATACCTGTTTTCACAACGAGAAAGAGGATACGGCTGCCCCTCGTCTTCAGTTAGAGGTAAAAAAGAAGTTTCCACTTTGCAAATTTTATAAGAAGATAGTTCCTGATGAGTTAGATGATATAAAGGAGGCCCTTGATTCGTGGATAAAATATTATGAATGTAATGTTATCTTAACAGTAGGTAAGTTATCTATCTGTAACGTGGGTATTATGGTAACAAATTTTATTTATTTTATCTCATAATTTAAATGGTTTTGTGGTATCGACAAAGAATCCTACTCTTTGGTATCAATCTGAAAATTGATAAAACGTGTTTAAGCGACAGTAAAATACCTATTATATTGTCAATTTTAAACTAGCTTGTTAAAGTGCAACGTATGCCAGAGTGTCTCTTTTTAGCAAATGTTTGTATCTTTCATTCTGGCACTTTAAAATAAAACGTTTACCACATGACAGTTTTTCATCATCTTTACTAATACTCCATATATGACACCTTTTTAGGGCCTGAGGGGTTCATTTCCCCAGAAATATGTATGTTCTTACACCTATAAACATAATAACGCCTTCAAAAGAGTACTACAAGGATATGTTTTGAAATACTTCTGTTATTGCGTTAATTTCTTTTCAGTAATATATAAATCAATCATCTTGTATTACTTATCGTTCTCATAACTGAAAAAATTTTGTTAGATTTGAGAGTTCAAGTTTTTTATACTTACCTATATATTTTATACTTATTCCTTAAATTATTTTGAAATTAATGGTATTAATAATTTCCCATCTTTCCTGAAATCTTCTCCAAGACCACATTGAACAAAATTAGAAATGTTGATTATTATTTAGAATAAGTTCATGAAAAATCAATGAAAAATAATTCGGAAATCGCGAAAATTATTGATAGATCACTGAAATGATCAAGAATATGTTAGAAATCATTACAATTAATGGAAAATCATGGAAATCCTCTGGAAATCCGAAAATGTACACTATTTTTCAGAAAATTTGCTTCTTCTAGTATCCAGCAAGCATGGGAATCGTGTGGAAGAGGTACATTGCTATCCTGTAGACAAATAGATGTCTCAAGATAATGTGACCCATTTTAAAGGACTATAACTTCAAGGCAAAATGAGATAGCGACGAACGGTTTTCACTGGTGCACAAAACTTACCAAAAATTTTACAAAAAGTTTTCTTTTGTCATTGGCACTAGTTTTACTTCTACAGGTGCGCAAAATTCCATCTTCCAAGACAATTATGGTCCCTGGAAAACGGCTGGTGTGTAAATTGAAATAACTCCTTTATTTTTTAGTATAACTCTATCAAACTATAAATTTTTGAAAAGAGGAGAAGTGTCTCTATCGAATGGTAATATAATCTACGAAGTGTTCCATTTAAAAAATGATCACAATTTTGAATTAAAAAGTGGCAATTTTTTTTCAAGCACCTTTAGAAGTAAAACAAACTAGTACCAATGACAAAAGAAAACTTTTTGTAAAATTAACAGCACCAGTGAAAACCGCTCATCGCTATCTTATTTTGCCTTGAAGATATAAGCTTTTAAAATGTGTCAGATTATCTTGGGACACCCTGTATTTGTGAATAGGGAATGTCTTATTAGTGGGAAAATGATCAAAACATGATTTTTGTCGGTAAAAATCAATCAAGCCGTTGATCGATTACTTCTGTTGGATCTTTCAGGTGGCACTGGGTTCTCCCCAAGAGATGTCACACCTGAAGCAACGAGAGCAGTCATAGAAAAGGAGGCGCCTGGCATCGCCTACACCATGGTATACAAGAGCTTAGCCATTACCGACATGGCTATGCTCTCACGCGCCGTCTGTGGCATCAGTTCAAAGACGCTCATCATAAATCTTCCCGGTAGTGCGAAAGCGGCCGTTGAATGTTTCGGATTCATCAAGAGTTCCATTCTCCACGCGGTCGCACTTCTTACTGAGAACAAGCAGCTAGTGGAGACTGCTCACCAACAAATTCAGGGAGTTCCTAAATCGATTCAAGCGGAGCCCCCATCTGCTGAGGAAACTCCCATTACTGACTCAGCAGTTCCAACTAAGAGCAAGGTAAACAGCTGACCATGGGCTGTTCTAGATGGGGGCTTGACGGGGCTAAGCTCCCCCAAATCTTGAATTAGCTCCCCCAAATTTACCCAATCCGTCCCTGAATAAAAAAATTTTAACTACATAATTTTAGTAATTTCACAAGTTTATTAGTTTTATTTAATCACATTAACACCGAGTTGACATTCTTCCCATCCTAGGTCATCGCCAGGATGGTTGCCAGGCTATCCCTGCGAATAAGTCTTGATCTACGAGTAAACAGAGCTGGGCAAATACTCTGAAAAAAATATTTAAATATTAAATAATAAATACTTTAGAAATACTAAAAGTGTTTAAATATTAAATATTTTTAAAAAGGGAAATGTATTTAAATACTAAATACTGACATCGAGCAGTTCAATACGTCAGGTATTTAATTCTGTAAAAAATATTTAAATATTTTCCAAGTATTTAAATATTTAAAAAAGTATTTGAATACTTTCTAAGTATTTAAATATTTCCCAAATATTTAAATACAATCTAAATATTTTGGCAAAATGACGATTGTAGCAGCATTACACATTACACAACACACACCTTTGCGCTAGCTCTGTAGGCAAGCAGGTCTTGACAAGTGAACTTGTGAATCTGCATCATTCATATATTCGGAAATATTTCTCCTATTAGAAAAGTAATTTAATACTTTTCAAATCATTTAAATATTTCACTTATTTAAATAATCAAAAAGTATTTAAAAACTTAAGAGTATTTAAATACTTTTTGATTATTTAAATACTTTGATAGTATTTAAATATTGCTAAAGTATTTAAATACTTTTAACGTCAGTTACTTAAATATTAAGTATAAATATTTCAAACAAAGTATTTGTAAGTATAAACACAAATACTTGTTCTATAAATATATTTAAATAGGTACTGAATATTTAAATACTGAGGAGTATTTAAATACTTATAAGTATTTGTAAGTACAAATAGTGCCCAGCTCTGCGAGTAAACAATTTAATTAAAAATAGTTTGGTGGAATGGGAATAGAACCCACGACCTCTGGGTTGAGCGATCGAGACGCTAAGCCCTGAGCCACCGGCTCGCCATTATCCATAAAATCATTTGTATGTTACGTTTCTGTTTTTCTTGTTTACAGGTAAAGATGAATAATGCTGCTAACAGAAATCGCAAGTCTCCTTATTCTATGATAGAAGTAAATGCAGCATTGGAAAAAGTAATAAATGAAAGTAGACCGAGCTTAGAAAAAGAAGAAATGCCTTTCGATAAGGCGTTGAATAGAATACTCGCTGAAGACATATATGCTGAAGAGCCCTTTCCGCCATTTCGCGCTTCCATTAAGGATGGATATGCCGTTAGAACGTCTGACGGAATTGGCGAGAGAATTGTGAGGAATGTAACAGCAGCAGGAGATACGGTAGAGATAATTAGATCAATGTTATTATGAATTTTACTATTTAGGAGTACGCAATGTGAAGGAACGATTGGAAATGTTGTCCTCCATGGTTTTGTCAAGGTTTTCTACGACGTCCTTTATAATATTTAACTTGCTGAATTAACAAGATTGTATATAATTGTTTCATGACAAGCTTAAAATTTATGAAAACTAATTTTGGGGAGTAATAGACTAGTCTTACGGTAATAAAAGACTGCATACTCTGTAGGAGCCCAATCGTATCGCTCAATGCAAACCTACATACTCGACAGCTTTCGTCAGATCTTTCCAAAATTATTAACTTTTTATGAGCTGTAGACCATGACCTTTCTATGTTTCTAGCCTCCCGAAGGAAAACTTAAAGAAGGAGAAGTGATCAGGATATCCACAGGAGCACCTATTCCTTTAGGAGCTGATGCTGTCGTGCAAGTGGAGGACACAACTCTAACTGAAAGATCTCAAGACGGGTCACAGGAAGTAAAAGTTAAAATTAACGTCGAACCGAAAGTTGGGCAAGATATAAGGTAATTTTTCGCAAACCTCATTTTTCTCTATACTTATTCAGAGTTAAAATAGCCCACATTTCCTGGAATATGTCGGCAAATTGAGATATATGGTACTGGGTATGTATACACTCGAACAGATGTGCCTAAATAGATTGAGGGCAAGTTAATATTACATATCTTTGTTTCTATACAATTTCTTATATTTTAAAACAACCGTACAGTGTTATTGGTTATAGATAGATGGCCTGAACTTCTTAAGTCTGTTTTCAAATATAAAGTGCGTAGACGTCATGTCTCGTTATACTGAGTATACTATAGTGAGCTGTCGAATACATTGGTTTAATGGGTCTATCTCTGATAAGGAAAATATTCCCAAAATTTGTTTTGGTTATATCTCTCTTATTGTTATCCAACTTTATGTAAAACCGTTAATTTATTTAAGACTTTTTTCATTTCATAAATTATCAGTTAAGAAAGGGAATTAATTCATTTATAATCAGTTATCTATAACTTTCCAAATCTACCTAACATTATTTATTTGTGACAGGGAAATCGGAAGTGACATAGCAGCGGGTGAATTGGTGCTACATAAATTTGAACGTATATCTCCAGCCTGCATAGGTGTGCTAGCAATGTTGGGCAAAACAAAGATAAAAGTGTTTAAGTAAGTTTATTTATATTTTGAAAGTGAAATAACCTTCGGTTTTTACCATTCATAATAATCTATAGTTTTACCGAACTCTCCATACAGCAGAGATTAGAAAAGCTATAGTTATGAATACTTATAATTATCATTGGAAAAAGGCGCTATCTGGATTAAAATTTTCTGAATTTTAGGCGTGCTTCTGTTGGAATTCTCTCAACAGGAAATGAGCTTAAAGCACCAAATGAAGAACTGAAACCTGGACAAATTCGTGATAGCAACAAAGTTACATTGATTAGTTTACTCAAAAGATACAGCTATGAATCAAATGACTGTGGAACAGCTAAGGATGAGTACGTATTATACCCTCCCAGTATTGTTTAGTAATAGTGGATGATTGCTTAGTTGTACCACTGGATTCCAGTAAGTATCAAAGGTCAATGAACTTTTTTAAATGAAAGTGTAATTGTATTGCCAATTGGATTCCAGTAAATGTCTTTGGTCAATGAATTTTGTTGAATGAATCTGTAATTGGATTTTCAATTGGATTCCAGTTGGCCATAGAGATCATTAACTTCTGAAAATTGAAAGTATAATTACTGGATTTCAAATTAGATTCCAGTGGGTAACCGATGAAGTATTTGACCTCTTAAAGTGGAAAGTGTTGGATTTTTAAGAAGATTCTAGTAGTTGTAACTAACTCGCAGTCAGTCAGATAGCCAGTGCCTACTAGAATCTAATTGAAAATCCAATTACCCTTTCAATTTTTAAAAGTCGATTGCCAATTTTCAGTGTTCTGTGACATCAACTGTAATTCAATTGGAATTCCAAGTACACTTTCAACTTTCGCAGGTAAATAACCTCTATGGCCAAACTTCATTGGCCTCTGACATTGAAATCCGATTAGGCATTGACCCGACTCGACCCGTTCCGTATAGTAGACGCATACCTTTTAACGAGATTAATATGAATCTACGTCTGTATGCTCTATTAGACTTCTAGAATTTATGCAACTACTACTTATCAGTGGCGGCTGGTGAAATTTGGGAATGGGGGGTATAGGGGGAAAAAATGCGCCGCAGGCGAAAATTTTGCATTTTTCAAGGTCAAACACCTTAAAATTAAAAATTAGAAATTCGTAGAGCCAAAATATTTGCTTGAAGAAATAGGTTTCGTTAGGCAAATATCCCCTTTTTTGATGCGATTGACAGAAAAATTAAAAAATTATTTTCCATATTTCACTTCACACGTTCACTTTCCACTGTAGTCATAGGAATTGTGCACAATATAGTTAATAGTTCAACCGATTCCGAAAACGTCGTAAGTAAATTATTTTTATTTAACATTTGTAATAAAGCAACCGCACCACTACTGTACGTTTCACGAAGTTGTATCCCGGATTGGAACGTTCGGATTGTCTGGATTCGCTGGCCAATCCTGTGCGAGACTGGCACGCGCGCTTAAATCACACCAACTCAATTTGTAGCGGTCCGTAACCGAGATGTGTTAATGCATTGAATTTAACTAATAACATGACAACGCTCCATACGTTGGAGATATATACTAACATTCCAATCCGGGATACAACTTCGTGAAACGTACAGTATGTTGTATGAAATCATCTCTAGAATACATTATATACAGCTCATTTTTTAATTTTGTAATGTTGATCTTTGGAAATAAGGCACAACACTGTTTTAATATGTTCCAGAGGAAAAACTACTCTATAGTTGTTAAATTCCTCCTTTTCAAACAAATTGGCTATAGTTAAAAAATCAGTAAATTGAAATCTCTCACGTACTTTCATTAATATGATGTCACATATTTCTTTGCACTGCATTACCTTTGAGTCTCCTACAGTAACTTTTCTCTTTTTTCTTAAATTATCCACAGAATGTTCCTCGGAATGTTCTGTTAAAATGTCATCATTATTTATTAATTCTTCTATATTATTTCTTAGACATTGTATAGCAGCTGTAAACGAGTCTAAATTATTTCTAACAGTATTATCATCTAGATAATACTGTTAGAGTCTAACTGCCTCCCCTGTAACTGATTGAAAAGTATCTGTACTCTGTACCGTCTGGTCGACGGTGCAGCGCCCATTCAATGACGTAACAGAACGCATTAGAAAAGACGCGCTGGAAAAATAGAAGCTGTGTATCCTTTTCTTGCGCATGCAAATAGAAAAGAAAAAATAACAGGCACACAGCGGCAGTGCCCAGCCCAGTGGACACACAGATTACACAGACGGTGAAGCGTGAAGCGGTCTAGACGCTAGGCGGATATGTATGCACCAAATGATTCAATATTCATGATGAAAAATGAATAAAAAAATCCACCAAATTATAATAATTATAAAAGTTTATAAAATATCACAACATTCACAAGTCTTCTGTGCTTACGCATAGGGCACGTGCCCTTGTGCCCATTATGACTAGCCGCCACTGCAGTACTTATTATAGTGCTCGTGCGTAAACTTTAATTATTTTGCATCTCCAAAATGATTGTAAATTGTTGTATTTCAGGCCCGACAGCGTTAAATTTGCTCTAGAAAAGGCACTAGCGGCTAATGATATCCTTATAACCACAGGAGGTGTTTCCATGGGTGAATATGACATTGTGAAACAAGTACTTGAGGAAGATTTTGATGCCATCATCCATTTCGCTCGGATCAACATGAAACCGGGGTACGTTTTCCTCCCTTATTTAGATGGCTTTACTATTATGGTCACTTATTTTTATCAGATGTTATTGAAAAACATACATAGACAAAAAAAGACTAACATACATCATAGCTAAAGATGCAAAATCGTCTATTTTGTTAAGTACTTTTAATAAATATTCTAAATTGTATATTTTTTAGGAAACCTACGACATTCGCCACTTTTTTGTATAAAGGACAATTTAAAATGGTGTTCGCCTTGCCCGGAAATCCAGTCTCATGTTGTGTCACGTCTTTATTGTTTGTGATTCCTGCATTGAAATACTTCGAAAGATGCAAAATATACAAATTTCCAAAGAGAATCGCATCAATTGTGAGTATTATTTGAACCAAGTATATGTTACTGATTCTCTCAATTATGATCCTAAAGAATTTTATGCAGAATACTTACTATTAGATTTATAGACTCGTTACTTTAAATTTTAAACTTATGACAGACCTTGGATATTGAAATCGGAACCTGAACTGGAATATTGAAATTTTTCAATAAAAACCTATTGGCAAATCTCAATAGAAAATGAATCAGTAGCCACTAGAATAAGGTTAAATATAATGATTTTTTTACAGCCTGATGTAAGAAACGACGACGATAGACCTGAATTCCATAGGGTGAAATTAGGAAATAGCGGAGGTGATTTAGTTGGTACTTCAACGGGTAAACAAATTAGCAGTCGTCTTAACAGTCTAGCAGGTGCTAACGGTTTGGCAATAGTTCCGAAAACTATACACAGAAATCCAAGTTCTTACTATGAAGTTATAATTTTTGATGATATCAATTAATTACTAATACGTTTTTTTTTATAAAATCTAAAAATATGTTTTTCATTTTTCTTTTAAATAAAGTTTGCATTTTTGAAACTTGAAGATAAGACTCCATTATTTGGTTTTGTATATACAAATTATGTGCATATTATTTATTTATTTATGGTTACACTACCCAACAGGTTGAAACCCAATTACAGGGTAGGAGAATACACATACATGGCATATATCAGAGTACAATAAAAAAACATAAATAATACAATACAAAAAAAAACAAAATTAAGTTAAGAAATGAGGACAAAATTTAAGATCAAATTCAAACTAATATACTACTTTAGTCACCTAATTAATTTGGATTTAATATCACAAATTTTACAATTAAATAAATCAACATCACTGAGCAATAAATTACAATTACTACACATTTCGTACAAAGGAGAGTGTTTAAGTAAGTTAGTTCATGGAGTATTTAAGTAAAATAGATTTGAATTTAAAGACCTAGTATGTAAAGAGGATACATGAAATTGTACCATTTCTAATATTTTGGGACAGTCAATGGTATTATGCAGTAATTTGTATAAAAACACACATGAGTGATATTTTCTTCTGCAGTCCAGGTCAGTAACACCAAACATATTAAGTACTTCCTCTTGAGGAAAACCTCTGGGAGGATAAACCCCTAAGTCTTTAAAATATAAAAATTTTAAAAATCTCCTTTGAGTACCTTCAATTTCACCTTTATGTACATCATAATTTGGGTTCCATATAATGGAAGCATATTCTAATTTAGATCTTACAAATGATTAAATAATAAAATCAAAGTGTTTGCATTAACAAAGCCTTTAGAGTTCCTTAAAATTAAACCCAGCTGTCTATAACAAGTTGCCGCAATTTCAGATATGTGGTCAACGAAAGAAAGTTTGGAGTCAAAAGTTACATCTACATCCTTCAGTTTGTCAAATCTTTGTAATATCTAACCATTAAGTACATAGTCTGTTATTATAGGGCAGTATTGTCGGGTAAAAGTCATAGCATTGCATTTGCTAATATTGAGCGGAAGTTCATTAACTTCACACCATGAGAACAAAGAAACTAAATCATTCTGTAGATTAACAATGTCATCTCTGTTATGAATATGAGTGAAAATTTTTAAGTCATCTGCATATAGTAACGACTTGCAGCTCAGCTTAGAAGTGATATCATTTATATAGATATTAAACAGAAGCGGGCCCAAAACATAACCCTGAGGTACACCAGATGTTGCTCCTACACTCTCAGATGAAAACCCACGATAAGATACAAATTGCAATCTATCACACAAATACGACTTTAAAAACCGTATAGCAGATGGTACAAAACCAATATTAGAAAGTATAGCATATTTTACTACTTAAAAAAATATTACGTAATAGTTATTTCTATTACAAATTTGGTAACTAGTCAATCACCATCATCACCAAGAAAAGTCAATACAAGTCAATATAAGTGCTGTAGGCCCGCAGAACTGAATAGTT
Source organism: Pogonocherus hispidulus (assembly GCA_963924545.1). NCBI lineage: Eukaryota > Metazoa > Arthropoda > Insecta > Coleoptera > Cerambycidae > Pogonocherus > Pogonocherus hispidulus. The sequence goes on from OZ004699.1 coordinate 12,790,143, forward strand.
TTTAGGTTTAACAATATATAAAATTGTACTGATAATAGTTTTATCAAATTAATCTTCAATTAAATAAGATGAGTCGTACCGCTTCCATACCACCGTACTTTCGGCATCTCAACCTTTTTCGCGCATCATCTATTCCGCCGGTAACTGTAAAAATAGTGTTGGTGTGTGGTGCTTGAACGTCGCATGTCACAGTACTTATAATATTATGAACACCAGACGCTTAATACTAGCACTTTCAAAAATCTAGGCTGGGAAGAATATTATCGTCGATTGTTTCACTCCTCTCTAACTTTTCCTCATTCCATCACTGAATAGTGGTTAGGGCGTACCAACATCAGTCATTCCTGAGGCTTAATCGCGGGATTCGCAATAATAATATGCCGCCCCCTCTCTATAAGTCTCAGACTTTCGGGATTCAGACTCAGACATGTGATTAGAATGAGGGGTAGAGATATATTATTATTATATTGCATTGCATTCCGAGATATTGAAAGTTATTAGTGAGATAACCGTATGACTCCTTTATAAACTTTAAAGTGGTTAAAATCCAGAATATGCCACTGAAAGTCTAACTTTCTGACTAACTGAAAGAAACTGCACGAAAATTATGGGCACAATACGCGCAACATAGCAATACAGCAATAACACAGCGATTATTATACAAAAATTTATTAGTAGAAAAATATGTACAATTAAATCGTTAATTTCAATCCATGGAAATGTAAGTAAGATATATTACAATAATTATTTATACATATATGTAATAAACAATAGTTTTGGTTTCAACAAGGTACCTACTTACATGTCATACATTCCAATTGCATCATAATAATATGCTATATATGCCATATGCAATTTTTTAAACATTCCTAATTAAGAACATGCTACAAGTCATATATAAGTGTAAGTACATTTAAACATATAAAATATTTCTTATAGGCATACTACAATTTTTACATTATGATAATGATGACAGAACAAATATTTTTTTATTTATTGACTTGATCAATCATTTCTAGACATTATATCTAGGATCTAGGTAATATACCTACTCAAGCCAGTTATGTTATGAAATCGAATGCATTGTACTATTTGAAAATTATATACAATATACAATAGAAATACAAATTCACAAAATTCAGTCTTTTGTAAAGTTCCCAGATTTCCGAGGCGTTGCAGAAGGATATATTGACAGATAAACCATTTTAGTTTTTCTAAATCGATTTTTTTTATTATCATTAAGTTTAAAAAAGATCCTAAAAAACGACTAATCCTACTTATTTTTAGCCGTAGAATCCGAATCTGCAATAAAAATATAGCTTTCTATGTAAGATTTCAAAGGTACCCCACTGCCTCACCTACAGGGAGGGAGGGAGGGTGGACTAATTTTAGTACTATTGCATTTCCTCCGCTAAATAATTAAATTTTGATTAAGTATAGGTGTTTTTTCGTAGAGTGCTTATTTCTCGAGATATTTGAAAGTTTCAGGTTAAAAGACGCACCCAGTATATTATGTAAAAAGTATATATTGAAAGAACAAAACTTTGTGTATATCTAGTTATCTATTATAGCGAGTTAATACATTTATTAAATTCCTGTCTATCATTTAAAACAACAAATGGATGAATATATCTATACAATTTTCAACATGTGAAGCGGTTTACACCAAATCTTATCTTGCAAATCGTAGTTTGGTTTGGGAGACCTTGCCGTTATTGCTACATCCAAGATTTGTAGAGCTCGCTTAGACAAGACAAGGGGTTGGTATTCCAAACTGCCTCCTATTTCAACAGACGTTTCTTGTTGTCCTTGTTTGCTGCAAAAAAAATAAAATTGTTTATCATCTGTCATTGTCACACATTGTAATTATGTTTTCCGTCAAATATCTCATTCCTTATTTTGGTTATTAACATTTGGTTTTATTAACTTATTTTTTGGTCATTAATGTGTAATTTATTGTGTAATTATGAACATTTTTGTTATTTTCAAATAAATACGGACCTATAAAGGGACGATTTTGATCTTGTTTATAATAATATGAGGAAGACAAAGTCCGTCGTAGTGTTTCCTTCGTCCCTTCGTCGGTATATATTGTCTAAAGTAAAGGAACATCCTTGAACGCCTGGTTTGAATGCAGTCTCGTTAACCAGGCTTTACTACAGTTCCATCATAAAAGTCAGGGAAATCTATGGTCAAATGAGGAAGATCTGTGCCGACGTGATATTTTATAATATATTGTAGTATAACAAAATGACCTATGAAAATCACACAATATCTCCCTGGAAACTGCAAGATGTAGCGTTTATTGTAGGGCCTCTTTCTCAGAATTTTAGCCCAGTAACAAGATATCTCAAATACCTATAAATTCTTTTTCAAAATCAATGGTATCAATTCATTTTTGTTAAAAGTTTATCAATTTTATATTATTATTAAAATCCTTCATAAAATCTGGCACAAGTGTTGCTGCTCAACCAGTACAAGTGTCTTGAGTGGTTTATACATTTGTAATACCTATAGGTATCTATTCATTTATCTTTAGAAGTCAACAACACAAGACAACACAATACAAGGTAAGTCTGGAAATCTTTATTCCTTGTACCTATGTTTATCAAACCCCGACTGATTGACTTAATGACTGTCATTTTCAACATTATATAGATAAGCAAAGACCAGATAATTAAGTGAGTTCCGTAGTTTACTGAATAAAATATTGAAATTTACTCTCATATTATCGTTAAGAGGTTAAGATGATTAGATTCTCGTGAAGTTATTATAGAAGGGTCTTCAACGTAGATTGTAGAGCATGTGCTTGATGAAAAATAATCAAATTTGTTTTGATATATATGACAGAAACAGCACAGGGTTCAGAACTGAATCCTGTGGAACACCTAACGACACGCGTCCCTAGATACGTTTTGTTATTGGAATAATGTGTTTACGTTTCCTAAAGAGAAGTTAATGTAAAATTGGCAGGTTAATACTGTAGACATTCAACTTACACATTAATTTTTGATGACTGACACAACTCAATGCCCAAATTCGGTTATTTTACTTTGATACTCACTTATTCAATTTAGGAGTTGAAAAAAGAAGTTCCGGGAGAATCCCTTGAGGACTGACTGTCACCACTCTAATGCCCATTGGCATTAGTTCCTGCCTCAAGGCTCCACTGGCGCCTTCCACTGCGTACCGGCTGGCTGCGTACGCTACGAGACCGGCTCCTAGATTCTCTGTGGCCCCCAGAGTCACAATTCGGCCACCGGCGTTGCGAAGAAGACTTTGGAACTTTCTGGCAGTGCGTAGGATTCCTATAACGTTAGTCTTCAGCATGGCGTCCCAGTGAGCGATGTCCTGCTGGTCGAGGCGTCCACGATACGACAGGCCGCTGGTGTTCACTACAGCCCATATGCCTAGAAAACATATTTTGCACGTTTAGAATAAGAATTTCTAACTATTATTATTATATAACTATATTTTAACTATTTTATTAAGGAATGACATTTGATTCTAAAATATAAAACTTGACATTAAGGTTTTAAATAAATAAGAAAGGCAAGTTAAGTTTTTTACTTGGTTATTTTATGAAATTTCAAACTCATACTTAATTTAGAAAGGATGTAGAAGACGAAAAGACTTACATAACGTAAAAATTGGAGAAATATTTCTTGATAGTAGGTACTTTAACATTATTTACTAGTACTTTTCTAAACTGAAATTCACAAAGTCTAATATTTAGGCTTTGAGAGAAGAGAAAGCAATTTTAATATTACTATTGAACAGCGTGATTAGAATGGACATTATGTGTTAAGTGCAAGGGTTATAATTATTTATCTAAATAACTAGTATCTAATAGAGTGCAACTGCAAGGTCGGTTTTTGTCTCCCTGTAAACATTTTGTATATGAATTATCACTATTTTCTTCCTGAAAGGAAGTGAGTCTTTTTATAAGGAAAAATAATATTTCAGCGAGGAATTACGGAGACACGTCTTCACGTCTATCTGCTGAAGCGGGGTATGCTTTATTATAGCATAATGGTTACAATTATGTGTAATGTAATGGTTTTCTCCTTCAGTTTTATTATATTTATTAAAGTGGGTATCTCGTTTCACACCTTTGAATATCTTTTTCGATCGTTTTCATGTAAAGACAAATGATTTTTCTTCATAAATTAAATAATATTTCTAGACGATAGCGATCGTACGAAATTCATTATAGTATCTATTAAATAATAAGGATGTAGCACATCCTCTAATATGTATGCAGGCCTACATATTTTTCATTATAGCCGAATGTTCACAAATATTATCTTGTATGCTGATGGTACCTTAAAGGAGTTCATTGGTTGCAAAAATTACTCGGCTTAGATGTCGCAGATGGTAATTTTTAAAGGAGTAGATACATTTTGTTTGACAGTGAAAAAATCTTTTCTTTGACAATCTTCCTTCTCGTATCAGCGTCTCCCTCGGAAGTTGCTGATCATCATGGCTATCCTAACTTTTGATACTGCTGATCTAAATAATTCGACGGACGACACGCCAAACCATTCACGAAGATTTCGTAGCCACGAAATTCTCCGGCGCCCTACACTTCTTCGGCCCACAATCTTGCCCTCCATAATAAGTTTTAGCAACTGATAACGTGTGCCGCGCGAGATATGTCCCAGGTACTCGAGCTTGCGTTTTTTTATAGTAAAAAGGACTTCCAGTTCCTTGTCCATTCTCCTTCAAACCTCCTGGTTTGTGACCCGGTCTCTCCATGAGATTCTCAACATGCGTCTGTAGGCCCACATTTCAAACGCCTCCAACCTTCTTGTGGTTTTGCCTTGTTCAGTGTCCAACCTTCTAAACCATAGAGCAACACGGGAAATACATAACATTGGACCATTTTTATTCTTATTTGTAGTAATAAGTCTGGAGCTGTCAGTAATTTTTTTAGTTTTATGAAGACCTTTCTCGCCGTGTTCAATACGTGATAGAATTTCTTGCTTATGCTGAACATCTTCATTGATTAAAGTACCGAGGTATTTGTACTGTTGGACTTGTTCTATAGTTTTTCCGTCTGCTAGGAGTTGACCTATCTTTTGTTTTATTTTAGTTACCAACATCCATTTAGTTTTGTTGATGTTCATGTGGAGGCCATATTCTTTACTAGCTTTGGCCACTTTGTCTACCAATCTCTGTAGGTTTCCTAGAGAACTTGCGATTAAAACGGTGTCGTCAGCGTACCGGATATTATTAATGTTTTTCCCGTTTATTACTATTCCAGTTGGTTCGTCTTCCAATGCCTCTCGAAAAATATTCTCCGAGTACATATTAAATAACATTGGAGATAAAATGCACCCCTGTCTGACATCTTTCCGTATGCTGATTTCTTCGGAGAGAACGTTATCTATTTTTACTTTAGCCGATTGACCCCAATATAACTTTGATATTATTTGCATATCGTGGTAGTCGATGTTCAGTTTTTGCAGGATTTTCATTAGTTTGTCGTGTTTAACATTGTCAAAAGCTTTGCTATAATCCACGAAGCAACCATATAAGTCTTGATTAACGTCTAGGCATCTCTGCGCAAGAACGTTAAAGGCGAAGATGGCTTCCCGAGTCCCAAGACCGTTGCGGAACCCAAATTGTGTATCCGATATTTCAGCTTCACATTTGTTGTATATTCTAGAGTGTACAATTCTTAAGAATATTTTTAATACGTGGCTCATTAGACTTATGAGTCAGTGGTCGTCACATTTAGATGGTCGAGACTTTTTTGGGATTGGGACAAAGGTGGACAAAAGCCAGTCATGTGGAATGTTACCCGTTCTATATATATCATTGAATAAGTCTAAGAGGATTCGCATCGAATGTTCGTCTAATAATTTCAAAAGTTCACAATGCACATTGTCCGGTCCTACTGCTTTACCGTTTTTCGCTATGTTTATAGCGTGGTCAATTTCAGTTCGCGTTATTTCAGGTGCGTTCTCTATCATAGTTAACTCATGATCAGTTGTTCGTTGATCGTCGAACAGTTGCTTTATATATATATCTTTGACAATACCTAAGTATTATTTATTGTTTAATTTCAGATCATTGTTTACTCCTTTACGGCTTGGGACGATATCTATATAATTATAGGCCATCGTAGTAAACTGGTACTTTTCACAAATAATATAATATACGTTACTCAGAAATAATAATAATAATATATGTGTTTTATTTACCAAAACGGTGATACAATGAAATAATACAGAGAATATATTATTTTACTAAATTAATTATAATAACATTTACACAAATAATTAAGCGTAAGGCAAATTTAACACAAAGAAAGAAAGCCCACAAAGGAAGACCTGCACGTGGGCATATCATTTATGTGAATTGTTTAATACATTTTAAATAATTTTTGGTGTACAAAAGCTAGTTATGAAAAGAAATCAAGAAGAAAGAAAGAAAGGAGGCAACTAAACAATACTGAGTGTGTCTATGAAGATATTACGTTATTACTTGATGAATTGCATGTCTAGGCATCTGGATGATCCATTGCTTTATTTTAACTTTAAAAAGTGCTAATGAGTGTAGACTTTTCATTTGTCTTGGCACTATATTATATATTTTTGGAGCAAGGTAAGTATATGATTTTTGGCCAATTGTTTTGACCATTCTAGGAACAAGGTTAGATTCAGCTTTATGCCTTGTTTCATGAACATGATCTATCCTAGTCGTTCTATTATTAATAATATTTTTACGTTGGTGTAAGACCAATGCTAAACCGAAAATTTGTCGGGCGTCCGTTAATCCAGATTCCACAAATAATGCATCGCTCGAGTAGATATAGCACTTGTTGAATATTATTTTTAGAATCCATTTTTGAGCCGTATCTAGTTTTTTGTAATAACAATTCGCTACACCCCCCCAGGCAATGATACCATAACTTATATGAGTCTGAACCAGCGCATAATACATTAGTTTTAGGTGGTATATTCCAAAGAATCTTTTCAGGTATTTGAATTTATATAGCATATATCTCAATTTACCGACTAATTTATTAATATGTTCATCCCATTTTACGTGACTGTCAATGGTAATGCCCAGATATTTAACACTGGGGCTAGAGGATATTGAGAATACTTGATTATTAAAATGTATTTGCATTGTAGTGAAGTCAGGAAGATTTGACTTGTAACTACTATAAGGTGAGTACACAGTTTTTTCAAAATTAATAGTCAGCAGTTTATTATTAAAAAAATTTAATATAACAGGTAACTCATTTTGTATTTTTTGTTTCAGGGCTGTCCAGCTAACGTCTTTATAGAAAATAACGGTATCATCAGCAAAACTGGTTATATTTCCAGATACAGGTAATTGAAAAAGATCATTTACATACAATGTGAACAGAATCGGTCCAAGTACAGTTCCTTGTGGAACCCCATAACTCACATTTCTTTTGGAACTTATGTTACCATTAATATTGACACATTGCTCTCTATTAGTTAAATAGCTTTTTAATAAACTGTGTACTTTACCTCTAATTCCATTTATTTCTAAAGTTCGCAATAAGTCCGGGTGGCTGACCTTTTGCTAGATCTATGTAAATGCAAATTGCAGGTTTCGATTCGTCTAAACTTTTGTATATTTTTGCAGTTAGTTAGTTAGCAAAATGGTAATTATAACCATTTTTTATCTAATTGGTCAACCAAAGTTGGCGATTCATTCAGTCAACCAATCATTTACATGGACCACAACGCCAAGCGATACTGAAGCAATTTTTACAGAGAGAAAACATTCACAAATTTGCAAGCTCGACCGATTGACGACTACACTTAAATCCTATAAAGCACATCTGTCATGTTCGAGTTCGCGTGCTGATCAGTTTTATAAAAGTTTTATAAACTGCAATGTCGCATAATTAATACGTTTATAAGCTTTGACCTTTATATAATAGTCCTGTTTACCTATTGACCTGTTTCTTGAGTATTTTAAATATTTCAGTCTAAAAAACGTTTAGTTACCTACAAAGAATAGTTTCACTTTCCACGTAGTTTCTTACAGACTTACTGAGCCAATAAATAAATCAACTCCCTATGCCGGATAAAGTAAAATAAAGCAATTACGTTTTTATTTGAAACAAATGGTGGAAATATGGTATTAAAGGATCTTATCAATTAAACTAATTACAGAAAAGACTAAATCGATTCAATCACGGCAGGCTAACTTAAATAGGATAGTTTAATTAAATCGCTCACTGCAGTTGAGCACAATCAAATCAATCGTATCTTTTAATGAGGAACAGCTTTTCATGACAATACTGTGGGTAGGTACTTGTCAGTATAAATTAGTGTTCTCGCTAATATAGCATAAATCCCAGTTAATTAACTAAATCTCTTATTGCAGTTCAATACAATCAAGACATAATTTTTTTTAACATGGAAGAATATTCCGCGACACAACTCACTGAGAAAATTCTATTTATTTACTACTTTGCTAAGAAATAACACTTGAAACTGCAAAAAATTTAATCATTACAGCATTTAGACACTAAGGGTACATAAAATACACAACACCCAGACGCATTAATTGTAATTATTACTTAAATTAAAGTAAAATATTAAAATAATTTAAAAGACTAACTTGCTAGAATGCTAGCATCGATATTAGATTAATTTTCTGTCGTAAAACAACAAATTAGTAGTTATTTGCCTTCATTAATATTGATTATTAGATACATTAGCGACCGTAGTTAAAATCTTGAATAACTACTACAACATTGATATTCATTGATTTTTGCTTCCATTATTAAATCGTTTCAGCACAGTGGCTTTAATTGTGATTACTAATGATTAATGCCCTTAAATGTATACACATAATTATAATTAACATAGACTATTGGAAAGGGTGTCCTAATTATTATTCCGTAAATAAAAATAATTTATCCGAATTATTCTTCAGATTTATACTGTGTGAAATCAGGTTTCATGTAACGATCACTGTTTGCGACACATTTTTTTTGCTTTTTCAGTTCCTTCGAGTTTGATATTTTCAGCATCTTTACACCAGGTTAACAGTTAATTACGCTGCCATGATTGCTTTTTAATCTTTTCAACTCCTTTTAGAAAGAGAGGGGTGAATTGAGGTAAACATCTGATAGTTAATTGTTATTATGGCTACTTTGCTGTCAGTAGAATGTCTGTATTTAAAAAGTATCACATATTAAAAGAGTTATCGTTGCGATATAATATCTATTTGGTATTTTAATATGAAAGCAGTTATACAGGGCTTAATTCTAAACATGGGCTGGGTTAATTCTAAACATTTTTTATTAATGAACATGGGTTCGATTCGTTTTTAATTAGAAGTTACAAACATACCGGATAATCCTCAAATGTCGCTCACCCCTATAACTAAAACCAACAATAACCAATAAAAATTAAACTAAATAAAAATAACAAAACTTAAGACTATAAAAATTGTTCGAAATGTCCACCCTCGGCTTGAATGCAAGCCTCACTTCGACGAACTAAAGATTCGGTCACTCGACCCATGAGATTTCAATCATTTCTTATTTGGTTAGCTGCATCTTGAATTCTTTGAAGTAATTGCTGATGGGTATTGATTTCAACATCGTAGACCATCTGCTTCATGTGCCCCCATAAATAAAAATTGAAAAAAAAACCCTAATTGAAGGGTTATCAAGGACAGTATCTATGACATTTTCTTCAATAGGATGAATGGCCTTTTTGGAGCGGGGTGACCTGCTTCTCGAAGTCTACGAGATGATGCACTAAACGTGTGGGCAGGTTGGTGTCCATTTGGATACTTGCGTCGATATTCTCGACCTGCTTGTCTCGCGTTGCCATTGGAATATACAAACATAATATCTGCAGTTGTGAATAAATTCATTTTTAATTTATAACTTTTTCACGAAGTGTCAAATAAATAATTAAAATGACAGAAACAATAATTAGGTATTATCATATCAACTGGCAAGTATGAAAATATGATTCTTTAAATGCTTGTAACTTCTAAACATTAAAGGGAGGATTGAGACAGGGAGGTGGATTAAGCCCCTTACTGTTTATTATATTCATGGATGAGATTATAAAGAAATGTTCTGCAAAGACAAAGAAGCTATATGTAGGATATAGAAATTTACAGAAAGTTGGCATTTCAGAAGGAGCATTTGCAGACGATATAGTAATTCTGACAGCAAGTGAAAAGGACCTACAAAATAATTTAGAAGTATGGAATAAAGTATTACAAGAAAATGGAATGGCACTGAATATAAGTAAAACTAAAGTAATGGTAGTTGGCGAAGAACAAGACGAAGTAAATATACAACCAGAAGGTGCTAAAATAGAACAAGTGCAATCTTTTCAATACTTAGGCGTGGAAATAGAGGACAGTGGAAAATTAGAAGTAGAAATTAATAAAAGAATAAAAAATACACTGAAATTGTATTACGCATTGTACTACGATGGGCAAGAAATTTATATATAAGAGAGAAATATCAAGAACCACAAAGATAAATGTATTTAAATCAATTTATAGACCAATTCTGACATTCGGGTGCGAATCATGGGTGTTAACGAAAAAGCAGAAGAGCAAAATACAGGCCGTAGAAATGAAATATCTTAGAGGAATCAGAGGAGTCACAAGAAGAGATAGAATGAGAAGAGAAGACAAATGAGAGAAACACAAAAATAAGAGAAGAATTAAAAATCCAGTCGACTCTACAGTTCATTGAAAGACGACAATTAAGTTTTGGGGCCACCTAGAGAGAATGGAAAGTACAAGACCTGTCAAACAAATATGGAAGGCAAAAATACTGAAGAAAAGAAAAAGAGGAAGACCGAGGCAAACTTGGGATGGAGTAATAGGAGAAATACTAAAAAAAAGGGAAAAACATGGACGAATGCAGAAATATTAGCAAGAAATAAGAAGGAATGGGCGAAATTTGTATATAATTGATAGTAGAAATTTAAAAATGAAATGAAATGTAATATACTGCCCTACACCTAAATGTGGTAAAAGGGCTTTCTGATAATATATATATAACTTCTAAACAAAAACGAATCGGACCCAAGTTCATTAATAAAGAATGTTTAGAATTAACCCAGCTGCTTGTAGAACACCCTGTATATGATTTCCGAATATAAAATTTGAGGAAAGCGTCGAGTCGCCACTGCTACTCTAAAAAAAATCAAATACCATCCTCTCCTGCAGGCAGGTGTGCCCTGATGATGTCAACCGCCTCGTGCAGGAGGTCTTCTCTGGTAACGTCCAGGGGCAGCGCGACGAGAGCGCCTTGACCCTGAATGCTCTCGCGGTGTTTCTGCCATGCCCGGATGACCCTGGAGGATGCCGAGTCATCTGAGGAGCCGGAAGAGGCCCCATCTTTTAGGCCAGCAAACACACGGAAGCCGCGGTTGGCCAGATGCAGCGCAATCTGTAAAAAAGGAAACACATCGCACAACTTAACGAAAAACTATCAAAGTAAAGTCAAATAAAAATTTGTGTAAGATGGTACTTTGATATCATAATAGAAATACGTACATTTCCGAATGGTCTGCGAAATTGTTGTATATTGTATTTAATAATAATTGTCTGCTCTTTTCCGAGTTGCGAGTAAATAAGTTTAAAAAACCTGTATAGGTTTAAAGTGCGAACCAGAATTAAGCAAAGTGCAATGACCGGAAAAAGAGTAGATCTGTGTTGTCACATTTATTTCTAAAGTATTTTTATTTAAAACTGGAAACGTATTAACTACCTTATTTACCCATTTTTTTACTTGTCTTTAACGTTCCTTATCCCTGTTGTACCTTATTAAAGCAAACACAATGTTTAATTTGTCTTTTACTTAATAATATCAAGGCATTTCCAAATATGTGGCAACTGCGAAATTCGTAAAGTTGACGACAAGCTGTTCATCCTTATTTAACATACATATTCTGGCATTTACGCTTTTTTTTTTCTCTGAGCTTCAACGACGTTGATTGGTCGAATCAGGAACCAATAAGCGACTGCGCTCGAGGTAGTAGGGAAACAGTGGCGTGATGTTGGGTTATTTCGCGCGCGTTTCTTAACGGTAAAAATTTGTGGTAAAATTATCAGTGTATTTATTCTTTGTGTCAGTGTTTATACTTATTTGTGTTAGTTAAAAAAGTGGAAGTGCATATACTAGAAGTATTCTATAGAATAGTATACGAGTATATATTAACTGAAATGTGCCCAATTGTAAAACAGAATACGCACGCCCATGCATCACCGCATTTTACCAGATCGGTGAGGTCATTCCACTTTCCTTAATTCTGGTTTTTACTGTAGTTAGGAAAATCACAAAGTAATAAACCATTTAAATGACAGTTTGCGTCCATCTTCACCGTCATCACTCGACTGCCAAAATAATTTCATCTTGTCTTTTACATAGGTATCTCCAACAACTCCCTTTTTAATTTTCGTCCAATGTCGGAAAGTGTTCAAAATCTCCAGAATATACGACAAACTTTTGTGCAAATACATCTAAAGGAAACTGGTGGTCTTTATTTCAAACATTTAAGTATATAAATATTATTGGTCCACATTGAAATATTCATAAATATACCTTATTACATGAAATTTGCTACTTTACAACCCCCTTCCGTTTAAAACTTGCGATTTTAAGAGTCGCTCTTTAAAGAGAATAAGGTGAAATTGGGAAGATTGCACTATTTTGTCGAAAGTTTTTCAAATTTCCGCACTGTTACCTGCAAACCAATGGCGTTATCACAAGACGTCACCAGAACTGGTTTTCCAGCTCCTGGAGCGTTCTCAGAAAGTTCAGAACCACCGCTAGCACGTATCTTGCACAGCAGGTACAACAATAGAGCGCCAGCTATGGAGAACAGGGCCACCAATTGCAGTGCGAATACAAGGGCCGTCTGGTCGTCCATAGTCACAGAACTGTAATAAAATAAATGATTATATTACAAAACATCGTTCAATACAAATCAAAAAGATGTTACAATGTGTTTCAGGATGGACGTATCAAAATAAACCCAACACCTGAATGGTTTTAGGAAATTTATAATTCTCTTTTCTATAGAAATGTAGATTAAAATATCATTTTGTTCTGCAAAATTGCGGTTAATCTTTAAATTATTATGATTTGAAAAACCATCAATTTTCCTTCTTCCTATAAGACGACCCGATACATCACTCAGTTGCTATAGAATATACACTTTTCAACATGGCTGTGGTTTCATATCTACTACATGGGAATTTATAATTTGTGTTTATATGAAACATACGAAATTACGATACGAAATTTGCAAGTTATGGATATTACTGGAGTAATTTAAATAATCTATAGTTTAACCAATCTACCAGTATTGCACAAATGTTGCATCTAAGATTTATAACTATAGATTTCTCCATTTTACTGTATTTTGTGGTCAGCAGCAGTTTTTGTGGTGAAGTAATGGAAAGAAATATGAAACATTTTAAATATGCGAATAAATAAAAAAAATCTTGTGATATTGTGAAGCGCTTAATCCAAAACTATTTATATTTAAATTATTTAACTATAGCTAATAAAAAAATAAAGACGGAAAATATGTGGTAAGAAGTAAAAATATAACTAGGTATTCATTCATTCCTTTATTGTTAGTATTTACCATATATTTGTTTAGTTTTCTTATCCATAAGTTATAAATATAACTGTAATCTTGTCCGTCCTTGTGTCATGTGAAATATATATTATTAATTGTTTGCTATTATAGCCACCAATTATTTTTTTATTTACGCCTTCTATAAGTACTTACTGTATTTAACATTATCATTGATGTGATAGAATCAACACAAGCTGTACTTATTTTTGTATATTCTTATGTAATTTAGCAAATAAATTATTATTATTATATATAATTTTGTTTATTGGATGGCACCAAATGGATGTTAGTACCACATTAAGTAAACTTTTATTATAACAACAAAATAATAAGCCTTGATGAAACATGTCCCGAATTATCAACAATCAAATAAAACACAAATTTTGTTCAATCATAAAAATTTAATCATAGATGGATAAACAGTTCTATAATTAGGTTTTATATTAACCCAAGATTTCTATAAGATCTTCTATTTAATACTATATTTCGAAATTTTTTAGCAATGCACAAGAATTTTTAGCTAAAACCAGATAAAAGGACACTATGCCTTAAAAAATCACCAGAAATATCAGATCCAGGTTGGAAATTTTCAGAATTCGACCTCTGTGCATACTTATTCTCAATTTACAGATAAGAAACATATTTCAGATTCAGATTTTTTGAAGGGGTGGCACAGAAGTTTATTTCCTTGCTGATGCAAATAAACAATTTTAGACAACATGCTTTAGTTGTTTTTCAGATTAAACTTGCAAGAAAGCTTCAAATATGAATATTTTCTTAATTTCATAAGATATTGTAAAAAGTTAACATTAGTAGTAGTAGGTAGACTGCCACGTTGCAAGATATTAGTAAAGTGTAATAAGTACATTTAAAAATTAATCATCCTTTGATCTGAATTTACAGCAAATGTCTTGTTTATAAATGAACAACCCATACGTAATTACTTGAAGTTATAAATAGCCTTGATGGTCTTGTCGAACAGCTTTTAAGTCTTTATAATTAGGTTTCTCTGTAGGGAGTAAAATGTTGAATTTGACTCTTGAGCTTATGAAAGTTGTTTACAGAAAATAAATTGGCTTGTTATCGGTACAGTTAGTCGGAATAATTCTCAGGAAAATATTGTTATGCTACTACTAAATATAGCAGTAGCATAACAGAAAACTATATAAAAGATCCTAACTTTTATCTACGTTTTCAGATGTTGGCCAATCCGTTTCCTACTGGATGATTAAATTTATAATTTTTTATAATTCTGACGGCAACGAAAGAATAGGGAAAAGTAACAAATTTCATAGTTTAGTAATACGTACAGGAAAAATGAAAGTTAGCACAGCAAGAGCACGAAGGAGAAAATGTAGCGTATTTCTAATGTTAATGTGATGCTAATGTATGCTTAGTTAATCGCAATTTGAAAAGCAATAAACGTAATATGGAGTAAATGCTTTCAACTCTTTCACAATTTTAGTTGAGTTAACTGCATTTTTTTAAATAAATTTCACAATCGAATTCGAATCGTACGAAGGCGTAGAAGGGCCACGTCGAAAATTTTTCTTCGCTCTCGTAGACTTCAGACTTTAAACTCTGAATTCAGACTTTATACTCTGAATTCAGACTTTAAACTCTGAATTCAGACTTTGAACTCTGAATTCAGACTTTAAACACTGAATTCAGACTTTAAAATTAACAACTACATTAATGTCCTGAAAGTATAATACAGGGTCTTTAAATTTTCAGGTCAAAGTCAAAAAATCACCAAAACTCAAATTTTAGTTTATGTAGAATGTTCTATACCTACCTAATATTCATTCCTTGTCATATATACGGATACCACTAATAATGGTACTTATGATACCACTAATAATAAGTGTAGTGCCATGAGAAACAAATGAATAATTTTGCCAAAATTCGGTATATTAATTATCATTTTAATAACAAATCATTTAAATTACCTAACTGAATGTTAAGTGAACAAATTTACATCTCCCAAAAGGTGGTTTTTCCTCTAAGTTACCGCTCGACACTCATAATAGACGGTATAAGTTACTTGTTCAGAGCCTTCATTACAGAGTCCACGGATTAATTTCTCGTTATATACGCCCATATTTTGTAGATACTTTCTTAAGGCACAATATCCCGTTACCTAATTGCAGTCGTACGTTCAGGCATATAACAGTTGACAGTTTAGAGTTCAAAGTCTGAATTCAGAGTTTAAAGTCTGAATTCAGAGTTTAAAGTCTGAATTCAGAGTTTAAAGTCTGAATTCAAATATTAAAGTCTAAATTCAGAGATTAAAGTTTGAATTCGGAGATTAATGTCTGAATTCAGAGTTTAAAGTCTGAATTCAATGATTAAAGTCTAAATTTAGAGATTAAAGTCTGAATTCAGAGATTAAAGTCTAAATTCAGAGTTTAAAGTCTGAATTTTAAAAAAATTTCATACATGGCCCTTCTACGGCTTCGTAGAATCGAACCTCTATAAACATAATTAAAAACTCTCTCTATAAAATAAAATGTTTAAAGGGACAACGAAACTTTTCCTAGTTGCTGTGCCTTTTTTCAATTAAAATTTTTATATGGCGCCCTACCGTAAGTAAAACATACTATTCGTAAGTAAGAGATAAAAATAAATAAATCTCTTGGTCTTGTTAAATAAATAAATAAAACTCTTAAATAATAATGTCTTGGTTAACTTAATTATGAAGCTTTTACAATATTTCCCTGCGCCCCTGTGAAGAGGCCACGGCGCACAGTTTGGGAATCACTGGCCTTAATGTATTCTAATAATGATGCGATTTGCAGTAAATATAAACAGAGCAAAGTTTTCAAAATGCTTCATAATATGTTGAACAATAATCATTTATGTATCAAGAGCGTAAACAAGGCGTTTTGACACGTGGCAACAATAATTAAAAAGTACGAGGCGTGAAGCTCTGAGAAATTTAACACCCCAAGGCCCAAAAACACCAGAGGCGGTAACCTTTTTCATATATCAGCGCTACCGAATTGGGATTAGGTACACAACAGCTCAATCTACCCCATTTTAAATACATATAATTATAGACTTTTGGGAATGTTTTCTAGTCATTCTGAAACGAAAACTTATATGTTTGATTTACACCAATCTTAACTGGTTTGGGAGACAAATGTTTGGGAGACAAACGATCTATGATCTATCATTAAAAAGTGCCCAATATCGTAGACATATGCGCTCGACATATTTACTTTAAATCATGGTTATCAAATAAATCTATAAGAAAATATATCCACTTTTTTAAGGATCCATTCACTGTAGACTTGACAGGCATGAATTCGGGGTCGGGTTGAGAGGTTGGGTAGCCCCGATGGGTGAAGACATATTTCCACTACCGAATTATTTAGATTTTGGAGGTGCACGTAAAGCCGAAGTAAAAAGACACATGGAAATAAAGTTAATGGAAAGATCAAAAGATAAACTAGATCGCTATAGTAGCAAATTTTTGTTTAATACATGTATTTTAGAGAAAATAATTTTTGAAAATACGCTATTTTAGTACAAGATTGTTTGCCTAGAATTTTAAAAATAAAAAGAATTACCAAAAATTACTACTATAGGGATTTAGATTAAAGTCTTATCTTTCAATACTTTTTTACTAAAAGTCGCTATCTTTTATAGTTTTTTATAATAGTATATAGTTACTAACGCTCATATAGTAATGATAATACATACAACCTATGTCTACGGATCCCCAAATAAAAAATATGTACTGGGTTTTCCAACGAAATGACTCACCCCATATATCTTTTTTATTTGTGGTGCTAATAAAAAAAGTTTTATACAAAAGTTTTAAAATTTTTTACGAGCTTTCCAGATATGTAGTTGAACAGCCAAAATGAGTGCAGCTTAAAGAAATATGAACCTAGGTCCAATTTTTTTAAATGGAATACCCTGTATATTTTTTGATTACTGCATTCTAGGGGTTTTTCTGATTTCAAAAAAATATGTATATGCTATAATCGGTGCAACGGTTGTCATTTTATGGAGCTTTTTTATAACACGTTTTGGAAGCAATTACTCCTATTTGAGGCCTTGTTTCTATCCAAGGCTAATTTGATAAATGAACAATGCCTAAGGCAGCTGCAGCTTCTGTGTTATAGAAAAAGCTCCATAAAATGACAACTGTTGGATCGATTATAGCACATATATATATTTTTGAAATAAGAAAAACCCGCAGAATGCAACAAGCAAAAAAATATACAGGGTATTCCATTTAAAAAAATTGAACCTAGCTTCATATTTCTTTAAGCTGCACTTATTTTGACTGTTCAACTACATATCTGGAAAGCTCGTAAAAAATTATAAAACTTTTGTATAAAACTTTTTTTATTAGCACCACAAATAAAAAATATAGGGGTGAGTCATTTCGTTGGAAAACCCGGTACACTTTAGAAACAAGGGCAGGTCGATAGTAGGTAAAATGCGTAGTAAACAGAGAAAAAACGGTGCGTGCGTGGACAGAGTATCAAAATATATGGTTAGGAGTCGTGACACGGTTGAGCGAGGTCAGAGGTGTGACGTTCCCCCACTAAATAAAGAACGATCTTTATTTAACTATCACGTACTAATATCTTATGTCTTTGTTTCCAAATTGAACAAGTCTTTATTTGGGGAACTGTATGTAATAGTTATATATTATAAACATGGTTCTGCATTATTTCTGACCAACTGTTTTTTTTATATCCAGCAGTAGGTAGACATCAAATTATATCCATTTATATCGCCAACAACTAAAGAATGCAAGTATGAATAAAAATGCAAATAAATAGTGATTTACACATTTTGTGATGGATGTAATCAGCTTTAACCACAATAAATAAAATATTTCCAACTAATTGTGAATAAATGTATGTATATATAAAATAAATAAATAGACAGCGAATATCTTAAACAGTAAACAAACAATTACATCAGTCTTACCACTGCACATTTACACTTATATGATTAATATGATTGGTAGCAAACCAATTTAGATAAGAGCTCAATTTACATTCATGCGATGGTGTAATACAACAATAGGTTTATCTCAGACAATGGTAGTTGTAGCATTTATCTTTCTCGACCTTGTTGAGAACTAAATATTATGTGCTAAATAGTGTATTGTTAGATCTTGTGTCTATATGACATAATGTTTATAAACGTAATTTTTTTCTTATTATCGCACACGGCGAACAAAACACATGATAAATATATTATAAAACAGAGAGTTAGACTAAACTTAGCTAATATCGAAGTAAAACAAAAGATGATAACGCTAAATTTTTAAAATACTTTACCAGGTATGATAAATATTAATTTTGTGTGTTCAAATCTTCTTCCACTGCTGTTATTGAACATCCTATATATCTTCAAAATTCAAGTAACCTTCTTTAATTCCTTTACCTCAAAATTCTTCTTAAGTACCTAACTTGTATATTTAGTCGATTCGGCTCACTAGATTTTATGTTACAAGATTTTCCTATGTATGTTTACTTTTTTATTTATTTTTTTATTCAAAAGTGTAGGAAGCAGAATTAAGCTTCTTAACAACTTTTACGCTGCAGTTGACATAGTGATTGCAAGGGTTATTTAATAATGTGTTCTTCATGAAATAAATCAGGCTGTTTACTCTGTTAATTAAGTCTCTTTTGATCGATGATTATATAACTTGGTTACGATTCCTCTAAATATCTAAATATCTGTTGATTTATTCTGATTGCTTATGCTCGACCACTAATCTGATTTATATATTAGGTGTCATGGAATCGACGAGAATTAGTAGAGCAGCAATAACAAACAGTTTCACGTTATTATATTCCAGGCAATAATTAGTCCAATTACATGATATTTATTGGAACAAAGCGTTGCCAATTAATTTATAGTTGTAAATATTCTTATTTTGAGCTTCTATATTTTAAATTGGGCGCCTAACGGTTGTATTTTATATTTTAAATTGGTGCCTAGCATTATATACTCATCTATTATTTTGGTATTTGATCTTCTAGTATATCTTTATTATATATGCTGTCAAATTTTCTGTTTGATGTACCAAAATCATTTCTCCTTTTCTAAGAGAGAGTTACATAATTTCTGGATGAATATTATAACATTGCTTTTGGCAGACTAGTCTTTTCATCCATTATACACACTTCTCGATGATGGAGGATCAGAAGACACCTGGGCTACATATTTACACACTAGTTCTAGTAAAATCTCCCAAGTGTTTACGTCTCTTGACCATGAAACAGCCATACTCACAGAGGAATGTTTGAAGCCTTCATCATCGCTTCTTTCTTTGAATATACTGATTTGAGACTTCAATGCGTCATACACATGAGATTTCCACCCCTGAGCCCCATCACTCAAGGATATCACTCTTCAGCGACCCTCGTAAATTTGTATTTTTATCATGTTAACCACCTCCTTGTACATATATCTAAGTATCTATACAGGAAACTGTGATTTTAAACATTTTAAGTTTCTTGTCATATAAAAAAACGGAAATAGGCTTATCTTTGGATAAATGTAATATAATTTTTTAGGTCAGTAGTGGTGAGTAGCACAGAAGTGCCCTCTTCCGGTCTGTGCTACTATGCGTTTCCAGGTATCATTATAGCTTTGACCTCTATCGTCTTTCCTATTTATTTATTTGAAGGAGATTGCGAAAACAACTACCCACGAACTATGTGCCCGACTGACGTTACATTATCAATGAGATGAAGTAAAACAACACCAGGAGTTTAATATGATATCAATATATGCCGGAGTAATTGCTTTCGACATCTTCAAATAAATATTAAGAAATGCAGTAATACTGACCTCATATGCTGTTAAATATAGATGTAGGATAGTTACGAGTATAATTACTGTATAAAATTACAAGCTTTGCAGTAAAACGAAACTATGTTGCAGCGTAAGCAATAATTATAACATGTATTTTGTTGTGAGGAAACAAATTCTACACATATCTGTATAATTATAACCATATTACACGGCAATTTTAATTACTTATCGCTGGTAGCAATTAATTTTAGAAAACGAGGAAACACTTTGCAATTTATTTAACAATCGGAGCACTCTCTAGAATAAGTACCCCGCAATATTGCAAAATATGATGGCAGTGCTATACTCTACACAATACAATTGAATTATATCGTGTTTCATTATTATACAAACACAAACAAATCGCATGTAACAACTATAAATGAAATGAGAAATTGTCAGCTATGCATACCTAATTTGTATTAGATTTAACGTGTTAGTTTTCTTGTTACTTTCTATCATCCCTGAAAAAGAAAACAAGGTAGAACAGGAGGAAAAATAGGCATTTATTTTCAGAATGTTATTTCTAGAAACAGGTAGTTCAAAAAGTAGGTAAAATTACATATTTTTAATTGAATTGAGAATTTTTTTCTAAAGGACATACTGAGTGAAAAGTATGAATTGAAAAAACATTAATGTAGTAACAAAATATCGATAGAAACTAAATAAATTAATGAAAAAGAAACCATCTAATAAGTAAAATTAATTACCACTGTATCAATCTCAGCCTCTGCTGGAATGTCAAGCAGAAAAAAGAACCTTGACTCGGATTTAACAAAGTTAAGTTTAAAATTGGGTATGCAATCAACGATTGCATTGCACAAGATACTATCGTACCTAACAGGAATGTAAATTTTATGTGCTCAATCGGAACACGGCATGTAAAAAACGATTAGCTAACCATTATGTTGCAATACACACTGTATATACGGTGTCCCAAAGTCCAAATACACCAATGGGAAGGAATGAGAATGAGAATCACCAATGAGTTTCAAGCAAGGAATGCAGGATTGAATTGATCTTTTAAGTCTCATACTCATCAGTGAACAATCAATTACAATACTTACATAGAAGATAACAGAGATAACATTCTGACTTATTATAAGCGGTGGGATACAGCGCACGCCATCTAGGGTGGACAAACGTAAACACATTAATCTGAAATTTTACGTGGGTGAACTGTTTTATGCACAGTATATGGTTGTATATATTGCATATATACAACGTATGTATTATATATATATATTGTATTGCAGTATACAGTTTTGTATTTGATGCAATTTGTAAAAAAGCGTCAGTGTCATTAATATTTCTGGGACATAAAATAATGTGCTGTGACTATTTATAGGTATGTACTGATTTTTTCAGTAATTTTCAGCACCGAGACAAGATTATCTTCATATCTCTTTAGTTTTCTAATCAAAGGGTAGTATCTAATATGAAGTGTTTTTGATAGACCTTGTAGTCTTAAATTTATATTATTTTTGAAAATATTCCCATTTAATATATGAATCTTAATCGCATGATTAAGAGAAAATGAACTTTTCTTGATTCTTGAACTTTTTTCTGGTTGAGAAAAGAAATAGTTCACATGAGCAAACCCATAAAAAGCCTTTATTATCAAGATATAAGGTAGTTAATTTTAGAAAAGTAAGATTTTCTAGTAAGGTTTATAATATCAAAAATAATGGGAAATCAAGAAATTGTGCATGTGTTTATAACGTACTGGCCTGGTATTTCTTTTCAAGTAACTTACCTACAAGTAAAACTACCATACTATGGTCTATAAATAAATCCATTTTCCATTATGAGCAAGGATGTAATGTATGTTGTTACTTTTAAATCACAATTAGAAGTGACTGAACACTGACCGAGTGTCTATGAGGTATACTTGTTTCCTCTTTTATTTGTATTCTAAAAATATTTTATGACCGTTTGCATCATGTGTAGGCTGTGTAGGAAACGACGTTATTTTGAAATAAAATAAACTAAACGTGAATAAATATGCAAAACAGAATTTATTTATATTTTATTTCGTTTACGGTATACTTGACATAGTTAGTTGAATACCCAGGCGCTGAAAATTTCTAAGGGCCAGTACTTTCAGCCTTAAGCTCGGTCAGCTTATAATGTTAATGTGTAACCTTACCCCTTCAAACAAATTTGGTCTATTTACAGTGACAGGTCTATTTACAGGTCTAGATTAGAAATAAAGATTTCAAGACTTTTTGAGGACAAGTAGATACCGCTGAAAATAAAAAAGAAAAAGATCGGATTAGTGGGTCAATATATGAAGTAAAGGATTCAATCTCGGAATTGCTCTTCGTATATATAGGGTTTGCTAAAGGAAACGAATCCTCTGTTGAGAATCCTGTACTGTTTTTGTGCATTCTTCTTCACTTGGCAAGGACCGACAGAAAAGAAAAAGGTAGTGATAGTGAGAAAGCAGATTAAGCTAACAAAGGAATTTGTGCAGTAGTCCCCAATTTAAAGTTACCGAAAATTTTGAAATAAAGTAAATATCAGAGTAAGTATAAGCGATGAGTCAGATCACTACTATTAGTGATCAGTTCAGTTATTAACTGAACTGAACTCTTATAAGTACAGAATAATGTAGGATAGGTATTAAAGACATAAAGTCGGAAATAACTGGCGATATCAAAGTTCTGAATGTTTAAAATTGGACAAGCAGGAAGTATTCAATGAACAAATCAAAGAATGTAGAGAGAACTTCAATTAATAAAAAGATGCAATTGTGTGTTTGTAATATATTTGAATACCTACATTTCAACCCCACTTTTATGAAAAACTGGCCACTCACATGGATTATGATTATGGATGGAATTATGTCAAATTAATTAATCATATAGCTGTTTAATGTAGGGTTTTCTTGTTTTCTGGCAGTGTTTTTTAAATAAGTATACAAATAAATTCCAAAGTATTATGATAGTCTCGTATAAAGTGTATACGAGACTGTGTTACCTCCACAATCAGGTCTGACATCCAATACCTAGGCAGGTGGTTGCCGAGTGCCTTAGGCAAGTCAAAGTAGTTAGGTATATACAAGTGTACATACATCTAGAGTTTCTCCAACATGGAAACCATTTATAAAGTAAATTTAAGTTACCAGTTAACTAAACTATAGACAAACCTATCTAATCATCCATATATTTTAAAAAATGTAGATATAACTAATTTGGGTACACTGGTATCAGAACACATATTATATACTAATATTTTGTAATATGTACAGTCAATTTGTAATGTGTACTTAATACTGTATATATTTATATCTGAAATACGAAAATTATAGAAGAGTTTATTTTTGGCTTTGCTGTATAAGTATTAAAAAAATATGTATCTAGGATAGGGCCTGATATTGAGATTTTAATGATCTAAGTTTCCCTAACAATACTTTACATTTACTAACACTTTAGTCTTACCTAACTAATTGATAGTAACTTCTATAAAGGATAAAAAAATTACGAAGACATGGGTTTCTTCTTAAAAAATTACGTTGTTTTAAATAATCTCTATCACACTCGATTGAGCATCTTCAAATCATTTAGTCAACGATTAGTTTATAAGAATTTTTAGTTTTGTCGTATTTGTAGTTCGACAGATATAAGTTTGAAAATCTTTGTCTGGCCGATTCTTTCAGTATAGAAATTTCATTCATCATCAATTAGAACAATAGCAAAATAAGTAAAATTGCAGAAACGTGAATAATATTTTAGCTAAACGGAGTGTTTCATACTATTAAATTGTTTGCCAATCTATTGCCTGAAAACATACCGCTACTATATTTCCATTAAAAACGTACAATGAGAGAGAGCTCAAGCATTTTCTTACACAATAGGAAGCGGAAGTGATTTGATTGGAGTAATCAATAGTGGTAAATGTTTATTAAGTGCGACTTTTTGCGCGCCAAGGCCTCCAACGCTTTTATGGTTTCATTTTGCATGATTTGTTACACTCATAGATAAATAACTTGAACATTGAAATTCTACATTGCTTTACTCACTGGAGCGAATTTATTGTTGCAAATTAAAATGTACCTTATTTTTAAAAACCACTTTTTTATAAAATGGTAAACATCATTTGGTACATTTTATTGTTGTGTATTCTGCCACACACTTAACAATGAGAACATTAATCCCTAATACAAAACGATAAGACATGGGTCGATTCAAAATGTTTTAAAAGAAATTCCTAACATTTATAAGGAATCCTTACTATTTTCTGCTAGAGCGTATTTTTGCCTTTTGCTAGAGTTTCTAAAGCTGACGAAATGTGAAAATTTGGAGTTGTCACAGGCCTTAAAATGTCTATTATTTACGATTACCTTATTTTAGGTTATGGGTAACGATATAGAAACTGCTGTCTCTTCACTTGCACCTTTGTACTCATGGGCACTAACAGCTTCATCTTTTATTATAGGCTTCTTTCACCTCCACGGTTTCCACTTCCCAGATTTTTTGTATTGATACACTCTGCACTGCATTGCAGTAGTGCATTAACATTACCTTTTTCTGTATAGAGTGAAAGTGTAGGTGAAAGAAAAAAAATACTACAATTGATAATAATGGGGTAATATATTGACCATATTTTTTCTCGAGTTTAAGAAGTTCATTAAATTTCTCACGAGAAACAACAAATTTCGAGAGGAAACAAGAAATTGACTCGAAAGACACTGAAAATTTCTCACCTCCTGTAATCAATGAGAAACACTGCCCAAAAGAAACGAGAATTGCTCGTAATGTTTGCAAGAGAAGTTTAACTCTCGAAAAATCGAGTACCTACTTATAATTTTATTATATATAAACGAGTTACTGTGTAACGAGTATTGAGAGTCTACATCGAAGAACTTATAAATCGATTTCTGGCATGTGTCCCATACTTTATTCATTATAAAAAAATACTACATGAAATTGTTCAAAGGCACTAAATTTAAAGTTATATCGAAAAGTAACTCTTTAAGCGTGGGACATGACTCGCCTATTAATACGGCAAATTGTACTTTTTGTGCGTAAAGGGAAAGGACCTTCAAAGACCTTCTTGATTTAAAAGGTTTTTATCCTCTACCTATAATTTAAAACTTTACCAACCAATTGGAATGTTCTAAATGCCTGATTCAGTTTTATCTCTAGCATATTAGGGCAGGTATTGTTGCATCTACGGCAAAAGAAAGTATTTATTTTGTATTTTAAGGGAAGACGTATGTTTATACGAACTCTCTCTAACAAAGGCTCATTGATTATGTTGATGAATCCATATCTAGCAGAAAGGGAAACAATTAACGAAATTTTTCATAATATTTGGCACTATGGGTTAAAAATATTATTCCAGCAAGCCCGATTCTTAAGAGCATCTTAATTACATATTCGTTAGTATCGTTAGACTTGAATTACTTTTAAAACTCTGGAAACGTAATTAACTCCGGAAAAGTTATGAATGGGTTCTTTTGGGAAATTCGAGATGTTTCAAAATACGAAAAAAAAAACATGAGAAAAGAAGAATTCTCGTGGCATCACTAGAGTTCGTAGATTTTTCATTACACACTTAAAAGAAACAGTGCTACTATGGCCACATAAACGGGAAATCAATTTTATATTCACTGGTACACTTTGAACGCCTATATTGGCTTGTTCTTATCTACATGTCAATTGCCCTAAAGAAAGCAATATACTGTAGGAAAATAAATGTAATGCGGCCTCGGTTCCATCAGTTACCTGATAAAAAAAATATTTACCCATCAAGCTGCTAGACTTAACTGGGCGCGAAATATTCCTGAACAAAGGAGTAAAAATTTATCTAAATTTTCACTGGCTGCGAGCAACATTCAAGAATAAAACTGAACTCAAGTGATTTACTGAAAACAGTAAAAGTAAATATATATAAAGATTATTAATTTTAAATATGTCGATGTTTCAAGAGGATGGATGGATCAGGAGACTGAATCTAAACTTGTACTTAAGTGCAATTCAATTAAATTAGAATTTTTTTGAATGATAGATGGAGAGATTCTACCAATATTTTATAAAGTGAATTGTCGAGTTACCTTACAGGTCTTATATCTAAGAACTTACAACAAAAATAATCCTCAGCTTTTAAAGTCCAGATTGTAAATTGTCACTTAACTTTAACACATTTTTAAAAATAAATTGGTCCAAAATCACTCCACATTTTACACCAAAACGATAATCAATGTTGTTTAAATAAGTCTTCCACCTCAATGTATGTCAATAGAAAACGCAGACTAAAACACATCAAGTATTGAAAGCAAACAGACGATGGATATCCTACCGAGTGGTATCATAAAGTACTACGAACTTCCTCGAGACGGTCTTCAAATTCCAGTGGTACGCCGGCCACCAGAGCTCAACGCGAAATAACTTACAGTACTACAACCCAGCCGAAGTACCGATACGAGAATGCTCTAAGTTGTAAGGAATCATGGGCGGAGATTGCTGTAGAAGAGCGTGTCTTGCTGTTCTAATTTAGCGGACAAGATACTTGGGCAGATGTCAAAATATCTAATCGATCGACTATTTAAATAATAAGTGACATTATTCCTTTGACTTGAATAAGATCAGGTCCTTTGTCCATTTTGTTTCCTCTGTAAAGGAAAAATTTGAATTAAAACTTAACAATATTTAACACGTTGACTACCCCCATAAGAAAAAAAATCTCTGTCCATAGACCATAATCTACTTTTCATATAAAATTATCAAAATGAAGGAAATAATCAAAGTCACATGTAATTATTGCAAAAAAAAGGATCCCTTAGACCCTATGACGTCATGTCTCATATGTGAGACGGTAGTCTATAGTAATGTTTTTCAATACAGAGACCTATAGGCTCATATGTGAGACACGCAAAAAGCAATAAAATATTAATAAAACGCCGGGAAAAATGAAGGAACCAAATTTATTTTAGAAAAGAATAGTCATCATCAAATATTTGTGAAAATATGTCATAGGAACTGGGATTATCTGGCAATACTATTTTTAGACCCTCAGTTTCCCTGAAGTCAAATATAACGGGTTGTTGTTCTATATCAACCCACTCATTGCTATCAAGATCTTCTCTACCATCACTTTCATGGTCACTACCTCCATCAGAAGTATTTTCATTCTCCTCTACATTTTCGCCTCCTGAAGATTCAGATTTCTCTGATTCAGGCGAGGATTCAGGTGATAAGGGCTGATAATCGCTGCCGGAGTCCTGAAATGGTTCCTCAGGTGATTCATCATAATATGACTGGTCTGTGTCCGAATCAAGACCACGTTGTTGAATTTTATTTACTTCTTCTTCTAATTCACTCTGGGTTAGTTTCCTTTTATTTGAAAACATTTTGCAGCAGATACCTATAACAACAATTGCAAATGTAGGTTCACTAAAGATACATACCATATAGTACTAACCTCAGAAAATGCTGGAGACCATAAGGCTCATAGATGCGCCATGCACTCTAAGCAAAAGAATACTCTAAGTTGTTACACATAAAGATGAAAAACGTATTTACCTTTTAGTAATGACAATATAATAATTGCTAGTAATTTTTAAAACAACCACTTAACAGTTTTAGGAGAGCACTGTGCACCTGTACGTTATGTTTACGATTAGAGCCACATAACCTTAAAAAATATTAAGACCACGCGACACATATATGAGTCGTGTATTCGTACAGACCCCTGCCGAGTTAGAAAGTTATACATATAGACTTCAAGGAGATACTTAGCAGAGACAACCATGAGACGGGCAACTCCATGTAAAATTTAAATTTTAGTTCGCAATATTGCACTGGTCCACTGTGTGGGTAAGTGAGCCGCAGATGGCGCACTCGTCACTCATTGAGGATTTAAAAATGCGCGGGTTCTATAATATTCTTATTTTTTTTAAATTCTGTTTATTTTAAAGATGAAATAAAACAAAATAGGTAAAATAAATTGTTTATTGACAGAAAATTCAGATGTAATACAAAAAATAAGACAATAATTCTTAATTATTTTAGCTGGACACAAAACTTGTATTTTGTGTCTCCTTATGTCACAGGAGACATAAAATATATAATTTTATAATATAAAACTGTTTATAGAAAGTACAAACATACACAAATATAAAAATCATCTACAGTGAATTCACAAACAGTACATCGTGTTTGGGGCATGTTTATATTTGTCACTATCATTAGAATGGTTATGGGTATGCACTAAACTCACAAGAAGCCCAACTAAAATAATATACATATAACGTGCACCTCACAATTCTCCACAAAAATATTTAAAACACTCGATACTGCAGAAAATTGATTATAAATTATAACGAGTTTACAACCAACAACTACACTACCTACCACTATGCAACAAAAACATCACAACAACCTCAACCACAGAATACAGAATATCACATTCCCGAATTAGGGGAGAGTCGGACAAGAAAGCTATAGAGGGCAAAAGGAATCGGCAATAGTATATTATATGAGTGTCGAAAAAGATATTTTTCGCAGGAGTGAGACGGTTTGTGCACAACATTTAACACATTTTACATTTAAGACATTTTTAACAATTCGGCACCGGGTGAAAAGTGGATACAGTATAACATTTGTGAGAGCTGGGTCCATGCACTTTGTTCAGATTACAAAAATGAAATTTACGTCTGTGAACACTGCAGAACTTGCCAGAATCCTTGCCAAAAGACGATAATAAAATTTTAGTTATTAGTTTGTGTTAGTATTTTAGTGATTTTATATATTTTATGACAAAGCTTTTTTTATACATTCATTTAGAATGTTTACATAAATTATATTTATTAAAGTTTTGTTTTTCGATGCATCTGATTCCATTTGTCCTGTCAACGATACCTTTTGCCTTTATGATTCTTTTTGCCCAAGGGTATCGGGCAAAAGGCATCAAATGCAATATTACGGAAAATAACGTTTAACTTATTTAAAAATGACTTTTAAGTGAAATAATTTGTTGTTTTAATAATAATAATAAACTTGCACATTACACTTCACAAAACAAAAATAATTGCTAATATTTCGGAAAAAAATGCCCAACTCTCCCCTACCATGCGTTAGCGTAACGTGACATTTGACAACTATCAACTTTGACCAATAGAAAGCAAGGCTACTAGCGCCATCTGAGCTATGTTTACCCAGTTGCTAGACAAGGATATTTCAATACAGAAATGTTCATGTATAACAAAGATGTTACTATATCACTATTTTCACTATTACCGAACTAATTTGCATATGTACTTGCTTGTCTCATGGTTGTCTCTGTACTTAGTATTTAATAACATACCTCTGCGGCTCATATATGAGTCGGGGGTCTATATGCAATTTTGGACTGGCTCATATATGGGACGGTCGGTAGTCAACGTGTTAACTTAATTTAACAAAAGTAAAAATGATGTACCAGCTTTGAGCTAGTAGAGTAGTATCTCTTTATTCACATATTTGGTCCCTGCGATTTATATCTGAACAAATCGCACAAATTCTGATTATCCAAAATGGGCAAGCTTAATAATATACAAATTGTTACAGTCCCAACACAAAAGGGTTTTTGTGTTGATTACTCCTTCTTCTATCCTGAATTAGAAAACGCAAGTTACGCCGCCATACCTAAAAGTAATTCCTTGTGGTTCCAAAAAACCCAGTACTTTCTTGTGTAGAGATATTTTTTAAAAACATATTCAGAGAAGTGTCAATCAACATGCTTAATATTAGGGTCACATACTATCAAAAAAATGTATGTAAATATTTTAGAAGAAACAAAATAACACAGAAAAATACCTTTTCTATACCGGGTGTCAACGGATCTATTAGACAAGCCATAACTTCTAGAGTATTGGATGTATCAAAATGAGATTTGGTATAGGTAAATGGTAGAGGAAGAGGAAAGTTTTTGCATATTTTCACGTTTAGGTTACTTCCGGTTTCACCGGAAATGGCTTCAATTTTGAATTTTTAAATGGAACACCCTGTATATTTTTACATATTTGAATTTCTGAGACAATTTTGGACTAGAAAATGACATTTTAAAAAGTGTTTTCGCCTACTTGATTTTTAAGAGTCATTTTTAATATTGCATCTAGGTGGCCATGATTGAGCGCAAACTAATCTGAAGGCCTTAGATGATGTCAGAAAAATGTAATCGCAAAGTTTTAGTGATTAGTATGGTAGATAGGAATGAGACAAGTTGGCAAAATTACTTTTTTATATCTAACTATTTTTTTTCAAATGGCAACACTTTTTAGACAAGCACTTTTCAAAAAGGGATTTTTTTGCGAATCCAACGATACTAAATTCATTATGATTGGATTAAAAATAAGCTCATAAAATACATTTACTTCAGTGAAGTTTTTAATAAATTCGTATACGAGTATTATACTTTAAAAGTTTTAATGTCATTTTCTAGTCCAAAATTGTCTCAGAAATTCAAATATGTAAAAATATACAGGGTGTTCCATTTAAAAATTCAAAATTGAAGCCATTTCCGGTGAAACCGGAAGTAACCTAAACGTGAAAAATATGCAAAAACTTTCCTCTTCCTCTACCATTTACCTATACCAAATCTCATTTTGATACATCCAATACTCTAGAAGTTATGGCTTGTCTAATAGATCCGTTGACACCCGGTATATACAGAAAAAAATTCGTTGTAAATCTGATCGTATCATGGATGTAAGCCAGGTCCTGTGGCCGTGGGGAGTATTGAGTATCAATTCTATATTTTATTCAATATTTGAGTAAAAGAAATGACTATGACATGCTGTAACTAAACTATTACCTTTACCTATTAACTTTGACCAAGTATGGAACTTGTTTTAACATGGAAAATATTTTTGAAACACTTTACATTTAGTAATACCGAGTTATGATACACATAGCTATTAATAACAATAGAGTTTATTGCAAACTAAACCGACCCGAAATACAAAGTAGCCACCGATGCAGAGTAAATTCATCCCATTTTGCCCCAAAAGGACGAATTGCATATACTAGATCCTTTTTTTTTTCGTTATAGCTGACCAAAATAAAAGATTTTAATGGGCATCTCTGTTCAGTCAAATATGTTCCCAGTGAATTCCTTTACAGAGGATTCCTAAACTCTTTATTTATGAAGCATTAATGTCTAAAATCTTCTAATATGTATATAATATCTATCTAATTAATATAATATGTAACTTGCACATTTGTCAAAATAAACGAAATCAATTGGAACCTATTATGGAAGTAAAATAAATACCAATTCTCAGTTTAGCTTTTTCATTTTCATTTTACATCTTTCGACTTTAAAAAAAAATCCAAAAGCTATCGGTTACATACCAAATTAAAGTCAAACTTTATTTATAAGACATTACATAAGTCCGTATTGTATGCATGCTATTTTTAGTTTAGTTTTAGTTTAGTGTAAAAGCTGCCATTTAATTTTTTTAAATTTAAAGATGCATTTAACTGAGCAGAACACTAGCAATATTTCTCTGTACGTGGCTAAACAAAAGGTCGTTTTGTTAAACTTACTCCAGTTATATGTAACACACCAATGTTTGTATAAACAGTTAACTGAAGCGTGGTATAACAATATTTTCAACACCTTAACCAATATACAAACATTTATGATATACCTACGTCTTACATGTCCTCTAACAGAGGTCAATACGTTAATTCCTCTAATTTTTATGGAGCATAATATATTTTTTTATAAAATGATTTATCTACGGCATCTCATCCCATACCATAAAATCCAAGATAATTATTAAAACAGAATTGTAGAAGGAAGAAATTTTATTTTATGTTGTGTACTTTCATCTGGTGATATATTTTGTGTTGTTAACCAAATCAAGTAAGTCGGCGTTACACGTGTACAGTTGTTAAAAAAGGTACTAAAATTTTGGCTCAGATGCGCATGAAAATGAAAAATGGAAGTTTTAAGAGTCGCTGTAAATAAAATTGCTGTTGTGAGGGCAAGCATCACGCAATACTTTCTCTATTCCAGACTATAAACTATTAACTCTGCCCGTCCCGCTTGACTCAACCTTCTTATGTGCGCGCGAATAGCCACTCGAATGTTCGAGAGAATGTCCAACGAGAATCGAGAGCTCCAATGTTCCAGTAACTTCGTTGCTGCTTTCTATCCATCGCCTGTGGAGTCACATAGCTTATGTATGTGTTGTTATTTTATTTCATCGTTGGTATAGAAATGACAAATGACCAAGGAATTTATATACATGGAACGATTATAAACATGGGAGCCGCCATTTTAATGTCACACTGCTCCCAACTTCTACACTTTGTATTGGTACACCTAACCAAGACCCTAGAATTCTAGTGTCTTTTTCTTTCTAATCTAAAAATTCAATGGTTCAAATCTTCCTAACATGGCAACAGTGGTATGGGTAAATTTGGTAAATAGTGTTTGTTTTGTATTTTTGGCGTCTTGTTGGTTTATTTTATTGTGATTCTCTCGGTTTGATTCTGTTTGTTATTGTGTTCCTTTGATTTATAGACTTTGAGTGACAATATTTGAGTATTGGACTTTCGTAATTATTCCAGTTAAATTCGGATTTTATAGCAAGAATTGAAAGTCCTAAGAGACATGTAATCATAGTTCCTAGCTAATATAATAGTAAATTATGAAAACTGCGAACATAAACAATACAAAAAATAAGCTAGGATAGTTAAAGTAAGGTAAAGGATAGTTAAATTTTATATGTATAATGCATTTTAAATATTTACTTTTCTAAACGGCTAATGGTGTATTTTACATAAATAATATGAACAAAAGGTACATAGGTAGGTACACAAAATATTTCGTTTGTACCTTCATCAATTTTACAAGAAAGTTTGGTGACGATATATTTTATTTTTCACAAATAATTGTAATTAAACTATAAAATATTGAACATTCCTTATACCTATTTAGAATTTTTCTTAGCCTCAAAAGTTTTACTTGCTGCTTTCTGTGGTTTTTATTTGTTATTGCTATCTAATTGAAGAGGCTAGGTTAATACGGTTAAATTTCCCACCAATTTTCAGACATCAAAATGGCGGATTCAAAATTGGAATACTCGCGCAGCTTTGATAATCGTTCCATGTATATAAATTCCTTGCAAATGATTCGCTGGTGTTATTTTCGTTTTTTAGGCATGTTGAACAGCCCTGGTCTAGACAGTACTCTAATAATAAAAACTTCTCTCAGTATTTCTGTTCATATATCGTTTTAATTAATTCAATTTTATTGTTCTGAAAAATAGCAACTCCCAAACGTCCAACGTCTGTAACCTGTAACTGTGTCGTTGCTTTGCTTTGGTAGCTTTAACACGAACTCTTTTGCTTGTTCAGTATAACTACTAATTTCACTTCTTGTATTATTTAAGATGTTGATGTAATATTTTCTTCACAACCAAAGGCTTCCAATATCCCTTTCCAAAATTGTAATGTTACACTACTGCTTTGCAAGAAGTGATGGTGTTATATGCACCTTACTTACTGACAATAAAATATTTCAATATTTTCCTTGACCGTAAAGAGAAAGTAGTATTCATGTACCACCTGGTGAAATTTCATGTTATTAAAGTGAATAGCAAATAAATACTATCACTGAAGACTAAAGGTAGTAACTCACGCTAATGACAGCTTATACGGGGTGTTTCAGTTCGATCTTTTACATACATCTGACGCCGTTTGAATAGAATTCGTTTAATGAAAGTTAAAATTTTTGTACTTATGTTACAAACTTTCTAGTAGACGATGCACTTTCAACGACGTTTTTTAATAGACCTCATGAAATCACATTTAGAAAATAATTGTCTGCAACGAAACAGATGGGCAACCAGATATTTAATTTACTGTTAAATCTTCAATTTCCATAAATTATTTTCAACAGATTTGAGGTTCCAAATTATCCCATCTGTGGTGATAATATGACAAGCTTGAAGATAACAAAAAAATCAATTCAATCTCTTGGAATCTCCCCAGTTTGTGGCCACCACCCAACAGACTACTACACTAGATGTGTGTAAACATTTTCATTTTATAATGATACTGGTACTGCCTTGATTCATCTGGGTTTCCTGTCGGTATTAATTCGAGTGTAACCACAACGCAACTATTATTTAAGTATGCAGATGACGACGTAGCCTAAACATGTCTTAATACTTTAACTAGCGTCATTATGTTGACTCCATTGTTCAGTTACTATTTTAGTTTTACAATTACAATATCCCATTATGTACCGCCATATTTTTCATGTTTGGTACCCTACCGCATACGGGGTCTATAAAAACTTTTACAGAAACCTCACGTACCTACTAGCTGGTACTGCTTTCTTTGCTCCAAGCTACATTGAATTTAAAACCATGTCCACTGTAAGTTTTCTCACCTCGAACGATTGCGTTCGTCTCTGTTTAACTTCCCTATCCGCCCATATTGAACAGAGACAACGATTAGTTGGCGTGCATGCAAAGAAGATAATCATCATAACACTCCCAGGTAATCAACATTCCTCTGAATGACTACAGGTTTCATAATTTTCGACCATACATATCTATTTGATTACTACACACAGCTGTTTACTTTTATGATGCTTTAAAAAACTTCTATTATTATAACGTTTAGTTTAACTGTAGAGATACAAGGTAGTTTAAAAGGGAGCAAAGGGGAATAATGAGGGGACCAACATAATGCCCCAAAGAAATCTAGGGGCCAACTCGATTAGGTTATGAAATATTTGATAAAAACCGAAAATTTGGAAATTTGTTTTTATTCTTTTGCATTCTTATTTGAGCAGATATTGAAAAATGAAGAGTAGGTACTTTCTCGATATAACTCTCAGTCCTTTATTGGTATTCTTTCAGTGCATCATCAACTTCCTTTTTTTAAATACGGACTTGAAATTTTGAAATCACAATTTGCGAGTCTCTCCATCACCCTTAACAACATGCTATCCCAGGATAAATCATATTCGGACGTTTCGAACACAAAAAAATGAATCTTCAATCTTTCCGTTCCGGAAATATTGGCCCTCAGCTCCTCTACGATGTTGAATTTGATACCTAAGGTATCAAACAATGAGAAAAACGACGACGTCTATAATCTGTCTCCAAATAATTGGTAATTCAAAGCATATAAGACGAAAATAATATATAAAAAGGAAGAAAATAAATGTGGAAAACAGGCAAATACCTTCACTTCTTTATCTCCTTATGTACGATCTGAAATTCTTATATCTGAATATATTTAACTGTTTAAAAATATACGAGTCACAATACACGATTTCAATTACACGGTTACTTACCTTCTCAAACACATTTATTTATATCCATTTAACAACCTTATAGGAAATTTTTGTAACTTTCTTCTTATAACATCTCTGTATAGAATTACTTTTTTATGCGTATTCGCAAATATTTTCATTTCACTGCCACATGCCCCCGGATGTAGGTCAGCATTCTGAATAATTTTCCAGCTTCTGAAATTAATGTTATCATTATCAGAGTGTATTAAATAATAAAATGTTACATCACAGAACCCAAGGATTGAAACGCTTTAATTCATCAACTTTGTAGCAGCTGTTATAATTTTCTTGTCTGCTGTTGTAATGTTCTATAATACTAGTCTTAGCAAGTTTTAAGATGGCTAAACACATGTATAAGATATTAAAAAAATAATAAAATGCTTTTTTCATAATGGAAACAATAAGTAGCTATACAGACATCCATACAGTGTTTCCAATTAGATGCAATAACCTAACTAAAACTAACTAGGTAACTAAAAACCATCACACTAGAATACCTATTTACTTTGTGGACTTTATGGAATAATTTCTTTCAGCTTTACATACTGTTACCCAACTAAATCTCTTATTATTCACATGAAATCCAATATCTCTCATATTATTATCTCTTCATTCCCAAAGTAACCTAATATAACTACGTACTATAAGCTGCATTTATGCAAGTCCGGTAAGCTATCTTATTAAACCATTTTTAGAACTAAATTGCGACTTCATCATCGCCGTTGATGATATAACATATATATGTATATGGGATAAACATTAACATGATTTCTGTGAATATATGCAGGACAATGCTCGATTATGGAAATTTTTAAATTTTAATAAATAGGTCAAAGTGTATAATCTAATGTATACTACATATATGAAACACGCACAGTATCACGTGCAGATAGTAAATTTTTGCATCAAAAATTCAATAAAAGTAACTTTTTGCCAGTGTAGAGCATATACCTACGATCTTTACTGTTAGGATTTTTGTTATATAAGTTCAAGTATTTAGCCATGAATAATAGTTATATAAATACTAGAGAAAATGTTAAAAATATAAGTATTGAATGTAAATTACTAGTTCTCGTTGCTCTAGCATTATATAACACATATAAATTATTATTAATAACTGTTATTAATAGCTTGTAATGATGTAAGAATTTTAAAGTAAATCTAGGCATACCGACGCCTACAGAGTATACATATCATTTAATAAGAAGATAAATTACTGGTTCACTTGAATTCCTGAAATTAAAATGGATACGGTTTAGTAACCTCGGTGCTGAAAAAGTAATTAAAAAAAATAATATTTACTTTCCAGTATCCCAACAGGGTTTGTCCGGAGCGCTAAAGGCCAAACGATTTTTGTTTTAATTTATTTCCCCACAACTTCCATCCTTTCATTGATTAATCCTTGCACCATTTAGAAGAGCAGTGCGTAAAGTGGCCCTATGCAGCATGAAACTCTAGGTATATGATTAAATGTATCTCTGGATAAGTATAACAACGTTACTTGTCCAGAGCTCTCAGTCAAAGATAGGTTGTCTCAGCACTAGAGGAATTATACTTGAGTAAGATAAATAAGTTAGTTTATAGATTGTTGGTTTTTATTGGTTTTAGAAATAAACATAATATAGAACTAACAAAACTAAAGAAGACAGGTAAAGAGGGTCGTTTATATAAAAATAGTAACTATAAATTTCTACTTCTTTCTTTGGAAAGGGGGATGTGTTGCTTCAATTGTTTCTATTACCCGAAACATCCCATCCTGTTAATATTTTATACAGTATTACATTATTTTATTCTAATTACGTTATTTACATGCAAAAGCAAATTCATAGTCATTTATTAAGTCAATTGTATTTTATACGGTAAAAACTAATTTCAAAATCTATGAAGCTAGAGACACTTGCTTTTGGTTATATTCGATTTTATTTAAAGGAAAGAATTATGTTGTCGATATGAATAATGTGAGCAATCAAGTAAATTGCAACGAATGTATTATTTTCACAATATTGCTTTTCTGCAGCAGCAGTTAATAAATTTAATTTATGTAGTTATATGCACGATGATCCCTACTAAACCGAACATTGTGCCTGCTCTAGATCCGATGTGAAACACTGTGAAATTACGTATCCATATACTTAGTGATATATAATATAAATGTACAGTAATATTGTCTAAGTCAAAGACTTTGTAAAAACCTGAACGTATGTTTAAGATAATGTTTAGCTGTCATCAATTCGTTAATTTCAGGAGAATATTATCTGAAAATGATGAAAATCAATAAAAGAGTTACATTCTACAAAGGAGTCAGAGGGGAGTAGGTAATAATAAAAAATATATTGTAGAGAGTAGGTAACTTTATTTTTCATTTTAGTGGCCGGTAGTAAAAGTAAAGTAGTTAGTTTAGTCTCTACCAAAGTAAAATGTTATCAGAAGTAAAATTGTGTAGATTTAAAAAAGTCCCATATTATAGAAAAAAATAGCTCGCAAATTAGAACGAAACGGATGTAAAACGATTAGTATCAATAAACGTAATATTGGGAGGATTTTGATAAACAAGAAAGAAAGGGTTAATAAATTGAAACAATCGGGAGTATACCAAACTGACAGCGTGGATTGTAATGCCGTTTATGTGGGTCAAACCGGTAGAAGTATTGAAACTAGAGTAAAAGAACATAAAAAATCGTAAGAAATTATTACTATTACTATTATTACTATTATTACTAAATAACGTAAGAAATTCAGGATTATCGACGCATTGCATAGAAAAAAACAATCATTTTATAGATCTGGAATATGTAATAAGGTACCAACTGTATCGGGAAAAAAAGGAAAGCGCTTAGATCTGTTAGAGCAATTAGAAATCCTTGTACTACGAATAAGCAGATATATTTTACACTTTCGCCCTTCTTAGAAATGGTATTAAAAACTCAGGCTTTCCCATCTGGGAAGGATCAACCGGGGTAGGTAAATACAATAGATAAATAACTAAACTGCACTTGGAAATATTTAATAGACATTTACTCTATTGAGAAAGGCCTAGCAATCCGAAATAGTAGTGTATAGAGTGTTTTCTATATATTCCTTGAAACATCAAAGTGAGAACTGTTTTTTCAAAATAATTATGTTAAATGTACTTAAAGTTCTTTACGCCTGTAGGTGTTAATAAACGGTTTGATTTACGAATTAGGCTATAGTGATTAAACAAAACAATAATAAACAATGGTGGGAAACGTCTTTATCATTTTATCTACACATAATTATTTGTTTGAGACATCAAGAACAAAATTGCTTTGTTTACAACCTCGATCGTTTTATTTCAACAAATTATGTAGGTAATGTTTTAAGGTGAGACAAACAGTGATTTTTTAGCACCAAAAAATGAATAAAACGCACAAAGAGTAGGCTTAACGTTTTCAGTGTAAAGTGGCGATTTTGTTTGTTTGGCGAAATTGCAAGGCGCCTGCCAATCTAAGAACCATTTTTATCATGGTTTTCCGCAGAAGGCTGCGCATCTTGTATAAGTACACCTCAATAAACGCCATAATTCAGAATTCAGGAAAGGGATATTTTCATTAATTAAGGAAATACCAATAAATAACAAAACTACTCAGGCACTACTAAATTAGAACAAAAAACTCCCTATCATCAATACCCAGAATGTGTGTCATTTATAGGTATGCAGCTAGTTGAAAAATAAAAAACATGTATAAATAAATGACTATTTGAATGTTAGACACTCTGGGGTCGACACGCAGTGCTAGTAAACAAGACATTTACAAATGTTTGTTATAATAAATACCTACTACATACTTAATATTTTCTATTTATATCTTAACATTTAATATTTAGCTAATTTTATACATTGAAAAAGTATGCAATGTTTCCACAAATGACAAGATCAACGTATCTTAGCTGGAAGGAGCCATATTACTTTATGGAACCCCTATGTAACCTTCAAGTGAAGTATTTTATTACAAAAGTTCTCTATAACACGCCACTGGGCGTACTATATTATAAGTTCTCAATTAGTTCAGTGACACACATGCCATGTTTGATCTGCCCAATAAGTGACTGACAAACTTATTTATTATTCTCTATGGATGCCGTGGGATTACAAATGTTTACATGTAGTAAAATGTTTGGTACCGCGAATTTGACACATTGACCCCGACCGTTCTTAACGGATTTATAAATACCTTCATCCCACCTCATTCCTTCCGCTGATGCTAGCACAGTTTAAGGAATAATGGACAGGAAAAAACAATCCACTTGATGTGGGTTATTTTCATGTCATTTCATGTATCGTTTGTTTCTGTAGGGTTAAAATGTTTTTACTACTTCCAGTGTCATACCTACATATCATAAGCATAAAAGTAGGTTGCCATATGCTGTTCACTGTGTGTGGGTTAGAGCAGCACTAAAAATTCCAATTTTTGTTTCTTGCAACAGTATTTTTACATCCATTTTTTTTTAGATTGCTTATATATTAGTGTATATAGGTCTACCCATAGACATATAATAGTAGGACTAGCTAACATGTGTTTTTATATTTTTATTTTAAGCAAGATTTATATCATATAAAACCACATTTCTATGTAACACATTTTCCGCATGTAGTTAGGTAGGTAGTGTACCAGTGTACTACCTACTATTTTTATACTGCCAGACTCTAATCGTTAAATTGATGGTCCCTTGGTGTCTTAAAATCTCCTTCAGTCATTCAAGTCCCTATCTATAGCCATTAAACAATAATAAATTTGTCTTATATTAGTGTTCAATCTCCCTTCAATATGTTTTTCCTTTTAAAATTACTGAAAACGGAAAATAGTAAAAGATAGGCATAGAAAAGGCAGAAATAACGAAATAAGATTATTAAATTATGTTAATTTGGAACTCCGCAGTTAAAATATTTTTTATATTAGGACAATATCTTATTTCAGGCAACCAGCATAGTTGCATCTCTCATTTGCTGGTTGCCTGAATTCAGGCGCGAGGAAATCGACAAGCTCAAGGACTTTTGTCATTAAACAAAGTGCTACCAGATGCCACTGGTTTCCATGAAAGCTTTCAACTTTATTCGTTGGCTTAAAATGGTGGCCTGTCAAAGTAACAGAACACAGAACGTATCTAGGGCGGGGAGTTATTACAGTTTCGTGCGATCTAATTTCGTGTGAACGTAAATTAATGTTATAAAAATATTCCTAGAGGTGATGAACCCTTAACAAAATATTTGTTAACCATGCTCCATTGCAGTTCCGTGCTCGTGACACAAAGTGCTTATATTAATTAGTGTGTAAGAGTGTGTGTGTATGTGCAACATCTAACCAAAGGTAAACAATACAGTTTTCCTCTCTTTCCCACGTACAAAATAGAAAAAGAAATTGGCCGTGATTGTTAAATAAATAAACTGCCCAATTTGCTTGTAATCTTAGATTTTCCACGGAAATTGTTCTGAATTTTTTTATCTATCAGCTTTCTCCTTGTCCGAGGGTTAATCAATGTTAAGGTACACTGAAGTCTTTATATAATGTTGTTCCAAGGGCGCAGGTTTCAATTATCGCTAAGGGAAACCTTTTCTTCTAAATATATGAGTGAATAAGCTGAAGATTAGGTGTTTTCTAATAGTAAAAAATATTGAGAAAATGTAAACTAGTCAACCGTACCTTAAAATAGCTATGGTTGTTAAAGACAATAGATAAGTAAGTAGGTAAGTATATACCTAGGTAGTTGAAGTTGTGAAAAGAAAGTTATTCAAACTAGTATTGTTTGATATCTAATGTTTCTCTGCGCACCTAATTAATGTTTAAATGAAATTTTAAAAGTAACTGCCTATGTTGTAAACATTGTCCAAGATATTTTAAACACGAGGTCAAATAAAGGTACCGTGTAACATGTGTGGGTAATTATTTTTGATACTTAAATACCAACTTATCTTTAAAAAAATATATTCTTCCAATAACGAAACTGGTATAAGTACTGAGTAGAAGGTAAGTGTGCCGAGGATAATAATTGACTGCTGTTTTTAACTAGATGTGAGTGAGTCATCAAGAATCATTTATTATTTTTTGTTCTTATGAATTATAATTATTGCTGGAAAGAAAGTAACATCAACATCTGTTTGTTTGGAGGTAATAATAGGTAATGCTCTTATTGCAGAACTAGGTAGTTCATTCCATAGTTCAAAACTATTTGGTCAACTAGTTGCCTTAGTTAACAAAATAGGTAACTACATGTTTGTTTAAGCCATCCGTTATTTGCTAAATTGCGCTACGAACCAACTGATTGCAATCTAGCAAATTATAGTTTTAAGTCTTGTTCTTTTTTATATCTTTAAAAACACTACACCTAAATAATTTTAATACAAATTTGTTGGTTTCTGTTAAATTCATGTAAGTTTCTGTTTCTAGGTACTTACAATACTTACCTACTTACAATTATTATGTATACAGAGCGTATAGGTACCTATGATACGTAATTTCCAACCACGTTTGCGACATTACTCAATGAGACAGAATAAATAGTTGAAACCGAAGTTAAAGCTTTCCATCAATCTAGTTAAGTACCTCAATATGAACTTCAGTAGTTAGAATCAGTCACTTATTATCAATAGATAAAATCTCTCAACTTTTACAATAAGTTTACATTTTTTAGATTTTGGTAATTCAGGGAAAACGTAGAGTAATATCGAAAAGTGTTAGTAGTACCTACCACACTTCTACCAATTATAAATTTTATTTGGAATATATCACATCGGGACAATACCTAATAATTATATAACAAATGAAAATAATTCTTAACTGTACCTATATTATAAAACTTAACTAAACATACCTATAATTGATCATTAGTATATTCTGAATAAGCTATAATCCACAAGCTGTTTATTCAAATTCAAAAAAAGAGTGAATGTTGACCTCAAATTATGAAAGTATTTGCAAAAATTTCGGCCTATATATAAAATGGCTGATAATCCTATATATATTTAAATGTTGAAAAATTATGTACCCATTATTAGGGGGTCGGCTTATTCTCGAATGCTCGGTCGCTTTCAAAACCTAGAAATAATTATTCAAAAATGGATTTTAAGAGTTATTTATATAAAAGTAGTCACACCGAGGTGATTCATATAGTTGAGTGTTTCAGTTACGAGGTCAGTTATATTTTACTACTGTTGCACTGAATCAAAAGAAAAATTATGCATAAACTCGAAACAAGAATCCAAGCGAGGCACGTCATAAAGGATTCACAATGTTATTTTCCACAAATATAAGTTTTTTTATATTTTGATGTACCTCGGAATAGCTTATACTATTGTTATTTACTACTGTGATTACATAATTACAAGGAAATAAATGTTTTTGGCCCTTGCAAGTCATGTAAACAATTTTAAAACTGATGATGTAGATCGCTTGGATTCTTGTTTTGATCATATCTTTATTACTGGTCATAGGGAAGATATTTCAATTGACACCAAAATTACAAAATTTTGTGTAAAAATACTAATACAAAACAAATATCTTCTGTCTTTTTTGTTTTGTGTACATATTTAATAACCTCCCCTCCAAGCTACTATTGGAAATAAGACAGGTGGACAGCTGAAGTCGAGGCTTAAGTTTCTTTAAGAAAGACTGGATTACTTAATTACCTATAGTCATAAAGCATATACTTCAAAATAACAAATTAAATTAAGAAAAGGAATGTGACTATTATAGAGAAACATCACTATACTGTAGTGACCATTTCTCATAAGCAACAAGACTTTGTGGTGAGACGCTTCGTCTGATACGTTTCAGTGAATCTAAGAAATCGTTAATAGTGGTGCTCCTGATGCAACTTGGATCCATTTGTTTCACTTGCTCTGGTTGCAGCTCTCTAATAGGCTCCAATGCTGCATCTTTTGAAAGTGCAGTCAAATCACTTCCAATTAATAATTATGCTCTAAAACAAGATATTTTTACATTTTTGTAATATATTTCATGTTAAGTATCTAATATCGAATAAACAATGAAAACTTCCGATATTCTTAAACACAAAACGCATAAACTCACCATATTGTAAGTGGAGCTCGTACTGCCACCTGATTTGTACGAGTGCAATTTATATCTCTAGGAAGTTATGGGAACTTCGGAATAATATCTTCGTGTCCATTCCCTTTTTTTTTCTCTAAATGTCTCTATGATTAATAAAGTGGATACTCGAAGCGGATGGGAAAAATAGCTCGCAGAATAGAACGAAACGGGTGTAAAACGATTAGTGTCAACAAGCGTACTATTGGGAGGATTTTCATAAACAACAAAGAAAGGGTTAATAAATTAAAACAATCGGGAGTATACCAAATTAACTGCGCGGATTGTAATGCCGTGTATGCGTGGGTCAAACCGGCAGAAGTATTGAAACTAGAGTAAAACAACATAAAAAATCCATATTAAATAACGCAAAAAATTCAGGATTTTCGACGCATTGTATAGAAAACAATCATTTTATAGATCAGAAAAATGTAAAGGTACTGCATCGTGAAACGAAAGGAAAGCGCTTAGATTGGTTAGAGCAATTAGAAATTAAAAAATCTTTAATTATAAATCCTTGTACTACGAATGATCAGATAGATTTTACACTTTCGCCCTTCTTAGAAAAGGTACTAAAAACTCGGGCTTTACCAGATGGTAGGATCAATAGGGGGTAGGTGCTCGTAAACAAATAAATAACGAAAACGAGCTTGGAAACATTTAGTAATAGACATTTACTTTGTTGAAAAAGGCCTAATAAGCCGAAATACTAGTATACAGGGCGCC
The DNA here is from genome assembly GCA_963924545.1 of Pogonocherus hispidulus. Lineage (NCBI taxonomy): Eukaryota > Metazoa > Arthropoda > Insecta > Coleoptera > Cerambycidae > Pogonocherus > Pogonocherus hispidulus. The sequence goes on from OZ004699.1 coordinate 12,834,706, forward strand.
CTATTTCTTGACCCGTTGCATGGGTAACTTTTTTATTGGTAGAGATACAAAAACGCTTAAATGAGCAAATTAGTGCAGTTTCGTATTAGTAATTCTACGGTAAGGCGAAAAATTATATACGAGGGAAGGTTGAAAAGTTATTGACAAAAAACGAAAAATCCAACTTTTCTATTATCCCTCGTAGCTCGTTCATTTGAAGAGTTAGAGAAAAATGCTTCACATGTTTTTTGCAGCATTTTTCATGTAAAATGACATGCACTTGCTACTTTTTATATATCTCTTAAAATGGTTGAGAATCACAGTAAAATATATTTTTTTTAAATGTAATGGATAGGTGGCTGTGACATTAACCGAAAGTCCCCTTTTTTCTCTTTCAGATGATATAACATAGTCCATATTTTATCCTTACAAAAGTAATAATAATCGTTGTTTTTAAAGAAAGTTTATTGTCACATCAAGAATGCTATGGATTATGGAACAAAAGAATGTTTTGAGAACAGAAATTATTAATTAATTAATTATATTGAAGTAAATGTTCGAAATGACCACCATCCTGTTGGATACATAGTAAGCAACGTTTCTGGATACTTCTTAAAACATTATTTATTGTATGTCCATGTATGCTTCTAATTGCATCTTGAATCCTGACTTTTAGATCCTCTATATCTAGAGGAGCTGTCACATAAACTTTATCTTTCAATAATCCCCAAAGAAAGAAATCTAAGGGGGTCAAATCAGGTGTTCGCGCTGGCCAGTCGATATCCATTCTATTTCCTATAACATTATCAAACTGTTCATGTAAATATTGTTTTACCTCGCGGGAATTATGCGCAGGTGCTCCATCGTGTTGGAAGTATTTAAGATTTCTAAAAATATGAAGTGGTAATTCATTTAAATATTCCTCTGTTAGAGTATTCCTTAGAAAATGAAGGTAATTATTCGCATTCAAATTATCTTCGTAAAAATATGGGCCAATAATTTTGCCACAAAAAATGCCACACCACATATTTATCCCAAATTGACGTTGATTTCTTCTTTCAGAAACAAGATGTGGATTTTCTCGGCACCACATTATGTTATTATGGCGGTTAAAAATACCATTGTTGGTAAATCTACTTTCATCACTGAATAAAATCTTTTTCCAGAAGTCTAGATCCTCTTCGCATTTTGAAATGTACCATCGACAAAATGTCATCCTTCTTTGATTATCAGCTGGATATAAAGTATTGCATATGGAATAATGATAAGGCTTTAAATTGTTACCTTTTAAAATAGCTCTTACAGTTTCCTTGGAAGTGTTGCAGTGATGTGCAATTTCTGCAGTTGAAGAATCAAGTTTAAAATTTACATAAGCCAAAACATTTATTTCAGTGTCTTCATTGAAGTTTCTTTCATCCTTAGGCTTTGAAAAAGAACCGTATAATCGTATATTATTTTCCAGCTGTCTAAATATTCTATGATGGGGTTGTCTTCGTTCCATGTAAGTTTCAAAATAAAGATTCGCTGCAGCTTGTGCATCTCGATTTTGGTTATAATAACAAAATAGCATATCATTTTTCTCTTCGTTGGTGTACATATTTGCAACACTATTATTTTGTATGCAGTATTAATAATAAACAATAAACTACTTAACAAAAACTAAAAATGTCACTTATGATCTGTCAATAATTAAATGCCAACTAGACGTTTTTAAAAATATCAGGAATCTTATTTTTTGTTTTATTTCCATAGCATTCTTGATGTGACAATAAACTTTCTTTAAAAACAACGATTATTATTACTTTTGTAAGGATAAAATATGGACTATGTTATATCATCTGAAAGAGAAAAAAGGGGACTTTCGGTTAATGTCACAGCCACCTATCCATTACATTTAAAAAAAAATATATTTTACTGTGATTCTCAACCATTTTAAGAGATATATAAAAAGTAGCAAGTGCATATCATTTTACATGAAAAATACTGCAAAAAACATGTGAAGCATTTTTCTCTAACTCTTCAAATGAACGAGCTACGAGGGATAATAGAAAAGTTGGATTTTTCGTTTTTTGTCAATAACTTTTCAACCTTCCCCCGTATATAATTTTTCGCCTTACCGTAGAATTACTAATACGAAACTGCACTAATTTGCTCATTTAAGCGTTTTTGTATCTCTACTAATAAAAAAGTTACCCATGCAACGGGTCAAGAAATAGGGCGCCCTGTATAGAGTGCTTTATATATATTTCTTGGAGCATCTAAATGAGATCAATGTTTTTTTCAAAACAATTATTGTCTCTATGATTGATTAGATATAGTTTTTGGACTCACTACTCCAAATTGGAATATGAAATGGTACATATTATTAGATTTGATGAAATTTTAATTGAATTTGAATTGAATTGAATTGATTTAATATGAAATGTTGTTAGATTGACTTTGACATTACCAAGAACCTCTAACCTCGACAACAATAACATTTGTGGTACAAGATGTTTTCAAAGTCAATTCTTATATATTTCGAGATATATTTATTTAGCCTGCCGACTTTAAATAGTTGATATTTGCAATGGTATTTTTAGTATTAGATTACCATCGAAATTGCCGAGCTAAATATATTAATGAACTGGGTTTTAATTGCCCATAACATATAATTCTGCATATTCATTTTTCACTAATGTGATTCTTTAGAGGATTGGCCATTTCATTTAAATTCAAGAGACCTGAAATTATAATTTTGTGATCTGCCTTCGGAAGTGTGTCAAGGTGATATGTGTTCAAATTTACTGAAACCACAGTTACTTTGTACCAGATTTTAGAATGTGACTTGTATTCGTATATTTATGGTAAGGACACGCAAGGAAAATTATTGTTTTCAACGAAATAATATACGATACAAATATGTATGGCCTGGATTGTCTCTCTTGGCCCTAAAATTGTTTATAGAGCATAAATCTGGTCCTGCAGGTTCTGAAGAAAATGTAATAATTATTGGTCGAGTAGGAAAATATAAACATAGTTTCTAAACGCGAAAAGTAAAAGGGAAAATTTCAATTACAACAGCCGTATAAGTAGTTTTTGTATTGATTAAATAATGAACGATCATCAAATTGACGATAACAGTAACACATTTGAATCCTCTCAGAATATTGTTAATGCATTTGCCTCCCATTTTAAAAATGTCTTCACCAGTCATGGTCTCAATACTAATATTATGGATTAATATAGAATATTATAAACTCGATTGTAATAGTTATATATATATATATATATATATATATATATATATATATATATATATATTCAATCGGTCGATCCAGATCAAATCGGTCAAAGAATAAAAAATTAAAATAAAAATGTCATAAGGAACAGTATAAAAAGTATATTTTAGAAAATCAACCTGGTTTAACTAAGTATACGTGTATAAATCTGGTATAAATCCAAACAATTCCTTTAAAGATTCAGTGATAATTTGATTCAGATTTTCGAACCATGTTCGTACTCATGATCGAATCCGAGATCATATTACCAACAATGTGTTCCTCACCAAGCCTTCAAATCACCAAAATGTATCCCTTAGTGTGTACGCGACTTAATGTACCTTATTTAGTCATTTGAAGTAGATACGTCTCGGTCAATGTAAATATTGTACAATGTATAACTCAAGTTTCGTTGCCACAAGCCTGAGTACGTGTCCGCATGGAATTTAGCTAAAGGTATGTAGAGTAAGTACAATCTCGAGTACAAGAACTGACTCGCGAGTGCGCAAATGCAATCCTGCAGACATTTGTGGGTTGGTAAAAGCAAAGGTAAAACCCTTCATGTGCATATGTTTGTCTGTCTTAGCTACTTATTTAACTGAGTAAATAAATATTTACTCGGCTAAATAAATACTTCAGTAATTCAGTCAACGCAGACCAAGGCAAGTAACTATCGAATCGTAACAGTACTAATGCAATGAAAAAAGCCAATCAAAATCAACAGAAAGAAGAAGAAATATCAGCGCATACAAAATGTGTTTCTATTTCTTCTACAACTCAATAAAATTCAGGTACTAGCATGTTGACGTTGCCAGTTTTACGTACAACTGGCAACACCGCACTCTCGAAAATATTTTAGGCCGATAGAGTATGTCTGGTTACCTTGGTAACCAAATTTTCAAAACGATTGGTTGATGACCTGTTCTTCATATACTTCTATGTATATGTATCATACATAATTAAAGCCCAATTAATCTACAATATATCTGTATATTCTATCAATTATATGAATAACTTTAATTTCAGGTACCTATCAGAATGGAACTATAGGAAATCAGAAGTGCTTAATAATAATGCGTTCTTCCGCCATAAAAGCGCCCAAAGGGACCCAGAAATGCGCCACTAAAAAGCCGATGTCATCTAGAAAGAAGAAAATGTCAGATCTGAAATCTCCAATCCGCGATACTATATCTGAAACCATATCGTTCGTTATTAAGGGCAAACTTACCCCCATTAAGCCTATAATGATCGATAACAAGCTCGAGCTAATAACTAAAACCAACAAGAAACCTCAGAAAAGCGGAAAAATTGTCAAAATGCGCACATGCAGAAAACCAGTAATCAACAAAATTCCTAAAACGCAAAAAGAAAATTCTAAAGCTAAAACGAAAGTTCAAATTAAAGCTGCCAAGAAACCAAGTGCCCAGTTATTAAAAAGAAGTGCCGAGACAGTTCTAACGGATGTGATACCACCAACACCAAAAGAGCGAATCAAAAAGGTTACTAAAATCGACAAAAAAAAATTGGTGACCATGAAACCACAGACTAAATTAAAAACTGAAACCACTATCACGGCGAAGCCTAAAAAAAATTCTGGGAAAAGATCAAAACTGAAAGAACAGACTAACAATTCTGGAGTATCTAACATCGCCGAGGACAAGTCCGCAGATGAGATACAAAAACAACAGACTATAGAAAAGCTTTTAAAGCAGGCCAACGAAGAAATCACAAAAAGAACCACGAAGAAAGTTACCATGAAAGAACGAAAAGCTAAGAAAGTAAAAAATCATTCGAAACCAGAACCACCGAAGAACGTAAAAAGTAATTCAGAGTCAGAGCCTGCTAAAACCATTGACTACACATCAGATGAAATCTCTTTAAAAGAGCTCTCAGAACGCCAACCTGATGAGACCGAAACATTGGATGTTAAAAAACCAGAGGCAAAAGCAAAAGCTACTCCTAAACGAAAAATTAAAACAAAACCAAAATTGACACTCATAAAGAAACGTGTGGCTTCGAAAAACAAGAACAGTAAGGACGAGAAATGTAAAACAAAACTATTTGGATTTTGGAACGGTCCGAAAAGGCATCGAGTTGCTTCCCTGAACGCGTTGGCCAAAGTTCACTGCCTTTATGAAAACGAAACGCGAGCCAACATGTTTGACATAATAGACGACACTATTATTAAAAAAGAGCACCTTTCCAAAAAGGATACCTCGAAAAAAGATACCTCTAAAATCTCTATTAAAAAAGAACCAGTTGTGAAGAAGGAACTTGATTCAGATTACGACGATAACACAAATTCCGAGGACCAAGTAGTGGTTCCCACAAGGACATTAAGGACTCTTCCTGGCCTTCGCGCAGTTGGTAAACACTGGGATATGCATGAGACTTCCTCGAGCTCCGATGAAAACAGCGGCAATGAGAGCAGCAGTGAAACCGTCCCTTATCTCGACAAAGACGTCAAGATAAAAAAAGAGAAAACGGTTCAGCAGCAGGAGGAGGGTGAAAAGAGCGAAACTGGGACCAATAAGGATAAAAAACGAAGACGCAATCGGAACGAGATAATGATGGATCTAAAAGATATGGTGGTTCGGAAGAGGATGGCTAGCTTGAATGCCAGTGCAATCCTTGCTGCTAGTTATTCGGTAGAAAAACGTGCTTCCAAGTCTCAAAGGGACGCCGATGAAGACAGTTCTTCGTGCGACAGTGGCTCTTCAGAGGACTATTTTGCAGCTTCCGATGACGACACAAAAGACGAGGATGACGTCAAGAAAGAGGAGGATAGGAAGCTGATCGAGGTACATACTACGCCTAACAAGAAGGTGAGTGATAGTGGTTTAATTATAAGTATTTATATTTTATATTTTTGTTTAAGTACTTTTTTCCTTTTAAATTTTTCATCATAAATTTTTTTAAAGCTTTTAAACAATTTTGTTTTATATAGTATGTCAAAAAAAATGCTATTTTATATTTTTAATGTTTTGTCATGTTTTTTTGGTTTGTAATGGAATCCTTTGTGTTTGGTTCTAATTAATATTAATAATAACGTTATTGTTTGTGTATATAAAATATTAGTTCTATAAAACGTTCTAAAAGCTAAAATAAAGGATTTTAGTAATCTAAATTTTTCAAGACATCCAAATCCAACTTTGATATTGAAATATTAGCAATGTTAACGCATATTTTGCTTTACAATAGCAGTTTTATGATATTCCTGTACAAAAAATTTGTTTCAAGGGTGGGTGAAGGGTTTGATACTTATTTTCTAGTATTAAGTTAACTTGAAACATTTAAACGGTACCTTATATGCGGAAGATCTCTATGTAAAGCATTTTAATTATATTTACATGGCCCTTTAAAGATAAAAAAAATGATTCCAATCGGTATTCAGAGAGAATTTAACTTTCAATTTTATTAGAATTCTGTTATTAACTTTGATTAAGAATTTAGTAAGTATTTAAATCACATTTTACTTGCTCCAAGGTTTTTACGAAGCTTCAAACTACTTGGAGTTTTAAGCTCATTTTTTAAAGCAGCACTTTTTGAAGTAATTAATAGTGGAAACGCCTTTAATTTAATTCGTGCTTTGAGAATTTTATTCAATTTTGCAAGTTTAGTGGCCGATATTCTTTCCGAGGGATTTGTGTTGCTCTGTTCTATTTGAAACAGAAAAGTCAATTTATCTTTGCTATTCTATAGACTAGAAAAGTCTCGAGATCATTTCTGGTGCGGCAGGAAGTGAGTCTCCCTTGAAAAAATAAAAAGAGGTAAAAAAATAACAAAAGGTTATAGTCTAGGTTATAATATTCTTAAATATTTCAATAAACGTTAACTAATGATGACGAATTTATTGATATACCACCTAATAGTGGATATGTCTATCTCAGATGATAAGGGGAGGTATAAAAAGATACCACCTAGTAGAGAGAAAAATTATTAATTTAGAAATTCTTATAACACGTTTATTTTGGTTACATCTGTCTTACTATTTATTTCATACATTTCGTAAGATAACTATATCTCGCTTTATACAGGGTGTTAGTTAAACATGCGGCAAAAATTCAAGAGGTTATTCCTTGGACAACCTTGGACATCCTTCTGGTTGAAAATTTTTTTCGCCCTAGGTATATCTTCGCAACAAAGCGCTTTTTCAAAAATCATCAAAGGATAAAATATCCTTAGAATAGTCCAAGGAATAACATCTTGAATTTTTTCCGCATGTTTAACTAACACCCTGTATATTATATAGAGTTTATAAGGGATCGGGTGAGTGTATGCGATGCCAATATGAAACGTATAGAAGAGTAAAACATGTAAATCTACAAATAAGAGAATGATATATTATACAACTCTTCTTTAGTCACATGATCTCCCTTTGAACGCACGTAGTCACGCAATTACGGGCTGCCTCGATCTCCTTCATTCAGAACCAAGCTCTTTCTCTTATATTGTATTATTCTTACTAGGTATCTATATAAAATATATGATTTCTATCAAATCGGGAGTGGCCAAGAATCTTCTATAGAGCAGAAATAAATGTGCTTTTTGATCGGAGAAACAGATCCTTGTTTTTATATTCATAGGTTGCCGTGATCCTCAATCAGGACACAGATGTCACCATCACCGGTGTGTACGTGAATAGCACGACGCGCTCCACGCACCACGAGGGTTACTGCAGCATCGCCGGCATGCAGTACCGGATCTCCGCCACAAGCCACACGCAGACGGCCGCCACCGCAGTTGCCACCGAGACACTCCTGCAGAGTTCGTCCAGCAGCGCCCCGGACAATGTAAGTGGACAATATTTATCGATTGGTAATGACCGATCGCTAAACGTGCGTTTTGAGAAGTCGGTAATTGAATACAGAGTCCACATCAATAATGATTTTTGAAGCATTATGCATTTGGTCTGTCTTTCTTTAGTCATCGTTGACCAGTCTTTATGAGGGCGAGAATGTTCTCCAAACTTACGTATATCAAGTCAGCAAACCACTTTTAGCAGACTGCAAAAAAAAAACTATTGGAGATTTTGTTACTTTTTTGTTACTATTTTGTTACGCTGAAAACAATTTTGTACCTCCATCCATTTCCGAAAAATCTACAGTCTGCCAACTTGAATCTCAAGTTAGCAGACTCCCCGATAGCTCGGCTCCTAATTCACGTACGCCAATGAAAATGGTATCAGAATTTGTTACTTTCACAGTACGTTCAGAATCCATGGTCATATTATAGATTTGAACTGTTTCTAACCTTAAAATTCGTGAAATATTGGAGTAAAATAGGTCAAGTAAAAAAAATTGTGAAAAAAACCGTGCCAGATTTTGTTTCTTTATCTATAGGAATTTGTTACACTGAAATAAATTTTGTACCTCCACCAATTTCCGAAAAATTTGCAGTCTGCTAACTCGAACCTCAAGTTAAGCAGACTCCGTGATATCTCGACCCCTAATTCACGTACGGCAATGAAAATGATATCAGAATTTGTTACTGTAACAGTAGTTTCATAATCCATGGTCATATTTCAGGATTCATCAGTTTCAAATCTTAAAATTCGTAAAATATTGAGAAAAAATAGGTTAATTAAAAAAATTGTGAAAAAACAGTGGTAGATTTTGTTTCTTTATCCATAGCAATTTGTTACCCCGAAATAAATTTTGTACCTTCACCCATTTGCGAAAAATCTGCAGTCTGCTGACTTGAACTTGAAGTTAGCAGTCCCCGCGATTTCTCCGCGCCTAACGCACGTAGGGCAATGGAAATTAATAATAAGGTAGGAAAAAAATTATTGAAATATAAGAAATGACTATGGATTCTGAAAGCACTTTTAAAGCAACAAATTCTGATACAATTTCCATTGCCGTACGTGCGTTAAGCGCGGAGAAATCGCGGGGACTGTTAACTTGAAGTTCAAGTCAGCAGAGTGCAGATTTCTGGCAAACAGGTGAAGGTATAAAATTTATTTTAATGTAACAAATTGCTATAGATAAAAAAACAAAAAATACCAATGTTTTTTGCCAATTTTTTTATTTGACCTATTTTACTCCAATATTTCACGAATTTTAAGGTTAGAAACAGTTCAAATCTATAATATAACCATGGATTCTGAAAGTACTGTGAAAGTAACAAATTCTGATATCATTTTCATTGCCGTACGTGAATTAGGAGCCGAGATATCGGGGAGTCCGCTAACTTGAGATTCAAGTTAGCAGACTGTAGATTTTTCGGAAATGGGTCGAGGTACAAAATTTTTCTCAGGGTAACAAAAAAGTAACAAAATCTCCAATACTTTTTTTTGCAGTCTGCTAAAAGTGGTTTGCGAACTTGATATACGTTCCAAACTTCTTGAGAACGTTATCCAGAGTTCTCGAAAACATTCTCAAAAGCTTTAGAGAATTTTATACACCTGTTTAAGGCGTACAAAGATATAGGCCCTTCTCCTACAATTCTCTACGCCTATGACAAAAAAAATATTGCAATATTTATTAAATTCAAGAGCATTTGACCATTTTTATAGTAAAGAATTTTGCCAAATTATTTAAATAAAAAAAATCTTGGGTTAATACTTATCTATTGAAAGTAATCCCAAAAAATTATTTCCATAATGTAAGGGTTAATATCCGAAATAAAAAGTCCAATTAAAAAACTTGTAAAGTTTGCATTTCATTTGAGTAATTTAAATTATGACCCATGTTTTTGCAGAGCAACAGCGATTCCATGCCTTCCTCTAAGTCCTACACTCCCCTGGACGCCCTCTCCAACATGCAGCCTCCTCCTGGACCAGGTATTCAGCACAACCACCCCGTTCTGCATGGCCAGCAGCACAGCATGGGGCCGCCGCAACACGTGCTTCCGATTCCTTCTCATCAGTTGTCGCCAGGTTAGTCAATACATTTATGTATAGTCCAAACAGCGACTGTAAAAAAGTATATAGTCTTTATAATCTCAATTGAAACTGCATAAAAAATTCCGAGAAACGACACAGGTGCCTAAACAAAGAGGCCGCCGTCGAGATGCAGGTGTTTCTTTTGTCGGAATTTTTTTTACAGTTTCAATTGACTTATAAACATACTAATCCATCACAAGAGAAAATCGTATGTAAATGATATATATATATATATATATATATATATTATTCACACAGAGATCCCTGTCCGACAAAATTAAAAAAGCTTTTTTTTTAAAGAAATAATAATCGCTGTACCGTCCGAATCGTACTGTGAGGGCTGATTTTTTCAATCGTTGTCGTAGGTCGTCGTCACGGATGTTCCAGTGCGTTCTCTTCTCCTCATTCCACCCCCAATTATCAGCTTCCTCCAGGACATCCTCCGATGCAAGGGGAACAAGGATACGTTCACGGTAAGTTTTTATCATTTGTGTCTGTTTATATGCTGATATCAATTTTGTGGAAGTACGATTTTGTAGAAGTTTTTTTAGATAAAAGCGTTATCATTTTACCGGCTATATTTACTTAGTAAAAGCTTCTCTTAATTATAACCTATATTTAATTTGAAGCCAGTCTCCCTTGCAAACCAATTCAAAACTGTATGTACAGGGTATTTGCATATATTTTGACCCCTACCTACAGGGGTTATTAAGAAAGTTAGAAAAAAAGTTTAAATACAAAAGTTGTTTGGTTTTTCACGTATTATCTTTTGGCTAGGTCGAAAAAAAATTGCATGTCGTAAATTTGAGGAAACCAATTGAACATAATATTTTTAAATGGGACACCCTGTATAATATTAGACGCTTGGAAAAACAATTTTTCTCTGATCTCAAAAATATATATTTTGTTGACATTTGCACTGACAGTTTTCGAAATATTTAATATTTAATTTTTACAATAAATCATAAAAAAATATTAAAAAATGAAAATATTCGAAAATTTTTAAATAACTAAGGAGGTTACATCGAAAATCGTTAAATATTTTTTATTACTGCTAGTTTCTACTGATAAATATTTTTAGTTCTTTGTATTTTTTGTATTTTTTTATGGTACTCGCTGTCGAATATTTCGAAAACTGTCAGTGCAAATGTCAACAAAATATATATTTTTCAAATCAGGAAAAGAATGTTTACCCAAGCGTGTAAAATTATACAGGGTGTCCCATTTAAAAATATTATGTTCAATTGGTTTTTCTAAGTTTACGACATGCAATTTTTCGACCCAGCCAAAAGATAATACAAACAACTTTTGTATTAACATTTTTTTTCTAACTTTCTTAATAACCCCTGTAGGTAGGGGTATACGCGAATACCCTGTACATTAGCGTTTTAAAATTAAAGGTAACCTCTAACCTCAAATTAAGGATATCTACATTTCTTTAAGATTCTAAGAAATTAAATGACGAAAGTGAAAATAATGAGTAAAAAGCCACTGTTTCTCCACTGATTATGGGTATGATGTTTACTCGATTTTTTCGATTCGATTTCGACTTTTTAATAATTATATTCTTGCAATAATTAATTTTGATTTACTTTTAATTAAGTTAAATTATTGAAACAATTATATTCTAACTTTGTTGTGCTGTAGTTACACTTCTCTGATAGGTTCCTGCAAGCATAATTAGTATCACTCATAAACAAAGCTTTTATACTCGTATGTATTCCTTTTGCGTGTGTAATTAAATTCTATGAACCGAGAATGTTGAACGGAATAATAATTAATATTGCAACCTTGATTACTTATTATTTAGCACTCTCCGAATTGTATTATGGTATAAAGCGCTTATTAGGATCAGTGGATACAATTTAAAATTATTAACGGGTTTTCTCATTGTGTTTTTATTAAAATATTTTTGTCTGTTTATGGGATAATTAGAGAATTTTTCACGCCGTTTAGTTTTTATTCAACAATCCTTGACCGTTGGACAGCTTTTCCTTTGGTAAAGGTACCAGGTCAGATTTTCTTTTTTTATTTATTGATGTAACACGGGACAAGCCTAAATTTACAGTTACATCAATAACTTCAAAATAACATTCAATAAATTTTTCAGTAAGTACATGTATAATATAATCATAGAAGAAATTTTTATACGGTTGTAATCATAAAGAATTATAAATATATCATAGATCTGTATCGCAAATTAATTATAGATTAAGATAGATATGGTGAGTCTATTTATAGAAGGATTTTTGAGAGCATCAAGAGTTTTCTTTTATCTTTGGTTTTGGAAATGTAATTAATTAATTTGATGACGATTGAGATTATAAATTGCAGTATGTATCATCATTTCTGTCGCACTTGGTGCATGTATAGTTGCCTTTTCAGACAAAATCTACATATAAACCGCTGTTATTCAGAGTAATAAAATACGAAATATTATAACTTATAGTGGTATAACTAACACCAAAAAAATCTTACTCACTTGTGCTATAAATAGTGATAGAAAAAAGATGAAGAAATTAGAAACATGCTTTAACAATTATAGATCATATTGAACTTAAAATGTATAAAAGTTTAGGGTAAATTAAAACATATCAAAACCTTTAAGTAACTTATCTACATGTTGTATAATATCAATAATTCAAAACCAACGCACGGTGACAGATCTCCAATCGAAGCAGAAAGAATCTCTCGAATCTGGTTTCCTTTACACGCGTTAGCCCGACGACTCTTTAAACAGTTTCGTGACCTTTGACCTAAATGTATTCAGCGCCCTGAACTATCATCGTTCCATTATCTTAAACCGCCTGCAGGGGTGGTGAAAATATAAAAATATTCTCTACCATCAAATAATATGTCGAGAAGTGAGTGGATGTTAACTAGTCGCCCACTTTTGTGTTTTATAATGTAGGGTGGTGAGTCCAATTCGATCATCACCATCGAGACCTCTAAAATAAATATAAAATAAAGTATATAGGAATAAGTGATATGTACCACCACCACATGAGTGTCATTCACTCCTTACACCAAACGAAAGACAGCTGTTTCGATCTATTAGATATGCGCAGTGCCGTACAGGTCTCAGGGTGAAGACAACTCATTTGAGGATGGTACATAACACCATGGTTTGTGCTGTGTATAAGCATGGTTGTACGAGTTGAGTAGATATATGAGGGATCTATACCCCAGGAACTTTTATCTGTTTGAAATAAATTATATTTAAAAATAAATGTAAATATTTGTACAAAAAAATCACAGATTTCGCAATTCTTGCAACCATCGGAGTGCATTGAAAATGAAGTAAGGAAATTTGAAGCTATAGAAAGCTTGCAAAAGTTACCTTCTAATTTGAGAACTTACCATTTGCGACTTACAGACTTTGCCACCTTGTACATCACATTCACACGAGAGCTCAGATTCTCAAACTTGCAATTTGCAATCTACGAATACGAATGCCAAACTATGCGCCCACGCCGCCCGCTCTACTCGGTCCTCCACTACCTAACCATGTCGGTGTGACATGCTCATCGCGTTACACTTTTCATCGAAACCCATATACGAGAACCATCGCAATCCTGTAAGCATTTTTAATGCTAAAAAATTAAAATATCTTTTTCAGCAAACATAGTGTTCAACCGGCCAGCAACGAGTTGACTAGCCCAGCTCTCAGAGCCTTGACTATAATAATAGTTTAAGGTGTTAATTTAATATTTAACGTAATATTTTGGATAAATACTCTATCTAGTACTATGAAGGTCGCAAGCTTTTACCGACCATGTTAATTCTAGCTGCATAAAATTATGGTAGCCGAAACAACACTAGTAACAGCTGTGTTAAAAAAAATTGTTAGTTTTAAGTAATATTTAAGTAGACCTTGTGTAAGTGGCCTTGCAAAGTGGACTTACATCTGAATATAGAATGCAACAATGTATTTATATACAGGGTGGCCATAAGTATGAGAATGCGTAGAACCGGAAATGCATCAGTGGTATATTCATTCAATGCAGCAGTAAGTTTGCACGAGGAACGTAAATACTTTTCGAATCTAGCGGTCATTCACGAGCCGATGGCTCAAAGTTTAGTTTCTTGATCGCTCAACCCAGAGGTTGTGGATTCGAATCCCCATTCCACCAGACAATTTTTAATTAAATTGTTTACTGCTAGATAAAGGCTTGTTTGCAAGAATGGGTAGGCTACCATCCAGATGTTCGCCTTGAATGAGAAGAATGTCAGCTTGATGTTAATGTGAGATATTAAAATCGGTTGATGTTTGATTGACCCCCTAATGGGGTTTCCAGGTTTAACCCAGAGATTAAATTGAATCGAAAATTTTTAATTTCTGGCTAAATCTGAAATTAGTGTCAAACGATAGCTTATGAAAGGAATGCGCAAACCGATTTGCTTGATCTAAAATTTGCTTGTTGTGGATTTTACAGGATGTCAAAGTTGCAAATTGTCAATATTTCAAATACAGTTGAAAATATGTATATGACATTCTATAGGGTGTCCATTTAAAATAAGTAAGTTGGTGTCGACTTCCGGTTATACCGGAAGTGCCAGAAACGTGAAAATATTTTAAAAATAGAAGCCCCACTGACCTTTATAAATAACCGAATTTTCAAAATCGCCTTGTACATACTTTTTCATATATCAATCGCGGCCCTTCTCGGTAGGACACCCTATATATGGTTAATAGAATACACCTGTTTTTGTCGTAAAAGCTGTTTTCATAATAATGCAGTTTTACTAAAAATAAATTGCTGCTAAGCAAATGTCTGAAAATATTTACCAGTATTGCTACGGAAATGTTTTTTTAGTAGGAAGTAGATAAATATTCTAAGCATAAACATGTTTGTGCCAAATGTCTGGGTAGTGTGTAATCGTAATATGAATGCGAAATCACCAAGGGCACTGAACATCCTAATATTTACTATTTAAATGTTGTTAAACTGCGGTGAAATTTTGGTGTACAGCTCCCTGGAATGAGTGGAATTATTATTGGAATTAGCACTGGAATTGGGGGAACTAGTCGACATAGTGATTGGATTAGAACTAGAATAACTGGAATTATTGCTGGAATTAGTGGAATTAGTATTAGAATTAGTACTGGAATTAGTTCTGGAACTAGTCGAATTAGTACTGGAATTGGGGGAATTAGTCGACATAGTGCTGGGATTAGTACTAGAATAACTGGAATTATTGCTGGGATTAGTGGAATTAGTATTGGAATTAGTACTGGAATTAGTGGAATTCGTTCTGGAGTTAGTGGAATTAGTACTGGAATTGGGGGAATTAGTCGACATAGTGCTGGGATTAGTACTAGAATTAGTGGAATTAGTGCTGGAATTAGTGGAATCAGTCCTGGAATTATTGGAATTAGTCTGGAATTAGTGGTATAAAAATCGTTTTGTTTTCTAGTGATCGTTTATCTCGCTGTTTATGTATTATTGCACATGGTCAATCGGCCATACATTAATAGTTATGAAAATGTTAGGAGCCCTCAGACTAAAATCAGTTTTTTCTATGACCAACCAATCTCGATTCACAGGACAAAATATTTTTTTTAAATAGATACATAGTATCGGACAAAATATTTTTTACTTTTTTCAAAAATACACGATGATTGAAACCGTTAGAAGTACTTGTTAGGAGTTCCATTCATATTTTTTCTGTTCAGAAAATTTCCGAATAGACACACTATGCCATAATTAATTAGCTTGAAACACGGAGTTTCCAAACCCTCACGGCGAGTTTATCTAATGTAGAAAGCCAAAAAGTGAGTCAAAAGAGGTGGCGACTCGAACTGTACCTACTGATTTTTCCTAAGATAACCTTAATACTAATCTGAATTTAGTATCTATAATAGTTGGGAACACCATGTATAAACTCAAAATCATGTCATGAAGTCTCTGATGTCATGCAACCGCCCCCTGCTGACGAAGAACACTCTCCGAATTTCCCTTCTCTACAACCCTTTTGGCGCGTCGGTGACCCCGACCATTCAACAAGGCACCGTCGCCGTCGCCGCCGACTGACTCATGCGCCATCCCCGAGCCCATGCTAAGACGGGACTTTTCCATGCCAAGCGGCCGATCCCGCCGAGTCGCCAATCTTGCCGCGGCCTCTCGTTCTAGAGATTCCAATTGCGCTGCGGCCGTCATTTGTTTCCGTTCGATCCCCGATCATCGCATAGAAAAAACGCCACCACGTGTCTAATAAAGCTCCGACGATGATGTGTAAATATTGTGGCCTTCTAACAAGCCGTGGAAACGTTTAAGCCGAGGTAGCCGGTACAACGCAGTTGGCCATTGAACGCGACAAACAATGTGCGCATTTTACCGGGTGCATGTGGCGATGCACGTAGAAGAAAGGTCGTCGGTGGTATTTCGTTAGCCTAAGAACACTTTGTGTGTGTCCCGCATTGGATTATCATATACGTTCCTCTTTCCAATACGTCTAAGGATATGATTTTGGGGACTCGTAAGTCAGGCAAGTTGGTTTGTTTACTTGTAGGTAGCTCCTTCATTTCCCATTAATTCCGCGGTGGTGTAATAGATGTTTGACCTTGCTTCGAAAACGCCGCAATGGTATCTTCCGAGTTCTTCATGCGTGTAATCGATTTACGAAGTTAATGTCACTCTTTTAAATTAAGTGGTATACATTTTGCGACAATGACATTTTAATGCAGTTGCGTAATATAAAAATAATAATGCACCAGTCAGAACCGGCTGCAATTAGTCTATTGGTTGCTTTATCCGCGCCGCAGCCAATAGCAGTGTAGCATTTGTTATACCACGTGAAATTCTTCCTCACAATGCAGGTTTCGTTGGCAATCGTGTTGACAGTCGCTTATAATGTTTTATACTTACTTTTCTTATCTCGTCACCAAAAAAGGAAACAATAATTAACATCATTTGGAAATATTTTAAATACTGGTATTTTTACTGGAGCTTTTGATGTTAAGTACAAAATAAAATATTCAAAAGTATCTAAACGAATATGTCGGCATCATATTATTCATCAATTTTACTATAAACCAGTATATGATATTCCGTTTCACCTTATCTATATGATTATAACCCACTTTACGTTACTTCAAATACATGCTACCATATTTCTTTCATTTTTCAGAACTGCATTATGATAAGTTTTAAATTATATTTATATTTACGCCATATTTTTCTATTCTCAACTGTTGTCTTGGTCGCTTTATCTGTCTAAAAAACGATGCACAATGTTCTCTCACACTAAGGTATGCTCTTAGTTCTTTTTAGTGATAGCTGTTCCCAAAATTGTCCAAAACAAGTTGTTGTATAAAACTATAACTTTATACAACTATAGTTTTTGCATCAATAATCCCTCAATAACCTGATATTCGTGTGTGCTTTTTGTATTACAAATATCAAATATAACAGGTAAATGCTATTATAATTACAATATAGAATCCCCTTCATCAAGTCGGAAGGAAGAAGAATCAGCAGTCTGGGAAACATTTATATGCAAATCGTTTAAGGTGTCACAGGAACAAGTGAACCAAAAACTGCCTCTCTAATAAGCAACTTATTCATTGATAAACTTACCCCATATTTAAAAACAGGTCCACTTAGGGGCTACAGTATAGTATCCTGTTTATTCAACTTCCTTAGTATAGTTTGTTTCGGGATAGTACGGAATGGCTTCATCTGACTTTTAAATAAAATGGTATTTATTAGACTTAAGGGCCGGTCTTTCCATCTCCTTATAAACATCTTCCTTAAAACTACCAAACGGGTATTTTCACTGTGTTTTGAATTAAATCCTGTCTTTAAAGTTTCCTATCTGCTCTTTAACTTATCGGTCACTTTTACTTGCCTATAAGTTGTTACAAAGAAATTTCTAATCTCAGAAATTTTACAATTTGAGTGTTAGTAAACAATTTCGTTAATAAAACGACAAAAAATATATTTTTATAATGAAAAACATGATTGCTGTAGAAGAAGAAATATTATTAGATCAAGAAATTATTAATATGGAAAACGCGAACGAAAAATATATACTGTAATGCCTCATATAGACAATTTAAACATCTGGGATGATGATGAATTTATGAGGAGATTTCGTGCATCAAAAATAACGGTGTTAAATGTTCTAGAAAAAATCGAGCAACATTTACGGCATCAGGTTAATAATAAAAAGAAATGATATCTACGTATTTGTTAGATTTTATGACATGTTTTATTGAATCATATTTTGAACTGATTGAACTGCTACGATTTGTACTAGTAAGGGCCTCAAATTCTTGGGCAATTTGGTTCCAAGTTTTTTAATGTATCATCCTGGGAAGACATTTTTACATTTCTGAATATAAAATTTAAACTAAAGATTTAAACAGAAACGACTAGAACTTAAAAATAGTTGTAATTGGTTATAGCCACAGTATGTTATAGCTAGGTAATGTTGTCATAATTGACATATTTTGTTGATTATGATCGACGCATTTCATCTGTCTCACTTTATTATATAGACTTTCTTATGTAATCAGTATTGCCAACATCATTAAACAGTCTTTTTACAAAAGAGCAGTCAAATTGTGTTGGAAAGACGCAATTTTTCAACTGCCAGATAAATTCACTTGTTAACTTTAAGTTTCTTTTAGTTAAAAGCAACTTTATAAAGAGATGGAAAGACCGGCCCTAAGACAGAGAGTCCGCTACACAGTGTAACCATACTTACCAGCGCATTAAAAACCAAAATTTCGGTAATATTACTAGAATTATTATGACTTATCTGTAGATGTGCCATTTTCTGGATCTACAAACTCATCTATTTTTATAATACCTACATCGTGTCCACGATATTTGTAAACGATCTATAGCTGGAAAAAAATTAGGGTTCCACTGTTACTTATCGTCCTTACCTGAGATGCTAAACACAGCATCTGCGAAGGAACTGTTGTCGAATTTCACACCGCATTACCTGGTCTTTAGTGTACTGAAATCTCTGTGTCGGGTCATTTCTCCGACGAAACATCTGCGTTGCCTCGGTTGATCCTTTGGAGGATTATTTGTTGGTAGTCTAGAATTACACTTGATTTCATTCTGGCGCGTATAGGTTTAGCGAAAATCAGTTGCCACTTGGACGCACCCAACACACTTGATTAAAATGTTTTCGAAAATCGTACATGGGATTGGTAGTGATGTTTTGTTTTTATCTTAGCTATTTTCATCATTTGAATTTTCATATAATCGCATCCATCGAAGCGGAAATCTAACATTACAGACATTTTTGGAAATACTGAAGCAGAATCGCTTGTAAAAGTACAATCCAAAACTGAAAAAACATACAGGGTGTTCCATTTAAAATAAGTAAGTCCAATGAAAATATTTTTAAAAGGTAGGCCTCACTGACCTTTATAAATAACCAAATTTTCAAAATCACCCTGTACGTACTTTTCCATATATCGATCGCGGCCCTTACCGGTGGGACACCCTGTATATGGTTAATAGAATACACATAATAGAAGGTGTTTTCAAAATAATGCAGTCTTACTAAAAATAGATTGCTGCTAAGCAAATGTCTGAAAATATTTACCAATATTGCTACGGAAATGTTATTTTTTGGTAGGAAGTAGATAAATATTCTAAGCATAAACATGTTTGTGCCAAATGTCTGGGTAGTGTGTACTCGTAATATTAATGCGAAATCGCCAAGGCACTGAACATCCTAATATTTACCGTTTAAATGTTGTTAAACTGCGGTGAAATTTTGGTGTACAGCTCCCTGGAATTAGTATTGGAATTAGTACTGGAATTAGTGGAATTGGTTCTGGAATTAGTGGAATTAGTACTGGAATTGGTTCTGGAATTAATAGAATTAGTACTGGAATTGGGGGAATTAGTCGACATAGTGCTGGGATTAGTACTAGAATTAGTGGAATTAGTGCTGGAATTAGTGGAATCAGTCCTGGAATTATTGGAATTAGTCTGGAATTAGTCTGGAATTAGTGGTATAAAAATAGTTTTGTTTTCTAATGATCGTTTATCGTTTTCGCTGTTTATATATTATTGCACGTGGCCAATCGGCCACACATTAATAATTATGAAAATGTTAGAAGCCCTCAGACTAAAATCAGTTTTTTCTATGACCAACCAATCTCGATTCACAGGACAAAATATGTTTAAATAGATACATAGTATCGGACAGAATATTTTTTACTATTTTCAAAAATACTCGATGATTACCGTTAGAAGTTCTTATTGGAAGTTCCATTCATATTTTTCTGCTACGAAAATTTCCCAATTTGCCATGACCTATTTAATTAAAATATTTTCAAAATAGCTACACTTCCGGTTATAACGGAAGTCAATACCAATTTTTATTACATATTTATATTACTACTAACTATTTTAGGGGGAATTTAATTAAGGATCCCTAAAACTTACATTTAACTATTTTTGAGATAATTTTTTTATTATTTTTTTTTACACTGTGAAACTTTCAATTATCTGCTGTGGCCATTTTGAAAATGGAAAAGGTGATGGTGATATTATGAATAAAAGACTTCTAAGCTTTGCATTGATACTTTCAACATTGCTAATTTATGTCCAAAACAAATTTTGGTTTAGCGTAAACTTACACAATGGTTGAATTTTAATACAGGAATGCTTGATTAAAGCCTCTCTAAAATAAATAGTCGAATCCAAATATGCGATGAAAAAACACCATTTCATTTAAAATAACGTAGTTAGTGTGTTGACTTCCTTTATAACCGGAAGTGTAGCAGTTTTAAAAATATTTTCATTAAATAGGCATGCGACCAGGATTTAGTTAGTAGAATTACTTATGGATTTAGTGGAATTAGTTATCAAGAATTTAAGCCGCGGTTAGCCCCTTGTGTTTTTCTCTAAAAGTGTAACAGATAGATAGATATATTTGCTGAATAAGAGCCAAGAGGCAACAGTGCAAGTGCTCTCTAATACTGAAGTACCTATTTGTCGGTTGTAGACACTTTTCAGCAACCTCAAAGTGGTTTGATTTTAAAACTTCTAAATTTAATGGCCACCATCAGATTTGTCGTAAAACTTTTATTGGAGGTAAATTTTTTAGTTGCTATAATTTATAATTTTTAGCTAGCCCCGTTTCGTATATGAGGGTCTTTTAATTCGTTACTATTTTATTACCACCTATTGAAGTACCGCATGTATGTAGTAGTATGTATAGTAGTACTTCTTGTATTGTAATACTACTTGTACTGTAGTACTACTTGTAGTATGTATGTAAACGTAATCAAAACTTGTAATTTAATACAATAATTTTGGCATAATTATTATAGATGGTATAATTTATTAATTTTGTATGACAAAAATTCAAGATGACGGCTCAAAGATAACGGATTTTATCACCCATATTTTATAAATATATAATTTAAATATTTAATTTAATAATAATAATAATAATAATATCTCTATCTCTCATTATAATCACACGGATTAGCCCGAAAGTCTAAGGCTTGTGTGGGGGAGGGGGTGGCGTATTACTACTTCGCGGGTCGCATTTGCGCCATAGGAACGACTTGCATTGGTAGGTCCTATCCACCATTCAGTACTCTAATGAGGGAAACCTGGAAAACCTCATTCATTAGGGGGACAGTCAAACATCAACTGATTTTAATCCAAGCTGACATTCATCCCATCCTGGGCCATCGCCAAGATGGTTGTCAACCCATCCCTGCGAACAAGCCTTCATCTACGAGTAGACTATTTAATTAAAAATTGTTTGTTGGGATGGGGATTCAGCCACACGACCTCTGTATGAATGTGTGCGAAATTTTTTGGTTAATAATGTAAACTTTTTGTGTGATGTGTTTTCTATTTGACTGATTTGATTTAGTAGAATTAAATACTTGAGTTACTAACAGCTGACATTTTACCAAAAAAAATATAGTTGCGCCTAGTGATGGAAAATGCTCGAGCATTTATTTTTGGAGAACGCAAATTGAGCACAAACTAGAATAAATGAGAAAATACGAGCATAAACTAGAAATTCCTGAGAATTTATTATCAGCATAGCCGAATTAGGCTATTTAACGTTTTTTGTCAATGTTTCTAATTTTTCTCTTTTATTCTCAAAATTCTCGTAAATATTCTGATTTTTCTCAATAATCTCAAGAATATTCCCAATCTTCTCAATGTTCTCGAGAAGATTATCAGTTTTCTCAATATTTTCACCTTTATTAAAAAAAACAACTATTTTATGATAAATGGATATAAAAAAGAGTAAATACAAATACTTAAAGCTAGATACAAGAGGAAAAGTTTGTAATCTGTAGAAACAAAGTAAGTACCTTCACGGTAACATATCGGCAATCGTCGTCTTTGTTTACTCTACATTTCAGATTATTACGACAGAAAGAGGTAAATTCTATGGTGCAGCGGCGGCCACCTGTGATTCTCGGGTAATAGGTCGTAAGTCGCAAGTCGCAATTTTGCCACTTTTACCTCTTAGCGGCAATTTAAACAATGTCTCTCCATTGTGCTTAGAGAATATTCGCGAAGCTTCGCGAAGTTTCAAATAAATTTGCGCGCACTTTTCCGGCCGAGCATTTTGGATCACATATTGAGCATTTTAGAGCACATATTGAGCATTTTGCCGAGAATTTTCAAGCATATTCAAGGGAAAGTTCTCAATATGTGCTCCAAAATGCTCGGCCGGGAAAGTGCGCGCAAATTCATTTGAAGCTTCGCGAAACTTCGCGAATGTTCTCCAAGCACAATCGAGAACGTTCCCTCATTTACAACACTAGTTGCGCCCCTCTAGAAGTTTTGAAGACGACGCCCAAGTTCCCAAAACAATAATAATAATGCTAATAAATTGTTTTTATGATATTTTTGTATAGAAAATAGTAGATAAATTTTGTAACGACAAAACCACTCAAAATTCACTCACCTGTGCCATGCCCATCATCTAGCCATGTCGATTTGATCATCAACACATTATTAATACCAAACGAAATTGATTGTGATTGACTATTATCATCTGTATAATAAAAAAGCTCCATCTGCGATAATGGATAGGTATCGATTGTCCCTTCCGCTGTTTATAAATATTGTTTGGCATTCTAGCGCGTGCCACCTGAAAAGTGGTTGTCGCAGGTAAAGATATCCTCACTCAGGCATGGTTGCGGCCAGGGTGGGCACTGAAGGCCCTCTTGAGTACATTAGATTCCTATTGCTACAATTGGCGATTCCAAAAATGAATGCGCCCTCTGCATGAAAGTATTCGAACCTACTTAAAAGGTAATTTTTGGACGCTTATTGCTGATATAATGATAAATAACACGTATTTGGGTTTGTTTAACGTAATAATTTAGTGGTGCTTGTGATTTTTTGGTATTACAAAGTTAAAAACGACGTGGTTATTATTTGTACATATTTATTTTTACATTTTAAAATGACATTCAAAAGAAATCAGCACAACACAAACTGCCGTGTTTATAGGTGTCATTCCATAAAATGGGTCGATAGAATTGTTTAAGATTGAAGATAGGTAGAAGTTTGGCCCTAGTATAAGAAACTGTTACTCATTCATTTCTCAAAAAGGCATGTAACAATTTAATAACAGGGAACACGTTCATTTACACAACATAACCACTTTGTTGCAGTTTGTCTATACTTTTCTATAATTAGTCTTATAAAAGCAGAATATATTTTAATTTAAACATTATTTAACAAAAAGCAAGCACTAATATCGTATCACCATACAGTTTATCACACTTATTTTAGTCCAAAATGTAAGTAAACAAAAACAGGGTATCTGTTTCAACCCAAAAAATTGAAATAATTAGCAATGAAGCACTTATAGAACGTTTGACTGCTTTTACCACTCTTTTTATCCTTTACATCATCCTAACTAGCTCACTATATTTAGGGCAGATGAATGCTAAATTGCTAGTCGGTGTGATATGAAATGCAACATTTTTCCTCCTCCTCCATATTTGTTTACAATTTGCAGCGCCCTCATCGGTAATTTGAATCGCCAATATGCGACGCGCCGTATTTAATTGTATAATTATGGTGCATCACATACAGGGTGTCCCATTAGTAAGAAATAGTTTGATTGCATCTAAACGGTTAGAGGTAGACGAAAAATGAAAATACTATTGTTGCCTTAACTTTTTAAACTGCATCTTAAAAATATTTTCAAATAGACAGGGTGTCTCATAAAAGCGCTACCAATATCAACTTTGTTTTATCAAATAGCATTACCCCCTCCTTTGCTCTAACCATTGGCCCACCATTTTAACTTTCATGCAAAAATGTCATTTTTGGCTTAATTTCTATGTGAAGAAAGATGTAAACGGTTGTTAAATAAGCCAATAAATAATACATACATACTATAATTAAACATACTATAGCTATCTAGTTAAACATATGCTATAAAAATATATTTTAAAATTTATTTTATTTTTATTCTTCGGACCATGAGTTAGTAATTAATTTTTTATATTTACCTACACTAAAGGTATTCCTTTTATTCGAAACACAGTCTGTTGCCATTATTGTGGCGATGTAAAGTCAGCAATAACTATAATTATACAAATGTTCTTGCAAGAGAGAAACACTTGTTAAAATTCGTTAAAGTTCGTATACAAAATCTCCCGTTAATAATGGTGATGACTGACGACCATAGTCTATAATTTACAAACAATTTATAAGCACCAAAGAAAAAAATGAATACTAATCCTCCGACGTTGCCCGCCTATTAAACATGTCTTTGGGCACGAACAGTAGGCAGTTTGTTTGGCATCACCTGTCCTATTGTAAAACGAAACACCTGCCCCCGCAAAGGTGTTTCTATCTCTATCAATTGGACGCACGGCGGCAGAGAATCGGGTGAAAAATAAATCTGTTTACGATCATTAAGTGAGAGTGGCCTTGGACATTTTTTATTTACGCCTCCTTTATATAATAGATCTTCCTTTTGCGTTTAAAAAAATATGGGGTAGTGTAGTAACTACCAGTTGAAACAGTAAGTTTCGATTTGGTAACAAGGAATTGTAGTTTATTGAAGACAACTCACTTTAGAAGTTCAGAGGAAAACTTCTTATTGTTCTCAAAATCGGTGAAACCAGATACTCGTTACGAACTGCCGGCTGTTAATGGACCAAGCGTTTTAAATAACATAAGAGACATGTATTTACCACTTAAATTTAAAGTTATAAATACTCACATTTATATAAATGTTCAGCTTTTATCATACTATGGAGCATGAGAATTAATATTTACTTAATTGTTTTGAAAAAAACATTGATCTCATTTAGATGTTCCAAGAAATATATAGAAAACACTCTATATACTAGTATTTCGGCTTATTAGGCCGTTTTCAATAGAGTAAATGTCTATTAATAAAAGTTTCCAAGCGCGTTTTCGTTATTTATTTGTTTACGAGCACCTACCCCCGATTGATCCTACCATCTGGTAAAGCCCGAGTTTTAGTACCTTTTCTAAGAAGGACGAAAGTGTCAAATCTATCTGATCATTCGTAGTACAAGGATATATAATTAAAGATTTTTTTATTTCTAATTGCTCTAACAGATTTAAGCTATTTCCTTTCTTTTCACGATGCAGTACCTTTACATTTTTCTGATCTATAAAATGATTGTTTTCTATACAATGCGTCGAAAATCCTGATTTTTTTTTGCGTTATTTAATATGGATCTTTTATGTTCTTTTACTCTAGTTTCGATACTTCTACCGGTTTGACCCACATACACGGCATTACAATCCACGCAGTTAATTTGGTATACTCCCGATTGTTTTAATTTATTAACCCTTTCTTTGTTGTTTATCAAAATCCTGCAAATAGTACGCTTGTTGACACTAATCGTTTTACACCCGTTTCATTCTATTCTGCGAACTATTTTTTGACTATAACCTGGGACGTGATTAATATAACTATAGGTGACTTCTTTTTCCCGAATATTGTAAAACTCCCGACGAATTAATTTGTTTTTATCATGTTATCTATTAGTTTTTCTTTATATCTTTATATACAAAACAACGGATATTTACATTTACTCTATTAAAAAGGCCTAATAAGCCGAAATACTAGTATATAGAGTGTTTTCTATATATTTCTTGGAACGTCAATGTTTTTTTCAAACCAATTATTTTCACGATGTCTTAAAAAGAACCATCCGCTTCGAGTATCCACTTTATTAATATTTACATTATTGATTGGTCGGGCAGAACAGCGTTTCATATTCTTTTGAATTAATAACGACGTGCGGTAGTCAAATCGTATTAACACATGAAATACTATACGTCTAAGGACAACTAGTTGATCGGTATTGGTACCCAGACTAGTGCGAACCTCCGGTGAGCCAATAAAGCCTTCAAGATAACAATCTGATAAGTCGAGCAGAAAACCGAAAAGGAGAGAACGGTAAAGAAATCGCCGATCCGCCGTCATCTTTCCTCCTTGGCCGGCCAGCTGTTCCGAACATCTGCCATTCGAAACGCATACGAGAATTATTCGTGAGGAACAAAAGCGAAGCAGTTGCAACAATAAGATGTTGCTCCGCCACAGCGGTCTTATTTGGTTAACAACGAAAGAGGATGCGTTTCGATATGAAGGAACTACAAGGTGGACTGTTTTATTTATTTATTTATTTATTTATTTATTTGAGTACACTGTTCAACAGGCGAACCCAATTACAGAACAGGAATATATGAAAATATATAGTAATTACAAATAAAATCAATATAAGACAATAACGGATCAGTAACAGTACAGCAATACTTATTCTAGAAAATAGCATTTTAGTTCATTTAAGTTACATCGGAATATATCTATAGTGGAACTAATACAATTATAATTTCTACACATATTATACATTGGTGAATTTTTTAAAATGTTGGTGCGAGGGGTGGCAAGGTAAAATGAGTCAGTATTTCTTGATGAAATTCGAGGAACATTAAAATTTAAACTATGAAGCAGGTCACGACAATCGATATTATTATTAATAATTTTATGGAGCATTACAACAGAATAGTATTTCCGTCTAATATCGAGCCTGAAAAACCCATGCCTAGACAGTAACTCATCATATGGCATGCCAATAGGTGGATACACATTATCAGTCTTATAGCTTAAGTATTTAAGAAAACGCCGTTGCACAGATTCCAATCGATAAATATGGGCTTGGTAATGGGGGCTCCAAATTACAGAAGCATACTCCATCTTAGATCTCACATAAGCATAATAAAGAATTTGCACTGTATTTATATTTTTAAAGTCCCGACAAACACGAACTATAAATCCATGCATACGATTGGCTGATGCTACAATATTGTCAATGTGACAGTTAAACAGAAGGCTAGGATCAAATGTAACTCCCAAATCAACGAAAGTTTGGGGTCGTTCTAACGGACGATCATCAATACAGTATCTAAACATAATCGGACACCTTTTTAAAGAGTATGACATTACCTTGCACTTGTTAACATTCAATTCCAATTTATTACTACGGCACCATTCAACAACCCTTTGCAAATTTAACGAAAGTCGTTCACAGTCCTCAACATTCTCCACCGAACTGTAAATTTTAAGATCATCAGCGTATAGCAAAAAATCTGTATCAATCTCTCTACTAACATCATTCACAAATATATTGAACAATAATGGACCTAAATTAGACCCCTGAGGGACTCCGGATGACGCAAAGTACGTGTCAGACTTAAAACCATTTAATTGTACATATTGTGTTCGGTTTATTAAATATGCCTGAAAAAGATCTATGAGAGATTGAGAAAATCCAAAAGCAGCAAGTTTCTGTAGTAATCTTCCATGGTCAAGTCTGTCAAACGCCTTAGTCATGTCCGTATATACGACATCAGTTTGACCCCTCTTGTCCAGATTTTCAGCTATGCGCTGAGTTATAACAGCGAGATTTGAAACAGTCGACCGGCCTTTCATGAATCCATGTTGTTGAGGAGAAATAGAGTTACTAACAAAAGGATAAATCCTACGATACAAAAGCATCTCAAAACTCTTACAGAAATTACAGATAATTGAAATCGGCCTATAATTAGATATTTCTGTTCTAACACCTTTCTTAAATACAGGACAGACTTTAGAAGATTTCCAAATGGAAGGTAGTGTGCAGGACTTAATGCATATATTCAATAGGATACTTAGAGGACGAGCCAAAACAACGGCACAGTCCTTCAAGATAAATGCAGGTATATTATCTGGACCAGCAGTAAGCTTAGGCTTAATTGATTTCAGCACATCAAGTACCTCGTCCTCTGCAAAACTGAGGATGTTCAAGTACGAAGGGTTATTATTATCGAAATTTAAAATGGGTGGGGACGAAATTATATATGAGTTACCGAAAAAATTTGCGAAACCATTTAAGATGTCAGTGGGGTTGTCCAGATTATTATTATTGTAAGTCATGTTATCAGCAACTTTACCAGAACATTTTCTGTTATTGACATATGCCCAAAATTTATTGGAATCAGTAGAGATATCTGATTCGGCTCTTTCGATATACTGTCTATAAGAGGTATCTATTGCAATCTTAACATCAGCTCTGAGACGCTTAAATTCCTCAAAAGCTTGTATGTCATTCCCCCTTTTATACAGTTGCCAACATTTTGATTTCCTGCTAATAGTTTTGATAATATTGCCATTATACCAAGGTGGAAAACGCGAGTTCTTACCTTTGGTGTATCTAGGCGTACTCAGATCCAGTGCATTGTATATTTTATTATAGAAATAAGAGCAAGCTTCTTCAGCGTTCACAAATGCATCCAAGGAAGACCAATCGATATCGGCTATAAGATTATACATAAGTGGATAATTGGCTTTACGAAAATTATAACAATTTAAGAAGGAAGTAACCATGTTATTTTTATATTCTACTTTTTCGTTAACTTTGCAAGTGATTTCTAAAGCAGGGTGATGCCTATCTTCGCTTACTAACGGATCCAATGATCTTTCAACAAAACATGAATGACGGTAAAAGACTAAATCCAACAATTTATTAAAGTCATTGTAGACGAAATTATTTTGAATTACACCATAAAAGTCTGCAAGATTATTTAGAACAGAAATTCTAGCATTGTTTTGAGGATTGGAGACGTTTAACGCATACTCAGCTATATTAAAATCACCAACAATTAAAATCCTGCAGCCATTCAAAAAACTTAGCGACTCAATAGCCGTAAAAAAAACTTTCATATTCATCAATAGGTGTATTAGGAGGAATATAAACGTTCAGTATATAAACGTGTGATAAGCTTAATTTTATCTTTACTAAAAGCGCATCTATAAATTTAAAGCACGGGAAGGAAAATTCATTCAAATCAATTCGCACCGAAAAGAAACAATGATGTACACCTATTAGCACGCCCCCACCTCTAGTAACAGCTCTCAGAGAAAAATTCCTATCTGCCCGATATACATTAAACTCTGAACAAAATAATTCTGAGTTATAAATTGAAGGGTTTAGCCACGTTTCAGTCAAGGCAAATATCTTAAAATTACTACTAACTACAGCGTTAAAAAAGTCAACGGTTTTTGTCCTAAGCCCGCGAGTGTTTTGATAAAAGACTGCGAAAAAATTATCACTATCACGTGTAGCCTGACGCGATTTATCCATTACCGTGTTTACCAGGAGCAGGAGAGAATTTGTCTGTGATTGCTACTTTGAGAGATTAACATCAATATTTAAGTTAAGGCTAGACCTGAGTTTAGTACAATTTTCTATATAGGCGGAACACTTTTCCTTTTCCCATACCGCATGTTCCACTGATATATCTTTGTTATTTAATCTTATGCAATTAGAGCACTTCCTAACCGTGGCTTTACAGTCTTTAAGCTCGTGACCTTCACTACATAGAGGACAAGAAACCAGTTTTGCACATCTTTGCGCAGTGTGGTTATAGCCGTTACATTTAAAACACCTATACACTTCAAATGCATCAAATACACCGCAAGAGTCATATGCCACAAACAGGTTACCTGCTTTTAGAGCTCTCTCGTATACTGACTTATCCACCTGTAATACAGCTTGAAATGTTTCAAGGTGATTTGAAGGTTCAAGGGAAATTTTCAAGGGTGATAGAAGGAAAGCACGCATTATTGTTATATTGAACTGTGAGCAAATGCTATTGCTCCTCGGCGCTGGCTCAATTAATAAATAACCTATCGATTGACTATATTTCCGGTTTAATTTTTTTTACCTCTCGGTTCCTATTGGCGATTCCAAAAATGAATGCATGAAAATATTAATTCCCTGCATGAAAATATTTGACCCTACTTAAAAGGTAATTTTTTAAGGCTTATTGCTGATATAATGATAAATAACACATATTTGGGTTTGTTTAACTTAATAATTTAGTGGTGCTTGTGATTTTTTGGTATTACAAAGTTAAAAAACGACGTGGTTAGTATTTGTACATCTTTATTTTTACATTTTCAAATTGTATTCAGAAGAAATCAGCACAACACAAACTGCCGCGTTTATAGGTGTCATTCCACAAAATGTGTCAATAGTAGAAGTGTTTAAGATTGAAGGTAGGTAGAAGTTTGGCCCTAGTATAAGAAACTGTTTCTCATTCATCTCTGCAAAAGGCATGTAACAATTTAATAACGGGGAACACGTTTATTTACACAACATAACCACTTTGTTGCAGTTTGTCTATACTTTTCTATTATTAGTCTTATAAAAGCAGAATATATTTTGATTTAAACATTAGTTAACAAAAAAGAAGCACTAATATGGTATCACCATACAGTTTATCACTCTTATTTTAGTCCAAAATGTAAGTAAACAAAAACTAGGGTACGTGTTTCAACCCAAAAAATTCATATAATTGGTAATGAAGCACTTATGGGACGTTTGACTGCTTTTACCACTCTTTTTATCCTTTATTTCACCCTAACTAGCACATGAAGTCACTATATTTATGGCAAGATGAATGCTAAATTGCTAGGTGATGTGATATGAAATGCAACATTTTTTCTCGTTTTCCTCCATATTTGTGTACAATTTGCAGCGCCCTCCCTCATCAGTAATTTGAATCGCCAATAGAAGGATCCATTCCTTCATTGCATCCATTGCTCCATCCATTGCATCCATTCCTCGTGGCAAACCTTGGTCTCCTTTACTAACAAGTTCAACAGAAAATAGTTCATTTGTTCCTTGTTCATTTCAATTCCATTTTAAAGTACAATTTTTTCTGGTCCAATTTTTTGGTCTCTTTCACTGGTTTTTTAATTCCTTGATTAATAGTGTTACTTTTCCAGATTCGATGTTGGCTATCTATACAGGGTGTTTTACGGTGACCACCCATTAGAATATGTCCGAGACAACTTAGATTTAAAGAGTGAAAATTTGGACACTTGAGTTTTTGAGTATGCTCTCTTCAAATAAAATAATGGCGTCCTCGTGGCACCTCCGGTTATACCGGAAGTTATTGTTAACTTTCTTATTTCAAATGAAACACCCCTTATATTATTGCATTTTTGGATTCTACGCGTTATTTTAGGAATACTTTCATAAAACTTCCCTAGGTATACGAATTATCAGCCGTTTTTGAAAAAAATCAATTTTTTTTAAATTATTTCTAAAATTCGCTACCTAACTTAATATTTATTATTTCTCTAAAAAAGTAATATTTAACAAAGATATTCATATGGGAAGTAGTTCAATATCTAAGCTTTCTAGCTATACGTTAAAAAAATAAATATTTGTCTGGAGAATCTGGAAAAGTCAGGGAATTTTATATAGGCATTATGATAGACACCCTGAATTTAACCATTTGACAGTGCACTTTTCTACTCTCTGTATAAAATAGAAATAAATATTTTTACCAAAAATCATTCTCCGTCACTGATTCTACAAGACAAGAACTTTTGGACTCTTTTTTTAGAAAATTAGCCGAGACATTTTCGAGATGCAGTCTCTTAAAGATGACAAAAAAAATATCTGCCGATTAAGTTGGCCATATTGCCATGTAAATGAAAACTCGTTAATATTTTAATGTTAAAAAAGTTATTGAGTCCTTGTTTTATTCATACTTTTTCACTAATGTTTTATTTCGCATGGTTCGTATAGTCCATATTTACTTGTTAATTCATATTTACTTGTATTTGAATTAAGTAAATATTTTGGTTACACTCCCAGAATGTTTAAATATAAATGTGAAATATATATACACATATATTAATTCCCTGAATGCACCTGTTGCTTATATTTACTTGATTTTTAAGCTTTACGGGATTTAATTTTATTTCATTAACTGTGTAACTAGGCCATTAAATAGTGACTAAATTAAATTTAAAGTATTTAATGTTGATATGATGTACCTACATGTTAATTGATTTACTTTTTACGAATTCTTTCGTTATACAGTGTGTCACAGATTCAAGGTATCTATACCCTCTTTCCTCGCCTATTTTTTAGTACAAATTTCAAATTTAACACAGGGGAAATACTTATTAAAGGTCACTTTTTGACATAAAAATTCCCATTTTACCACTCCCGGTTTTACCGGAAGTAATACCAACTGTCGATTTTTGTAGGGAACACCCTATATATGTATTATTATATGTTTGGAATCTACGTCATTTTCTGATTCTAACGATATCACATAATAATATTTCAGCTGTCAAATTACTTTTTGGACACTATTTTACTTTTAAATTTAGGGTGCCTTGACCATTTTTTGGTAAAATGGTACGTAATGAAGTATTAGGATTCTTGCCGAGTTAACCCAACACCTCAACTTCATTTAAAACTCTTGACTGGTAAATAGAGGTATCGAGAAAATGAGGGTGGGAAGTTTTGAAACGAACATCCTGTATACTATTAGTTTTAAACTGAAACGTATTAATATTAAAAATTTTTCTCGTAATTTGCCCTGAAAAACGTTTGATAGTTAAGAGAAGAGTATTAAAAAAATAACAAAGTTCCAACATCAACTTTTCAAAAGGAAAATCAAACCGTTCCTAGACGGCTTGAGATACTTAGGAAGTATTAAACTCCTTACTTTACCTTAAACTGCCTTTTAAAATAAAAATAATTCATTTGCTCACGGAAGGTGTCGCCCTTTACCTTTTACCTTCGTCGTCATTGAATTTTCTTAAACAATTAAGGGTTTCTGAAGTATGAAAAAGTTGGATATTTTAATGCCAGTCGAGACTTGTCTGTAGACTTTCCAAGTATTTGTTACTTTGTGAAAGAAAGATTTAAAAAAGGTGTTTTCTAATTATTCCAGAAATTATAAGCTCGTAAAACAAAATAAAAAGTTACTGTTACTAAAACTATTACTACACAGCGCGAAGTAAATTGATGGGATTGCGGGATGTCTCGGAAACTACTGGAGATGGAACAAATTCGAATGGTATGTATATTCGCAAGATCGGTTTTCAAGGCAAATTCAACCGTCAAATCAGAAATTGGATACCTTCATTTGTTGTCAAGTTACAGAGCGATTTTTATTTTTCTTTCAACAGCCTCTGTGTCCATGTAGGTATCTACTATTATAGGTATATACAGGGTGGGAAAAATTTTAATGTTCAGCATTGGTATCTCGGAAACGGTAAAAGATACAACGTGGCTCAAATTAGGAAAAAGATGCTCAATTTCATGCTGATTCAAAATATATAAGCAAGTTTAATATATTCCGGACCGTTCGGGGAGTTATGCCGGAAAAAACACAATTTCCCAGTTTCTTCTATGTGAAATAAATTTTCTTGAAATAAATGTAGACTTTTGAAATTTGGTATGTTTACATAGTTTGGTGCCGAGCTTTCGATTGCCATACTAAAACATGTTCTAGGCCTACTAGTTTTTCGGCAACAATATTCAACTTTTGTATTTCTTATGGGCGCCATATTCGATTTTTACTTCATTAAATACAGAAAAAAATTACAAGCACGGTGATACGAGTATATCACACTTGATACTTTCTTCTATAAATATGGATAATACAGGCGAATAACGATAAATAGTATTTATTCACAAATAATAGACAATCATTCATTATAGTCAATTGTTACAATGCGTATTTTTAGCTTTTTGAGGAACTAATTATTATAATAACAAACAATTATTTGCAGTGCTTGAACTGGCTGCCCTTACTCTTACTCTGAATAGACATGTCACCCACTGCACGTCATATGGTTGCAGAATCTACTGAATTTATGTATTTATTAAAATTTTTCCAACATTTCATTCTCTGTCGGTTGATATTGGATTACTGTAGACAGATATAATTTTTAGCAGCTTCCCACAAATAATAATCCAGGGGGTTAAAGCACGGTGATCGCGGTGGCCATAGAATGGGATTATTTGTATCTATCCATGAATTCGGAAAACGTTGATAAAGGTACTGGGTTACAATTCTAGCGTTGTGTGAAGAGCATCAATCTTATTAAAACAACTGTAAATGTTGAATATTTTGCAAAGGTAGATCATCAAGCTTTTCCTCCAAATCGTTTTGTGAAAAGTGTAAATAATTACGAGAAGTTAATTTATCAATAATACGATAAGGCCCGAATACCGCCGGTGCCATTACACGTACGTAATTATTTGCACTTTTTACAAAACGATTTGGAGGAAAGGCTTGATGCAAAATATTCCTTTGCACCTTTAAAAAGTATTCAAAATTTACAGTTGTTTCAATAAGATGGATGCCTTTCACACAACGCTAAAATTGTAACTCAGTACCTCTATCAATGTTTTCCGAATTCGTGGATAGGTACAAATAGTCCCATTCTATGGTCACCGAGATCACCGTGTTTTAACCCCCTGGATTATTATTTATGGGGAGCTGCTAAAAATTATATCTGTCTACAGTAATCCAATGTCAACGACAAAGAATGAAATGTTGGAAAGAATTTTAATAAATACATAAATTCAATAGAAGCTGCAACCGTATAAGACGTCAGTGGACAGTGGATGACATGTCTATTCAGAGTAACGGCAGCCAGTTCAAGCACTGCAAATAATTGTTTTCGTTATTATAATAATTAATTCCTCAAAAAGCTAAAAATACGCATTGTAACAATTAACTATAAATGAATGATTGTCTATTATTTGTCATTAAATACTATTTTATCGTTATTTGCGTGTATTATCCATATTTACTGAAGAAAGTATCAAGTGGGATATATCACCGTGCTTGTATTTTTTTTCTGTATTTAATGAAGTAAAAATCCAATATGGCGCCCATAAGAAATACAAAAGTTGAATATTGTTGTCGAAAAACTAGTAGGCCTAGAACATGTTTTAGTATGGCAATCGAAGGCGCTCATGAAACTATGTAAACATACCAAGTTTCAAAAGTCTATATTTATTTCAAGAAAAGTTATTTGACATAAAAGAAATTGACAAATTTTGTTTTTTCTGGCATAACTCCGAACCGAACGGTGCGGAATATATTAAACTTGTTCACATATTTTGAATCGGCATGAAATGGAGCAACTTTTTCCTAATTTGAGCCACGTTGTATCTTTTACCGTTTCCGAGATACCAATGCTGAGCATTATAATTTTTCCCACCCTGTATATTTCAGTATGTAGACAGATAATTATACCTCTAGTTCCATTTTCCCTTCATATTGAGAAAGACGATTAAAAAATATGCATTGGAAAACACTGCAGTGCATAATACTTGTTCCTGCATTATGGTATGTACGGAAAAGTAGATAAACATAACGGACATATTTTATGCAGTAAATTGCTCCATTGTCCTCGCTGACATGATGGATTATCAAAATTGTATTCAACCCGTCCAGACTTTGTATTTCCGAACTATTTATCAAGTGCGAGACTGCAGACGGTAATTCCGAAATCCCGTTCAACCAATCCTCATTCGTTCTTCGGGGTAATTAATACTTCGCGTACACTATAATGACACCCATAGTGGGAAAGATTCTCTATCTGTGCAATCAACTGCAATCAACTTTTATCAATAACATTAATATAATAGTTAGCCATCAGGCGATTGCGAAACTGCTGTATTAGCCAACTTCCGGCCGCTTGGAACTACTCGTAGTTTTATTACTTACGTATCTTTTTTTTTTTTTGTTCACGTTGCTGATTAATTCATGTAATATTGCAACATGTGGCAAACTTTGCAGGCAGATAAAGGTAATTATAAGCTCTAAGTTACCCGTTCGGGGAAAAAATATTGCTATTTATTAGAGGAATGTAGGTATATTAAAAGCAAACATACATTTGCTTTTAGGTATACTTATTTTTCATGGCTCAGTGAAACAGCAGAATCTTGTTCCAAAAAAATCCCTTCAGTAAAGTAAGCTAGCAATATGGAAAGTAGTTTTAAACGGATTTTTAGTTGCAAATTTGTTGTTCCGAATAGGGATGTTTAGTTTTATTATATGTGCCAACGCAAATACATCCATATACAGGGTGTCCACCTAGTGCGCGTAAGTCCAATATCTGGGTTAATAAAAGAGATAACTTAATTTTTTTTCTACAGGGTTGTCTAATATCCCGAGCTGCACAAAATGAAAATATATTTACATATTCAGGGTGTTCAGTTTTTCCTGGACAGGTACCAACTTCATTTTTTTAAATGGAAATATATATTTTTTATTGCTTTTTCGAACTAAACCCTTGATTTTAGTAGGACTTTCATCAGCCTTCCCTATACCTAACTTAAACTGTTTTTGAAATATTGACGGGTGAATATTGACATTTTTGCAACTTTGACACCCTGTAAAATCTAAACGGTTTGAGATAAAGCAAAACGGTTTGCACATTCCTATCTTAACTTTTTATAAGCTATCGTTTGACACTAATTTCAGAATTATACAAAAATTTAAAATTTTCTGAAAATTTTGAAAATTTTTTATTCCTGTATAAATTTGAAATTAGTACCAAACGATAGCTTATGAAAAGTTAAGATAGGAATGTGCAAACCGTTTTGCTTTATCTCAAACCGTTTAGATTTTACAGGGTGTCAAAGTTGCAAAAATGTCAATATTCACCCGTCAATATTTCAAAAACAGTTTAAGTTAGGTATAGGGAAGGCTGATGAAAGTCCTACTAAAATCAAGGGTTTAGTTCGAAAAAGCAATAAAAAATATATATTTCCATTTAAAAAAATGAAGTTGGTACCTGTCCAGGAAAAACTGAACACCCTGAATATGTAAATATATTTTCATTTTGTGCAGCTCGGGATATTAGACAACCCTGTAGAAAAAAAATTAAGTTATCTCTTTTATTAACCCAGATATTGGACTTACGCGCACTAGGTGGACACCCTGTATATTAAAACGCGTCGATTCTTTCTCGCTCTAAATTCCGTCGCCGAATGCACTAAATTTCAAAGCTATCTCCTCCTAGGGGCGATCGCGGAACGATCCCCGCGGGCTACCGGAGGTCGCCCCCGGCCTTTCTTCAATGCGTACGGGTATTTTCGTCCCGTTTCCTACGCGTTTTCCCAATTTAAACGCCAATAAAAACCAATAATTTTTAAAATAAATTTTTTCAAAAAACCTCGTTTTCAAAAAAATTTCGTCGATCGCCGTTCGGCGAGAGAGATACGGCTAGCACCGGCGTTTGTCCTAGCGCCTAATAACCCCGTCACGCCTGCCGAAATCCCGACTTTTCGCGGGACTCCCTAGACCCTTTTTCTAATTTTACGGCTTGGAGAACCGCTTCACGCAAAAGTTCCGTCCTTTCTTTAATCCTTTGAGATTTTTTTCGAGACCGTACGTCGACTCCTTCCACGTCTATATTTCGTCTTCGAAAATCCCGAGTCGCGTCCGTCTCAACTTCTTTCTCATTTTATCTGCCGATGTAAGATGCACTAACGAGACAAGCACCGCCCACGAAAACTGTCAAATTAATTAAACTTCAGATAGGTTATTTTCCTACGAGAAATATTGCTAACGGAATCAATAGTACTGACTGCCAAACTCTTCTGATTACCAAAATACTGAAGCGAAATGCTTTTCCAATTAAAAAATCAGTAAAAATTATTTTTTCAGGTTGACAGGTACAGTTTACATACTTAAACGTCTCAAGGTAAACATTTGACAACATGCGTGGTAGCACAACGGGAAAGACGTAGGATTCAAAACTTCATAATGCTGATTTCGCGAGTTCGAGTCACGCTGGGGCAAACTTTTTTTTTACTTTTTAATTCCAATTATTTATTAGTATTAGTATTTAGTTATTCTGTTTCATTATCCGTAGCTTTTATTCTTTCTGCACGTAAAGTTTGAACTTACAAAAGTAAATATCTACAATATTGGTCCCATTGATAAAATTGATATTAATGTTTACTTAAAAATAAATTCTACTTTCAGTACTTAAAAAATTATGATGTTTTACCATCAACAATTGAGTACCCTTACAATTCATCAAAATCGTTTAGTATAATTACATCATCATTTCAGATACAAAATTTCTTTAATATAAATTTTCTTTAAAATAATATTATTCTAGATGCGTTTGTCACCCGAAGGGTGACCCCAGGCCACAGGCCTGGACCCCCGGTAGGGCTAGAAATGGGAACGAAAATCGCGAGACCGATTTTCTCCCATTTCTTTTAATCTATAAGTACAAGTTTATTATCTCCTCGGGAAGAGTTATGATTTTCCGTGATTATTAAAGAAGAAACTTTTCGCTGGTACATTATATGGCGGCATCTTGAAATTGTTCCCAAATTACCTTCATACCATCTATCTACAAGAGTCCCTGCTTCCGCCGTAAAGCAGAACTTTGCATTGCTAATTGTACATCATTATAAATATTTATTGCAGACATTTTTGGTTCGTAAGTATTTTTTTTTTGGCGCTGCTAATATTTCAATATCGGTGATTTCGTACGTTGAGTGACCAAGTTTTATACACTCAACGTTTCGTAGCAATATGATGCCTAGAATCCATTAAAGGGAGTCAGTGTTACAGGAAATAAGGCATTTTTTTAAATGGTTTTTTAAATAAAAACAATCCCAATAGTATCGATTCTGACGTGCGATGTTAATATCAATAAAACAAAACAACGAACCATAAAAGGAAAACAGTAAATACGAAACATATTATTTATTAATTTTAAAATTGCATATAGACTGGCGTACAAGAAATTTACATTTATCTTCCACTTCCGTGGTAAAACTATTTTTTTATGGTGTAGCATAGACATTATTTCATAGTTAAAAAAGACTGTTATTTGTCATATATTGTCATAAAAACCTATTCCCTAGAGATGTTGAGAGTTAGTAAACGCGCAGTATTAAGGTACATAAAAAAAATAGCTATACGTTATTGTAACATTGAAGCAAGTATAATCTGTTGTTGTTTGCCTACACGCATCTCGAATTCGATTGAGTGAGACATCCCAACTGAAAACTAACTTGTCGAGGGGAACTTTCAGGCCATTTCAGACGTAAGAAAATATATCACGAAACAGGATATTAGCTGTCAATTCGGGATCGATTATCCTTGTGGCCGTGGCGATTCACCCATTGAAATCCACCCTCATTTTAAATATATTTACATAACCCCTAGCACCTCATCCGATTCATCGCAAAATAAATTTGATATTATCATAGTTTTTTGAGGTTTCCAAATCATTCTTCATTTTTAACATGCATGTTCTTTTCGAAACAGACGCTGGAGTGAAAAAATGGTCGTAACTGCATATTGGCTAATACACATTTAATAAATTTCAGTCGCATCACCATAATTTACGAAATTTCCAGAATTTTTGCAATTTATATTGTCCTCGGCTTTGTCTTCCACATGAGATGACTCTTCTCTACATCATCAACAATTTTTAGCTCAGCAGGAGCTCGCAAATTTGTTGATAAGTTATCAGCAAATCCTCCATCATCGTCCTCCCCAGAATCTTCATCAGTAACCTGAGATGGATCTGAAGGTTCATATAAATTTCGAATACGTTCAGGTCATTAGGATATGCTATTTGTAAGGCCTCTTCAAGTGTGAGTCCATCCACCTCTGTAAAGATTAGTTGTTTATACAAAAGTTGCACTAAAAATCTCATCAAGTGCATCTCATAACATCTCTCACATTGATAATGAGAACTAGTATCGGGTATATTTATAGAACTACAATATTTGTTCCCAATAATAAGTGCCAAAACTTTTGCTAGGGGGTGTGCAACAATATTTCTGAGGAAGTGCTTCTTGAATAATTTGGAAACTCATTTTTTACATTTGAAAGGATTAGACTTATTTATCATTACACTACATCGCACATTATTTACTGATATTAACATCTTCGATGAATGGAATAACTTTTGAAAGTTGAGGTTGTAAACTCCTGTTATCATAATACTTAATATTGAAAGCGGGCCACGAGCTGAAGCAAATTTGAATAATGATTAACAGACTCGCGCATCAAATAAAATCCAGAGAGCAGGACGCGGTGAAAGCAAAGCATCCGGCCTCTCTAAAAGCCGCATCGAACCCTCTTCAAACTGAATAACACGATTGTCTTTTACAAACAATAAATTCCGAGATCTCTGAATCATAAGCTTTCAGCCAGGACCATCCATAAAATCCGCTAGCTTGTAAAATTGTGTAAGTGTATTTTGGATTACTGTCTTTTCAGCATTCTTTAATAACGGATTCTCACTTAATGTCGGCATACGGTGACGTGTTTCATTATGTTAAAAGATTATGCCGAGTAGATTATAGAGTTTAAGAGAGCACGTGTTCGTACGAATCGACGTTAATTTTGTTACAAGTGCGAAGTAAGCAGAATAATTTATGTGAACTATAATTTCTGTATTTATAATATTTATATAAAATTTATATACTATTTTTATAATAATAATAATAATAATAACGTATTTAATGCACTATTGGGACAATTAAAATATATGTTGTAAGTAGTAGCCTGTGGGCTACTTGAGGCAGACAATCCCAGACAGCCTTACCAGGCATCCTGAAAAAAAAAATGTGACGTTTTTTAGGATGACGAGACGTTTTTCAGGATAACGTGACGTTTTTTAGGATAACGTGACGTTTTTTCAGGAAAACGTGACGTTTTTTTTTTTTTTCAGGATACCGGGTGAGGCTTTCTAGGACTGTCAGCCTCAAGTAGTCCACAGGCTACTGTTGTATTGTAGGCATACTGTTGTAATTGTAGGCATATTAGTTGAATACTAGGTGTCCCCTGGAGACATTTTTTGAGGCTATTATTAAGTTACAGTGGTAGTTCGTATATCTAAGGACACAACAGTGTTTAAAAAAAAATGCATTTCTCAATAACGTTCAATAAAATCTTTATTATTATCATCAAAGCAGTTTGAGATATCTCCACAAAATTTGAGAACTGCGTGTAGGACCAACGAAACTTCATTCAAAAATTACACTTCAGAAATAAAATTACCACTTTAATTTTAATCAGAAATAACAGGTTTTAAAACTTAAGACATTGAGGAAGCCTCCATGGCAAGCGTCAAGTAAGACGTTAACGTTTTACTTAAGTTCAGTTTTTGAGTAGAATGACTGAGTCATTCAGAAGTGACGAACGACCACCAACGACTTCAGCCTCATGCTGCAATACTAAAATAAATGGTACATGAATAACGGTTGGCCTACTGATTATCTGGGATAAACTGGATGGAGTGATTAGTTTGTTTTATCGACTTAAAAGAAAAAAGTAAAAATCAGTAAATATAATAATTATTTATTAGGGGAGCATAGGATACAAAACCAACATGTAATACGTGCAATTATATCGTTCAAAAAAGCAGGTCACGAAATATTTTTTTATATGTGTAACTTTGATGAACATCTGTTGGTAGTAGTAAGTCTTCTCTGATTTTTATTGTTATTACTTTATTACTAACGGCATTTTTTACTGCCACTCTGACGAGTGATTTTCTGATTCTCCAGCATTGTCCATTGCAAGATTGACATTGTGTCCATTGAGTGAAATGACAAAAGTCGCTTCTTTAATCGGCATAAAATAAACATCATGCCAACAACCAAATCTTTTGAAAAATACATATAAAATCAACAATACTTTCAACAAATAGGCTCCTTTATTTATGAAGGATTAAAACTAGTACCAAATGATGGAAAACTTTCCCGCTGAATGATATTTATTTGATAATATAATGACAACAAAAAAATTGTCTTAAATACATTAGGGGTTGACGGAATACCGAAAATAATTCGAGGATAAGATAATTTAACCTTCGGTGCAGTAGATACAAATACTGTTGACCGTGGTCCATATATTGCTAAATTAATAATAACGATCATTTCCGACTTAATTTGCCAGTTGGCTTCTGTTTCAAATGCATTAGTGGATGTTGGCATTAATAACATGCACGCTATGCCGTGATGCACCCCTTAATTAATTTGCAGGGTGTATCTATCACCCTTCGATACGTAGTAATTATATAAAACATCATTATTAGGAATATTATGATCTACATAACACATATGTGAATGTTTATTCTAAAAATTAGTTTAGTGATCAGCATTAACACAAGGATAGGAGAAGATAAATAAATAAATAAATAAGGAAAAATTATGGATCCAGATTGAAAGGAATAACGATTCCACCCATCCCGGATCCCGGACAGAGATATAATCCCGGACCATATTTGATAGTGCGTGTAACTATTTGTTTTGGTATCGTCGAGATATACCTTGTTTTGTTATTGTACTTTGCCACTTCTAAAAATATTAAAAGATGTACAAAAGAAACCAATGATTCAAAAGAATCAGTCAGATCATCAGGATCATTTAACTTAAACAAAAACCATTTCTTTTCATTATTGTCACTTTATAAAGGACGGTAATAGAGTACAGGTTGGGGTGCCTAATCAAAGTGATACA
This sequence comes from Pogonocherus hispidulus, assembly GCA_963924545.1. Taxonomy (NCBI): domain Eukaryota; kingdom Metazoa; phylum Arthropoda; class Insecta; order Coleoptera; family Cerambycidae; genus Pogonocherus; species Pogonocherus hispidulus. The sequence goes on from OZ004699.1 coordinate 12,877,676, forward strand.
CTAAGGGCTTTTTTCAGACGGTGCGACTGCGATGCGATTTTCCGTTATTGCGATGTCGCAACGATATCGTGGAAGTATCAAAATATATGTAATCATATAATATGTAATTTTCACATTATGCGGAAGCGACAAAAAAAAACGGACCCTTAGTGCGACATTTTGTTGAGTCACAAGACAGTGCGTTTGTTGGTCAAATACCGGCCGATTTTTTCCGTGCGATATTAAACCAACCACTAAAATAAATGCACATTTCCAGACGTGTCGTTACTTGTCGCGATATGTATCAGTAAAATAAAATTTCAGTGTTGCAACTTTGTCAGTGTGTCTCAGCTTGTCTCAATTTCTCAAAAATAGTGTAAAAAGCTCCTTCGACGTATCTTACTTGTAAAAGTGGATGTACCCAGTAACGTCGATTCACTCCATTGTTACATCTAGCAATAATTTTACGTTTCTTCTATTATACATACTGCAAATACACTCCACTAACTGCGAAGAGCAACTGAGCAATGACAACACTGCGCACAATATTTTATTTTTAAATCGTTGGAGAAGAAATTGTATCGCTTTGTGTGAAAGCTTTCTGCGAATGCAATACGATATGTCGCAAACGGAAAATCGCATCGCAGTCGCACCTTCTGAAAAAGCCCTAACGCTGGCCACTGATCATTTTAAACTGAATTATAATAGTGAAGAACTGGATGGCATCCCAGGATAAGCTGTCGGTCCTCGGTCTACGAACAACCCGTAACCCCATGAACCATGAAAGATGTTCTGGTTTGAAAATCAATTAAAAAAACTTTTACACTTAGCGCGTGTCAAGACTATTAACTGCATCTAACGCAAAATTGATTATTGATTTGATTTCATCTAAATATCGGTAATGATAGAACCCAAGATGCCTTAATTTTTCCTCTTTTTGATTTTAAATGTGAGAAATTAGTTCTTGATATTAATTAATCAGTTAAATTGATTTTGTGTGTCATTTATAAATATGACACTGCTTAAATGTATGAATAAAAGAGTCACTGTACGGGTATACACCAATTTAAGAGTTAAGTAGCAAACATAACACAAATTTAAAACGTTACAAATCTTTACAAAAGTACCATGATCTTGTGCCAAATCAAATACTTGCCGAATAGCAGTTTTATTTGCAATATCGATTTTATTTTTGACCAGTTACTCGTATTGAAAGGACATTTCTTGGCTGGATTCCATTCCTAGATGAATTTCTTTACTAGGATGTACTTTTGCAGGAGAATATTTAATTCTGAGCTTTATTTTGATAACTAAAAAAAGAAAACAAGTTTTCTGCAAAGCACAAACGCAAATATTTTGGCTGGCGAATCCCTTAGTATTATCTGATATTCTGAAGATTAAATTAAAGTATAATCTAATATATTTGTGTTTAGATGATACCCACGCTATTTCTGTCACCATTGCCTGTATCGATTTACGATACGAATAGTGCAGATATGAATAACCACTGAATAATAACTTTAGATTCCTCGAGATGGAGAACTGTCACCGCCTCTCAGTGGAGATTTAAGCTAAAACAGTACTTCCAAAAAAAATGACAAAGACTTAAAACTACCTTTTATTTTACACCTATTTATTATTTGTTTACATTTACTAGCATTACACCTGCTAGATTAATAAACATTTAACAGTACTCTCTCCTAAATTTGTATGCTCAATAACATTTACAAACAACCAAATTACTGCACTGTTAAAAATAATAATAGAATAAATTTACTGGCACGGTTCTGTTTTGCTATTGATCAGTGGTGTGAAAATATGAATGTAATGAGTGGTCACATCACAGTTTCACTGTATACTGTCAATTTAGGAACGTAGAACTCCTGTATCTGTTAACTCATTAGAATACGTGTTCGTAAATTGTGCTTAAAGTTACTAGGCTAGCAGTTCCATCCATATAATTAGCCCAATCTCACTTACCAAACTTTGCAGTCTCATAGGCTAGGAGGACAGCTTCTCATCCTCAGACTATTCGGTGTATTAAATTATGCAAGTACGTATGCTACTTGGGACCATATTTTCTCTCGTACAAAATAAAGCACGAAGATACTTCTTGCTGTCCAATATAGATTGTAAGGTGTGACATTCTATTTTGTGAGCAGGAAAGTTTATGAATGAGAAGCTAACTGTAGTAACCAAACTCTGATATATATTGGAAACAAAAGTTATTCCTTCGTTTTTCGTAAATTATCCCGTCAATGTTAAATGTAACACATGGAAAAATAAATTAAACAACAAAGTTTCAAGTAAATCAACTACGCAGCTGCAGACCTCGATCTGTGGAGTTTTTTGCTACCCTTAAGTGTCTCAAACATAATAAAAGGATTTGCTACGGTAATATATAATGATAATTTACATAATTATACCCATTATAGACATTAGTAAAAGGACAGAAAAATATATGTTTTATATATTGAAAATATAAAGCAAGATACTTCACAAACACAAACTTTTCTTATATTATGTAGGTACCTATATTGTTTATTAAAAAATCCTCATTTAAATCAGGCGACCTATAAACACTCATGTTGCGATACATATTTTTCTAAAAAAAAGATGTCTTAAGATAGTTTCGTTATTTTGTATACCACAGTTATTCATTGAGACACAGGCTAGTCAAATATTTCAGTTTTTTAAAAACACATTCTGTCTGAAATGGAATGAATAAAATTCTATAAAATCCTTAAAGTTAATCATCATCTATTTTAATCATAATCGATAGTTTCTCCGATGTATCCTACAACTATACAATACTCTAAGTTTCCATTATACCCATTAAAAACATAAATAAGTAATTTTTTTATTAATTTGTACTCTCAGAGGAAATATACGTTTACCGTAAATGATATGGTTTATCTAATATTTATTTTAATAAATAAAATAACGACATTAGCGTAATTGCATTTTATGTACACACGTATGTTTGTTTTAATTTCAAGGTATTCTTCAAGGTTGAATATTTTAGTAACATCAAAAACGCAGAACTAATTATTTAAAATTCTGTAGTTCTGAAACGAATTTTAAAAAGAAAAACTTTTCCTTGCGGTCTCTTCTTATGCGCTTTTTTCATACTGCACAATAATTGTCATTCTTAATGTTGATGGATATGTTTCCATCCTTCTAAATTATTAGAATATTAGAAAATAAACCCTTGCGTCAAGAAAAACAGTTTGGTTTTGGTTTCCTTAACAAAAATAAAGTTTTCACATTGAAAAAAGCAGAAAATTCTTGCTAAACATCACATTTTTGTTAATATTTAAAAAAGTCTTTTCATTTACAAAAAGTATAGCATAAAATTTAAATTATTTCGGGTTTATCAAATGAGGCACATAATAATTTTGGGTTATTTGCTTTAATATATGACTGACAATATTCTGTGGCTCACAAATCCGGAAAAAATGCGGAATATTAAATTTTGTACTTGTAGTTCACTCACTAATATTTGTCGCATTGTCCTTGGGTGGAACATTTGTTTTGTAGAAATAAATTGACTGCACTTGCACGTAACATATGTGAAAGAAAGTGTTGTTTGCAAATTTACATAAATCGAGTTGTATGGAATATAAATTGTAAAAAGAAATTTGGGCCGGTGCCAAACAAGACTGCATTATAAGTTGCACAATTTTATTGTCCTTGCCGGTTGGTCCTTTGCAGACGTGACTCTATCCAGATTAATAAAACAACTCTAACGCAATTCTTGGATTGCGCTGTGGATTGGTATTTCCAATAAAAATTTATATATTTGATGGTTATCCCCGGCACTGTTACATTGATAGAGGAAGTCGTAAATCATAGTTTTATTATACAGGGCCTTCACCTGTCTCCGGGACAAATCAAAGGCAAGTTGGTGGGGTACGCAAGCAATTTTAAATGTTCCTATATTAAATATAATAAACGGTGTATAGGACATATAATAATTATGGTAAATTATAAAATTTACTACACTATTAACATGTCCGACATGTAACTTCTGATGGGTACCAACCAGTTGCGTGGAAGATCCAACTAACTGTATATAAATTTACATAGAATAAATATAATTCAACACAAATACGAGCAAGAACAAGAGGACGAGAGAATTTGCGTTTAGTGTGATTTCCTAACCAGAAAATGTGTCGTATCCTTCAAAAAATATATCACTAATAATAATATTAAGGAAAATAAAACACTACGCGACAAACAAGATGCCAACAAGATAATCACCGATTAATAACGTTGAGGACAAGTCCAATGCAGTTCTTTGGAAGTTATCACCGACATAAATCCATTTATGTGTTACATGATTACGGGAAAAGTAACAAATAAGTTGTCAAACGCTACATAAACTGATATAAACGACACGCCAGATGATATTTATGTTATCGGAAAGAGTTCCTTATATGTAACAAAAGATAACTTATCGATCTAGATATTTCGGTAGGCATGCATCCTGCCGAACTGAGGAACATCCGCTTTTAGCAGTGACGAAAATCCGAGCAGAATAAAATGCAGAACATGACGCGAAGATGAAAATGTGAAGAGTATATTATTTATTCGATATCTTTTTATTAGAATAAAGTTCAACACTTATATATTAATCATAATTTCTCATAGCATTTATTAAACAAAACATTAATGTTAGAAAAACTGTTTTTTATATATCTGGGAGCTAGAATAGAGCTGAACAATGGTAATAGAGAGGTTAAAATCTGATATATGTTATCTTCTCTAAGTAACCTTTGTCTCTACAGGTATTTTAGAAATTACATTGCCAGCAATTAAACTGCCAACTGAAAATAGAAAGGTGTTTAATCAACTATTAAAACATGTCCCTGATAATTGATGGGAAAGTAATATTAACACTTTTTCTGCAACCATTGTTACTAAATACTAATCGAAGATATTCAAATTGTCCTCATTCTCTCTCTCTCTGTTTTGTATATGGGTTTGAGAGACCCTACGCGCCTTCTGAAAGGTTAATTAATCTTCTTGCTAAACAAAATTCAACCGAATTTTCCTCTAAACTCCAAATCAACGCACATATTTATTTCTACACGCAGTTATACTAACAATTTAGTACAATCTAGAAAACATATAAACAATTTAGATTTTCTGTAGGTGATGCTAATATTCTTAGTAAAATGCATAGAGAAGTGTGATGTATGTTTTTCATACCAGAGGTTTCAACCCAACGTACTAACTTTATCAGAAAGTATTGGAGTATGCAATGAAGGTACTCAACACATAAATTCGTCTGACAATAAATTTTGACCATCTATATTGTAGAGGATTATTTTTCCCGATTTGCAGAACCGAACATTTACTTAGGATTTACTTTGTTGGGCCACAAAGAGATTAAATTTAATTAAACCTCCAACTTTACTATTGGCGGAGAAACATGTATTTGGAAACATATTAAAATGGGTCCCAAAACGGAACCTTGCGGCACACCACTCAAAAATTCGTGCATACACACTTACTGTGCGTTTCACGAAGTTGTATCCCGGTTTGGAATGTTAGTATATATCTCCAACGTATGGAGCGTCGTCATGTTATTAGTTAAATTCAATGTATTGGCACATTTCGGTTACGGACCGCTACAAATTGAGGTGGTGTGATTTAAGCGCGCGTGCCAGTCTCGCACAGGATTTGCCAGCGAATCCTGACAATCCGAACATTCCAATCCGGGATACAACTTCGTGAAACGCACAGTAGTCAGCAAATCAAGTAGCATGTAGGTAAAACATTACACCTTACGCAAATATTATTGTAACACAGTGTGCCCGTCATTGTCAAATCTTATCATATCAGGAGAGTTTTGGAAGCATTGATTATGTATGTGGATGATTTTATCAGGCGTAAGTAAACTAACCATTTAAAATGCACGACACTGTACATGAGAAGCAGTGATGATTTCAGCCACGGAGGTGAAAAATCGGTCTCTCACCTAGACGAACCCATCATGTCATCGTCCTCGGTTATTAAAATAATGCGCTATTGTGTAACCTTCCCTATTTCAAGGTCATGGCATTGTCCTCACGAGCCTCTAAATCGCAGAATAGCATTAGCATAATGGATCACCGCTAGATAATTGTCCATCATGTTGCTTATACAGTAGGGGCAAAGAAAAATGGCAGTCACGTGAACTGTTCAACCATTGAAATATTAAATATCTCACTCTGAAACAGGTGGTATATTTATAGTACATTTTTAATATTATTTATTGGCTTATTTAACTGTTTACATCTTTCTTTATATAGGAATTAAGCGAAAAAGTTAACTAAGAGATAAGTTATTAACGATAATTTCATTAATAGTTTATCTCTTGTAGATAACTTTTTAATTCCTATATATATTCCTACATAATTCATTTGACTAATGGCAATTAACATGGGCTATTACACTTCATTGAATTTTATATTCCCAGGGCACACTATGAGAAATATAGGTTTTTTTTTAAATAAAAAACTATAATTCTAAAATTATGAGTTTTTTAAAATAAGAATATATTTTAAAAAAACTCCTCAAAAAAACCTATTACTAATTCACGACAGTTCCTCTGTAACTGTTTAACTCAATATCCAGATTGAGGTATAATATGTAGTAACTATTAGCAGAGATAAGTACACTATTAGTAAAAACACAGTGCATGTAATAAATAAAAATTTTTTTTTTGATAAGCTAATATTGTGACTTTCAAAAATAATAACTAGGTACTGACAATGAACTATATTTATTCAAATAAGTAAACACTAATAATTTGTAATTAATCAAAAAGTAAAAAAAAAATTGTCTCTGGCGGGATTTGAACCTGCAAAATGTTGCGGCTCAGTTTGAAACACTGCCGCTTAGTACTAGTCCACCGGATGACGTTTAATAATGTCTCTAAAACGGTTATGTAAACTACACCTATTAACTTAAAACGAATTTTTATTGATATTTTAATTAAAAAAGCATTTCGCTTTAGTATTTTGGTAATCAGAAGTGTTTGACAGCCAGTACTATCGATTCCGTTAGCAATATTTGTCATAGTGTGCCCTGGGAATATAAAATTCAATGAAATGTAATAGCCCATGTTAATTGCCATTAGTCAAATGAAATGGGAAACCCGGTATAAAGAAAGATATAAAGGTGGTTTATTTTTACGTACCTAATATACCTCATGGTATGTTTCCTATAGACGATATACGGAAGCGGAAAATAATATGAATATGTAAATATACAAATTTGTAAATATACGAAACTGAATATATACTGAAAATAAATATGTAAAAAATACAAGGTGTTCCATAATAACAATACAGGGCGCCCTATTTCTTGACCCGTTGCATGGGTAACTTTTTTATTAGTAGAGATACAAAAACGCTTAAATGAGCAAATTAGTGCAGTTTCGTATTAGTAATTCTACGGTAAGGCGAAAAATTATATACGGGGGAAGGTTGAAAAGTTATTGACAAAAAACGAAAAATCCAACTTTTCTGTTATCCCTCGTAGCTCGTTCATTTGAAGAGTTAGAGAAAAATGCTTCACATGTTTTTTGCAGTATTTTTCATGTAAAATGACATGCACTTGCTACTTTTTATATATCTCTTAAAATGGTTGAGAATCACAGTAAAATATATTTTTTTTAAATGTAATGGATAGGTGGCTGTGACATTAACCGAAAGTCCCCTTTTTTCTCTTTCAGATGATATAACATAGTCCATATTTTATCCTTACAAAAGTAATAATAATCGTTGTTTTTAAAGAAAGTTTATTGTCACATCAAGAATGCTATGGAAATAAAACAAAAAATAAGATTCCTGATATTTTTAAAAACGTCTAGTTGGCATTTAATTATTGACAGATCATAAGTGACATTTTTAGTTTTTGTTAAGTAGTTTATTGTTTATTATTAATACTGCATACAAAATAATAGTGTTGCAAATATGTACACCAACGAAGAGAAAAATGATATGCTATTTTGTTATTATAACCAAAATCGAGATGCACAAGCTGCAGCGAATCTTTATTTTGAAACTTACATGGAACGAAGACAACCCCATCATAGAATATTTAGACAGCTGGAAAATAATATACGATTATACGGTTCTTTTTCAAAGCCTAAGGATGAAAGAAACTTCAATGAAGACACTGAAATAAATGTTTTGGCTTATGTAAATTTTAAACCTGATTCTTCAACTGCAGAAATTGCACATCACTGCAACACTTCCAAGGAAACTGTAAGAGCTATTTTAAAAGGTAACAATTTAAAGCCTTATCATTATTCCATATGCAATACTTTATATCCAGCTGATAATCAAAGAAGGATGACATTTTGTCGATGGTACATTTCAAAATGCGAAGAGGATCTAGACTTCTGGAAAAAGATTTTATTCAGTGATGAAAGTAGATTTACCAACAATGGTATTTTTAACCGCCATAATAACATAATGTGGTGCCGAGAAAATCCACATCTTGTTTCTGAAAGAAGAAATCAACGTCAATTTGGGATAAATGTGTGGTGTGGAATTTTTTGTGGCAAAATTATTGGCCCATATTTTTACGAAGATAATTTGAATGCGAATAATTACCTTCATATTTTTAGAAATCTTAAATACTTCCAACACGATGGAGCACCTGCGCATAATTCCCGCGAGGTAAAACAATATTTACATGAACAGTTTGATAATGTTATAGGAAATAGAATGGATATCGACTGGCCAGCGCGAACACCTGATTTGACCCCCTTAGATTTCTTTCTTTGGGGGTTATTGAAAGATAAAGTTTATGTGACAGCTCCTCTAGATATAGAGGATCTAAAAGTCAGGATTCAAGATGCAATTAGAAGCATACATGGACATACAATAAATAATGTTTTAAGAAGTATCCAGAAACGTTGCTTACTATGCATCCAACAGGATGGTGGTCATTTCGAACATTTACTTCAATATAATTAATTAATTAATAATTTCTGTTCTCAAAACATTCTTTTGTTCCATAATCCATAGCATTCTTGATGTGACAATAAACTTTCTTTAAAAACAACGATTATTATTACTTTTGTAAGGATAAAATATGGACTATGTTATATCATTTGAAAGAGAAAAAAGGGGACTTTCAGTTAATGTCACAGCCACCTATCCATTACATTTAAAAAAAATATATTTTACTGTGATTCTCAACCATTTTAAGAGATATATAAAAAGTAGCAAGTGCATGTCATTTTACATGAAAAATACTGCAAAAAACATGTGAAGCATTTTTCTCTAACTCTTCAAATGAACGAGCTACGAGGGATAATAGAAAAGTTGAATTTTTCGTTTTTTGTCAATAACTTTTCAACCTTCCCCCGTATATAATTTTTCGCCTTACCGTAGAATTACTAATACGAAACTGCACTAATTTGCTCATTTAAGCGTTTTTGTATCTCTACTAATAAAAAAGTTACCCATGCAACGGGTCAAGAAATAGGGCGCCCTGTATACATTGTCGTCAGTATCTCGGGCATATTATGTTTGATTATTTCACTGTTTTGACCAATAAAATCAGCGCAAAAAATAACATTCCTTTTATGTTTCGATACTCTGTTTTAATACGTCTTTATGCCATATTTTCTGAGTAGAATATTTTTCTTACTGTTAAAGATAGATCCATCATAACTTAGGTACATTAGGATACTTCTGAGAGGAACACCGATCACGCTGTAGGTGTAGAAGCGTCTACCTATTGAGCTAATTATTATATCTGCATTTATTTCAAAATTCTTTTTACACAAAAAGAAGACAGCACTGAAAAATTATTTAAAATAAAAAATATGAAAAATAATAAAAAGATTTACAAGTTTATTATGAAAATATCTAGAGTCCATTATTTTATCTGTAACCTGTTTACTGAAATTTTACACGTATTAGACGATCCCACTCCTTAAAGTTATAAGCTTGATCCTTATGTTCCGCCCACCGACTGCAGTAATTCATTAAACGTGGCAAAGGCCTCATGACGTCATCATGTTGTTATCTGCTGACTTCCGTCGCGCTTACGTCAAACCCTACAATGCACACCTACGCTTTCCCGAAGGATCGCGATGCTCTTTTATTAAATCTTCTCGGGACGGCAACAACTATAGGACTGGATTTTAAGGAACTGGGTTTAAAACGAAATCAGATTATGAGAATAAAACTACGATAATATATCAATTAAAGATCAATTTTGGACCGTCATTGATGTGACAGTGTAACGGATGATGATTTCCCTGCTGAATTACATGATAAGATTGATGTCAAAGTAAAAAATATTCTTATACTTCAGCCCCTCAGACAACTTTAATAATAGGGGAAAGGTCCCTAATTTGGACCGAATCCTAAATTGGACCATTGCTTTTATTCCACTATGAGTTGACCCTAGCGACCTCTGTTGTCCGGCAATTGTAGCTTATACAGTCTACAGCGACCCCATAAAATTGGGCGTCAGTGGAACTTATATTAAATTCAGAATCATACCCGGTATGTTTTTATGTCGGCTGATGTAATATCGCTCTTTCGTTCTCTAAGCTGTAATTTTGTACTGGTGAGTATTTTTATTTTTTTTCATATTGTTACTTTTTAAGCAAGGTTGTAGCTATTGTTGAGTCATACAGATGGTCTAGTATTTCTAGCAACAAATTTATAAATGTGAAAATTTTAAGTGAGGTTATAGTTTCCTAAATTGGACCACTTGCTAGTTCCTGAATTGGACCGGTCCAAATTAAGCACCATTATTTTTCTTTAAGGTGAATATGGCACAAAGAGGAAAATATGGGAAATGGGATAAGGAAAATATGGAGCAAGCCTTAATTGCATACCAAAATGGTAATACAGGTTTAAATGAAATAGCTAGGCGGTATAATGTACCAAAGGCGACGTTAAAACGAAGAATTGATAACAAAAACAAAAATGTTCACGGCAGTAAAAAAAAATTTGGTGCTTCAGTTGGAAATGCTGTTAGCGGGTTTGCAAAATGCGGAATTTGGCCCCTAGATCAAAACGTGTTTGATGACAGTGAATTTGTTTGCCTTCCCAATGTCCCAGATCTCACGAATGCAACAGAAGCTGAAATCACAGTTGCAGCACCTGCAGTAATAGAAAATAACAGCCCATCTCAAATTGCTTCTACATCTACAGACACTACGGAGAGGGAAATATTAGAAGCAGAATGCGAGGCAGAGTGTTCTATATCATCGCTTCAGAAAAAGAAGTCAGTTTCTGAAATATCGCCCCTGCCAATATTGAAGCGAAAAACTCGCACACCTGCATCTAATTCTACTACAGTCATCACCAGTAGTCCCTATAAGGATGACCTTGAAGAAAAGCAGCGTAAAAAAATGGCCCCTCCTAAAACTGTTAAAAATGTGTTTTCGTCTTCAATGTCAGCCCCTAAAAGTAAAGCTTCTACGTCTCATCGGAACAAATCTAGTAAGGGCAAACGCATTTTGCCAAAGAATTCATCAAGTGAATCAGAAAACGAAGACTGTCTTTGTATTGTCTGTCTTTCTCCATTTTCGGAATCAGGTCCAGGAGCGGAATGGATTCGTTATGTGTCGTGCAAAAAATGGGCACATGTGAAGTGCACACATGGCCGCAATATTGACTATTATCAATGTATAAACTGTGAGTCTGATAGTGATTGACTTGTTTTCTAGGTACTTATACCTAATATTTCGTTAGAGTAAGTAATGTAAGTCGATCTCAGAGTTATGTTTTTATTTTTTATAGAATGTTGTCCTAGTTTCAATAAATTTTTTTCACTTACATAATGAATAATACAGATGGCCCAATTTAGGGAACCTGTGGATCAAATTAGGAAACCAGTATCTTAAATTGGACCAGTGACTCTATTTTGAGTTTATTTTTTGTTCATCAAAGGAACATACCTTCATGCTCTGTTGCAAGTTCTATGCTCGTGTCACAATCCTAACAAAGTCCTCAATTTTTTTCGCTCAAATTTGGGTGAACGTTTACATTTTATAGTGGTATTTTCTTAGGTGGTCCAATATAGGGACCTTTCCCCTATTAATAACAACCAATTTTGGTGAATATTTAGGTTTAGAGTTGTTTACAGTGATCCTGTATCATTGTTTATAATTATTGTAACACTGACGTAGTTTTCCACATAATACCAAAACACTATACTGCATTCGACGCGCGTTTCGCCAACCGAGTTCGCATCATCTCAGTTTTAATCATCGCCATGATGAAAACTGAATGCGTTTTAACCATCTCTAGATGATGTCAACTTGGTTGGGGGAACGTGGAGTGCAGAATAGTATTTTGGTGTTATGTGGAAAACTACGTCAGTGTTATCTTCACACCGAAGGTTCCAACCCCTTTCTAATTTATAATTGTGCCAACTTTATTTAAAGTTGGTATAATCTTATCAGGAAAAATACGGAGTCCTAGATCACCTTAAATTTGATTGTATTTAATGAGAATATTGGTCTGAAATAGTTGTAGGTCGGTTAATGAAGTATTTAAATTCACTGTCCACTTTTCATAGTCCAAAATGTCTCTTTTTACAAGCCTGTTTCATTTTGACTTAACAATTTAACACAAAACAACATTTTACTGCTTTTATCTAATTAAAGAATATCTAATCAGATAATACTTTATCGTCCCAATAAAATTACTAAAATTAGTGCTAGCGAACTAACAGTATTCTCTATTAATTTATTAAGCACGGTGGGCGATAAGATAGTTAAAATCATATACGAGGTTATTGTGGATAATAAAAATACCTCATTCTACCGATTTTAACTAGCGATATATCATTTTAGGCTTGAGCAGGTTTGGGAATTTTAATTTTCTCAGTTATGACTGCGACTGGCCAGAAGTATTCACTTCCTATTACCTTATCTATTTATCTCTATCTGAAATGTTACGCTAATACAGCTGTATCTTTATGTAGATCTGTATGTGGTTATTTGTAGATCTTAACTATAATATTGGCGATTCAAATTACCGATGAGGGCGCTGCAAATTGTAAACAAATATGGATGAAGACGAGTAAAAATTTTGGATTTCATATCACATCATCTAGCAATTTAGCATTCAGCTGCCATAAATACAGTTACTTTATGTGTTAGTTAGGGTGAAATAAAGAGTGGTAAAAACAGTCAAACGTCCCATAAGTGCTTCATTGCGAATTATATGAATTTTTTGGGTTGAAACAGGTACCCTAGTTTTTGTTTACTTACATTTTGGATTAAAATAAGTGTGATAAACTGTATGGTGATACCATATTAGTGCTTGTGTTTTGTTAAATAATGTTTAAATTAAAATATATTCTGCTTTTATAAGACTAATGATAGAAAAGTATAGACAAACTCCAACAAAGTGGTTATGTTGTGTAAATAAACGTATTCTCTGTTATTAAATTGTTACATGCCTTTTGGAGAAATGAATGAGAAACAGTTTCTTATACTAGGGCCAAACTACCTATCTTCAATCTTAAACACTTCTATTGACACATTTTGTGGAATGACACCTATAAACACGGCAGTTTGTGTTGAGCTGCTTTCTTTTCAATGGCATTTTAAAATGTAAAAATAAAGATGTACAAATACTAACCACGTCGTTTTTAACTTTGTAATACCAAAAAATCACAAGCACCACTAAATTATTACGTTAAATAAACACAAATACGTGTTATTTATCATTATATCAGCAATAAGCCTCCAAAAATTACCTTTTAATTAGGTTCAAATATTTTCATGCAGAGGGCTCATTCATTTTTGGAATCGCCAATATAGTACCGCATAGATGTTTATTTGAAAAAAACTACTAGACCAATTAGCGAAAGTATGTATTAGATGGTATTAGTATAGATGGGAAATCTGGGAAACAAATAAATTGCCCATGAAATATACTTTGGAATACCTAAATTAAATCAGATTTCTGCTATTACTGAACTATTATTGTAATACTTTATTAACGACACTATTGTGAGCAATTCACTTTTCGCTTATGGATTGGCCCCAACAATAAATATTATTTTCGTCATCCTTCGTGTAAAAATAAATACACCGAGAGAAAAAAACTTTTGGTTTAACTTTATGATTGACACCTTAACTAATTATTGAGTTATATATCATTGAAATTCGTCGTGTGATCACATGCTTCAGTATTTCTAAAAAATGGCAATGTAAAAGTCAATCGTCCAGGCTCTGATAATTTAAATTCTTCACTGGATTAATGCACACTTTTTCTCTGCTAACAGTAATTTGGCATATAAAATAAACCGCAATAAAACTGCTTGTTTATTAAAAGTGTAATAAACCGTGCCCGCTGGTAAAAAGTTAACCTCATTCTCGGCTAATCGCACCAAAAACTGGCAATAAGTCGTTCATACGAGCACGAAGCGAAAATGTCGCGAGGGTTTAAATATAGGAACTTTTCAATAGGATTTAAACGACCGCAGCTCGTCAACTTGGCCGAAGTAAAAATCACAGAAAAAGCGCAAAACGTGTTTCATTGTACTGAGCTAATTAACATAGTTCATTGCCTCTATTATATGTCCACAGGCACTGCTAGAAACTGTGTTTAATGTCCAATGAGATCCGAAGTGTTTAGGAGACCGTTACTCTTATAATATGCAGAAGCAATCACCTACGGGATCTTGAAGCTGCTGTACAAGTGTAAATTTATTGATTATACATATACTGTAATGTATGTATAATTATACATATAAAACTAACGGATAATTTGAATTTTTATTACAAAAAAAAAAGTATTCAAAGTTAACAGTGCAGTGATTAAGAATGAGAAAAAAAATTGATTTAAATTTACAATACTGGATCTATATATTTGTATATATGGATAGAATATTTTAGACCAAATATTGAACCCTACTGGTTTAGTAGCTACCTTTATTGGGTTCGAACACTGTGACTTGGAGTCCAGAGGTCCTTAGAATGTTCCTCCAGGAAGGGTGGTTCATTTGTTATAACCGTCTAGCTAGAAGTCTGGAGTACTGGATGAAAACTCTGGGTCTCAAGAACTGGTAGCGAGACTTCAGTGTGGATGTTTGGACCACTAGGTAGTTGCAGCTCTAAGGGTAGTAGATTTAATATTTGTGGTTAGTCTTCCGAAGTTCATACATTCAAAATGGAACAAAAGGCCAGTAATTGAAATAACAAAAAAGTATTACAAGTTAAATGACTAATAAAAATAAAGTTTATATGAAGCAAATTTTGTCGTTGAAACCAAATTGTGAAATGGTTATATTAAAACAAAAATGAGGAAACATGCAATCTCAATTTTCTTGAAAATTATTGAGAGTTCCAACTTCTCCCTTGGTACACGTAATACCCATCTCGCATAAAGTACTCATATAAAAATCATTGACTTGAAATGGGTCCCAGGGGGTCAAAAACAGATAGCACCCAAAACATGCAACCTCAATAATTTTCCATGCAATCTCAATTTTCTCGAAAATTATTGAGCGTCCCAACTTCTCCTTTGGTACACGTAATACCCATCTCATATAGACTACCCAGTATAAAAATCATTGACTTGAAATGTGTCCCAGGGGGTGAAAAACAGATAGCATCCAAAACATGCAATCTGAATTTTCCATGCAATCTGAATTTGCCATGCAATCTCAATTTTCTCGAAAATTATTGAGCGTCCCAACTTCTCCTTTGGTACACGTAATACCCATCTCTTATAGACTACTCAGTATAAAAATCATTGACTTGAAATGGGTCCCAGGGGGTGAAAAACAGATAGCATCCAAAACATGCAATCTGAATTTTCCATGCAATCTGAATTTGCCATGCAATCTCAATTTTCTCGAAAATTATTGAGCGTCCCAACTTCTCCTTTGGTACACGTAATACCCATCTCATATAGACTACTCAGTATAAAAATCATTGACTTGAAATGGGTCCCAGGGGGTGAAAAACAGATAGCATCCAAAACATGCAATCTGAATTTGCCATGCAATCTCAATTTTCTCGAAAATTATTGAGCGTCCCAACTTCTCCTTTGGTACACGTAATACCCATTTCATATAGACTACTCAGTATAAAAATCATTGACTTGAAATGTGTCCCAGGGGGTGAAAAACAAATAGCATCCAAAACATGCAATCTGAATTTTCCATGCAATCTGAATTTGCCATGCAATCTGAATTTGCCATGCAATCTCAATTTTCTCGAAAATTATTGAGCGTCCCAACTTCTCCTTTGGTACACGTAATACCCATCTCATATAGACTACTCAGTATAAAAATCATTGACTTGAAATGGGTCCCAGGGGGTGAAAAACAGATAGCATCCAAAACATGCAATCTGAATTTTCCATGTAATCTGAATTTGCCATGCAATCTCAATTTTCTCGAAAATTATTGAGCGTCCCAACTTCTCCTTTGGTACACGTAATACCCATCTCATATAGACTACTCAGTATAAAATCATTGACTTGAAATGGGTCCCAGCGGGTGAAAAACAGATAGCACCCAAAACATGCAATCTCAATTTTCCATGCAATTTCAATTTTCTCGAAAATTATTAAGCGTCCCAACTTCTCCTTTGGTACACGTAATACCCATCTCATATAGACTACTCAGTATAAAAATGGGTCCCAGGGGGTGAAAAACAGATAGCACCCAAAACATGCAATCTTAATTTTCTCGAAAATTATTGGGCGTCCCAACTTCTCCTTTGGTACACGTAATACCCATCTCATATAGACTACTCAGTATAAAAATGGGTCCCAGGGGGTGAAAAACAGATAGCACCCAAAACATGCAATCTTAATTTTCTCGAAAATTATTGGGCGTCCCAACTTCTCCTTTGGTACACGTAATACCCATCTCATATAGACTACTCAGTATAAAAATCATTGACTTGAAATGGGTCCCAGGGGGTGAAAAACAGATAGCACCCAAAACATGCTATCTCAATTTTCCATGCAATCTTAATTTTCTCGAAAATTATTGGGCGTCCCCACTTCTCCTTTGGTACACGTAATACCCATCTCATATAGACTACTCAGTATAAAAATCATTGACTTGAAATGGGTCCCAGGGGGTCAAAAACAAATAGGACCTAATAATTATTTATAAACCTTGTTGCAAAGTGCCTGCCAATGAAAAATTTCTTTCGACTTCAGCGCCATCTCTAATTTGGTCTGAAAAAAATCAAGTTGAACTCCGTGACGAAGTCATAGATGAGCTCTATCATATATTTTTTTCAAAATCAAAATGTATCTTTCCGTTGCCGAGATACGAGGGCGAGGTCTTTTATGTGGAACACCCGGTATATTATATATATGTGTATGTATGTATTTTTCTTTATCCTAGTTTTCTTTGAGAAAAAGTAAAACAGAGAGCTCTCATTCCGATTCAGAATGGCCTATAATAAAAATGCGGGCAAGTCTGTTTATTCACCATCTATTAAACTTTCAATATATTTCAATCGATAGTAATTACGGCAGAACAAGGTCGAGAAATGCTGAAGGTGAATACGTAAAGCAATTTAGAAGTGTACCGTAGATAATCTATCGCTTAGTTCGTTAATATAAAATAAACTTAACAGGTGTTAATGTACTTACCTCTTAAACATGTTGTTTCACCAGTTTTATTCGTTTTTTGTTTAGTAAACATTCTATCGCATTAAAGAGTAGATTAATTAATTATTGGTGTTGACTGTTCTTTTAGGAATGTATATAAAATTAGGCAGAAGGCGATTTTATCTTTCGAACTGGGTAGTACTGTAATGTAGAGATCGTCCCATTTTCGATGGAAATACATATAAACGAGTATGAAATAAACAGGTTTCTTAGAAGTAGTATGGGGGGATGCATATTTCACGCAAAGTAGTTGCTTTCGATATATCTTTAATTAAAATAATAAAGTTATTCCTTTGCAAGCTTACTTATTGCTTATCAAGCTTCTATTTTATTTTAAGTAATTTTATAATATTTTGAGTACCTGCTTCAAATACAGGGTTAGGCAGAATGACGTATCCATTTTTGAACTGGATTTATTCAATAATGTAAAAAGATCTAAATTCAAATCAAATCGCCATGTGTTCCCGATACATTTCAATTTATGACAGTTGCCAAACTGTTTGCGAGAAACGTCAGTTTAATAGTAAAAATGGAGTGTTATCATCGCAACGATATCAACTTGTATTGCAAAATTTTGAACAACAACTTCATAACGAAGGTGTAGACTTCCGAAGACTATGGTTTCAGCAGGAGGGAGCCACTTCCCACACTGCTAGGCAGCCTAAAGCAATTCTGCGAAGAATGTTTCCTGGTCGTGTCATTTCAAAATTTGGGGATGTGATTTTTTCTTATGGGGCTATCTAAAGTCAAAAGTATTCGCTAATCGACTTCGAACTTTGGAACAACTGAAGCATAATATTCGAACCGAGATTATTGCAATCCCAATTGAAATGTTGCAGCGAGTGATGCAAAATTTTTGTGGTAGACTTCAGGAGTGCCAGCAACGAGGCGGACGTCATTTGACTGATGTGATATTCAGAAAATAAATTGCCATGTTTACTTAAGAACATTTTGTTTCAGTTTTTGATTAAAGTTTAACCATTAATGAGTACCAGTACATAGAAAATACATCCTTCATTCTGCCTAACCCGTTACATGCAGGTTTTTGCGATCTATTGCATTAATGCAGCTTAATGCAATGAGTTTAATCTATTTTATCTTTATCTCTGCTTACCTAAGGTCGTTATACGAATAAAGGTGCAAATCGATACGATGCATTGCCTGAATTTGATATAAAGATATATCAGGTTCGACTGCATGATTAATTTGTTTTAAGCTTCTGAACCGCCGATGAACGTGCTAAAAATGGACATATGAAAATAATACGTCAGAAACATTAGATATAGAAGTGAATTGAACGGTACCAAATAGGCCTCTGTCATACGACTATATCTTAAGTGCCAGCTGGAAATTTCGAGGTGCTTTCTGCCTTTACACATCTTTCAGAAGTAATTGTGAATACCTTTCATCAAGCGTATTGGTATTCGAACTTTGGATACTCATTGTGGCAACACTCCACAATAATTTAACCCTTTCACTGGGCCGCTTGTTTCTTCGGGACACTTTTGTTGTTAAATAATCCACATTTAATATAAAAAATACTTTATTAGAAGGTGCACTTTGTCTATTCTGCAGCTGAACAGTCTTCTATATATTTCCAAATTATAATGGGCCACAAATAGCTACAACTATGATACTCAAACCTTAAACACTACATTCTGTTTTAATAGGGACCGCCACAATCACTTTAGAGGTCGAATGGTGTGATCCCTCTACGCTACAGAATTTGTAAATATATCCCAACATAATAAAGACATAATTTTACACAGCGATTTGATTTAATGTGTGTAGGAAGAATATTATGACATGCATACAGGGTACATGTACAAAAATTTACCAGGGGGTAGACCATACCAAAATAAGAATAAAACTTATAAAAAAAATTCTCTAATGCACGTCTAACGAGTTACAGGGTGTTATATTGGAGAAAAAAAAACAATTTTCCTCAATAACCTCAATAATAATTTTCTTAAAAACCGTTCCGTAGATTTAGGTAATTTTTGGAAGACGTGTACATCTATTAAAGGTCATTAAAACTACATGGTGTTTGTTTAACTCTGACACCTGTGGTGGCCTAGGCCTACGCTTCCTTATGATTTTGTCTTCATAACTCTTGCATATCCTACTTTTTCATGGATTAACTAAGTTTTTCTTAATCGGCTAGCAATTCTGAACAAAAAAGGTGCTTTTGTTACACAGCTCTAAAATCAACCATTTTCGAGTAAATTGAGTGTAATGTACAGACTACATTCCTTTATGCAGAAAAATACATGCAAAGGAAGTCATAAGGAAGAGTAAGCCTAGGCCACCACAGATGTCAGAGTTAAACAAACACCATGTAGTTTTAATGACCTTTAATAGATGTACATATCACCCAAAAATTACCTACCGATTTTTAAGTTATTGTGGAAATTTTTTTTTCAAAGTAACACCCTGTAACTCGTTAGGCGTGCATCAGGGAAATTTTATAAGAGTTTTATTTGGGTCTGGTCCACCCCCTGGTAAATTTTTGTACGCTCACACTGGGACACCCTGTATATACAGATTCTAAATATATTAAGATGCACAACACCCATACTAAAAAGCCTGCGATAAAATTTTTCAATAATTTATGGCACATTTATTATATATTTCTGAGGTATAAGTGTAATTACACTTACTTACTACACTATTACTAATAAATAAAATAAAATAAAATAAAAAATAAAATAAAATAAAAATAAAATAAATAAATAAAATTACAACAAACGAAACACAGGATGAACGTTTTAACTTTAATTTTATTCTACGGGCAATCTAGGTACCTAAATACAATTTTTGAACCCTGTCGCATGTAAATTAAATTTTACAACTTGTAGCTCAGCGTATATAATTCTGATTGTAGACGTCTGCTGAATAAGTAAACGCTTTCTAGCCGAGAGATTCTCCATTTCAGTTATTTAGCCGTATACAAACAATAGGTACATCTTGCGTCAACCATAACCAACAAATCTGTATTAACAATAATTTTGTTAGCTCAATTGCGGGTGCGGTTGAAATATTTAAATAGGCTCCATTATGTAACTCCATTTAACTATTATAATATTACTGTTCATGAATCTAGCAGGCGTTGGAGTTAAATATTTAGTCGGCCGTGAATTACGCAAAGCATGCCAATTGGCCTGGCAAAATCGCGATTGTAATTATTGTTATATTACACCGATCACTCAGTTCATAATAATAACTGATGTGGATGTATCGATAATCTGTGGTTTATTAAATTTAAAATAATAGTGTTGACTGACTTTATTAAATATTAATTGCTTTGCAGACAGTAATACACCTCTCTATTCCTTTTTTTGTATATAATTAATTACTTTATAGATGGCAGTCAGGCAGGAGTAGTAATTTCTGACTGTAATCAGTATTTATCAATCACACACAGTTGCACCTTGAGAAGAAATTGTGTGTATAGCATCTTCACATCACGCATATTAATATTCATTTTTACATGTAGTAATTGATCTGATTGTAATTAGGGAGATTTCATTAGAGGACATGAAAACAAACCTTTTTTGTTGAATAAACATATGTCCGCAAATGAGCCGTTTGAGCTGTAGAGCAATAAAATGTTTTAAATTATACCCAAATAACTAAATTAATTCTTGATTTAGTTGGACACCACTGTATTTCGTTCAAAATGTCAACTACGCTTCTTGTTGGGAGAAAAAATTTCTTTATCACAATAAACATTCCAAAGATGCCAATTTTAAAATCATAATATTATTTGTGACTTATTTCGTTAGCATCAGAACGTTTTAACTTTGCTGATTTTTAATTCAAAATTTGTATTGAAGAAAGACGATAATTTCTCATTTCAAGCACTTACCGATATGCACCTTGCTTATGGTGCAGCAAATTGTAATGGAAGAAAAGCTGCACGTTTGTATGGGCAGAGATATCCGGAACGCCGGCAACCTCATCATACAACCTTTGCTTCCACCCATCGCCTTAAAGAAAGTGGGAACCTAAAGCGTCTTGGTGGTGGTGGTCGTCCAAGAACACCTCGTACAGTTGAATTTGAAGGAGTTCTACACCGGGTGGAGGATCAATCCACAAGGGTTCGCGCAATTCCACACTAAATAGGATCCAAATATGATAAAGTAAACTACGATATGAATCTATGGCCAAAAAAGATACAATTTACGTGATTATCAAATAGCTGATGCCGAAATTACTTAAAATCATACACTTAATATCTATATACCTAATAAAATGCAACAATGATATATTGACCTTTTTTTCAAGAATATAGGTATTTTTAAAAAACACATGAAATATATGAGAAGGTATTCGGCACTATCTAATTTTGTTGGTATTTTTTGGCACTAATACCCATTTATTTTTAAATTTGAGCAATGACCTGTGTGCGTCTAGGTATATGGACATCTACAGAGAAATCCTCAAGATATAGTTCACATGTGCAGACGCTTTTTCATTCGACCGAAGTTGTTTATGTTAATACTCTACGAGTATTAGGTATTAATCAAAATGTATTTACCTACTTCACTTGCTACCAAACCTATAAAGTCTCTTAGATCGTTTTAAATACGTGATAATATATTCATTCAATTTAGTTGTTAGTTAATTATTTTATTACATCTTTATTACATCCATGGTTGTTTGAAAACTATAAATAATGGACTAAAATATTTGAAAAATGATTACTTTATTAACAAGAAATTAAGACTGAAAGGTTATATAATGTTTTACTCTATGTGTAGGTGCTGTATTTTATAGAAGTTGAAGCCTAGATATTATCAAAGTTTACAAATTAAATATATATTCCATAAACTTTGATATTATGAACATTTTTCCCAAATATTTCCAAAACAAGAAAATGACAAATGACTTTAATTTTTCACGGGCTTAAACACTATGGAAGTAAAATATAATGAAAAATCCTCTGTATTCTGTGTTTATATTTCACTAATAAAAATCATTTAGGTACGCAGTTAACGCCACAGCTCGTGCCTCAAATATTTAGGATTTAGGGCATGTTGATCATCCTGTTCCAAATTAACAGTATTTCCAATTAATCGTCGAAATATCTGTGATTGATGTGGAACTGGTTTAATTGAAACACGCGACATACAGATAGAGTTGCAAGTATTTCAAGAAGCTAATGCTAACCATAATTCATAATTGTGCTAGACGAGATGTAATTTTGCGATCAACGCGTTGAAGTTCGATGATATAATACGATGATCTTCACCGAGTTTGTTAATGGTGATCCTCATTGAAAGATATCACAAGCGTTTATTTAATAAAGTTTCTTTTAATGGAGCTTCACAACTAAAAACAAATTTGTCTAAAGAAAAATATATATACACCAAAAAATGGTTTTTAAAAACTACTTTTTAGTGTTATATTAGGATTAAAATCAGTAATAAAAAGGAAGGCATTTAACTTTTTCACCATGGAAGATAATCATAAGTATAAGATAATACAGTTTTTGTGCGTTGTGTCAAATAAGCATTACAGTATGTAGCAAAATGCAAATTAGTAGGTTTCTGTCAACTTACCGTATGTATCATATCTAATGACACAACCATACACTTTTAAATTTTTCATGAATCTCATGTAATAAGACTGATAAGTATGGCTTCGACCCATCATTTCATTTCTAAATTAAGAGTTTATAGGAGTTGATTTTCTCTTCGCATATGAAGGGGTAAATAAAACAGTAAATAAAATTATCAATTAAAAAATAAATTTATTTTAGATAATGGAGATTGGAACAGGAAAATACAATTATTATTTACAAACTTTTTTTAACAATAGCCATAAACGGATTACCTACAGAACAGTAGTTTCCTTATTGCAATAATTGGTCTCCTAAAATACAAAATTTGATGTAGAAACTTCTATTAGTTATATATGTTGTCTTGCATATTCATTTTCAATCGGTTCCGTTCTAAGACCCTTTCGTAATGAATAGTATTGTTCCACAAAAACCCATTCTATTACATCGTTTCATTGATTCAGGGCTAAAAGTACATACATCTTTATACCCGGAGGTAGTGGTAGTGGGTAATCATTGTGAGTAGAATGAGGGTTAAAGATATTATTAGATATGTGATCATTATTATTTAACTGTATTTTGGTACAACATTTGGTATCCGAAACATAGAAATCTTCGTTTCATAGCGTATTCTTCTTCTTCGCATAAGTTTACTAGTTAATGATATCGATACCTTCTCATTCTATCTGACGAAACAAGGCATCTGATTGATCTCTGTCTTTCTCCTTTCTCCTTGATGAATCTATTTTGGAATGAGAAACTCTACGAAATGAAATATCTGAACTACGTAAAATCGGTTCAGTTAATGGTTTACTTTCCAGTGGTTGCTAGACTTTTTAAATCTTTTCTGAACAGCTCAAATATTTGAAGCTTCTGAATCACTGCTACAATATCATACAGAAGTCCATAAAAACCGCGACATTATCACCGCGCTATAAGGATATTATATCGGCCTCGAGACTCCGATCCGATGTATAATTATCTGGATTCTAGCGCCACTTACAAAGCCCTCGTGACGCGCGCGTGACGTATCCGCGAAAGCTCCTCTCATTGGCTCCTCCGGCAGAGAATGAGGTTCTAGAGTGAACTGACCGAGGAACACGGGAAAGGTTAGGTTAGTCGAGTATCGGCTGTTGTCGGGCTGGCACTGTGATGGTTTTTTGTTTGGTTTACAACCCACTTCGCACTTGTTTGTCGCGAACAGGTATTTAACTATTTTAGATGTCGCGTACTACGTGATCATCGATTCGTTCTGGATGTTATCCGGTTATTTTTAAGCAGTGAGAGAATAGAGTGGAAACGGATCGGAGACTGTAAGGCGTACTCAACAGTAATTCAGTTGGAGTGTTTAGTCGCGAGAGTTTTTCTACGCGACGTTTATTAAAACACCGCGCGATACTATGGCTCTGGAAAAAGTGCATTCGCGGGAGTTGTTCAGTCTTCTTTTCCAGAGTGTTTGTGTGCGGGCTCCGGGTGCCCTTGGATGTCCCACGGTTTTTTGAGATGCGATGGACTCTGGCCCTTGACAATTACAAAGCGGTGCAATTAAGCCAGTGTATCCATAGGTATTCCGTCGCCGAGTGATTCGCAAGTTAATTGGCCACCTGCCGCTCTCCTTCGTCTTCTTCCTGTTCAACCATAGTGAAAAATCGTGCCTAATACGTGATCCCAGTGCTGTGATATAAATTCAGTAAAATTATTGTGATTGTTACAAGTGATACATACCTCTCTTCTTTCGTTATTATGAAGATCAAGATGTCTTGCAAGTTGTGCGAAATGTCTATGGAGACGCAAAAGTTAGGGGGATGCACTCACTCCCCCTTTCTCGTGGGCAATCCGTTGCCGCCGGTGGTGCAACCGCTGGGGTTCGGGCTGCAGAACAACCCCTTCGTGCAGCTCCCTCAAATCAGGGATATGATGTTGGCAGCCTATTTGTTGAGAGGTGAGGCGTTCTTGTGTTTCAGGGGTGGAATACAGAGTGTCTTTAGCTTTCCAACTATAGGGACCAACAATCACGGTATGAAAATGAGTTCAAATATAACTTTCTATATTAAATATAGGTATTCAAGTTCTAAATTCTAAAAGATTCTAAAAGAATTCTTATAAATTACAAATTTTCTGTACCATTAATTATAATTTGCATTGTAACAAGAATTTGAAGGAAAATAGAATATAATAATAATAATAATAATAATACATTTATTTTCCATAAATGAGTGAGTAATACACTTTACAAAAAGAAAAACAGTAATGGAAAATCACTGGGCGGTGTTCAAGCAAGCAGTACTAGTATGCACTGCCCCCCGGACTAATACACTAACCCAGACTACTTAAAAAAAAACTTAAATTTCACAAATTTATAATGCCTAATAACTAAACTTAAACTTACGGACAGCTGATAAACAAACTTATCTAGATATCCATAGAAATCCAATATGTCTTACACATATAAAAATATGGGAAAGACACAATATAATAATAATCATTCTAATATATTTATCTCATTAATGTTGATTGTTGAGCAACAAATTTGACACACATTTCTTAAACCGGCCAATGGGCATTGATTTGTAGCTTTCTGGAATTGCATTATATAGCTTCACAACACTGCAAGAAAATGATCTTTTGTAGAGGCTGCTTTTATGGGACGGTGGTATTAAACAGTTTCTATTTCTAGTTTTAAAATTATGTACATTTGAATGATAACAAATTTTAGTATACAAGTAGCTTGGTGTTTTCGTCGTAATAATCCGATGATAAAGAGTTAATGTTTGCAATTTTAGGCGATTGTCCATATTTAACCATTTTAAATCCTTTAACTTATAACTAACATGTTCTCTTCGCTGTATTCCAAAAATATATCTAATACAAGAATTCTGCGTCCTTTGTATTCTATTTTTTGACAGAACATCCAAACAGGGATAATAAACGGGAGCACAGAATAAAAAGTTGGACAAAACAAGAGATTCGCACAATAATTTCTTTACAGTTACGGACAAATAATTCCTATGTGGATAAAGTAATTTCAATGCAGAGTAGGCCCTCTGCACATATTTACTAATCTGTACCGTAAATCTAAAGGTGTTATCAAAGTATAACCCCAAATTAGAAGAACTCTGAACAATCGGAATCCGAGTCCCATTTATTTCCAACTTAATATTATTAGATATATCTGAAATAAATTTATTGCTACCAAATAAGATTAATTTTGTTTTGTTTGGATTCAAAAACAAACTGTGTTCTTGCGAGACCTTCTCAATGGTTTTGAGATCAGAGCTTATTTTATTTATAGCATCACCTACATTATCTTTATTGAATGACATATATAGTTGCGTGCCGTCTGCATACATGTGTGACGTACAATGTTTTAACTTACTGCACAGATTTAATGTATACATACAAAATAGCAGAGGTCCCAGAATAGAACCCTGCGGTACACCCACATTAACTATACATTTTTCAGAGAGTTTATTATCTAACTTAACTGCTTGAGTACGATTTCCTAGATAATTAGTTAGTAGTTCAATAGAACCTTTACTTAAGCCAATGTAATGCAATATACTAATAAGAACACTATGTTGTAAGGTATCAAATGCTTTAGAATAGTCGAGCAAAATCAAAGCACTTATTTTATTCTCATCTGTAGCTTTTATAATATCATCTGACACCTTTAACAACGCTGTGGTACAACTATGGTTTTGTCGAAAACCAGACTGATGCAGTGGAATAATTTCATGTTTACTTAAGTGTTCCTTTAACTGCAAATATATTACCCTTTCTATGATTTTTGACAACGTTGGTAATATGCTTATTGGACGTAAATCTGAAAAAGTCAAAGGGTTCGATGTTTTTGGAACTGGAATGACATGCGCTGTTTTCCATTGAGAGGGAAAAATATTAGACAAAATACAGCTATTTACAATGTGGGTAATGTATGGTATTATATGAACACCACAATACTTCAGCATTACCAAACCTATACCATCAGAACCAATAGCGTGCGTCTTAATTCGATGCATAATTTCATAAATAGTTTTTTCCGTTGCTAACGTGAAATCAAAATTTGATGGTATGTTTTTAAAGGTACTCGATGAATAATAATTTATTAGATAGTCGTTATTGTAATCCGATTTTGGGATATTATTTATAAAGTGATCGTTAATCTTATTTGGATCCTTTAGCCCAGCTGGCAAATCAGCTTTCTTTTGTTTACTAAAATTCAGAGACTTGAGTTCTTTCCAAACGACTGTTGAATTATTTGCTGCAAATTTTGCATCATAGTATGCCCTTTTCTCATTTCTTATCGCCACTTCAGTATAATTTCTGATTTGTTTATAATAGTCCCAATAAGTACGTTGCTTTGTTCTAGTATACTTTGCTTTAGCTTTGTTTCGAAGAGAAATGAGAAATTTTATGTTATCTGTTACCCAAGGTTTCCGTGGTTTAGATATTTTAACTGTTTTGAATGGCGCATGCATATTAAATAATTCTGTTATACAGTTATTAAAATAATCTATTTTTTGTTCCACATGATCAAAGCTATAGATCCATTGCAAAGGAATATTAACTAAGTCCCTAGTAAATTGATCTTGGTTAAAATTACGAAAATCACGATAAGTAACATAATGCGGGACAAATTTATTACAAATATTAAGATCACAAAATACTAATTCATGGTCTGCAACATACAGTTCCCTATTTCCACAATTTAAGATAATAGAATCGTCAGACACAATAATCAAGTCTAAAAGGGACTCAGAATCTTTAGTTATTCTGGTTGGTTTATTTATGACTTGAGTTAAGCCCAGAGTTTCTATTAAAGAATTTAGATAAAGAGAGTCAGAACTGTCATTTTGTAGTAAATCTATATTTAAATCACCCAAAATTGCAAGTCTATTACATTGCGGTACGCACATACTAATGGAATCCTCTAAATGAGAAAGAAAATATTTATACTCTACATCATGCGGTCTGTATACAACTCCAAATATATTAATATCATTCAATGTCTTAATTGCAATCCATAACTGCTCAATATTGCTACTACGTTCTATAATCTTACAATTTAAGTTATTGGACACATAGAAACATACACATATACTGTTCATTTCTTTACTTTGACGAAAATGAATTATAAGTTATTATAATCCATTACAATTATAAGAGTTTTCCACTATGCAATTTTGAAGCGGCCACTACTTGCTGCAACATTTTTTAATTTACACTACGCAATTCTATAAAAGTTGCATGCAATTCTGATATGCAACTTGATTGCATGAAAATAGTACATATTCTAATTTTATGCAATAAATTGCATGCAATTCTGGGTTATGTTTGGTAATTTATTTGTTGCCAATGTGCATTGCAATGTGTTAGACATTGTGTACCTATGATTCGATGACATATAACAGGAACAGGGACAGACAAGGACACTAAATAATCACAGTAAGGCCACTACACAACACCTGTAGTTGGCAAAAAACAAAATTCCAATTCTACTACGTGATTGTTGTGTGCAAAATTGCGTAGTGTTAACCAAAAACTAATTTTTGTGGCATGCAAGAAAAATTGCTGAAACTTTGCGAAGTAGCGGCAATACTTGAGCAATTTGTTGCATAGTGGAAATCCTCTATTAGAGAGAACACCTAAACGGAGACCAGAACGCATAGGGAATTTATTTTCAATGTCACCTTCAGGCAGATTGTGGAGCTGGTGTAAAATCAGGCGAAACATTTTTTTCTAGATATAGAATCCCGATAGTTCATCATTGGGATGTTAACGATAAAGTCTTAGTAGGTACGTTACTACAAACGGCCTGTTGGATATCCTTATTATTAGGTATTTTTTTATCTAAAAAATAATACAATAGGATTATTCGATTTTTCTAAATCATAACCAACTAGATTTTCCGCATTAACTTATTTAGCACCTAAAATACAGGCAAGGCCGAAATTGTCAAATGCCTAATATTCCCAGCTGTGTATATATTATTATGATTCATTTTGAAGGTGGTAAGTTGTAATGGACAAGTGTAGTATTTCTTAATGGTAATCATAATGGTTATCAAATTTTTACAGATGTGTGCAAAGATTAAGTCTAGTTGTTTTGGCTCATGTTTATGGTGATTTATTTTATAAGATACGGAGTAGTGAATACACCAAAACAACGACCACTTGTAAACTTAACAGATGGTAGTTCGCCAGGTAGTTTCTAATATTATTATTAGAATACTTGCATGTGACACATATTAGGTCTCATATTGGATAAAAAATTCAAAAAAAAAAAACATTATACGTTTATTAGAAATTAGCATAAACAAACGCTAGTTTACTGAAAAATGTCTGCAACATATTGGTGGTGAGCTATATAATTGATCGTAATTTCTTTTAGGAGTACCCTACCTACCTATAATGTTTTTATATTATGCCAAATACTTTGCCTTATAATGCCTAAACTATTGGACATAGAACTAGCTCTAGAAAGTGATGAATGATAAGGATTGAGAAGCAAATTGGAAAATGCAATTTAAGTTTTTTCCTGCCTAAATCAACTTTCCTGATAGACACAGCCTCCTAGACACAGCCTTATACAACTGTAGGAGGCTGTGCCATAGATCATAAGTTAAATTTTCTGGCAGATATGCAGATAATACCACAACTCGAGAAAAGACAACACAATTCAATTTAACACAACCAATTTGCTATGTGTTAAATTGAAAAAATCCTAAATATATTATTTACAGAGGTAGCTTACGTTTACCTGCACCTTCATTTACCTTATTATTATTATAACTAATGTGAGTACGTGTCCAGTTTACCAAATTTTAGAAACTAGTGCAAAACCTAGGCTATTTTCAGAATATCTACTCAGACACGAGGATCTCAAAGGTTTTAATCTCAAAAGTCGTTTCATTTCTGAAATTTTTTATTCCTAAAACTAGTTGTTTTATACATTCTTATACAATGCCAGTGCCTGTCGTAATTATGTACTGAACGCTTTGCATCCCACTGCATTTCACAAATTAATGATATCATCTGTTGAACATGACTTATGACAAAAATATGCTTCTGTCTTTGTAAGTGTTCTTCTGTGCTGTAACTATAGTATGATAAATTAACCACGACACATTAATCGTTTAAATTATTGTATTAAGAGTAATCCGGTGTATATAATATTGTATATAACATAACTAGTAGGTATATATCTTAAAATGTACAAGAGGTATACATGTTTTGGATTTTTTTTTATATAATTGTATTTTTTCGTATTGCATATTTAGACACGATTGAGATATTGAAATGAATTGTATTTGATTTAAAAAACACTATTATGGATGTAATAACCGGCAACAGGTGGCATCGTCTCTACACCGGAAATGCGGTGAACCCGGAGGGACTTCCGCTGGGAAGGGACCCACTTTAAATGTTGTATGTGTGTGTATACGAGACCCACATCAATGCTTAGAAGAAGGGGGATATCAGACAGTCTCCTAATTTGATCGTACCTATATTTATATATTGTAACAGGAGCGACAAAGAAAGGATTATTTCCATATGGTAATTACGGTCATTTCGTGCACCCTGGTTCCACATTTTTTTCTTCCAGACAATGCGTTTTTTAAGGCAATAATACAGAATTCATTATATAAGAAAAGCATTTTAATTTTGGAGAACGTTAGGCTTCACAGAAAGTCCATAATTTCAGTCATCAATTCAATGAAAATGCGTGTAATCCTTTTAAATTTTAAGAAATACTATAAAATTATAATAGGATCAAGAATTTGTAGTAGGTACATATAGAAAAACAATAAGTACACCTATAAGTAACCAAAAGTAGATATGTATACTTTTATGGTAACTTTTGTAGCTGATATTATTAATATTATATATATACCTGAGACAGGTAGATGTCATATATACTGACCTGTCTAAGGCTTTTGATAGACTCGACCATAGGAAGTTGTTAGATAAATTACTCTGTTACGGTTTGACTCTGAATTTTACGAACTTCTTTCAATCTTATTTATCCGATAGAAAATTACGTGTTCAATATTGTGGGTTCAGATCTGTTGAAATACTTGCAACATCAGGCGTTCCTCAGGGTTCAGTCCTAGGACCTCTATTGTTTAATTTATTTATAAACGATATTAATATAAATATTAGCAGCAATTCATTGATGTACGCTGATGATTTGAAATTGTACAGATCCATTAAAGATGTGTCTGACAGTTCGGAGTTACAATCTAATCTATCGAAGATTATGGTGTGAAACAAACTTACTGCCACTTAAGATCGAGAAATGTTGTTTTATGTCATTCACCAAAAAGACCGTCCCTACTATAATTAGCTTCTCATATAAATTAGGTGACACGTTTTTAATGAAGAGTGATCAATTCAGAGACTTGGGCGTCACTTTTGATTCTAAATTGACATTTACTGATCACATTAATAATATCATCAATGATGCTTATAGATTGTTCGGATTTGTTATACGTAATTCCACTCACTTCTCGGTGGACGCTATTAAACTTTTGTATTACATGTTTATTCGTTCTAAGTTAGAGTACGCGAATATTGTGTGGAATCCGGGATATGATGTTCACATAAACAATATTGAATAAATTCAAAGAAAATTCCTGAAATATTTAAGTTTTAGGTCTGATAAAGCTTATCCACCTCGGGGTATTTCGCATTTAGAACTACTTACCAGGTTTCATTTCAATGATCTAGCCCAGAGAAGAGTTTACTTCTCGGTTTTGTTTTTATATAAAATTATTTATGGTAATATTGAATGTAAGGATTTATTGCATCTCTTAAATTTTAACATTTTACACGGCAGAACTCGTCATAATCACTTATTCTACTTAAAAACACCAAGAACAAATGTTCTTCAGTTTTCACCTTTAAATGTAATGTGTTCAAATTATCACAATTATGAAAATAGGCTTGACATCTGTTCCAGTGTGCATGGAATTAAGAAGTGTATTCTATCCACAAATTAATTAATTTTCAGTATGTACTATTTTAATACTTTTATAATATTTGTAATTAATTTTATATCTATTTCGTTTCCTTAGCTGTTAACTAAGGTAGCTATTACTTTTGTATTTTTCCTGCCATATAATTGGGTAATCGCCTGTCTTGGCAGCTGTAAACAAATAAATAAATAAATAAATATTATTTCTATCTGTGAATGTAATACTAAAAGCGCTGTGTGCTAAACAAATATCGAGACAAACTTATCGTATTTACGTCTCATTTGATAAGCAATTTATTCCAACCAGATTCACTGACTAACTACCGATTGTCAAATGTATTCTTCCAATTATTTCTTACATTACAATCAATTGAATGCACAATAACAGTTTTACTGGTCGACTAATTTTGACAGAAAGCAGCTAAGAGCCTTGTTGGAACAAATCCAAATCCTTCCAGAATGAATCACTGATATAACCATTTATAATCGCTATGTCGTTTTGAAATACTCATGTATTGAAGTCGTAGATTGGTTAATTGCCGTTTTAAAAGCGTCTTCAATTTTATTTAAGCGAGCCTAAGCCTACTTAACAAACCAGATTAGAATAACGGTGCGTGTGGGTAAAGTAGAACTCTGGTAATAATTATAAGCGGTGCATTTTCTACAACGTGTTCAATTTATCGTTAGATTTGCGTTCAAGATGTCTTGCATATAAATTAATTCGAAATGCCACAGACATTCATAACAGGGGTTAAAGTTTAATACATATATACGTACTGTGATGTAGGAAAAGTACCTATTAAAACGCATCAAATAAAAGTATATGATTTAAATTGAATTGAATACCCACCGAATTAAAAATTTTTCTTCAAAATTATAAGAAACTTGACTAAGATCATCCTATATTCAATTTGAACAGACAGTTAAAAAATATAACGGGTGCTCTGATCAGAATGCTCCATTAAATTGGACATTTGTCCAGTTTATTGGAGGATTAATTGTTGGCTTACTCGCTTAAGTAAGCTGTTTTCATTCAAGAATAATAAGATGCCTTCACAATAAGGTTCTTAGAGTTTGTAGAACTGAGCTTTATCTTGAATATTGAGTCAATATTCATCATAACACTTACAAGCAGAGAATCTGCTTAACTCTTTAAACTATACGTGTAATTGGCAAGCAGAGAATCTGTTCAACTCTTCAAATTACACGTACCCACATTGTATTCTTTTAAACATAAACAATAAAAGAACATGAAAAACAAAATAAAACCAACCCATACAATAAAATTAAAATAGAAAATTGATATTAGCTATTAGGTAACCTTGATAAAGTCTAAAATCTCGGAGGGAACTAAGATATTTGTCCATGTATCTGGCTGAAAGTCCTCTTTTATTGTTTTTTATTGAAGAAATAAATTTTAATAGCCAACAACTTTTCCAATATTGTATGTTCCATAGATTTATAAGACAAGGGAGATGTAATTGTTTACATTTTAAAGCAATCAGACATCCCCTTGTTTACTCTTTATCTGGTCAACTGCGTGGTCTACTTTATGATTGTACGAAAAACTGTTGCCAAACTATCAATTATGAGATTTATATTTTCACATTTAAAGTACAATGATTATAGGTTAAAGTTAAAATATTACATAAATATTCTTCCGTTTCCTAGTTAAGTTGATAAATCATATTTTGTTAAAAACGTTGCAGTAAAAACTAACTTCATAACGCAAAAATGGAATGAACAGGCATCATAGCTCCCTACTCCAATCCGCAT
This sequence comes from Pogonocherus hispidulus, assembly GCA_963924545.1. Taxonomy (NCBI): domain Eukaryota; kingdom Metazoa; phylum Arthropoda; class Insecta; order Coleoptera; family Cerambycidae; genus Pogonocherus; species Pogonocherus hispidulus. Next base: position 12,911,597 of record OZ004699.1, read on the forward strand.
GTTCATTGATCCCGGTAACAACCACGTGAATCGTAGTGTATTATAGTATTTCTTTTGTGCGGTGTTGCTGGCAGTCGGAATTTTGCTTTTGTGAATTTTTCAGTGTTTTTCGTAAGGATTTTATTACTATTCTTCAGAAAATGGTGCGTCAGTGTCAAGTGTATGGAAAAATGAATTCTTTATATTCAAAACTGTCTTTCCACAGGTAAATTTTGCCAAGTTTTGTTTGGTTATTCGGTCGCTATATTTGTCACGCCATTTTTACGGATTTTCAGGGGCGTGCTGGCTGGCTTCCTTATCATTTTATGGAATATAGTATATATATATACTATATTATATTATGGAATTGCTTTTGTTATTTTTTAAAATATGGCTGATGTGTTAGTTTTTGGAGTTACCTACACACATACTTAAATATGGTCAAAAGAAGAATCCAAGCAAGAAGCTAAGGCATCATTCAGCACTTTGCTGCATAACAAATTAAAAAACCTATAATGTTTGGTAAGTGTGAAGCCAACATGCAACGTTTGCACACAAAAATTAAAATCAGTTGCGTAACCAAGGTAATTTTTAAATGTATCCTTTATACTAATCTAAGAGAAAATCACCATTATCAGGCCTTTAAAGAGTTATTTTGAAAACAGTAAGTCAAATAACTTGACACAAAAAGTTGAATTAAAAACTAACATCATGTACATCTTTCTTATTTTAAATTATATTTCACTTTTAAATGTAATTTAACCCTGTATACAGAGTTTGGGTATCTTTGAAAAACTGAAAAATACTTTTTTACATTACTGTATATATAAGTTTTTGGAATTTAGTAGGTGTACCACCTTTACTTAATTCAGAATTTTAAGTGTTCAAGTTTCAATTCATATTCCCTACATTAAAACTCCGATACTAATTTAATTTCTAATCTCACAAGCTTTTGCTGTTGCAATGTATAGTACTGATTTTCTTAAAATTCCTTTTTTGATGTTTTATTATCATACCCAACCCTTCCAAAAACAGTAAGCCTTTGGCGTCGGAAGCAAGTTCTCCCAAAACTTTTGCAACGTTGCACGGAGTCGGAATTTTGCCGTTCTTTCTCTCGGTATTCTTTGTCATACACATTGCCAATGATTGATACAAAACAAAAGGTTATTTATGAATGAACCGTGAGGTCTCCTCTTATTAAGTCTATGGTATGTTCTATGTATGTCCTATATATGTCGAACCCTGAGTTAGTGTTATGAATGGAAAAATAAAATGATCACGGTATTATATACCGTGATCATTTTATTATTATAATACATATTATAGTGGCAGTAATTTGAGTACATTTCAATATACACGAAAATATCGACGGGAGGTTTATGTTGTCAATAAATCAGGCGGTTATAGGTAGGGGAGAGTGGGGCTGGTTGGCTACAGGGGTTGGTTGGCACGATCCTTTAATTAACAAAATTGCCGTTAGATGTAAGCAAAAATATGTTTCTAGTTCAGTAAACATGCTCTCAGTTGGCTCTTGAAAGTGCAAGCGTGAGGTCGCATTATTCGCCATTTAAAACCAATTTCGTCTTTTCTCAGACGCTACAGTAAATATTGTTTTCCATTAACATATTGTATAGTTAAAGAGTATAAAGGTATCTATTATTTGACATGTTTGATTAGTGAAATTGATAGATGACAAAAAATCCAACAAACCAAAAGAAAAATACTATATTGCAAAGATTGTAAACGCATCTAAAAACAAAAAAGAATGTGATGTCTTATTTATGAGAAAAAGTGAAAAATTAAACGGATTCATTTTCCCACTTGTTGAAGATAATGCCACTGTAAATGAAGATGTGAAATTAATTCCTCTTCCTCCAAGTTTTGCTGGTGCAACTAAACGCTTGCAATCCATATATAAATTTGATGTTAACCTAGATTTGTTAAATATCGACTAATAAATCTTCTTAAAACACGTTTATTCAAACTTTGAATGATGTGTCAACCTACCCCGCATGTTGTGTCAACCTGCCCCGCATACAGGGTTGGTTGACACACCTGTTTCTATGTGTACTACAATTGTTTTTTTTTAAATCTAGATGTTTGATTTTAGGAAGTGACACATAATACTAAAGCATATAACGTAATGCCTGTAAAAAATTACGTTTTAATACCCTGTCCAGAATTTGTACATTTTCAAAAAGTGTGTCAACCGGCCCCAGTCTCCCCTACATATTCAAATTAACAAATATTTACACATTCCACGTATTTTGCCATTCCAAACTTTAACCATTTACCATTAACTTAATATTGTTTTAAAACGAATTGTTTTTTTTTTTTTTTTTTCGAGATATAAATCACTAATTGTTAAATAAGCTAATTATAATTAATAAAATTACAGGGGCACCTACTACTGTGTTCGTGTGTAAGTAAGTAACACTACTAATGAGTTAAAAAAAACTGCGCACTTTATCTAATAACGCATAAATTTTGTACTGGCATACTTAAGGCAGATATAGAATCATTATTTAAATAAATAAGTCCATGCACTAGAATTACAGCGCGATAATTATTATATAATGATTGAATAAGTTATTGCCACATTTGAGTCTGTCCCATACGAGGTTCCATAATTTATTGTTATCATATTTATGCCACTATCAAACGTAACCTATTTAAATAACTACTTTGTTTATTCTTAACAGTCAACAAAATATGCGTTCTATTTTTATGTAAATTGGAAATTCTGAGTAGGATAGGAAAGTGAATTTAAAACCGCAATAACTACTATGTTAAGAATTATGTATGATAGAAAATAGCAATAAATAAAACAGTATGTAGTATATGTTCTATATGTAATTGGGTAATTTTCCATTTCCGAAAATATAAAAGTATCGGCAAAACCTCTGTGCCAAAGGAAACAATCAAATAGTGTGTTCAATATCGACATTGTGTCGGTGGCTCAGAGTTTATAGTGTCACGACAGCTTAACCTAGACGTCGTAGGTTCAAATCCCGATTCCGCTGAACAAATCTATTCGTATATTAAGGCTTATTCGCAGGGATGAGTTGACAACCATTCTGGCTGTATGGCCTAGGATGGGAAGAAGGCAGCTTGATGTTAATGTAAGGTAATTACATCAATTGATATTCGACTATCTCCCTAAGTAATGAGGTTTTCCAGGTTTCCCTCATTCCACCACTGAATGTTGGTTAGAGCTTACGAACGTAAGTCTGAATGTTAGTATTCCACCCCTCCTCGAAATAGAGACATTTCAGAATAGTCAACCAAAAAAATGATCTGTTTACTTTTTCTATAATAATTATTTTTTCAGTGACAGTTTTATTTTTGGTTGGACAAAATTGGTTTTCAAACAACCAATTTCTAGTTACTTTTGGTATAGAGGTTCATTTCTAATATTTTCATATTTTCAAAGTAGCAAAATGTTCAATTAGGATTTGGAGGCAAGATCGGTCGATAGTATAAACAAGGTGCCATGGATGGGCCGAGGTATCAATCTATGTCTATGGGTTGGGAGGTGTGATACGGGTGACAGAAGTCAGAGGTGTTTGTAGGTGTGGCTCTCAGCCTCCACTGAATGACGATTTTTTTCGAGTATTATGTTATTTATCTCTATCTCTATTTAAAATTGTCATGTACTATTATTAATATCTTCTGTCTTTGTTTCCAAATTGAATATATTTTAATTTGGGGACCTGTACCTATATATTTCCTACTGTATATATTATACAGTAACATGTAACATGAATTTCTTGGTGTCCAACTAACATTTGTTAGTTTTTCGATCGTCCTAGGCACCACGCCACAGTCGCCTAGATACATAAGTTGTTTATATTGCAGTCCAATAGAGATTCCCGGTGGCAAGTGGCCAAATTTTGAGTTAGTAAAGCGAGCATTAATAAATACCATGATGAAGGTTTACAGCTTTAATTAATTTACAAGGTGTAGGTAGATTTAGAACGTCGGAATTCTGAGGTCTCATCCAAATACAATTATTTGTCGCTTATTTGTTTGCGCGGCTCACGTTTACAATGAGCTACTGTGTGATTAGAATTTGTTACAAGGTATACATATAGTACTGTATAAACAGTTGCACAAGTTTCGGTTACCTATATGGTATACGAGTTGGTTACGAGAATGGAGACAAAGGAGAATGCTACTCAGTTTTTTTAGATATTAAAAAAGAGAATGGGCTCAGGAAGTAAATATGTCATTAATTAAAATAATTGCGAATTGTATACACACACACATTTATTTCGCGATAAAATTTCATTTTTGAAGCATTTACCTAAATGTTGATAACATATATGTCGATATGGGTGTCTCAAAGATCCTTGTACTTAATTTGGTCCAGTAAATCAATTTACATTTCGGGAAAATACTTTCTCAGGCAAACATTGAATTTACATTTTTTTACAAAACTGAAACTTTCGCAAATAATAATTATATTTGCTGTCTATTCTGAAGTTCCTAGGGAGTATTTTAATATAAGTTTTGTTTAATCTAACGATAATAGTATGGATGACTATAGAAGAGAAAAATTATAGATTATAAATTCAGAAAATTATAAGTCCCTAAAATCCCTAAATCACATACAGTTTTACCCAACATTTATCGTCTGCGATTTATTTTGTGTTTATTAATGCTTTAGCTTCCGGTATCTTCATTTTCTTACAAATAGTGATTTAAAAAAGTATTTTATTAGAACACACTAAAAGAAAATCAAAAGATGAGAGATCGTTTCCGCTCCTGAACATTTTCTCTTCTTACCGATGCAAACTTATCAGTATCACAAAGAACCATAAAAGAAGCAGTGAACTCTATACCTAACTGTATTTACCGCTGTATTTATCTAATCGAAAGTCACTAATAGACGTCTTACAACTTGTAAAAGAAGAATTTGACACCGCATTACGCACCTTTATGTTACTGCCTTGGCGAACGTAAGCGTCAAACTGGAAACAAATTAAGCATGTCAAGCTAAATCTGACACCGCAAGGTCAATTAACTGTTGTTTGCATTGTTTTTGCTCTGTTTAACTAACAACGAGGCTCTCTCAAATTCACGGCAAGGAATTTATAATATTTTATGTTCGTATTCTATTCCTCGGAGAATGGTTTTATACCGGTGTGAAGTTAGCAACGGTTTTTCCAGCAACAGTTTTTCTTGGCAACGTTATTCTCAGCAACGTTTTTCGCCAGCAACGGTTTGGGAATCTACCACTTCGATAAAGGCGTATTCATTCAAAAATGCAGCGAGAGAGATTCAACTATTCTTCAAATATAAGGCTAGAAACAGAATTATTTTTTAGTAGAAACCTACTAAAGTTCCATTTTCCAAGAGTTGTGAGAACCAATAACGGGGTATAATATTTTACATATAACTTTTGACTTTAATAACAGCATTGAGTATACGAGTATGTATGTTGATAGCGCTTATATAACCAATTTTAGCTTTTCATTGAGTATACTTATACGCCCGTCAAGTAATAAACGTCTCTCTACATGAAATCCATCGATTAAAATGCTAAATTTGGTAGACCTCGCCATGCCATGCAACATATATAGGTACTTGGTAAAAATAGAAGGTCCTTCCCTATATTATGTCTGGCTAAAGGATCATGTTTTCAAGATAGGAATAAACTAATCTTTTTCGATAATGGAGCTTTGTTGTAAACCGTGTTTTAAACAATCTGAGTATAATTGTTTTGATAAAACATTGATCTCATTTAGATGTTCCAAGAAATATATAGAAAACACTATATACTAGTATTTCGGCTTATTAGGCCTTTTGGAATAGAGTAAATGTCTATTACTAAATGTTTACAAGCGCGTTTTCGTTATTTATTTGTTTACGAGCATCTACCCCCGATTGATCCTACCATCTGGTAAAGCCCGAGTTTTCAGTACCTTTTCTAAGAAGGGCGAAAGTGTAAAATCTATCTGATCATTCGTAGTACAAGGATTTGTAATTAAAGATTTTTTAATATCTAATTGTTCTAACAGATCTAAGCGCTTTCCTTTCTTTTCACGATGCAGTACCTTTACATTTTTCTGCTATAAAATGATTGTTTTCTATACAGTACGTCGAAAATCCTGAATTTTTTGAGTTATTTAGTACGGATTTTTATGTTCTTTTACTCTAGTTTCAATACTTCTACCGGCTTGACCCACATACATGGCATTACAATCCACGCAATTAATTTGGTATACTCCCGATTGTTTGAATCTGAGTATGATAATAACTGAAAGAAATCCGCGGGTGAACTACTTATTATTTAAAACTGACAAAACTATTAACTTGTATTTCTTGCCAACCTGAATCAAAGAGGCGTTTAATAACCCTGATTACCGCTGCAGTAAGTCGAACCAGTAATTTAAATGCGAGCCGTTACCTTTTACAGAGACAGAGTTAATATTTTGTAATAAAACAGGTATAGGAATAATGACAATAATTTGTCGTGAACTACTTTGCTACCAGACCGGGAGTTGTATAGCGCGTTGGTTTTTTTTATAGAAAATTACACCCGTTAAATGTAACGAGGTTATATTGATTACTCATTTAACGTGCGTTTCACACGTTGTACAGTGTCGCAAGGGAACTGAAAAAAATCTCGATGGCATTGTGACTGTTCGGATAGTATATATAATGTCAATTGAAACTAAAAAAAAATCCGACAAAAGAAACACCTGCATTTCGACGGCGGCCTCTTTGTTTACGTACGTGTTTTATTTATCGGAATGTTTTATGCAGTTTCAGTTGATATTATAAAGACTATACATATGACTGTGACTCGTACATATCAAACAAGTATAGTCACCGCCCTGTATTTCGACTAGTTATAGTATATGTAATGTGAATTGAAACTGTAAAAAAAATTCCGACAAAAGAAACACCTCCATTTCGACGGCGGCCTCTTTGTTTACGCACGTGTGTCGTTTGTCGGAATTTTTTATGCAGTTTCAAATTGGATTATAAAGATTATACTAATTATAGTCTAAATAATGTCCATTGAAATTAAAAAAAAATCCGACAAAAGAAACACCTGCACTTCGACGGCGGTCTCTTTGTTTACGTACGTGTGTCGTTTGTCGGAATGTTTTATGCAGTTTCAAATTGGATTATAAAGATTATACTAATTATAGTCTAAATAATGTCAATTGAAATTAAAAAAAAAATCCGACAAAAGAAACACCTGCACCTCGACGGCGGCCTTTTTGTTTACGCACGTGTGTCGTTTGTCGGAATTTTTTATGCAGTTTCAAATTGGATTATAAAGATTATACTAATTATAGTCTAAATAATGTCAATTGAAACTAAAAAAAATTCCGACAAAAGAAACACCTGCACTTCGACGGCGGTCTCTTTGTTTACGTACGTGTGTCGTTTGTCGGAATGTTTTATGCAGTTTCAAATTGTATTATAAAGATTATACTAATTATAGTCTAAATAATGTCAATTGAAACTAAAAAAAATTCCGACAAAAGAGACACCTGCACCTCCACGGCGGCCTTTTTGTTTACGCACGTGTGTCGTTTCTCGGAATTTTTTATGCAGTTTCAATTGAGATTATAAAGACTATACCTACCCTTAAAATTGGGACCAAAAGTACCTGCCCTAAGCGTGGTTCATAAATTTCTTTCAATCCATCATAGCAATGTCCGTACCTATATTAACTAATACAGTATGCGTATAAAATGTCTATTCTGTCTAATTCTAAGGAATTTCTTGGAGACTCGAACGGGTATAATTTGTTTCGAATTCGTTAATTTATGCGCGTGATAAGTTTTAAAAATAAGAGGTCTTTCTAAGAAATTCACGTCTTGTCAGTGAATCAATAATAAAGATAATAAGAAAATAGATAATCAATTAGATGCGCCGCAAGAGGAAGTAGATATTAATTAATTAATCACTAACTTCTTTGACTCTGAAGGAAAATGCTTTTTATCGACCATTTAAATATCTTCTTCTAATTTGTCTCTTACCTTAGTCATTCGTCCAGAACTTCCATAGACTTCTGAGCTCAGTTATACACATTACATTCGTGGCACAAGACTTGCTTTTACCGTATTGTAATGGAATTGAAATAAATAATAATATGACAAATGGTACTTTGTGTATCTAGGCGAGAAAGTGAACATTTTTCGGGCTGACAGAAGAAATGGACAGCCGAGCCTGGCCACTTCTGGAAGACCGGAAAATGACTTTCCCGCTACAAGAAAAAGATCATAAATTTCTAAACTTTTTTATATAACAATGATTAATTTACAATCTTTGAAATATTGATATTAAATACAGGATTATGAATGCAATTAGTAAAGGCAAATACCTTGTTTAGATAAACCCGATAACTGAGTTTGTTCTGAAACTATTGTTGAAAATAAATCATGATGGAAACGTTCACTTTCCCGTCTATGTATACAAAGTACTATCAAAGAATATAAACTAACTAGAAAAGGGAGAAAATCTGATTTAACAGACTGCCAAAATGAACGAATTAATTCCAAACTTTACGTGCAAAAAGAATAAAAGCTATGGATAATGAAACAGAATAACTAAATACTAATACTAATAAATAATTGGAATTAAAAAGTAAAAAAAAAATTTGCCTGCAGCGAGACTCGAACTCGCGAAATCAGCATCATAAAGTTTTGAATCCCACTACTTTCCCGTTGCGCTACCACGCCTGTTGTCAAATGTTTACCTTGAGACGTTTAAGTATGTAAACTGTACGTGTCAACCTGAAAAAATAATTTTTACCGATTTTCTCATTGGAAAAGCATTTCGCTTCAGTATTTTGGTAATCAGAAATGTTTGGCAGTCAGTACTATTCATTCCGTTACCAATATTTCTCGTAGAAAAATAACCTATCTGAAGTTTAATTAATTTGACAGTTTTCGTGGGAGGTGCTTGTCTCGTTAGTGTAATCTCACATGTGCATATAAAATGAGATAGAAGTTGAGACGGATGCGACTCGAGATTTTCGAAGACGAAATAGACGTAAAAGGAGTGGACGTACGATCTCGAAAAAAAATCTCAAAGGATTAGAGAAAGGACGGAACTTTCGCATGAAGCGGGTCTCGAGGCCGTAAAATTAGACAACGGGTCTAGGGAGTCCCGCGAAAAGTCGGTATTTCGGCGGGCGTGACGGGACCATTAGGCGCGAGAACAAACGCCGGTGCTAGTCGCATCTCTCTCGCCGAACGGTGATCGACGAAAATTTTGCAGAGGTTTTTTGAAAAGGCATTTAAATTGGAAAAACGCGTAGGAAACGGGACGAAAATACCCCTACGCATTGGAGAAAGGCCGGGGGCGACCTCCGGTGGTCCGTAGAGATCGTTCCGAGATCGCCCCTCGGAGGAGATAGCTTTGAAACTTTGTCGATTCGACGACGGAATTTAGAGCGAGACAGAATCGACACGTTTTAATATATATGGATTATTGTCTTTGGTACTATTATAATATGAAATTAAATGACACTACGATGACAGATAATAATTGATGCGCCACCTATTGATAAAAAAGTTGATTTTCTTTCGTGGCTAGCACCGCCGCCTAGAGTTACTCCGTTAACTCCGTTAAATCGCGGAGGCGATGGTGGCTAGCCGTCAAATTTCTTACTTTGTCACCTCGAAAAGCTCACGAAAATAGGATTGTCACCTACTTCGTGTAGGATAAAAAATGTATTACATTTCGTGGTGATATGTATTATAAAGTGTATGAATTTCAGAAGATGTCACTCTCGATGTTATCTTACCATTAACGTTGGGAAATTCACAGATCGACCACATTTTGCATTGCTTTCTTCATTCTTAATTGATTAAACCGTATTTTATCTCATTGTAATTGAAGTACAGTAGAAATATGTAACAACGACAAAAAATCAGTTCCATTTCCTGTCGATCTCCATGAACTGTATCTCGGCAAATTACAGTTTCCCAGCGCCAATTAAAGTCCAGATAATTTATTTTACCTGCTCGCTACGATAAACACACATTTCTATCAAATCCTGAAGCGTTTGTGCCATTTACCGTGATATAAATTTGTTTAAATTTGTCATTAATTACATCACACATTCAATAATTCGTATACAGTTACTTTAGATTGTAGCACGTAACAGTAAATTAAGGCCCAAGTAGGAATAGTTAGTTGGGCAGCGTATATTCGCTGCGGAGAATTACATTTTATGAGTTCTGAACACCAATGTTAGAAACGTTTAACGGCGCGAACATATGTGGTATCAATTTTAGCGGAAAAAAATACTAAGTATCTAACTATGAGTAGGTAGTCATGATTGGGATTTCAAGGCACATGCCAAACGATAGTATATAGAAAAAACTGATAAAGGTGCCCGAAATAATATAATGAATACACTAGTTTGGTAGTACAAACAAATTTTCGTTAATTTAATTTGTTTCTGATATAGAGATATTTACATATACGTCGAATTTGACCGAATTAGATTAATATTAGATATTCAAAAAATTGTTTCAGATGTTTACATAGGTTTTCCTGTAGATTACAGAGGCGTACTTATGCGTTATTTTTTTTATGGCACCCATCCACCATTACAATACCTATCTATCTACACTTATACCGGGTGTCAACGGATCTATTAGACAAGCCATAACTTCTAGAGTATTGGATGTATCAAAATGAGATTTTGTATAGGTAAATGGTAGAGGAAGAGGAAAGTTTTTACATATTTTTCACGTTTATGTTACTTCCGGTTTCACCGGAAATGGCTTCAATTTTGAATTGCCATTTCCGGTGATACCGGAAGTAACCTAAACGTGAAAAATATGCAAAAACTTTCCTCTTCCTCTACCATTTACCTATACCAAATCTCATTTTGATACATCCAATACTCTAGAAGTTATGGCTTGTCTAATAGATCCGTTGACACCCGATATATCAAGGCTTTTTTATTTTTTCTATATATTTCAATAGAGAATGTCATTCTTTTAAAAGTTTAAACTAAAGTCGACTTTACTACAGGAATTATTTACTTAAAATTTAAATCTATGCCGGGAATTCGATATCAAAGGTATATAATTTTGAAGCAAATATCTAAAGCTGTTAAAACATTGATCAACTTAAATCTTATGTCATCAAAGATTACACATAAATCTTCAAGTCAATGTATCTTCTCCAATATAGTAGATAGAGGGCTGGATTGAAATGATCGTTTTCTTGATGTGATTTAATTCTTTCCTCAAGTTCCTGTTTATTTGTTCCAAGAAAAAAAACTGATTCCTGCAAGTCTTTTATTGTAAACTTGGTCGTGGTCTTCTTGCCGGTCGTTTTTACATATGTGCAATTTTCGCAACGCACAGTAGACAGAATCACACGCTCAATTGAATCGACCAACACGGAGCATGAAAGAACCTAGTTCTACTGTTTCCAGATATTTATTTTCGGCCTTATTAACCTTTACCGTGGAGTTTCGAGTCCTGCTAATACGCACAACTTTTAGTGACAAGGCAGCGTCGAGTTTACCTCAGTTTTATGTGAACACTTTGTTTACTTGCCGACGGCATAATCATTTTAAACTTTTCACTTCATAATGTAGGAACTTAACACATGTTCAAGCCTTGTAAATGAGTATTGCATCTACACAGCATTCCTCTGTGCAGTGTAACAGCTACCGAACAATCATGGATGAGGATGGATTGGCATTGCATTTCTGAAATGAAAGTACAGTTTTTAAATATTCTTGTAAATTATTTCCATATTTATGATTACTCGTAAGTAACTTTGTCTCTTTGAAATTGATATGAATTTGACGTTATATCCTGTTGATTACGACGGCACTAAAAACATTAGATTTGTATCTGTTTCATACTTATATGTGTCATTGCAATAGAGTATATCTTACATTATAAAATTACACGTCTATATACCTAACAGTGATGGAGATTAAGTTTTGAAAATTAATTACCTACTAATTAACATAATCCTTTTTTTTTTTAATAATCAGCTAATAATAAGTAGATACCCATGAAAAAGTACCTAAGAGCGTTGTCACCAGTGTATTTCGAGGAATATAACATTTTTTATATATTTTGAATACACTAGATTGTATTTTGATATTTGAGTGGATTCTTCAATATCGCAAAATAAATTTTTAAACTGATAAAATTCGTGAAGTGGAGACAGTAACTTACAAATAATATTTGCATGGATTTAAAATGATTACAGGATTGATTGAAATGGTTAAAAATTGACAAAATTCGCATACATTTTCAGTTCGATAGGTGGGCACATGGATTTCCTTAAATTAACAAGGATTTAAATGATTTATTGAGATTTACATATCTCAAAAAATAATTTACTTCATGAGTGTTATGACAAAGATTTACAATGATTTTACAGAATAGAGAAGTATTAATATAGTTTAGTATAAGATTGGGAATGATCCATAAGATTGATAAGATTATAAGTATACCTTAAAAAGCTGAGAAAAGACTAAAAAATTAAATCTAACCGCCTGGTTATTTGAATCTTTGGAGGTGTCGCATATTTATATCTTTTGTAAGTAGCATTTGTTCAATTTATTAGTATTTCTTATTTATTCATTCATTATACGTTATTATATTTTATGATATGCTTTATGTGCGCAAATCATCTTGATATTACTCCAAACCTGTTATATTGCGCCCGCATGGGAATAAATGCATTTAGTCCTAATAGATTTCATCTATACCACACATCCAGATCTAAGTGTTCATAGCCTCGATGAAACTTTTTACGACTTCCAGCAGTTATCTCTCCTTGGAGATTACTTTGAATCAATGATCTTATTTATTTCCAGCCTGATCTGCCAATGATAACGACGGCAGTTATTCTCGGGATTTGTGTTCTTTCAGAGTTACTAATATATTCTTTTTAGAAGTAAATGAATAGTTTTGCATAAATTTTTCCATTAAAAATTATGTGCATATTCCTTGTGTATTCGTGTATAAGTTTATTTGTTCAGATAATCACATTATGATCATCTTTTTATTATTTTAAAAATCTTAATTATTTTTCTATCAAAAACAGTATTGGTCAAGTTGAATAGCAATTGTTTTTTTTTCAAGATACAGTCACACTGAAACACCGTAAAACTTTAAATCATATAAACTCTGTAAGGCATCGCCAGTAATGTTGAACATGGTTTTTTTTTAAGCACAGAAAATGGTATACATACCATTGCAAACATACTTTTTGTTTGCAATGTATGTTTTTTTACTAATCCACCATTTTCCTCGTACTTCTTGTTTCAGTCAAATGATATTGTCTAAACTTTTATGGCATAGTTCTATGATTCATCAATAAATACTTTTGCCGGCAGGGTACCTTCCCGTTTTGTTGATTGACAGTTTCGTCGACTGAACATTCTTACCTGTTTTGAAACCCTTTCGTCGACGGGGGCCTAAGTCACACTTTAAATCCTTCCGGTTTTGTCGATTCCCCAAATTAAAGTTCCGAACTGAAGCTCCAGCACCAGGTTAGGTTAGGTTAGGTTAGATAAATTCACAACCTTTTCCTTTGACAGTCCTAAGTCTGGGTAAAGTGTGAAGGAAAGACTTTTCCTAGCTAACATCTATCGCTAGATGTTAGCGACTAACATCTAGTGATTTATGGAAAGGATAAAATTTAATCATAGAATAATTAATAGAGTTCCATTTCAGATAAAAAGGTTTAGTCAATCGACGAAAGGGTAATTATTAATGGCACCGATGTATAGGTCAAAAGGGGAATCGACGAAACGGTTTTTAATCGGTGGTGGATAGACCTGTGCGTAGCCATCGTGATCACAATGACTACGACCTGGGAAGTATAATCAAGCCAAAAGAACGTCTCAAGACAGCATCAAGACACATTTTTACACATATGTGTTTTATATATACCTACTGACTTCCCAGTTTCCTCAAGTCATCATCAGCGTTTATTTTAGAATAATATCATCATTTTACTTTTTCTATTTTTTTCTCATTTTTATTATGTTGTTCGCATTATCTTATGATTCTTTGTGACTTTAGTAGCATTTTAAGAGTTAAACTACGTGTCTTCGTAATTTACATGCTTTTCGATATTTTATTGCAAATTATTCACTTTATTGGTTGTCACCTTAGCCAAAGCCTCTTTAGGCGACTGGAGTACTTAATCCACTTTCACTTTACACTTGCCATAATCGTCAATAACGAATACAACAAATATTAATACAAATTACTAACTAGGTAATAAAAGAGTAATTAAACTTAATAATAGGTAGTAAGTAGGTGTTATTGAATCAACTTTTGCAATTGGATATGAAATAAAGAAAGCCCACCTTTGATCAGATTTATAAATAATCCTTTTACATAACTTTCTCTAAGGTGCGGTTGGTTTTATACTTTTACCATTACAAAATTTCGTCATCAGCTGGACTCTTTATAGTATTTAGATAAGAGCTTATCGAAGCAGTTGGGTAGGTTTACCTTGTCTGGTTGTTACATAATTGTTATGTATGAGTTTTTACGTAGGCATACTAAATCTCCACGTAAATGTCAATATGACCTAAACGTTTTTTACCAATAAATGTTACATAAATAATTGGTTTTGTAGTTGTGCATGAAAATTATGACGAAAATAATAGTACTTTGTGTATAGGCGGGAATGTGAACGTTTTCTGGGCTGACAGAATAAAGGATAGGCGAGGCAATGCCGAACCTGGCCACTTCTGGAAGACCGAAAAATCACTTTCCCGCCATGCTACACACACATTTTTTATCCTACACAAGAAAAAATCATCAAGAGGTTCATAATGGCTTCCCAGGACGGTGTATTTAACACCCTGGTCTATCGAAGCCGTGTCATGGGTATGGAGGTCCCTGATGTCAACTGCAGGTCCTGCCATAGGGCGCCGGAGACAATTATGCATCTGCTCTCCTCTTTTCTGGCATAATATGCGTCTCGGTTTATATCCTTAGACATAATAAGGCTTTACGAGTGCTTTACTACTTTCTACGGCACTCGTACGAGATAACCGAAACACCAGTGCTGCCATACGCTCCGCGGGATATTGAGTCGCTTGTGCGGAATGAGAAGTGCCGAATTTATTGGAAGTACTCCTTTCCAGGAGATTTTTCCAGATTCGAGCCAATAAGCCTGATGTAGTCCTCCTCGACCACCAGCTCAAAACAATGTTTGTCATCGAGTTCTCAGCTCCTGCCGAGACCAACATTGTCTTGAAAGAGAATCTAGGAGAAACGGACGAAATATCGAAACCTTCTCCTCGAATTCCGCAGACTCCATCCAGAACATACTGTGAAGTTTATGGTAGCCCTCGGTGGAGCAAGAGGTAAAATAGCTTTCGGAACTGAAGATCATACCGGCATGCCGAAATTCGGCAGATCTTTTAGCCGGCAGAATGCAGAAAGCGGTCATTCTGGGTTCATTACGTCTACTCAGGGCACACGATTCTCGGACTTAGTAGTTATTTACCCCACGGACGTGGGGGTAGCTACTGATAAACACCAGCGGCCGACCCTGAAAATCGGAGTCAAGGAACCGGTGGACTGAATTTCAACAAAATAAAATATAATAATAATAATATCTCTATAAACTCTTCATTTGAATCTCAATGATTAGCCCGAAAGTCGGCCACTTGTTGAAAACATAACAAAAGATTATAAAGTGCATTTACGATTCGAATTGTTTCTTGGTTCGTCTACAAAAACTTAAAACTTTAGTCAGTCATATTAGCAATTGTAATAGAAGTCCATACCAGCGTTCATTAACTGTTAATAAAGCAGCTGGTGCGGCTAATTAAATTGGAATCCATTAAACTCTAATTAGCTGTTAATAATAATCTGTATATATATTTGTATTAGTATTAGTAAGTGATTCTGTATTTAATTTACTACGAATACAGTGAGGCCGTAATGTTATTCAACATTAAATTTTAATGTACAAACATATGCAGTTGTCACTAGACATTTAGTTTCTGTTTTAATCTATCGCAAGCGCTGCAGTTTAAAAATAAATCTACTTGAATAGCATATCCGAGAGAACATCTTTATATAAAAAATAGTTAACGAGACTGCATAATAGTCAATCTGTAATGGATTAAGTTTATTGAGTATTTATAAAAAAAATGTTAAATAATTCAAATAAGAGACAAATTTAAGTCTGTATTTCACTAATGAATATTTTGTAAGATTTTATCACGATAAACAAATGATACAGCGTAATAATTAAATACAGCTTCTACAAAACTTCTCATTATGTATTTTGATGTCAAGGTATCACAAGAAATCCCATCCCCTCCTTATTTCAATATGGATTAATTTTAAATGCGACCCCCATTTCGAGTATAAGTATGCCGTTATTAGCAGAACCGGTGTTCTTGCCCATTTTCACATTCACCACACAAACAAAACAATGATGTATTGCTGCAACTCACACCAGACGCTAAAGGTTTCAAAAATACTTATACAACGGTGACCTTTCAAAGTAATTGAGCAACTTTCAAGATACATTCACAGTCAAGTCTTTATGCCACTGTGCACATCGAAACCTGATGATAATTTAAATATATAAGTTTATTTAAAACCGAGGGGTAAACTGCTGAAAAAATTGTGTACACTAATTCCCAGGATTGTTACTAATTCCTCTAATTCCTCACTAATTCCCTTTATATATTATAATTCCATATTAACTTTAAAAAATATCTAATAATTCCCCTAATTCCCTACTAATTCCCCTAGTTTTACTAATTCCCAAGCTAATTCCTTACTAATTCACCAACTTTATTATGTAAAGCAGGGTACGAAATGGTGTAAAATAAAAAATTTATTTTTACATAACAGAACATAGAGTAAAAGTTTCGATTATTTATATTATAAAACTAAAAATAATGTTTCTAGTATAACATTGAACAAGAATAAAATAAATCCGGTTCACCACTATCACTCATCTGCAAAAAATAACAATAAACCAAACAAAGACCATCACAGCATACCCAACAGTCTCAAAAAATACCAAAAAGTCCCCTTGCTAATAACCACTCCTGCTAATGAATAATAATAAATGCTGCTAATAAAATTAAACAAAATATCTTTTATAAATATCCGTAATATCTAAGTTTTTGTTTATTGCAAAACCATCAACAATTTAATATTTTCAATTTGATTCAACAAAATAGATTGAATTAAAATGAAAAAAAATTGTTCCTAACACTTTCAGAAAACTTTTTTCTTCACTTATCTGCTTGACAGAATTCCACCACGCGTCGTTCTATCAACTGCAGTTGCGTGCGAAAAAATCGATTTTCTGCATTTGTTAGAAAAAATAAAATATTGAAAATATAATAGCGGTTTCGTGTTTGCCATTCCAAAAAACCCGATTAATGTCATACGATAAAATGTGTTTCAAATTATCCCTTTCCCACTCTTCTTGTTACCTCTTGTCAAATATTTGTTTTACCCTGTGATGTAAACATTTTTAACAAAAATAAAATTATGTAGCAGCAAAAAAGTTAATATTTTAACTCGTATTTTAATAAGAAGTTCGTATTATTTCACCGTCTCCATTTAACATTAACAATATTGCTTAAAAATAAGATCTTACCCTTTCCGCCCTTTCTGCGTACCATTCGTATACCAAATTTCAAATCTACACCTCATTTCATGTTTGGGTCGGTTTGAGTTATCGCACCAATAGACAGACAAACAGACAGATAGATAGACAGACAGACGGAAATGAGGTACTATATTTTCGTGATCTAGGGACCCAAAAACGTGAAAAAAACCAAAAACCTCAGAGGGTCATTTTTATCGATTACAAAACTTCCTCTTGTCACGCAAGTAACAGTACCTAATCGTGCCGATTTTCTCCAATGTTATGAATTTTTAAAAACCAATTAGGTAAGTATATTTATTTGTTTTACATTCATATTACCCGAGATATTACCATTTCCAGTATGCGAACAAAAATTTTTATTTTAATTTTAATAAAAAGCATTTTTTCAAACTTTAACTTAAAATCTTAACTGTGGTAACATTCTACACGGCTTTGATTTGATGCCTTCTTTGGATCTTCATTTATTTTTGAAGTTATACAATTTATTTATTTTCCGTGCAACATCATAAAAACATATTTACTTACTGTATAATGAATATAGAAATCGATAAATCACCACACTGGCAAAACAGTCACTTGGGATATACCACTGAGACTATTATTTGTTTTCAATTTATTTATGCAAATAGCGACATAACTACACCATGCGTTTGGCGAACTAAAATCAAAGACGGCTATCACGTGTTAGCGACATGACGCGATGTTGCGCGATCTAATTCGCTTCCAGTTTGTTAATTTATTTCTAATTCCCCACTAATTCCCCAACAATTCCAGTATTCTCTTCCTAATTCCCCGTATTTCCCGAGTAATTCCCCGAATTTCCCGTGTAATTCTCCACTAATTCCTGTAATTCCCCTAATACCCTACTAATTCCTCTAATTCCTTACTAATTCCTAAAGACTGTACACTAAAATTCCCCTGTGAAATACCCCTCGTTTAAAACAAGCAACCCTTTATTTGCAGACATATAGACGTTTTATCTCTACTCTACAAGTATTTATGCAAATTAAGCCTATTTTCAAGTACCTACGTTTTTTATATTGTCGTTATTATATAACACTGACGTAGTTTTCCACATAACACCAAGACACTATGTTATTAGTGGTGAGAAACACACCGTAGCGCCCTCTTTGGGTCTTTGCTACTATCCGTCTGACAATTATTGTCAAATTAACAGACAGATAACAACCAGTCGGGGCATATTGTCGTGGAGTAGTTGTTTTCGGCATTTCCTTCAAATAAACCAAGACTACATTCAGCTCCACAATTTGAGTCAGTGTCATCTTTACACCAAACGTTCCAACCCCTTTTACAATTTCGTTATTATATGATGATTCAAGGAAGTGAAAAGTGAAAATTCAATGTATTTCAGTAAGGAATAGTTTATTCTCAATCTGTTTCTGAATTCAGTTTACATCTTACTCGAGACATGAATAAAAATACATTGCTATAACCTAATACTTATTCTAATTTTACTGTAAACTAGTTTTTCATTTGTTATTTTACAATTTTTTTCTATTTTACCCATGTCGAGGCTGCATATATTATATCGTTTCATATAGATGACTGCGTTACTGCTAAATACGTAATTGTTCTAGTAAATACCTATATATTAGGAAATCTGCGTCCTTCAAAGGACGCAGATAATGTCATCCTTATTAACCTCGGATCAATAGGTATCACCAATCTATAAAATATATCTTCGTTTTTTATCATAGCCATTATCAGCAATAACAATCTCAATACAAAGCAAGGCCATTTGGAAGCAAACCTCTCTAAATTTTCCGCAATAAAAATTAAACCGTAGGTATCCATTATAATTTGCAAATGTGTACATTCATAAAAGTGTTGCTTAAATATGCCAACTATATTTTTTCAGTATCGGACATAATTCAAAAAGAAAGAAATGGCAAGGCATATAACAATGGTAATGTAATTTCTAGAATAATATATTTTTTATCGCTAACCCTAAAATACTAGGTGTTATGAATTAGTCGAGGGGTAAACCGTGGGGGAATTCTGGTGTACCTACATGAATCTGGAATTCTGGGGGAATTTTGGGGGAACTCAGGGGAATTCAAAGGGAATTGTGAGGAACTCAGAGGAAATCATGGGGAAATCAGAGGAAATCATGGGGAAATCAGAGGAATTCTCTTGTGAGAAGGAAATCTGGTGTGCAAAATTATAGTCGCGATTTACTCCTCGGAATTAGTTTTAAATTTTTTTTATATACGTATTATATCTGTTCAACATAGACTAAGTAGATCCTTAAGTCGGCTATAAAAAATGACTTGCTTATTAGATTTAGCAGAAATACTTATGGTATATGTATGTAATTTTAGTAATAAAAGTGTCACGATATTTTTTACCATGAAGATGAAGATGTTAATTCCAGTTTGGTTTTTCGAGTTGAAAACCTTCTTTATGCATTAAATGAACGTAACATTTAAAACCAGATTATATATACGTACTTAAAATTACATAAGGAAATCAACTATTGTAAGTCTACATTTTTTCGAGTGTAGATACTTACGTCTGCTAATCTCGCAAGGTTTCGGCGTAAATGTATCTCTCGTTTCAGTGGCACAAATCGTCGAAATCACCGTCGCGTCGGCAGTCTGCGTACGTGAGAACTTCAGCTACCATTGTCATTTTCAATTTAAATTTAGACGCGCTCTCCATATTACTCCTACTCGTATTTACTACATATCGCATCCACCAGATGAATCGTTCAACCTTGATCTTATAAAGAGATTACTGTGTAATGTGAAGAGATATTAATAGAGGTTAGATTACATTACTTCGTAATAATTGTACGTGCAACCTGTTTTATGTATTTTTGATGGAATAATGTTCACCAGGCCGAAGCGGCGTTCTAAAATTAATCTCTCCTTCAAAAGTAGATCTTGGTGAGCTATTATTACTAATATGCTCTGTATTGAAGAAATGGGCAGCAGTAAATGCCGACCATATTGGAGAATTTTTAAGTTATTTATGAAGAGCACATATTTTGATTAGTGATAATTCATGAAAAAAAAAAAAAAAAAACTTCATAGACGTTAAAAATACATAATCTTTTCAATTGTATTCAAACGGTTTTTTGGTACGTATGTATATAAATTCGTTTTGCAATCACATAATAATATAATACGTTTAAGAAACTGTAGATGTGTCAGTAAATTACAACTGAACTGGTTACTGACTTTATTTTCCCCAAATTCATAAAATGCTGTGCTTTGAACACATTGAAAACGCAGACAAACACCCCATATCCACTTATATATCCAGCGCCGAAGCTGGGGATCGAACCCAGACCATAATAGTCAGTGTGCCACCGAGAAATGCTGCCACAAAAGCATTAAGCTTTTTGCTGAGTGCAAAAAGCTGTGCAAGGAGCTGCTTAAGCTCCTTGCACTACCGTGGTGATGAAAAGTGGAATGGTGGAATGGAATTGAAAATTTATTTATAGGTTTTGGCTATAGATAATTGTGTGTGACAATAAGCTACGGTCTTTTTTATACAAAAAAACGGCTTGGTTTTATAATTGGCATTTTTATTTTACCAACCTTGCCATTTAGGGTGATACCTACTTAGTGTGTACATATAGTAGCTTCTCCAATACATTGTATAACTAGTTGGTTGATGAATACATACTTTATTACCGAAAAAGGTTATATGAAACACTTTATCCTTATTTACATTTCCATTAAGCTAATGATATACGTATCGGAAGCTTTTTTTTTCGTAAACTACTGGCACAATTTCCTGAAACATATGTTATTGGGATGGAGACATATCCATCTCTCTGTGGCGGTAACGCAAATGTATTAACATTAAAAACCTCTTGGGAAATTGTGCTCTAAATTATTTCATGATAAGGGAAATTGAATATTCCCATTGTTCATTTTCAATTCGTAGAGTCTAATGGAAGTTAATTATTAATTATTGAAACTTTAAATATTTCAAAAATGTGTCACCTTGAAAGTATGGATGGAAAGCTTAGGGCTAAGCTATTCTTCCTATAAATATTGTCGCTTTATCTTTCTTATTGTAAAATACAAATGGTTTTAAGCTAGTTACTGTCTTTTTTCATATTTTTGAACTTGATGAAAGTCCACCTAAAATTTTGCGTAGAATCAAAAATTGCTATAATATATAGGGTGTTCCATTTAAAATACCTAAGCAAGTTGATGTAGACTTCCAGTATAACCAGAAGTTCTACGTGGTCGCCATTATTTTATTTAAGAAGGACATTCCCGAAAACGTAATATCCCAAATTTTCAAAATTCAAATTGAAGTAGTCTCAGGAATATTCTAATGGGTGTCACCGTGAGACATCCTGTATACAATTTTGGCCTAACGGTGTTTTCACGAAACTTTTGCTATTCCCAATTTTTTACCATTTTTGCAATATTAAACTTGGATTTGGATGCAAGACTAGATACATTTTTGAGTAGTTTTGCATACCTATTTGAAAATAAGTAATTTCCCTAACAATGATCCATAAAGTAAAATTCAATTTTCCTTACTTACGAGTACACTCAAAAAAATGTTTTATACACTGTGTAAACGGTACAATTTTATATCGAAAATTGTACCGTTACAATTGAATAAAATGGATCAATGTTTTTCATTTGAAATATATTAAGTTATTGGATAATTTGTTAATGATCTCATGGCTTAAATTATTTTTTTCGGTCAAGTGTTAATACCTATTTTTTCTAAAAGAATTTTTCTTTTTCAGGTAAGAAGCCCTTTTTTGTTTCTTTAATGCCAGCCCTATTAATACAGGTAAATTCTACTACTTATCGTATTATTTTCAAACGTATTTTTAAAATGAATCCTTTATAACTGACTATTTTCTACAACTGAATTATTCCAAACGTATCTATTTCATCTCAGCATTTATTATATACCCTGTCAGGTTCAGTGTCAATGCATTTAAAAACTTCTACATAAATGTAGGTCGTGCTCACCAATTGGTAACTTTTAAGTGTTATCAACTCAAGAAACATCTTTAAAGATTATAGTTTTCTTTAGACATGTCATTATCACTTCTTGTACAAAAAACAATTATTTTGTTCACTCTTACAATACTGAGAGGGAGTTGTCCGCCCCTATCTCCAATATTTCATTCATATCATGTCGTATTTAGTAATACGAAAGCTTTTTGATAAAAAATCAAATGAAGCGAACATTTTCTATGACGTATTGTTGCAAATTGTGTTTAAATTTGTTGGAATTGAATTCAAGTATTCATTTAAAAAAAAAGTGGCTTTAGTTTGTTGACCCCAATTAACAAAAAATGTACCAATACATATCTAAATATTTAAACTGATACCCACTTGAATAATTGATCACTTAAATCACCATTTACATACATAAATTTGTAAGATTTAAATAATTCCAGTTTCCAATAATTAAAAAGTTCGATGTATTTATTTATTTATTCCAAGAATTTGGGTACATTTTCTGGGCTAACTTAGTGCATATATAGAGCAACTTATATACTCAATTATAATTATTGCGATTGCGGGTCTTCTTTCAGTATCGAGAATTCACACACACACTCGCACACATAAGTTGTCTAATATTCAATAATAAATCGCACTTATTAAAGCCTAAGAAGAAATGTAATAAATAATAGTATGTTATATACCTAGGTTGAGAAGTGAGCTATTATTGAACGAGAAATTTTATATTATAATTTTCGAGGTAAATAATGGCCTTCTCAACCGAAGTATATATAGTATTTTTTTTACTACTAATAGCCGAATTAACACCAGAAGATCTTATTTTCATTTTAAAATCAGACACTTCCCCTATTACTCAAACATATCGAAATATCAAGTAGGTGAAATGTCAAACTGATGCGTGAAATGTCAAACAAATGAGTTTCAATACAATTTATTATTAACCTAGGTAAATAATGAATTCATTATTTACCTAGGTCAAAAACGAGCTACTTTTCATTACACAAATGAGGTAAATAATAAGGTTTTCTCATGTTAGTAGTAAAAAAAAATATTTTTCATACTTACCAAAGAGTTACCAATAGGTGCCAAAACAGTTGGTAGTCTGAGAGTTCAAATAGAACCATTTGAAACCTTGATCAAGTTTGATTTTGATCATTTTTCAACTATGTTGAATCAATTTAATTATGTTGAAATAGTAAAATTATAGAGATGTTTTTTTCATTAAGTTTCTTGAGTTCTAACTATTTTACCTGTTAAAATTCTACTTTGTCTTGGTAGCAGCACGTATATGTCTTATTCAGATGTAAGATATATTATCATCATCAATCATAACTAAATTACCTACATACTTTACTCAGGATAAGCTTTCTTATGAATGCAAGTTGGTTTGACAAGAAATAAAGTGGTCCAAAGTAACGAGAAGCGTATCAGATATCGCATGATAATAATAAACTACTTCCCATGCATTTATTACGATCTCATTCTGTTGCCTGAGCGTGGATTCAATTTTATGGCTTTATGGAGATCGTTATGTAACTTCCAGGAACATCAATTCTCAGCTTGACTAACGCCGTACCGGGAAGTTGCTGGTAATTTTAATCGAATATTGTATTTAGTAGCTAGCAGTAAGCTTAAGTTTGTCTTGTATCCATTTATACGGTGCATTCACGTGTGATTGTCGACTTGAGGTAATTGGTTATGTGTGCAAGCAAAAGTCAAACAATTGAGCGGATAGAAATATAGAAATGTCTGTCACTAACGATGTTCGAAACACGAGTCTATAACCAGTGCCGGATTTACGCCTAGGCCAACAAGGCCCGGGCCTGGGGCGGCAAATTTATAAGGGCGGCAAATCACTAGCAATGTTGCAAATTCTAACTACAGTCTGCAGTCCGATTTGATTCACGAAAAATGACAACAACGCGTCACGCATTTAATCAAATGCGCTCGTCTAATTTTTCGCCATTGCCATTTGCCATTGCTACAGTTACCGCATGCCGCGGGCCGGCCCGACAAGTCTGATCTCGTTCGGGGCCTGGGGAATTCATAAAGACCTGCTTAAATTCACCAAAGCCATCCGCCAGAGAGCTTCTTAAAGCAATCTATGATAAGCACGTCCAAGACCTTTTTCCAAACACCTTCATAACCTTGAGAATACTCCTATGTACTTTTATTACCAACTGTTCGGCAGAACGCTCATTTTCAGCACTGAAACGAATCAAAACATATCTAAGATCAACTATGGAAAATGAGAGACTTAATTACCTGGCAATTTTACATATAGAATCAGAACTTTTACGTAATATTAATTACGACGAGGTTATTGATGATTTTTCTAACAAAAAAGTACGTCGCAAATGCTTGTAATGTAAATTTATACATTATATGGTAATATTGAAATACTGTTTTATTTTAATATGTAGGTAACACTACAAAATTAAAGAATAAAATTTTTGTTTCTTAAGGTAGTTTTTTAATTTTTTTTGAAAATTGTTGAAAATTAAATATGGTATCTTGGATGGGAGCGGCAATTTTTTGGGGCCTGGGGCGGCGCTTACCATAAATCCGACGCTGTCTATAACTCCTAGAAAGAAGCTACCTTTATACTTTATACTTTCAAAAATAAACGGATTTTTATCAAGACCTTTCTATTTATGTTACTCCAGCCGCCTTGGGCATATCTGTTTATACGATGACAACTTAAGTACTTTTATTGTATACAAATACTCATGTGTTACCTCAATCTACGTCTTAATTTTGAATGGAATGTATTATTTTGCGAGTCACAGCGGTGGTTTGGGTGAATAAATACTTGTGAATTAAGTTAGTTTCTGGATTTTGGATCATTATTTCATCGGCTTTTTACATAAAAGCTAACATTTATTTATAGCCTAGCAAATCACAAAATGAAACTGTCAAATGTTTAACTCATTTCAAAAATTAATAATCAACAAAATGTCAAACAACATGCATAGTGTCAGGAACAAAAAATTATTTTGCCAGAATGTGTTAATGCGTTCCATAGTATTTTAAACTTTCAGTGAATAAAGTTTTCGAGAGTTTGGAGAGTAGGAAGTTAAAAATAAAAATGTTACCACACATTTTTTAGAACGGTTTAATAAATTCACAACGTGATTGTTGCCTTCAAGTTTGCGAACATTTAGTTCGCATCCTAAGGTCAGGCTTATATTTTAAATCCGTTGTCACTCGCGACTTACCGATACTGCGCCATAAAAAAATAACAGTATGTGTACCTATAACAATTATTATTACTTATATGGCAATTGTAACGAGCCAAGTTTTCTTTGACAGAACCTGATTTTTGACGCTCATTATGGTAAGATCATAATTTAACGTAAGATATGAAACAATTTACTATTTATTAGCTAGCGACAGAGTTATTTAATTCTGAATTTACAGTAGAAATATTAGCTGACTATATGGTTTTACATTGTATAAATTAAAGGTAAATATAATCATGGACAAAGTTCTCAGAATCTGTAAACTTTGCCATGGATACAGCTTCGGCTTCCTAGGAAGCGGTGCCGTCTTTTAACGGCCGACAAAATACGGTGAGTGAGGTCACAAAAAACGGTGCCGTGTATAATAAAGGAAGTGTTTTCAAAGCGAGCGGTAACGCACACTGTTACGTAACAGAGCGGTGCCGTCTCATTTGAAGCGGTGGTCCATACGGTACGATTCAGTTCGTGAACTATTTTTTGTGGTATCTTGTGTAGCGATAAAATAGTTTTATAATTTTAAAACTATTTTCATTATCTTTGGAACGCCTTTTCTTATATTCCAAGTTTAACTAATAATATTTACTCTCTAAACTAGTATTCATTATTAAATAAATGACTAAATAAATAAATAAATAAATAATTACTAGTGTGACGTCAAAATCATCCATGGTGACATTTCGTTTTCAGACTTTGCACTACTCACTGCCGCTGTGGCGGCCATACTTTTGTTACCGTTTTGGTGACGTCACCCACCGTATTTTGGCGGCCGTTCAAATACGGCACCGCTTCCAGGGAAACCGAAGCTTAACCAAATATTTTAGAACCACTATTTCTTGCCCGGAATGATACAAATTTCCCAATAAGCTAATCGTGTCTATTCACGTCATATAATTTTCTCTATTGTTTTTTCTTGAAGCATTTACCGTACAGCTGCAGTTCTGCCATGCT
Organism: Pogonocherus hispidulus; assembly: GCA_963924545.1. Taxonomy (NCBI): domain Eukaryota; kingdom Metazoa; phylum Arthropoda; class Insecta; order Coleoptera; family Cerambycidae; genus Pogonocherus; species Pogonocherus hispidulus. The sequence goes on from OZ004699.1 coordinate 12,938,370, forward strand.
ATTACCACCAACTGCCTTTATGATGTGCCTTTTATATATCAATTAATTTACATTATGGCTTAATAACGGCCGTTATAAAATTAGTTGAAATTCTTACTCACATGTGCAATATTTTAACTCTAAAATAGCGTTCGAGGAATGCTGTTTTCCGCGTCGAAACCATAAAAATAAAATCCGAACTCAGATGTGTATAAATATACATTACTACAAGTTGCTCGTTTATTACCAATTCGCGTCTACAAAGCTGGAGCACATGCAGCGTGGCATTTATTTTTTTTTTTGTTGAGCACGAGAAGTCGAATAAATCATATAAATAATAATTATTATCTCTATAATTATAACTCTTTCAAGCAACATGAATTCTATTTGCGAACAATTAGAAGGAAATTATATGTATTTATGGGTATTATATTAAATACCCTTTCTATAAGTAAGTATATTAAATCATATAAACTTTATGTATTCATTATTTAAAAAGCAGGATATTTTATCTGTAATAGTGATAAGCTACCGATAAACCTCCAATAAATTATTCCATATAGTAAGATGAAGTTCCTGTATTCTAATCAATTTTCGACATGACTTTCATTTCGGTCACTTCTGCCTCGTATCGTGATTAGAAGTTTAAATATTTATCCCGATTCCTTTTTATAAACTTTTTAAAGTCACTTGTTATTACTATTTTCAATCACTTCTTATTAAATTACTAAATTACCTCCTCGCTTACTTCCATTTCAAATACGAGCAATAACTATACTAAAAAAAAATGAAGTCATGGTGTCCACAAGAATGGTTGCAACATGTAGGAAAAATATTGTTTATGCAATTGTTGCTGCATCTTTGACCACTTAATAATTTATTTTGACAATTGTCAAACACCTATAGAATAGAATAGAATAGCATTTATTGGCTATATTATGCATATTGATACATTTATGTCCTAAAGATATATTTTAGTTGTTTCTATAATGTGTTGGAAACATTCTGGTAGATACTGTATGTTAATTCAGTCACAGTTCATAATACGCCAACACCGTAAGTCATCAGTAACACATTCTTAATAAAAAACTTGTCCATATAAAAACTGCCTACAAATTTGTTGCATCGTTTAGTAGTTTGCTACATAATTAACTGAAATTTCACATTTTGTGAAGACATATTTATTTGAAGACAAGTCCTATTCCTCAATGTCAAGAATGCCTAGAGGTTTTACAATAAAAGTCTCGAGCAAATTTGGGGAAACAGTAATGAAGCAAGAAGTTTTTATCAACGTCATTTATCTCAGTATAACTATGCTAATGAAAGGTGTTGATTTTGAGAAACCGGTCATTGTATACACGTAATAAATTTATTTTACACTTCTCAATTAGCGGGTTTTGTGAAAGCTTCCTTGTTATTGTTTTTGTGTGTTTAAAGTTGGCACTCACTCTAACCCACTTTTCAGTCCGATTCCAAGATTCTTTAAGTCTTTAATACATTTCCTAAAGGTATTCCCACGTATTTTCTTACCATCTCACTTTTTCTACCAATTTTCTTACCAAATCCTTCCATCCGTATACGTCAATAATCATATATTCAATAATTCTTAAGTGGAGTAAATACAATGGCGATAATTCTTTGTACGCTTTTCAATTTCACGTATTCATGCATGTCAGATTATATGAAAATCTCCAGCGACATTGAAACTATAGATTTCTTTTTATTCTCTTTATGGCACAGCGGTTAAACGTAATTCAGGCGATGTTTCAAACAATTCAGATGGAATTCCACCTTCCACGAATGGCTTGATGTAGATATCCTTCAATATACAATAAAAATGAAACTAAATCGTGTGCTTACATGCATGCGTTGAAACCATAATACTGGTAGGAGCAGTTTAGGGACTGGGTAAGAGTTGCTTGTTGTGAATTTCTGTTTTTAACGAGGCCATTGTTGGAGAGGGAAGGTGAGGAGGCATTGGCGTACATCTGCAAATACATAATTTGCAGAGGTGCAGCGATGTTTAATAATTAATTTTCCCACCAAGTTAGATAGATCAAGTATAGAGTGATAGTGATAGATCTAATAGCGTAAACATAGTTATTTTGATCATTATTCGAGGTCGACACTGAGGATAATGTACAGGGTTTTCTTAGTAAATTTAAAAAAAAAATGTGTTAGCAAAACAGTTCAGACAATAAAATTGCTTAATCTTCCATTAATTATTATACTAGGACCGGTACTTAAACACCTGGTTAACGGTTAAATGGGGGGAAAGTTCCGCAATAAGGGGGCTAACATAATGGTTGAAAGATGTCAAGGCTACCTTGATTGGTTTTTGAATATTTGAAAAAAATTTAAATTTTGGAAATTCATTTTTATTTTATTCCAACTTTATTTGAGTAGATATTGAAAAAAGAACAACATTTCTTCACAGCAAATTTTGTGCTCTCGAATGGCATAATCATATTTTTCATAAAACGTTTTGTTTTTCCAGGGCCATCATCAATTCAATTTTTTTAAATACGGCCCTTGAAATTTTATTACATTTTTTGAAATCGCTGTATCTCCTCCTGACACTACTGCCATCGCCCAAAGCAAATTCAGACATTTTATCCCCGAAATCCACCTTCAATATTTCTACTGATAAACCAGCCTACCTAACTCGATTTAAAAAATGTGTGCCATAAGAGCGATGTGTTGGGGAGAGAGACCCCAACAGACTCCAGACTTATGGCGTACTTTTTCGGGTGTATCTGACTTATTATTAGATATAAACCCATCAAATAATAGGTATAAGTACCACCGTGTTCGTAAAAAAAAACGTTTCATCTATGTCAAAACATACAGGGTGTGCTATTTAAAAAATAACGTACGGCTTAGGGCCTGTAAGAAATTAAATATATGTAAAACAAGAGCACATAGATATAAATAAAAATCGACGGGTCCCAATAATATTCAAAAAAATTGGGTATCTACCTATTTATTAAATATACCTTTTAGCATTTATAGTGCCCAGAGCAAATTGGCCTTCGTCTCGAGTGTCTCAACAAATCCTTAACTTGAAAAATAAATGATTTACGGCATACAGGGATATTTATTCTAAGGCGACAGAATTGACTGTATCGATTTTATGTGTTCGTTTAAATTTATTGTACAACACTCTGGCAATAAACTTTTAAATTGGCCGCCAGTTTATCTTGCAGAGTAGGACATTGTGCTCACAAACCTCAATAAACTCCATAATGGATGCGAGGTGTGATAATAAACCTGAAATTATTATTCATTGTTAACCATTTGGCTTGTAAATGGATATAGGGGCATTTTTTGCAGTAACAGAGATAATGTGGGCAATTTTCATGGTTGCACTTGGGTGGTGGACATCGTAACCTCCTTCGCTGAGTCGTCTTAAGGACTTTACTATACTCTCAACGCCGTTTAATTCAATGCGGAGATGCGTTCTAGAATATTTTGTATAAATGTAACAAACTACCTTGGTTATAATTATGCTGCACATCACAATTATACTAGAATTACTGATGAAAATATTTATAGAGTTAAAGTGCATTGTAAAATATTGATGTATCGTGAAATTGAAAAGTTTAGAAATACGTTCGAATTGGAATGGAAGAAATTACGCGCTCAGGGGCCACGGTGAAAAATTTAATTCTCTAAAATTTCTACTTACTAACTAGAAATTTCTACTTAATATGTGATAATTCCAGAATATATTGCAGGCAATCATGAATTCTGATGCCTATTAAAATGATTCTATAAAGGCAGTCCAATGATCGTTTTATGTTTTTCTGTAGCAGTGTGTCGTATATGTTGTTTCTGTTCAAGTAACACACACACACATCGTCCTCATGAAGTCCTAGAAGGTCCAAAGGACATTGGTAACTATCCTAGGATGCAGTGGCGGTGCAAGAGGATCTTGGATCCCTATAAGCAGATAAAGTGGACCATTTTTTATAAGTTTGGACTGGGGTCCTTAAGGACCCCCTAAGAACCTGCGGGCCCCTAAGCAGCTTTTATCTCCGCTTATACATATCACCGCCACTGCAGAATGTCCTGAGGATGATGCGTGTTACCTGTATAGGCAAGGTTCTTAAAGTCCTAAATTAATGCATAAAAAGGTCACGTCACTAGCCTTGCAGGTTTTTGTGATTGCTTAAGGTATCTGCATGGGGCGTTTAAAGTCCTTGCTTTATACGTCACTAATTTGAAAGAAAAAATCAATCTAGATTATTTACAATAATAATTATTATGTTCAAATTTCTACTTAGTAAGTTGAAATTTCTAGTTAATAAGTAGAAATCTCTAGTTAGTAACTAGAAATCTCTAGTTAGTAACTAGAAATTTCTCATTAGTAAGTAGAAATTGGTAAGTAGAACTCAATATATTGAGTTTTCTATAACTCAAAAGTATGTTTGACATCAGGGTGCTTTCGTAATATGTAGTCCGTCGTGACTTTATTTTTTTACCTTTCAGTTTGCATACTGATAAATAATAATTTAAATTTGTATTGGTTTGTCAAAACAGTGAGAATTTGGTCAGCTCAATTCGACAACGTGGCTCGATTAAAGGCAATGCCTCATAATGTCATGTTGTTTGCCTCCTGTGTACCTGCCATTCTGTCATACCTATTCGTTCAAGGACAAACCAATAAGTTTAGTAGCTGATTATCTTCCGTGTATGAATATTTGCTGAAAAATAACTCTCGAAACAGGAATAACCTTATAGTTCTATAGTATAGAATAGAATATACCTTAAGATCGTGGTAGGTTGGAAGAGGATTCTTCTGTTCATGGTCAAATTGTCAGGCCGGTGTTTAACATGGGCTACCGCAGTGGTAACGCCCAAGCGGGCTTCGTGTTTTCAGACATCGCCTTGCCTAACACTAATCACTCGTAACACACGCTTCGACATCCGCATACTACCTGCGGCACTAAGTAGACACTTTTCCGGTCTGTCGCAAAGGTTTAGGCGATTTTTATATTGATTTACATGCATATTTGCTTCATTCCTTTTCTATGTCAAACGTTAGCCGATCATTGGTGTCTGCGTGTGAAACTCTTTGCAGTTGTGATGAATATTGTCATTTTTTCCTGCGGTCGGTTGCATGTGCATGTGTTTGTTTCAATTCAAACTGAATACCCTTTATGTTCCCGGGGAGAAGTTAGGTGGAGCATAATGGTAAACGTATTCGGCTCACCGATTTCGAGCTAGTTTTTGAAAAAAAAAATTACGTTCCATGTTTAAAAACACAAGTTGTGATCATATTCCAAAATTGAAAAATAAATTAATTGTTTTTATGCTAAGAAAAATGTCTATATAGAAAGAAAATCATTTTACAATAACGAGTAAACGTAGGAGAACGTAAAGGACGAAATAACGTTTATCACATTTGCTCTATCCATAACTTATATTCTCGGGAATCGTTGAAAACACGAATTTAAACCTTACTACATTCTTGTATTGAAGCAAAACGGCCGTTACTTTAGACAGATTTATACAATGCTATTTGTAAACTTAGCTCCTTAGCTAAATGTGGGTAGTTAATTCTCTTTAAAAATGGCTTAAATACGCATTAAATTAATGTTACATGTGTAACTCAAATTTATATCTTGCTTCTTAAACTTACAAACCAAAACAAAAGTGAGGATTTGATCTTCACTTCAAACATATAAATCTACTATTAATTTATTTTGTCATTAAGTAATCCTTTTTCCAAATATGCGTATGTTCAATAAAATTGAATGTAAAAAAATTATATAATTTCCTGTTATATTTTAAATAATTATATAACTCATATCAACTTCAACTTGGTGTTAATGTGAGAGATTAAAACCAGTTGATGTTTGACTTGTCCCCCTAACTAATGAGGTTTTCCAGGTTTCCCTCATTCCAGCACTGAATGGTGGTTAGGGCCTACCAACGTAAGTCGTTCCTGAGGCGTAAATGCGGCCCGCGAAATAATAATATGCCGCCCCCTCTCCCACACAAGTCTCAGACTTTCGGGCTAATCCTTGTGATTAGAATGAGGGGTAGAGATATTATTATTATTATTATTATTATATAGGGGGCAAAATATTTATTCGTTTATTTTGAATAGTGTATGTGTAAGAGAAATGTACTTCCTGTATATTTCATCGAGTTCCATTTCACATTTCAAAACTGCACCACCCTAGATAATTTACTTTAGCCATATCATTCTGAGGTATAGGGTGAAAACTTTGAAGCAACGATGTGTGTGTGTACGTTGTTGTTTTCCATCCTGTTATTATTGACGTACTACGAACACTTAACCTAATAAGCCTTAATACACCCCGTCGTGATATCGAGACATATTGGTAGTCTTTCCTCTTTTCATCATCACTAACGTCCATTCGACATCACAATGGCAAATCGTCTATTCTATCCTAAAGATAAATTAATTCCGATGTTATTAGAATGTACCGCTCTGGCAGAAGGTTGAGTTGCGATATTGCCTAGAACGTCTCCTTACTTCCTAATAAAGAGACCTTCCTTACGACCGTTATTGGAAAAGGACGACGTGACAATATCTCATGCAAATTAACTGGTAAATAAACGGCCCCTAATTACGTTTACATGCTGTATAATAAATCAATTACGGGCGCCGTGCTTCTAATTAGTACATAGGAAAAATAGGTACCTACCACCATCATCCATATATACACGGTGGGCCATTTTAATCTATGCACCTGAAAAACTCAGTAAGTTCGCATCCTATCAAAAAATGACCTTTATAAAAGTTGTAGGATACAAAGGGGGTCAAACAATAGTGACCTTGAATTTGACCTTCAAGCTGACCTTCAAGGTCAAATCAAGGTCAACTTGAGTTTTTTAAATGGAAACCCCTATTTTTTACACCGGAATCGGAAAGGGCGGGAAATTTTACGTCCGAATATGCTCTCAGGTCATCTGACCTCGATGACCTCAAAGGTCAGATGAAGGTCATAAATACGAAATAATCGGATGTCTATGAAAAATCTTAGGTAGGGTATTGCCGAAAAAGTAAAGGTCATTATTTAAGTAATTTTTAACGTGAAATTCAGTGGTGACCTTTATTTTGACCTTGGCGATGACCTTTAAGGTCAAATAAAAAATAAAAGGTGCTTATGAGGTCAAATACTGGTGACCTTGAATTACACCTTGAACTAAAGTTTTGTTGTTTCTTGCACTTACTTTTAGCGTTACCCAGAATCATTGACGTGGACGTAGTAAGTTTTGTGTCCTTTGGGATGCTTGATTAACGTGAGTCCCCTTGCCTCTCAGGATGGGGTGCTTGATCAGCAAAAGTTTCTTTGCCTCTCTCGAATTTAGATAGACGACACCCTACGGATATAACGATACGCAACTTAACTGAAAGAGCTCGTGTTTAACATCTTGTTCATTAACGCGAATTCAGATTTAACGATTTATTTTCAGGCAAATGAAGGTGCCTTCGAACATTTATTTCCTGGCTAAATTCGAGAGAGGCAAAGAAACTTTTGCTGATCAAGCACCCCATCCTGAGAGGCAAGGGGACTCACGTTAATCAAGCATCCCAAAGGACACAAAACTTACTACGTCCACGTCAATGATTCTGGGTAACGCTAAAAGTAAGTGCAAGAAACAACAAAACTTTAGTTCAAGGTGTAATTCAAGGTCACCAGTATTTGACCTCATAAGCACCTTTTATTTTTTATTTGACCTTAAAGGTCATCGCCAAGGTCAAAATAAAGGTCACCACTGAATTTCACGTTAAAAATTACTTAAATAATGACCTTTACTTTTTCGGCAATACCCTACCTAAGATTTTTCATAGCCATCCGATTATTTCGTATTTATGACCTTCATCTGACCTTTGAGGTCATCGAGGTCAGATGACCTGAGAGCATATTCGGACGTAAAATTTCCCGCCCTTTCCGATTCCGGTGTAAAAAATAGGGGTTTCCATTTAAAAAACTCAAGTTGACCTTGATTTGACCTTGAAGGTCAGCTTGAAGGTCAAATTCAAGGTCACTATTGTTTGACCCCCTTTGTATCCTACAACTTTTATAAAGGTCATTTTTTGATAGGATGCGAACTTACTGAGTTTTTCAGGTGCATAGATTAAAATGGCCCACCGTGTATATAAAGATCATGAAAAGGACATGTGATTCTGTTACGTTTGGTGTACTCGTCAAATTTGATGTCGGAACTGTGTTCATGAAATTGCAAGAAATAGTACCTAGTGATTTACCAGTGTATCAAGTTTATTTTGTCCTAAGTTGTACACACAATTTTTAGCAAATGCAACTTTTCGATTATGACGTTTCTTAGAAGTTAGTATTAAGAAAAAATTACATTTCCCTCTACTTAGAAATTTCTACTTAGTAAGTAGAAATTTTAGATAATTTCATTTTTCTCCGGGGCAGGGAAAATGCCCTGGCCATTTTCCCTGGGCATTGAGAATGAATTTTTCTCTGGAAAATGCATAAATTCGACCTAAATATTTCCAAACAATATTTCAAAAACAGCCTTGAACATCTGTATGGAGAGAAAGCTGTGTTTGAGGTGAATCTTAATTGTTTCTTGAATTTTATCTATGTCTTAAGTTTGGATCACCTATAAAGCATGTTAACCTGTAAAACACACACAGTAAAAAAGACAAATGGTAAAATTACTAAATGGTAATCGTAATTTGCTGCAGTGTTATTTTTAACACGAACTGGGTAGTATAATAACTAAACCTTTAGAACTCATATTACACGAACGATATACCCGCCAAGTTTGTAGAAGTACCCATAAATTGTAGTAAAATTTACAAAACCCTGTGTTAAAAATGAATCAATCCGCCATAAAAACGGAATAATTACACGGTGAATAATTAACTATTACACATTACCTTGTAAAATCTACTGTGTTAAATTACTTTTAATGTAATGTAATAATACAACGATATGTCTAACACTGCCAAGTGTGGGCTATATACACACTGATGAGTGTGGATTCAGTGTTAAAATCAGTCGGATTTTTTTACTATGCATCATACGCCGAGTCATACGCTGCAAGTAACATGAGCGTGTTGCGTTTTTTCAGGCCACTTTCAGCCTGAAACACCCGAGACCAAAGCACATTAGGCTCAACCTCGCGGTGTGAAAACCGACTTAGACCATCTGAAATTTACAGTTGTATTCATTATTTCAACCAAACTATTAGATACCAACAATAACTTGGTAATATCTAGATGTATATTGTGGTCGCAGTTTATCGTTAATTATCAATAAATTTGTACCGAAATGATAAATAAAAAGCGGCACAGTGGTTACTATTTATGATTATGAAATTAGTTATTATATCACTACCCACAAATTATGGTAAGCAGAACAACTTGTTTGTTATGAAGAGTGAGTCATCAATTATATAATAACAAAAACGAGTTGTTTCAGTGGGTATAATTATAATTTGTTTAACAAATGTAACAAGTTAAACCTCAACCGGTAAATATTTTCTGGTTTTAAGTAAATAGCTACATCCTTTCAAGAATGGATACCTGGAGTCGGTTATTCAAGGAATAATTATACAAATAAAAACATTCTTTTGTTTTTGATACATTTACTTCTATTTTGTGTACGAAAAGGACCCAAATTGTCAAGTGTTCGATGTTTTTTGACTTGACGTTGAAATTCATCATTGCGAAAGTAAAATTCCAACAAATTTAAAAGAAGTCAGCAAGTATTTGTTGAAACTTAAAAATGAAATACGTTTTCTATGCTGCTCACGACGGAAATATTTTTTTTATCACCTATTAGAATTTTGAAAGTGATAATTTTTTATAATTTTTGTTTTCCACATAACACCAAAACACCTGCGTGTCCTATTTACACTTAAACTATTGCTACGGTTCAGCGACGGCTCGGTGAACCAATGCGACGGCTCGGTGAACCGTTGTGACGGCTCGGTGAACCATTGTGACGGCTCGGTGAACCATTGTGACGGCTCGGTGAACCATTGTGACGGCTCGGTGAACCGTTGCGACGGCTCAATGAACCATCGCGACGGATCAGTGAGCTGTGATTTACGAACCAATAAAGCGAATAAAGCATCAGATATAAGAGAACCATTTAGCATTGGAAATGCAATGTAAATGAAAATATTGTGATTTTCTTTTATTTTGTAAGAAAGAGGTTTGTGTAATAAGTACCTCTACATGTCTCATAGTGTTTGGATATATACATCATCAAACTAATGAGGTATCAGTATTATTCTTACGTCCATCTCATCTCGTTCATTAATTTTATTTTAGTATTTTAAAGGATCAATGAATACTAATAGACATTTTAAATTAAAAATAACCAATAACAGTTAAATTGTAATTTAACCTTTACATTTGGATAGACGTACTTATTTATCTACTCGTGCCGTGTTCACCGATAATGTGAAGTTTCCTAAGACGGACCTCTCGAATAGTTCCCTCGACAGCCTCTGCCTACTTATCTAAAATAAAAAGAGTTTGTAAACAACTTTTCTCCTTATCCTTTTACTGGTTTTAGTTCCTAAATAAAATAATTTATTTTTTGATAAAGAATGAATATCGAGATGAAGCCTAATTATAGTTGTTTTTCAGTTTATTTATCATCTCTTATCTCAAGTTGTCATAAAAATTGTGTTCCCTTGAAAGAAACAGCAATAATTTAAAAATTTATGTATTGCAAAATTGTTGGGTAATATCTACAGAGATCGCAATGTACAATGTCAAATTCTTATCTTTTCATCAGTGCACCATAATAGCTATCTACATTTTATCGCCAGGAATTTCACAAAACTTATCTATTACATTATTATTGGCGATTGTTTCAGGGTCACCTTATTATCAAACTAAATTTTCAAAATAACCGATGAAAGAATTTGTAGATGCTAATTATTGTACTTTATAAAAAAAATTACAGCTTATACGGGAAATGGGGTGTAATTTTGATTTGTCAAATTCCTAAGCGGTAAAAGCATCCATTCTTGTGACATCTTATTTCAAATCCATGTAATAATAATAATAATAATAATAATAATAATATCGCTGCCTTCCATTGTAATCACCGAAAGTCTGTGAAATGCAAGTCGCATTATTATTCTGTAGGCCGATCAGTGGCGATCATTCTCACAATTTGGGCAAGAAAGAGTGTGAGATATACCCAAGTTAAATATTGGCAAACTCCTAAAGTGTGTCCCAGTTGTGGACGGATTATAAAATAAATATTATAGGGAATACACTAGTCAATGTATTGAAATAACCGGTCAGTATTTGAATTGAATATATTGTAGAGAAATATTAATTAAAATACCAATTTGTTTCTTAATGTGTGTAGTAGTATGTATTATTTTATTGCTTACATGAGAAAAACCTTGAAAATATCATTAGTTAGGGAGGTAACGTGGCCAACGAGAAAGACTCTCGTTGGCCACAGGGAGTTTATAAATCTCGCACCAATGTTAATATCTCCACGTTAATACCTCCTATATGTATTTTTCCATCCTCCTTCACATATAGCTGGTTGTCAACCCATCTCGCTGAGCAAAAATATGCAAGTTTAAAAATTATCAGTTCACATGAAAGTGAACATCTATACGTCTGCATCTAAACACCAAATTTCTCTAGACCCTAAATTATCGACTCATCGATTTAATGGTCAAATTTAATAATAATAATTGTTTTTTAAATATAAGTACCTACTCCGAGAATGCGAAAAAATGCAAAATAAATCCAAGGTCCATATTTAAGACCATGAGTTGCGTCGCATCTAACATCTGATCAATATGATCATAAACATATGCAATTTTGAACTAATTTTAAATTTTTCTGCCTCTTTTACCGCTTTAGAAATATCAGTGGTGAACAATGAATTTGTGTATGAATTTGGCAATGAATATTCGCATATAAATGATTTATTATTTTTCTTTACAAGAGGTTCACTTATATTGCCTGCGACCGCCAAAAAATTAATAGACCCAACCACATATCCCATGTGTATCTTATTCGCAATTATAGATTAATCAGAAACAACCTTGAACACAATTTGGAAAGATTTATGATAAACAAATTTTAATTTAATCAGAATTTATTTACAGCTGAGATAATGCTGATTTATTCTAAAGATATAATACCAAATTAAATATTAATTTATACAACATAAAAAACAAGTTAGTAAAACATGGATAAATGTAAATGTTTGCCGGATCGGTGAAATTGTCTATATTAATAAGGGATAATGCTCATGAAATATACATTGCTATAGAAAAATTAGTTAACAATAATTTACCTTCATAAAACCTCAAGGTATTTCTAATAACTTGTAGGACTGGAAGTAATACGTAGGATTGCCACAAATTAATTTAAATATTAAAAATTAAATATGCGTGTAGATTTTGGATAAACAGCAATTTGTGAGGAGAGAACATAAATAAATAGGTAAATACACCCTGACTAGTTGTACCAACATCACCAGCTAGTACTAATATTGAAGTTAGGGAAAGAGACTTGGATGATACTTTATTTACCTCATTGTGACAGCCAAAAGAATTATTATTAATCCACCCTTATAGGTTGTTTTTTTAATAGCACACGCTTTATACAGTCTGTCGATAAAGTAACCCCCCCCCCTGCTAACTTTTGAACGAATCGAGTTAGAGAGTTTTAACAAAATACAGGGCGAATCACGTAAAATGAAGTTGATTTTGACGATAAATTCAATTCTTCAAATTCAAAGATGGCGCCACGGGCGCTGTCAACTCAATTTTTTTAAATGGCAAAATGTGCCGTGTTACACCTCATTTAAAAGGTAATTCAATTCTCTACATTCTCTTTTTTGAAAAATGACAATCGAGTTATCCGTTCTCTAGTTACAAGCGTTTGTATTAACGATATTTAAAAATTTTGCTTTTATCAAGCCTCCTTGCCTTGCTTGCCACTGTCACTGAAACGTCAATAAGGTTCGAGAAAGTAGTTTAACGTATAATTTAAGAGTGTTTGAAAGTGTCAACAGGTTTTTTCTTAATTTTTTAAGTTATTCGATTTAATAGATTTAAGAGAAAATTTAAGAGGAGAGCGGTACTTAAGAATCATGCGGGTGGAAATTTTTCCAAAGATAGAAAGAATAGCAGACAATAACAATCAAAGTATTATATTTCAACAAGATGGGGGAGGGGCCCACCTCATTTCTATGGACCTGTTACCGATTTTTTAAATAACCATTTCCCAGACAGATGGATTAGCAGAAAGGGCCCGATAGAATGGTCGGCTCGTTTCCCGGACTTAACTCCTCTTGATTTTTTCTTATGGGGATATTGAAGTAAAAAGTCTACAGAGCTCCTCCAGTAAATATCGACGAACTACAGCAACGTCTAACACATATGTGTAGAAATATCCCTGCAGAAATTTTAGGAAATATCAGGCCAGAATTTCATAGTAGACTTTTTATGTGCCAAGAAGTCATTGGACAACATTTTGAATAACTTATTTAATTCTTTTATTTTTTGTTTTAATAAATATTTGTTCAAAATTTGTTGTATTAAAATATTTATTAACATTTTATTCATGGATCAGATTAGAAACAGAAACGCCTGTAACTAGAGAACGGCTAACTCGATTGTCATTTTTCAAAGGTTTACTGCTTAGTGACAAATAAGGTCCTTTGGTCATATCTCCGGTATTATTAGGGATAGACTCAACAAACCTCAATCACTGTACTCGTGAGATAACTGGTAATCAAAAAATTAATCAATATACAGGGTTTTATAGTAGTGGTGAAAGGCACAGCGGGGTAATTTATTGGCCTGTGCCTGCTAGATTTCCGATAATATTGAGCATTGGCAGATATAGCCACGTATAAATAATTTAGCACGTTATTTTTTTTATTCAAAAATAAATATAGGGATGGTGGTGACATTTATTTATAACCGATTGCCCTATAAGTATACTTGACATTATTAATAACCTATATGCAGACACTTTGCTTTTAAATTTAAATTACCTAATATGTATGGATTGGTAAAGTTATACTTGTAAATGTTTGTAGTGGCGAGATACAGTGAAATACACTGCAGTGCCCTCTTTGGGTCTTTGCTACTACCTGTCTGACAATTATTGTCTAATTGACAGACAGATAACGATCTGCAGAAAGCAGATGCCATTACAGCGACCTCTATTGTCTTTGAGGAAGACAATCCTACTTAATTATTGGAAGGAGATGCCGAAAACAACTACTCCACGGGCAATATGCCCCGACTGGCGTTGCATTACATCAACATCTCCATGGATGTCGCCACATCCTTCATCAAGACTAAATACCAGACAATGACCGGTTTCGATCTTGTTATGATCTCATCAGATTGCCATAGGTATCGGAATCGATGAATGAATGATCTGGCGACATTGATTGTCTAAGGAGCATATGTGAATGTTTGTAGTGGCAAGATACAGTGAAATACACTGCAGTGCCCTCTTTGGGTCTTTGCTACTACCTGTCTGACAATTATTGTCTAATTGACAGACAGATAACGATCTGCAGAAAGCAGATGCCATTACAGCGACCTCTATTGTCTTTGAGGAAGACAATCCTACTTAATTATTGGAAGGAGATGCCGAAAACAACTACTCCACGGGCAATATGCCCCGACTGGCGTTGCATTACATCAACATCTCCATGGATGTCGCCACATCCTTCATCAAGACCAAATACCAGACAATGACCGGTTTCGATCTTGTTCATAGGTATCGGAATCGATGAATGATCTGGCGACATTGACATTATCTCCTTCCAATAATTATACTTGTATATCTTTAATAAACATTCAGGTATGGTAATAATCAATTGAATGCTGGTATATTTTGAGGGGCGATTTTTGAGAAAATTGTAGACAAAGATGTCAATTCAAATTTTTTGAGAGTATACCTAAATCTATTATAAAAAAATACTTTTGTCTGATGCGCATAATGTCGTGATTTGAATTCCATGGAATAATCATTTGAATATGCTTAAGTGGTTACGTAATGTAAATGCGTCTATTTAAAAAACAAGGTTACTCTAATACAGCCAATTGGATCTTACAAACCAGTCAATTAAACACCTTAAAAACTAGTAAAGCTGATCGCTGTTAGCAGAACTAATTGGCCATATAAGATGTAAGTAGGTAGGCATGCAGAAAAAATACAATGTTTTTTTTTCAGACATGTCACGTAGTACCTACCTACTTACAATTTTATATAAACCACATCGAAATGCTGTTTACAAAGGCATTTTGATATGTTTTAATAGATCTTATACGAGTTTGGGTAAAATGTTTTAAGAAAACCTAAATTTCATTTAAGTACATTATTTAGACAAATTTAATAAAACAATTATATAACCAAGCTTATAATAAAACGCCATACAGTAGGACCATTTCAAATTTATAAGCAAACTACAGTAATTCAGGCCCTTCACAAAAAAGTACGAAGTAGTTAAAATTCAGTTTACAGTTTGACATTTTCATATAAATTTAACAGTGATATGCTACCATTTTATTTTCAACTTCCATTACACATCCTTTGAATGCTTTCTATTTTCTTGATTTTATTTTAGACATTGCATATTATAAAATAATCACAGAGTTATAGAAATTATTATAGGCAATGAATACGCTTGATATAGTAAGTATACCCTTAATTTGTAATAGTAATCTTGTTTGTACAACAAAAACCAGCCTAGATCCCGTTCTATAAGATTTTCAGCAACATATGGATAACCTGGGACGACCCGTAGGTACTCGTATATAGTTAAGTCTGGAAATTTTAGTAAACTGAAAGATAGGGATCTCCGAGGGGATCTCTGAATTCTATTAAATTCATTATTTTACTTAAATCACCCAATTTATTATGTCATAAACTGTATCGATTTCCGAATACAAGAATACGATATAACGTATCCCTTGTTCCAAATAAAAATATAGTTTTAAGTCTGGAAAAATTCTATTTAAAATCCTGCAAATTCTGCGAAATTTCTTTTTGAAAAATTGTGGGAAATATTGTGTTATTAGTAATTTGCCTGCATGCTCCACTAGTAGCAATAACTTCATTTATTATTATTTTTTTAATTAGTGTCAAAATTAGTACCACTATATGTAGTAGCGAATATTGTTTCATTATAATCAGTATGCTAAAGTTTTATCAACCTGCAAAACAATAAACAACAAATGCAAAATATATACAACAATACATTGTAAGCTATATTTTATTGTGTTTGTTATATCTGCAGATACTTCAACGCGATACAGTCGGACACGCTTCCTGTTATTTTATTTTTTTTTCCGAGCCTAACAGCGAGGTAAACATTATGCCACGTGTATAATCCGCAGCTTACCTTGACCGACAGCCATCGTTTATTTGCATTTATTTGCGGCCTCATCTTCCTGTTAGCACTATAGTGTGATATACAAATACCTTGTTTCTGTATCATATGATGGCTAGTGTTCTTTCAGTGCTATACCTATTTTTAGTAACTTTTTTAACTGTTTACATATTAAATATTTTGCATATGACAAAATCTTCTAAAGATAGTATTCTCTTTTTTATTATATTCGTTTGTACTATTCACAAAGTCCCCGAAAGAAATGGCAGGAACATTTCGGATTTCTCCATGTCACAGTAATATTATTTTTAAATTCTACATTTAATTAATAATTCTTTAATTGCGAGTCCTAAACTAGTTGTTTTTAACATTAGTAATTGATAAAAGTAAAATAAAGTCCAATAAGTAATGTGATAGTTGAAATGCCACTTATGTTATATCGTCAGATTAAAAAAATGCCGTAGATTCCAAAAATATACGTACTTTTCTTATCTATCTAAAAAAAAATAAGGGGGAAAAGAGGGGTATAGGTACCATAAATCTGTGTGACACTGACTGATCCTTTTGGCGAATTCAATTTTATACAAACAAGTTAAAAGGTTTTCCATCATAGGGAAAAAGTTTTTTGCGCATTTATATTTAGAATTGCATCATAATACACAATAAATGTTTAAGTATTACTTTTCATAAATAAAGTGGATACTCGAAGCGGATGATTCTTTATGAAACATCGTGAAAATAATTGTTTTGAAAAAAACATTGATCTCATTTAGATGTTCCAAGAAATATATAGGAAACACTCTATATACTAGTATTTCGGCTTATTAAGCCTTTTTCAATAGAGTTGATGTCTATTACTAAATGTTTCCAAGCGCGTTTTCGTTATTTATTTGTTTACGAGCACCTACCCCCGATTGATCCTACCATCTGGTAAAGCCCGAGTTTTTAGTACCTTTTCTAAGGAGGGCGAAAGTGTAAAATCTATCTGATCATTCGTAGTACAAGGATTTCTAATTACTTAAATGTTTTTTAATTTCTAATTGCTCTAACAGATCTAAGCGCTTTCCTTTCTTTTCACGATGCAGTACCTTTACATTTTTCTGATCTATAAAATGATTGTGTTCTATACAATGCGTCGAAAATCCTGAATTTTTTGGTTTATTTAATATGGATTTTTTATGTTCTTTTACTCTAGTTTCAATACTTCTACCGGTTTGACCCACATACACGGCATTACAATCCGCGCAGTTAATTTGGTATACTCCCGATTGTTTTAATTTATTAACCCTTTCTTTGTTGTTTATCAAAATCCTCCCAATAGTACGCCTGTTGACATTAATCGTTTTACACCCGTTTCGTTCTAATCTGCGAGCTATTTTTTCACTATAATCTGGGACGTGAATATAACTATAGGTGGCTTCTTTTTCCCGAATCTTGTAAAACTCCCGACGAATTAATTCCCGAAAACAAAAAACAAAAAACAAAAACAATTATTACTTTTCCTTCAAACTCCATAATGGACAGATTCCTAAATAAAATTACTGTAGGTGAGGAAGTAGACTATCGTTGTGTTATACAACAAATTTAACAATTTGTAATAAAAATTCAATGTTTTGAGTTTTGACACATCTGATGTAATTTTAAGGTTCAAGTTTACATCGCAGCAGGAGGCGCCTGTTAGATTTGGAAAATTGTAAATTGGCCTGGTATTCTGGTATGATCAAAAACTTTTTTTAACCGCTCTGTATATATTTTTTTAGAAATATCATAGAATCCCCAATCAAAAAAGCATGTTTAAATAATACCCTCCATATAATTTACGTTAATATTGCAAGATGAAACTGAAAGTACAGTTGCAATGCAAGCAAACTACCCTCCCTATGTATTCAACAACCATACTTGTTGCAACATACAGAAACACATGACGCGAATAATCGCGTAGCGTAGATAAGAAACTACCGGTATCATACGAACAAGAAGTATTTAATGCAAATGAACACGTACTTCCACAAATCCTTGTCGTGAACTGTCGAGCTTTCTGCAGGAATTTTCTCGTCTTATTGCATAATACAAGAACCGAGTATATTCTAACTGATTTTAATCCCGTTATGTACCAGTTGACGTGTTCCTTATGCTGTGCTGGTATAATCGCATTATCGAGTTAACGATCTGTGGCGGAAATGCAAGATCTGTTGTGACAATGAAACTGGCAAAAAATGTTGAAGTTGACGGGCTGAAATAAACCGCCACCGAGAAAAACACGCACATCAGCGGATTAAGAAAGTATTATTAAGTATTTAAAATGTAAACAAAATGTTCTATTGATCTTTAGTTTAATTTAAACGTCAGTATACAAATGTGTGATGAGTTTTGAGTTATGATCCCACTTGGTGTTTCTTACGAGTCCCATATAGTACTTTTTATGGTTGAGTAGTGCTCTAAACTCCCCTAATATTCCCGTTTCAACAAATGTGGTCAGAACATGTTAGTTATAAGTAGTGTTATCAAATGTCCGGACATTTAAAAATTGGACAAATGTCCAGACAACTGTCCGGACATTTTAGACACTTATATGGACATTTTAGAAAATGAAATATAACAGATTTACGGTACAGCACATGTCGTAAGCTTCAAGATGATACCAAATACTTATATATTCGTAGAATATATTCTCGGAAATACAAGCATTAGGTGAAAAATCAATATTTTCGTAACAATTTTCAATTTTCGTCTACCTTTTACCAGCTTATGGTTAACATAGTAAAAAATTAAGTGTTAATTACGAAATTAATTTGAAGAAGTTTAAGTTTCTACTGTGTACATGTGAAACGAAATGAAATAAATAAATTATAGAAAAAGAAAACTAAAAAAAAAAAATTATTTTTATTTGGAGTTACACGTACAACATATAACATATACAGGGTCCTGCACCACAGCTCCCTTCTTTTGTAGCTCATGAACCGGTGCCTTTATAAATTTCGTTCAAATTTGACTGCAAACTATTCGTAGAGAGGCACATTTTGAAAATATTTTCAAATATACAGGGTGCTCTAAAAACATGTACCATACTAAAGTTATGTTTTTTAATGGAACACCCTGTATATTTTTTCATTTTTGGATTCTACAGAAAATTCTAAACACATTTCATGTAGGATGTCCTATACCTATCTTCAACATTTTTTTGAAATATTGACAGGTGAATATTGACATTTTTGCAACTTTGACATCCTGTAAAATCTAAGCGGTTTGAGATCAAGCAAAACGGTTTCCACATTCCTATCTTAACTTTTCATAAGCTATCGTTTGGTACTAATTTCAAATTTATACAGGAATCAAAAATTTTAAAAATTTTCAGAAAATTTTAAATTTTTGGATAATTCTGAAATTAGTACCAAACGATAGCTTATGAAAAGTTAAGACAGGAATGTGCAAACCGTTTTGCTTGATCTCAAACCGCTTAGATTTTACAGGATGTCAAAGTTGCAAAAATGTCAATATTCACCTGTCAATATTTCAAAAACAGTTGAAGATAGGTATAGGACATCCTAAATGAAATGTGTTTAGAATTTCAGGTAGAATCCAAAAATGCAAAAATATATAGTGTGTTCCATTTAAAAAAACATAACTTTAGTATGGTACATGTTTTTAGAGCACCCTGTATATTTGAAAATATTTTCAAAATGTGCCTCTCTACGAATAGTTTGCAGTCAAATTTGAACGAAATTTATAAAGGCACCGGTTCATGAGCTACAAAAGAAGGGAGCTGTGGTGCAGGACCCTGTATATGGCATATGGCACA
Organism: Pogonocherus hispidulus; assembly: GCA_963924545.1. Lineage (NCBI taxonomy): Eukaryota > Metazoa > Arthropoda > Insecta > Coleoptera > Cerambycidae > Pogonocherus > Pogonocherus hispidulus. Next base: position 12,958,515 of record OZ004699.1, read on the forward strand.
CAGTAAATATTCAAAAAATAAACTTTTCAAATTCTGTAACATTTAAAAAATTAAATTATACAGGATGAATCACGAGTTCTGCTATATATTTTGGTATCTTTGTTATTTGAAAAGATACGAAGTTGGTTAAATTAGAGAAAAGCTGAGCAATTAGTAGCAGTAAATAGAGGTCCCGGAAAATTGTTGAAAAAACCAGCGGTTCTCATATTTAGCAAAACGATTAATTTTCAAAAAACTTAAATGAGCTCTAGCTCCGTTATTTACAGAAATTTTGAAATAAAAATTTATTTCATGCATACATACATGCATAATTATTTTTGTTTTAATGCAACCAGTAATTTTTTCTGCTAGATTCTGATATATGAATATCATCTTTTGTTTTTCTTATGGACGCCATATTAGAATTTGACGTGGTTAGATAGAGAAAAATCAAGGAATTCGGCGATGTATAATACTTAGGGTTTTGAATGTAATTAAGGTTTATAATTAGATGTTAGGTCTATAATTTTCTATGTAGTTTCTTGCCATTTATTGACTTTATTATAGTGTCTCCAAATCAGAGTTTCTAATGTAACCATCTTTAAGCCCAAATAATTGGAGAAAAAACCACAAAAAGACTATAGAAAACAATCTCAAGAGATTGTGACAATTTTGAATTGGATTTTTAGGTTACCTCAGTTAGCTGAAAATAGCGGTAATTATAAATCTGAAGAAAGCTGGACAGATACGATAAATGTCTAGACATTTTCATTCTGTCCAGACATTTTTGGACACACATGTCCGGACATTTAAGGACATTTATATAAGTGTCTGCCAACACTAGTTATAAGCATTAATGTAAAAATTATTTAAATATTATTCTGAGTAAGCTTTGAAAAGGTGTATTTTAAATGATTAAATAGTGTTATTCAATTAAAACAAATTAATTAACTAACTTTTCTCTGCGCTGTGTTACATGAAATATCTGATAGAGCATAGGCCAAATTATGATGGATATTCGTCAACAACAATCTGAATACGCCTTCTACGATCTAGAATAAACCTCCGGATAAACCATTTTGACCTCACGTTAATATTTCCTAATTTTTATCGTCTGTGCTACTTTTTTATGTAAATTATGAACTTCCGTATTGATCCTACCTAACATAATGTTGCCCCCAAAACTAGAAATGTAAATATAAATTTATTTTCGTGTAATGCCATTATTTTAACGTTGACTGACTATACGAGAACGCTTCAGTACAACAGAACCCAAGAAATGCAGAAACCTTGATATAACTCAATATTATTATGTCCTTGATTGTTATTGGGAAATACACCATAAGTTCTTTGAAAATTTGGTTTATATAGACTATATCTAAAAGCTATCGGAAATATTTTCTATTAAACTTTTTGCTTCGCTGGAAATTACTTAACTTTCGATCGTTATTGGGACTAATGTTAAGAGTTTGACCTTGACACAGGGCCCTTATAATTAGTTGTAAAAGGAGCAACTAATCATCTGGGCAAAACCCATGACTATCTAGTGTCCGGGCAGTTATACAAGTACAACTATTGCCCATGTGACAAGACGTAGGTAATGTGTTTTCATAACAGTTTATTAATAAATAATAATTGCAAATTTATATAGCATTTAATTCCTTAGTAAACTATTAATACCTACCTACTGCGGTTTGTTATGACAAGATTGTTATGTATTTTTGTTGATAACTGTTTTTCCTTCGGTTGATGTTTCAGGGATTTACTTCCTTATTGGTTTTACTCAGCGCCAGAATACAAAATCGCAGGAATATCTTGACGATTTCACAAATAGACAGCTAATATAATCAAATGGAGGTCGTTTTAAAATTGGCGCATCCGCCAATTGTTCTAATCTATTTGCATTGCGTGACAAGTGCGTGTGCGCGACCACATATATAAGTGTAACCCATAAACTTGTCAACGCTATAGTAACGATGTCGTGGTTGTTCATTAGGATGCTTTTTCACGGATCGGCAATTATATGGTCGTGCGGATCCCCGGCGAGATCTTATTTGAATGTATTCGCATTCTAAAATCGTCAAAACTTGGGTGATAGAAATTAAGAGGAAAAATTCGATAATTCGAAAACTGTTACAGATGTCACCCAAACTTTTTTTAAAACATTTTTCAATATCTATGCTACGTTTCATTCGTTGCATATTTAAATAAATCTTTATACAAATTGTGAATATTTTACATAGCCTCCGCATGTCGAAGTTTGTCTTGCATCATTTTAAAAATTTTAACTTTACGTCATTCGTTTGGAGCGGTTACCTTAGCTAAGCGCCATTTGAAAAGCTTAGGTTTTGTGCATAAGTGGTTAAAATTTCAGGGCGGTGTCTAGCTTTTTTTTAATGGCTAATGACGATGTACACAGTAAAAAAAGACAAATGGTAAAATTACTAAATGGTAATCGTAATTTGCTGTAGTGTTATTTTTAACACGAACTGGGTAGTATAATAACTAAACCTTTAGAACTCATATTACACGAACGATATACCCGCCAAGTTTGTAGAAGTACTCATAAATTGTAGTAAAATTTACAAAACCCTGTGTTAAAAATGAATCAATCCGCCATAAAAACTGAATAATTACACGGTGAATAATTAACTATTACACATTACCTTGTAAAATCTACTGTGTTAAATTACTTTTATGTAATGTAATAATACACCGATTTGTCTAACACTGCCAAGTGTGGACTATATACAGACTGATGAGTGTGGATTCAGTGTTAAAATCAGTCGGATTTTTTTACTGTGCATATCGAAGTTTGTCTTTCATAATTTTAGAAGTTTTAACTTCGCTTCATTTTTTTTTTTTTTTTGGAGCGGCATTCGAAGCGCTTAGGTTTTGTGCATAAGTGTTTAAAATTTCAGGGCGGTGTCTAGCTTTTTTTTTAATGGCTAATGGCGATATATGTACTCAGAAACACATGTTTTCGAATTATGCATATTGCTTAGTCTAAGGCCATTTTAAAAAATTGACCTAATAATAAAAGTTGTAGATCACACCACATATGCCCCAAATTTACAAGATGGCATAGATTTTATCTCCCCGTCTATATGTATTGCGTCACTCGACTCATAAATTGGTCCCCATATACGAATGTAAACGTTTCCAATGTTAAAAACCGTATTTCAATTAATTTCCAACAAGGATCTACAGTCAGTTTCAAAATTTGTTATAGATGTGTCAAATTGAAATGTTTTGTTATATTATAATTAATTTAATAGTCTCTATTTTTTGCATTTCATTTAATATTAGATTTAATTCAAACAATTACAATAATATTTATGAGACGTTTACAAACAAATATTTCCGTTGGAATGTTATTGGTGGATAATTGATAATATTTAGTGGATAATTGTGAAATTATAATTGACTTAGATTAGTTGAAAGCTACCCTACCCGCAAGGAAAATATTGGTCACCATTTATCGAGGAATCTCATCATGTTTTATATAAAAAGTGCGTATGCACTACTTCTATGATTTCTGATGACATTATGTGTAGGTATTTACCCACGAGCAGTTAGTTCAGCACCAAAACATGGTCAATTTATTAGCAGTAAACCATAAAGGTGTGTGTTTGGAAGCTATACAAATCTACTCAGTGGTAATTAATGCTCCTTGATGTTAATAGCAGAATGGGCGGGTACGAATAGGCCGTTACATGATGCAGTAGTGAGAGGCAATGAATTACTCCCCGATTGTGATCTTTATTAACTAGTCTTTGGCCTTTTTCTAGCTTCCTGCACACAGCGATTACCGTTAAATCTTATTTGTCGGATTGAATATTCTTATAGTGCTAATTTTATGATCAGTTTATATACACGCAGAGATGAAATATTGAATTGAATTAAAGCAAAAAATTTCACGTAACAACAACATTAAAATGTACTTCTATTTTTGCTTGAAACACTGGAAAGTGAGATCTAAAGAAATATACAACATAAAAATAGAGATACAAAATTATGGTTGTGAAATATTAGGTGGTTAAGTGGAAGAGCGACCTTGTCGAAATTCGCCATCCTGTGTTACTTTTGTATTCAACTGTTACTTTTGTTAACAATAAAGGCACTATTATTATTAGGTATTATTATTATTAAATATGAAAGTTCAGATATCTTAAAAAATATCATTCGTCAAACAATTCACGCTGTATAAAACAATAATAATAGGTAATAAGAATATCTCTATCCCTTATTCTCATCTCGATGATGAGCCGGAAGTCAGAGACTTGTGTGGCAGAGAGAGCGGCATATTATTATTTTGCGAACCGCGAGTGCGCCCAGGAACGACTTACGAAGTTATAACTTTAACTACCATTTATTAGGTGAATAAGAGAAACCTGGAAAACCTTATTAATTAAAATGCCTTTACGAATACGTTCAAGAACTTATTAATAAAAAAATTGGCAACTGGAAAGGAAGTTGTTAGATTATTTGAAAATGTTTATTTAATTTAAACAATATGATAATTGTAAAGAAAATACAAGGATATTGGCTTTAATTTTACTGTTAAACCAAACATTCTAAACACGTAATTAAAAATCTATGATTTGAATAAAGTGGCATAAAATCGATTTTGATTGGATCTGCTAGATAGGAACAATTTTTTGCTAAAAAATATTGTATTCGGATTTTTTTGTTAAGGAAGTTCATATTCTGGAAATTAAAACGAAAATGGAATTATTCGAATTATAATTACAAGTAAATTGAGTATCAGACTTGCTGATACATAAATAGCTTCCTCCCGATCCCCAGAATTAAGTACTTCAATCTCTTTATAATTACGTAAGTAAATTACCCTGAATTTGAATAACATCCAAACTGCTGTAGATAACTTGACGCTTCCATAAAAATAGAACTTCAAAGGAATAAAGCCTGGTATTTCCCAGTTTCGTGTATTTCCAAATGGTTACTAAGTACGCACACTTCTTCTTTAGACGTAAACAAAAACAAAAATATTAAAACTAAAGCGAAGTATGGGAATATACAGGGTGCCCATTATTTATCTCCTTACGTGGCTAACTTTGTTAATAGTGGAGATAGAGAATTGGTTAAATTAGCAAAATTGGGCAGAATTATAAGAGGAATTCAGTGCCTCTTTCAAATTTAATTTTAATTTTCAACTTTTCGAAATATTTTGATAAAACTGAAAATCGCCAAAATTTTTAAACTCGGATATCTCGAAAACTGTAAATGATACAAATAAAATAAAAATACTGTGTGATAGTGTTTGTTACGTGGCATTAAGCAGTGATATTGAAAATTTCACGGGCATCGTTGTTTTTGAGAAAAAAAATAAAGTTACGTTTTTTTAAATGGCAACCACAGTTGGCTATGGTATCAATAAAAAGCTTATTTTTTTGTGATTTCAAAAATATAATATTTAACAAATCTTCTCTTTCTTCGTTTGTGTACATTTCACAATAACTATTTTAAGATGAACGTTTAATTTTGACGTTTATTATGTGACTTTAGTGTGATCTGACATTTATATTTTATCGTTGTTTACTAATCTACGTTTGTTTTTCATAGCTTACTATGTTAATAAATTATTTGTTCATTACAGTAAACAAAAGAAAAGAGAAAGGTATATTAAATATTATATTTTTGAAATCAGAAAAAAATAAGCTTTTTATTGATACCATAGCCAACTATGGTTGCCATTTAAAAAAACATAACTTTATTTTTTTTTTCTCAAAAACAACGATGCCCGCGAAGTTTTCAATATCACCACTGAATTCCACGTAAAAAACACCATCACAGAGTATTTTTATATTATTTGTATCTCTTATAGTTTTCGAGATATTCCGAGTTTAAAAATTTTGGCGATTTTCAGTTTTTCCAAAATATCTCGAAAAGTTGAAAATTACAATTAAATTTGAAGGAGGCTAATTCCTCTTGTAATTCTGCAATTTTGATAATTTAAACAATTCTCTATCTCCACTATCAACAAAGTTAGCCATTTAAGGAGATAGATAATGGGCACCTTGTATACAGTAAAATTATTTAATTAATTGTTAAACACTCATAATATTGTATAGGTACTCCTTGTAATGTGGTTTGCATTTATATATTTTTCTCATTTATGGCAAAATTGACTTATAAGTAAATAAAATTATATACTTAACATGTCAGATAGTATTATTTGTAAAGATAAGCTTAGTATTACGCAGCTCTATTTGTTGCTTTCAAATTTAAATGGAACGGTCATCTTTGAGAACTGCAAAAGATCATTGTGTCTTTATCCTCATTTTAGATTGTTCATCCTGGCGATCGACAGCGGTGAATCCTATTTTCATACTACTTTCAGTAGTAACAATGTATCATATTATGATGCATTAATAAAACATTTAGTGACTTGATATTTGACGAAAAGGATTTCTCTAGTGTACTCTCTGATAATAGTATACTTTTAAAATTATTTAAGATTAAGATAATTTTAAGATTTTTTTAAAATCCGTTTGAGTAATCGGCTGTATAGATAATTTTCTTAAGCGCCAGTTTATGACTATAACATCAGATTTTTATACCAGAGACTTCATATATTTAATTACCGTAGATTTTTTTTCAGAAATTACCAATTTATAAAAGTAAATAATAAATATTTTTTCGTACAAAGTTCTCGAGTTTTCCATGAAAGAAACTCTAAAGCGAAGGCTTCTACTAATTCCTTCACTTCATGTTCCAACCTCAGTTTTAATTGAATTTCCACTAACTAAATATCTACAATAACTAAAATTGTTACTAATAACCGAGCTAATTACCTTTGCAACTTTTATAACCACAAAAACCACATTAAAGTTAAAAAATGAACAACCTATATAGTGAAACGTCTTTTTTGGACTTGTGTTACTTCTCCTTACAGCTCATGCAAGCAAGTCGGTTCATATTCATGTTATAGTAATAGTCAACTGTAATAGTGGATGTTTATTTGTTCCTTTTCATCCGTCTATAAAGTGAAGAGTTTCCTTTTCCCATATGTTGTGTAATAGAAGTGCAAAATTTTCTTTCCCTTTCACTCATTTACTCCTTACATTTAAAACAATTGCGAATTGCCCTGCATACCTTTTTTCATCTTGAATCTCTTCATTCTAGGCGTTTCAGTTGCAATCTTTACCAACAATTTGAGGCGCCCGATCTCTACTTAGAAAACAAATGATTCATACCTTATCGGAACGACATATACACACTGGTAGATTTCCACGAAGCGATAATTAAATGAGCTGGTTGAGCTTCTATTTGGCAAATTTGATACACTCAGTGTCTATCGGTGGTGTGAGATGGCTGGTTGTGATTTTTTTCGTCGTCGTAGCTGCACGTGTTTGCTCAGAAGCGATTAATAGTGATAAAAGTTTTCATGGCGTTTCTGACTGAGTGATCATTTAAATTGATTGTTTGAGATATCTATCATTATTGGAACAGTTATATACATATTTTCAACGAAATAAGCACAAGGTTAGTAGTTCACTATTTAAGTTTATTTTTAAATTCCAGATTTTGTTATCGTAACTTGGAACGGGATATATTGCAAACAGTTTTTCCTCATCAGTGAAATGGTGCCATAATTAATACTGTATGCAGCACTTGTCGCTGTAAGTCACGTCATCATTTATAACTTGACAGATGTTGGCTTTGATACGTGTAAAAACCTGTTGATTCTTCTTTATATTCATTCTGTCACTTTGGAAAGTATAAAAAGTGAACTTCTACACCCAAAGAAACAGTAGTTTGACACCTAGTTTTGCCCAACCAAAAATAAATTTCTTACGGTGAAAAATCATATAATTATTACTATACACATCAATTTTTGTTTGACGTTTCGAAAGAAAATCTATATTTTCATATATTCATATATTGAAGACAACCAACATGTAAAAATGAGTAGGTATATGTCTCGAAGATAATGCCACAAATACTAATAAATAGTTAAATACGGAAAATTGTGTAAACACCTAGTTAGGTATAGGTAAAACGTTGTTCAAAACTAGGAACAAGTTTCGACAAATTGTTACTATTGGAAGTTAAATGAGAAAAAATTGAGAATATATTAAAAATAATATCCCTAAGTACATAGTTTATCATATGTTAGTATTTCAAAATGATAATATTCTATATTAGTATATTATTAGTATATTATTGTATAATACTGTGTATCATACAATTCCAATAGTTTATTTGTTCAAAGATAATAAAATTAGAATACCTACAGATATGATAAATTCAGTACATTCATGAAGCTATTACATGAAGCAGATATACAAATTATGAAAATAAAATGGAACCAGTAATAAAATATAAAATTTAGAGATAGTCCATTCAGGATAGTCAGAATTCAGGAAATATGAATTCTTACAAGGCAGTTATTTTATGATTATTATTATTATTATTATTATTATTATTATCATATACTCAATGCTTAGTTATAGAAATATATTATAAACAATATAAGATGTATTAATCTGGACAAGAAGAAGGTAAAAATTAAATAGCTATTTAGGATTTTTTGGCCAAACAACAATTTTAGCGGTTAGCTGTATTTCAACTTAGCTTAGCCTTTCTTGGTGTACGTTCGATAATAACTTTTCAGATTTTCGAAAAAGAGCCAAGATACTTGTGGATGCGTTAACAATGAAGTTTTATCGAATCAGCTTGTATAACATGATTCATAGTTATTGTAATATTGTGCAATGTTTGGTGTTTGATATAAAATTAGTCGTGTTATTACGTGTAACTTTCAGTTGCATCTTGATCTGTATTAATTGGTTTTGGGGGATCTACAGGAAGATTTGAGGTGGTAAAAGGAACCGACATATCCTAATATCGAACCAGCAATGGATGAATTGAACCGGATGGTTTAACCGCCAAAAATGTTATTGAATTAATTTAAATATGGTTAAATTATAAGACACTAAGACTTTTAGTCACCAGATGATACCTATAATTATATGGGATCATCATAAAGTAAGGGGTATACTTTAACGTACAGATTCATCAACGAGGCCTAAGTTAGTCCGACTAGCGAAGATTACGCGAAAAATTTGCGCCTTTGTTGCGCGGGTTAAAATAAAAGGTGTAGTCGGCGGTGCAAACTTGGTTAGTCCGACTAACGCCTTACGCCCCTTTCATGAATCCGGGTGTAAAGTCTTATATAGTCAAGAGTCTTATATATATATTTAAGAAATCAAGCTAGTGGCAAAAAGTAAATTGGAATCTAGTTGTTTCAATCATTGGATTTTACTGTATCTATATATGGAAAACAAAAGAGTTGTTGTGTCAACTGCTGTCAAACGTACTCATTGCGATTTAGAGAATTATTCTCAAAATAAAACTCACGTAAACGTGAATTGAAATGGCCTCCAAGATCGCCTGATCTTAACCCAGCGGATTAGTGGCTATGGGGTTATTTAAAAAATTTTGTGTTTAGAATACGACCATCAACAACGCTGGAAGAATTAAAAGACCATTAGGGAGCAAATTGCTGCAATTGAACCAGAAATGCTGAATAATGCTGTGTACAATTTGGAGAAACGGTTGGTGATTGTACAGCAGCAAAATGGACGAGATATTGAACATTTGCGTTAACCACTGTTGGACGTAGAAACCCTATTGTTTAAGCAATCGAATTTCTTTCACATTCTGTTATTAACTTAATTTGTTAAAAATACATAAGCTGAAATATAGCCCTTACTTTATGATAACCTTGTATATGCATTACCTAAATAGGATACCTACGTAGAGTTGCAGCTCAAAATAAATTGCATAAAGTGTATCACATCTGATTTCTATTTCAGCATTTTTAGTATTATTTGCAGGTCTTGCCAAATCAATTTCTTTGTGAGCAAAATTGATTTGCACATATAATAATGGGTTTAAGTACCATTAGAATTATCTTCTTTTCTATCTCTAACCTACAAAACAGCGTCCGCAGTATTGCTGCATATGATTCTTTTACTGCACGCGCAGTTTTAAATGCAGCGCAGTGTGAAAGACAATTTTCAATGCTGCTAAAAAATATTCATTTCGACGAAACTTTTGCAGCGGTTGCGAATGCAGTATTTGGTTAAAGAACACCCCAATAACAGTTGAGTGAGGTTATGTTAAAATATTATGACATTAAACAAAATTTTAATTTTAGCTTTAAACAGTATAAATGGAAACGGGATGAGGAGATTATTATCTTAACTGAGATGGTATATGATTAAAAAATAAATACGTGCTTTCAAAATGTCATTTTTTGCATTATCCTATAGAACTACAAAAGAATCTATTAATATTAAAGCATTATTGATATCAACCTGCTTAACTTATAATACCTTTAGATAATCCTTTGGTCCAAAAATTAATCGAATCCAAATCATGTACATATTATAAAGATATTCAAACCTTTCTAACTGCCTGCATTTTTTAGGCATTAGAAAGCTGTTGTAGCTGCTGAAAATTTAAATATCTTTTAATAAAAAAGTTTTATTAAATAAGGTACAACTTGAAGTTACAATATTCTATAAATGTGGATAATAAATAATGAAAGAACAACTTAAAATACAAGTGCTTCGTGATTTTTAATATATTTAACCATTAAATATTAATAAACCAAATACCAGGGCACTGGTCAGTTCCCAAAACCTCCGATCTTATGACACTGTCACAAACTTTGCCCATTATTCTTTCTGAAACAATGAAGTAGTCTAATCGCCCAGAAAATAAATAAAGTAGACAATAAAAAAATTATTATACACTCACATTATATTACCACCCAATATTTTTAGCTCTTGCATTTCCTTTGTAAGTCCAGGAAGTGTACATATCTGTTTTTTCTGGATACAGTTCTCTAAATGTATTGTAGCGACCTGCGACCAACATACACAGTTCGATCGGTCGCATCGCTACATCTCACCACCACTGAATCCCAGCAGTAGGAATCAAATAGATCTTTCACAGAGGAAAAAGAGAAGATGGCAAACTTTGAATGGATATATTGATACTGAAGCGAGCTCGTGCTCGTGAAATGAGCCATATTGAAGAAGGGTTGTCACTCTTTCTTCTTTCCAGCCCTAGGCTGGATTCACTAGGTTTTCAGTTTGTCATCTTCTTTTTCCTCTGTGAAAGATGTATTTGATTCCTACTGCTGGAATTCAATGGTGGTGAGATGTAGCGATGCGACCGATGTAGCGAACAAGTTGCTGGTAATTTCAAGTTTTTATAATATCTTCTAGAATTAACTATTCAGTATATGAATTGTAGAGGTCACTCAGAACAATCTATAATCATAGAAGAAATGTTTGTCTATGCTATAATCATAAAGCTTGCTTCGATAAATCTTAACTGCCTCATTTGTTAAAAGAAATCTTAATGAAATTTGGTGAAATTTAGGGAATTTACAGAAAAAACGTGTAGGTAAAAAAACAAACGAAAAATGAAGGAAATGAAAAATAAAATAATAGGATGACGGAAATCGGGTATGGATTTATTTCAGTGGAAACACTGAAATGAAATGAAACACACTAAGGAAATGTGTAAACATCGATGTAGATATTTTCTTTATTACCTTGATCATGCATCCATAGTAGGCTTGGTGCTAGTACAATGTGATGTAGTTATTCTTACACAGGTCTTAGTTTAGCTTTATATTTGAAATTTTTGCAAAAAAAAAGGTAAAATTCAATTTATACCTTTTAAAGACTGACATAGTATTTTATAACCCTTGAAAACTTATATCAATATCAATATATCTACATATATAATGTGTACATGGTGATAACATTTTTTAAGGTATATTTTTTTATATTATTTTTTGGCTCATTTAACGGTTTACACATTGTTTTTTAGAAATTAATCCAAGAAATTAACTTGTTACCAGTAGTTTTCTCATTAACTATTAGTGCTTACAAAAAAAATAAATTCAATAATGCTGGAACCATATTTATTCAAAGAAATTACATCTCGGACAGTATATATAGATATTTAATCAAAATATTCACTATTACAGACCATTTGTATCGCGGTGTAGATCTAAAACAAAGAGCACATTATTAATAACAAAAATATATAAATTTATTACTTTACCTTTTGCGGGTTTGTTAGTTCCTTTATTTTCTGGCCTTTATAATTCATTGAAATATAGCGGACCCGGTCCTTAAACCTTCAAGAATCACCGTTGGCATAAAGGGTATGGAATGGCATTTCTTTATTATGTAGATAGTTCTGAAACAATAATAAGAAATTAGTTAGGTTAAGCTTGTAAATAAAACATCTAATTTTATATCAACAATAATTAAGCGTAATAACCTTACATAGTAACGGAGCAGCATAAAATTAATACGTTTGTCCTAGCTTTAGGCTGCTGATGACCCTCATGTCGGGACTCACATTCTTATTGTTGTAAACAATGCCGGCTTCAACTATTTTTCTAGGGAAATTAGGTTTCATCAATGCTAGGTATCTGTCAGACGTCAGTTAATCTTGGATCCTTGTCTTACGCTTAGGTTCCACTTCTTGCCTCTTGGCCACCCATACGCTGCGAACCAGCCTAAGAAAATCTAGGCATGTTTTATAGATCCGACTACTGACTTCCTACTTTTCAAATATACTCGGCTCAGCGTCACCCTAACGTTTATTCCTTTCGTTTTTTTGGCAACTTGTTTACCGCTTTTCCACCTTTCTTGGATTGTTTTAGAGTTATAATGATTTGTGGTAAAGTCTGTACGAAATTACTTTATACCTTTTGAATGTATCCATAGTTTTGTATATTTTCACATACCATAATTGGTCGTTCGATGAGGCTAACCATAGACATATAATACTAGGCTAACCGTAAAAATATGAATTACTGGTATTTTCCCATTATTCACTGCGCAAAATCTACTTGGCTGGTCAAATTAGATATTAAATAAATGAAAATTCTCTCTTTTGGTACATTCACATAGATAATTTTACTTAGTTTATTAATTGGGTAAATTAATTGGGCTATTTCTCTATAGTCAGAAACTTAAACCTGATAGACAGAATTTTTCATTTATTATGATCTAATGAATTTAATTGATAGCTAATTCAAATGGAAATAAATTCAACCAGATATATATACCATATACATTGACACTAAAGATAATGTTGTGACGTAAGTGCAATGTGTCATTAAATAGTTTGCAATGAAATCGAATACTGCAAATACAGTGTTTAGGAATGCCATGGAGCCGACGCAATTCTTTGCTAAACGTCATTCTATAGAAGTCAACAGATCTTGCAAGAAGAAAGTAAAATGACTCATCTCAGACACTAGCAGCAGAAAAAGTAATGAGTATCTACTGTGAGAACCACATTATATTTTTATTATTTTATCGCGATAAATATGAGGAAACGTATTTTTTTTATAAATCCTAAAATAAAAGGTTCTTCTTTCTATATTTTGTTAAACTCTCTTTTATTGGAATACACAAACTTTATAGGAAATTGCATTGATTATATAGACGATCTTGGAGATAATCTTCAATATTAATAATTCAATAAAAAAAACAAAAAAGGGGACTTTCAGCCAGATACATGGACAAATATCCTACGTTTCATGGTTACCTAATACCCAATATCAATTTCCTATTTTAATTTTATTGTATGGATTGGTTTTATTTATTCATCTTTTATATTGTTTAAGAATACAATGTACGAGTAGTTTGAGTCCTCTTCTTTTGTGTTTTATTCAAAAAATAAATTCCATTGCAACAGCCAACAACTTTTCCAATATCAAATTAATTCAGTTTTCTCGGTTAATCCTGACAAACGAATCCTCACAGGCTGTGGAATAAAAAGTCCCATTATTTTAGGAAATATTACAGATAATAATAATTGTTATTCATTTACAGATCTGACGCGAGTAATAAATACAAAAAGAGAGGACTACTGTGTTTCTCACCACTTATTAATATGAGACAGAATTATGTTTCGTTTCGACTCGGCTTGAATCTTCCTTTCGACTGCTTGTATCTATCTAGTCCGCCACGTCTAGTCTCGATTATTCAAGGCGAGACGTGATCGATGATTGTCTCATCCATGCGGCAACACTAAACTAAACGGAAATATAATACTGCATTAAATAAAAAAAAACTGTCTAGAATGACACTGACGGGATTTGAGATACCTTCCAAAAAAATACCTCACCTTGTACTTTATACTTTGGAAGTTTAATTAAAGTAATCGCTATTATAAAGAAAGTGGTTGAATAATATTTTTATTATTTCAATAACGAATACATCGAAGTAATGTTTCTGCGAAGGCAAAACCTCAAGTATTATTGACGTCATACTTTAACATCATTTGGTATAAAATGATACAGGTATAAACAAACGTTGACGTGTGCATTCCGCCAATCGACAAACTGTATATGATCCAAAACTTTGCAGGTCTTTATATATTCATCACATTACAATCGGATCCTGATTAGATTCCAAACATCATGATCATAACACTGACGTAATTTTCCACATAACACCAAGAAATATACTGCACTCGACGCGCGTTTCGGCAACCAAGTTGGCACCATCTCCCGATGATGTTGACATGCATCGAGTGCAGTATAATGTTTTGGTGTTATATGAAGTTCTTTCCAGCAGCGATCACAGACTGGTTTGTACGATCAGAGGGCATGCGCTGTTCAAAATTCGTTCCAGAAAGCAATCCGCAGTATTTTTTATCGAAAATTTGTTATTCTAACAACAGTTTCTTACAGTTTCAAACGATTTGAGAATCAGGATTTTGTGCGGATTCGTCAGACCGTTTTCTTAGGGCATGCGCAGAATAACGTGATTTGTACTTGTGGTAACAGTACTTGTGGTACAGTGTGGTAAAATGGATCAAAAACATACATACAAACACACTGTATATCTAATATGGGTGAAGGAAATTATACAGGGTTATTCAGAACTGATCCATAATAAAATTTGGCGATGTTCAACATACATGTACAAATGTGGTAGTGCAAAAAAAAATTTTTTTGGCGGGGTCTTAAAACTATTTAAAAATTTTTCATTGCACGCCGCTGGATACTGGTCCACTGTAATGGAGTGACCTTGGGACTGACAATGCAAACTGGCTAGCACAAAAAAAACTTCGGAAGATCTGAGAGTATACCGACACCTGGCGCAAAAAAGATTTGCAGCGTTTTTACTTTAAAATAAACTTAAAGATAGACAGATCTGACCAAAGTGACGTGTCTTTAAAATGAATAAAATTTTGTTACACTAATTTTGAAGAATTGCGCTACTTGCTTACTAGGTATTAGAAACGTGAAATTTAGGTATAAAAAATGTGCATATACCTTGTTACAAAAGCTTTTCGAAATAATATTCCTCGACTTGTCAATTTTGGGCACGCCTTATCCAATTTTGTCGCACTAAACCGAATGTTCCTCCTGGTTGCTGATCTTGTAAACGCAAATTATTAAGTAAATTGGGGATTTTCAGCATTTTGCTGCAACAGCCACTCACAAAACCTAACTTTTAATTGAGAATCCACTGGTAACAGTCCATTAACTCAGCATTACTGTACACATGAGCCATTTTGAAAATTTTACAGTATAACACTCCTAAGATAAATAAAACACCCGCGAGAGCGACACACAGACTGACGACTCATAGACAATACAGATATCCCCACTCCAACATTATTCGGTCCGTTTTAACCAGGCGTTCCAGACAAAAACGTGTTTACTTTTTTTTATCACATTCTTAAAAATGCGGTAGAAAAGTATCAGATGTGTTGAAGTACAGTTGCCCAGCTACGTAGTCCTTTATAATAGTATAACTTTAAACATTGTTTACGGGAAATCCTAATACTTTTATTAAAATTTTTTTGGTGATATCGATTTCTTATTTAAGGATGTACATATCCTCAAAGTTTTAGAGATTAGTTCTGAATAACCCTGTATAGTTGTAAATTATATAAAATTCTGATTATAATTCTGATTTTACAAAAATGCAATGGGGCTTTATATATCAGGGAAATACACCTCACGATTTTCTCTCTTTAATTTATTAGGTAAATTTTGCCATTTAAGTCAAAATTAATCAAAACATATTTGACGAACCATTACACAGTTGATTTATATAATTCCACTTTTATTTTGTACATTTGTATGATTCTAAAACATATTTTTCTGTGAGGCTGTATGTGGGTTAATGTAATAATAACGAAACTATTTTTGTAATGCGCCGACTTTTGTTTTTACTGTATCCACTTGCCAGTAATTTTGCGATATATCACATACAACTGTAACCTAAGTGTTTATACAAACGAAATATATTACGGGCGTTATGTTATGTTCATTATGTTCACTACACGTAGGTATATTTTTTGTACGAGAGCACATTTATTATTACTTAAAAAATATATGTCAAGCCAGTAATACCATAATGTATCTATTAAAAAGATATTAACAAGTAGATACATCGTTTGTCATAAAACAACTACACGTTGGTATACTACAGAAATTACTTGTAATTTACGTTGAGACTCATTTTATAATAGATCTAAAGTTTTCGTGACCTACGTATTAAAAGTGGGTGTGAATTTATATTTTTTATAAATTTGCTTCTCTTTTAATGGAGCATATGGAATAAACACTCTATTAATAGAACAAAAATGGAACATAAATTTCTAAAATCTCTTGTTATTTGTACTTCTTGAACCACACACAGCTAAGTGTTGCTTTTTCTAGTTCATCATTTCTTAAGCGTCACTATACTTTGTCCATTAATGCATCTCCATTTGTGTTTTCTTAGTCAAAAAACAACTACTTCACGGACAATATGCCCCGACTGGCGTTGCATTACATCAGCATCTCCATGGATGTCACCAGGTGAAGGTGCCTCTGATTAACTACTGTGAAGAGGTGATCTATTCTGGTCTTGTGAGGGCGGAGATATTGTGTTCTTCTCAACCTTCATCACAGGCCAGCGACCGGAAAGTACTGCTGTAAGGAAGCAGTTTTTTGTGATGGATGAACCGTGTTCTTCCGCATCCGCTCCTGACCAGAGATTCTTTAATTGCCGTTTTTCCAAAATCTTGGAACTAATTAGGTTAGGGACTCTGGACAAAATACAGGGTGAATCATGTAAAATGTATTATTTAAATACGATAAATTCATTTCCCTAAAATGAGCGCCACTGTCCAATAATTTTTGCCGCCCCCGCCCGACACAGACTACCCCCGGTGGGTTAGACATGCAGGCGAAGAAAGAAGACAAGACAAGAGCGCCAGAAGATCCTACCCAGCCATAAGGGTAGAGCCAGAACAGGAGACCCTACAAATCACTTTTTGTGATCGGGGTTGGTGGAGAATGGAGTCCACCTCTACGAGGGAGTCCAGGCCTACAGCAATGGGGAGGGTAAAGAGCGACAATCCCGCTCGCCCCCAAACCATCCCAGGTCACGACCAGGGTCAATGGATATTGGCGGAGGCGCTCTGTGGCTCATTGTTCTCACTCAATATGATATGAATGGATATTTTCGTACTTCCTTCGAGACTCATTTCATCTCATCATCACCCATTAGAGGTGTGTCGTTCACTCGTGAATCATTCATTATGATTGACATCTAATTGAATCGTTCGATTCGATTCACAATCAATTTTCTGTATTGTTAATTTTATTTCACAGGACAAATGAGTTGCATTTGGATTATCACGAAATGGATGCATAGATCGTACAATTATAATTTATTCAAAAAGAGTAAAATATTCAGTTAAATTATTTAGAATAAATCAAGTCTCATTTAATTCAAGAGAAATGGAACAAAACGAGTAATTAATAATTGAGGTTATTAATTACTCGTAAATTTATACACGCATATAAAAATATTAATCATATTTTACATAGTTCGCAATAGACGAGTGCAATATTATGTGCCTGAAATAAATATATCATGCAGAGTTAATAATAGACTTCATACCTTATTTAATTGATTAATTAAATGAATTGTTATTTAGCTTCTCATTGTGTATAATGCTATAATAATGCACAGTTATAATTTTTGATATATGTGTTTATAATAGCTTGTTTGTTTAAACAAATCTAGGATCAAGTTTTTTACGTCTATTTTCTATCTTAGGAATTTTCAAGCCACACCAGAAATTCGGATTCACGTTTATAAAGATTTTAAACCCAACTCTCTCTTCCGCGCTACTAGAGTGAAAACGAAAATAGATGGAAAGGAAAACGGGGTGCGTTTTCACGACAGTAATTTTCTATTGCTTCTAATTTTGCGAATGAACAAATTACATCACATATTAGGCAATAAGAAATAGTCACCACTGATAGAATAAAAGTATTTGCGAGAAACATAATTCGTTTTTCTTTTCTCAGATGATCTCTCAACCTAAAACGAAAATATCTACCTATAAAAATAATTGCGACAGTTTAAGAAAACACACGCGGTTTTATTTTTACGGCATTCGTTATAATACGAATTTATTTATCTTTTCTTAATAAATTATCTGTCAGAAATAATGTTCCGATATTATCTCAATGTGTAACATCTGAAACATTGTGGTCCATGAATAGGTATATTGAAATATTGTATCCGGCCCTTAGTTAGAAGTAATTGGATCAATGATATAGTGACATACATATAGGTAGTGCATTTTTCTGTTTTAATTAAAGCCTACGTCAATTTTTGAAAGGATAACTGATAATGCACGTATATTATTATTATATTTATTTTGAAGATTACAGCGATGGAATAGAAGTGATTGTAAACAAATAAACGAATAAATACGTTTTTTTTTCTTGTAGTGACTTTATACCGATAAGATAAATGTCGTACCTACCTATAACCCAGAAAATATAATTACATAATTCTTAATTTTACAACGATAGCCCTCCAAACTTAAATTACTTACTTTAGACGTACGAGTATATATACTTTTTGCATAGTTACATTCAGATGTACTTAATAATACCTATATCAGAATGTAATAGAAAATGTCTAACATCAGCAATGTAACTTACAAAACAAAAGTATTTTTGTGACCCTTTCAAAATGTGTGACTATACCTAGAACTAGGCAAAATAAGAATAATTTAATTCTTCATAAAACTTCATGTTAACATTTTCTCTGTCGTTTCCTAAAAATTACATATTTCATGTGCATTTAGAAAAGCGAATATATTGGAAACAATCGCATTTTTACATTTCAGCGGTTTTGTTTACGCCGAAGTTGCGCATTCTATGTAGATTCCCTGACAATAACAGAATTTGTTTCGATTAAAATTTCAACGGCGCTTCCCATTGTTCGGATTCCTATAAATGATTCACATTGCGATGCGAACTTGTAAACTTTGTTGAATGGCCAGATATCAACACCTATTTATAATACTTGTTTCATTTAGTTTAGAACAGATTTGGATCTTTAAGTTGGTGGTAAATTAATCTAATTAATTTACCACCGTGGCATATAATAAAGTTATTGGGTTTTGTGATACCAAAAATACTTTCCTACCATCATCTCCTTTCATTTCAGTGATTTGATGATTTGATGTTGATGATTGATGATATTGTATATTTATTTATTTATTTTTCCACTAAAATACCATAAAATAGTATAGTAACTTTTATTCATACCAAAGTAAACACAGACAATAAACTAAATTGATCTTTTAATCGCAGACAAGTGTCCTGCGATTTATAGCCAATTAAACTTTCCGATTATACTAATATTACATTATATTTACCTTAATTTACAACATGTGTAACAATGATTATACAGGGTGGGTTTTTGAAAACGAAACAGAGCGAATAACTCTCAGGAAAATTATTTTTTCGAAAAACGCCGAGACAGGTCGATTTTTGATCAAAAAGGGACATCTTTTCCCATACTTTTGATGCTCCAGTCTCACCCCCCTAGGGATAGGGGGGCAACCCCCCCAAATATCTTAATAGGGAAGGAGGGTTAAATGACACATCATTTGAAAGGTACTTCAATTCTCTACACAACCCTGTATTAGTTTTTTAATTTGACTGGTTAGTTTTGAAGATAAAGGTTGTTAATAAAAAACTACTTTTTACGGTTTTATTTGCAAACTTTTTCTACATCAGCCAATTAAATATTCAAATTGATGACCTCCAGCCTCCATACAATAGTCGTCCATGAGTGTCACCCCTTATGTCAGAGTGACATTTGCTTTTATTATTCGCAGTAAATTGAAATAATAAATAATACAATCAGAACGGGTATTGAGTGAATTATTATTTTATTGTTACCTGTACAGTAGAGTGCCAATAGGACAGCAGAAATATTTAATCAGCAACACTTGGGTAAAAATGTTCACAGGAAGTACATTTTGGAGTTAGTGACCAAATTTCAGGAGACCGGATCTGTAAGTAATAAAAAGCGACACCCCGAAAGAAATGAAGCAGAAGATGTAGCTATTCTAGGCCATGTTGCTATAAATCCTAGAACGAGTACGAGGCAAATGGCAGCTGAATCCGGTTTTGGGTGAAACAAAATTCGTAAAACTTTGAAGCATCATAAATTCCATTCCTATAAGATTCACCTTGCACATGAACTTAATGGAGATGACTTTGACCGCCGACTACAATTTTGTGAAGTAATGAGTGAACGAGCTATTAACAATCCAGATTTAATTTTTAATATCTGCTTCTCGGATGAGTGTTCATTTACTGTTAATGGCAATGTCAATCGTCACAATTGTCGTTATTGGTCCGATTCTAATCCCAGGATATTTTATGAGACTCATACACAACATCAGGAAAAATTAAATGTATGGGCTGGAATTTTTGGTGACCACATTGTTGGTCCTTTTTTCTTACCAGGTAATCTCACCGGGGAGATGTACCTGGATTTGTTGGAAAACTCCATTAATCCAGAGCTGATACGATACACATTATAGAGAATAATGAAAATTATCTAGAAGACCAGTTAATATTCCAACAGGATGGAGCCCCTCCTCACTACGCCTTGCCTGTTCGGCAGTATCTCGATCGTACGTTTGCAAATCAGTGGATTGGGAGAAGAGGCGTCATAGAGTGGCCTGCGCGATCGCCGGATTTGTCCCCTTTGGATTTTTTCTTGAGGGGTCATTTAAAGTCCAAAATTTATGCCACTCCACCTACTTCCCTTGAAGATCTACGCCAACGCATTATTAACGAATGCCGCCAAGTTACTCCAGAAATGTTGCAAAACGTACGTGATCGCATTGTGCAAAACTTATACTATTGTATGGAGGCTGGAGGTCATCAATTTGAATATTTAATTGGCTGATGTAGAAAAAGTTTGCAAATAAAACCGTAAAAAGTAGTTTTTTATTAACAACCTTTATCTTCAATACTAACCAGTCAAATTAAAAAACTAATATAGGGTTGTGTAGAGAATTGAAGTACCTTTCAAATGATGTGTCATTTAACCCTCCTTCCCTATTAAGATATTTGGGGGGGTTGCCCCCCCTCCCTAGGGGGGTGAGACTGGAGCATCAAAAGTATGGGAAAAGATGTCCCCTTTTGATCAAAAATCGACCTGTCTCGGCGTTTTTCGAAAAAATAATTTTCCTGAGAGTTATTCGCTCTGTTTCGTTTTCAAAAACCCACCCTGTATATTTTGCTATTCTCTAATAACTTTAATACTACTAAAGATAAATATATTAGTTGGACATAGACACTTTAATACTTTTACTTTTTTCAGTTTCTTCTTGCTCGTATTATAATAATTGGTTAATTTCATAGACTCTTATAAATCTATGGTTAATTTACTGCAATTATCTATACCTATCTACGATATAATTTTTCAACTTTATATACTTTAAACCAACTTGCACATTTATTGAATAGACACAACTTTTTTTATTGAAATTAATGCATTCACACTGATTCGGATGTTTGAAAAGAAAGCTCCCTGTGGTAGTAGGTCAGCCATATAAAAACAGAACGATAACGTATTTACTTCTGATCGCTCTGTTGACACTGATTTCTATTTAGCTCATAAATTGAAACGTGAGGGTCAGAGTTCGAGGTGAAAGCAACCAATCCAATGCAAAATATGAAATGTGAATGTGTTACACGAGATTTTATGTATATAATGTGCGCAGTGTCCTTCCTTCAACTGGTCCGTTGGAAGTTTCAAGAGATGCGGTATTTTTCCAATATACTTCCGAACCTTTTTTGTTACTGACCAGTGAACTTTTCAATGAAAATAGTTTTCCAAAGTCTACTCTTTCAATTATACCAGAAGTTATTACTTTTTTTGTAATAAATCAAAAAAAAAAAATTCGTCAAGTCGGAAATTTTGTTTCTAGGGGTTGTCGACGCTGGATAGTATAGCGTACCACTTCCGGTTATACCGGACGTGGTACGCTTCCGGTTATACCACTTCCGGTTATACCGGACGTGGCCGGCCACTTCGTTACTTTAAATGTATTTTCCCTACATTTTTTCCTCTGAACCTTGTGATCTCTATATTATTCAATCTGCTAACTTGTATTTAAAAAAATGACTTGGCTATCAACCGAGGATCCCCAGGATATGGGTCAGCCCCTCATCTAATGTAAAATAATTTGCGGAAAATAGAAATTAAGCAAGTTCGATGGTAGCTCTGCTATTTTTTTCGAGAAACAATGAATGTTGATTAGATAACAACAATAGAAAAATTATCTTGGTGCGTGCTATTATTTCGTATATTTATTGCTTACGGTTTCCAGGAACCGACCGCACTCTATACAGTTTTGTTTTTATACAAGGTTTGTATATACGAATATGAATTCCTAGGGAAAAAATTAGTTCATCGAATTCCGCGATAATATTATGAAAGCAAATGATATGTATGCTTCTGTAATTAAAATAGCTGTAAAATATTTGCACATGTTGTTAATATATGTACAAACGCAATGTAATTTCCGTATAAAACCAAGTAACATTTTTATATAACAAATTGTTATTCCCGAACATTGTGTTGATAGGTTTAATATAGAAGTAGGTATTGCTACAATTTACTAAACAATTGCGACGGTTAAAATTGTAAACGGTAAACTGTTATAAGAGTCCATTCACTAGGTCGAAATAAGCCCTAAATCGGCGTTCGTCTCGTGTCTAATTATAAAAAAACTATAAAAGATAGGGACTTTTAGTAAAAAAGTATTTAAAGATAAGACTTTAATCTAAGTCCCTATAGTAGTAATTTTTGGTATTTCTTTTTATTTTTAAAATTCCAGGCGAACAATCTTGTACTAAAATAGCGTATTTTCAAAAATTATTTTCTCTAAAATACATGTATTAAACAAAAATTTGCTACTATAGGGATCTAGTTTATCTTTTGATCTTTCCGGTGATATATAATTTATAACACTAAAAAGACATTTTGTTGCAATTATAAGACAAATCCGGTACCCTTGCAATGAGGGCTAACTTTATTTCCATGTGCCTTTTTACATCGGCTTTACGTGCACCTCCGAAATCTTAATAATTCGATAGTGGAAATATGTACGTCTTCACCCATCGGCTACCCATCCTCTCAATTCGACCCCGCATTCATGCCTGTCAAATCTACAGAGAATGGACCTTTAAACGGTAAACGTAATTTTTTGCTTTGCAGTTCTATAATTTTTATATACCGTATGTGCCAACGAGATATCTACTTAGGCTTTTGCTTCCAATTAAAAAATATGTTGATTTGAAACTTTAGGGACATTTATTATGTATGTATAAATGTACATATACATACTGCCTGACTATTGGTTTGGAAAGCAGAGAAATCTCTCATATTCCGCATTTATTTGAGTTGAGGGAAACTTCACAGATTCATGGAGTTTCTAAGCTGTATAAAAAGCTGTACGCAATTTGGATTAATAGCGCGTATTGATTTTTGTCAACTGATGGATTATTTCATACGTTAGGAATGCTATACAGGGTGTCCACCTAGTGCGCGTAAGTCCAATATCTGGGTTAATAAAAGAGATAACTTAATTTTTTTTTCTACAGGGTTGTCTAATATCCCGAGCTGCACAAAATGAAAATATATTTACATATTCAGGGTGTTCAGTTTTTCCTGTACAGGTACCAACTTAATTTTTTTAAATGGAAACCTATATTTTTTATGGCATTATCGAATTCTACGTAAAAAATTAGTGGGACTTTGTGCATAACACTGCTATTGAAATATTGATCGATTGATGATTGATTGATTGAGCAAAACTGGCGTATGCTTTAGAAGAAGTTCATGGGAATTATTTGCTAGCAGCACGTATTTATAGAGATTCCCACGTGCTGACTGTTTTGAAAATGTGAAAGAAAGATTTGAAAGAACAGCAAATGGGAATTATGAGAAAACTACCAGGAGACATGGGAGTAACAACGATAATATTTAGTTTAATGTTGTGGTCTCTGCTGTTGATAATTCCCATGAACTTCTAAAGCATACGCCAGTTTTGCTAATTCTTAATTACATGTAGAGCTTTTATGATTTTTTACTTTTATTTACAAATAAATGGTAACTTTCCATAAAGACTTGTTTATTAAACTGAAATTATCTAAATTTTTCAGTTATTTTTATTTTAAGAAGTGTAAACTAATACATTTTATAAAAATAAATAGCCTTACAATATTTTTTCCGTCAAAGGAGTGCGCAAATCGGGTATTTTTCATAAAAGTGGGTTTTTTGCAAAAACTACGCAACTTAGGTATAGGGAAAGCTATTATAAAATTGTAGAGTCTACAGAAAGGCATCTAATGAAATCATAGAACACAGGGTGTTCCATTTGAAAAAGTCGAGATTTTTTAAATTTTAAACCATCAGGTTTGGCACGATTTCTGTTGCCCCCTGTATATCGCAGGTCAACTTTTGATACGTTTTTCGAAAGAGCCATCTTCACTCTACAGTTTCTGAAAAAAAATAATTTCTAGCTGTCATACAACCATAATTATGTCAACTATTAGAAGTGACGAAACATAAGAAAAAAAAATTAAAAGTCAAATATATCGAAAACTATCAATATTTCAATAGCAGTGTTATGCACAAAGTCCCACTATTTTTTTACGTAGAATTCTATAATGCCATAAAAAATATAGGTTTCCATTTAAAAAAATTAAGTTGGTACCTGTCCAGGAAAAACTGAACACCCTGAATATGTAAATATATTTTCATTTTGTGCAGCTCGGGATATTAGACAACCCTGTAGAAAAAAAAATTAAGTTATCTCTTTTATTAACCCAGATATTGGACTTACGCGCACTAGGTGGACACCCGTATAGCAGTTAAATTCAAACGACGTTAAATTTTTTTAGAGCGAAGTTCAATCTAGTAAATGAAAGATTTTGATGAACTTCCCCTTTTCGTGCATATACGAGTGAAATATATGATTCTCCTAAATTTTTTGCTTTACAAAAGCGCAACTAATTAGTTTTAATTGTATTGGGTTAAGTTACTTTTATATCTTCGAGAGATAAAATCTCGGAAATCTTGTCGTTGTCACGTATCACAAAATTAGCACCAATTTGGGAGGAGGAAATTATGAAAGCAGACTCACCGTCTGAATACTCGGTATATATACCTTATCAGATGGGTTGTCACAAGGCGTCTGAAATGACATGCATATTAAAAAATTTAGAGCGCATAGAACTAAAACCATACTTTTGACGTCGTCAGCGTTTTCCTACTTGGTTGAGAAAATGATTTCTAAGCTGTATTTTGCATATAAAAAGTTCAAAGTTGTTTAACAATTTAACAGACAAGTCTAAGTAAGTACCTATACGCCAATATTTAATAAAGTATATCGACAAATATTGATAGAAAAAGTATGTTTGGGCTATATCTCAAAATAATTTAGAACTATAACATCCTACATTTTAGCGGATGTTTTGATTTTCCTTAAGAGTGAAGTTTTCATTGATAGTATGTCAGGCAACACTAAAGAAAAAATGCCATTTAAAAGCATTTAATTTTAGCTTATATGTATAGTTAACTAAATAGGTACATATAAAGGTACACAAAACGATTCAACTTAATAAATAAAGATATAAGCAAATTGTAAATATTATGTATTAAAATACATATACAGTATGTCCATAAAGTAACCCCCCCCTGCTAACTTTTGAACGAATCGAGTTAGATTGTTTTAACAAAATACAGGGTGAATCACGTAAAATTAAGTTGATTTTGACGATAAATTCAATTCTTCAAATTCAAAGATGGCGCCACGGGCGCTGTCAACTCAATTTTTTTAAATGGCAAAGTGTGCCGTGTTACACCTCATTTAAAAGGTAATTCAATTCTCTATATTCTCGTTTTTGAAAAATGACAATCGAGTTATCCGTTCTCTAGTTACAAGCGTTTGTATTAACGATATTTAAAAATTTTGCTTTTACCAAGTCTCCTTGCCTTGCTTGCCACTATCACTGAAACGTCAATAAGGTTCGAGAAAGTAGTTTAGCGTTTAATTTAAGAGTGTTTGAAAGTGTCTACAGGTTTTTTTCTTAATTTTTTAAGTTATTCGATTTGATAGATTTGATAGATTTAAGAGAAAATTTAAGAGGAGAGCGGTACTTAAGAATCATGCGGGTGGAAATTTTTCCAAAGTTAGAAAGAATAGCAGACAATAACATTCAAAGTATTGTATTTCAACAAGATGGGGGGGGGGGGCATCTCATTTCTATGGACCTGTTACCGATTTTTTAAATAACCATTTCCCAGGCAGATGGATTAGCAAAAGTCTACAGAACTCCTCCAGTAAATATCGACGAACTACAGCAACGTCTAACCCATATGTGTAGAAATATCCCTGCAGAAATTTTAGGAAATATCAGGCCAGAATTTCAAAGTAGACTTTTTATGTGCCAAGAAGTCGTTGGACAACATTTTGAATAACTTATTTAATCCTTTTATTTTTTGTTTTAATAAATATTTGTTCAAAATTTGTTGTATTAAAATATTAATTAACATTTTATTCATAGATCAGATTAGAAACAGAAACGCTTGTAACTAGAGAACGGCTAACTCGATTGTCATTTTTCAAAAACGAGAATGTAGAGAATTGAATTATCTTTTAAATGAGGTGCAACACGGCACACTTTGCCATTTAAAAAAATTGAGTTGACAGCGCCCGTGGCGCCATCTTTGAATTTGAAGAATTGAATTTATCGTCAAACTCAACTTCATTTTACGTGATTCACCCTGTACTTTGTTAGAACTGTCGAACTCGATTCGTTCAAAAGTTAGCAGGGGGGGGGTTAACTTTATGGACAGACTGTATGTAGATACCTATTTAGAAATATATACGGACAGAATGCTATGTAAGATAAGCCCATACAATTTTTAGAGCTAAAAACTATTTACTATCCAGATTAGAATCGAATTCAGGTAGTTTATTACTAATATTATTAGATATCTACTGAAAATTTAATTTGTAGTTACGGTTGGTTGAGATAAGATTACCATTTAGATAAAGTTGTATATTTATTTAACTGTCCTGGCTAAAATACTAATCTTGATGACCACTTTGAATTCTCGATACTTGAAAAAAATAAATAGTTTATTTGCTAAATGGTTTATTATCTTATCCCAAACAAACATAGGGAAAATATAGATAAAACAAATCACAGCGTTCTAATAACATAAATCAGAAAACTATCATTGAGAAACTGTAGAATCTAAATGTTCTGAAATCGTATCTGCCTAAATATTTAAGCGTTGCGCCTAATTATCGCTTCCACATTGACTGCATCCGAACCCTTGAAATGGATGAGGCAACTGTTGCTTATAAAAACCAAAATGACAGTTATTTGACAAGTCTACATCTGCAATTGCCGTTCTGTAGTCGGCCGGCGATTAAGGGGTAAATTATAGCCCAAAAAAATGGGTAGACATGTGTTTCATATTAAGTAGGCGAGAAAAATCACGTTTCATAATTATCTTGATCTTGACACATGCCAGGGACGAAAAATAAATATTCTGCTTAAGCATTTCATGTAACCAATGATGCTTAATTTATGTAAGAGATTAATTTTAGATATACGAATTCAAAAATACTAATGTACAGAATATTTCACGGCATAATGGGAAAAATATGTATATAAATTATTATAAAATAAATATATATTATGTAAATATATTTAAAATTTAGGTAATAACCTAATTTCAGGATGCCTTTCTATTAAAAACAATTTGCCACCGATATAAATAACTTATTTAGATTATTTATACCTAGTCCTAGGAACTTGAGATACAAAGATACACAAAAAACCATATATAAGTTGAAACAAATCCAAACAAATAATAAAAAAAGAGGTTGATGAATAACATAATAAGACAAAAGGACGGTTGACTACAAGGGCGGATTTAGCTTTTCAACATGGGGAGGGTTCTCGAAAAATCACATTTTTAAAAAATGTTGTGAAATTAGAAATTATCTGTGCATTTAGATAGGTACGTTTTTCTTTGAAGAAAAATGAAATAGTAAATAGAAGCGTTTAATAAAATATCTTTGAGTGAGGTACGTTTATGTTTTTTTTAACTAATTACGTTTTTGCTTTTTGCTAGTGTAAAATTTGAATTCATGGGTGGGGGATAATTACCCTATTACCCCCCCCCCCCCCGTAAATCCGCTCTTGGTTGACTATATCTTTATGAACACTCCTACAAAGAAGATAATTTACTTACTATAAAAACTTGTTTCGACTCCAAATAGGAAGTCAATTGTTTCTTCTATTCTAACAGTAGAAAATTATCCTTTAATCGCATTTTAAAGGCGCCATTTGCTCATATTCTTTTAAATATCGCTCTATACAAGGCATTTAGAAGCAAAGTAAGATAAAATAAAAATTTGTCCTGTAATGCCAAAATACAATTTCATCATTTTTTATAATATCAAATCAGCCATATAATACGTAATTAAACATAATTTAACATTTTTGTATGCCCTCAGTTATTGTACTATATCTTCACATAATATTTGCATTGAGTAAGAAAACTTAAGTATGGAAAATAAGAATACAAACTAAAAAATGGCGAATTCGCCAGTTAAAAAAATTTGCAAACTATGGGTGCAATCACTTTTCTTTATAAACATACAACTATCATATATCCTGTGCTTACCAAGTAATTTATCCAAAGCTTTAAAATGAGAGTAAATATCAAAACACCACCCCCAAAATATCACATAAAAATCTCTGTTACTCCGCTGCGCAAAAGAATTTGACAGTTCACCTATCGGGCGTAAATACAACTATTTATCATATAATACTATTAATTGGCGATTCCAAAAATGAATGCGCCCTCTATACATGAAAATATTTGAACATACTTAAAAGGTAATTTTTGGAGGCTTATTGCTGATATAATGATAAATAACATGTATTTGGGTTTGTTTAACGTAATAATTTAACGTGGTGCTTGTGATTTTTTGCTATTACAGAGTTAAAAAGAATGTGGTAGTATTTGTACATCTTGATTTTTACATTTTAAAATGGCATTCAAAAGAAATCAGCACAACACAACCTGCCTTGTTTATGGGTGTCATTCCACAAAATGTGTCAATAGAAGTGTTTAAGATAGAAGATAGGTAAAAGTTTGGCCTTAGTATAAGAAACTGTTTTTCAACTCAATTCTCCAAAGGGCATGTATAACAATTTAATAACAGGGAACACGTTTATTTACACAACATAACCACATTATTGCAATTTGTCTAAACTTTTCTATTATTAGTCTTATAAAAACAGAATATATTTTAATTTAAAAATTATTTAACAAAAAACAAGCACTAATATGGTATCACCATACAGTTTATCACACTTATTTTAGTCCAAAATGTAAGTAAACAAAAACTAGGGTACCTGTTTCAACCCAAAAAAATAATATAGTTAGCAATGAGGCGCTTATGGGACATATGACTGCTTTTACCACTCTTTTTATCCTTTATGTCACCCTAACTAGCACATGAAGTCACTATATTTATGGCAGTTGAACGCTAAATTGGTAGATGATGCGATATGAAATGCAAAATTTTTACTCGTCTTCCTCCATATTTGTTTACAATTTGCAGCGCCCTCATCGGTAATTTGAATCGCCAATATGCAATCGAATACGCAGAGCAATAATGAAATTGCCCTTAACATAGCGATAATTTTGTAGAATTATGATTAATTCTCCGAAAATGGGAACCTGTCTGAAATTAAGCTTCTTTTTCTTTTATACTAATAGAAAACTGTTTGCATCTAGTTGGTAACGCGTCTAAATAATCTAATTATTGAATACGATCAAAATGAAAAAAATTCAGGATTTACAGTTAATGTTATTCGGAGACAACTTCCTCGTTTGAAATATACTTCTCTCGCCTACACCAGACGGTTTTCATTCAATTATAAAGCGTGTATATCTAGCAAATAAACCAACAATTACTATTTTATGCACACAGCACGGCTTACGACCGTGAAAGTAGCAAAGACTGTACGAAGCACGGTCATTAACCATCGAATCGGTAGCTCTGTAGCACCGCCGCCAAGGCAGCAGCCTGTGGATAAAATGCCTGTGCCTGCCTCGGAATTACGTGTTACTATTAACGGCCTCGCGACAGTACTCCTCTATTTAGCTCAGTCAATAGGGCTGAAATGTCATCTCGAAGGACGGGGATACAATCGGGTAGCTTATTTATAGAGAATAGTCCCTAGTTAGCATGCTGAGAAATTTAAAGTGATTTTAAATAGTAGATATAAAATTCTGCTTGCATGGGAATTACCTACGTGTTATTATTAACGGAGCGAAGATGCTCCCATCAGCTCATTCTATTGAATATGTTATAACATGTACCGGGTGGCCAAATTTGCTTGCTATTATAGGACAACTCGAGAACTAAGAGAGATACAAAAAAATTAACCCCCCTTTCTCGAGCTCTTTTTCTGAGACAAACCTAACGCCGAAATGCAAAATGGCCCATCTTCTTTTGTTTTTGAGATATTAACGAATATTCGATTTTTCAAATTTTCGATGCCTGCGCATATCTCGGTTATTTTAGATATTAGAAAAAAACAACTTATATGTTCTTCAGACACTTTTTTAAAAGGAATGCAGTGGCGTAGACAATATTTTAATAAGTTGTTAACATTTCGAGTTATGACATAAACTTGTATTTTTTTAAATGAAAATCGTAGTCGCCTATGATTTAGTTAGAAAGATAATTTTTTTCTCTTTTCAGCCATATATAATATGTGTGGTTAATTTATTCGGCTTGACTATTTTTTAAGGAATCTTAGAATTTTTAAGGTTATTAATAGCTGCCATTTTGTTTTGGCATAGTGGGCGTAACTTCACAGTAATAATTGTTTCTTATATAATATTCCAGCATCTCGAATTTTTCATAATTTTGAAATGCCATTCTTGAAATTTAAAAGTATTCTAAAATTTCTAGGAAACAACTATTCGCAGATCAATTATTATAAGCGGTATAAATTACAGATACACAGTGATAAATGCAGTTAGAACTGTCAATAACTTAAATTTTAAACAAAAGATATACGTCTACTACGCGAAAATGAAATTGGAGCTATTAATAACCTTAAAAAGTCAAAGATTCTATAAAAAATAGTTATGTCGAATAAATTAACCACATATATATATCGCTGAAAAGAGAAAAAAATTATCTTTCTAACTAAATCATAGCCGACTACGATTTTCATTTAAAAAAATACAAGTTTATGTCATAAATCGAAATTTTATCAACTTATTAAAATATTGCCTACGCCACTGCATTCCTTTTAAAAAAGTGTCTGAAGAACATATAAGTTGTTTTTTTCTAATATCTAAAATAACCGAGATATGCGAATTTTCGATGCGCAGGCATCGAAAATTTGAAAAATCGAATATTCGCTAATATCTCAAAAACAAAAGAAGATGGACCATTTTACATTTCGGCATTAAGTTTGTCTCAGAAAAAGAGCTCGAGAAAGGGGGGTTAATTTTTTTGTATCTCTCTTATTTTTCGAGTTGTCCTATAATAGCAAGCAAATTTGGCCACCCTACGTTATCACTATAGGTACCAGCCAATAGGAATTGTACGAAGGCTTCTAAGGAACACCCTAGCGTTTTTTTACATTCCCTTTCTTAAAAATATGCGTTATAACGCAAAATTTTGCCTTATAACACAAAATTTTATGAATTTACGTTTTTCAAATTTGCAGCGCGATCAATTAAAAGTTAAAACACGAGATGCCTGGAAGTGGTTAGTGGTAATTTGGTTGGTCTGGTATCTGAGACGAAGGTTACGAAGGGCGTAATTGGCGAGATAAAAGAAAAACTTTAAATAAACTTCTTAAAATCCCAAATGGGCCACCCTTTTTTTGACATAATTTCAAAACGCATTTGCGCAAACAATTTCTCGTCCGATTTTGATAATTTTTTCTTGTTTGAAAGCCCCAAGTGTCTTCTTTATAATGTCCCTTTCGTTGAAATATACGGTGCTAAGAATAACTAAAATATACATGGCAAAAAGAAAGTCTGTTTTTGCCTTATATTTGAAACGCCCTGTAGGGTTTAAAATAAGTTCCATAATTAGTCCTTTATACCCTTATATTTTAGCTTTCATTTCGTTTTTTAGTTATCGATTTAAACACGTAATTTGAATTAGAATTTGAAAAACGTAAATTCATAAAATTTTGTGTTGTATCACTAAATATTGCGTTATAAGACAAAATTTTGCGTTATAACATATGTTTAAGGAAAGGGAATGTAAAAAAAACAGGGTGACCCTTAGAAGCTTTCGTAGAATTTCTTGTAGTATGGGACGGTCAAGACCTGGCAAGTAGGCCACAAGCGGGCCCTTTTTGGCTACCCCTGTCGTCCCCTACCTAACTCCGTCACCTCTTCCCTCGTCGAACTTTCCCTTTTCTAATGTAGGTCAAAATATCGGTTCATTCAAGGGAACTAACCCTCTTCCCCTTGCAGCTCCCCGGCCCCCCAGACGTCGTGTCTCAGTCTGCCGAAAGCCGCGCATTCTGTCAGGAAGTGGGAAGGCGTTTCGTCGCCCTCCCCGCACTTTGGACAGATAGGGTCTCCATCAACACACATAAATGATAGATGTCTTTTAACCCTATACAGTGATCCGTTAGAACTCCCACCAACTGGTTTAGAGCCTTCCGGCTACGACTTAACAGCCAGGCCGTCTTGGTCTTGCTTGGCTTTACTATAAGGTTGCGAGCTTGTCTACAGCTCCCACTCCTTCTCCAGTGTTTACTTAGTGTCTCATGAGCCGAATCGTTGAGAGTCATGTTGACCTGCCTTCGTGTAATGCCTAAAATCGGTTCTGGTCCCTGGCTGGGTCCCTGAGATCCGAATCGGGCCAGTTCATCGGGCCTTTCGATCCCTGGGATTCCGCTATGACCTGGTACCCATACCAATTTTACCTAATTGATTGTATGTATGTTAGCAACAACAGAAACGTGTTATATAACAGTTTCATGATATTTGCTCTATCATAATATACCTACCCCATCAACACCAACGCTATGTTTTACTTTGTGGATTTCGTCTGGTAGAAGCTCGTGATTTGCTAGAAGGAGGGTTTCTAGGTTGTCCGCTTATTGGTGCTTCAGGCCTTATAGGACTAAGACAATATTACTTCTATAGACACTTAAAAATGTATCCCAGCTTGCTCTGTGCTTTCTGTACTTTTCTTCTTCCGATAGGTGATTGAACTAGCAAAGACCAGTATACAGTGGGATTGTTGTGGCTGCCTGATCATATAGAGACATTGAATTAAATGAACGTGCATATATATAAACTTGTAAGAAAGGAATCTGAAATGGCTTTCATGTAGAACCGTAACCAGCTTGCGGAATCGCTGCATTTCGAACATTTTCCCAGAATGGCTCTGGGGAAATTGGGTGTAACTAGAGCTAAGAAATTATTGGGTCCTAAACCAAGACAGAGTCATGCCAAGGCACTGATGGAAGATCCTGCGCAGAAGATGTGGTGGGGATCAGTAAACCTAGACTCTGGAGAATGTCAATTGTATCATATGATGTCAAGACACTGTCATCTCAAGAAATATCTATAATATAAGATTGGTAAAAAACCCGGCATGCCGGGTCTGTGATGATGCAGACAGACTACGCTGCTCATTTTGGATGAATGTGAGGGCTACAATAGTATGATGCTAACGTCCTGGGTCAAACCATTTTTGGAACCTTGCGCGAGCTGAGAGAAATTTCAGCAGGTAGACTTTTGGATTTTATACAAAGAACCAATGTGCTCTCTGAGTAGAGAATCAGTGGGATGCATACTAGGCCTAGCATGCATCCCTAGTGTTTTGGGATCCGCTTAAAAAAAAAACTGCACGAAAAAAAATGATCTGTGCTTTTACCTTTTCAAATTTCTTTAAGCATTTGAACAATTACGTTGGTTCACTACTTCTATTTATTATTCTACGTTTCCTATTTCGTATAATGTATATTGCATTTTATATTTTGAATAAATTGTATTCCAAAGTGTATAAAAAGGGGATAAGTCCCGTTTTAAGTTTACCCCGTATAACCGAGCGTCATTTTCTCTCTTGTGGTCTGCCCGGCGTGACGCCGCACTGTCTTCGTTTTTCTTCTGGCAGATTTAATGGTCACGAATTAGTATTAAATGAAGGTTTCACGCCGGTAATATCGATGTAAATAACGATATTTTTTATAATCCTTGTTTATTACGCGAAAGGATTACGGATAAACGTTATCTCGCGCCTTTCCGCCTCCGGGATCCGCTTCAGCAATGAAAACAATTGAATAATGCATAAGCAACTCTAGCTGCCGCACTGAACGGAACTTTGAAGGTGTTAGAATGTATACTTCTGGTATTTCAGTTGGTTGTGAAATGAACTTTGGATGTGGTGTCTCGATAAATTGGGTAGAAGTTTTATTGGCCTTACAAAAATGTAGAGCTAGTAGGTACCTTATTTATTAGATTATTGAGAGGTTAAAAAATTGAGAAAAATAGTATATTATGTTACTAGGAGTACACAGTAAAAAAATCCGACTGATTTTAGCACTGAATCCACACTCATCAGTGTGTATATAGTCCACACTTGGCAGTGTTAGACAGATCGGTGTATTATTACATTATATTAAAAGTAATTTAACACAGTAGATTTTACAAGGTAATGTGTAATAATTAATTATTCACAGTGTAATTATTCCGTTTTTATGGCGGATTGATTCATTTTTAACACAGGGTTTTGTAAATTTTACTACAATTTATGAGTACTTCTACAAACTTGGCGGGTATATCGTTCGTGTAATATGAGTTCTAAAGGTTTAGTTATTATACTACCCAGTTCGTGTTAAAAATAACACTGCAGCAAATTACAATTACCATTTAGTAATTTTACCATTTGTCTTTTTTTACTGTGTAGAAGGCGAGCATATTTGTTGAGCAATGTAAACTGGGCGAAACACATAAAGAGCACAAAACAGAATTTAGCGAGAAAGCAGCTATAGGTATTCATTTAACAACTGAATATCGCAAGATGCGAAAAATTCTCATATACTAATATCTAGATCCAATTGTTACCATGCAGAACCTGTTTTATTACCAAATTTTGTTACCAAAACATTGTATTAATAGGTAATGCAATGGTGTGGCAATCCAGAGAGAATTTTACGATATCTTGTAGGTATGTATATATAGGGTTATCATAAAGTAAGGCGTATAACTTCAAAGTCTTATATAATTTTAAGAAATCAGGCTAGTAGCAAAAAGTAAATGGAATCTACTTGCTTCAATAATTATTGGATTTTACTGTATTTGTGGAAAACAAAAGAGTTGTGTCAACTGTTGATACAAGTGTCAAACGTAATCATTGCGATTTAGAGAATTGTTCTCAAAATAAAACTCACGTAAACGTAAATTGAAAAGATTTAAACTTTAATAACATGGATTTACAAACAAAAATTGGTTTAGTAAAAAAATTGGTATTTAGAACACGATCAACAACGCTGGAAGAATTAAAAGACTATTAGGGAGTAAATTGTTGCATGAATAATGCTGTGTACAATTTGGAAGAACGGTTGGTTATTGTACAGCAACAAAATGGACGACATATCGAACATTTGCGTTAACCACTGTTGGACGAAAAAAATCTCCTTGTTTAAGCAATCGAATTTCTTTCACATCCTGTTATTAAGTAACTTAATTTTTTAAAAATACATGATAAGCTAAAATATAGGTATCCCTTACTTTATGATCACCTTGTATAATACGAATATCAACCTGTTTCTCCTGCTGGATGACGTTTGTATGCAATATTGATATTTGTAACTGACAGTTTGTAGGTACCTATATCAGGTGCTGTGAGTCCCATATGGTCAGTATGCAATTAAAATAAATGATTCAGTTACTCGTCATCTATTTTATTTATATTTCGCGTAATAGTTCAAGGTACTGTCATTTCCATCGTGAATATTTTTACATTGACGACGCGACGTTTCTACGTCGACGTTCTCTTAATCAGTCATAAAATCGGCTATTTAAACGACAACTGTCAATTAAAAAATATAATATCCTGTCCAAGTTGTATGTAAAGCGCCTCATTTTACACTTCATGTATAAATAACTTATCGTATAGTGCCGTAAATTATTTTAATTATCTTTTTACAATTTTTGCAATGGGTTTCCTGTGATAATAATTAATTGAATAATCTCGCTGCAGTAGAGCTGCTTACAGTTGTTTGTTGCAGTATAACTGCATCTGGTATAGAAGTGAATTGAAAAAAGTTCATACTTAAAATACTGAAGTGTTTAATTAAGTTTTTGTTCCCTTTCTCTGCGGTGGATTAACGTTAGTCTGTATGGTGGTATTTTTTTCGTATACGAGTATAACCCTCTCTGCACATTTAGAAAGTACTCCAATAAGTATTGTGCCCAATTTACTGGTCACAATACTGAAATATAAGTATAATAAGAAATCTCAGTATTACTGAGAATCATTGCATTTATACGTCTTGTCTATTCAATATCCAATAAATACAAAGAACACTGGAAATATGAAATCTTTCTTCGATTTGATGATAAAGAAAGCTCTGCGAAGAGGGTTTATTCAATCATGCTGTGTAGAAAGTAATTCCGAAGCGACACCGCGCTCTAAACACAACAAAAATATGAAGTGTTTATCGATTTACCTGAATGTGAAAGCAGCGGAGAGAGCCACTTTCTTAATATTTCTTGTTTCTGCTCGGAGAATGTTGCAGCAGGCTAGACGGGCCTAAACATATTTAAATTAGTCGTTTATTGTTCAGATTTTTTCATATTTATTGTTGACAAGCATTGTTCATGTAATTAACAGATAACATTTATCTATCATTTAGCAAATTATATGCAGGGTGAGCCATTAAAAATGCAAACACTCGCGTACAAAATTTGTTTATAAGCCGATTTGAACCGGATTTTTTTTAAAAGATAGATCTCCAAAAGCTCTATGTTGATGCAAAATTTGAAGATGAAATTTTGATTTTCAAGACCTATACTACGAATTTTTTTTAAGTGAAAAATAGCAACATTTTGTTAGCGATTTTTTTATAAAAAATCTGACTATACCACTGGATTTAGGAGGCCCTTGAATGCATTTGTACCAATTTTTGCGAAAAAAAGTTTGTTCATAAAAATGATGATATCAGCATCACCAGTGTTTGCCTTTGTCGGTGAACCTATTCTCTTATAAAAAACGAATAGAACCCCCAAAGAGAAACAAAATTAAACGACTTAAACACGTGTAAATATTAATAAGAACCATAAAAACCAGTATACACAAAATAACCAACAATTACTCTAATATAAACAACAATTGATAGGTGAGTTCGTCAAATTATTATTATTTCGTGGTTATTATGCCAAAACTTATAATATTACCTTCTTAGATAAAAAATAACATAATTATTTATTCAAAAAGTGTGAATCAATTTGACTCCTTTTTTATTTTTAAAAATTTAATTTTCTAATCATTACTTTTTTTATCAATTGTTGTTTATATTAGAGTAATTGTTGGTTATTTTGTGTATACTGGATTTTATGGTTCTTATTAAAAATTACACCAATGTTTAAGTTGTTTAATAATTTTATTTCTCTTTGGGTTCTATTCGATTTTTATAAAAGAATAGGTTCATCGACAAAGGCAAACACTATGGTGATGCCGATATTGTCATAACTTTTTTAGGAACAAACTTTTTTTCGCAAAAATTGGTACAAATGCATTCAAGGGGCTCCTAAATCCAGTGGTGTAGTCATATTTTTTATAAAAAAATCGCTAATAAAATTTTGCTATTTTTCACTAAAAAAAAATCGTAGTAGGCCTTGAAAATCAAAATTTGATCTTCAAATTTTGCATCAACATAGAGCTTTTGGAGATCTTTCTTTAAAAAAAAAATCCGGTTCAAATCGGATTATAAACAAATTTTGTACGCGAGTGTTTCCATTCTTAATGGGTCACCCTGTATATAAACATGCACGTAGTCGCTGTGTTTTGTGATCTGTTACGGTCCACTGAATAGTAATATGCCGCCTCCTATCACACATAAGTCTCAAAAGCTTCCAGACTAATCCATGTAATGAGAATTAGAATGAGGTGTATACAGATTATTATTATTATTTAAATCTAGTCGACCGGTTCCCTGGCTCCGATTCTCAGGGTCGGACGCTGGTGGTCCATGGGGTGAATAACTACTTGATCCGGGAATCGTGTGCCCTGAGTGGACGTAATGAATCCAGAATGATCGCCTTCTGCATTCTTCCGGCTAGAAGATCTGGCGAATTTCGGTATGATCTTCAGTTCTGAAAGCTGTATATCTCTTGCTCCGCCGAGGGCTCCTATAATCAGTACCGCAAGCTTCAAAGTAAGTTCTGAATGGAGTATTCGGGGTTCGAAGAAAAGGTCTTGATATTTCATCCGTTTCTCCTCTTTTAAACAATGTTGGTCTCGACAGGAGCCGATGACAAACATTGTCTGATCGAGGAGGACTACTTCAGGCTTATTGGCTCGAATATAGTTTTCTACATAGTCATCGATAGAACTTGCAGAATACCCAAAGATTTTTTTAAAAATGCCGCAAATTAATGATTTCAGGGACTATCATCAATCATGTTTTATTAAAATAAATAATTTCTATTTAAATATCCTGTATTTTCTGTAAAACAACAGACTTACATAATATAATATACTTATTCTAACAAATATTGTAGGTAGGTACATAAGCTCTGATGGACAGAATTTTGTAAGCCTCTCTCCGTCTAACAATAAACTAATAAAATGATTCAGTCATTAACGGGAAAGATAACGAGAGTCACATTTGCTGCTCGCCATACCTATCCAGAATGTGTGAAGCGATTATATGGTTATTATATGTATAAAGAGATATTGCGAGTGCTACTAATTTACGTGGCACTTCCTACTCGTGTTGAATAGGGTTTTATGAAACCTTAAAACCCGATGATGTATAAATCCATTGTGTGTATTAATCTTAACATATTATGACATCGGAAACTTTTATAATGTACAAGGTTGTCATAAAGTAAGGGATATATTTCAGCTTATTATGGTATTTTTAACAAATTAAGTTAATAACAGGATGTGAAAGAAATTCCATTGCTGAAACAATTGGATTTCTTATGTCCAACAGTGGTTAACGCAAATGCTCGATATGTCGTCCATTTTGCTGCTGCACAATCACCAACCGTTCCTCCAAAGTGTACACAGCATTATTTAACATTTCTGGTTAAATTGCAGAAATTTGCTCTCTAATAATTTTTTAATTCTTCCAGCGTTGTTGGTCGTGTTCTAAACACCAATTTTTTTAAATAACTCCACAGCCAGTAATCCGCTGGATTAAGATCAGGCGATCTTGGAGGCCATTTCAATTTACGTTTGGTACTTGTATCAGCAGTTGACACGGCAAGTCTTTTGTTTTTCATCAATACCTACAGTAAAATCCAATTCCTGAAGCGACTAGATTCCATTTACTTTTTGCTACTAGCTTGATTTCTTAAAATGATATAAAATCTTAAAGTATACCCCTTACTTTATGATGACCCCATACCTATATTTGAGTTTCAAAAAATTCCAAGGAATAATTTTTTAATAATTTAATTATGTATTGTGAGGTTTATGCTATACCTATTATCTTGGTATTATTTCTTTTTTCCATTGTAGGTATAATAATTTTCTTTTTTTCTTTTCAGGTAAGCAAAACACGTACCTACCTATTTTATTCAGTCACATTATGTAAGTATGAAAACATTTCGAAATTATTTATGGATCAATTCTCTTTGATAATAGAAAATAAAAGCAGATAGAGCAGAACATGGTTGCAGCAGATAGAGAGATGACGTTAAGTTTATGCTTATATGTATACCTAGTAGATATATTATATTCCCATCTTATTTTCTAACGCATAGCATAATAACTAATCCGCTAGTTGTAGGTATTGTATGTTAGATCGAACTCAGCCACTGGCCGAAAAAAAATGTACGTGTTCTAGGATTTTCAAATTGCCTTTGTATCAATCAGCATGTGCCGTCGCATTAGCATGTACCTATAAACATAATTTTCTTTTCTATTTAATTAAACAATGTTGCTGTTTTATCGGAAGAATTCCAATACAAAGATAACTTGCTAGAATGTTCTGAATGCCAGCTTGATCTATCAATACTAATTCTAATAAATACTAAAAATGAAACACACTACTTAATTTTTTATAATATTTTTTCTTGGGGCGTAATTATTAGGTATACCTGATGCCATTACTAATCTTATACTTAAGTCTGCCTGTCCATCTTCTCTTCCGTTTTTACTAAGTGAGCGCATGTGTATATACCCAGAACCCTCTATATCTATTAGATATGTTGGTATTCTTTTGGTTTTCAGATTGGTTGTTTTAATAATAAAAATATTTTATTTCTGTAATATAACTCATGTAAAAAACAACTGTTTTCTCGCACGTATAATCCTATATCTAAGTATAGGGTATAATAAAAGTAGAATAAGTTGGTAGGTACTAAACCCAATACCCAAATACCTAATTCAAAATTTAAATTATTTGGGGATATGCAGTGTAGTACCATTCTATAGAAGCATATATATACACGGTGGTCACTTTTACGAAGCCCACCATTGGCATCTTGGAAAGGGTAAAATATACAGAGTGGCTCAAATTAGAAAAAAGTTGCGCATTTTTATGCTTTTCAATTAGCTGAAAAGAAATCCGGGATATTTTGGGTAGTTCCTGAATTATCGCTGAAAAACTGAAAACGTGCATTTTCTTTTTCCTTTTATAACTTTTTTAGTTTCCAAGGAAACATTGTGAAACTTTGCAGTGTTAGATTTTTCCACATGAGCTTTCTAATGGAAGTGACAAAAATTTTCCACGCCAACTAGATGTCCAAATTTTCGTAGTCAACTTTTGATTTTCTTATGGCCGCCATATTGAATTTTGGTACCGTTGAAAAGAACGAAAAATTTCGATCTCGACCATGTGTAATACATAGGTAATGCAAAGTGTTTTGCATTACCTATGTATCAATAATTTATTATTTTTTTTTTTAAATCAAGTTGTCTCCGAATAAAACAATTAACTACTGATTTTAAACTTTTCTGGAAATATCACTTTAAGAAATAATGTAAGAAGACCGCCTGTCAAGTCTGTTAATACACATGACATTTTGGAAAAGTGAGAAAGTTGTTTAACTTTCAAAGTAAATTATACATAACGTTTTTATTAACAATCATAGTAAAATTAATTATAAATTTTAAATATTACATTCTTAAGTTGGTTAACATTTATAAATACAAAAAAGGCGGTCTTCTTACATTATTTCTTAAAGTGATATTTCCAGAAAAGTTTAAAATCAGTAGTTAATTGTTTTATTCGGAGACAACTTGATTTAAAAAAAAAATAATAAATTATTGATTTTTGGCGGGAAAACACTTTAGATTACCGATGTATTACACATGGTCGAGATCTAAATTTTTCGTTCTTTTCAACGGTACCAAAATTTAATATGGCGGCCATAAGAAAATCAAAAGTTGACTACGAAAATTTGGACATCTAGTTGGCGTAGAAAATTTTTGTCGCTTCCATTAGAGAGCTCATGTCGAAAAATCTAGCACTGCAAAGTTTCACAATGTTTCCTCGGAAACTAAAAAAGTTTAAAAGGAAAAAGAAAATGCACGTTTTCAGTTTTTCAGCGATAATTCAGGAACTACCCAAAATATCCCGGATTTCTTTTCAGCTAATTGAAAAGCATAAAAATGCGAAACTTTTTTCTAATTTGAGCCACTCTGTATATTTTACCCTTTCCAAGATGCCAATGGTGGGCTTCGTGAAAGTGACCACCGTGTATATACCTACCTGCGTACCTACTTACATAAATATTATGTAACTACCTACCTATCTACTGTCATGAGACGCATAAAAATATATTTATGGTATGCAAATATATAACACATTTATGTAAGAAATGAAACTGTATAATAACTGGTTGGGATTTCGTCATGCTGCGCGTTAAATCCTTGGATAAAGCCGTAGGTACGACTTGGCAACGCTGCCCGTACCAAGATCGTACCATCGCATCGCAGCGGCAGTAGCGAACAATCGCCGGTCGGCCGGTAATGGTGGGGGCGACCCCTCTGGTTCCGCGCTCCGCTCTGGAAAAATGTAATGGCCGACCGAAGTCGCATTAGTACGTATGGGTATTGCGTTATTCGCGCAAGTACCTATAAGAACTGTTCAAACCTGGTGGTACATACGAGTAGATACCTATATCTACCCAGGTATATATATAAATAGATATGAACTTTTATCTACCGAAACGTATTTTGTGCTTTTAATGCACGATTTTGGGCTGTTATGTCAATTGAAAAATCTTAATAGGTTGATAAAATTTTTTGTCTCAATACATAAAATTTGTAGGTACCTATTCGATTTTTTTTTCAAACGAAATATCCCTACAAGGATCTATACGCAGGGTCGCTGTTGCTCTTTTTTAATAGAACATCATGAATATTTTTTCATTTAGAATAATTGGACGTTCCTCTACTAGTACCTATATAAGTACACTGATAGCAGTTGATGGGCCTATCTACACAGTAAAAAAAGACAAATGGTAAAATTACTAAATGGTAAAATTACTAAATGGTAATTTGCTGCAGTGTTATTTTTAACACGAACTGGGTAGTATAATAATTAAACCTTTAGAACTCATATTACACGAACGATATACCCGCCAAGTTTGTAGAAGTACTCATAAATTGTAGTAAAATTTACAAAACCCTGTGTTAAAAATGAATCAATCCGCCATAAAAACGGAATAATTACACGGTGAATAATTAATTATTACACATTACCTTGTAAAATCTACTGTGTTAAATTACTTTTATGTAATGTAATAATACACCGATATGTCTAACACTGCCAAGTGTAATAGGTAACAATACCTATCTTCCTTATTATTATAGGTACTTAGTTAGATCCATCAA
Organism: Pogonocherus hispidulus; assembly: GCA_963924545.1. Classification (NCBI taxonomy): domain Eukaryota; kingdom Metazoa; phylum Arthropoda; class Insecta; order Coleoptera; family Cerambycidae; genus Pogonocherus; species Pogonocherus hispidulus. Next base: position 13,002,021 of record OZ004699.1, read on the forward strand.
CTCCTAAGTATAGCTATATCAGTATATTGGTAAAGGAACGTTCTAACTAAAAATTAAAAAATATACCTGCAGGGTGTTCTATTAAAAAGGCAACTTTATTTTTCGATGACTTTTTTACTAATCCTGCATGTACTTTCCATTATAATAGATCTTAAACAACCTTTTTGCCTTTTTTGCTAGCTATCTCACTTTAGGAAATAAACAACCGTTTCCATACATGCATAGCTATATCAGGGACCCTGTATATTTATTTTTACAAAATTTACCTACATTCTCAGACTTCCAGGCTATATAGGTAGTTACCTGGCTACCTAAATATAAGCCCCTCCCTATAAGTAGGTAGGTAAGTACCTACCTACTTTATTTCAAGAAAACCACCTGGTTTAAGTTAACTGGCTTTATAGATCAGGTCCATGCATAGGATTAAATACAATACTTAGATAAGTTTAACTTTAACCAAGTAAGAAGAACTTCAATTATACGATTTGAATTTGCGAGGTGTAGGTATACTTAGGTATAGCAATGTCGCCAATGGTCTTTATAAAATCAGGTAGAGCCTAATTTCGGACAGGTTCCCATTTTCGGATACCCATAATTTTACAAAATTTTCGCTTTGTTAAAGGCAATTTCTTTACTTATGATATTGGAAAGGTTGTTAGTTAAAATAGAAAATGCATGCAGTACAGCATTAACTGAACACGTCGTGAATAAGTTACACAATTTTAACTTTCCAGATACAACTAGGTATATACTGCATAAAGAAATACCTAAAAACGTATGTTTTTAGAAATGACTGAAATACAAAGCAACAAAAAAACAGTAAATTATCAAACAAATACAAAAAATATAAGTAATATATCGCAACCGTATTCAGCAGTATTTTCTTTTCTTAAACAATCTGTATAAATATGTTCCTAAAACCTCTTCTCAACGGCTTTCTTGATTCACGAAAATGTTTTACAAAATTCAGACCAGCAATATATAGTTCTTAATTACCTACTCTCGAAAAGAAACACATTAACAGACACACCAAATACCTACTGATCATTCTATCTGTTCAAACTACACGTATATTATTAAACAATAAAAAAAGATGAAAAACAAAATAAAACCAACCCATACAATAACATTAAAATAGGAAATTGATATTAGCTATTAGCTAACCTTGAAAAAGTCCTAAAACTCGGACGAAACGTAGGATATTTGTCCATATCCAGATCTGGCTGGAACTCCTCTTTGTTTTTCATTGAAGAAATAAATGAAATTTCATTACTGTTGTGTGTATTTGGTTACATATTAATAATAGGATATGATAAATATACTTAGTTGTATTTATGCCCGATCGGTGAACTATCAAATTCTTTTACGCAGCGGAGTAACAGAGATTTTTATGTGTGATATTTTGAGAAGGTGTTTTTGATATTTATTCTCATTTTAAAACTTTGGATAGATTACATAGGATATACAATAGTTGTATGTTTATAAAGAAAAGTTATTTTCAGCCATAGTTTTGACAAAAAAAGTAATTTGAGTTAAAACTAGATTTGCTCCTAATTTCGGATACTGGCGGATTCTTTTTTAACTGGCGAATTCGCCATTTTTTATAGTTTGTATATTTTATTTTCCATACCTACCTATCTACATAAAAATTCTTACTCAATGCAAAAGTTATGTGAAGATATATTAGGTACAATAACTAATACCAAGATGTTGTTAAATTATGTTTAATTACGTACCTACACAGTAAAAAAATCGGACTGATTTTAACACTGAATCCACACTCATCAGTGTGTATATAGTCCACACTTGGCAGTGTTAGACGTATCGGTGTATTATTACATTACATAAATGTAATTTAACACAGTAGATTTTACAAGGTAATGTGTAATAGTTAATTATTCACCGTGTAATTATTCCGTTTTTATGGCGGATTCATTCATTTTTAACACAGGGTTTTGTAAATTTTACTACAATTTATGAGTACATCTACAAACTTGGCGGGTAGATCTACAAACTTGGCGGGTATATCGTTCGTGTAATATGAGTTCTAAAGGTTTAGTGATTATACTACCCAGTTCGTGTTAAAAATAACACTGCAGCAAATTACGATTACCATTTAGTAATTTTACCATTTGTCTTTTTTTACTGTGTATATTATATGGCTGATTTAGAAAACCTATCCGAAATTATAGGCTATACTTTCCTCTAATCAGCTGGCTGTCCTGAAATACCTAATTAAGTGTGCACTGATAGAACATCGTAAAGCAAACTTTATTCAAATTTTACCAATTTAAAAATATACAGTCTGTTATTTGGAAAACATATTTGTCTACGCCAGTACATTCTACTAGAAATAGTGTCTGAAAAACTAAAATTCCTTTGATGATATAAGTATTAGTAATATAGTCAAAGGTATTAGGTATTTAATAAGTGGGTATACCTACCTATGTTTTCATACCAGAAGGTAAAACTGTTTATAGGTAGGTACAGGGTGGCGCAGATGGATCGGGTGGTTTTAAAATACTTGTCAAACTGTCAATTTTAAAGGTATTGGATTGAAATAAAGTGCAAAACGTGTAGTTACAATGAAAGTTTATTAACAAAAAATTAGTAAAGTTAGTTTTTAAAAATTACATCCATCAAATGCCCTCCTTCTCGAGCGACGCATTCTTGGAGTCGGTCCTTAACGTTCCGCATTGCCCGCTCAAGCACATCACCAGGAATTAATGTGATTTCGTTGTGAATTGCTGCCTTCAACTCCTGAATGGTCCGGGGATTGTTCATGTACACCCTTGCTTTTAAATAGCCCCATAAGAAGAAGTCACATACCGTGAGGTCCGGTGAGCGCGAGAGGGCCAATGGAGATCTCCATTACGGGAAATCAAACGGCCAGGGAACAGAGCGCGTACAGCTTGCATTGATATCCTAGCGACCTCACGGTATGTGACTTCTACCCACCCAGTATATCCACCTAGGCCACAGCCTTATCTAAGAAGGCTGTACCTATAGGCATTTGAAATAAGTATTCTCATTTATTTCAATATTTTACTATATCTAATCGAAGAAGAAACATTGATAGTAGAAAATTATTTCATATGGGAAAGTCGTTTATTTCTTTCAAATAAAAGAGGTGAATTTTTTTAACTAAGTAAGTAGGTATAGGGTATAGGTACCTAAATATGTCTTTAGTAGGTATTTAGTAAATATTTATTTGGATTAAAATAAATATTTTTTGCCCATGTGAACAAACTGAAGTTTAGATGACTACTTATACCTATACGTGAAACGATTAAGTACTCATTATTTTTCGTATTGATTGATTATACATACAGGATATGTCTATATATGAGGTACCTACCTATAGCGAGAATGAAAATACTCTAATTATAGGTAAAAGAAAAGTTTTTATTTGGAAAAATGTCTAGCAATACACCTCAAGGAGCTACGAGATGTAAATTTAAATCAAAGTTATATAGCCTTTCTCTTAAATTTGTCGACATAGGTAAGAAAAAACTCTGAACGGCGTATAGGTGGTAAAATTATCAACCCTGTTTCCATTTTTTTTTTTTTTCTTTTAGTTTCGATAACTTTCTAACAGTTGAGAAATGTAGGTACCATTTCAATGTATATGAGACAGCCTGTTTCAATTATAGAAACTTTTTATTTCACTATTTTTCATAAAACCAACAGTTATTCAGCAGAAGGATAAAATATGTTATACCTATACCTACAGTGAACTGTCGTTCTACTTTATACTGCTGCCAAAATGGCGGATATGCGTTTCATTTATTGAAAATCTAATGGGAATACTAATACTAGAGAAGCTTAGCGTCTATACTTATATGCAAAAAATTATCCCGGAAGGCGTTGCCGTAATATACTTAAACAGATACTTTCCTCTATATCCCTCGTCGGTTACGAGAAACAGGATCTTGTGCTACTGTCTTTCGAACAGTTAGAACGCCTCAGCTAGAAGAACAAATTTTTGAAATTGCCCATGTACCTGCGCGCGAAAATTTTTATTTTTTTTATTGCCTCAAGAAATTATAGAAGAAATTCCACTAATTTTGCATGTTTGGTTTTATATAAGTATACCTAAAATAAATAGATTTTTTTGTGTTTATTAAAATCATAGATATTTGATATTTTATACACATTTTAGTTTCATATTTTTTTATAGGTATTCCCACATAATATTCTTTCAAGTCACATTTTTAAACTCCTGAGAAACAGATCAGAGACTATCTTGGCACACACTTACCGTACAGACAAACCCGACAACAGTAAATAAATGCGGCACATCCTCATAATAAAATTTGCATCGCAAGTCGGACATTAAAATTCATATAATTTGGATGCAAAGCTTTTCCCAGCAATTGAGAAACAAAGGGAAGCCTTGCTCCTCATTTAAAAAGCAAATCCCAGAGACTTGATTAACATACACCTGCGCTCGCGTCGGGATATGTCGCTGCCGTATGTACCTGCGTTTAGCGTCGACTAAAAATAACCAACAGGTGGTTATTAGTAGGTAGCTATATACTAATAACTGCGGCTAGACAAAGTACCTACATACCTAGATCTGGAATATAATTTCATTAATTATTGTAGGTATGTAACTGGCCAGTAACAATCCTAAAAGGAAGTTTTTTTGGAGGTTATGTCTGTAAATTTGACAATAATTGTTAGACATACAGTAAGAAAGACCCAAAGAGGGCACTACGGTGTATTTCTCACCAATATTATTAAGGATAACATACCGGGTTTCCCATTTCATTTGACTAATGGAAATTAACATGGGCTATTACATTTCATTGAATTTTGTATTCCCAGGGCACACTATGAGAAATATTGCTAACCGAATCGATAGTACTGACTGTCAAACACTTCTGATTATTAAAATACTAAAGCGAAATGCTTTTTTAATTAAAATATCAATAAAAATTCGTTTTAAGTTAATAGATGTAGTTTACATAAACGTTTGAGAGACATTATTAAGAGACTAGTCGGTTGAACGGCAGTGTTTCAAACTGAACCGCAAAATTTTGCAAGTTCGAATCCCGCCAGAGACAACTTTTTTTTATACTTACGCAGATGACATAAGACGATGTCTCTCAAACGTTTATGTAAACTACATCTATTAACTTAAAACGAATTTTTATTGATATTTTAATTAAAAAAGCATTTGGCTTTAGTATTTTGGTAATCAGAAGTGTTTGACAGTCAGTACTATCGATTCCGTTAGCAATATTTCTCTTAGTGTGCCCTGGGAATATAAAATGCAATGAAATGTAATAACCCATGTTAATTGCCATTAGTCAAATGAAATGGGAAACCCGGTATAATACAGTTGATGAAAATATTGATGGAGTAACAAAAATAATTATAAAGAATACGAAAAAAAGTATCACGAAATGGATATCTAATGAACTTCCTAAAATGATTTTGATATTTTCTAAAGTCAGTATATATTTATGTGGTTTGGAACTTAGAGTTTTTGCGTTACAAATAGTAGTCTACCGTAATAATAATATGGTTATTTTCCCTCGTTAGGTACTCCCCAGACGCGGGGACAACACCCGGTAAAAAGTTGTCGCGTTGCCGGCCGATTCGCGGACTCGATAGCGATCAAAAATAACTGGCTGAACACCGTTTAACTTGATGTTAGTTTATTATGCAGATCACGTCTGCCGTGTTTTCTAGAGACCCGGGATCATTAGAAGGCATTCGTAATCTATGGGTATTCCCCGCGCGACTGACGGCTCGATCTGCTCTGTTTGTCATTTGTTTATTACCAAGCGTCGTTGTACGTACCCACTGTTCAATGGGAGAATTTAAAATTCGTGATGTTTGATGTATATGTGATGGATGGGATAAGTATATAGACCATTTGTATACTTTTCATTATGTATTCTGATTACGAAAAGCATATTTGAAACATTAACTGAAAAATTACTATTAGGTATAATAATTGACTTTATATGAAAATATCAAGCAAGATAAGATACTTTGGGCATTCGAAAATTACCTAAACATTGTCTATTGTTAAGAAGTTATAGCCAATCCCTTCCTTTTGACAAAACTATATGCATAATATCAAAGAGAATAAATTAATAAGAATTTCCTATCTCCCATGTTCCGTTTTTTTTTCGGTGATTTCTGTTGTGCCCGGCGCACGCGTAGATCATGAATCATGATCATGAATCGGTCAATTCATTCATTAAAACGAACATTTCACATTGTCTTTCGGATGGACAGAATGAGAGCAGAGGACCGGCTACGCCTTGCTTGGCACTGATAACTGATACAGTATTTTTATAAATTTTATAACGCAAGATAACTGTTATAATATAATTAAGACAAGCACTCAAACACCGCGACACTCGAAGCTCAAACAGATAACAACAAAAACAAAATGGTAACAAAGCGAAGTAACGAAACAAACAAACAAACATAACGAAGTAACACGAATAACGAATCCCTAACCTCGCAGCGAGATGTGCAACTAGTGTAGATGTTCTCTCATTTTTCATTTCACGTATTTCCCTGTCACTGACAAAGACAACTAGATGTGCGATTTGACGATGATTAAACCAGTCTCAAACAGTCTGTTGGTACCTCCGATCAAATATGTATAGATAAGTAATTGCCTATTTGTCAGTATATAAAATAATCGTGTCCAAGAATAACAAAAAACACAACCTCAAATTTCATGAAATTTCCTGTCACAGTGCCCAACGGCATGGGCGGTTATGTTTTAAGGTGTGGAAATAATCATAAAACTAAAAGTACAAATTAGAATATTTTATTTTAGTAAATACAAAGTTTAAGATTTACATATTCAAGAACAAAAATTTATACACATATGTGTATAATATTTACTACACTATTTATAATAGTATTTAATATTTACTATTAAAAAACAATTGTAAAATCATTGACGATCTCTCTCGCGATCGCCGATTCTACGTTTATGCATGGTTACTTACCTGTGTAAACCACGCCCATTGGTGACAGTCACAAAATCCCCAACAATTTAGGCGGTAAATTAAAATGGCATTTTTTGATTGGACCAAATGCTTGGGCACCAATGTAAACAAAAAGCTATTGTTTTAAATATTTTGTTGGTCACAAAACTGTGTTGCTATAATTTGTCTATATAATATTTGGTCGGATGTTGGTACAAACTAATCCCTTTTATCCAGGGTATCTTTTATTAGTTTTTTTACGTAGAATTCGGTGGCGCATCTAATTTTTTTCAGCTGCCAATATTTTGCCAGCCCAACTTACGATGTTTTTAATATAACTTCTATATATTGTTTAATTTTTTAAAACTACGCAAAATTTGCGTTACAATGATGCTTTATTATATGCATATTATCGATGTTATTAATTTGATTTTAGGTGATTCGACTAGTTTTTCTGATGCACGAGTCTATTAATCAAATAATCGTTTTTTTTTTTTAATAATCAAATAGATATTTCTTTTACCTGTTCTTAGTATGCACTAAGTGTGTCAGTTTTTGTGTCGTGCAGCTTATTATGCTAATTGAAAACTTCGTTGAGAATGCGCATTCATTAATTAATTATTGTTTTAATTTATTATCTCACACGAGGTCGCCGGAGACTGAAAAAAGTGTATTCGTTCAAGAAGTGAACGTCGTCGTTGCAGAGATTTCGATCGAGTCCTTGGCGAAAATGTCACCTGCCGCAATACGTCGGACTAGTTCCAGTTTTTTCCGTAAAGCCAACATGGTATGAATGTTTCTTGCAATTTCTTGGGAAATAATAAAGTATAGAAGATCATGTATCTATATAGGTATAGAAGGTATATACATAAATAAAGAAAGAACTGCACTGTTTTCGTTGACAGCCAAATAAGCATTAATTAATCAATAAAAAGTAAAGTAGATATTGTTCAACATACCTAATTTTCTATTTTCGTATTCTGTTCACAAATCTAACACTTCAAATCATTTATTTTGAAAAATATTTCGGCGAGTACATGGCGGTCACTATTTTCATTGTTATGACCTATACATCTTTGTTTCTTGAAATATTACAAGATACAATTTTCCTCAACTGTAGGTATAAGTATTGATGGTCTTTTAAGGGTTAAATATTGTTAGTACACTTTAATGTACTGACATTATTTTAAAGAAGTCAGTAATGGTAAAAGTTTCCGTTCTAGTGAAGTGAATGATTATTAAGTTATTTACTACTAAATGTAGAATGCGATAGGTGCTTCAATTACCGGAAACCGATAACAATACTTTATTATAAACTTAAATGTATAATGTAATCTTGGTGAGGTTGAAAACAATTCGAAAAATGCGATCTGCTGAGCGATCCCAAGTGATTTAACGAGGAAAATATGCCAATTATAGCGCGTGTGACGTTATCGCTTTCAATACAAATTTAATTCAGTCGTTGAAGTGAGATACAGCTTTATATGGAATAATTTTCGTGGTAATTTTCGTTAATATTTAAGGTTCGCTTATAGACGTGCGTAAGCATATTTACGAAAGATTGTCTTGTCCTTAACTTTTGTTGTCTGAGATAGCGACAACAAAAGTTTAAGACATTTTTCTCGCTTCAGCGAACTTAACAGAAAAATTCAAACATCACTTTTCAAGGATATATCCTTGAAAAGGATGGTTTATAAACCAATCTTGCTCGTTTCCACATATATATTTTTGGATTTTATAAATCACCACTTTTAAATGTCGCAGAATAACTTTAGCAAAGGATCTCAAGTTTAGTTTGTCTCTCTGAAAAGAGCTGCTCATTGTTTTTCTGTTAATTGCGCTTGACAAAATCTTTCTTAAAACTTTTATCTTTGGCCTAGAAGAACATGAATGCCAGAAAACCATTGTTAACTTGTATTTTGATTACACAAATTGCTCTATCTTCACATTATGTAAATATATAAAACGAGATAACATGTTTGAGGAACTTTGGATTCTTACAGTTGATAATAAAGAAACTGTGTCAATTTCAATAGCTAGCATCGTAAGGATCAAGGCTTTCGAAGTTGAAAATTATAAAAAATTATTAAGTATTTTCTGTAGTACAAGAAAAAGTTGTCAGGCTAGTGATTCCTAATAGAGCGCACATTGAGCGAGATGTTCCGAAGAAGCAGATTCTCCGGAATTATTTGTCCATTTGAGCATTTGTTTCAGCAAGGGCCAGAAAATATAAGATGACAGCTGTGGAATACGGTACGGTTTTCACATTTTTTTTCGTCAACACGTGATAATAGGTTAGGTTAGGTTCGGTTCAAACCAGACCCTCCACTGCGACCATGTGATCGATTGTGGCTCTCACCTACTTAAATTTCACCCAACAGGTCCAGCTTCTTAATGAAGTTGATAACCTTATTGAGTGAGAACTTATTCAGATCCTATGACAGAAGTTGTTCTTTGCCAAATATTGAGTATCTGATTCTTTCCCCAGCGGAGCAGATGAAGTTGTTCTTTGCCAAATATTGAGTATCTGATCCTTTCCTCAGCGGACCAGATACATATGTGTTCTTCCGTTCATCATCTTCTAAGCACAAGATGATATTTTGCACGGCAATACAGATGATATTTTAAACGGCAGTGCCCAGTATATAGGCCAATCAAAGTTCGTAGGTGCAACCTGTTTAACTCTAAAAGGTTTTTAGTTCTGGTTTTTGAAGGGTTTAGTATGAACGCCCTCGAATGAACTAATCTTGGTAGTTCTTGCCAGTACTAGAGAATATGCCAAGCTACGGTTCTGGTACGACGAATTCAGAAAAAGCACCCTTCCTGGCTAGAGAATCGGCTGTTTCATTCCCTTCATGGCCGGAATGGTCTGGGACCCAGACCAGAGATACTCTATTTTTCCTGCCCAAATGAGCGAGCGCCTGCTGACAGCTTTCTACCGTTTTACGTGATCAAAACCAAAACAACTCGTCTCAAAATAGAATTATATTTTGTAGTGCTTTCACAGCAGGTACAAGCGAATTGGTTAATAGGAAATAAAATAGAAGTTTTTAGAAAATCAGAAATCCAAATCTGCCTACTCTATATATAAATTCAGTTTGACAGACATCCTTCTATGGTACTACCTACTATAATGAAAATTTTGATCAGTTTTGAATAGTATCGAATTCTTAGGCGTCTTTGAAGTGTTTTACAGAAAAAAATAAGTACATATTTCCATTTACACTCGATTATGTCCGCTGTTTAAGAACGACAAGTTTATTAATTAAGCATCGTTCAAAAGAAAGACATTCTGATTGCGATTGCTATGTTAGGCCTCATACTAGGCCATTATGCATCATTATCATAGCACACCGGCCATCTCTGTAATGCATCAGTTGCGGTATTTATCCTTGCACACGTGCAGAATTAGCTCGGGTGATGGAAGACATGTTTCTACCTCGTTTTCCATTATATCAAATTATGTTGCAGGGTCTACCTGACACGTAATTGTTGTACTCGGAGAAAGAAAATCTCTTTTTGCAAAAGTCTATCGGGACGTTATTTTTATTTATTTATTTTATTATTATCCAGTAAAAGATATGCATACGTGCACGAGCTCTTTAGTAAAAAATAAAAAAAAAATTAAAAATGGTTCGGTTCGAGACGAAAGACTCAACCGAACAATATTTAATAAAACAATAAATTTCCGATCGTGAATTTTCTTGAACGTATTCAAAAGACCACGAAAATTAAAATAGCACACATGCCGACAACAAAATCCATTCGGAAAAGTTTAAACGAGGTGCAATGTGATTGGTGTATTTTAAAAAATAAGCCATGTGATTGGCTAATATCGACAACATCCCAGTTTTCATGAAAGTGGCGAATTAATTACGAGGTCATTTATTATATTGGCGGTTCAAATTACCGATGAGGGCGCTGCAAACTGTAAACAAATATGGATGAAGACGAGTAAAAATTTTGCATTTTATGTCACATCATCTAGCAATTTAGCATTCAGCTGCCATAAATATAGTTACTTCATGTGTTAGTTGGGGTGAAATAAAGGATAAAGAGTGGTAAAAGTAGTCAAACGTCCCATAAGTGCTTCATTGCTAATTATATGAATTTTTTGGGTTGAAACAGGTACCCTAGTTTTTGTTTACTTACATTTTGGGATAAAATAAGTGTGATAAATTGTATGGTGACACCATATTAGTGCCTGTTTTTTGTTAAATAATGTTTAAATTAAAATATATTCTGCTTTTATAAGACTAATGATAGAAAAGTATAGACAAACAGCAACAAAGTGGTTATGTTGTGTAAATAAACGTATTCTCTGTTATTAAATTGTTACATGCCTTTTGGGGAAATGAATGAGAAACAGTTTCTTATACTAGGGCCAAACTTTCTACCTATCTTCAATCTTAAACACTTCTATTGACACATTTTGTGGAATGACACCTATAAACACGGCAGTTTGTGTTGTGCTGATTTCTTTTGAATGCCATTTTAAAATGTAAAAATAAAGATGTACAAATACTAACCACGTCGTTTTTAAATTTGTAATACCAAAAAATCACAAGCACCTCTAAATTATTACGTTAAACAAACCCAAATACGTGTTATTTATCATTATATCAACAATGAACCTCCAAAAATTACCTTTTAAGTAGGTTCAAATATTTTCATGCAGAGGACGCATTCATTTTTGGAATCGCCCAATTGCTTTCGAGGTTGTTTTTGCTAGTCCGGGCAGTATTGAACTTTCTAATATCCGTAAAAAAACTAATTTAACCTTCTTACTTAAAGAAATATTTTAGTTATCTTTTTATATTTTTTAAAATTCGGATCCGTCGTACCAAACACACCAATGGAATTACGATTGCTTGCCACTTCACCTGTCGAACAAGTCCTTATGCTGTGATTGAGTCACTCTCATACGAGTAATTTTGGCCAAACACTATAATTTTCATTGATTTCAGTTATTCTGAAAAGAAAGTTGAATGTTACATGAAGTGTGAACAACTTACTTTTTTAATGGAAAATGGAACCTCCTGTATATGTTTAGATATTTGGATAGAGCGTTTCTCATGATCACGTTGACATAATGCTAGATGGGTTTTATAATAAACGACCAAGGAGATATGTCAAAAACCCTAGGAGCAATCAATGGGAAATTATTGCCTTTTGGTTAAGTTGGCAGTTCCCGGAGCCTTAAATTCAGACCGTTTTTTTCGGTACACAAATATTGTAAACTGTTGATTTAACGTAAAACAATACTAATAATTCAAAAGTCTAAAGGAGTCAGATGTCTTGAATATTTAAATTCCCCTAAAATGTAATTTTAATACCTATAAGCAAGAGTGAGATTTTGTGAGATTTTTGACAATTTAATATATGTTTAACATTTTCATTGGTAAGTTTGAAACAAATTTTGGAAAATACGATTATAGAAAATTAGTTATGAAGGAAATATTCTTTTGTTTAAAATATTTGTGTACCTTGAGACGCAGCGATTTTTTAAAAAAAGCAGTAATTTTATCGGTTTTCGGCGTCTGCACAAGTTTTTTTTATATTTAATCCTATTACCGAAATTAAGATTAATCCTTACAAATCACCCAATGGAAGTGAAATCCTCCCAGTAGAAAGTGTGCCAGACAATAATTCTGGTATACTTGTGACTGGTGTTAAATTTACTCGTTATTGGTCACTCTTGGTCATTTCGAACTGATCCTAACTTGCTGAAACGGGCCTCGTACTACAGGACCACCTATAGGGTGACATATACTATCTGAAAAAATACATCTATACCTATATACGCGATTCATTTTAAGATCGAAGCGCCAAAATGGCAGTAACCTATACTAACCTACGTTCACTGACACTGACGTTTGAAATTTTATTCATCAAAGATTTGTTGTCGAGAACTTTAAACCAGGTAGAAAGCTTGTAAAACTATTTTGAAATAGATAAGTAGTGATATAAAATTAAAATAGATTTCAATACTTTTCGAGGGTTCAATCTGAAAATGAAACTTAACCTCAAAATATGTCAAATTGTTTATTGGGCATACGGCATACATACCTTTATGGAAATAGTCATCCTTAGAGAAAGGTAAAGAGCACACTCTCTACTCTGCGTACTTTAGCTTCTTTATCCAGACTTGTCTCCTGTAACTCTGTAATGGTCAACTTATAGTTTCCGCGATAGCTCCAGATTTTCCCGCTTTTGGAGAAGTATGAAACTGATCTCGGGGTTTTTCTTTGTCCAAGAGGAACAATGACCCTCACAACAATAATGATTCATATCTAATCAAAGCAATTAACTAATATAACAACGGATATTTCAAAATTCACAATAGACATACATACGCAAAACTGAACCAATAACACATGCGTTAGTTGTGCGTGCCGCCAGTAGGTAGCGTATTCCTTAGCAAGAATCGCTTATAGCGACTAACACCAAAGTTTTGCTAACACTGTTTAAACTTGATATTAGACATTTTTTTCGATCATCGCCCGGATTATATCCCGTCGAGGTCGCTCAATTCCAGTAGTCAGGATAGTCATTATCCAGTATGTTCGGTAGGAATTTATGCAGCCAGTCCGCCGGCAAACTAAAGGTTGGCGGCTTAGGTCACTTGCTGCGCACCGCGAAAATAACGGGTTCTTCTCGAAACGCATACGCACGAAATTTGGGTTCCACAAGCAGAATAATCGCTGGTATTATGTAATTCATTACATTAACTTTGAATCGTTCGTTAAAAAAAACAACATACTCTTCTGACAAAAGAAATGTTAAATTTGTGATGATTAATTATTTTTGCAATAGTAAAATAATAGTATTCTTAGTTGTAAATTTAGTTATATCTGTAGTAGCAAAGATTATAGAATGAACGATAGATAACCAAAGCAATGTGGTATACCACAACCATAACCTTCAATAGTTGGAAATTCAAGTAGAAAAATAAGCTTAAAAGTGAAATGAAGTTCTTACATAAAGTTGTAAGGGAAGTAATTTACACTAATTGGCGATTCAAATTGCCGATGAGGGCGCTGCAAATTGTAAACAAATATGGAGGAACACGAGTAAAAATTTTGCATTTCATATCACATCATCTAGCAATTTAGCATTCATCTGCCATAAATATAGTGACTCCATGTGCTAGTTAGGGTGAAATAAAGGATAAAAAGAGTGGTAAAAGTAGTCAAACGTCCCATAAGTGCTTCATTGCTAAATTATATGAATTTTTTGGGTTGAAACAGGTGCCCTAGTTTTTGTTTATTTACATTTTGGACTAAAATAAGTGTAGTAAACTGTATGGTGATACCATATTAGTGCCTGTTTTTTGTTAAATAATACTTAAGTTGAAATATATTCTGCTTTTATAAGACTAATGATAGAAAAGTATAGACAAACTGCAACAATGTTGTGTAAATAACCGTGTTCCCTGTTATTAAATTGTTACATGCTTTTTGGAGAAATGAATGAAAAACAGTTTCTTATACTAGGGCCAAACTTCTACCTATCTTCAATCTTAAACACTTCTATTGACACATTTTGTGGAATGACATCTATAAACAGGGCAGTTTGTGTTGTGCTGATTTCTTTTGAATGCCATTTTAAAATGTAAAAATAAAGATGTACAGATACATCTTTTGTAATACCAAAAAATGACAAGGACCACTAAATTATTACGTTAAACAAACCCAAATACGTGTTATTTATCATTATATCGGCAATAAGCCTCCAAAAATTACCTTTTAAGTAGGTTCAAATATTTTCATGCAGAGGGCCCATTCATTTTTGGAATCGCCAATTACACTTACGCTACGAAAAAGCGCGGAAACTTCAAAACATAGACAAACCTACTATATTCTATGCTTCAAAATATCGATGTTTTGCAGGTGGGAATGAAATATTTCCTATTTAACTATTTACCTACTGAATATTTTACTATTTCGGAAAATATCCAACAAAAAATAGTAAAACAAAAACCATTTCTTTGGGGTTAATAAGGGAATAGAAAATGAATATAATAATATTTCCGACACCATTTTCTTTTTACATTCATTGATAAATTTGGTACGCCATCGTTGAAAATTAATATGAAACCGACCGTTCACACGACTTAATTAATCATCTTATTGTTACAATTTGTATACGTTATATTCGGGTTTGATAAAATCTAAAAACCACTTGTTACGCTCTCATTCCGCTCAGCAGTATCCTCTCTATTCCCTGAAAGAAGATCAGTGTTAAAGCACTTTTTTGTTCTTTGAGGCAGCAGTTTGACACGTTATTTATGTTGTGGATATTAATTAATGAGTACATGGAAACAATTCCCATGGGCTCAAGAGTAATGGATACAAAGATGCTAGGTGGGGCAGATATTGCTTTTTCACATTTTGGTGGTGAATATTTTGTGATTGTGAAATTGTAATTTATTAGACAAATTATTGAACTAGCGAGTTAAATAAATATACTACAAAGTATTTATTTATTAACACATTACTGTAGGTATTTGATGTATCCAGGTCTACAGTGCGGATAAGAAGTCTGGAACACAATTATTATTTCGGAATAAGCAAATATTTTGGGAAATTCCTCGGACAGGTAGATTTTTAATATTAATAGTAATAAGAAAGTTGATAGTCATTAAATAGTATAACGGGAAGTGCCACAAAAACGGAAATACTTCAGATGAATAGAACTTTCTCGAAAACCCCGGTATCAAAATTTAAAAAAATATATTCTAATGGAAAGTCCTTAAACTTTTAATGAAGGACTGAATGTTAGCTGAATCACCCATAGGTATATTTATTTTTACATCGGGATTGAGTATTTTCAATTGAACATAGAAAATCAGATATTTGGCGCGGAACTTTTAATCGCCTCCTTAAAATATCGGAAAATTTATATGCCCTGCAGTAAATAATAAATCCTTAATGCCTTCTTACTGAATTTCCCTGTCCCTCTTTCTGCTGAGATTGTAAAACCTAATTGGATTTGTCGCGTTTCACCCTCTCCCAAAGTGGGTCAGGGACTCTATATTATAAGACCGTTCTCGTTACGTTATCTAATATTAATTCGTAACTTAAAGTATGACTGTTTTCATTGGACGCCCAGCCAACTGGAATATGCAAATATTCTCCAACTGGAAACATAATTCACGTTTAAAATTCATTTTGTAGTTTTATTATTTTGTAGTTTTAAAGGCATATGCCGTAAATCGGACGGCTGTGGTTCATTCATTATTCTTACATACATGCATTACATTTCCTGTAATAACTACCGCTATTACAGTAAAAAATCCTTAAAAAATTGTGTTATTTAAAATAATGAAACCATCGAATTACAATTACCTCGAGTATACCCGGAAGTTGAGGCTATTTTTATCAAATCGATCATTTCCATAAACTTTCATGTGGATACACCTTCAACACATTTTCCAATGTCAATCCGTATTATAACGCCATCCCATCCCAAGAAGTAGTATCTACACTCGATACTATCTCGATGCTGAGCTAAATTATAGTCGTCTCAAAATGGCAAAGGAAGATTTATTCAGATTTTTTTTATTAGGATTTTGGACTT
This sequence comes from Pogonocherus hispidulus, assembly GCA_963924545.1. Taxonomy (NCBI): domain Eukaryota; kingdom Metazoa; phylum Arthropoda; class Insecta; order Coleoptera; family Cerambycidae; genus Pogonocherus; species Pogonocherus hispidulus. Next base: position 13,018,568 of record OZ004699.1, read on the forward strand.
GAAGGTTTTTAATAAAACACAACATTTAAACTTAAATCCTAAATTAAAGAATCAATGTTTATATTTAAATTTACCACCTACTGATCTATTATATTTTTGGAACACCAAGTTAGTGTTAAAATACCAACCCTGGTATAGGCGGCTGCAAACGCAATTTAGCCAGCAATGGTCGATGCCACTTTATCCAGTTTGATGTCTTTATTTCTACTGGTTTAATAGTTACCCGCGAGGGGGATTATTTCCTCATTTTATCGAGTCTGTTGTAGGTCTGAATCTAGATTCTTGTCTTTAGATCCAGATATAGTGAGTTCTGTTCCACCTATACCCGACAAAACATTCGGGAACCTCCAGGATTATTCAGGAACTGGGGCCCATATTATTCCTAACTTGATTCCCCCAGCCCAAATTCCCCATTCCCATTTATAGTCCCAAATAAGGAAAACATCTTCTGTCTCGAGCTTCTGGCGTACCCAGTTCAAGTGTTCATCGAATTTTGAAAAAATACAAGTTTCATCCATTTAACATGATGCTGGTTCAAGAGTTCAAGACGATCAAAATCATCTTCATGTAGATGATTTTGATCGCCGTACCCAATTTTGCGAATATTTTAATGAGCAACTTTTCTACTGAAACCAAATCTCTACAATACGTGTTTTCGGACGAATGTACATTTATGTTAAATGTGAAGTGAATAGCTATTGGAGTGATATTAATCTTCATTTAATCAGATAATTTCATACTAAGACTCCTCAAAAATTGAATATTTGGACCGGAATTTTGGGCATCCATCTTATTGGACCGTTTTGTATTTAAGGAAATCTCGATGGGAACACCTATTTACAATTATTACTTTCATCAATTGGAACACTATTTCTTTTTAGATATTTCAACAGTGCTCTGTCATGAATATACATTGATATATCTAATAGTAAAAGATGTAACCGCAAATATGTACCAGAAGCGCAGTATGTTTAAGAATATCCATTCTGTGCTATGCTGTGGAGGATATACCTATACTCGCTCTCTCTTCAACACATCGTTCTTATAGCATTAGCATTATATAATCATATAGCAAATATAATAATCAAAATAAAAACCATTCCATACAATCTATACCAATTCAATTCTGACAAAAATACAAGTATGTACCTAAATAATCACCCGGTATAATCATCAGTTTTAAAAATGACAGAACCTTTTCTGGTTGCTATCGGGACACTCTTGATTCCCCTCATTTTTCCTAGAAGCACAAACACATTACTGGGGAATGGAATTGCGTTCGGAAGGGCTCTGATATATTTTACCTGGGGCCTATACAATATATTTATCGGCAAAGAAATTTGTCAAGCAATTTAAGATAACTTAAGGCAGTCTGTAATTACATCTTAATGGTATGCTTTATTGGCCGGACGAGATTTCAATTACAAAGTAAATATTCTTAACTTAAAACTGTGGGTACACTACATTTAATAATTTACAATCCCAATAAACATAATTCCCATAATAGCTGGTGAGGTGTCCGACGATTGAAAGGCGCCTACAGTACAGGGTCAGCACCGACAGTACAGGGTCAGCACCAACCTAAATACTGACATACAGGCGAGATACAACCTATTGCTTCGGAAACAATACCTTCACATGCTTCTTTCTTATCGTAGTTACCCTGCCGAAAAAAAATTAAATCCACTATTTCCCCAATATGGACGAAAGACCCACCATGATAAATGTCAATAATTGTTTTTACATTTGAGCTAATTGAAGGAGAGGTCATCTGTTACCGTTCGGAAGCTACATTAGGAGGGATGAAATAATTTTGAATGAATGTTACTCGTCTGCCTGCATTTAAAAGTTTAGGAATCGTCATACGTATTTCGAAAGGGTTTACTAATATATCCACTCTTCGGTTGTTGTATGTATCCTTTGTACGTTCAAAACTTGAATATTCATAGGTAGTTTGGAGTCCAATCTATAACTCATGTAGCTGCTTTGGAAAAAATACAAACGATTTGTAAAGTCTGCCATGTACTTAATTGATGGTGTTCCAGAAAATATTATTACTTTTATTTATAAGACCATCTAAGGAGAGAAAAAAGGTAAAGATTCCTTTAAAAAATCATAACAAGTTCAAATTGCATTGTCGAGTTTTAAATTGCATGTGGGTGGATAGAGAAGGAAAAGATACTCCAGAAAATAGTATTGCTTCGTCTGGGAGGATGAAAATAGGAGGATGCGCGTAAAAAGTGCAATGTGCAATTGTAGTTAATTTATTTCAATTATTCACACTTAGAAGTTGACTAAATCGGAAACACCGCAGTTCAGAAAGCATTAGTATTTTTTCATACTTACATTTTTCCTGTAAATATTATAGTTTTATCTTTTTGCATATTATGCAAGGAGAAATTATGTAATTTCTGTTGCAGGTTATTACCAGCCGGCCGGACCGCTCATCAGTGTGCCCCCTCACGGACACGGGCAACCTCCGCCCCCGCTGACTAAAAGCGCCCCCCTCTCTGAGGCGTCACCCACGTCGACGACGCCGTCTGCGTCGCACGACCCGCCGCCCCCGCCAAGTTCCAATGGCGACTCGTCGGATAGTGAGGTGAGCATCGATGATAAAAACAAAGAAGGGAGGCGACGGTCTTAAGGCCTATTTACATTGTTGCGTTTTATTTACCAAGTGTTTATCAATCAATGAAATTGGATCAAATTTATTGTTTTAGAGAAATGCTATATTAAATGCTTCCGTCAAATTTTAAGATAAATGTAATGATATTTAATACAGGGTGGGCGAAATTCGAGGCTCACTATTGGGATCTCGGAAACGGTAAGAGATACGAAAACGGTTAAATTGGGGCAAAGTTGCGTAATTTTGTGGCCAATAATATGCCATCAAGAAATCCAGAATATCTACATTCGTTTTTGAGTTATTTCAAAAAATCCAAAATTTTGAGTTTTCGTTTTTAATTTATTTAGCTTTATTTGAGACGATATCAAAAAACTGACAAGACTTTTTCATTGCCACTTTTTATACTCTATAACGTGGCAGCACAAAATTTCCGTTACGGCGTTTCGTCCGATCAGGACCATCTTCAACTTTATTTTTTTAAATATGAAAAATAATGTTTCTTACGAAAAACGATAGGATTTTTTATTGATTCCAATAATGTATGATACTTTATAGTTTTAATTATTCTTTTTGCTCAAATACTAGGAATAACTTTTAAGACGATCGAATCTAGTATGCTTTGGGCTGATGACATTTGTTATAAAACAATTTTAATTGTCAATACAATTTGACGTTTAAAGAGCTTAGCTTTAATGGTGGCCTGTTTGAACATACACTTTAATTTAAGAAAATTTTAATTTTAGATTCCGCTGACAAAAATATTTGTGTTATTATTATAAATTACTTTGTCATCATTATTTTAAATTTAATTATACGGTACAACTTGTGTTACCATATAAAACCAAATTTGAACATTCAATAACATGATTTTATTTTGTATTCTCCTGTAAATACTGTTATGTTCAAAACTACCGTTTTCTGTCAATGGTCTGTGCAGTTTCGAAAATGTCGTTCTATGTGGTTGTGGCCTTTCTGGGTATGTTTCAAAATATGTTTGTTCAGATCTGGTTGAATTTTTGTTAACATTTATAATAAATTTCAATCATATCACATTTTTCTTGATTTGTAAACGGCATTATTACTTATTATTTAAAGCGAAGCTCTTTACATCAACGTCAAATTGTATTGACAATTAAAATTGTTTTATAACAAATGTCAACAGCCCAAAGCATACTAGATTCGATCGTCTTAAACGTTATTCCTAGCATTTGAGCAAAAAGAATAATTAAAACTATAAAGTATCATACATCATTGGAATCAGAATAAAAAATCCTATCGTTTTTCGTAAGAAACATTATGGGTCCCTATTTAAAAAAATAAAGTTGAAGATGGTCCTGATCGGACGAAACACCGTAACGAAAATTTTGTACTGCCACGTTATAGAGCATAAAAAGTGATAATGAAAAAGTTTTGTCAGTTTTTTGATATCGTCTCAAATAAATAAAAAATTAAAAACGAAAACTCAAAATTTTGGTTTTTTTGAAATAACTCAAAAACGAATGTAGATATTCTGGATTTCTTGAGCATATTATTGGTCACAAAATTACGCAACTTTGCCCCAATTTAACCGTTTTCGTATCTGTTACCGTTCCGAGATCCCAATAGTGAGCCTCGAATTTCGCCCACCCTGTATAGTCTAGACTAAATATTCTGTACAAAAGACAGTTAAGAACAATTTCTCTTTTTAGACGATGATAATTTGATGTTAGTCAAGAAGTGCATGAAATACAGCGTGTCCAAGAAATAATGTACCTAATGACTGGCATACACCACGGTGGATGGGTTCTAAGTAAAAATTCATTTTCTAGGTTCTTATTTCATTTGTATCTGTATGATTAAAGTTTTCTATTTTCCCACCATGTTTTTTTGGAACAAAAAATCAGCAAGAAACTCAGTGGAAAAATGGCATAGGTATAAATAATTGATATCAAGCAATTGTGTCAACTCGCGTCTTGAATCTTTATAGATTTCTTTGAATATTCAAATAAATCTATAAAGGTTCAACACCTCGCCAGTAAATTTTGTCAAGTGAAATCTAATGATTTCGACCGGTAGTCGAACTTTCGACCCCATATCATGTTTATAAAACTTTTTAGTCTCATTTCTCGGTGTTATATACAATGGATTAGTATTATATGTAGTATCAACGTGAGGGAAAGGTATATTCCAAAATAAACAGAAACAGTTAAAACTGTGTCTCCTATCAGCGAGATTTAAGAGCCCTAAGGACGAGTTTCATAATCAAATGTTGAAGCTAAAGTTGAATTTTTAATATCTTGGATACAATTGTTTCAATAATATTAAAGCTGCGGATTTCATAATAAAAAATAAAGGGCATTTAGCTAAAGTTGTCTTTAAGTACCTACCTTGGATAATACTTAGATACTATTGTAGAGACAATTTTATTCAAGATATTAAAAACTAACTTTAGCTAAAGTTTCTTTAAATTTGATTATAAAACTGGCCCTGAGTCTCATATGAGCGATATATAGAAATGTTTATAGTATTCATTATTTTCGGGACACCCTGTAGCATTTCAGATAACTGAAAACAGTAATTAATTAACCTCTACTAGTAATCATCATAATCAAACTGTCCAAAAGAATACGCAAATAATGCTGATATATAAAACGTATGAATATATCAGGAGTGGAAAACGATTTATGTGTAAACCTCTGTATTACCGTTACTGTTACAAATGTAATAAAGTTATTTATTTACGCCGTATGATGCGAACTCGTGATGTTATGCCGAGTTAGGTTTTAGGCATTGTCCTTTACAGAGTGATGGTATATAATTATTATTGTCAATTATTGTCCTACAAAAAGTTCTATGTTCTATGTGAAGAAGCCTCGTCTTTAGGCAATTTAACAACAACAGTTGACGAAAATACAAAGCCAGATCAAAATGATTTTACTTATCTTAATTTACTAATCTTATAAATATTAAATGAATCATTATTATTGTCTTAGTAGTCTTCATATAGATGAATAGTTATACTTTGTGGTAAACAAACCTATTGTAGTAAACTGTTGTTTTTAAGTACAATCATAGTTTAAACAAAATAACGTATTTTAATGATATTTTCGAAATACCTACGTACTTTATTTATCTTCAAAAGTCTTGCCTGCTTGGTTTAAGTTGCAATTGAGTTCCATAAATATATTTCAATAAAAGGCAGATATTCTATATACAGTTCAGTCGTTGGGTGAAAGATTTTCAATTAACAATTATTGGAACTGCAATTTCATGCTTAAACTTTAACAAAACAAAATATTCGGATTCGGATATAATCTAATCGTTTATGAGGGTTGTTTCAATAATCAAATTAATGGCTACCATAAAATCATTTGAATAAAGACAATATTATTAGTTAATCGTAAATAATAGTTTAGAAATTTTGAGGTAAAAACAAGATTATACAATAACATTACGGCGAATTTAAAATTTCAATGCGAGTTCAATTGAATATTTTTAATCTTTTTCTACCGTGTACAATGTATCATTTTTTTTATGTAATAATTAAGATGCCTATTTTACAGAGGAGAATATTACCGTTTAAACAAGTTTTATTCTAGGTACTCAGTAAATATTTACTCTATATTATATAATAGGGATGTTGTAAGAGTTCAAGGGGTAATAACACCCGTATTAAAACAATATTATAAACACAATTATTTGTTGGATATCTTTGTAGATTTTGCAAACGAAATCTTTTTTTTTATCAAGTTTTGTACCTACTAATTAACCTCTCTACATATGGTCAATCAATATAAACAGTTTCCCTTTTCACAGGTGATTATAACCTCGGTGACTACCGCCAAGGAGTCGGTACCACCTCCATCTCATCCTCCAGCCGCCTACCGGTACTCCCAGTATCCGACGGCGCATCCTGGATACTCGTACAATTACCCCCCACCGTACCACTACCCTACTCCCCCACCACCTCCCAACCCGTCGTACGCGCACCACGACCTGTGTTATTCACCCAGTCCCTACGTACATCATAAGTACCCTTCGTACAGAAGGTATTTGTCCAGCGCGCCGTACTACCAACCGAATCCCCAGGAAATCTACCCCATACCACCCACGGGACCGTCTCAACAAAGTCAGCAAGTGAGTAATTGTATAATACTTGTCGTTTTTTGTGATATTCAGCCTCCTTTTTTGTGACTATGACGGATCGCTATCCACATTCATAAATACCGATTTAATTAAATTCATAAAAATGGAAAGCATCTTCGTGGTTCACATGGCTTATGGGTACCTCTTATTATGGTTAATACTGCCCTTTCAATTTGAAAATGTCTACAGTACCTAAATAATGTCATTGTGTCAAACAACAGTTTTTTTTTTAAATCAATATTACAAAAAGACTTGAACTTAGTAGTAGTATAATGATATAATGAGAGTCTACCTAAAACTATGTGTGGAATTCAAATATGCAATAAAAGAAACGTATAAAATAACGAAGTTGAATTAACTTCCTATATAGGTAAATGGATAATAGGAAAAACGGGAAACATCAACAGATCATACAAAATTTGAGAAGTTTATCACTTACAAAAATCAATTTGAAATGAGTGTGTAATATTGATTATAAATTGATGATATACAGGGTGTTAGTTAAACATGCGGCAAAAATTCAAGAAGTTATTCCTTGGACTATTCTAAGGATATTTTATCCTTTGATGATTTTATAAGGAAATTTTCAACAAATAACAATTTATTACTAAAAATTACATGTAACATTTCTGAACCTACAAGAATTGTTCAAAATGGCTACCTCCAGCTCAGATGCAATCATCCAATCTTCTCCTCATAGACTCCCGAACTCTTTCAAAAACACCAGGGTCGTTTCTTATTGAGTTACATCCAGCAATTATCCGATCTCTTAAATCGTCCACATCTTCCACTGGCCTAGTATAAACTAATGACTTTAGATGGCCCCATAGGAAATAATCCAGGGGATTTAAGTCCGGGGATCGAGCCGGCCATACGTGAGGTCCACCTCGTATAGCGAGCCATGATAGAGGACTTCACTAACAACCGTTTACACGTCAACTAGCCAAACGTCAATCAATCTTAACTAATGCGACACATACAAACTACAAAAACACAACATACAAAATAATCACTCCGAAGTATCACAGGATGTTGGTAAGAAAAAACAACTCCTTTTTCTTACATGTCTTTTACTTGATATGTCCAGTGTAGTACCCCATACTTTTATTTCACCTACATTAATAATGTAAAAAATACCAAAATTAGATTTGTTGGAAAATTTTTTTCGCCCTATATCTTCGCAACAAAACTTTTTCAGAAATCATCAAAGTATAAAATATCCTTAGAATAGTCCAAGGAATAACCTCTTGAATTTTTGCCGCATGTTTAACTAACACCCTGTATAATGTAATGTTGTGTTCACAGGTGGTGACCGCCACACCGGTGACAGCTAGCGGAGCCGCCTTCCCAGCAGCGCCCAGCGGCCCCCCACCTCCCCCCACGATTCTGGACACCTACTCAGCACCTCAGCCCACGCTGGTGGAGACCTATCAGCCGCCACCGCACTACTACCCGCCCGCGTATGGGCCCCCGGCGCCTGCCTGCTACACGCACTCGCCCTCCAGAGCCATCCCCTACATAAGTAAGTACCCTCTGAAAAGTATAGAACCAAATTTTCTGGGGTATGTGGTGAGAGAAATGTCCCGCTTAGTACGGTTTTTTTGGGAAAAATTACCATTTATATGGGAAGTATCCTGTTTAACTATAACTGCTTAAAAATACATTTTTTGTACCTACATCATTCTTTAACATAGATCTTGATTTCTGTTGCAGACGCATCATATCAGACATGCCCCTGCCCAATGCAGTCGTGTCCAAAAAACGTCCTTACTGGGCCTCTTACTGGTGATAGTAAGAGGTCTAATATATCCTCAATCTCAAAAGACTCCATGCCGCTACCACCCGTAGCCCTAGCCCTTCCACTGGAACCGGCCAGTGCCACTGGTCCACCCAGTCCAGCCAGGGGCTCCGCTGGTATGCCACCACCCCCTTCTCCAGCTGGAGCCACCTACCAACCTCCTCCACCACCCACCAAACAAGAATCTCAGTCTCCAGAGGTTCAAGATGAATGCAAGACAGAAAAGAAGAGAAAAGCCAGAGTAGGCAAAGCCATGGTTAGGAACAATATACAGCAGAACACCATGCTCTTAATGTGCAACCCTACCAATTATATAAGCACAGTGAAGCGAGAGATTGAAAGTCCAAAAGAAAAGGACATTGAACTGAAGAAAGATGTATGTTCTGTAGATGAAGGGATGAAAGTTCCAGTGCAAGTAACAGAATTGTTAGACATTTATGCAAAAGGCGATGCGTGTGAAAAGGAGCAAATTGAACAACATATAGAACCCAAGGAAGAAAAATGTGTAGAAGAAAAGGAAGAAGACAGTATTCAGACCATATCTGAACCTGTTATAGAAGAAGTATTACAGCCAATTGTGAACACAGTGGCAGAGAATGTAAAAGTGAAAAACATGAAGAGAAAGCTCTCCTTGTCCAAGGAAAAGGTACCTGAACCTGAATTGGCTCCCTCCTCTAGGAAGAAACCAAAACTCGGCTCTTATAAGTGTTTAATAAAGAAAGATACCAACACCATTAAAATACACAACGGAAAGAGAAAACTCATAACTGAGTCTGCTCCTCAACATAAGAATAATCAAATTAGGAGAACAAAAATAAAACTAAAAAAGCCTACCACCAAGAGAAAATTCAGTTCAATTAAGGAAGATGCCAACAAAAGGCTGAAGATCTCCAAGCCACTCACCGTGAACAACCATAATCTCAAGTTAAGTTGTAAGTCAAAAGAAAAGTCTTCTATTGATACAACCAAAACAAAGAATAAAAATTTTGAGGTAGTTACTGAAGTGAAGGAACCAGTCAAGAAAATGACCAAAAAAGCAATGGCAGTCAATTTGAAATTTAGTTCTAAATCAGCACCAGCGGTTTTAGACAGTCTTTTTGCCAAGAACAACGTCGACCGAGTGATAGAAAGTGTTATTAGTGAAACGTGCCCGAGGACACCAAAGGACACGAGTGCGTTGAAAACACCGGAAAAGTGCGGGAAAACTAAGGAGCAACAAATCAGCATAAAAAAGAGTACAAACAAAAACGGACAATCTAAAGTTAAGGTGCAGTGTAAGAAAATGGGAGCAAACAAGCGTAAATCCAAGTGTAAAGAGGTAGACATTCCCCAAGTAATTATGAAAGTACCAAGGAGGTCTTTGCATCAGCCCCGTTGGTCCAACGGATGGACATGGGACGGTGAACCTTACGAAGCAAAAGTATTTCTAAATGTAAGTCTAAATGTTTCTACATTTTTATAGAAGGTACACTTTCTAATTTGTTAAGAGTTGATTGGTCTTACTATACTTTTAATGCCAAAATAGCACAGGGTGACCTAATTTTTGTATGGCAACTATGGTTGTGTTATTAAAACAAAATAATACAACCGTAGATCATTTCATTTTCTTTTGGGATTATAAGGACCACCTGTAAAATAATAAAAAACAGAAAACCAGACGTTTTCAAAATAAAAATCGAAAGTACAAGTAGTACAAGTTGTAGTAAATACACCCATAATTGGTCTGATACGAAAGTTTAATATTATTGATTATTAAGCGGGATTTATAAACTTGCAACTGGATTTGGATTCGGAGTTGGATTTGGCGCTGAAACATAAATACACGCAGTTACATTGATGTATTTATATTCGCCGTTGGGAGAAAATTTGGCGCTGGCCGATGGCCGCTTGCCGTCGAACATGAACCAATTTTATCTTTTTGCCGTTGGCGTTCGTAGCAAATCCGTAGCATCGCGTCGTCGTCCAATAGAAATCCATTGCTGACAGCACGTGATCAAACGCAACAAAGAAATGTCAAGTGAATCATTGTCAAGTGGATATTTCTGTTTACTTTACTTGTGTAATTAAGTTGGATTTAAATTGAATATGAGCGAATACGAATCTCAAGGTAATTATATATTGTTTTTTGAATGTACTAACATATTTTAGACATTGTGTTTTAAATATTTTCAGTTCAGTTATCAGAAGAAACGCAATCTGAAATAGATGTGGGTCTACTGGTGGAAACAATACAACAGTACGAGTTCCTTTATAATATGCGGCACCCCGAATATAAAAATAGTAAGAAAAAGGATTTAGCTTGGGAGGAGATCTCTGTGATTGTCAATTGTTCTGGTAATATTGCTTTCTTGTAGCACTGTACATACGCAGTAATATAAAGACATTTTTGCTTTTTAGTTGCCGACTGCCAAAAAACATGGAAATCGTTACGCGATCGCTTCACAAAAGAAAAAAATAAAATGCGATCAGGTTCAGAAGCTCCCGAATCCAATTGGACTTATTATAACTTAATGTTATTTTATTCCAAATATTCAAAGCCTAGAAAGTATGTAAATTTGATGGTTAACTGTTTAAAAAACTATTTATGTTTTTTCTGTCTTCAGAACATATACAAGCACTAAAACTGCAGCAAAAGATATACCAAGTAGGCCCTCAACATCCCACTCAGTGTGGTCATCTGATGAGTTAATCTTTTCATCATCAAGTCACCACTCAGTGGATGATGACGTTGAACAGGTTGCAGCAGTAGGAACCCCTTCAACTCCAACATCAGTTTCTGAAGGTTAGTCAATTCAAATAAAAACATGTGGGTAGAGTTAAAACTAAAATTAAATGTATGTTTAGGTATGTCACAGAAACGAAAAAGAAATAGTCCGAACGAAGCAGAAGGAATTTTAAATCTTGTGAAGAACATTTCCACGTCTCTGGAAACTGTCACATCAAATGTTGGTAGTAAACCATCAAATACTAATAGAGCATTTGCGGACTATGTATTTATGAGGCTGGACGAGATGGATGTGGAAGTGGCAAAAATGAAAAGGCAGCAAATGTTTCAGATTTTAGAGGCATAATTACTAACATTACTTATCTTTTTTACAATTTGTTTATACATAAAATAAAACATATAATTTGAAATATTTATTACTAAACTCCTAGAAACAAAACCATATAGGTAATAAAACTCATTTACTAAAAAAAAAAAAAAATACTTATGCCAGTAGCAGTCCCTTATTAATTACACGGTCCTGCCATGACACAGGCTCCTCTGTGACAAAATACTGGGCCAGATTATCTCTTATTCCATATAGCTCCCTTCTAGCTACATTTGCACCCATTCTGCCAACAGACTGCATTGCTGGTCCTTCTGTTCGCCATATTCCGTTGGTTTTATCTGCACTATCAATGTAGTCTGACGGACAATACTGGCCATGCAATTCAGTTTGGCAAAAATTGTGCAAAACTACAACAGCCTTAACCATGTGGTCAACATTGGCTACATCAGCATTAATTGTGGATCTTAAAATTCTCCATCTAGCTGAGAGAATACCAAAAGTATTCTCGATGACTTGCCTAGCCCTTGATAACCTATAATTAAATATTCTTTGATTGTGAGATAAGTTTTTGCCTGGGTATGGTCTCATTAAGTATTTTTTCAAAGGAAATGCCTCATCAGCCACAAAAAAGAAAGGCATCGTTATGTTGCTATTGGGCAACACTGATGAAGATGGAATTTCTATTTCATTTGTTTCCATAGCTTTTCCAAAAATGCTGTTTTGGAAAACTCCTCCATCGCTTTGTGACCCATATGCTCCTATGTCCACAAAAGTAAATTTATAGTTACTATCACAAGCTGCCAAAAGAACAATGCTAAATGTCTTTTTGTAATTAAAAAATAATGATCCACTTTTTGGTGGAGCCTGGATATTGATGTGTTTTCCATCTAATGCTCCCAAGCAATGTGGGAAATTCCACGTATCCCAGAATCCTCTGCTTATTTTCTCCCATTCCTGATGACTATTTGGAGTTTTTAAGTAAAGAGGGCTAAGCACTGTCCATATTGCCTGGCAGGTCTCTTTAATAATTTTATGCACTGTCGCATGTCCAATATGAAAATTCCAGGCTATTACTTGCATGCCAGTTCCTTGTGATAAATACCTAAAATATAATTTTAATAAGTACATAATATAAACACGAATCAAAGAACATCTTACTGTAAAGTGATGATCAGGCGTTCTTCAGGTAAAATTCCATCAGAGCGATATTGCTTCCTAATAAGAGGCTTGACGAAGGACAGCAGCTTATTAAAACTAGTTTTATTCATCCTCGTGAATTTGAAGAATTGCTCTTCATCCCAAGTACTGATTTTTTTGTAGTATTGGAACCCACCAGACTGTTTGCGAGCCCTGTTAATAGGCCTCACTTTAAAACGCCTATGTCTTTTTTGTTTTTCCAAACTAATAACATAACTGCCCAAAGTTAACCCTAATATACCTAAGATTCCACAAGTAACAACAGCTGAATTATCCATTTTTATTTTTTTTTAAATCGAAATAACCCCACAACCTCAAATGTAAACAAACAGAAATGTACAACGCCGAACGCCAACTTCAAGAATATAAATTGGGTGTGAAACTTGCTACGAAGATCAGCGCCGACGTTCGGCGCCAGCGCCAAAGCCAAATCCAATGTCAAGTTTATAAATCCACCTTTATATTGTTCAGACTTGAAAAAGTAAATGTAAAATAAGCAGTATTTTGAATATTAACCTATAATTCCAAGAACAGCCAAGTAATATATACAAAAAACTTCAAGAAAATTAAAACTAAATTACAAAATATGTGCTGCATTCGAATAATAAAAAACAATGAAAATCTTGTTCTAAGTGGTATAAAATTAATAGATGTTCTCTGAAAGAAAATGATTAAATGTCAACAGGTGTAATGGGGGCGTATTTAAATAGTGAATATTGTTTATGTAGGGTAGGGTCAATTCATGAATTTCCCTAACATCAAAATCTACTTAATATTTAGGTACATGCTTCATTGTGCAGGAAAAGATATGAGAAATTTGTCAGTGGATTTATGCAAATATTATAATTTCACTGGTTATGCATAGAATGCAATAGAACATGGGAGACCATCAAATAAAACATCAATATAGTAGTTAGTCACTTAAGAAGTATACCCTGCTTGTGATGTAAAGATTATTCGACATTCACTACAAAAAATGGCTGTCGATTAACTTTTATAAGTGCTGGTATTTGACGCAGTAAGATTAATATGTGAGTTCACTAAAAAATTATAACTTATTTTATTATCATGATGCATTTTTCAGAAAATAAAGTTTTAAATCCCTCTGGCATATCCAACACAATAAGCAAAACATTACCTCAACAAATTTTAGGTTACTTCGTATCTTTAGCGTATCTTTACTTCGTATTCTTTTAGCTTCACATTTTTTTTACTATAGTGTGAAATGAAGATAAACAATATGTTCATTTCTAGAGTGACGAACCTGCAGTGGTAAGAAGGTGCTACCCAGCAATGAGGCATAAGGAAGGTGACAAGATCATACCTCGAGACTGTGTTCTTTTGAAAGCTGGTGCAAGAAAAAATGACTTACCTTTTGTGGCTAAAATTGCATCGCTTTGGGAAAATCCTGACGATGGTAAGATTTTATATTTTTGTAATGGTGATGTAGGTATATGTTTCTGAATTCTAAATTATAGGCAACATATACGTATCATAAATAAATCAAAATTAATTCTGTAATAAACGTTATAACACTTGCATTATTTAGTATGAAGAAAAATTATAATTAAATAATTGCTACTTTTAAGAAATTATTTCTTGTAGCAATACACTAAATATATATTTTTGTTCTAGGTGAAATGATGATGTCAATATTGTGGTACTATAGACCAGAACATACTGAACAAGGAAGGTTACCTATAGATCAAGCAGAAGAAGTATTTGCTTCAAGACATAAAGATTCCAATAGCGTAGCTTGTATTGACGATAAGTGCTTCGTATTGACTTTCAATGAATACTGTAGGTATGTACAAAAAAATGAAGTTTGTTTTTAAAGAAATTTAGAAAAAAAAGGATAAATTTCTCTTTCCCATTTTCTAACAACCCTTTCTCTTACAGTAAACCGCTCTAGTGGGTGTGAAAATATAAAAACAAATATAAATAAAAACCTTGTATACAACCTTATTCAGAACTTATCTCTAAAACTTTGAGGATATGTGCATCCTTAAATAAGAAATCGATATCACCAAAAAAATTTATAATAAAAGGCTTAGAATTTCCCGTAAACAATGTTTAAAGTTATACCATTATAAAGGACTACGTAGCTGGGCAACTGTACTTCAACACATCTGATACTTTTCTACAACATTCCTAAGAATGTGATAAAAAAAAGTAAACACGTTTTTGTCTGGAACGCCTGGTTAAAACCGACCGAATAAAAACGCTGCAAATCTTTTTTGCGCCGGTGTCGATATACTCTCAGAACTTCCGAAGTTTTTTTTGTGCTAGCCAGTTTGCATTGTCAGTCCCAAGGTCACTTCATTACAGTGGACCAGTATCCAGCGGCGTGCAATGAAAAATTTTTAAATAGCTTCAAGACCCCGCCAAAAAAAATTTTTTTTTGCCCTACCACATTTGTATATGTATGTTGAACATCCCCAAATTTTATTATAGATAAGTTTTGAATAACCCTGTATATTACACTGTACCTACTGTCACGTCATACATTTTACTAACTAAATAGGTTGTTGGTGTTAGTAAATTACGTCCCGTAAAAATATTTTACAATTTTCTATTATTAAAACATACTTATTCAAAGTTTCTTGCATAAATAACACAGTATTCCTGTACTGAGAGAGTCTTTAGGAATTTTCCATGCTTTTTCGCATCCAAAAAGTTCTCGGGGACTAAAAAGTAAACTCGGGAAACTACACATAGTGGTCTTCATATTATATTGGCGTATTTAGTTGTTTTTTCTATGAATGTCTTGGTTGAATTGTTCAGAAACTTTTTGCCTAACACTACCACTACTTGCTTCGAGTTCATTAAAAGTTTTTCAATAATCACATAAATGAAGGGCAGAGCTCATAAGTGCAGCTCTTCTGTCGCACCTGTTTTAGGCGGTAAACGTTAGAGTTCCTTTCCTTAATTGAAATGGTTGGAAATTCTGCTTGTTCCTAATGGTTTAAATGTAATTACTTTTTACTATTTATTCTTACAGTGAGGTATATGGTTTTATCAACTGATTTCAGGTACTGCAAAATGCGGAAGCGTATTGAGGAAGGAATTGAAGAGACCCTACCATGCATTCCTAATCCAGAACCATATCCACGATCTCACAGACAACCTCCCTCACATCTGATATCACCAGAAATGGTATTCTTCTGTCGTAGAGTGTACGACTTCAGGCAGAAAAGGATTATGAAAAATCCAACTTAATTCTATACATATACATTTATTTTTCCGCAGGTTGTTTGTTATATATTATGTTATACATATTACCTACAGTCATTGGTGTCGCTTAAAGATGTGGCGCAAAAATTATGTTAATGTTTTTTGTATAAAATCAAAAAGAAATATATGAGACTAGAGTTCTAAAGCAAGAACTTTTTATATCACGGCTAGGGTTAATGTTTTTAACGAGACCGTGTTTTTTCACAAGAGCCATCTAAATTTGATACATATACATATTGTTGAAAAAAAAAGTAAAGGGAACATTTGTATTATAAAATGAATTAGTTATCGATAATGTTGTATAGAGTATAGAGATTATATATATTATATATTTAACACAAAAAGAATATTTATAATTAGTGATAGTCTCCGCTGGTATAAATGGTGTGTGCTTTTATAGATCGTAGTTGTGTTTTGTCAGTGTTGTCTCTTTCAGATCTTTTATATCCATGATAGTTAGGAAATGATAAATGCCACTTTGCAGCCATTACGTTTTTATATCCAACTACCCATAACCCCAATTTGAATTACATTTTTTATGAAACATTGAGTTTTAATGGGTTTTGATATGTACAAATGTACAAATGAAGAGTCATGATGGCACATGAGTAACAATGTTGAAATTGTAGGGACTTTAATGGTTATTTAGGCGTAATTCTAAGAGCCTGCCCTTGTTTCTGAGATATTCCATGAAATTTGTGACAAGTGTAGTGCCCCAGCCGCGTAAATTTCATTTAACCTTATAGCAAGCCATAAAAACTCAGTGATTTGTGTATACTGACGTTTACACAAATCGATTTCAATCAATCAACGTTCTCCGAAACAATACGATTTAAGAGATAAGTTTATAATGAATGAACATTATTTTAACTTGTTCTATAGATTCCTGAAGTTATGAGGATTAAACCTGAATCGCCCTATATATATGATGTTTAAGAGATTTAAAAAACTTATTTATTGAAATAGAAACTCAATATTATAAACAAACAGATTTACAAAGCAATTATCTCTGGGTGTATCAATAAACAAATAGCATGATAATTACTTGTTAAAAAAGAAATATCACATATTTACTAATACATGTTGTCTAAACATTTGTTTAAGGCAGCTAATATTATTTGGCAGCCTATTATATTGGTCGAAACCTTTTAAAAAAAGTGAGTTGGTAGTTCTTTTATAATTAGTTCTGGTCATATATATGTTTTGATTTCTAGTATTATGCTCGTGAACATCGCGGTGAAAGACAATACAATCTAATAAATATTTAGGTGCTGAGTTGAGTAATATTTTATATACAAATACCATTGTAAAATAATACAACCTTTGAGACAAACAGCCATTGCAATGTCTAGCATCGAGATGATTAGCGTATAACGATTTGTTCTTCAAATTACCTTCATCGCCCGGTTTTGAAGCTTTTGTAATTGTGACATTTGTTAATATTAAATGAATATAATATAGATGAACCGTAATCGAAATGTGGCTGGATAACTCACCTATATACTGTTATTCTGGTATCAAGTCACAGATTATCAGCAACTCTAGTGAAAAAATATATTTTTTGTAATTTTCTTAAAAATATATTCAAAATGAACATCAAATGTTAAATTACTGTTCAACTGAAAACAAAGATACTTCAGATGTGCTATTATTCCAATTTGTTTTCTATCAAGATACGTATGTCATCCAGATTTATCATACCATATTTATATTTACCTACTAGTAATTATCATAGCCTTTGTTTGTGAAACATTTAGTATCAACTTATTCATATATTTATGTTAACTAATGCACTATTCATTTTTTGATTAGCCACATTCACACTTATGTCACTAAAAAAAAAGAGAAGTGGTACCAAAACACTTTCTTGAGGTACGTCAAAATCATCAATATCGCTCAATACCACACAAGTTACCCTAAAATATTTATCATGTTAAAGCATGACATTATAACTACTCAGAATGTGCTTCGCTTTGTACTTTTACATTTTTCATTTTATTGTGACACTGATATTTTGCGACCGCACTAAACAAAGGAAAGTTTTTTTGGAAACTTCAAAATTTCGTTATCATTTTCAAACACATAGTACATTAATACATAATATATAATATAATATAAAGTCTATCACCCCACCACAAAAATATTTTACGTCTATAAATACAACGTATAACAGAATATCGTTACTATAATTATTGAGAACATCATTTTTACAAATAATTATGCCCAACTTACCCAAGTACGTCATAGCAGAAATAGAATACCAATTTTATGAAAAAGCAATGGCTGTAAAGTATGGTTTTATTTTAAAAGCTGAGAAAAGTACAATGCATTTTGTTGTTAAGTTAATGTTTCTTGAGAAATTTTAAAAAATTGAAGTGGACTTTTGTTCAGTTCTATCAGTAATTAATTATTTAATATTATTTAATATTAAATAATATTAAATATATTATTTAATTAATGACATATTTAATGTTTATTGGTTTTTTATTTGAAACCACTACATATATTTCTGATTATATTTTCCAATTCTGCAACTTTTGAGATTTTAAATATTTATAAAAATAATAAGTTATTCAATTCTTTTTGTAGATCTACTTTATTAGCAGTATTTTTCACATAATACATTTTTGTGCTTTTCTCATACAAAAGAATTAAACAAACTAACGCATTTCTGTAGATGATATTGAAATGAAAATGTTATTTTTACAAACCTCTAGTACCTAATGTTTTTTATCCTTTTTTTAGTGTTATGTTTTTAGGTAAAATTTATTTTAATTTATGAGTAATATATTCTTTTAGCTCATAGAGCTTTAAAATATTAATTTTAAATTGTAGCCAAAGTTAACTTTATTCTTTATTTATTATGTTAAATATTTTCATGTTTTTGTAACCCGACCTAGTTGTTTATTTTCATAATTATCCCGTTCTACATGATAAATAACTACCACTATGTATTATTTTTTTTTAAGATTTATGCCTTTTAGGTGCCTTTTATACTTGACCGATATTCAAAAAATCCGCTTGTTTTTTGTCAACTGTATACTTATTTCCAGTCACCCATTTCTCAATAAATGTGTGAAATCCAAACTTGTTACTCATTTACTAACCGGATTAGATGCAAATAATTATTTAAGGGAAAGAATTATTAGCAGGCTGTCGCTGATGTTCCTAGGCTTCTAATATGTTTGTTTATTCAAGTTTGAGGTAGAGAAAGTTAATCTAGTTCGGACATTAAAATCAGGCAGATTTAAGGAAAAATCTATTCACTCAGAAGAATTTGGACCAACAGATATTAATTTGAATTTCAAAGGTTGGGCTTGATTTACTGTTGCAGTCTCGTTTCTTTGTACATTTTGGTAATACTGTTTGATGCTTAAAAAAATTATAGAAATAAGTTTCCATTTCATTTCATATAACTGAAACCCTTTAAATTAATTAAAAAAAACGCACCATAGAAATGGACCCCAACCATTCCCTGGGACAGGTGCCATTTCTCTCTCTCCTGGCAAGATTCGAACTTTCACCGCAATATAATAGACTGAGCTATCTCCATGGTGATAATACTTCCAGAAAATTTCACATTTACTTCAGTTTAATTGCAATGTTAATATTTTAATTTTATGAAATAACAATTTGTTTGATCTACATCGTTCATTTATTATCAATTGCTGTCTCATTTGTAGTCACATAAACCAGTCTCCTCGCATCTGCAAACATTTTACATTTTCCAAATAGTAAATATTTTAACACTGAGGTAGTCTTCCACATAATACCAAAACACTACTGCCTCGACACGTGCTTTGCCAACCAAGTTGGTATCATCTGGAAATGATTAAAACTAAACCTTTGCTAACAATGTACTATTTACTAAATATGGTTCACCTACAACATTGAACCGTGATTTACTAACCAGGAAAGTGGGCTGTATGGGATTGGCCCTCTGTCCTCATTCATATTATTTTTACACTTTGCAATTTCCAAACTCTCAAATGCATCCAGCTGTCTGGAATTTGTTACATTCCTAATTAGTCGTAAATTGCTACTATCTATTTCATGGTCGTTCTCAAACACATGTTGGGCGAGACTATTTATCTGTTCCACCATATTTGAGATGAGCGTTGAATTTAGTTTAGATTTTTAGACCATACAAATTCGTTAAAAACCAATATTACATCACCCAAAATTTGATTTAGTACCAAAGATTGGACCCAACTCATTCAGCAAAGAATTCCAGAAAAATGAAAATTGCCCTAAACCTTTAATACTAAATATTTGATAGATAAATTTGTCTTGAAAATAAGAGCTCGAAAATACAATACATTTTTAAATTGTTGATGCGACATTAGTATTTCAGTTCACTTAAATTTTTGCACCGTCCATAGACTATTCCATTGCACACCAAGAGCGACAAAAGCAGCAAATGACAAACCAGATGTACAAAAAGTATATTATATTGATTCCTATGAATATTTGTGTTTATCATATTGCCCCCCTTATCACATATAGGCGTATCTAAATTCTGATAATTTTACAGTAGAGTGCAAAAACGAAAATTGATATAGGAGACTTTAGCATATACGCCCCTGAGTTATATCGTGTTTGTAAGGAAAGTGTAAGTAAGGTATACACTTAAGTCCGTTCATGATAGAACAAGTGCACTTAAGGGAAGCTTAACACTGGTGTAACTCAATTTTGCACTTTTCTGTTAGATTCGCCCATACGTGAGACTAGGCTGGTCCCAGCTGCGAATTAAGGAAGCTGCCAGCCAGCGAGTATTTGTCAGCTGCTGACGAAGTTGGACATCTTCAACTTTTGGTAGCAGGCAGCGATGATTAATAGGTCACGTGATCGCTGACGCCACCAGGCAGCGCACTCTAACCAAACAAAATCCTATTTTAATGTTTATATTATCAGCACCGCTCCAGCGTTGAATATATATAGTTCTTGTTATTAGTTGTTACTTACATACTTACATAGTCAAAATGGCCGAGCTCAAGTGGACCAGGAAAAACTTTGTATCCACAGCCTAACCCACAATCGTCTCCGATTGCAGTTATATGAAAGCTGATACAAACATCCCTCTACACTCTTATTAAACTTCTTAATAAATTTTTTACGTTTAATTATTTTTCGACACACGGGCACATGCTTGCTGGTATTATTTCTGATGAATATAAATTAGCGAATAACAGCCGAAAATGGTAAGTAGCAGATGGCAGTGTGACCATGTAGTCAGCCGCTGATCACCGGCAGCTTGCACCAGCCTAGTCTGACCCATGCTTAAAAATGGAAACGCACGGGATGCTATACTATAATATATATTATAGCTTCCTGGTGATGTAATATAATATTATAGTAGGAGACATGCAGACTAGAAGATATTGTAATATAGTTGTTAGCTGCCGCACTTGCAAAATGGCGGTTCTTAACAATTTTCCGTTCTGATACATTTGACAGCTTCTATCATACATTTTCTCACGCTTCCGATAAAATGTTCCATTTTTTATTATAATACATAAAGTGAATAACGAAGACCGAGAATTCAACAAAACGAATCTGAATGAAGCAAGGGAAACTAACAAATTAAAAACTAACCTCACTTTGTGTATCACGTGAAAGTATGGATGTATGGATACCTGCAGGCAACGAGACGAAAGGGAGATATAAATATGTGTGAAATATTGCTAAAGCCAGCGTTAATAGGCTGTGTAAAAATATATCTTTCGGATATAGCTATATATTATAATTTAGTACATTTTATCCCAATCATTATGTTGGGCGATATTTTTGTAATGATATATATATCATAGTATAGCTCTCCGTGCATTCCCACTTTAATAAAGTTTTAATACCAAACTGATCAGCTAAATGTCCAACATGGCTAAGTTTGTGTTACCAATTCATTATTACATAGTGTACGATTTTTGAGTATGTAAATAGTTGTCCATAAAACTTACAAATGGTACAAAAAATGTACCTACTGAAATAATCCGAAAGCCACCTGAAAATGTTTCTCAAGGGCTTAGATACCTTATCAGGAATTCGCTGATTTTCTGGCCAAAACTCAGCGCTCGGGATCAAGGCACACTACGGAAGCTATCGAATTCACATGTTTCATAGCATCAACAGTCGACAACAAAAATAAAAGAGAGGAAATCTTTAAATTGCTTTTTATTTTTTTTCCTTGAGAAATATTTACAAGGGCATGTCATTCCACAGATCCGGAGTCAGGTAAGCATAAGTCTTAGCAATGGCTGCATAAGTAGCTTTAGCGAAGTTACCCAAGGTACCTGTAGAACCCCTGGCGGAGGTGTAGCAGTCTTCGATACCTGCCATTTGGAGAAGTTTCTTAGGAACTGGAGCAGACACGATACCAGTACCACGAGGGGCTGGAATAAGACGGACAGTGACAGATCCACATTTTCCCGTAACCTAGAATACAAAATACTTGTAACAAAAACAATATAATTAGGAAACACTAAGAACATATTAAACATTTAATCAGACATTCTTGGCCATCATAGAGGTAAATCTCTCTGGTGGAAACCGCGAAAGAATTAGGTTACTCATCATTAAACATTTCTCTGACAATTATTAGATGGATAAATATTTAATAATAAATGAGTTTTTAACTAATAGCCTTAATAATATAATGATAAAAACTAATGTACTTATTTTTGATAGATAACTTACCGTAATGAATACTTTAATTACATGTACAGGTTTGATATAAATAGAATTCCAATTTTTAATAATATTCAATTTTTTTATTTATTCATTTGCCCCGATAGGTTGAAAAATAAAATCTTATCAGAAAATGTGCAAAACCCAATTTCTTAAAAAATCTAATCATAAAATTACTGTTTTGGTAATTAATTATAGAAAGTTACCTTGCACGGTACGGTGTGAGGTTGCCCAATCTTGTTACCCCAATAACCTCTTCGAACAGGAACAACGGAGAGCTTGGCAAGAATAATAGCCCCACGTATGGCAGTGGCCACTTCTTTGCTGCATTTTACACCCAAGCCAATATGTCCCTTACTGTCACCGATGGCAACAAAAGCCTTGAATCGTGTCCTTTGACCAGCACGGGTCTGTTTCTGTACTGGCATGATTTTGAGTACCTTGAAAAAAGTATGGAATATTAATAAACTGGACAATAAAAGTATGACGTTTTATATTTATTGTGTAGCATCAGACATCTTTGGCCAACATTAGAACTGTGTTCTTCTGGTGGAAACCGCGAAAGAATAAATTATTCATCATTAAAATGGCTATAGTTATGAGGAAAGAAACTCCCAAACTGCGAACTTTTAATTAACTGAACAAGGGCTGGTTTCATAATGTATTTTAATCAATAGCTCGATCTGATTGTTCGTAGTGAAGAAACCATTAATAATATTAAATTTACATTTACTTTACAATTATTTACCATTAAATTTACAAGAAACGAAATAGTTAAATCTAGATAGTTTTGTCCGTATAGTCAAATATTTTAAATATACAACTTCTAAAGCTATCGGAATGCAAGACTAGATACACATGACACACTAGATACATATGTTCTGATATAATTGTTAGTTAATTTTAAAATATGAATATATAAGTACGCAAAAAGTATGCATTTGAAATAAATGTTAAATTACTAATGTCTAAAATACAGTGTATGAAAAGATACAGTACTTCCTCAGTCATACAAAAAAGAAGAAGATATCTTTACCTCATCGTTCAAGTCAGAACCAATGAAGAAATCAATAATCTCGAACTCCTTGATAGGTAGAGAAAAGAGGTAAATTTCTTCAAGGGAATGAATCTTCCCCTCACGCACCAGGCGTCCCAGTTTAGTTACAGGGATCCACTCCTTCTGGTCTTCCTTACCACGTCCACGGCCCCTGCCACGACCACGTCCGCGACCTCGAGGACCTCCTCTGCCCCCACGACCTCCACCAAAACCACCTCGGAAACCACCACGTCCACCGGCTGGAGCTGCGTCCGCCATTCTGTAAAAAACAGGATCATGAAAAGCTTGAAAATGAAAGAATATTTTCATAGAATTAGGTCACTGATAATTTAAATTTATAATTAATTCCTTTTGAGAAAAATAAATAAACTACACAAATCAACAAAATCCTATATAAGATCAGATGGCTGTTCAGATCAAAGAGTACAGCCCGTTTTTAATTGTGAGCAGTAAAAAGTACAATGTAAAAATACCTCCAGTGCCAAATACCTGCTTTTCAAATAATCGTTCTAAATAGGTATAAGTATTTAGTAACACCCCTTCACTTCAAGGCGTCCTAACTTAGGTTTTTTTTTTTCTCTTAAATGTACGATTTGTTCACCATGCTTTCAAAAACCCTTACTACAGACAGATTTTAAAAATATCTAAAACACACATAGCTATCTAAATTGCACAAGAATTAAGGTAACTTTGGATATTACCTCGGATTTATTAGTTAATAATAAATAAATAAATAAATAAATACTTTATTAACCATTTCTGATACAGTATTGTATATATGGCAGGTCAGAGTAATAATAATAGCAACATTAGCAACAATAATAGTAACAACAAATAATAAATAACACACATAGAACATGCCTATTAGAACAAACAATGATATACATATATCAGCAAAAACAGACAAAAATACATGACAAAATATCCATGTCCTACGCATGTGGAGATTCCCTACTTAAAAAATCCCGTACACTATAAAAAGCCCCGTTTTCTAATATCTTTTTTACACATCTTTTAAAATTAATATAACCTTGAATATTTCTTGTCTCCTGCGATAAGCTGTTATACAGCATAATACAATTATAATGCGGAGATTTCTCAAAAAACGATGTTCGGTGACTTGGAATACATATTAGATCTCTATGTCTTGTATTGTATCTGTGACTATCCTTTAATTTTGTGAACAAATCCATATTTTTCCTCGTGTACAGGAGACACTTAAGTATAAAAATACATGGAGTTGTGAGGATTTTATTATTTTTGAAAATACCTCTGCAGCTTTCTCTGTAATCCAATTTGTATAACAGTCGAATAAGTCTCTTTTGAGATATAAAAACACGTTGACTAGCAGTAGAACTTCCCCAACAAATTATATTGTATGATATATGCGAGTATGCCAATGAATAATAAATATTTAATAGCCCTTTTTTATCTAAGGTGGTTTTAAGCTGTAGAATTGCAAAATAGGCTTTGTTTAACTGTCCACAAACATGGTCAATGTGAGGAACAAACGACAAGTTTGCATCAATATAAGTGCCAAGCAGC
Source organism: Pogonocherus hispidulus (assembly GCA_963924545.1). Lineage (NCBI taxonomy): Eukaryota > Metazoa > Arthropoda > Insecta > Coleoptera > Cerambycidae > Pogonocherus > Pogonocherus hispidulus. The sequence goes on from OZ004699.1 coordinate 13,043,887, forward strand.
TTAGCACTATCAGATAGTGCTATGCCATCATACAATGCTGTGTCATGCGGTAGGGATTTTTGTATATGGAAGTTAATAAACGTGGTTTTTTTGTCATTTAAGATTAATTTATCTCTTTGCGACCAAGCACTCACTTCTTGAAGAGTTGACTTCACTAGATCTTGGAGCTCCTCGGGTGTGTCGGCCGCTAAAGTTACTGTGAAGTCATCAGCAAATATTGTCAGGTGACCATTGCTTATGTGACTGGGTAGATTATTAATGTAAAGCATAAACAATAACGGCCCCAGAACAGAGCCCTGAGGAACTCCAAGTATCAGTTCCTGCAAATCAGATTTTGTCTCCTCAAGTTGAACTCGCATCACTCGTCCTTCCATATATGAGATTATCCAAGCCAGTATGCTACCCCTAATACCGATACTATAAAGCTTTTTTCCTAAAAGTTCCTTATTTATAGTGTCGAAAGCCTTTGATAAGTCAAATAGCAGGGAAACAACGTATTTACCTTTGTCCAAGTTAAAGTAGACATGTTCCAATAAACGACAAGTTGCCGTTTCAGTAGATTTATTCGCACGAAAGCCATGTTGAGCTGTTGTTAATATATTATATTTTTCTAAAAATGGTACTATCCTGTTATATATAATGCGTTCATATAGTTTTGTTATTATGCTCAAAATGGAAATTTGTCTGTAGTTTACGATATCATGGGATGAGCCCTTTTTTAAAATCGGTACAACTCTAGCCTCCTTTAATATTTGTGGAAAGCATCCCTCACTTAAAGATAGATTAAATAGGTAAACAAGAGGATAGATGACACTATCCTTTATATTTTTTAATACGTTAGCTGTAAGCCCGTCAAAACCAAAAGAATTTTTGTTTTTTAGATTTATAATAGCTTGATTGACTTCCTGTACTGTAATAGGTGCAACATATATCGTTTGCTCCACATGTGGTGAGGTAGTACAAGGCAGTGAGAGATTTGCGCCAAAGTGCTGGATTAGTTTTTCCGGTGCATCTGTGACGAAAAATCTAGCAAATGCGTTGGTTACGTCTATTGGGTACGATATCCTTTTATTTTCATACATAAGTGTTATCTGGGTATTTTCCCGTGATTTGCGTCCCAGCTTAGCATTTACAATTTTCCAAGTTTCTTTTGATTTATTAGTAGCATTGTTTATTTTATTTTTGTAATAGTTCTGTTTTGCATTTCTTATACTATTTTTATATTTCGATTTTTCTGCTATGTATAACGTTTTTGTTTCAGTATTCTGGATGGTTGTCATCAGCCAGTACAAATTTTTTAAGTGGGTACTTTGTTCTATTATGTCATGTGATAACCATACTTTTCTAGATTCAGAGTTAGTGTTTGTGTTTATTGTTATACTCTTTATCGGACAGCTGATGTTAAGACACCAGGTAATAGTATCCATAAAAAATACAACAGCTTCATTTAGATCAAGGAAATACATTTCGTGCCAGTTTGTACGATTTAATTGATAGTTTAGTTCATTCATGTTATTTTCACTTAAACTTCTCATAGGGATTGATAATATATTATTACTGTCATATATGGGTTTGCTCACGTTAATGTGCAGGTGATGTGCTAGGTGGTCAGCTATGTTTGGGTTTACCAATTCGCATTCTATAACATCAGAAGGCAAATTTGTAACCATATAGTCAATGGCACTAGAGCTTGTATGACCATTTATATTAGTAACTACACGTGTATATTCAGTGGTCGTAAGATTTAACTGAAACGATTTAAAAATATCACATAATATGTTAGTGATCTGGCATTTTTCCTTTAAGTCGATGTTAAAATCACCGCATAACACAACACTATACGAACGTTCAACTGCACTATTTAGCGCTTGCGTCAAATTTTTAAAAAATATATATACGTCACCATCGGGTGGCCTATAGGCTGTAATAACAATATATTTTTTGTTAGTTATGCAGATGCATACTGCACACATCTCTATATGACACTCGATTGACAGTTGCCTAATTTGGGTACATTCTGTTATTTTACAGTTCAAGTATTTATTTACCAATATAAGTGAGCCTCCGTGTATGTGTTGCGCTCTAGAAAAATATGAAATTATTTGATAGTCGGTAAAACGTATATGGTTTACATTCTCATTTAGCAAAAAATGTTCCGTCAAACATATAACATCGATTTTTGAGTTTATTAATAAGAACTCGATTTCGTCAAGTTTACTTTGTAATCCTTGTACATTAACATGAAATACACTAAGTATTTGATTATTGTCGCAAGAGATATTCAAAGCTAGATTGTTGTTATTAGTTACAACAGTCAAGTTATTCTCGAAAAAATGTATATTTTTTAATAAGGGAACCTTTTGGCCAGTTTTCTGTATTATATGCTTCTTCTAGTAAATCATAGTCGAAGCCTATCTTGAAAGCTTCAGTTGAACCGTTTTTCCACTTTGGGAGCATTTCAATTATTGTTTCAGTTTTGGGAAAGATTTCGTCAACGTGTTTTTTCATACCTTCAGAGCCAGTGCCCGGAGTTATACGTCCCACGTATAACCATGATTTTCTGCTAATTGCAGTAAGAGTAGATTTGTTTTGTGAACCTGTGCCATACAATACAGCTGGTTTTTTTGTATTTGTTTGTCTTCGATTTTTTATAACCTTTTTATTTTCCATGCCATTTCCTTTTAAAACAACAGATTGATTTTTTGTATTGTCACATGAGTTTTTTGCTGCATCAGCGTCAATTAGCTGAGCCTTATCAACTTGGGACCTTTTTTTTGTAACAACCACAGCCTTGGAATTTAAAGTTGACCGGCTATTCACTATTTGATTGTTTCTGCTCGTATTTAGTTTGTTAGGGTTATTTATATTATGTAGGGACTCACCCTTCGTCAGCAAATGAATCAGCTCTATGTTTGACTCACGCAGAGTAATTACCTCTTCCTGGAGTTTAGAAACTTTATCATTCAGCTCTGCCATAGTAGTTTTGATGATATCACTAAACACTGCTTTTATTATATCATTATTTAGCAGATAAGACAAATCAATTTCACTATCATTATCCGTATCTCTAACCTTGCTAGAGCGTAAAGTATACATTTTATACGTCTTATAAGTTTATATTATTGTAAACTTTTACAGGAGAGCATCTACACACACGTCCAGATTCAACGAAGGACACGCACGAAAAATAACGATCACAAATATTTAATAAAAGTTTTATAAAAATATTAAACTAAAAATACTTTAAAGTTGGAATTAAATTAACCATGGTAAAAAATCTACTTTAAACATGGAACATGGCCGACGTTAAATGCACGTGTTTCATATAAAATATTCTTTAAATATTAAACTAGGTATCCCAAATATGAACTGTAGTATTATTTTCAAATCTTTATAGGTTACTACGAAAAGTTACGATGAAAGAAAAATATTAAATTTGATAAAATGATAAAATAAAAACTTGTTACTTACGTTTACAACCTTCCTCGAACGTTGTTCTCGAAAGAAAGAAAACGACAAGAACACGAACAAGAATCACGAAGATTAATGATAGTCCATGGTGTATCCGTTAGAAGGGAAGGGGAAATTCTGTCTTGTGGAAGGAGAAGGAGTGAAAAATCTTCCGGTAAATGGAGTTCAACGGAAGTGACGCTTTGCTTCCACAGACCACAGATCACAGACTATTGGCTGGCTAAAATTTCAATGAACGAAGGCCAAGAAAAAAGCAAGAAGAAGAAGAAATTTATATTATTCTGTGATAAAGGTAGCTTAACTCCACGAACCACGGAATGAATAGAGGGATATTTTGATATAATGTATTGTGTCTCCTATCCTATCTCCTATCTATTATCCATGGTATTCTATTGTCAGGATAAGGATATTTGTTTAGTTAATTGAATTTTTATGTTTATGTACTTAGAGCAATCAATTAATGGACTACTAATGTAGTAACAAATAATTAAGAAATTAATCAGTGCAACTTACTATATACTACAAAAAGTTTAAAAGTTCTATTGTGACAAACTGGTTCAAGAGGAACAAACGAAACTATTATCAGGAAAAGGAGAACACTGGTCTCTGGCTGGATAAGAATAACAATGTCATTATCAAACTCTAGTAGCGGTAGCGATGACGAAGAATACGACGACTCCACAGGACAAACCCTAGACAATTCTAAAGACTGTGATGGCAAACTGAAAGAGCGCAACCATGATAGGCGCCACGACTATGCAATATACACAGAGGAACAGAAAATTGTCTCGGCAGTGTGGATGCATGAAAGATCGTTTAATTACCAAACCATAGAAGAAATTCGAAATAACTTCCGCATTAGATTCAAGACAGATCCTCCAAGGCACAACACCCTTGTCAAGTGGGAGAAGAGGTTATTTTCGTCCGGAGCCCTTGGTAGAGCGAGGAATCGAAAGCCCTTAGAAAGATTAATTCACGTCCCTTATGTCAAAGCATCTCTAAAGGAAAAGCCCGGATTAACATTGACAGAAAGGGCACGTCAGTTGGGTATATCAAAAAAGGCTTTAAACGAAATACTTAAATATGATATAAAAGACTGTGACTCCCATTCACATAAAGATAAAAATGAGGATGAAACAGTAGTTAATGAAATAAATATCAAAGATGATTTAGATTCGAAAACAAAATAAATGCATTTTAAGTTATATAATTGTAAAAAAATGTTTTAGCCTTAACTTCCAATCGCTTACAATGCTTCTTACATCTATTCCATATCTTTGATTACCTACCAATTTCTACATAATATCTTTATTATGCAAGATTTTCTATTCAATTAACTGTACGAAGTTATACAGTTTAATAAACACCAATAAGGTATATAGTATACAGGGTTTTTCACGTAACCCGTTCATTAGAATATTTCAGAGACTACTACGATCTAGATTTTGAAACTTGGGGCACTGGGGTTTTTGAGTATTCTCGTTTCAAAAAAAGTTATGACGTCACTGTAGCACTTCCGGTTGTATGGGAAGTTAGTAGTAATTTCGTTATTTTAAATGGAAAGGTATAGATTTTGTTGCATTTTTGAAATCTACGGAATTTTTTAGGATGTTTTTGTTAATACATCCCTATACCAAAAATGAACAGTTCTGAAGATATTTCGATTTTTTAAAAAAAATTGACGATAGTAAGCCTATATTGTGAGTGTAATATCTAGAACTTCTAAAAAGCTATAACTTTTAAAATTTCAGCAGTAGTAGAGCAGGTAAAGGGCTTGACAAGAATGTACTGCTTCTGTCGATACTCCATCCCTTGAGTTTTGAACATCCCGTATGGACTATCGACAGAAGTAGTACATTTTTGGAAAGCCCTTTTTCTGCTCTACTACTGCTGAAATTTTGAAAGTTATAGCTTTTTAGAAGTTCTAGACATTACACTCACAATATAGGCTTAGTATCGTCAATTTTTTTTTTAAAATCGAAATATCTCCAGAACTGTTCATTTTTGGTATAGGGATATATTAACAAAAACATCGTAAAAAATTCCATAGATTTCAAAAATACAACAAAATCTATACCTTTCCATTTAAAATAACGAAATTACTACTAACTTCCGGTACAACCGGAAGTGCTACAGTGACGTCATAACTTTTTTTGAAACGAGAGTACTCAAAAATCCCAGTGCCCCAAGTTTCAAAATCTAGATCGTAATAGTCTCTGAAATATTCTAATGAACGGGTTACGTGAAAAACCCTGCATACCTAAAATTAAACTAGATCTTTAATACAACTCAAATTTCAAAAATAAGTTCCACATATTTAAAATAATAAACACAAATATATACTTGCAATTTCTTTGACAAAAAATCTTATGTAAAAAAGTCCCCAGATGAAAAGAAAGTTTCCTAAAACACTTGTAACTGCCATTTTTGACTAGAGTGAAGATTAAAAAAAATTAGGAGAGGTAGATAACGGTACATTGCATTACCCTGTACATAAATTTTTTTTTATATACAGAACCCTCGACATATTTTACTAGCTATTGTCTTCTGCTACTATTAGATATTTTTTTGTAAAAACGACAATTTTAGATAATGTAAAAAATTGCCTTTCTATCACCATCTGGATTCAAGTCCTGGCAGAGGCATTAGTTGTCCGTTGGGGAAGTTTTTTATGTTTAATTTCTCTCTAATCTAATCAGTGGTTAAAGTGAGAATGTTTATTTGTGTGGTGTGAATTAAATTTTTCTTTAATACAATATTGATGTTTGAAATCAGAATAAAAATATTCTAATGACAAGAATGATTTTCCAATAACCAAAAAATATATTTTATTATTGCTTGATGAAAGATACAAGTAAATATAAATTTGTAAAAATCTGTTGAAGTATTGCCATTTTATTTGCATATTATGTTTTGACATTTTAAATTTGTTATAAAGTTGTCATTATAATGACATATTATTTGCTCATAGAAAATGTGAAAAAAATACAAAACATCAAGCACTTCCGCTAGGATAGGACGCCAGGCTGTTCAAAACAACATTTTACTTTAAAAAATTTATTATATTTCATATTTACCATTTTGCCCTTTTACCCCAGTCTTTTGGTGTCCAATGCAAGCATTTAGGATCTATTCTAATTTTTCTACTTTCCATTGCTTTGTGGTGGCTTTGAATAATCTCCTTACTTAATGTGATAATATACTGCCCTTTGTAATAGTTTATTAAATTCAAATTTTGTAAAGTTGATATTACATCTTCTTTCTTTATACTTGTAAGTTCACATATTTCACTAAAAAAGATATTAACAGACATATATTGGTAACTCAATGAATTTTACCTACTTGATAGTACTTTGCGGCTTTTCATTTTCACCTACAGGTTTCATAGACAGTAATATTTCTAATATAGTTTGTGCCCAGTAACTTCGATAAGATAACAGTCCTAAATCTGATAGCGGCTTTTCAGGAGAACCAGTCTTCCCTTCAAATTTCGATAATTCATAACCTGGAAGTTGTTTTTTTTTTTATAAAACACAATACAGTAGGTAAAGGCTGAAACACTTACTAAATTCAATTAGTAACTTTCCGTATCCCTTCCTTTGATAAGGGGGCATTGTTAAAATACAAGCAACATTATAATCTTCAGTCGACTCTTTTTCTTTTGAAAAATATCCGACTATATGAAACCCTCTATTATCAAATACTGTCATTACATAAAAGAGAAACGGATCTGTGTCATAGTACAAAGTTTTATGATCCAAAAACAACTTTGCTAAGAGGCATAAGTTTTGAGCGTATACTTTATTTTTTCTCCCATCTATTTCAAAGAATGACACATTCTCTTTCCTATAAATTTCATTCCCTGGTGGGTGTCTCAAATTACATTTTACTAAATGTCGCTCCAAGCACTTACGGCTTTTTCTGTATTTTAAACAAAATTCGCATATATAGATACAGTCTAAATTCACCATTTCCTATAATTATAATATTACATAAATAATTCTATAATTAGTCTGTTGATAACAAAACCTGTGGATATGGTGCAAAATACCATGGTTTTATCCTGTGCTTTCCTAATTCTATTAACTCAATATTCTTCATACGAGTAACAATATCATCATGATGAGAAACCATACTTCCCGACTGCCTCGGACCTGCTGCTGGAGGTACAGGTCCATCTAAGGAGTCTTCATTTTCTAACGAAGGGCCTTTTCGCTTTCTATTAATACGTTTTTGTAAAGCAGCAGCTAATACTGCATTACCATTGAGTAACTCAGAAGTATTTATAGGACTTGCAGGTCTTGATATGGCTCCTCCTCCACTACCAATTTGTATTTTTTTAGGGGTTGATACACCGGTGTTACTTCCACCATCTTTTCTCGGAAAGTGCACTTTTCGTGTATCTAGCGATTCTTCCGTTACCCACTCATCTAATCTTTTATTAACTAAATAAATATATGTTAAATGTACATGTTATTTTTAATGTAATACAAGTAACTCACAGTCGACATAGTGGACGTAATAACATTTGGATCCATGAACTTCCTTTATACTAATAATTTCGGCCAAAGCTGAAATATTTGCGTTTATCAGTTCAGTGATCAGGTATATTACACAGACAGAAAAACTTACGCCAATCGTTAGTTCCAGTCATATGAACTGGTAGTCTACATCCTTCTACTAAAGAGGACTAAAAAAGTAATTAATTTTGTTATTAATTAATTTAATATTTATATTTATTTTTCACGCAGTTTTCTATAAGCAATAGAGTATAGCAATAACATTAACCGATTAACTAATGATACTGCTCATTCTCACTGTTATTATTTTCTTATTCCAGTTTATAAACAGCCGCATTAAAATTTTATTCTTACTTATTGTATATGAACCCAGATTTAAACATTAGGGTTATAGTTACATTTTATACTTCTATTTACATTACTAAACTAAGATTTAAACAGTCATTAAACTAAATAAGTGTATTAGAAATAATTACCACAGAATCGCATATTGTGCTATCATCCATATCTTCCATTTCGACTTTCATCAGTGACAATCAAAGGTTTTAGTCATAAAAGGAAATAAAGTGTAAAATCAACGTACATATATCACAATGTACGTTGGTAAAATAGCGCACCCCTTACAGCCCTAAAAACAGAAACGCACTTCACTTCTGTTTGTCTGTCAATGTGTGTCAGTGTCTCTTAGTGTTAGTTGTTAGTTGAAGTCTTTTATATGCTTTTAACATATAAAATATATATAATTATAAATGGCTTTTAACCCCTATATCCCTATATAATATACATATTCTTTACTTTTAACCTCAAAATTTCTATGTCTTCAGTTCCGTGATTTATGCACAGAACACTAAGTCAGTCCATGATGTTCACTTTCTTTAGCTTTATACTGTGGTCTGCAGTATATACTTTCTCCTTTTATCTGTTCTGTGCTTTCTTCATTTTTTTCTTTAACCCATGCTAAATGTTTAATAGACGAACGCCAAAAAAACAACAAGAAGCAGAAGAAGAACCCATAGATGATACTAGGTTGGTTAGGTTATGTTTCTAACCCTACATTAAAAAGCAACTAAACTATTTTATATGATGATATGTGATCAAATACCTATCAAATGCAAACAACAACTGATGAATAAGTATTTAAATGTAGTTACATATTCATCAGTTACATTATAGTTTAGTGCATTTTAGCATTTGCTGTTTGTTAATTTAACTTGCAAATTGTAAGAGACAGTTCAAAGTTCATGCTTCCATTAGATAATTATTTAATCTTTTCTTGTCGGTTATTAATTTAATATCTTTATATTGCTTTTTTTAATGATGCAAGATCTATAATACAAATCAAGTGGCGAACTTATCCTCGATTAGCACTACCTATTTTTATAAACTTTTATCAACCCTCTGTAATCTATGCTTTTATCAGTTGCAATGAATTATGTCGTAGTATAACAAATAACAACCACAAGCTGAATTAAAGGCCAAATGTTATCTTATGAGAACATGATTGTGCTAATTTGTGTTCGTAAGCTTCTCTTTTCAGATACGAATTCTTAGCTGTAATGTGATTATGATTAGTATTAGTACATTTTAGTCCATAAGGAGTAGGTATATATATTTATATTTGTTTTAAAAAAAAAATGGATAACTATACTTCTGATAGTAGTGACAGTGATACAGTTCGCAATAAAGTAATAGATTTTGCTTATCTTTTACTGGAACCTGATATAGTGGATCATAATTTAGAAGCTTTTGTTGATGACAATAAAAGAATTTTTGAGGTAGAGAAAATTATTTTGCATCACAATCAGTTATCTACTTTTCCCGAGAACTTGGTAAAGTTTTCAAATACTAGGGTTTTGGATATTAGTAATAATGGCCTGATCACTCTACCCAATATATTCGAGTTCTGTCCATTAACAACCCTGGTTGCCAAAAATAATTTATTAAAAAATTGTTCTCTACCAAAGTCTTTCACGAAGTGTGCAACCTTGAGAGAATTAAATCTAAGTGGAAATCAGTTAAGTCAGTTTCCAGAACAAATCCTAGATTTTTTTAATTTAAAATACCTTTATTTGGGTGGTAATGGCATGAAACAAATTTCAAAAAATATTTGGAAGTTAAAAAAGTGAGTATAAATACTTTTCCTTTTATATTGAATAATCATAGTTACCCTATTCAATAGGTATGTGTAATAAAAAATTATGTGATATTACAAATAGGTCATTTAGTAGTCGTTAGTAATAAACCTTTATTTTTATGAAGCATCTAGGTACTAACAATTTTTCATTTTTTACAGCCTGCAAATTCTCTCATTTGGCGGGAACGAACTTACCGAAGTCCCAGCAACAGTAGGCCAATTGCAACATTTGCAAGCATTAGTATTATGTGATAATCAACTGGAGAGCCTTCCAGCTAATATAGCAAATCTGTATAAATTAAAGTCCTTGCTTTTACATAAGAATAAATTACGTACACTGCCTCCGGAGATTATAGCTTTAAAAAATTTAACAGAGGTAAGTAAAGATGGGAAGATATAAATCATGTGTACATAGTCATTACTTACATTAGTAAGTACATAGTATGTGAACGGTGAGAAACACACCGTAGTGCCCTCTTTGGGTCTGTGCTACTACCTGTCTTACAATTATTGTCAAATTGACAGTTTCTCACCACTACTAACATTCACGATGCCCATTAGGCAATCACGTGCACACTGATGAGCACAAAATAAGCGCGAAACCAGTCAGTGTCTGGTATTTGGTCTCGATGAACGATGTGCCGACTTCTATGGAGATGCCGATGTAATGCAACGCCAATCGGGCATATTGCCCATAGAGTAGTTGTTTTCGGCATCTCTTTCAAATAAACAAGTAGGATTGTCTTCCTTAAAGACAAATAGAGGTCACTGCTGCAATGGCACCTGCGGAAAAGCAGGTCGTTATCTGTCTATCAATTTGACAATTATTGTCAGACAGATAGTAGCACAGACCCAAAGAGGGCACTATGGTGTGTTTCTCACCACTAACCCATGAAATATATTAGCTAATTAATGTTTCGTTTCAGTTGAGTCTTAGAGACAATCCTTTAGTAGTAAGATTTGTTAGTGAAATGAGTTACAACCCAGCTAGTCTACTAGAATTGTCGGCAAGATCAATAAAACTGCACAATTTGCGAGTAAAACCAGGAGATATACCTTTAACATTATTCGATTACATGAATTCTGCTCATAGATGTGTGAATCCACATTGCAAAGGTAACATTTCTAACTCCGCTATTTTTGGTTCTTTGAAAATGTGTACATAGGAACTGACATTTTCGTTAAAAATAAAATTATTTTCTTGTATTACCTATATTAGTTTAGCATATACATATAGTCCAAACATAAACAAAAAAAAATTGTATAATATTATATCTCATCCCTGCCAAAAGTAGTTTGATTTCATTAATAACAGTAAAATATTTTGTTTCATTTCTATTGAATTAAAATTTTTAATTTTGTCTTTTATTAGATATGAATGTTTTTAAGGAGCCATAATTATCTTTAAAATAATATATTTTTTTATTTTGTATTATTTATTTATTTCCAGAAATTATTATTAGTATTAAATTATTATTACATATTATGGAACAACAATAATAAATTGTTTTAGGTGTTTATTTTGACAATAGAGTTGAACATATCAAGTTTGTCGACTTCTGTGGAAAATACCGCATTCCCCTGCTTCAGTACCTGTGTTCAGCAAAGTGTGCCTCGACAAGAGACGAGAAAAACATTGACCGTCCCGCGAGATCATACATGATGAAGAAAGTGTTACTAGGTTAAAACAAAAATATGTTGGGATATGTTTTATATACAATATTTTTTATATAATTCTATTATGCTAGTAACCTAATATACAACTAGTGAAGAGTATACAAGGCAAAAAAGTGTTTAGAATAATTAATACAGATTGAGTTTGTATGTCATTTTAAATGGAATTACAGTGTATTAAATACTAGAGCATTAGCTGCCTCAGCTAATTCTTAAAAATTACTGCTTTTAGGGAAAATTAGAAGTTTTAATATTGCTATTAAAATATGGATACAAAAAAACCAAAAATATTGCTTTGCAATCTTATGTATGTATTACCAAAATTATAGAATTTGTAAAATATAGTATCATATATTATGTATGACTCATAGTGCAATAAATTGGTTCAATTTATATAAAAACCCATTGCATATTTGTATAAAAAAGTTGTATATTGTATGAAAAGGAATTTATTCCAGGAACTGGATAAATAGTCACATGATATTTCAGTGAATCTCTTCTTCTGGATGTCAATTGGTCAATGGTCATAAGTGAGATGAACCGAGACATTTATTATATTTTTCGATAAAGAAACTGATAAAAATCATATGAATTAAATAAAGTAGAAAGCTATAATTAAAAAACAGCTAAATGAACCTCATGCAGAGGTGTTGCTACGCATGCGCTTTGCAGAATATGAATGAATTTGGTCCAAGACTTGCAAATGTTTGTTTACTTATCAACGTGCGTGGAAATGAGAATCAGAATAACCCTGTTGATCCTAGTTACTGCAGAAGATTTCCATGAAAATATACGAGGTCTTAATCTTATGAATTCCTTGGAGAAAAAATACATTAATAATGCATTAACGAAATTTTTTATCTTAATAAAGTTGGAGAAACGATGGTATATTGAATTATTACACTGACTGGTTAAGACACTAACAAAATAGAAATTTGTAAAGACGCATATATAGTTGTTTTTTAGTTGCCTTCCCATTTCCATATCAGTAACTCTAGATTTAGGCACACGAGCACGTATAGGCTTGAATGTGTGTGTAAACTGTGCAAATTGCAAACAACCAACTTTATATTAGAAAGGTTCCAAATCTTTGTATTTTTTCCTTTTCTTACAAAATCAGAGAAATTGATTAGTCAAAAAGAACTACTAATTCTTCTATATTTCTCAGGGAACATCCTAAAATATAAAGTTATCAAAGATTAGAAGAATGACATTCATTTCAGTAAATCAGTTTATTTGTTACAATTATTTTTAAGACAAAGTTAAGACAATAATAAATAGATATTGCATTTATGAAGAATTAAATTAAAAAACACTAAATTTACATAGAAATGATAGAAGAAACTTAAAACATAGATGATACATTCTTTGTTACAAAAGATGTTAGAAAATTTAAATAGATTGCAGTATTTGTGTGCCAAATATGTTTCGTGTGTATTAACCTACCACCCACAACTGATGTTTGTAGCTCTGAAAAATATGACATATTTAGCAATTATTTACACTGGTTAAATATTTAAATAAACTTCACACTCCTCAGTATCCATTTTCGACCAAATTAGTTATATTTACAAATAATAATGGATTTAATAAGAAATATACAAAGTAGATTGGATTTGCTAAAGGTATTTTTTTAACTGGGTAAATACATATATCAAGATATTACAGAATTTATGTTTGTTTATCTAATTTATTTGTTAAGATTTTACTCACTTACCTATATTTTCATTTTTTTTGCGTGTAAGGTCCCATAAAGTTTTATTGCTTTTTGTAAATGATACCCTATTTCTATCATTTCGGATTAATTAACTGCATTATAAACTTATTTTTTGCAAGTACATTTTTAGGGTTGTTTATGCAGAAATGCAAAAGCCAGCCATTATTAACAGTATCAAAAATTTGTATTTTTATCATTGTTTCTAATAAACAAATTGCCCAAAACAATTTTGAAATGTGGATTTAAAACATTGTATTATAATAAAGCAAAAATAAATACAGCTAACCAGAAAAAAGTTAAGATAAAGACTAGTAATGTTGACTTTCATGCAGAGGAAAAATATGTGGAAATTACCCCTACAGGATACCTATTTTACTTTTAATTAGAGAGAAAACCTGCCTAATACACAGTTCATCTGAACTACCTTGTCTAGTGTATTTAATGTCTTTTCGTACACGAAAAGACGGTAATCAGTTTTTAGTGTCACCATATATTTTATGTGGCATCTATTGCCAGAGATTGGCAACTGGACCTTAAGGCAATAAACAAGGTCCCCTTAACCTGTTTTCCAATTACACTATTTGAGTGCACATGTATTAAATCTTGTTCTAGTTAAACAAAAACTGCATTCCAGTTGTCTGGGCATCATGGCAGAAACAACTAAAATTAGACTTTAGTTTTTTTTTTTAATAATTAATTAGATATGATTAACTTAAATCCACAAGACATTAAAAACGTATAGCTAGCTGTCTATCTAAAAATATTTGTATGCATACTACTTGCTAATCTTACCCTGTGTTTGCAAACAAAATCAAACTACATCGCCATTTCTGCTACATCCAATTAAATTTAGCCACATTAAACTCCTGTTTGAAGTGGATCAACAGCCTTTGACTTCCGTAAAGAACGGTCTTAGAACCACTAGACGTGTGTAATGTGTAAATTTGCTATTCGGATTTACAAACGTCTGTATCGAGCAAATGTCTGTTTGGTGATGTGCAAGTTTCTAATCCGAGAATAGTTCTTTAAGGAAGTCGACAAGGTTAACAACAGATTTCAAACAATTAAATTTCAAATTACGATTTGAAGGTTTTCGGATCGGACTCGAAGGATAACCAATAACCTAAACATTCTATGAAGTGATAACTAAACATGAGAATATTTACAAGTGTATTAAAAAACCTTAAAGAATTTTTTATATATAAAAAGCATTTCACTTCTGAAGTATTTTAGTAAACAATTTGTGAAAAAGTCCATATTTTAGAACTATCTGGTCTTAGGTACAATAATATAAAATGACTCATTTCCTAATATATTCTATCCCAATGGATGCTGATTAGGCTATAAACAACAAATTGTTATTCTTAGATTTTTCTTTCACTAATTAAAAAATATTTTCTTTTCCTAACTGCTCGTCAGATAACTGACTTTTTCGAATTTCAATCAGTTCCGAAAAAATCAAATTTTGCATGCCAAAATTGGAAGTTCTTTGGCGTTAACAAAAGCAATTTATTGGTTGTATTTTAAAATCTGATCTCTTTACTAGGAGAATGCAACTACACTTATCGTACTTGTGTAAATAGTGCACTCAAGAGTTGCTTTAATGCCGACAGGTATACTGTTTCATCAGCCTTGGATGAAACCCACCGTTTCAAGGTTTGGAGTGCAATGATGGAATGTTAATGTTAATATTCAATAAGCTTCAAATTAGTATCAATTATAGTTTCATTAATAACCTGTTTTTGACAAAGTCACAGTAAGTATTAAACCGATTCACAACTATTGATAATGAATTAGTTCCCTAATTTGGCAACACAAGTCTTGGAAAGCACTCCTCCGCTATTAGAATTGCTAGTTGTAGTGTTTAGAGCATGTAGAAAAGAACTTAATTGTATGAGCATTTAAAATGTCAAATTTTAGCTACAAAACTTTATAATCATACCGTTAATAATAAAATAATTTAATGTAAATGAGATTAAATAGTAAATTTTCTGTTCAACCTATTAGCATTAACATTTCGGTGGAATGTGAAAAAAAATTAGTTACTTTTCATTATTTCTTGAAAACAGGAATATACTAGAAATTATTTTCATAGATTATTGGCATGCTTGCTAGACGATGCTGTAATTGGTAGCAGTGCGGAATATGTTGAAAACCTACTTGAAAATAATCAAATAATAGCAAATAAAATACTGAAAGGAAAAAGTAATGGAAATGAACATTTTTCTTTAACTGAGACATGCCTAATTCCTCGAAAGCATCCACATCTAACATTATATTCAGAAAAATTTAACTATCAAGTGCTCGTGATAAATATTTTCCACAATCCAAACCAGAGTAGAGATAATAAAAGAAGACAGTAGGAGAGTGAATAAAATTAGACAGACATCGATCATAACTTCAATTTAAAAGGACAAGGCTTGTTAAAGTCCGCATCGGAAGAACATTCCGAAACACACATCAATCGAGACTGTTTCAGGTATTGCCAAACTATTGCACGTACTATGCAACGTTATTCTTTGTATGCATGGAGCGAATGTGTCAATCGATATTTCAGATTAATTATTAATTACGTTTTCACTGTAAACTATTTTTCAATGACTCAAGTGTTGCACTCATTACGGGTTGCACGTGTGTTGAAAGTGTATTTAAAATTTTGGTTTCAAAAAACCTTATTTTTATTTCCAGAATCATTTTATTTAAAAAAATTGTTTTATAGCTTATAAAATATAAAACGTAAAATGGCAACACTGATTTTATGAAAATAATGTTGCAAGCGCTTAAGTTCGGCAACATCGCCACAACTCCAATTTAAAGCAACAAAGTGAATATGCAGATCGATTAAGATCAAAGGAAATTAGCGGAATCTCTTCTCTTATTATCTCTTTGCCAAAGCTATATCAAGAATGTTTATAATAGTCAGTTGATAGTCTAGGAAGAAAAACACACATTTTGTCACTAAAATAAAATGTAAATTGAAAAGCCTTAATGCAATGATCGTAGTTAAAAAATAACCTAAAAATTACGAATACTCTGAAATTTCTGATTGATATTAATTTATTGTTCTGAAAACTCTTCATTTCCAACCAAATAAACTCAAAATTGACTAGTTTATAGCATTAAATATTAAATAATTTAATGTTGAGTCTTCATTTGATTACATATTTTAAAAATTGCGAATTTCTCTAATAAAAAAAGTACCCGAAATAATTTTATATTTAGAGCAATTTGTTTTCAGAATTTGTAGATTGCGAAAGGTACAAAATAGCCTGACCTGTACAAAAGTTAACTCGATTGCATAAAAAAAACTTGTTAAAATATTTGATATGTTATATTTGACTTTCTACTCTAGAGCATTTACTTTAATCACAAAAAAATATACCTTTAACAATAATGTCATTTAATTAAATAAGAGTATGTACAATTAAAATTATATGCAGTGTATGCTATTTAATTTACCCTACATTACAAATACATCCATTGGGCTGGTGCTCATACGTTTTGGTAATTTTAATTTCCAAAACAGGATCAATAATAAAAAATACTACTAGCTTAAAAGTTGCTAATTGCAAATTTAATAAAATTTCTGTCATTTAACAAATAACTAAATTACACACTTGTACACGCAACAGTTTCTTTATATTAAACTAAAAAAAGATCCATAACATAGATGAGTGCACGAAATTCTTATTAATTTCTATTAAATTTCTCTAGTTTCCATGTTCTGAAGGCGTGGATTTGTGAATGTGTTAATGTTTGAAACGCATTGCACTTCTTAAGCAATAACGATGATTATTCTATGTTTTCACTCAGTTTAAATTTTTTTCTCTAAAGCGTAAGCTAGAAGTACACAAGAGTCTGGAGTATATATATATTATCTTTTACTGGCTGATTTCTGTATAACTAAGTCCCTAACCAATCCCTTTTTTTGTCACGTTTTCCTTTACTTCAGGGGTCGGACACATATCTCAATAATAAGCATTACATTCATAGAAAAATTTATTATCAGAACTTCAATCGGCACTTTTGTAAATAAAACTCAAACGGTATTATAAAACAAAAAAAAGAATTTGTACATTTTCAATCTTATGATGATTACATCATTATTCAACTCAATATATATTTTGCTAAATGTTGCAAAAATTTTAATCCACACTTTATTTATTAGTATGGTATAGTTTTTTCTATCTCTATAGTTTAAAAAAATTACGATTATTCTGCGACTTTAAATGGTGGTTAAACTATTTAAATAAAAACTAAATGTAACTGGACTTGTAACACCACAACAAAACCACGACAGCTTCAGAATGGATCAGGTATTAAAGTTACAAAAATTATATCTAGGAAAAATACTTGCATCTCATTCTCTTACCAAGGAAAAAGAAAATGTACGTTTTAAATTCTTACAGTTTATTACTGTGAATTATGTATAATTAATTGACAGTTTAAACTGGCAATTATACATAATTGCCAGATCAAACTGACAATTATCTATAATTGACAGTTTAAACTGGCAATTATGAAAGGAGATCGTATGAAATAATTTTATAATTGCCAGTTTAAACTGTCAATTATAGATAATTGTCAGTTTGATCGGGCAACTGTGTATAATTGTCAATTTGATCTGTCAATTATGTATAATTGTCAGTTTGTTGTGGCAATTATGTATAATTGCCAGTTTAAACTGTCAATTATACATTATTGACAGTTTAAACTGACAATTATAGATAATTGTCAGTTTGATCTGGCAATTGTGTATAATTGTCACTTTGATCTGTCAATTATCTATAATTGACAGTTTAAACTGGCAATTATAAAATTATTTCACACGATGTCCTTTTATAATTGCCAGTTTAATCTGTCAATTATAGATAATTGTCAGTTTAAACTGGCAATTCTGTATAATTGACAGTTTAAACTAGCAATTATAAAATTATTTCACACGATGTCCTTTTATAATTGCCAGTTTAATCTGTCAATTATAGATAATTGTCAGTTTAAACTGGCAATTATGTATAAGTGACAGTTTAAACTGGCAATTATAAAATTATTTCACTCGATGTCCTTTTATAATTGCCAGTTTAATCTGTCAATTATAGATAATTGTCAGTTTAAACTGGCAATTATGTATAATTGACAGTTTAAACTGTCAATTATACATAAGTGCCGGTTTAAACTGACAATTATCTATAATTGCCAGTTTAAACTGGCAATTATAAAATTATTTCGCACGATGTCCTTTCTGCGCTTTCGTATAATTATGACCCTCATGTATGCATAGAAACGATAAGAAAATTAAATGAAAAATATTTCCGAATAGAAGCAAGCCATGCTGAAACGGATTTCTAAATTACATGAAGAATGGGGAAGCCCATTTAACTGTTAGTCAAGAACTGAAATTTTTTGGAAAATGTTTAAAGACAACGAAGTGAATAATTATTATATTATCTAAATATGTGTCCAACCCCTAGGTCATTTTACACAATAACAACTTACATACCAAAACGAATAACCCTAAATTAACACCAAAATAAATTATGTTAAAAATCACTTATAATATACAACAGTGAAAATGGATAATAAAAGATCTATTTTAAATAACTTATAATTTTCCTGTTAAAACTCTAGAACTTTTATATCGAGACTAACAATATAATTATAACTATTTTATTGAAAAACCTGGTTTAATACATATTACAAAGCGAAAATGATATAAATAAAATTATAATTATTAGGATCGATATAATAACAATTATTAATAAAAATACATTTTACAAAAAAATGTAATAGTAAAATTTCCAAATATACAGAGTCCGTTCAGCTACTTACACAAAAAAAATATATACACACATGCTGCAACCTGATATAAAAAATCCTAGCCACCAGATTTTTCAATATATACGTTTACTATTTGCTGATTACACAAAGAACCTCCGACATTTGCATGGTAAAAATTAACGTAATAAAAACAAGGGGCATTAACATACAAAATGCCTTCTACAAACAATTAATCAAGTTCTGTACAACGCACGTATATTATTAATAATCTATAGTACAGCTGTCCTCTCTCTCACACAAAATCGCTTACTAGATATACTGAGGGAGACAAGCCAGCGCGCTGCCGCATCCGACTCACCAACCAAGAGGGGGATTAACTAACTAAGCGATGCCGGAGGCGGCTGCTTGCAGAGGGGTCGACGCGGCATCACTCTGCTCTGCCGTACCCGAGGAAGTGGCGCCATCCGGAGGACTGCTGGTGGCTTCTTGGACCCCTCGAGGTAACAGTATGCTGTTTAGAGAGGGCTGGATACTTAATTCTGGAAACAAAATTATAGCAGATATTATTTGTTGTGATGTGCACGTTACTTATGCTATAGTGCATACGGTTTTGCGTTAACATGAAAGATAATTCATCTGTAAATTAGAAACTGTTTCTTCAAATGCTTTGAGGATAAATGCATGTAATCGGCCTATTTTTCATACACTTAATGACTTTATTTTATTATTTTTACACTAACGTTAAGATTCTCGGCAAAATAGTGGAAGTAAATGTAAATCTAGTTCATTCTGCTTGAGCAACAACCATTGCAACTATAAGTACAGCACTGCATTTTTATTACATTAAGTTGCTTGAATGTATTCAGATTAATAAACAAAAAAGAAAGAGTCGCCAATAGCCAATGCAAGAGAATTATTCAATAATTCTATAATTCTACAAGATATAAGCCTGTTGAAATTTAATGAAATTGAAATATTTACCGTGTTCTGTGAAATTAAATAGGGGTGGTAGTTCATTGCCGTTTGGTAGGCGGGTATTGGGCTCCCTCAACTCGTTGAAGAATGGATGCGCGCAAGCTTGTAGTGGACTGATCCGCGATGACGGAGTGTACTCCAATAGTCGGGCCACCAGCTCTATTGCCTCGGGTGGCGTCCGCGCCCGGAACACCTGCAACAGAGTATACGCCTGCATTGAACACTACAAAAGGAAAATCTACAGAGAATAAGGTGAAATTGATATGGTTCATAAATCTAATGCAGCAAATGTGATTAAATTTACCTAATATTTGTAAAAACGGTTAAAATTTTATGCAAATTATTATTATCATTTTATTTTTCTTAAAGTATTTTGATATGTAGACCAAGTAAATAAATAGTAAAACTTACAATATTGCAATTGTTTTTAAACATTCGATAAATTTGATCAAATCCACTATATTGGATTTATAAACCATGTCAATTTCTGACACAAACTTATAAAAACTTTGGATTTTAAAGATTGAAAAAAAAAATTATGTAAAAAAGTACTTTTGCTTAGTACTAGGGTATTAGTAATCAATCATACAAATTAGTAAAAGTACTTGACAAGAGAAAGACATTTTTTGAATTTCCTACAGAAACTTGAAATTTAGATATAGATATACTACTCATATATACGCCCAATATTTGCAATATTTACCATACTGCAAACATTCGAGGGCCGAAAGTAAAAAGTGTAGAGTTGAAAAGCAGTACAAATGTCATATTTGAAAAATATGACTTTTTGGTAATATGAATAACAAGTATCATAAAATATATTGGGAAGTTTTAAATAAATTCCCTTGAAAATTTCTAGAATTTTCAAGAGAAATTTACTGGGAATATTCAATATTTTGGAATTTTCCAATCCCTACATACACCGTCAATTTGCATGCATATGCATGATTGTGCATTATTCGGTGCATTCACTTTTACGTAGATACAATGCCACCTAATTACGAAGTATGTACAAATCACAAATACTAATAATCTTCCCACTTATTGGATAAGTCATCTCATAGGAAGATAAAGAATAATCAGTATAAGATAGAAATGTGATTCTTGTTTTAAAACTAGTGTTTGCAATGAGCAAGAAATCAAACTTAGGTTTAGAGGATATAAAAGTGTATCTTACACTTTGAGAAAACTAATTTATGCAATGGAAATTCCAGTTTAACAGAGCACTGTCAGATTGCTTAAGTAATTTCAATTGTTTTATCTTCTTTAGACATCCAATATTAATTGTATGAGGTTTGCATTAAATGAAAACTGTTTTATTTTCCTTATAAGATCCTTGTCAACTGAACAAATTGATTTGCATATTACTTGTGGGCTATTTTATGAAACTAGAGGTCACTTAGTACAAAATATAGTTTAATTGGTCATAGTTAAATGATTTAAAAAGTTAGTTAATAGAAATTTATATAACAAAAACCTGTACAAAAAGCAAAGCAGCAAAAATGACGTGCTGTGTCAAATTATTAGTAAAAATGAGGGCTGCCATCAACTTGACTTACACGTATCTGTTGGTGATTGGTACTATCAAACGGCAGCGACATTCTCGTCAGCATGTACTGTAAAAACAGACACTGGAAGTCACTCTATACTCCGACAATGAATATTTTCATAAGAGCATCATCAGTGGAGGTTAGTGGGTTATTCTTATAGTACACAAACACTATTCAGACAGAAGTAATGTCTGGTTGTTTTTATTCTTTTTAGCCGACCCTCACATTTACTAAATCAGGAAACATATCTGAAGCTTTACAAGCAAAAAACTTGGATGTTACAATTAGTAAAATAATTAAAAACATCATGCAAAGTCTTGTGTGTTGAAATATTTATCTTATCATTTTTATTTGATTTGCCTCTATTGTCTAGTATTTTTTTATACATATAATTAGATATGCTGTGTTACTATGGGATCATACAACAATCTATACACTTGTAACTTAATCAGCCAGTTATACTATACATACTTAGAAATGCACTTCATAAAAAAGCACTTATTTGAAAATGTTTTACTCAGCAAATTTGAATTAAAAAAAAATGTACCAATAGCACTTTTTTTTCCAACACCCCTATCATAAATTTGGGTAACTTAATTCTAGCATTTGGTATTTACTAACACATTGAACGTAAGATTTTAAAAGTTTGTTTTTTACGGCATTCAAAACTTAACATCCTTGATGTTACTTGAAGTAAAACGTATTCAGCCACTCAAGTATTTTTCAGTTTTCTTATTGCAATTATCATTAATTATATTCATCATTAACCATCATATTTAAAATGTAGTAACAAAGAAAAGAATCAATGATCCACATAGTTTTATCAGGTTTTATACAGCAAATCAATCGACTGAATACGAGTTCTTGAATGAAAAATTTGGATTACTTTTCAGACCACACGAAAACTTTTCCAGTTTTTCAAAAGGAAGAAAGGTATTTAAAAAAGAGCAAACTTGTTAGTTATTTACACACAATCTGGCAACAAAAAAACATTTATGAAATACGAGAATTTGATCCAAGATTTTTAAAGGGAAAGGTTGCATAGTAAACTATGCAAAAAACTTTGTGCAATGCCGGCAGAGTTTAAGACACTACGATTCACAACGTCAAGTGATGTCAACCAGATCCATGTGAGTAGTGTTTCACAATTCAAATAAGATTTATTCTCATTTTTATTAATAAGAAAAACTGAATAAAATATCCAAAACACACTACAAATTGATAATAAATGGTATTGTAGTTTCTTAAAAAAAGGGTAATTTTGATTTTTTAATCCAAAAATGGTAAAAAGCATTTATTCATACAGTCTCCTTTAATTAAATGCTAATATTATGGTTAAACAAATGTTTATATATTATTTTCATTATACAAGGTTATTCAGAACTTATCTCTAAAACTTTGAGGATATGTGCATCCTTAAATAAGAAATCGATATCACCAAAAAAATTTATAATAAAAGTCTTAGAATTTCCCGTAAACAATGTTTAAAGTTATACCATTATAAAGGACTACGTAGATGGGCAACTGTACTTCAACGACAATCTGATATACCACATTCCTAAGAATGAGGTAAAAAAAAGTAAACACGTTTTTGTACCTAGAACGCCTGGGCGAATAGAGTTGGAGTGGGGATAATATCTCTATTGTCTGTTCAGTCATCAGTCTATGTGTGTACTCTCTGTGTGCCAGTGTTTTATTTATCATAGGAGTGTCAAACTGTAAAATTTTCAAAATGGCTCATGTGTACAGTAACGCTGAGTTAATGGACTGTTACCAGTGGATTATCAATTACAAGTTAGGTTTTGTGAGTGGTTGGTGCAGCAAAATGCTGAAAATCCCCAATTTACTTAATAATTTGCGTTTACAAGATCAGCAACCAGGAGGAACATTCGCTTTAGTGCGCCAAAATTGGATAAGGCGTGCCCAAAGTGTGTAGAAGTCGAGGGACAAACTTTCGAACAACTTTTGTAACAAGGTATGTGCAAATTTTTTATAAATTTCATGTTTCTAATACCTAGTAATCAAGTAGCGCAATTCTTCAAAATTAGTGTAACAAAATTTTATTCATTTTTAAGACACGTTACTTTGGTCACATCTATCTATCTATCTTTAAGTTTATTTTAAAGTAAAAACGCTGCAAATCTTTTTTGCGCCGGGTGTCGGTATACTCTCAGAACTTCCGAAGATTTTTTCGTGCTGGCCAGTTTGCATTGTCAGTCCCCAAGGTCACTCCATTACAGTGGACCAGTATCCAGCGGTGTGCAATGAAAATTTTTTAAATAGTTTTCAGAAGCCGCTAAAAATTTTTTTTTTGCACTACCACATTTCTATGTGTATGTTGAACATCCCCAAATTTTATTATGGATATGTTCTGAATAACACTGTATATCATTCTATTTAGGAAACCGAAGTTATATGTAACGGATTAGCCACAAGTTCCCGAAAAATGTGTAATTTTTCTACTACCTTGGTTTCTCTAAAACCATTATTTTAAAATGGACCCTACATTATTTTTCATTGCATCAGCCAAAATAAGTTTCCACAGGAGATATCCCTTTAAAAACATTGAATTTATTCATAGCACTGTCACTAAATCCAGAAATAAAAATATAAAACAATTTACCTGCTGCCATGGATGTGACTTAATCTGAGGAAACTTGAATTCAGTATAGTTCGGGTTCATCTCTTTGATCTGCTCCTTTGTGGGTGTGCCGAGCACCTTGATAATTTCAACTAGTTGGTCTACTCCGGAATCTCCGGGAAAGATGGGCTGGCCCAGCAGTAGCTCGGCCAGGACACAGCCCGCACTCCACACGTCGATCTTTGTGGTATAATCAATTGCTCCAAAAATGAGCTCTGGTGCTCTATAATAGCGACTGCATATGTACGACACGTTGGGCTCTCCCTTCACCAGATGTTTCGCGCTACCGAAATCACACAACTTCAGCACGCCGGTGTCGGGATCTAACAGCAGGTTCTGTGGTTTTATATCCCGGTGACATATGCCTAATGAGTGAATGTATGCTAGTGACCTGAATAGTTGGTACATGTATAACTGTAACAAATAAAAATATTCAAAAAATAATTCTTGAATCATGTAAAAGAATATCGGTAAGCCAAATAGTTTCTGATACCAGCAAATAGCGATTTCTAGAAAAATTAACCTTATAATTGTTATCCACATCGGTATTGTTAAGAAACACAGTATCAAGATGTGTTATAATTTATAGTTAATACACATATATGGAGAGTTATTGACATTGACATGCTTTGTTGTAATAATATATCTTTTGAATAATTAAATATCTAACAGATGTCACTCTATTTTGAATAGGAATAAGTTGTTGTTCGCTTAATAAAAAACTATATGTTTGTATTCAAACTAAAATATAAAATATACTTGGGAGGTTTATGTCATATTTCTGCCCGTGCAATACCAATTCTTTCTGTACCAGCATTAGCAATAATTAATACAAATGAAAGAGTAAAAAGCTTCTTTCTATACAATCCTCATTTTTGTCTTCAAGAGAAAATTCCAGAACAACTTTAATTAAACAAATATTATTTACTTTTCCATATTTTTCATTATTTGTCTCTGTATTGCGACAAACATTTTTTATTAGACTTTTATGACTTTTCTAAGCCCTATCCCTTATCCACTTAGTTTTAATTCCAGAAGCATTTAATTTTTCCATTCCAGTCTAATTTTCTTAGTACACATAAATGTATAATTGGCAGAATGTTTGTATCCTGAATAATATGACATTTGAGCGTAGTTCATATTCCCTAAATTTACATCACTACCACCAGCAAATATGAAAAACTTGTTTTGGCTAACCATGAGACTTCTATGAAGAGTACATTTATGCAGATATAAGCAAAATCACTTTAATATTTAATTTAGGAATTATCTGTACTTACCTTTATAAAGCTGATAGGTATAGTTTGTTTTGACTTGCTATAGTGTCTTGCTACCTTATATACTGTTTCGGGGATGTATTCCAACACCAAATTCAGGTACACCTCATCCTTCTGCAAAAATAAGAATTCACAATATGCTACATATGTAGGTATTAGGAACAGTCACTGAAGTTTTAAACGGGGTTCAAAACGACGGTAAGCCCGTGACAGGTGTTATTAATTTTCCCAAGTTCGAATTATGTATAGGCTGAAAATGGAAAAAATGTATCGAAGCATCAAGGGAAGACATGAAGATATTCGAAAACATAAAAAATTAGGTACATCAAAAAGATGTTTGCTGTTTGAGTTTTTATGTTAAAATAAAGTAAAAAATGTGGTTAGAAAAAAATTTAAATAAAAATAACAAATTTGCCATTGGGCAAAATAGGTTAATTTAGCCTATAAGAAATAATTTTTAAATTAAGACTATCATACAGTAGCAGATGTTGGTACATTTTGCATATTTATAATTTTTTTGAAAGAATAATTTATAGTAGAGGTAGATACCCGATTTTATTAACACATACACATAATTTTTTTAACATTATTACTTACACACAATAAAAAATAAATATCTACTACCATACAATAAGTCACTCAACACAACTCAGTATGTTCTTCCAATTTTTTTTTAGAAGTAACCGAATTATAATTTGATGCATTTTTGTGCCAAAATTTATTAAACATTTTAAATAATGCCTTTGGTTCTTATTTTCGTCATATATGAATAAAAACACTTTTTCTTTAATTTGGGCCATCACAATTAATTTCACATTTCCTGCTCTCATTATGACCACTAAAAAGTTTTCAAGCAATACATTCTGATTTCAACAAATCTCGCCATACCAATATTCATACAGGGAAAACTAAATAAAAGTTAATCCTGGATAGTAACAGGAAAAATAAACTTTAGTCATGGATCAAGATAAAAAACCACACTATAGCCGGGGGATGAATAGCTACTGTATGTAAATTATAAAGCAGGATCGTACCTGCAAGCTTGTACTTGTAGCCATGAATATGGACATATCGCAGGGAACCTCAGCCTGCTACACACAGAAACTCAAAATAATATTACTTAAATATAATTCATGTTGTAATGTGTCATACCCGGTAATATTCTATTTAAAACGTTAAATAATGACAGCTCCATGTATCGAGTGAGTTACAGTTTCAGATAAATGTAAAAAGGAATAAAACTAAAATCGTACAAAGGCGAAAGAGGCATACGTTGCAACTGTTGGTTCCAGTAAGATTACAACGACTTAAAAAACGATTTAGGTACAACCACTACTTTATGTTTCAATCACCATATACAGCCATAACTAGTTTTTATTTACAACTAACCAATAAATTAGCACAAAATAATTTTTAGCTCGACATACATATGGGATTAAATAATAAAAAGTAGAGATTATAATTAGGAACCAAGCAATATGAACTCATAGTTTAAGATTCAGTATCAGTAGAGACCAATAGTCAATTTTTTAAATTTAGGTATATCATGTTAAAAATTTTACTCTATCTGCATTTACCTTAACGTTAAGGTAAATTATGAAACAAATATATCGTCCAGGCTTAGCCAGACCTACGTTAGTTGTCTATTTTATCAATGATGTGAGGTTATGAGTGCAGCAAAAATGATACCATTAAAAAATTATTGTTATCAAAACAGGGGAAAATATCAATTGATGGTACTTACAATATTTAGTTAAATATATTTGAAAGTATTTGTAAAAAAGCTAGATTTACGATATAAAAAATTGAGATACACTCTATATACACATGTCCATAGTTGACAGTAAAGTACTGTCAAAATGGAAAATCTCAGATACAGGAAGAACAGGCAATAAATTGTATTACACAACCCTCAACGATTAACTCCAGATTTCATAATAAAAAAATAAATGACTTTAGTATACCTATTGTCAGACGAATTAAATAAATGTTACATTTTCAAATGCAATACTTACGAACCAAATTTTGTGCATCTTAGATAGGTTTTTTATTTACAAAATAAAAAAACACAGCTTTTACAATATTATCGTTGATAACTATTAAGTAATTGTTAGAGATTTCAAAAAGATAAAATGTCATATTGAAGTACAGAGTATAATTTATACCATAGTATTTTATTATGTATTTAAAAACACTGGTCAACAAAAGTAGTTTGTATAAGTTTGCAACACCAAACATTGTGAAATATCACTGTAGAAATGATATAATTTAAAAAAGAAATTCCAATTCTAAAATGGCTGTGCAATTCAGATTATTTTGTTTCTATAATATATAGCTCACTCTCACTATATACACCAGAGTAAATATATTAATAAAATTTATATAGGTAACAAATTTTTCAAATATTATTCTTTTAAGAAATAAAATATATGTTAATATCACGTAATCTATTGACAACTGTACACATACTGATATTAATGTGTTTTTAGGATGACATAGCATTCCTTCGCTAATATTTTGTATAAATATTTTTCACGAGAGAGACTTGCACGAGAACGTACTGGCACAAGTTGAAAATAATAAAATTGTACTTACCTTATCTCCACTGGAGTAAAAGAAATATTTAAGTTTTACTATATTACAATGTTCTAACTTCCTCATGATTTGAAGTTCTCGATTCTGAAAAAAAAAAAGAAAAAATTATGAAAATTATATTGAAGTACATTATGTGAAATTCAGCAGAATTTTTATCCCTAAGCATCACCAAAACCAGTTTAGTACTAACGTGGCAGTTCTTGTAGTAGGCACAGTAGTGCCCTTTGTTTGTCTATGAGTATGCTACTATCTTTCTGACAATCGGTATTGTCAATCGACAGACAGCCACCTATTTCAACCCAGTGAGATGGGCAAAATTGCCAGTGCAATGCAATGCTGGTCGGGGCTTTTGCCCGCGAAATAGTTTTCTTTTATTAATTTCCGTTTAATGAATAATCGTCTATTGTGGCCATATGTCTCTGCTGTAATGGTATCTGCAAAGCAGATCGCCATCTGTCTATTGACAATATTATCGTTGATACGTTGATATTAGAACAACTGATGAAGGCACTATGAATATTTCCCACTAGTGGCTATATACTAAAGACAGTGGCGACAGCAGGCTAAAGCTCAGCCCCTCTGTATTTTTTCAGTTTTCTGGATTCTTATGTAATGTAATATTACATAAGAAAGACGATACCAAAATACAACTACTCACCTTAAACCTCTTATCCTGAAGGACTTTTTTGATTGCTACTAGTTCATTAGTCTCGCATAATTTGGCCTGGTAGACGACACCGAAGCTGCCATTGCCGATTACTTTGGTGTCAGTGTAGGAAACCTCTTGCGGTCTGTCGGGACCCTGTCCAGGTGTTGCTACCACCGTGGTCA
The DNA here is from genome assembly GCA_963924545.1 of Pogonocherus hispidulus. Taxonomy (NCBI): domain Eukaryota; kingdom Metazoa; phylum Arthropoda; class Insecta; order Coleoptera; family Cerambycidae; genus Pogonocherus; species Pogonocherus hispidulus. Next base: position 13,073,050 of record OZ004699.1, read on the forward strand.
CTTTGCTCCCGTCCTTGCCTATGTAGCCACCAGCAAAAGAAAAACAAACATTAACATATTAACCTGCACATGTAACATGTAAGTAAATTGATAATTTACAAAAATTAACCAGTACAAAAATCAGTTAAGGCAAAAAAAAATGTTATGATCTAGTGTAATGTTTATTAACAAATTTCTGGTGGGAGATATGAGGAAGTGTCAAATGCACAAAAGATAATACAGTTGTCCAGTTTGCTGTCCCTTTGAACAACTGAATATGGTACTGGGGTATAAACATTACCATTATTGTAACCATATACAGGGCGATTGATTGAAGCCGTTCATTAGAAGTATTGGAAGTTCCGCTCAAAATTTATTTTTGAAAAAATTTCAGAGTAAACGCAGTGGGCCATGTCATTTAATGGAAATATTTTTAAGATTGCTACACTGACTTCGTTATTTTAGATGAAATGGTGTACTTTTTATTGCATATCTGTATTTTACTTGTAGAAAGGTTGTTGCTTAGAAAACATTTAGCAATCTATATGCTTATAGTATTCTCTATGATTGTGTGAACATATATATGGGAATTATGGCTAAAAATACGTCAAGTATACTTCCAAAAACAGTATTACAAAAAAAAAAAAATGTGGAACAAACTAAATTATAACATCTAATAAATCATGTAAATAATTTTAATTAGAACAAAAATGATAAAAATCTAGTGATAATGCATTTATTTCCTCATCAACGAAAACTGTTTATACCCCAAGGTTCCTTATAGAGACAGCCTTCGTTCAGTTTTTATACTTATAGCGATGTAGCTCCTGATCACAGTATATAAAACAATCCTGACTATTGCTTTCATTCAAATGAAATATTTTTACTTCTTTTTAAACCCAAAATATCAAAAATATACATATCAGTTGGAACGATAAGTATTCCATTCTATTTGTCTGACTAGAACCCACACTGGAAAAGCCCAAGAAATCCAAATAAATTATAAAAATAAAGTTCAACAATAATATAGGTACTAATGTTATTAGATCTACACTGGCCTATTCTATTTCCTTTGGAAAGCAACATTTGATCGACATTAACTAATTATTGACACATTGATAATGAAACAAAGGCTGTGGAGTCGTATTAAACATTCAAATATATACAAGCAAACAGGCTTTGTCAGATTTCAGATGCCGTATTCAAAATGTAACAGAAAAAATGAATAAAAAAGCATGGCAGTTGAGCAAATTCAAAAATTGGTGATGCTACCTACAACTGATGTACCACGGCACAGTAGTTTTTACGTAGTCGTTTCGATTACATAATTTGAACTTTAAAGTCGCGGGTCACACATATCGATAGTGGAGTCTACAAAGGAGTTGAGATCGATGGAGAGCGCACTGGAAAATGTAATCTAACAACTAAAAATACCCTTACTACTACTCGTACCTACTGATGGAACCGGAATAGGATCTGTTTGCGGATATTTTTTAAAGAACGCTTGGCAAGTGGTTATGTTATCGATAATCACTGTCAATATTACTACTCCTTTAAAAAGCCTTTCCACAATAATCAGTAATCACTATTATTCATCAAAGATGTCAAAATATAATCACACTTTTCTTTTAAATTATTTAATTCCATTATTTATGAACGTACTTACTTATTTCATATTTTAAGGTTGAGTATACAATGTATAACATGTTAATCATCATCTATGAATGTATATGCCAAATACAGTAGGTATAGATGATTTCCAGATCGCGTAGTAGATTTTAAGTCTATCCGCAATGAATGAGAACTAAACCCTGTGTTTATTTTAAAATTGAAGGTCAACGCTTCTATTACACCTCTCACAGAGGTGTATGCCGATATTAATGATTGATGCTTGATGCTCAACAAAGTAAATCTGACTTTGAGACGTAAAATAATTGTTTGTTGTTGCAGCTTGCTGTTAAGAAAGTTACTATGAAAACTAATTCGTTAAACATCTCGGAAGTACGCTGATAATGAGTTCAAATATCACTTTTTGAAGGTTTCAGGGAATTTCCGGGCAGAGAACAATATCCTATTTCTATTTACTTAACAGTATCGCATGACGATTCCGGATTCCACTATAAAAATGATTTTATTATGGTTCATATATAAAATATAATAATTGTGATGATTGTTACAATAGTGATATGACGTACAAGTTCACAATACCCAGAGGTTTTGTTATTTATTACAGCTTGTTTTGACAAAATACAAGCAACCACCTGGTTTATCAAATTGAAAATATTATTAATATCACGCGTGCGTATTATTATTATCTTTATATTTTAAATTAATGTGTTATCAATGTATTTATATTTATCTATCACTATTTTTAATCACATTTATCAAAATAATTTCTTGCCCCGTATCAATTTCAAGATTGCAACTAGGACAGATAAGAAATATTACATTGAAATAAGTTAGATACAGCAATCGTCGTATCAAACTATAGAAAGGGGTCAAGTAGTACCATCAAATGCTTAGATTTGTTTTTAAATAAGTCAACTGAAAAGAATAAATAAAGCAAGGAACTCTAAACAGTAATTTGTATTATTTATTTTAAGCAAGTGCAAGTGAAGCATTTTAAAACTAAAATGTTCAATAATTATTATGTGGAAGGTTAGTCACAAGAGCACCTACGAGTACGAGTCCATGTGGCCATGGATAGAGGTCTGTCTGCCTGGTTTACAGTGATGCTAAAAGCTTTTGCTGTTGCGGTGGCAAGATTTATGTAATAAGCAAAGGCGACTTCATATAATTACCAATAATTTTTTCGACATGCTGTATAAAATATAGAATTATATAGAATATGGTTCAAGTGACTGTACCAGGTCTAAAGACAAGATAAAATAGATAATATAATTAATGAAAAAGGTTTCTATAAAAATAAGGAGTATTATTGTAGGTACTTTTTTTAACAGTCACTGTTCTATTAATAATTTACACGAGAGAAACAGTTCAAAGAAATGAGATTCCACTTCTACTGGCATTTCATTTAGAACATGTTTCTTCCCGCACTTTCAAATTCCAAAACCAAAGAATTGAAATCATGTGAGATTTTTTACTTAAATTAATTATGGACACAAAATATAAACAAAAAGTTAGATTTTTATTGGATTATCTTTTATAGCCACTTCTGGATGACCGGAAATCCACTTTCCGGTCCACTTTCCACTTGATATTAAATACAGGATTATAAATAGTCCAATTAACAAAGGCAATACCTTGTTTAAATAAACCCAATAACTGAATTTCCTCTGAAACTGTTGTTGAAAATAAATCATGATTTGTAACTTCTGTTCATCACTTTCAAAAGCTTGGGATGTCCCCGGAATACATCTCTTTCATTGTTTAATAATTAGTGGTATAGTCTTTATAATCTCAATTGAAAATGCATAAAAAATTCCGACAAACGACACACGTGCGTAAACAAAGAGGCCGCCGTCGAGGTGCAGGTGTTTCTTTTGTCGGAATTTTTTTTACAGTTTCAATTACCATTATATAGACTATACCAATAACTGTGTTTCACTTAAAATTACTTTATAATATGAAATTAAATGACACTGCGATGACAGAAAATTGATGCGGTACCTATTGATAAAAAAGTTAATTTTTTTCGCGGCTAGCCGTGCAAATGCCTACTTTCGCGCCTCTAAATTCTTAGGAAATGGGGAAAATATGATTTTCATCATTTTCACCTAGTAGTGCAGGATAAAAAATAGCTTATTTCACTATTTTGGGTCAAGATCTGAAAAGATATCGTCTCGGTTTAAATCTAACAGACGTATAACTACGCTGTAGCAGCAACCGAGGTTACACCATCATATGGAGACAGGCCATCAATGCAAACCGAATAATATATACGTACGAAAGAAGTAAACGTACCAACCTCAATTATTAAACAAAGTCCTTGCCGTAATCAGTCGCGTAAAGTGCTTTACATAACAAATCTTAATTAACCAGTACCAGTACTACTATCAGTAAAGTAACACACCTTCGCACAAGAATAATAAATGTACCGTACCTGTCTTGATTTTTGCCGTAGTAATATACCGATCTACTTCGTCATCGAACACCTCCCGCCGCTTTTCTCTAGAGGATTTGTTGGCCATTTAAATATTCGCTGAAAAACATACTGTGGAATATAACTCGTAGTTCATAATTACTCTAATGGACTTACTCTTACCCTGAAAGGACAGCCTTCGGGTTACGTGCTCAGAGAAAGGGCCATCGAATCTAATCTGACACCCGTAGCGAATAAGTCAAGTAAAAAGGTTAAAAAATAAGGAGAAATGTGACATTGATCTGAAAATAGATCACTTGGTTTTTCGAGCAATCGTGCACTTGTAAAATGGATGGAGACGTTAACTTATTTAGTTGTTTACCCTTATAATTAGAGATAGGCACACTTTCGATAGATTAACTACGCCTCGAACTACGCTTAACCTTGTGTAAGGTTATTTTACTATATTTTCCAAGGATACAGTTTCTTAATCGCTCGGAATTATAGGAAATGAATCTCTTCTAATAAAAAATAGTTGCTAATCCATTCCACGGAATTTTATTAAAGACGTCCAAATCGGTGATATAATAAATCATAAATGGTTACCTATTTTATTAGTACATCACCACCACTTTGTGCGTTTTCATATATGAAATCATTAAATTATTTCAAATATTTAGGTATTCGTTTTAGTATTTATGGAACATAAACAATTATTATAATCATTGTTATAATACCGCGGAAGGTATTTGGTATTTGGATTCCAGACATAGTAGCTTTAGAGAAAAGGTTTGTAGATGTTTGGATTATGAATGAGAGAAAAAAGAGGGATGAGAGATACTCTTACTATTCATAAGAAATTCTTACTTAGTTCGCACTATATCATAGTGGTCAAATTACCTTTCGAGGTTTATATTTTGTAAATCTTTAGGTTATTATACATCTACAGAGCTATAAACATTACATTTTAAGGTCACATCTATATCACGCATTTATGAATGAATTTTATTTGGCAGATTACCAAAATGTATGTACAGATGTAATCATTTATGAAGTGACTATAAATACTATACAATAAATTAAACTTGGTGTCGGATGATAACTCCTTACATGTAAAAGACCCAAAGAGGGTCCTTGGTCGTTCAAGAATTTTCACCGGATCGGTGGAACCACATTTTTAACAATAGTTTCTTATTATGAGATGACACATCGAACGTTTCAAGATCCGATCATGCTGCGTTGCAGGTTGGCTTTACCGCCAAGAATATTATAGTAGGCACCCTACGTGTTAGCAGACCAAAATGATTTCCAAGGTTTCCATAATAAACACTGATATGAATGGAATAGGAATTATAGATCAATATTTTAATAGATATGTAGATGTTCCGAGGGGCTAACCGCGGCTTAAATTCTTGTACTCTAATTCCAAATAATACCACTAATACCAATTGCCACACCACTACTAATTCAACTAATTCCATAACTAATTCTACTAATTCCTGGTATGCCCTATTTAATGAAAATATTTTTAAAATTGCTACACTTCCGGTTATACAGGATGACGACGCTAACTTCGTTATTTTAAATGAAATGGTGTAGTGACTAATCAAGCATTCAGCATTCCTATACTTAAATCAACGATTTTTTAAATTAATTAAATAGGGAGATTTTAATTATGACATTAACTGCAACTGCCTTGTCCTAGCTGCTTTTGTCTATAGAGAAATCATGACGATTTATAATTAATTTTAGGTAAGTGCAGCAAAAACCTTCCATAAAAACAAAAGAGTAGCAGGCTTGGAGAATGTTATTACAGGTCAACGCAAAATTGAATTCTGCATTACTGTATGAAAAGAAATAGGGGTATTGTATTTAAAAAAATCTAGTTTTGACAGTCTAAATTTACGCTAAAACGAAATTATATTGTGGACACGCAAAACTTAAAAGTCCCTTCATTCATAATGTCACCATCACCTTCTCCATTTTGAAAATGGCCGCAGCAGATGAATTTTCAGAATAGAAATAAAATATGTTGGGAACTCCTAATAAGTAATTCTAACGGTTAACGGTTTCAACGAATCATCCTGTATTTTCGAAAATCGTAAAAAATACTCTGGTCGACCATGTCATAGTCTACGAGTATGTCATGGTTTCCATTTAAAAAATATTATATTGTTCTGTGAATCTAAAGCGGTTGGTTACAAAAACAAACTGATAGAAACTGAGAAAACTGATTTTGTGTAAAAAGTCTGAGGGGAGATCTCCTAACGTTTTCAAAATTATTAATGTGTGGCCGATTGAACACGTCCAATAACATATAAACAGCCAGATAAACGGATCAGTAGAAAACCGAATATGTAGACAATGCTTTCCTGCCAGTTGTTCTACGAGACTGTTTAGGTATTTACAGAAACATGGTGGCCAGATTACACGACAAAACCAGTACTATAATTCCGAGTTTATTTCCTACTAATTCCACTAATTCCAATACTAATTACATTTATTCCTCTACTAATTCCGCTAATTCCAGGGAGCTGTATACCAAAATGCTACCCCCTTCGGGATGTTCGACCAATGAAAATATGACATGTCTATTTAGGTACGAAAATAATGCATACAAATACTCCCACATTTCACAAGAGCTCGGATATCCCACATACTCCACCAAATCGGGATAACGGGATCAAGATCTGGAACGAACGATAAAGATCATGTACAGGCATTTCTATTGGAACCTGCCCACTGATACAATTTTCAGTCGTGTGTGACTGAAGTCTCGACTGATCAGCCGACCAATTTGTCTGTATGCTGGAGATCTTTGTCCTAGGTTCGGAGCGACTCAAGCAAGACTAAAGCCCGTTATTTGATTTAGTTTGGGTTCTCATGCTTTTATAATAGGAAGACGTATTCTGGTCTTAGATATGATGGACAAGCGGCCGTAGATTACGTTATGTGTACGGATCCGTTCGACTACCACGGTCGTCACAATGTGTACTTTACGTTTAATTTTAGCCGTCAAGTTTTGTGCCGCGACGCAAAGTTGCTAATGCAGGTCATAACATTGTCAGTAAAAATGTTTTATGCTTTTTAACCATTCATTACCTCAAGGTGCATATTTATTTTAACATTCCTCCCCTCCCACCCTTCTTATCAATGTTCTTTAAATAATCTAAAATATGACTTCTGCAGTTACACGTTTCAGGTTCAACAGTGCACCACCAAAAACGCGTTTCAACATCCAATCCACTCTGCCCAAACAATTGATCGATCACATGGGATAACGGAGCGGGTCTCTGACCGAATTTAACTGGACATAAGTACCATGAACATACAGCCTGACCCATATAATCTGACCCTCGCCTCACCTCAAAATTCATTTCCTACGATTGAAACAAATACAATATTTTTTCACTCACCCGGTAAGAACACTAACCTCCATTATACACGAACCAATCTCTACCCCTATAGTCTGGCATTCAGGCGACATTTACTAAATAATTGAGTTGAATAACATCCAATTCCTTTCTTGTTCAGTGCGCGACATTAGTTAAACTATAAAAAAAAAGCAGGGCGTGTACATATCCGCAGTAAGTTGGCAACGGAGCCGTGCGTTATTGATTATATTTTTGCTACTTTTATTTGCAGAAAACAGGGCCAAGGAGGCGATAATTCTGCATCGTAATGACGTCGTCGGGAATGAGAGATGGAATAACGCGACCTGCACGTAATTTTAAACTTTCCGATTGTTCTTGTCTTGCTGACGCAGCCTGCGGGTGTACTTTCATATGGTTTAAGATGTCTATATTCGAGCTGCATACAGCGGAATTAATGGGCTCTTCGAGATAAAGGGCCCATTAAGAGCTAAGGTTAGTTTACAGATATGCATAGCTCCCTTGTTGCTATATAGACTCCATATCTCAAGATTTCAGGTGAAAAATGTGAAATTCATATGGGTTTTTTATGCGTAAATACATTTATTTCCATCTCATACTGCGCAAACTGTAAGCATCATTTGGTTAAACAGATGTATGACGAAATTTGCGTTATATTCAAAAGACACAAGACGTTTGGACTAACCTAAACAGGAGGCATTATATATTTGTAGAAATTTCAATTGTTTAATTTCTCCATTAAGTTTTTAGCACGGCTGTAAATGCATCATTTTCATCAACAAATTGTTGCCGTCCAATACATACCATCTGGGGCCTACCACATAAAAATCTTTTCTGTTTATGAGCTCGAAAGTTTTACTTGTACTTTCGAATTTGCAGGGTACTAAATTACTTTCGATTTATCATTCAAGGTCTGTTATTTATTATTCACGGTGACCCATAAAGCGTAACCACTTTTGAATCGGTACAAAAGTTCGCGCACGTTAAATAATTTATATTTACAATAATACTAGCCGATTAATGATTTAGGCTAAAAATATTAATGAATGAAGGACGGCAAGCTCGCATAGTTACCAGTTTGCCTTAAATACGTCCTAAATGAAGTTTTAAACTTCATCTAGGATATATTTATTTGTACTGCAATATGAATCAAGAGTAAATAAATGATAAGATTGAAAGTTAATTGAAAATGTGTCTGGGGTTTAGCTACAAATATTTGAAGGACAAATGTATTTCAAAATTTGATTAATCGTATTCTCGAAGACGTATAGTTATATCAAATTGTCTGTTTTTTAACAAAGGATGATTCAAAAATTGCGGGTCAAAAATTATAAACAAAAAGCAGATTTTTTTTATGACTACGCAGGTTGGAAATTTACATTTCTACCTGTAGGAAAATGGTTTCAGTTCTGCCAATCATAGGGCTAGTTTTCGGAGATCCACATGTTTTTGTTAAATTTACTCAATCATTATAGTAAAGGCTCCTAATTAAGACACCTTAGAATATACTAGATTTAGTATACATTCTGTTGTGTATAAGTAGCCAGCAGATCTGAACCTATTCTTTATCTTGTCTTAATTATTGGGTAACATATTTTCATGCAGGCGTCTTTGAACACCAATAATTATTATAATGCCTCTCATAATTTTAAATTACTGTAATTTAATAAGGTGCATATGCTGAAGTGTTTTCCATTTATACAAAAAACTAAACAGAATTGAAATATATTACTGATCTCAACTATAGGTACAGTGAATACTATACAAACTTTCAATATGTGTTGAGATAAAAGCTTCAAAATGAGATAAGCTGTACCTGCTTAGTATCGACATAATACGAAGATAGAATGTACCTAAGTATCTCCATATACGGCCCACATCGCATTACCCACTAAAATGTAAAGTTTCTTAAAAATTCCCGAAAATAAAACAGTATTCTATTCGTATTTGGAGTACCTATTTTGAGAATATCTGAGTTTGGTGCCTAGCTAATCTTGATGAAAGTATTCTCACCTCGTCTGATCTCAAATTATATCAATGCATATACATACTTTTGTGAGTATTATGATGCTTCAGTGTCTTCTTCAGCTTCCTCCAGCATTGGACCAATTTGGAGTATCTAGGCTTGTGTTTCTCCTTCCCTTCAAACTCCTCCATCACAGCGGAAGAACTTAAAGTTGCTCTCTTCATTTTTTCAGATTCGCTCATCCCGGTCTCTTCCTTCTTTTTACTACGCAGATCGAAAAGAGACAAGGAGCGGCCGTAAATAGGGCGACCGTTGATCTGCTTCGCGGGGAAGACATCTTGCAGCTTTTTACAATTATTACAGTCCTGATTATCTGGGTTGTTGGCTATATTTTTCATAAAGTACAGATCACGAACGGTAAAACTTTTGGCCTCCATGTTTCTGGGGGCCATGGTTTATCTATGGTCTGAACTGTCCGAAGCGGTATGACGTCGACGAGTTCTCAACGAATGTATAACATTGATGCTTCTCTCATTTAAAATTTTTGTTCAAATTATTAAATAAATTCCCGAGTAGGAAAATTTTCTTACACCTGAGATGTTGATGCCCCAATACTGTTTTGGAGCAAGCATAACATTAGAACACAAATAGGATATTTTGGCTGCAATTGGAAATGTTTTCTATTATTTATGTATGAACCTCGTACGTCGAAGAAGTATTTACCTAAAAAATTATGTAGCTTATTGCAGATACAAACATATCTTCTTCAACAAAATTATAGTCGCATTTTTTATTATTGGTCATATTTTTTGCACTCAAAATTTTACGATAAACTATCCACAGAGTTTTGTCAGGTAAATCGTCTTAGAAATTTAATGTTTACACAAAGATTCGTTCCAGCATGAGGTTACTTCGTAATAAAAAGATCAAAACGTTAAATATGCTACATACTAAAAAAGAAGCAGCAGAGGAAAATCACTACTGTACTACATACTTAATTTTCCTATAATATATATACAAACATTTATATTCGCCATTAAAAAGTAATCAAAGAAGCACCAACGAATCACTATTATGTATTAACAAACACTATTTCAGGAGTCTATTGTTTATTTTAATCCAAGAAAACACTGCCTAGACATGTGTAGGTATATAGGTTAAAATGATTATTCGAGCTGTGGGTTGTCTCTTCTACAAAGCAACAATAACAAGCTACCTAGTGTTCAGAATTCAGGGTCAAATTTAATAAGTGCGTGAGACAAAGTTTTAAAGAAGGAACGAATATCATTCGATTTCAAGTTGGTAGAATTAACGAGTTATGGTAATGTTGCTTTGCTATTTGTGGATTATTAGCCATTTTGTTAGTCAGTCGCATTTGTGTATAATATAGAGGTAAATCGTAAACTATGTGATATTAAATGACATTCATACATCATGACATGTGACATCATTTCAATCAAATGTTTGCTTACTCAGTTGCTTGTAAATTATAAATTATTAATACCACTGTAATCTTTTTGTAATATAATAAAAATTTGCAAAAAAATTTCCAATACATTTTCCAAAGTTTTTTTCTTCTCATAAACGCATAGAAGGTACAGTTTTTTATACAGGGTGTTCCTTAATGTCATGTCCATACTGTAAGCTAATTCCTTGTCCAATTTTATGACTAAGAGCCCATGTAAACGTGTGTCCTGAATTGCCTCGTTTTTGAGATTCGGGTTTTTATAAAAAATCGGTTTTTTTTTATTAATATCTTGAAAACTCTTTCGCCAATTTAGATGAAACTTGGTACGTTGCTTTGAAGTAGTAAAGGGACTTCGATTAAAATTGTTGGCTCCAGTGGCGCCCAGGAGGGTAACCTATTTGAAATTTATGGGAAAAAATATTGGACGCCACTGGTTTTTTAAAATTTAAAATTTTTTTTAGCTGCAAAATTTCATATACAACTTTTTTTTTCTTGCATTTTTTTCGTACGTAAAAAAAACCCGATCTAACTTTGCCTTGCTTGCTTTGCTTTTAACAAAAAATATCGAGATTATTAAGTATGCATATATACGACTTGCCCACATTAATCAAATTATAACCAAGTTCAGTGCGGATTATTATTTATTTTTAGTCTAGGCTATTTTTATAACGAAACTAGTAGATATGACGTATATTTGAAATTAAATTTCTTGCCTTTATTAATCTTCTATAACTGAATTCTCCTAAGGCAAGTTGTATTAAATTTAAAAAAAAGGTTGTGGTTTTGTAAATTACATATCATTCCCATTTTCTAACAACGTATACAATAATAAAACATCTAACGATAATAGCCACATAATTAATTAAGACCCTGTACATGTCCATATTTATTCAACAAAATCTCCAGAGATAATTTGCACGCGTCAAAAGCTATGAGTAAATAACTAAATTAATTTATAATTAAACAAGGCTCGAAGCAACTTGACAAAATGGAATTTCCTGACTTAATATAATTTTCCAGACAAACAATATTTTTAAAAACAGATAGGTACTGATTAAAGAGACCAATTTCTTCATATAAACAATTTGATCCACCGCGGGATTTAAATTTGTCTTTTTCACTCCCTCCCTCTAAGTCGAAAGTCCTAACTGATTGCGGAACTCGATACCAGACAACGATAGAAAATATGAGGGGTGCAGGGTGCACACGAATCGGTGTAGTTCCAAAGAACACTGTTGGTGCAGTGTTATCTGGTAGTTCCCAACCAATTCTGTAGTCTATATTTTTATTATTACTTATTTTACTGCCAATTCTTACTATCTCCAAAGTCTACATATATTTGCTATCTCGTTCAATGTGTAAAAAATAGTACAAAATATCAGTTAGGTTTTTTGTACTATTTTTTACATCTCGCCTATTTTCAGTAAATTAAGGTTGTGTTCCGATATTAAACTTGGTTAACCAATATCCCGGTTAAGCGTTCCATTAAATAAAAATTCCTGAAAATTGTTTAATTTTGGAACTGTGGTCACCTGAAAAAGGTTAACCAAACGTCAAAATATTGACCGTGCTCCGGGAGCGGTGCATTGGTCAACCGAAGAGTTAGCAGGTTAGGTTTTAGCGTTGAGAGAAGAAAAATCAATTCTCTCAACGATTTTAATTATATTTTGTTTAGATGGTGAAGGCAGATGGGGTGGTGTTCTTGCGTTAAAAGTTATAATAAATATTTATAAATTCTACTTTTCTGTATTGTATTCTGTAGTCGACTTGACCAAGTCGACTGAAAGCTACACTTATATCTACTTATAAACTACTTATATCTTACTATAATATACCAAATTATCTGCTGTTTCATTTATTTTTTGACTGAAGACTAGAGTAATAGTTAAGCACGGAATATGAAGGTATTTAAGGTTGAATGAATCCCAATAAAAACAATTCATCATCCATATTGATTAACCAGCCAGTTCCTTAATTACACATTTTTCAGGTTTACCAATATTTCGGTTAACCGAAATCCTGGTTGGTCGCGGATAATATCGGAACACAACCTTAGTGATGATATGATGATGCTTGAAACTATAAGGGATTTATTTAAATATTCAAGCGAGTACTTACTAGTCATTCATGAGTGATGTTTAAAAAACAAATTGTTGGTGAATCTGAAATATATATTTTTTAAGGATTTTTTGATTTGTAGCAAATTAGCAAATTATATATGGAATGTCGAGTTGTTACATTACGAAATGAACCTTGATTACAGTTTTTGATTATCAGTATTTTATCAAACAATACTAATAATTAATAACAATGTATCTACGAGGTTTTCTATCTGTAACTTCATGTAAAATCAAACATGTATTTATAACTGAATATTGTAATACTAATAATATACTAACACTAATAACACAACATTGATTAACTTTTAATTAAACAACATTATTCATTTAATTTTATAAATATCTATTAAGTAATAGATTACTAAGCATGTAAGACACAAGTTTTACCTAATGAAGTGTCATTATTTAAAACTGAAGTAAACTGGAAGTCGCTATCTACCATTTTAAAACATACATGTTTTATGAAAGATGCATCCAATTAATATTGATATTGGTTAGTGATCTGACTAGGTGGTATCAATAGTTTTTGGGTCAAATTTTGAAAACCAAGTGTAATATATTTATAAAGATGATTCACATTTATCTATAAAAGCACATCCAAATATGTTGAACCAAAATACATGTTTCCTCAATAATTGTAGACTTTGGTATGTCTTCGGTAAATATATGAGTATACAGAACTACAGGAAGTATAAATGATGATTTTTGACACAATATTTTAATTTTTATTACAATATTTTTGACACAATATTTCTGATTCTGAAATCTTCATTAGCATTAGCTCGTTCGTTCCTTATGAAATAAAAAATACATTAAACACATATAGGGTGTTTCAGGACAAACTGTACAATATGATAATAGTAGAAGGAGGAAATTCAAACATGTACCAAATGTCCATTAAAAAAAAAGGTTCTTTGTCAGTACCTAGCAATATATAATGCGATTGATCCATAATTTATCGTCAAAATTTTGGTTAGAATTTTTTACAACTGCGGGGTTCATCCATTTTTGTGCACATTTATAATACTATTTGTCAGGCCCGTACAAGCAGAATTACAAAATTCCAGCGATTTTTATTATTAATTTTTCTAAAGAAATCACGTAGACCCTCTTAATATAAGTGATATTCAACAGGTAGAGGAGAAATGTGTAAATACAGATATAAAACAACTGCTGCTTTGTAACTTTTCATACTTATAGTTGACGGAGAAAACCAAACGAACGACAAAACCATTTACGAAAAAAACTTATCATCCATCACTATTTCTTTAACTTAACAAAATAACAAACAGTGCTGGTCTCATACTACGCATCAATTTCCAGATATCTTAACCAATCTATCTCACCCACAGCTGATCAACTCACGTAACCTATATACACATATAGTTCTCATCTAAATTCTATTGATGTGCTGGATTTCCCAAACTTCACAACACAAATCTACCGAAAAAACATAAAAAAATTACCGGTATACCGCAACACAGTTCCACCGTACGCGAGAACAACACTGGCGACCGAGACCGCGGTACGAAGTATTCACCAGATCGAATCCACCAAGTCGAGTCACTTTCCAATGCCGTTTCACGTGAACCCACCAAGAGAAAACCAAAACGAAGCATCGACAGCCAAAACAGGTGGTGTGTAATGGGCGAGAATATGATGCACGGTGATACCTAACTTTGATTGATTATAAACTGATTGATGTTTACAATGCATTTGCAGATAACGAGCTGATAAAGTTACAGGAACGTGCTTTATAATACGACGGATAGGGGCAAATTTAGAAAATAGCAGGCAATCAAGGCTTTTCATATTTTTTGAAGTTAATCAGTTTAGCCAAATTTCACATCAACTTTATACCTAATAATAATAATTGTACCTGCTTCTAATGTAGAATTATAAAATTTTTAATAACAATAGCCAATTATCCTTCTCGCCAAATCTGAAGCTGATAAATGTAAAAGAGCATATTATGTAAGCTAATGTAAGAAGCTTCACTACTTCAGTCACTAGGCTTAAGGTTTTGATCCGAACCTAAATCGGGCGATACATAAAGGATTCTTGGTTTAGTACCTATGCAAACCCCTGTGTTCATCTTTATTCTAATTTTAATGCACATTTGGGTTTTTCAAAAATCTGTTCGGCAGCGGACCACCAGTAGCGTCACGCGAAGGTGGAAAGGAGGAAACGTTACTTTTTAGCGGAAACATAAAAATTAGTTAGGTATATTGAATATTCTTTAATCCATTTATATTAAAACGTGTCGATTCTGTCTCGCTCAAAATTCCATCGCCAATTCGACAAAGTTTCTAAGCCATCTCCAAAGACTTTGCTATCTCCTTCGAGCGGGGATCGCGGGCGACCGATTTTTTAAAAATTGACACATACGATGTGATGATAGAAAGCTATAGTTTTTTTAGTAACAGATGACCTCTTGCTGTAACAATTAAGGATAATAACTTCCATGTGTTTACTGTGATAGAAAATTGTAAATAGTACCAGAAAGAAGGGACAGGTTAATTTTAACTTCGCTATCTCCTTCGAACGGGGATCGCGGACGACCGATTTTTTAAAAATTGACACATACGATGTGATGATAGAAAGCTATAGTTTTTTTAGTAACAGATGACCTCTTGCTGTAACAATTAAGGATAATAACTTCCATGTGTTTACTGTGATAGAAAATTGTAAATAGTACCAGAAAGAAGGGACAGGTTAATTTTAACTTTCTATTCAATCAAAACACGTAGTCGGTCGGTTAAGGCTGAAAGTAAAATTTAAAGCAACAATTAAGATTCGATTTTTGGTACCTACATTTAACATCTTCGCTGCTAAAAATAAGTGGCTTAAAAATGTGTAGAAGGAAAAATTGTTAACGCTTTTTTTAAAATACTTCACAGTCTCCCAAAGTAACTTTTTCTAATAAATATACTACACTTAATATCGGATAATTAAAACTAGAGCTAAATTTGATCGACTAATAAGATTAATTTTGGAAAAGCATGTCGTGGAAGTAAAATTGGCAAGTTATTAATATAGCAGGTCTTTCGTTCAGTTGGCAAAGTTCGAAAATGAACAGAGCAATGGTCTGCTGACGTAAGCACATAACCTTTTCTACATAACAAACAACAAATTTTGGAGATTCACTTGCTATGTTTCATGTTTCGAAATCAGGTATTTTCCAGCATAGGCAGATGAAGAAAATCCGGCCAGCCAAATTCACCTACCACTATCATGATCGGTTATCTAAATAAGTTTAAAAACTTCCTCAACTCATAATCAAAATATATATTTTACACGTGGCGTAGGTATTACCATATTTTTTTTTTTTAATTAATCTTTTCCATGCATATTTTGAACAAAATTTTTCAAAATAAGTACCAGATTTTTGCTTTACAACCTAATTTGTGAAATTGTTTTAATAAATGCATTAGATTTTATGTTGAGATTGTTATTTTTATTGTTATTACTATCACACTATCGTCAGCTGTTTATTGTTGGTTAATCCCGCAGATAAGATACATTTTAATACTTTTAACGACCTTACATAAAAAGATTTAACATCTGTGGATATAGATTTCGTTATTTATATAACAATAAAATAAAAAAAACCTGAAATTTTAAAACAACGAACTAAAGACTTTTTCTTCAACTAATTTGACGAGGTGTAGACGTTGAGTGAAATAATTCAGTCAACGGTGTAGAGTATATTTGATTAATGATTTGATTAGTTATCCATTATTCAGATTTGTATCGATGTTATTCCAAGTTCATCTACAATAAGTTTTGAAATAAGATATGTAATTGAATATAAAAATTCACAATTATCCACTTTTCTAACTCGCAGTACAGAATCAAGGCCCTTATCACGTTAATTTTTTTGCGCTTAGAATCTGACAAACTGCAATTCCGCCCTTACTACAGTAAAACCTCTAAATAGAGGCCACCAAAATTTTTATTTGAAGGAAATGCCGAAAAGATATAAATAAATAAGTAGGATTGTCTTCCTTAAAGACAATAGAGGTCACTGCTGTACATACACAAGAGAACAATATAGACAATTCACTGGATAGGCGGGGAGCCGCTAATTGACTTGTGGCGACCTACAAAACTTTTAGGATGAACTAACTAAATATTGCGCAGATTTCTGTTTTACCAATTGGTAGCGAAAGTGATTTTACTTGACTTTCTGTGTCAATTTTAATTTCTTGTTGACTATTTGTGTGTTAAAAATTCTGTTTTTTGTTAAAAATATTAAAATGTTTTACTGCTGTGTGCCTAATTGTAAGCACACGCAGAAAGATGCAATTCCTCGTTCTCTACCAATTCATTACATGGAGGTTAGTAAGATTTGTGTTGTAACTAATATATAGTAGTTTTTAATATTAAATATTTTAGATATCGAATTTGGGTTCACAGAATTGGACACCCTCTGATAATAGGGTGTAATAATAAATTAGATATTATTGTTTTGTGTCAATTTTATGTGTGCATTTTTTGTGCATCACAAGTTATGTATGTACACGTATTAGTTTGGTTTGGTTTATGTGACCACATATTGCCATTTCTGACTGTACAGGTTTTACAGAACTTAAATAAAATTCTATCTTATTTGTTGTTTTGGTTTACTCAACTTTGCCGAATGTGATTTACATTGTTTAGTTAAACCGGAAAATGCAATCAATTGATACAATAAAGAATGTGTTGTGTAAATAAATACCTTGATGTTTTAATAAACAGCACTAAAATTAGAAAATATTGTCTTATTTCATGCTTTTGTCTTATAGACAATATATTACATGGATAGTGTTTTGACAAAAGAGATACTAAATAGCTTCATTAAAAAATATGATTTAAGTAGGTAGGTACCTGTACCTTTTTTTTCCAAACGCCTACCGATGGGTGTAACATAAATGATGACATTGATGACTTTCATTTCAGAGGGTGATTCCTTGTCATATTTTACAAAAAAATGTTCAAGTAGGTAAACATGTCTTAACTTGCTTTGTTTTCCAGAAACAGGATGTCAGGAGTTTTAATAAAAAGTCGGATTTTTTTGGTGTGTTAGCAGTAACAAGGAGCTTCTTTTGATGTAATTAGATTTAAAATAATAATAATCATGGTACTGTTTCTTTCTAAATTTGATATTTTAATCAGATTAAACATACAGCTTTCTTGTTCATTACTTACTGTTTGGGACTTCATGGCCGTTATTGTTGGCGCCAAGTGCCCCACCACCTTTAAATCTAGGAAACCGCCCTCAAGGGTGCATAAACAACTTTTTTTGTATAGTTTAAGACAGTAAAGTTTTAAGGGAGTTACGCATAGCACGTAATCCCAATTATTGTCACTCATTCATTAGTTTTAAGGTGTATGTTGTAGTGTAAATAGTGGCTAATAAATCAAGTGTACATAGTTACCACCGTTTCTACATCATTCACACCTACATACCAGAAAAGAGGGCCAGTCAGCAATAAAATACAGTCCACTAAATATCGTAAGGCCCTAACACTTACATTATATTACATTTTCTTGTATCTCCCTTAGTTTTCGAAAAAGAAGTGAGAAGCTCGACTTGAGATAAAAGCATCAAGTTTTCTCCTGATTCTAAATCTAATTTTATCAAAAGCAACACTTTATTGGTGCTAACAAATAGACTTTTCATCAAAGTCGGCGAAAAAAGTTATTACTGATTAATAAAAAAAACAATTTTTTTTAATTAAAATTTTGAGACCCTGTTTGTTGAAAACAAAGCAATTTCAGACACATTTTTATGAACATTTTTCCATAAAAATGAGAAGGAATCACTTCCTGAAATTAGTCATCATTTATGTTACACTCTGTAAACTAATTTTCAACCATTTTTGAAATTCCCGCCTACAGGACGTTCCCGCCCACTACCTTTTGTTCCCTGCTCATGACCTCCTAGATAATGTTACTTAATTCCAGCTAATACTAGTTCATCCTAAAATTGTTTCAGCGCTACAATCACTCGATGTTCCCCCACTCCTAGAGATTCCAGTCTATGGTGTTCTCTTGTGTATGCTGCTGTAATTCCGGCTGCGGATAAGCAGGTCGCTATGTCTGTCAATTTGACAATAATTGTCAGACGGATAGTAGCATAGACCCAAAGAGGCCACTACGGTGTGTTTCTCACCACTACTACCACCAAAATTTATTGTGAAAATGGCCATTATACGTCGCAACATCATTCATCGATTCCACTACCTATGGCACTCTAAGGAGCGCATAATAAGCGCGAAACCGGTCAGTGTTTGGTAGTTGATCTCGATGAAGGATGTGGTTACGGTGACTTCCATGGAGATGCCGGAGTAATGCAACTCGTAATGCAACGCCAGTCGGGGTATATTACATTGCCCGTGGAGTAGTTGTTTTTGGCACCTCCTTAAAATAAAAAAACCTTTATTAGCGGCATGATGATTGTTACAAAATCACAGTTGAACATTAACTAGTTCAAAATCTATGAAACTACAGCCTCTTTATCGCTTAGGGTTTTGAAATTGCTATGGGAAATACCAAGAATTTGTAAAATTCTACGTACGAAGGGTCGAAAAATTGGCCGTGACCACTGGCCACTTTTATGGAAGTGCAGCAATTAGGGAGGTCCTTAATACGGGTATTCCCATATAATTGGTTTCGGAAATTTGAAAACTGGCCGTTTTTAGAGGTGACCCCATTTAAAAAGTGGCGGAATATAGCTTTGTAGCATAGGCTGTTACTGTATATGATATTACAAGTTATGGCAAAAATATAGTAACATATTTTGGCTAGTCTTCGAGTCAGTGAAGTGGATCCGTCAAATTGGAGAGGCTTGATTAGAATTAAGCCTTGGCTAAGGCCTCGGCTGTGTAAGCTTCTGAGCTCAACAATTATTGATGTTCGCCTTCTACGAGTACTTACTCATGTCCTTGTATTACACTATTATTCTTTAAGACCGTCTATAATTAACATGGACTTAAAGAAGTTTTAGCCCCCACAATATGGCAACGTCGCAGTCATTCATATTTTTAGTTGGAAGAGGAGGAAGAAAACATAATCTAACCACATTTTAGAAGGAATCTAACCTTAAAATATGTGCATTCAAAAAAAAAACAAGTTATAAATCAGTGTTTGAGTGTATATTTAAGAAATTTTAGCTTCATTTATTTTACTCGCCTTTACTTGTGGAGCTAATCCATCAGATCTGTAAACCCGAAGCCTGGGGGTCAATCTATTTATTAAATATCGTACAGTGTCCTTGTCTACACGAAAAAGGCGCTGAAATTCTAAGGCCCTCAGGTCAAAAGGATTATTGTTGTCTCTTAAATGTCTCCTGTACACGTTTAATTCCCTTATATCATATCTTATCGCCTTTCGTGTTCAACAAGAAATAGCAAATGAGGCACAAAAGCCATATTTTACTCTTAAGTATGCAAAAATACAGAAAACAATTATGGACACAAATGTACGGCACGGTCTTAAACTAGTTTAGGAGGTGGCTTAAAGTAGGGGCTAAAGAAATGTCTCGCATTTTATACCAATTTGTAGACAAAGTCATTAGTATAATTCGAAAATATCGGATGTGACTAGAAAATCGGCGTGAAGTTAACTATAAGACATAGTTATGTCCAAAAGCCCATACTTAAGACGTCTTAAAGATTAGTGTAATAATCCTGCATGTATAGTCTATATAATGTCAATTGAAACTGTAAAAAAAATTCCGACAGAAGAAACACCTGCACCTCGACGGCGGTCTCTTTGTTTACGCACGTGTGTCGTTTGTCGGAATTTTTTATACAGTTTCAATTGAAATTATAAAGACTATAACAATATACCTACTACTCATATTATTACAGAAATGCATCTGTCTTACTTGATTTGAACCATTAATCATCTCATTATTTAGAACATCAGAAACTATTTGCAATGGTGACCTCCAAGGTCAATTTAAAATGTCCAATTAAAAAAACTTTTTACGACTATTCATGCTACACTTGTCATCCATCATAGATTAGAATATATTATGTAGACTTTGATCACAGTTTATACAAAAATCAGAGTCAGTCCTACACCTACAGAATACGTGACAGTCTGTATCGGTCTGTGTCTGTATAGTGTAGCACACTAAATATTAAGTAGGTATTTGATATTCAATTTAAAAAGACGTTCAAACTGGATGTAAGAAAAGTTTCTTCTACCCAGAGACAAGAAGCGACAAAACTAACACAAATATATTAGTTTATAAATACCAAATTTTTTTAACTCGCTGGGCCCTGTCGATTTTGTTAATTTTTGCCCTTAATTCATATACCTACCTACAGTTACTTAACTTTTTTACAAGGTGGCTTTATAAAGTTACACGAACGTAAACTTTCTTTTTTTAGATGGCACAACATGTTTTGACAAATTTAAATGGAACGTTTTCTTTCAAACACAGTGACATACGAGGTGACATATTGTTTGATGGGTCTATCTCTAATGATAAGGGAGATATGGTCAAGATATCAAACGGGCGCTAACTAGATTAGAAAGAAATTAGTCTACATAAAAGACGCGACTCGTACTTGCTAGATACCTAATTTTACCACAGGTATCCCTTATTATAGATAGGCCCATCAAACAATATCTCACTGTGTTCATAAAAAAAAGAGTACCATCTCAAGCTACAGGGTGCGCCCTTAAATAAAATTAAGTTTGCATCTTTGATGAAGCTTTTTTAGGTCACCCTTTAAAAAAATAAAAAATATACCTAAGGAAGATGAGAGCAAAAATAAGAGAAAATCGAAGGCTCCGACTGTTATAAATATAAACAATATTTATAGAATAATGAATTTAAGCGGTACTTTTGCCGCTCACTGTGAATAGTTCATATGTATCTACTTGACTAATCAGATTTATGATCGTACCTATTATCCTTTATTACTGGAGATGAGCGATGACTATCAAATGCTATTAATAAACCATCTTTAAGAAATATTACCTATACCTACATACTCAATGTCAATTGTAATATAAAATACTCTATACAATTGTGTAATAATAATACCCAATATAAAAAAAAAACTTGATTTTATCAATTAAATTCGTTTAAAATGTGCACCGTTGGGCGGTTATGGCATGCAACATTTGTTTTTTATATGGAACACCCTGTATTTTATACGAGATTTTATTAAACTTAAAATTGTCCATAGATTGATGCCCCGCTTGCTGGTCTTCTATGCGGGGTTGTCAAGTTATTTCGGTTTTTCTAAAAATTTGGGGAAAAACATAACCTTGTACCATTTGACAACTTATTTACTACTCGTTTGTCTGGCGTTATAATATACAGGGGGTTCCATAAAAAAAACTAGTTTTTACACAATATATTCAGATCACTTGTACAAGCAAATAATTCTACGAGGATATCGGTTTATATTATAGTATAAGGGCTTGATCATTTAAATACCGAATCTCAACCTTTAATTATCAGAAACAAGGCTACTAAGATTTTTTTTAGAAGGTTATGTTTTTGCCCAAATTTTTAGAAAAACGGAAATAACTTGGCAACCCCGCATAGAAGACCAACAAGCGGGGCACCAATGTATGGAAAATTTTAAGCTTAATAAAGTCTCGTATAAAATACAAGGTGTTCCATATAAAAAACAAATGTTGCATGCTGTAACTGCATTCTATCTAAAAATAATTTAGGACTCCTTTATTCAAGGAGCCACTAAAGAATTCTAGGAGCTAGAGGAGGTATATAGTAGTATTTACCCAACAAAATAGCTTGTAAAGTATAGAAAATACATCGAAAAAACAAAGCATTATACCTATTGTCATTTGAACGGTTTAAAATGAAAACGGGAGTAGAAAAATTTCGTGTTTTAATTTATAAACACCATACCTACATACCTAAGTACATACCTAATTTACATAATCCCATATCGAACTTTAACTTTAGCTCAGTTTGAGATAAAAAATAGATTATTAAATTGTATTAAACACAGATTATATTATTTTAAAATGTTGCATAGAAAATTCCGTATTTTAATCTCGGTTTTAACAACTCTATAGTAAGGTCACGTAATATACAAGAACATAAGTGCAAAAATAGTGAGTGGCAACTGGAAATTTCATAATAAAAACTAAGTAGGTATCTGGTAACTAACTACCTAGGTATAATCCAATTATTGTATTTAAAATTGTAATATATCCACCATATGACTGAAGACAATGTTCTTTTTATTACCTAAGTACCGACCCTGTTATATATAGTGGGATTTATAAAGGCGAATTTGGCACTAAACCAACAGTGGCCATGATAATTTTTTTTACCTGCTTGCTCCTAAAAGAGAAATTTAGTGACGGGCCTGTAGTCCGCCCCGAATTGGCCTTATTTAGTTTATGGCTATATTGCTACTTATTTGTGCTGAAATGAATAAATAAATTATCATATCTAAATTCTCTGTCCTTTTATTGCCAAGTTCGCTTTCATAAATCGACCCAACTATAACCTCTACCCACAAATCTATTACCTGCTCGAGAAACTACTCATTTTATCTATAATAATGCAAAAAAAATTCTCATGGGGCTGATATTACAGCCCCATGAGAGGAGCACCTACCTCTTAAGCCCCTACCATGAATATGCCACTGTTACCTAATTAGCAATAATTAAATTACGGACAATAATTTAAAGCATTCAAGGTCAAATAATTAGTAAGTTCACTATGGAAGCGTAGTCTGAAAAATATAAAATAATGCCATCAAGCAAGATAACACTTTTAATCTTGTCTTAGAAAAGCTTTATAGCCATTTCGATTAGAAAAATTAATATTTTAAAATAAAAGTACCTATCAAGTAAAACGCATTCGTGTCAAATAATACCCAAAATTAAAGGCCGTTCTATTTATTATGTTTTATATTAGAATAATTAGGTACTGGACATATGAACATTTTCGATGGATTCGACTATTCTTTGTAGTTGTTAAAGTAATAAATACGTAAGTAGTCTTATTTCGCCACGATTATCGATTAGTAGGTAGATATATAATTTTTGATAAATCATATTTTCACCTTAATTAAGTAATAGGTACCATGATGGTTTAGGTGTTCATCAACTAGCTCTAACGGATAATGTTCAAGAAGTGGGACAATGGGATTTGGGTACGATACAATGGGAAACAAAGTTGCCTTTGTTAATTTTTAAAACAATGCGCTAACGAAATAAAAGAAAGCAACGTAATAGGAAAATTCTTGCAATCAGAGCGTTAACTCCTTGGTATAATACCATATCTATGCCATAATTTAATTAACTGGACTGTGAGACTAGTTGTCACTTTGATTGGTAAGTATGTGGGCGGGGATGATTGCTCTGTGGCGCTTGGTTAACACAGGGAGACATGCTGGTTTTGGGGGGGTCGTCACCTAGACTAGTACTGGGGTAAATGCAGCATGCAATGCACCAGGATACTGCCTGCCATTATTATCCCTCAGAACAAGTGCAGTAACCTCATCAGTCACAGGTGCATGTTTTCAAGATAGCTAGTAGTATCGACTAGGTTACTGAATTTGTTCTGCAAAACGACATCGCGGTGACGATCGATGTCGTATTGGAGCCTGTACAAACTCCTAGTTGACGTATTTAAAATGACACCAGGGAGGACGTCGGGCTCAGGGCGCAGCCATGTTGAGAACGCGAGTAATCACTAGCATATAGCGACGTAAGAGGTGCACACTTACTGCTAATTTTCATGCCTCCCAGAGGAGGGTTCAGAGGCTGCTTGTTGCCCTCGGCGAAAGACGTGGTTCTGGGGCGCCCGCTCATGTCTTCTTTCGAAAAGTTTTTCTATATTTCATAGACTTATCACATTTCTCGCTGACACCCTTCTTCCAACCGAGTGATCGCTGTCCTTTTTACACCTCTAAACGGACATTTAGACGTGTAAATGTTCCGAACGAAACACTCACTTCAACACAAACAAATTACACGAATTTCAACACTTATAAAGGACACGTACACCTCATTTTTGTTAAAAATTATCCCCGTTAAACCATTTTTGACTTACAACGGGCATCACCTTACCATTAATTTTCTGATGCTCAGACATTGACCCGATCGGTTGCTCCCGTAACCAATCACGTTGCATTTGGTCTACCCGAAAACAACCGAACTCATGTAGGAGTTGGACACTCAATAATCATTTTCTAGCATTTACTGCTTGCTGCCATCTCGTAGCGTGTCGATCAAGCTGATCGTGAGTGGAATGAAAATTCTAAAGAAAGGCATCTACGTTATCAAGTGTTTTGAAATTTTAACCAATTTGAATAAAAATAAAGGGGCATAAATTTACCTTTTAGTTTACATTACAACTAGCAAAAATAAAATAGTTTAATTGTTTGTATGTGATATAACTAAAAAGAGGCTATGGTCACGAAAAACCATTTTTATTTCGTAAATCTAGATTATTTTCGGAGAAATCCAGATACCTAACTAAAACTTTGTATTTACCATATACAAGGGATTGGCGATGTTAGGTTGGTTAGGTATATTCGATCTGCGTGCCCATTGCTACGCCGAAATGTTGATCTACAAGTCGAGATAGGTTTAAAAAATGCGTGCTGTGGTTATAAATACAGTAAGAGACCAAAAAAGACATTTTGAAATTATATTGTGTGTTGTGTTGTATGATGTGGGTCGTAAGTCACGGCTTCGCTTTACAGCAAAAAGTGAAACTATGCCACAGACTCTGTGACTATACTTTCTAGTTCTAGTGCTAGTGCAGAAAAAGAATAAGGGAGAATGATTCACGCAGATTGTCAGGGATTATGATCGAATCGAGAATAGAGATTTCAAGAAGAAAAGCCGACCGGAAAATTTGTAAGTTATCTCATCTCTGATTATTCCTTATTCCTTCTTTATCTATGTCTCTGATGCTCTGATTGCTCTGAATCTGAACAAGTCTGGAACAAAACTTTTGTTCGAGCAAATTCGCGTTTAATTGATGGGTGGGTATCTTTATGGTAAGGATAACTGTTCATGAGATATTTGCACGTGGGTTGTTTTTATCATTGTCAGCACTGATCTGCATTATTATCAGATTATATTATTACCAAAGTCTAGATACATATATTCTAATAAGTCCGCTCACTCGGCCAATCCATCGTGTTTCTATCGATCGCCGGCTCAGTAGGCAGAATAGTCCTCGTATAAAGCGGAGCCAGCACGCATAAAATGATTTAAACCAGTAGCAAAAAGCTGCCGGTGTTTCGAGAAGATCAAAGAAGTGAGCGGACTTATTAGAATATATTATTATGTAGACTTTGTTATTACCATAGAGAAAATAAAATAATTTTCTCTATGATTATCACCAACTCTATGTATGTGTAACTCATGCACCTAATGATCTTTTTTGTATAATATTATATTTAGGGCTATTTTTTGATAATAAACTTTTGTTAATAATCAGCCCAACCGCGTATCATATTCAATAAATTTAACGTACGCCTGTTATGTTATGATAACATATGAAAATAACATGTTTCATAACGTGGAAGTGCAAAAGTCGTACCGGGTATCTCCGAATAACGTGGGCCGTTATCCTGCATGTTATGACTTTTTCATAACAGGTACAAAGTCGTGTATGTTCGTGTAAAGTGAAATAGCTTAATATGTGCTTCTTGTGCAAGACAAGGATAATCCGCCGAGATGTTACAGAACACAGAATCATAATAAACTTACAAAGCTACCATAGCCCAGCCATGCTTTTTTATAAAAATATATTTTATAAATAGATAAAGACTCTGCATTTCATTTGTAGAAATAACTATGGGATACTATAATACTTTAAAGTAAAAATAAAAATTGTGGTCTCTGTTTTTGTTTTTCTAGATCATTCCTCCCAAAACTTGGAAAAAACGCCACAGAAACTAACAATTTGTTGACAGACGTTTATGGTGATCAGTGTCTCTCTCGCACGCAAGTTTTCGAGTGGTTTAGGAAGATTAAGGGGGGTAGGGAAGACGTCGGAGACGATCCAAAGTCCGTCCTTCACTACGAAAACTGAAGAGAATGTGGAGAAAGTCGGTAGAATTGTTCGAGGAGACCGCCGCCTGAGCATTCGAGCAATTTCTGAACTTTCCAACATCAGTAAGGTATCTGTCAGACAAATTTTGCACCACGATCTGGACATGAAAAAGGTGTGCGGTAAGATCGTGCCAAAAATCCTCACACCCGAGCAAAAGGACGTTTATTGCAACGTCGAGTGAATTGCTGTGTTGAAGCTCTAGAAAACATTGAAAATGGTCCTAATTTCCTCCATAACGTAATTACGTATGATGAAAGTTGGATTTTTCAATATGATCCAGAGACTAAGCGACCATCCATGAATTGGAAGAGAGCCCAATCCCCCAGAATGAGGAAAGCATGCATGAACAAGTCCAAATAATTCAAAGCAATGATGATTGTTCTTTCATTTTGATATCCGGGGGGGATTATTTATATTATGTGAGGGTGCCAGAAGGTCAAACTGTCAATCCGATTTGTTATGAAAATGTTTTGAATACCTTCCATGAACGTGTTCGACGAAGAAGACCAGGCATGTGGGAGAATACCTCATGGATCAGGTCAACGCGCTGGCACACAGCGAACTATCTGTAAAGAGGTAGTTGGCGAAAAACAACATTCCACTGATAGAACATCCACCGTACTCGCCGGACCTAGGAGCGGCTCAAAGTCTGCGCTCAAAAGAACCAGGTTCGAGTCCGTGGATGCAGTGAAAGCAAAAGCGACACAACTCTTGAACAGCATAACACAAGAAGAACTATAGCACTGCTTCCAACAATGGAAAATTCGCATGGAGCAGTGCAGTAATTGGGAAGGGAACAACATTTTAATAGTCAGATTTTTTCAATAAAGGATTAGAGCATGAGTCCGGTATCTTTATTGCCACACCTCGTATATCATTTTCTGCCATTCCCTGTGTGTAATTACATTCTGAAAATTTGCTTCGAATACAGTTGATGTCATTAACGGCTTAATAACAAATAAACTATGACAAAATAGTACGTAAATCGTGATACGTAAATAGTACGTGAAAGTTTACGTAAATCGCTACAGTATGAGATTCTGTAAACTTTGATGAGACTTACTTAAAACTATTTTATTTAAAATTTTCACAGTTTTGTCAAAGTTTACAGAATTATTCTGTAAATTCTGGTTTTGTATAAATGACATTAACTTATAGATATAGATAAACAAGCAGGTCCATCTAAGGTGCTGTGGTGCATCTCGCTATCTACCTCTGAAAAAATCACCGTCAATATTGCCGATAAACTAACCACATGTATAAGGATATGGCGTAATACACTAAACACATTTTACAACGTTTAAAATACAAGACCTCATAATCTAAACACTTTTATAAAAAATAACACCGATACTGACGCACTTCTGAGCTAAATTTAAGCTGTTTTAATTTATTTAACAAGGCTTTAAGGAATATCGACAGTGATGATTAAGACTTCTGTTGAAATGAGGCTGCTCAAGAGCTTGTTAATTTTAGTTTTTGCTAATGAAGTCTTCTCGTGTCAGTGGGTGTGTATCGATAAGAAGAACAATATTAAGAAACATTATTTCGATCAAAATAAATTGAAAGTAGAGTATTCAATGCCTGTTATAGATGTCCCTGCGATTTCGAGAAATGACAACAAAAGGAATAGCGGCCTACCTGGTGAGTGTGATGCTTTAGTATAGGGTTATATCTGTAAACCTAAGGGTTTATTTAAGAATCAAAATGTCTATTATGTGTAGAGAAAAATAAGAAAATTAGTAAAGTTTATTTTTGGGTTTTCGATATTCTTATATAAAATGGAAAGAATTTTCATTTACTTACCTTTTAATTGAACAATAATCAGAATATAGGCCTTATACGTATATGAATCATCCGATGAAATTTACTAAAACTACTCCTTTAGGCGGCCGCTTCAAATATTGAGTTCATTGGCCAGTAATTTTACCCTAGCCATACGAGCAGGCGTAATTTTTGTATGGCGTATAGTTCAGTTATATTTAACTAAAAACGGGTTGTTGCGTGCACATTTGTACGAAATGATTAGATTATTATTCTGTTAGGTGGGTAGTGGGTATTCAAGCACAGACAAGTAATTCAAGTTTCACCACTGATTCTATATATCGACTGTATTTCTTAAAGTATTCGGGAAAAACTAATTTTTTACAGTATTAGAGCGGTAGCTTTATCCTTGATAGGGGATTATTGGAAACCATACATTTAGGCAATTAATTCATGAAATACTTACCTCAAGGAGCAGTCCTAGAGCCATCATTACTCTTTATAATATAAATAACGTATGGTAATATTATCTATTAAGGAAAATATTGTCCACAAAGAAACTAGAAACTTCATCGGATCATAATTGGATACTTTCAGTAACAATATATCTCTCAGTTTAATGTTTTTTTGCTCAGTGCCCATGTATAAACTTGTAAATTTCATTGCATCATGTTACGTATATACTAAATACCTAGTAGATTAATAAATTAATACTGGGTTACATTAGTTAATTTTAGTTCGTATCTTGAAAATATCTGTGTCAATGAAAAACTGATGGTAGACACCGTAATATATTTATCGCTATTTTTCCAGAAATAACGCTACGTATGCCCAGTTTCGATGTGGAACCTTTTGAAGGTAATATCTGTATGTATTTTTTCAATTTTTATTCGTCAATGAATTTATTTCTTGTAATTTAATATTGTAATTTTTTCAGTTAGTTGCAATAATAAAGAATTCTCGAAGGTAGTCAAAGAAATAAATCGAAAAACGAAATGTGTTCCGAGAGACACAATTGTGGACATAGTTTACGAGGGAGCCAAGGTGATACAATTAATTTATTTACTTTTTATTTAAAAAACTAATGTATAATTGGTATTGCCTATATTTATATAACTAACTGGGTAACTAATTTCTTGCCGAGGGAGAGAGGTGACAACTGCTCTAGCTGATTTTATTCGTTTGACCGATCCAATACTAACATAATAATGACAAAAATACAAGATACGGTCAAGGAGACAAAATTTACTCGGAAATGATATCTGATATAAGATGTGACTCGTAAAATTATCCCTTTTTTTTTGTAAATCTGAAAATATTTGAAAAATAATTAATATTTTTCCATGAAATCCACCCATAAGTCATCAAGTCACATATTTATTTTAGAAGTCAACTATTTGTGTTTTAGGTTGCACCAAATAAAATAAGCACAAAACTGTGCACAGGAGTTTGCAGCGGATCAAAATCATGTATTTCTGTCGCACGACGCAATGTGTCCTTGGATGTCAGGACAATCCTGAGCGACGGACAGATTCAGTGTTCCACAGTTCTGATACCAGAAGATATTAAATGCAAATGTGACTGTGATATAAGCCAGTCTGATTGTTTGGAAACGCAAACTTTTGACAAGAAGTTCTGTAAATGTAAATGTATCAATGATGTAAGTATTTATATTACATTATACTGAGTGAATCAACGAAAAGTTTCATCTTCGATTATCTGGCAAAGGATTGGTTTCACGCCACCGAAACCAGACCTTTTGAAATCAGATTATATAAGTTGAGGGAGGTCCAATCCCTATCAGATAGTCAGAAAATTATGTTTTTTTTTATATTTTGCAGTCACTTATTCAGCAGTAGAATATTATAAGTATTAAGAAAACTGCAGCAGCATTTTAAACCATGCTAGAATGTCTTACAATCAAATAAGCGAATCTACTTGAAATTTTGGTCTCTTCAAAACTGAATATGTGTTTGTTTGATTATATTTGTTTTTTTTCTAGCGAGAATACTTCAATTGCATGAATAAAATAATGAATAACACGCCCAAAAAGCATTGGTGGAATAAGAACACATGCACTTGTGAATGCTTCCAAGAAAAAGTTTGCACGACAGGAACTGTTTGGAACAAAAATGAATGCAGATGTGTCAGAATAATATCTTAAAATCGTGTGAATCCTAGTTCTTTTATAGTAAACAGAGATATTTTTAGAACAGTATACAAATACAATAATAAATATAAAGGATTAACATCAGTACTATTTTAGCGAAAAATACAACATATGAATTAATGCTTATAAAACTAATTTATTTGAACAACCCTTTACTTTTCTATATTTTAATATAATTTTGTACAAATTAAGTTAATGCATTTCAATTACAAATTTTTCTGTAAATTATATATAGGTACTTACCTACTTATTTTTTTTAATTATCTGTTTAGATTAGAACATAAAGTAAATGTATTAGAAAAATGATAAAATATATAATCTCAGTTTATTACTAAATTATTCTTATAGCTGATTGTTTATGGTTCCTATACATATTATTAACTATATTATAGATGAAAATCTATGGTTTAATTAAACTTATTTTTTTATGTTGCATATCTGATATCTGTTACGGAACAAAAATAATATTTCTGTGACAGCTACTTTACATATTCTCTCAAAATTGGTTAAAATCGAATAGGTACCTAATTAATTTAAGTACCTAATTAATTTAATTTGCTAGTAACTACTAGCAAATAAGCTCAAAAATGAGCATTTATTATTATAATTATATAACAACTCAATGCCCTTCTTTTAAAACCACTTACACGTATATAGTTTAATTTACTGAGCGAATTGTTGAAAGTGACAATATCTCATGAACAGTATTGTTTCTACGAGTAGATGATACACAACTGACACAACATAGAACTGCGTTTGCGTTACTGATTTCGATTTCAGAGCCAGATCCGTCTGGAGTATTCGACTAAATTCGATGGACCTATAAAAGCACGTCAGCCTGCAATTGCGTGGAGTAGATTACCAAGCGTTTGAATTGTATTGAGCAGTGAAAATATACCAAGTGTTTAAATTTTGCGTAAAGTGAAAGCAAGTGATTTAAAATGAATAGTGCAAAGCCTATTCTACTTGCAGTTTTACTGTTCCAGCTTTCTTTTTTAAGAAAAGTCAGTGGTGAATGTGATTCTTCCTCTAGAAATCTGTTTCGACCCTCTAGGCTTTTAGATCAACATTTCGGATTAGTGTTGGATCCAGATGACTTCTTCGAGCCCTTAGTTCTGCCTCGATGGCTGTCTAGGAGTGCTGCTGGATATTTGAGACCGTGGAGATCAGACGCCTCCAGAGAAGACTCTGGTTCGACAGTAAGTTTCGATAAAGATAAATTCCAAGTTAATTTGGACGTCCAGCAGTTCAAACCTGAAGAAATATCTGTCAAACTTACTGAAGACAATACCTTAACAATAGAAGGTAAACATGAAGAAAAGGAAGATGAGCATGGATATATCTCCAGACATTTTATCAGGAAGTACGTTTTACCAAAGAATTGTGATAGTAGTCGAATAGAGCCCCAATTGTCTTCTGATGGGGTGTTAACAATAACGGCTCCAACTATTTCAAATGAGATTGATCACAAGGATATTCCAATCCAGCAAACTGGAGAACCTGCGAGAAGAATTAACAATAAAGCCTCACAACAGGAAAAGCTTTCTTCGGAACAGGGGCAGCATAAAGAGCTTTGAAAGTGAAATTGAATAAAAATATTACACTACTATAAAAATACTTGTGTAAGACTGATTATTTTTTGTCAGAGATTTTATTAATATTCAATTTCTTTAATAAATACTTCAAAAAAGAATGCTTTTGTGTTTTAATTAGTTTACCTAATTTTTGTACCTACCTAAAATATGTTTTGATAGAGATGAATTAGAAAATGATTTCAAAAGTGGCAACTTTGGAGTTCAGAATTTGGGATTAAATCACGTATAATAATACAATTAGAACGGGTGTTACTATGGAAGGGTAGTTATTAAATATACAGGGAGGTTAAAAGGTTTTCGATCAAAGGAGAATGAATACCAGACCAATTTACAATGTCCCAAATGTAGTACGATAGAAGTCTCTTGCGATAGAAATTTGACCCTAAAATTCGGATATGTCACAACCCCAAATTTTCAAGTTTTCGCAATTTGCATTACAAATTGTTACATTTAGGTATGTAATTTCGTTGTAACAAACACAATGGATAGATAGTCTACTTTGAACTTTTATTGTGTTTTATGATGCAATTATAAAAATATAAACATGTCTTACTTAATTAAAAAAACATGAAAAAAATATCAACATAATGAATTATAAAACAGGTTGAAATTACAAAAATTTGTTAAGCATCCCTACTAACAAAATATTGATAAATTACAGGTAAATGATCAGATAAAAATTATTTTATTGGTATTGTTTCTCAATCATGAAATTGTTGTTTTAATGGGGCAGAAACCAATTTATATATTGATCTACAACCAAATTGTTTTTAAAATAAAAGGGTTGAAACATTCCAAAAAACAGCTTAATAAAATATCCCCTAAAAAATGTTGCCCCTTTGGTACCGAAGTCATATATCCATCGGTGGCTTAAACGATATAAATATGTATAATATAACTAGTTACTTAAACAATGGTGTAACTAAAGGTTTGTAGAACTATGTAACTGAACCATTCTGAACGTGCCGCGTGCCGCTAATTAGATCAGTGTGTGGCGTGGATGAAGAAGACGAGAAGAGAAGAGACAGTCAGTAGTTAGTGAAAATTGGATTCTGAAGAAGTGGAAAACGGCGGGAAACCGGGCTACCGTCTTGACAATTTTATAGTACCTAGATGTGATAACCGCGTATTCAATCAGAATTTTTACTGAATGTTTTCTTATGTTAAATTAATATTCGTGAACCTGTCGGTGAAGTGATAGCAGTGAGTTTACAGATTTACATACTCGGTCATAATGGAGTCCAACGTAACTGCAACTATGGAAAAAGACTGACTTCGTTACCTAATATAAAGTTTCTAAGATTCGTACATTCGTAATTCCTATACGACTAAAGTTTTGTATCAAATTCTCATCGAGTGTTAAGTATATTCAGGTGAGTCCTTTCATGATTGTGAATAGAATTCAGTGCATTTGATGAAACATTGTGAGAAGTGAGAATCATCTTGATTGTCTAGACTAAATACTCTGGTACCTAACTGAATAAAACGTGTATAAGTCAAACTGGGTGAGTGACTTGATCTAGCTGATTATGGTATAGTTTTCGTGAAATCTTTGTGTGCATACGGAATGGGTTGCATGTTTGCTCTGATTTTCGAATTTAGCTGAACATTTCAGGTTGGTAAAAACAGACTATAGAGTTAGAGAGGTTTATGCAAACAGTAGGGCCAAAACTAGGTGTTCCTGCATAGTAAAAAACCAATTTCGCGATTGAAAATGT
This sequence comes from Pogonocherus hispidulus, assembly GCA_963924545.1. Classification (NCBI taxonomy): domain Eukaryota; kingdom Metazoa; phylum Arthropoda; class Insecta; order Coleoptera; family Cerambycidae; genus Pogonocherus; species Pogonocherus hispidulus. The sequence continues at coordinate 13,107,329 of OZ004699.1, forward strand.
TATTTTAGTATATCAGTTATCAGTATCAGTTCTCGAAAAAACTCTATAGGTATGGGCTTATAAATATATACCTATAGGTATATTAGCAGCTGCTATAAGGGCTAAACCTATCAACTAAAAGTGAAGCTGGAATAAGGTCAGTGTGTTGCAATCTTAAGACTAAAACCACGGATTGAGTAACAGATATAGGTACTTATTCTACCCAGAGCCTGAAAGATAATTTCAAACATTTTATGTACACTCAATTTTAAATGAAGTTTAACATATTTCTGAGAATACTTGGGTTTTTGTGTTATAAGCAGGGTTTATATGGGAGTCTTTTGAATTTTCTAATCCTAAGCAAATAAATATTTGACTCAGGAAGTTTACAAGATCTTTTCTTTCTGGATTATGGAATATCCTCAAAGAACATTGCTAACTGAACAGCCTGATGTTGATTTGTCAGTATCTGCCTGATGCTGATTGACAAATCATCATATCATCATCAGGCTCCACCACAATCAGGCATTATGTCATCCGTAGCCCACGTTAACGTGGGCTACGTGCTACTTGTCATCTTACGAAGTCATTCTACACAATGACCAGCCAGCACGTTTCGGTCGACCAGGTGGTGATTAGAGACTATAGAGGTGAGGATCGATGAGACTATAGAGATGAGATGATTGATCTAATTTTAGACCATACATAGTGCGGAAATATTTCTGAATACATTGCCAAATGATTGGAGTCCCAGAGGTAAAAAATACGAATCTTAAAATTTAGTTTCATGCAAATCTCACTGACCTGTTTAGGCCATTACCAGCAGGCGGGTTATTCTGCTAATTTTATAGCAGGGCTATAAAACATGGGAGCCGTTTCCACTTTTTTAAGAAAAGTCGACCAGCCGAGGAATGAGGAAATATAAACGGGAAATAAAACGGAAAACGTTCGTATCCAACCATACGATACGATATCGCATCCAACGATAGACCGAGATAAAAAACATCTAGGAAGACAATGTTAGTCTAACAGGTAAAACTGATCAATTTACAGAGCCAGAGAGCACCAAGTTTCAAGAAAGAAAAAGGGATGGACATCCCAACGGAACATCAATTCACCCCTGCCCCATATCGACGAACTTCAATAGTAAGTAAAATCACAGTATAATGCTTTAGCATTATACTGTGGTACAATAGTAACAGAAGGATGAGTCTTAGGACGTATTTGTACTACTCAGAGATAATGTAACCCAGATTCCAAACGTACTTTCTGGTGAGGTCAACGACAAAAGGCACTGGAAATCGTTTGAAGATCAATTTTTACAGATTTCTAGTAAAACATCACTGTAATGCTTAATTGACAAGTTTATACAATTTTCCGAATTAACAGAACAAACATTTCTGTTTATATTAAACTTCTTATCCTGTATATCTTCATTATATTAAAGGTAGGTACTCGTGAGATTTCAAGTGCATTTACACAAATCGTGTGTTTTGGCAACTACTGTTGAGTATAGTGGCGACTTATTCTTAAAATACCTGGACTGAGGTCTATCTACCGTCTTCATACATTTCCGAATAGTTATAAGTATTCTGATCATATATTTATATCTGAAAATTTGAGAATGAAATGCATTTTGCAGTTTTTTATGGACCCACAGTCTTCCACTGGCTCTTCCACATCACAGCAGCGAATATGTTATTATTTTATTATAGATATTATTGGTAACTAACTTCATCATTTATTTTTAACAATAGAAATGTTTATTGTTCCTGTATGGCGGCCGGGGACCAAGTTATCAGTTTTCGTTCAAGGCAGGGTGTCGCGATCGAGTGACGCAATACATAATAGTGGAGCTAGTGGAGCAGATAAAACCTATATACCATCTTGTAGTCTTGTAGGACAATTTTTTTAAAAGGCGTTACAGTGCGTTATCTGCACAATTCGAAATCGTGTATTTCTGAGTACATACATCGCCATTAAAAAAACGGCTAGACTTGCTGCTCTGAAATTGTAATCACTAATCACTTATGCACAAAACTTAAGCGCTGCGAATGGTATAAACCTTTTTTTGGTAGTACACCTATACCTATATTACCGAAAAAAATAAAGTTAATTAAACTTCTAAAATTATGCATGAAACGATATGCGGTTGCCTATGTGAAATCAAAGTCTACAATTAGAATATATAATATGTAGACTTTGATGAAATATTTTAAATTTGTATATATATGCAGGGAATGAAATGTAGCCTAGATATTGAAAAAGTTTGGGCTATCTGTAACAGTTTTCGAATTATCGAATTTTTAAGAAGCGCTCGCGTTTATCAGAGTGATGTATGGCGCGTTCAGGCTTATAGTGGCATCAGTATTTGCAAATACTGAGGTGTCTACGCCTAGAAAGAAGAAAGTTAGACCGGCGATTTCACGATATACACACGGAGATTTTACTCCACCACCAATATCCTAGATAGCGCACCGCTCGACAGGCGTGAAGAGTACAGTGGGGAGTGTTCCGTTAGAATATCGGATTCGCGTCTAATTTGATAGGACGTTCGGCGCGCTTATATTATATGGTGTTATCGTGTGTATATCGTGGTGTTATCATTCCCAATATCTCCGATGGTTGCAAGGATGCGAAATCTGTGAATTTTTTAAATTAAGAATTCAGAAGACTCAATGTTTTATTATTTTAAATAATAGGTACTTGTTTTGTGTTTTCTATATGTATATCTTAGGCTCACGGCGGTATTATGTGATTATGTTATATAAGTTATATTAAAACTTTGTCATATTTAAATAAAAATTATTTTTCCAGTTCAATATTTTAAATCTCCCGCTAAAGGGCATTCATTTACTTACCAACCACCAGAACACTGACCTGTTTCGCGCTTGTTATGCGCTCATCAGAGTGCCATAGGTAGTGGAGTAGTGGACTCGATGATGATGTTGTGAAGTGATTGCCTAATGGGCATCGTCAATGTTAGTAGTGGCAAGAAACACACCGTATTGCCCTCTTTGGGTCTTTGCTACTATCTGTCTGACAATTATTGTGAAATTGACAGACAGATAACAACCTGCTTTTCCGCAGGCGCCATTTAACAGTGTTCTCAACTGTCTTTGATGAAGACAATTCTACTTATTTATTTGAATAGATTAATTACCTATGGCACCCTGATGAGCGCATAAGAATCAGTGTCTGGTGGTTGGTCTTAAAGAAAGATGTGGCAAATCCTATAGAGATGCCGAAGTAATGGAATGCCAGTCGGGGCACATTGTCCGTGAAGTAGTTGTTTTCGGCATCTGCGTCAAATAAATAAGTAGGATTGTCTTCCTGGAAGGCAATAGATGTCACTGCGTAACGGCGCCTGCGGGAAGCAGATCATTATCTGTATATAATTCTGTATATAATGTCTATCTGACAATAATTGTCAGATAGACAGTAGCAAAGACCCAAAAAGGACACTACAGTGTGTTTCTCACAACTACCAATATTTTATCTATGTTTTACAACATTTTTTTTATTTCCTTGCCAGTACATCTGTAATTATTTTATGAAGCCATATAGAAACTTTAGTTTTTACTAAAAAGGAATATTCCTAATGTAAATGTGAAAAATTATAAAACTTCTAGGAATATTTCCGAACTTTTAACTAAAAATCCAGGCAGGAATAGCCTCAAAATTGAAATATCGTGCCATAAAATGTCAATAATGTCAAATCAAAACTGGGACATTTGACATTCATCATTAATAGGTACTTCATGATTAATCCTCTGACATTTATATGATGTAAGATTGTATAGATTAATTTCAAATCTGTTTATCATACAAGGAGAAATTGAATGTAAATGGAATTTTAATCATTTACTGTGTACCTAGTTTCAACAATAAAAATGTTCACAATTAACAATGGAGAGAATGTGTTTTATGGTGGATTCATGCAACCGAAACAAATTAAAATAATTAAAATTTTTAAACACAACGCATTCATATGGGATTGTTCATGGAACCAATTATTTTAAATTTAGAAATAAATTAAGTTTTAACCAAATTAGTTTATTTCTTATTTTAATGTAAAATACGCATGTGTCGATAGGGTAGGCAATAGTAAATTTTTTAAAATATAAAGTAAAATAAAAGTATAAAAGTTTTTGTTGCCTTGCCAATTGTCCATAATGCACGTGTAAATTAAATTAAATAGTTAGGTATGTATGAACCCCTCAGATAATTTTTTTTATTTACGTTATTTTAATTGATTTCAACTGCATGAATACCATTACTCATAGTTTAATTACAATTTCTCCATAAGAATATAACTTTTGAAAAAATTATTGGACAATGGTAATCAAAAAACTCATATCTGCTGTAATAATATATTTGAAAGAAAAGTTTCGGTCCTTCTGTTACACATCACCTCAAGGTATAACTGATCTTAAATTTTATGTATAAATATGTACAAGGTACTGATGTATTTATGATCTAGACAAGGTCACTTTAAGTTACTTTGGAGTTACTATGGGCTTGTTCTAAAATTGGACCAGTACATACCAGTATAGTTTCCATTACCTCTTCTTATTTAAGAACAGGCATCTGGACTACCAGTACGTTGTTGAAAACGCTTATAAACCTTGCTGTCCCATACATAACAGACCTTAGTTTGGTTACACTATTTAAGGAAAATTTCTTAGAACAAAAACAACAAAATAAATATAAAATAAATTAATATATTTCAAACAAAAAAGAAAAACAATTACATATTCAGTTGATATGTCAAAATTTAAGAAAAACAAAATGAAATGCATGTGTAATTATTTACAAAATAATATTATTGTCTTAAAAAACAATTACATATATTTTATAAAGTATCAAATTAACAAAAGTTTTAAAACATCAGTTTAGATTGTAATATATCAACTGAATGCAGGCTAGCTTGAGAGATTACAAAATATAATATCAAAATTACAGATTTCAATTTTATCACTCCTAGTATCGTATACACACTCATAGACTTTGTGGTCCCAACCAGCCCATGTTCCTCTGACCATACAATGAATATAAAAAACAAGACAAACAACTTATTTCACAATCGGTACCAGGTATTTACCAATGTGCAAAATCATAATAAAGTTTGTAACCAAACTTTGCTCTGCACATTTCTCACAATTTTTCGCCATGATTGTATCAAAATTTCCAATTTGATTTTAGAAAATTTATTATGACATCAGTTCATACAAAAACTTAATATACATTGACTATATATATTATAAAGGTAATACAATCTAGCTACCTATATAACTTTTATATAAAATGTAAATGAATAAAATAATTTCTCCTTTTTAACATATAAATTGTAAGAATTTCATAATTACTATATCAGGAGTAAATTTATTTTTTATCAGAGGAGCTTTTTGCTCTAGGTTCCATTTAAGAATAACAAAATGATAATGGATACACGTGGTATATGATACACGTGGTATATGATACACGTGGTATATGATACACGTGGTATATGAAACAACTCTTCAGCCGACATGGGTAGTCTGCTTACAACATATTTACTAGTCAGGAATAAGGATCAAGAATTAAGCACTTGTAAAATTTGCTTGAAATGAACTTTTTATCGTAAAAAAAGATAATATAGTACAACCTCACTTAATCCGAATACACGTCAATTCGATCCTCCAATAATCCGAATACCAGCTCAAAAAATCAAAACATCTATAGTTGGAGCAAACTTTTATGTCATCCTCTATAATCCATGTGTAGCGATTTATTATTTTAAATAGAAATATGCATCAAAACATCTTTTTTCACGCTTTACTATAATTCACAACAAATTTTTAGTTGATATCTGTGTCATCTGGAAGTAACTGCTTTTGCAATACATATGTAGGTATGTGTGTATGTTGTTTCAATACACCCAAACATTTGAAATGCGACTTGATGAATTTTTTGTACCTAGAATATAATTTACATAATATTTTATCTAATATGCATAAGTACATATGTACCTATTGTTATGTACAAATGTTTTGAAAGTTATATTTGTTTTTATTTTTATATGAGAAGTATTGTGCTATTTGTTATATTTAAATAAAGAAATATTGCAGTTCAACAAAATGTTTGCATATTTTCAGAATGTGTCTGTATGTATATATGTAGTAGATTATATGCATATGTATGTAATTCCAGTAGTCCGAACACGACCAGGTTCCCATTTAGTTCGGATTAACGAGGTTGTACTGTATCTAGTTATCTAGCATTAACACAATTTTAACCTAACCAGATGGAATAGCACTAATTTATTTATTTTAATCATCCCTACAATAAAGTGAAGATTTTAGTCACTTGCCCTGGTGCAGCATTTTTGAACCTATATAAAAACATCTTATATAAAATGCCTACTAATTTTATTTGATTTTGGATAGGCATATTTGTATATATCATTGTCTGTAAATTTTGCCACAATCATAGCGAAACTTGCCCAAGGAGTGCTTAAAAATATATTAAATACAATCTTTTTTTGGAGAAAAGTCCATTTTTAGATTTAAGTGTTTTGCCACTAACAATTTAACAATATAGATAAAAAATATGATAAATTTACTTTGATTTTTTTCTGGTAATTCGCTTAGTGAAAGAAAGAAACACCTAAGGTAAAATAAAAATAATTTAAAATTAATAAAATATACAGGATATACATAAATATGCACACTTATTCCTAGAATATATATGCAAAAATAACAATGCCTACTATTTCATTAGTTCAACATCCACAACCGAGACGTAATAATGGTTTGATCCACTAGGCCTATAATTCTCAGCGTTGTACAAATATAGCGCATATAGTAAATATATAACTTTAGCATACAGTATTTACAAAAAATATACACTATGTACGTGGAATTTCACTATTTAATGTAAAAATATTACTTATAGTACCGCACCATATAGACTGGTCACAATCATCTGACCTTTGACCCATTTCAACCCCTAAAGAATTTAAATACGTCATCTCTCTAATGTATATAAGTATGAAAATTAAGTAAGATAGAATTACTGTAAAATTGTCATCTTCTTTAATTTCGGCCACTGACGATGAATTGACTTAACACATTCTTTGGCATACATTTTCTATGTACATGATAGCATCGATGGAAGTTCTTCCTAACTTTCCTTCAGACGATTTATACCTTCCATTACGTACCTGACCAAGTCTATAATAGAACTGTGTACCGACAAAGGCTTAAATTGCTTGTCCAGGTTAACAAAGAAACCTGAAACAAATACAACGTAATCAAAATCTGGAAAATCCAAATGGTGTCTTTCATGTTTTCAGGAATCAATAGTTTATATATACATATTAAGGATCAGTTCTTCACAATATTAAACTATATATTTAGAATACAAAGAGTTATGACAAAGTAATGCAAAATTTTATCGTGAACCAAAATATGGGAAATATACTGGGTGTTCCATTTGAAAATTCAAAGGTGGTGAAGAGTGTAATTATATTAGTAGTACTATCTGTCTGACAATTACTGTCAAATTGACAGACAGATAACGACCTGCTTTTCCGCAGGTACCATTACAGCAGTGACCTCTATTGTCTTTAAGGAAGACAATCCTACTTATTTATTTGAAGGAGATGCCTGTCAATTTGACAATAATTGACAGACAGATGGTAGCACAGACCCAAAAAGGGCACTATGGTGTGTTTCTCAATACTACTAACATTCACGATGCCCATTAGGCAATCACGTTGCAACATCGTTCATTGAGTCTACTACCCATGGCACTCTGATGAGTGCAAAATAAGCGCAAAACCGGTAAGTGTCTGGTATTTGGTCTCGATGAACGATGTGGCGACTCCTATGGAGATGCCGATATAATGCAACGCCAGTCGGGGCATATTGCCCATGGAGTAGTTGTTTTCGGCATCTTCTTCAAATAAATAAGGTGTAATTATGTTATCACAAGATTTTTTTGTGCCCCTGTAAAAATATACCAGTGACTCTCTGATATTTTAATTTAAATCACAAAAAGTTATGAAGGCTATTTGTGGCCTTTTAATGTAACTTATTTGCACTACACTTACTTAATACTTACTACAGTAAAAAGAGAAAATAACTTTATTTTGGGCTTATCTCTATGTAGGTACAGAATATACATAGAGCTTCAATGACTTTAGATAGGATAGAGAATTCAGAGCTGTCGTAAATAGTTATAGGAGTGAATATACAAGATTTTTGTGTCAGAGAAAAAAGCTGCATAGATTAAATTTATGGTAAATATGTGGACAATTTTATAACATAAATCACTCACTTGTATGTTTGCCCTTAATGATGAGCGAGTCGGCCATTTCCCAATGTTCCATGAATGAGACCATATACGTGAAATATTGATTTTGCACGTTCATGGCATTGAAAACAGAGAGCGGTACCCATGCCCCAGAATTCTGAGCATGTGTGGCAGGAATGGGTGCATTGTTTCCCCTTGCTGCTAATTCTCCACTACTATAACCTGAAGATTGGCTGCCTACCGAACCCACCGAACCTGCTGGAGAAGGAGTAGGGGACAGAGGGGAAGGAGTACCCTGACCTTGTTGGTGGTTCAGTTGATCTTGAGAAATGGGATTCTGAAAAAAAAAATAAATTATTAACTACGTCTTGAACTGCTATTAATATTCAATACCACTAGAAAACCAGAACTGCCCCTCGTATAAACTTGGAGGCGGAGGAATTAAAGTTTTACTGCATCTGAGAGCTGTAGGCATGTTAAATCATCCGCCCCCTTTTTAAACTTGACCACAACTTTTTGAAATGACAAAATGAGTTATACAGGGCATATCTATGAAATTCATTCTTTCTCTATATCTTCTTCAACAAATTAAAAATAAAAATTTAAGTAGGAAGTCTAAAGTATATTTAGGTTTTTATAATTCCAGAAAAGAGAAGTTAAAAGAAATGTTAAAATGTAAAAACCATAATTTTTAATGCTTTATAAAGCATATTGAAAAATTGCCTTTTGCATTACCTTTTGTAATTAATTGTATTAAATTTATTTATTACCTTGCTAACGTAGTCGCTAATAATCTTCACTACCTCCTTACTCTCCGGTTTTCTCATGCTAAACAATTTGTGAAATAGTAGAGCTTGGCACCGATAACTGAAAATAATAAATAAATATAATTAACATTTAACAGACTGTGAAACTGATGAAAATATCTTCAAATGAAATTTCAAGTTATACAAACCTTAACACAGCCAGTTTAGTATGAACCGACGACATGTTCTGCTGGCTCCTAAATTTTGATGAAATAAATCTGCAACAAATTATTTTATAATGAATAACAATATTTTATAGGTACATAATTTAAATAAAAATTAATCATATGTTATCTTCACCCCTTATCAAAGTTTTACATTTTCAGACTGCTCATTGTACTTTTTATTGAGGGGGACAACATTCATTTTTATATAGCAAATAAGGAGATAAAGAGTGAAACTTACTTGATTAGCGCCAGTGTGTCTTTATACATGGTGAAGGCTGCTTTTTCTGAAACACTCTCTTGTTCCATAGTGTTACCAGTTAACAAAAAATAAAGTACAGCCTCCAGGTACAGCATGCATTGTTTAATTGTATCAGTCTCTCTATCAGCCATGTGCTTTAATCTCTTTGCATCGCTCAGGTACTGGTTTTGATCCCTGTAAGAAATTTTTAAGTTCATGTAATTTTATTAGGTGACTCATATGTTGAAATTTTATATTTGAGCTAGTAAATAATTTTGTGCTAATTGCACATTGTAGGTTGTAAATTTTGTGCTCCATCCATTTCTGAGATAAGCCAAAAGCGAAGATCACATAAAATTTATAACTTATGGCACAAATTAGCACAAAATGCTGGAAATGTTAAATATCAAAAATTTAATACGTGAGTCGTAGCGAAATGCTGACAACTCATCTTAGATCTTGGCATATTATCTCGAAAACGGATGGAGCGCAAAATTATTTATTAACTCAAATCTAAATTTCAACATATGAGTCGCTAACTTGACGGACTTAATTTTATTGGCGTTAGTTTATTTCTAAAATTTTAGTTCCTAAAATCTGCTTTTATAGCTTCAGTAAATAATTTAAATTGCTTGAGATGATCCCAAATTGACATGTCCTTCTACTAGTGTTTAAACTTGTATTGATATGATCTTCTACTAGTGTTTAAACCATAGATTTATAAGACAAGGGAGATGTAATTGTTTACATTTTAAAGCAATCAGAGATCCCCTTGTTTACTCTTTATCTGGTCAACTGCAAGGTCTACTTTATGATTGTACGAAAAACTGTTGCCAAACTGTCAATTGTGTAATTTATATTTTCACATTTAAACTACCATGATTATGGGTTAAGGTTAAAATATTACATAAAAATATTTTCCCGTTTCCTAGTTAAGTAGATAAATCATATTTTGTTAAAAACGTTGCGATAAAAACTAACTTCATAACGCAAAAATGGAATGAACAGGCATCATTGCTCCCTACTCCAATCCGCATGTCCATTGATGCATGTGAATCGTAGTATTTTATAGTATTTCTTTTGTGCGGTGTTGCTGGCAGTCGGAATTTTGCTTTTGTGAATTTTTCAGTGTTTTTCTAAGGATTTTATTACTATTCTTCAGAAAATGGTGCGTCAGTGTCAAGTGTATGGAAAAATGAATTCTTTATATTCAAAACTGTCTTTCCACAGGTAAATTTTGCCAAGTTTTGTTTGGTTATTCGGTCGCTATATTTGTCACGCCATATTTACGGATTTTCAGGGGCGTGCTGGCTGGCTTCCTTATCATTTTACGGAATATAGTATATATATATACTATATTATATTATGGAATTGCTTTTGTTATTTTTTAAAATATGGCTGATGTGTTAGTTTTTGGAGTTACCTACACACATACTTAAATACGATCAAAACAAGAATTCAAGCCAGAAGCTAAGGCATCATTCAGCACTTTGCTGCATAACAAATTAAAAAACCTATAATGTTTGGTAAGTGTGAAGCCAACATGCAACGTTTGCACACAAAAATTAAAATCAGTTGCGTAACCAAGGTAATTTTTAAAGGTATCCTTTATACTAATCTAAGAGAAAATCACCATTATCAGGCTTTTAAAGAGTTATTTTGAAAACAGTAAGTCAAATAACTTGAAACAAAAAGTTGAATTAAAAACTAACACCATGTACATCTTTCTTATTTTAAATTATATTTCACTTTTAAATGTAATTGAACCCTGTATACAGAGTTTGGGTATCTTTGAAAAACTGAAAAATACTTTTTTACACTACTGTATATATAAGTTTTTGTAATGTAGTAGGTGTACCACCTTTACTTAATTCAGAATTTTAAGTGTTCAAGTTTCAATTCATATTCCCTACATTAAAACTCCGATACTAATTTAATTTCTAATCTCACAAGCTTTTGCTGTTGCAATGTATAGTACTGATTTTCTTAAAATTCCTTTTTTGATGTTTTATTATCATACCCAACCCTTCCAAAAACAGTACGCCTTTTGGCGTCGGAAGCAAGTTCTCCCAAAACTTTTGCAACGTTGCACGGAGTCGGAATTTTGCCGTTCTTTCTCTCGGTATTCTTTGTCATACACATTGCCAATGATTGATACAAAACAAAAGGTTATTTATGAATGAACCGTGAGGTCTCCTCTTATTAAGTCTATGGTTTAAACTTACCTCTCTTCATACTCAGATGGTTCTTCAGAAGGTTCAAGGTATGAGTGGTACTCCCTGCTAGGCTGGGGATGACTATTGGATATCACTGGTTCAGGATGCTGAACAGTCTGGTTCTTGCCTGCTTCCCGTTCATGGTTAGTTGGGGGCGCATTAGTTAAATTGAGATTATCCATTTGAGATCGTGCAATAACTTCAGTGTCTTCTCTTCGTCTCTTAGATTTAGGATTATCTTTATCCTTTTTACTTTGGTGTTCCTTCTTATAGCTACTGTGAGATAAGTTACTGACGGTTGAAAGCGAAGAAATTGAACTTGAGCTGTTCCTTCTTTTACGTTTCTTCTTGTGTTTCCAGTCTATATGATCTTGCTCGGATTTTGGGGGTAATGGCCTTTTGGTTTCATTGTCACTACCCTTCAATGATTTTGTTATGGCGTCCGTTTCAGATTCACCAATTTTATCCACGCTCCCTTTTTTTACTTTGCCTGTACTTGCCTGTTTAGGTTCCAATAACCAGGATCTAGTACTGTCTGCATGTTTTTTCAAAGCGGGAATATTAGAAAGATCTAACCGATTTAGATCTATCTTTACCATAAGTGTTATCCTTTCAATATTATTATCACTAATTGGAATTTCAGTCTTTATACACTTGATTGGGTCATTATATATAGGTGATGATAGATGAGACGGTGGTTCAGGACTTTTCTTTTTCACTTCATTATTAAACATAGGTGATAATAGAGCGGGGTTGGTTGATATGGTTGGCATAGCTTCATCTTCTACTGACGAACTACTACGTTCATAGTTTTCATCAACTATTATCACATTAACTCCTCCCTTACCTGGAACAAATTATAAAATTAAATCATCTTTTCCTTAATATCTACAATAATATGAAATACTATATAGTATTATATAAAGATATACAATATATATTAAACAATATTCGGTTAAATTGTCACTCTTCCGATTAGGATAAATCTTCGGATTAAACTTTTGTAAATTAAAGTCGGTAATAATCATTTCCTTATAAACTACTACACAATAAAGTTTTGTTGTTTTAAACTGTAAATAATTTACTTGAAGATAAGCTAAAAGAGGTAACTCAAAAAATAAAATTAATATTGTGTACTTATAGTGTGGCCCATTAAAAACCAGGAAACCCTTCTAAAAAATTTTTGGGAAGCACGATTCCAATGAATTTTTTTGTATATATTAGCATCCTAGATGTACTTGTTGAACCTATTACGAAGGTCCAGCTGCTAATCCTCAGCAGACTACGATTTTTTTTTTAATCAATTTTTTTGAAAATTACTTTAGGGATTTAGGGATATAGGGGACTACTGTAAAGTATGGTTTTAACATTATTATTAATTTGTAAAGTAAGTAAAGGAACAGTATTCTAAGTTAACAATAATTATTAGGGTTTCCAATGCCTGCTATATCTTTTAAGCGAAACACAAATTCAATAAACTTGAAACATTTAAGGCTCTATAAAAAAATTACTCTTAGATACAAATTGATGAAATTTGGGCCACAGGGGTTTTAAGTGATGCTGAAGAATGCCACAATGTCAAATTTTTAATAAAAAAATCCCTAAAGTAATTTTCCAAAAACTGATTGAAAAAAAATCGTAGTAGGCTGAGGATGAGCAGCTGGACCATCGTAATATGTTGAACTAGTACATCTAGGAGGCTAATATATACATAAAAAAAATCATTGGAATCACACTTCCCAAAAATTTTTTAGAAGGGTGTCCTGGTCCTGTATGAAGGATTTGTAAATATTTCTATCAATTATTCATTAAATATAAACTTATATTCAACTATTAAAGGATTAAACATATTTGGTTTTGTATTTTGTTTCATAAAACTGATTAAATTAAATTATATCCTACCTTTACCACCACCCTTTCCTCCTCCTTTTCCTCCACCTTTACCTCCTTCAGAGTCCCTTTTCGGTGTAAAGAGTTTACGAAGAGTATCACTTTTCTTTTTATCTGCTATCGTCTTATTCTCTTCCACCTTTATGGTAGGGTCCATTTTATTAGGAGTTTTCTTAGAAGGTGAAGTAATGTCACTATCAGAATCACTTATAGCCTTATTAGAGTCCTCAGAAGACGAACTAACTTTAGCTTTTGCCTTTATCTTTTCCATATCACTAATTGATTCTTTCTTGGACAATGGCGGCCGACCTTTTCGTCTGAAGGGAGATGTAATATCTTTTGAAGTATCTGAAATTTTCTTTTTCAATTGTTCGTCCCTGAAATGGTTTTTGAGGATCGCCTTGTTCTCAATACCCCATTCTTCGTCTGAACTCTTCTTTGCTTTCTTCCGCTCTTCAGACCTTGGAGATTTGTGTTTATAAATTTTCTTCGGCAACTCATGTTTCAGAGTTTCTTTTTCCGATTCATGACGAATACTGCTACAACTACTAGAATTTCGTCGCCTTGGTGCCGGACTGTCTGAATCGGAGCTGCTAGAAGTTTGCACTTTTGATTTGGTACGGCGGCGTGGTGGAGGCGGCGGTTTTTCAAATTTTTCATCTTCATCAGAACTACTTGGTGGAAGTACAGATTTTGGTGGGCGACCTCGTCCTCTTGGCTTCCTCTTTTCAACATCTGACGAAGCATTAGGGGAACGAGTTTTCTTTGGACGACCTCTTTTTGGCTTCTTCACCTCAGTTGGAAGTTTATTCTTCCTAGGTCTACCTCGACCTGCTTTTGTCAATTTCTCAGGGTTCACTACTGGCACAGGAGAAATAGGTTTGATGATGGGGTTCACGAAGCCACTATCGGTTTTAGGTTCAGAATCGGAATCACTGTGAGAGTCCACTGATTTAGTCCTAGGACTAGCACGAATCACCGGTTTTCTTTTACTAGTTCTTTCATCTTCGTCGGAATCACTATCACTTAAATTAGGATTGGTAACTGGTTGAATGGTATGCTTTCGTCTCTTAGAGTTTGATTCTTTGCTGCTGTTTTCAGAGTCCGAAAAACTTGATAATAACGGTAAATTACTTAATGCAGCTAACGCTTTTGCCTTGGCCACTATGTCATCAACATCTTTGACCGAATCGCTGGTGTCAGACTCCTCAGAAACCCTTTTTCTACTGTCCGGACTTGTTTTGATAGGCAGCGAAGAAGATGGTTTGACAGGGGACACCAAAGGAGAAGTAATGGGATCTGCTATATTTTGACTGTTGCCTACAAAAGACGCCAAGTTCCACCTTATTTTGCTGTCTTCCGTGGGTGGTGATGTGGGCTCTAGTTCTGCAGGTGGTGCTTGAAGACGAGTATTCACCGCTGATACATTTTCATCACCAGAGTCGTCACTACTAGACTCACTGTCAGATCCTGAATCTGATCCAGAGTCACTAGAAGAACTGGCTATTGGTGATGTTGGTAAAGGGGCTAAGGGCTCGGACACCTCCATTTTTGAATTGTGTATAGCAGGTGTTGCAGCGAGGGGCGATAACATCCTAAAGAAAAATTTATTGTAATCATATTTCAAGTTAAACATTGAATGTTTTTTAAAAGTTACTAGGTATTGCATTTTACTTTCCATTTTCATTTGGATTAAACTAATGTATCACAAGCAATGGAATACCAAAAAATGCATCTTACGACACTCAAATACAAGGAAAGAAGTTGTTGGTGAAAATTCTGCATTTCACTAATTTTGTATTTAAACTCTGCACTCAATGAATTTCAGTTTTTGTATATAAAGGTGACATTAAATTATTCACAAAAGTGAACAATACTACTTACTTTTTGACGGTTATATTAGAAGAATGTAAAGTTTCCTTCTTTTGTTCATCATCGCTCTCCTCCGATAAGTTGAGATCATCTCTTAGACTTCTGAAAAAACAAGTTATCCAAGTGTTTTTAAAACAGAAGAAAACCTTTTCAATGCCTATACTTCTGTTTTATCTATGGTTAATGATTTAACCGTAACGATACAGTGGTTGCCCCTACATGTAGAGTGCAAGGTATAAAAAATACTTTTTATAAAAATTCCCATAAAAGAAAATATGCTCTGTCAAATCATCAGTCAGTCATCAAATTAAAAGTTAAGCAAGTTAATTTGTATATTATAATCCGGAATTAAACTATATTTTCTTATTTTGATCTTGCCAGTATATTTTTATTAATTTTTATCTCTAATATGCTTTTTCCTCTCAGATACCTACTGTACTTTTTACAATAACAATATTATGGACAAGATTCGAAATAAAACCTTCAGAGAAATATTGAACAGAAACCAGTCAAAATCAAATAATAGATAATAGATGGTTTGGGGACATTAAAAGAGCAGTAGAGACATACAGGGAAAAACTAGAAGAAACAGTCCAGCTATCATAGGGACATATATTGAATATTTGGAGAACAATTGTAGACTCTATATTAGACCCTTGCTTACACCCCCATGGAAAGATAGGTCTAAAAAATAAGTCATTATAAGAACACCAGGCGAGAGGAAAAAACTGTTAATAGTAATCATTCAGGCCCTGCAATATGCTTGCAATATTTCTCAGAATAGATTTTATGGAGTCGGGAACAGATAATAAAATAAACAGTTGCTCTAGTTAGATTTTTGCATAACTGGCAAATTGCCATTTAAATTAATTTTCTTCATGAGACAAATTATTGTAGGTTTTATTTGACATACTGCTAATACTGCTCTGATAAACACATTTCAGGTAAATATTCAAAGTTATCTTGCACAATTTACTTAAAACTAATTTCAAAAACTTTTAAGAAAGAAAAAGAAATCGAGACCAAATTAATTGTCAACCATCTTTATCCCTAATATATCGCGTGCAACCTATTGTGGGTGGCCAGTTAATAGTGTAGCTAGAAATGCAAGGAGGAAGGCGGGTACCGGATAGACCGCAAAAATACCGCGTTTTTATCTGGAATGCGAAACATTTAATCAAAGTCTACATATATTCTAATATTTAATTTCCTAAAGAGCTCATATTACTAAACATATTAATTCTTGTCTCCAAATGTTTATATTACCAAAAGTAAATTTAATTAATTAAAATATAGTCTGATGATAAGTTAACCGGGTCGAAATTATACCTATGGCAAAAGTATACGTAAAGCTCAAACTGTACTTTTAAAAATGGACATTTTTAAAATTCTTATAGATTCATTATCTGAGAAAAATCTAAAATTATGATCTCGCATGTCGTGCCAGCCCTCTCATAATTTTCGCAGTTATTTCTGATATGAAACATTGTATAGAATTTTTCATTTGCATTACAAAACTTATTTAAAAAAATTTAAAAAAAATGTACGATCAATTGTAAACGAATTTCATTCTTATTATAATCTTCGTAGTTTGTTATTTCTGCTACGAAACATCTGTACTGAGCGTTTTAAAAGAAAAATAGTGACATAACCAGTAGATCTGAAAAAAATATTATTAAATATACCTAGTAGGTATTACGTTTTATATAAAAACAATTTCTATGGGAATTTCTATAATTATGCAATACTTATGTGATTATAGTTACAACACAACTGAAATTATTTCTTAAGACAGTGTAGACATCCTATCTTTATCGAAAATGTATCCTATTGCAAATGGAGGCAGCACTACATAAAATAATGATCAGCGACTATTAACGCAACAGCAGAAGGTCAATCGCTTGTCAACAGTCAATCATAATGCCTCTAATCAATAATATATCCTTTACGAAAATATTGGCGAATTTACAGATTAATTAAATAATGAAACAGATATCAAATAATGTTCTTTCAAAATATAATGTTTAATGCTTGCGACAACCCGAGCAATTTTTGATTTCCCATTTCTTAACTTCTTTAACAGTTTTCAACATAACTTTCTAAATAATAATATGACAGAAATCAGTACTTTTTGAAATTTTGATTTTGAGAAAATCGGGACGTCAGGCAACCGTTCTAAACAGGTAAATACACCAAGTACACCCTCAACCAAATATATTAAGACTATGAAGAAAACACTTACTCTTGGGGTCGAAGAGCCGGTTGACGTTCACGTTCTGAAACAAAACAATATCATTAGTCCTTAGAACAAAAGGAAAAATTTTCGAATATGTGTATATATAATAAATGTGATTATGTTTGGGAGTTATGGCGGCTACCGACCGACCGCTGGTGGCTTGTTACACAGGCACCAGCAGAAGACCACCTGTTAAGACAGATGCAACACCTGCAGTCCCAGGTGATTCGTTCAACGGAAAATGCGAGCTATATATGTATTATCGTCATAGAATGTCCAAAGGCGTTCTGGAAATGTTAGTCGCGACAAAGAGATATGCTTCTCTTCCCGCTTTTGGTAAAAATATCGGAAATTGTCTTTACAATAACCTATACGTAATAAGAATGTATCACTGCGTATTTTAAGAAGCGTGGGAAAAGTAATTGATTAGGTTTAGGTTATGCTTTAGTTACTAAATCATTTATCTTATAACTAAAGAATAGATTTTGACAGTAAAACATATAGAGTGGGTATCTAATTGTTGAAAATGTTAAACATTGCTACATGATTTTATTTGTCACAAATAAATACTAATTTTAAAATATATATAAAAAGTAGATCCATCCATAAGTCGACTTTAATTGACAAGTGTACGTGTAAGAAGGTTTGCATTACTGCATTACGTTTACCAATTTCCGGTATATCTAAATACCCGACTTGTACGGTATGATGAGGTAACAGGTAAACCTAACTGCTTGAAATAATTGACTGTAATTTGTAGACATAGACATCATGGTCTAATATTTAGGTGCATTGTGCATTGAGAAAGAGATTCAGACAAATAGTATGAACTGGGTAAAATCACGCAGATTATCGGAATATAAAATAGTTATTTACGATATAGGTATCGTAAACTTTCATATTACATCACGCGATGGGATATTTGACAAACGAGGCCGAAGGCCGAGTTTAATAGAGTAGCAAAGGCCCAGAGAGGGCGCTACGGTGTGTTTCTCACCGCTACTAACATATGTGATAATATGATTGATTTAAATGTTAGTTGAAGTGTGGATTCTTCCCTAATATTTGTCTTCTATTATATATTTTCAAATACCAAATGTCCAACTTACGATAAGAAAAAGCTCGAGAAAAAGTATTCTGGAATAAAAGAAATGAATAGTAGCAAGTACAATTACATTTGAACTTCCAAGAAAAATTTACTTGTGGAGAAAAATGAGAACGTATGATAACTTTGTAGATGTAAGAAATTGAAAAACGTCAAATTGTTATATGATTTTGAAATGGACCTCTACTAGGACAAATCAGAACATATGCAACTTCTGAATAAAACAGCTATCTTTTATTGGGTTTACGGTCAAATGGCTTAATGAAGAACTGATTCTATTATACCTACAAGCCATTATTATACTAGCCGACGAATATAAAATGTATGAGAAGTGAGAAAGACCACTTTTTCACCACATTTTCGTTGAATTTTAAACGTCTATTTTGGCATCTCGATAATTGGGTAAATTATGGTATACCCTACCAAAATGTATACATAATTCTCAAAACAAGTACCTAGCTCTTGCTTATTTGTTCCACCTGTAGTTCGTTTATCGTAAAAAATAAATAATTAAAATTAATTGGCTTCTACTATTAATTATTCACCAATAGTCGTAAAGCGTAGGAAATTTTACTGAACATGATTGATGAGGTGGTTGAACATTAATAATATACCGTTCGTTGTAATTACTAAATGCACATGTAATTTAATACCATGTCGTTAATGTCTACTTTTCAATTTCGTATATTTGCTGTAAGTAACACACTCGGTAACACATTTACGAGTTGAAACTAGATTCACGCAAAATAAGCGTTTCATCGGTTGATAGAATATATATTAAAAAAATGTTTTGCTGTGTCTTTGCTGTTTTGCACCTTCATAAGGTACTTACAACTATTGGTCTCGACAGTATATATATAATAAAATAATGACATCGCAAATGCCTTCAAATAAGATACCTTCTCCCTCTCTTCGTGGATAAATTGTTTTTTGTTTTAGAAAAAGCAGAAAATTATTTCGAATAATGCAAATTTAGTGGAAAAATAAGATTATGTAATACAATCATTTTGTTATTTAATTAACTGAAAATCGAGCTGAATTCTCATCCTCTGTCGCTGTGCCTGACTCATGGTCAAGAGACACAAACATCTGCGCGCAGCATTTCTCCTGCCCCAGGACATTAGAGAGCTTCCCCTAGGGTGTTGGCCTATGCGCATAGCACGGGTCTCGTCCAATAGCTCTCAACTGGCGGCAGGCACAATGGGTCGAACGACCTGAGTGCTGCGGGTAACCGCGCCGCCTTTCAATAACAACTGTCCTGTTCTACTTTTTAAACTTAAATTTCACTGTTGCGTAGTTTATTGGAAAATACATTCTACTTCGGTTTCAGCTTCGTGACTTAAGAATGTTTGATTTTCGAAAGTTGAATAACTCTTAAACTAGGTAATTACATTCTGAAATTACTTTATGCTTTGCGGTTTAAAAACTTACAGGCATATAACTTCGGATCTGATTAAAATTCAAAATACAATGCTGCAGCATGAAGTTGGATGGCTTGACTCCTACTTGGTACTTGGCATAATTAAATCATTAATATCTTCACTCAATCTAGTCGAAAATTAAATGTATTCTAAAACTAGAGTTGCAAAGTAGGTGATTAACAAACTATTTTGTTAAATAATAATTATTTAAACGTTTGATCTAATATTTGTGCCTAAAAAGCTTTTATCAAAAAATTTTATGTCGAAGACCTTTGTATTTTTTGTTATCAAATGTCTTGTAATTCTAATAAATGCATTTATATAAATATTTTAATAGAGAAGTTACTTAGTGAAAGTTGACTTTCATATATTTATAACCTCAATATCTTCTACTATTTTCTTCTTTTTCTAAGTCACTTTCCATACTTGCAAGAAAAAACTAAACACGCATGTTTTATATTTTACATCTCAATCTATCTTGACATATATGACAAATCAGTGATTATTTTATTCTGAATTATAAAATATTCTTACATAGTAGCGGGAGATAGATGATTTTACTTTTATTATCTCGATTATTATTAATGAATAACTCCTATCTTCAGTCTATAATGGTATGATGACAATGTTCACAGTGCACGCAACGCATGGGAATTGTAATTTGAATGTAATTAACACGGGTAATGCCTTTACGTTTTAATTTTCTCGTTCGCATTGGCGATTTGTAAGGTTTCAAATTTCTACTAGCAACAAAAAATTGTGAACAGTATGCATTTATTGTTACCTAGGTTTGTAGTTGTTACATTTACAGCTTGCATGTAGTCCACAAGGTCGTAAAACCATAAATTCTCAAGTTAATGACCCCTGTGGATGCACCAACCGCTTCATTTCAACTATTCACCGGGCGGGTAATTTTTTCCAGCTATCACTTGATGCAAAGAAACTAGCTAAACTAATAAAGTAGGTATATCTCCCGGTATTTTTAACACCATTAACTAAAAATCTTTTGACAATGAATGTATACTTCATGGAATGTATATTTATCTTGAATAACAAAGAGCACAATTTTATTCCGATCAATAAAGTACCTATTGCTGTAATCTTAATAATTGGTCGATTATTCTTAACAAAACATTTTAGGATTTATGATGGGTGGTACCTGCTTGATAATAATAATGTGTTAATTTGAGGGATGTTTCTATTGTAACCAGTTTCATCGTTATTAACTTTATAATCAAGAATTATGCCAATTAGATTATTCAAAATTTTATGTTCTACGCCGCTTCAGATACACTGTTTACCAATTAGTCATTATGACTACTAATTTTCTAATTATGCCTGGGAGTTCAAACTATACTAATAATAAAATAGTTTATGATGGTGATGTTAATGCTGAAAGTTTAATTGTAGATTATCTTGTATGCAGTAACTAACAGGATGGGAGTTGTGGGGAGATATGGGTCGCAAAAAGAGGAGCAGAAACTCCGAAACATCGATTTGTTCTTTGGGAACCATGAATAACAATCCTTTTACTGATGGTATATGGGTATTTCAGAATTAATTTTGAGGTGGTTCTTGGAGCAATTTTTTTGTACACACCGGCAGCAGTCCAGGTGCAATCCACGAGAATTGGGTTTAATTTGTACGCCAAACCAGGTTTTTCGGTACAGTTAATTACACGCGCCTTAGTTACAATAGTCGACTAATCGTTGAAGGTTTAGAATATGCCGTAGAGGAAGTCGAAGTTTCAGCTGAATTGACAACAAAATACCTAGTTAATGTAACATATCACATGTCAGGATGCACGTAGATACTCGAGAGTCAAGTATCATGAAACCGATGAAACAATTATTATTATTGGCAGGTGTTGTACGCTTCACTCAGGGAAAACAGTGTGAAATGGGTTCAAGAAAACGCAGCAGCCTTGTCTACATCGGAAAATATTATATTCTGAATTATTATTTAATTGAAAATTAGAATGAGTCTGTATAGGCTTAAAATATTGTAAAATAAACTATTTCATTAAATAGCTTTGTGGAAAATAATATTTTTCAATTAGATTTTTGGAATCTTTGGGTGTTATTTTTACATCTGTCATTAAAAAGGTAATTTAAAAATTTTAAAGGCGAAGCAAGGACCAACCACATGTTTATTGTTTAACAAATGCAAAAATAATACGTTTTTCCAGAGTTGAATGGGTTTTCATTGATTTTGGCAACTCATTAGGCAAACCACGGACGATGCGTTTTTGTACTTCATTTCTTTTTCGTCGCGTTCGGTCTTTGGCTGGGTTAAAACTATTATACTGTAGAAGCTATCGTATTTTCTATCAGAGGCGCTTCAAGTTTTATGAAAAGGGCAATTAATAGTAACAAATTTCTTAAATCTGATACGCCAAAGTAGGTACTATTCCCAGTTTAACTTCTTAACATAATATGTGGCTGTTATGTTAAATTTCATAATAGGCGGCCAAGCGCATTTGCATTTTAGAATTATTAAACAAAATAAAAGGCTTTTGTTAGTTTAATCGATCTATTTCTTATTTACCTACTGCATGAATGTAAATTAAACTAGTTGAATGATAATGCATTTATATGCAAACCCAACTACCTACGTAGTTAAAAAAGGTAACTACCATCACCGTCATCACCATAAATTCAAGTGACTTGTAAAATACCTTACCTACCATAATTGGCGGGCATGATTTTCCTGGTCTAAATGTTGTAATTCAGTAATATTGTTAAACAAGTATAATGCACACTCAGGTAAATGTACAGATCAAATTATGAACGAATTTAAATAAGCTACTTCATTAAAACTAGGTACCTAGTAACTTCATTTTGTATTTATTTACTCTGAATCCTCAAACAAAACCATCACCGTGCGCTTATGAAATGTCGTGGAGGTCTACTTCGTGGATTTCGATAAGTCGACGTCTGTGTCAACAACCCGCGAAGAGCGGAAGGCAAGGTAACTAATCGGAAACAAAGAAAACAGGACGGTACCGTAGTCTCGGGAAAACGGTTCGGACTTACCGCGCTCTCAGGCTGGTACTCCGTCTGCGCACACGCCTACGGCGCCGCCATGTGTTTCTACACAAAGACCAGCACGTAAACAAAAACACAACACCAGTAGAAACAATTAACAACTCTAATTTTGGCACCTCCCGCACTCCGAACTAATCACTGTGGCTGATGAGCACCCCACAACCTCGAAACACTTATATGCGGGGTTGAATCGAACGTGGCACGAGTATACGACCGCCGACGCCTGATATTTACGTCCACCATTACATAAGTCGGCCGAGGCACGTCTATTTGAACCGTGGCCGATGTGCGAACTGCAGTATTCCGTGCATTTCGTTGCATAGTACCGCCGTGCCTTCGCCCTTCACCCCCCTTCGAGACGGGACGGTCGCACGGCGTGCCACCCCGAGGGTTGGATGGAGGCAACTTAACGGCGAGTTGAGCGGGAATCGGAATTAAGAATTTATGTCCGCCATAACAGCGGCGAAATTGAGTGGCACGCGCTAAAGCAAGTGGGGCAGTCGGGCGAAATTTGTGGGTTGTTGCTCGACGGGTAGGGGGTGGACGACTGTTGCGTATGATTTCAGAAAATTTATTTTATAATTGTTTATAA
Source organism: Pogonocherus hispidulus (assembly GCA_963924545.1). NCBI lineage: Eukaryota > Metazoa > Arthropoda > Insecta > Coleoptera > Cerambycidae > Pogonocherus > Pogonocherus hispidulus. Next base: position 13,131,196 of record OZ004699.1, read on the forward strand.
ATCATAATTATATATAAAAAAGATTTGAGAGTCCAGCGGGGGCAACTGTTGCGTAGTTTAATCATTTTAAATTTGAATCGCACAAATTTCCCATATTATTTTACATAATTGTTCTATCAAGAGTATAAAACAATGTAATATTTTCTTCTAATAAAAAAGTAATAATTACTTTCCAATTATGTTGGGTTGAGTTTGCGAATTGCGAATTCTATTATTTATTTATTAGATTTTCTTTACACAAACGTTGACGTTCCTCGATCATAGGAACTGCTACCCCAAGGATCTGAAATTCCCAACAGTTGGTATGCTAAATGTAATGGGCATTCGTTAAACGACTCGCCTGCAGTAAACAGGTAATAAAAGGGTAGTTCGTATAATCGAAGAACTTCTGTGTTTCTTGTATAGTTTATTTCGTTCAACCATTCTGGGACTGGGATAGTTATTAATATTAGAATGGACCGGATTCGTATTTACTGTGGATAGTTAGTTTTAATATGCATCAAAAGTATTCAATTTATTTATAAGGATGTATCCACTGATTCGTAAAAAATCGAAATTGGAAATAGTAAAACTTGGAACTGAAAAAACTAACTAATAAAGCTGAGTTTTTAATCCTTGTGGTTATGGACCTTATTTGAAAAATGCATTATGGTACATTGTTATGTAAATGACCTAAATGTTCCAGTTTTGAAATAAAAAGTTTCAAGTTATGCGCCATTAAATATTTATCAGCAATAAGTTTGTTTCTTTCAACCCTTCTCTTCGCAAATAATTATTTATGAAATTACTAAGCTACCTAAAACTAATATAATTTTACCAACATTAAAAAAGAAAATATAACAAATAATGTACTCAGAAGTATCATAATATCAATATAAATATGATTCGGTACTTACTTTTGATTGGAGATGGCGCTGGAATCCCCTCGGTTAACTGCAACAGAAATAGGTATCAAATGTGTTGTTTTATATGTCTACTGCATAAGGCAAAGAAACGCGTGTAAAGCTACAGTGTGGACAATTATTGTGGTTCTGTTATCGATTGAAAAAAAATTCTAAAATTTTGCTTTTCCATTCAAAATGTTTCTTATATTTTTGTGTTCGACTGCGCAATTAATATGTTTATTATTATCATTGTTCTATTATATTATGAATTATTATTCTATTATATCAATTATAAGTACAATTATACGATACGCCGCTGGAACTTTACATTCTAATAAAAATAAAGTACTGACGACTTCAATGATTTAATCGTAATATATCTGTTCAATAAAGTTAGGCAATTAAGTAAGTAAATTAATATAATTCCTATCATTTATTTTTATTTTGCGCCTTATCTTTCACAAAAAAGGCTGTTACTGACCGTTCATTTTCACTGCTCTCTTTATAATGTATAAATTTAGATCCTTGGACTGAGTATCGAAAATAAATCAACCATTGACCAAAGTAGCAATCATATTAGATTTACTTTATTTGTTTATAATATACACTTGATTATTTGAAGGAGTGGTCGAAAACCACTACTCCACGGACTATGTGCCCCGATCGGCATTGCATTACTCCGCCATCTTCAGAAAAGTCGCCATATCTTTCATCGAGACCAACCACCACAATAATTGTGGTGGTTGGTAAACCAAAACAGGTCATCATTACGGTGTTTCCCACTGCCACTAACATGTTATGTTACACTTGATGTTTATAAAAAACGTAATAATTAATGTATCTTTTAATTTCGAAAGCCTTTTAGATTTTTTTAAATAGAGCTCTATATGGGCGCTTGGTAGACACCGAACTTATTTTATGGTAGCAAGATGATATGCAGCAGACCTGATCTGGTGTTCGCCATGTATTGCTATTACTATAGAAGAAGCACATGATACATTAACTATTGAAAACCACCGCGACATGAACATCTCCGGTGGTTGAAAGCAATTAGCCGGATTCCACCGGAGTTAATGGGAAGAGCCGGCATTCGCGAAAGATTAAACTTACCTTGGCAAGAAGTGGATTGTAATTGTACTTATTGTCGAGCTCTATCCTGGGGGTCGCCGCCATTGCAGTCAGTGGTGTTGTCTGATCTATCATTTCCTGCAAGAGAAAACAATAATAAACATCTAATTGAGCTGTTAGACGGCAAACAATAGAGAGGTAACACTTGGTAACGGGTCATCGTAACACGGAATGATTTCGAGAAAATCGGATAGATGCCATCTTATTGTATTTGAAACATATAAGGAGTTTCTATAAATAATAATAACTGTTTTGCGTTATAACTCTTTTGCAAGAAATGTGAGGTACATACATGATTGTTAAGAACGTTTCAGAATATTGTACTTATTTTATTAGCTGGTGGCCCTGACAGCGACAGCATGCGGTACCTATTGATATCGATAACTGATTTACTTCTAGAAGTAGTTTTCGTTTAGCCATGAGTAGACATTTTGGTTATAAGCTTGTATAAATAGGTTTGTGAATTTAAATAATAAATACATGTGAGTATGGTTCATAAACATAGCATATGGAACATGAGAAAATATTCAAGTAAATATGAAATAAACGAAAAAATTTGTATAGACCACAAAATACAAAAAACTGTTGATTTAATTATTTAGTCAGTGGTTAAATGTAAACTTTTTGTCTTAATAAGCCAACTGGTTTTACGCTGAATTGTTTTTGCAAGGGCATTTTCCAGTTAATTACTGCACTCTGAATTAATTGTGTTTTAGAGCTGTAAATTTTAAACTTAATCCAGTGACGATGACGACCTTAACAGGTGTCAAAACCAGTCGGTGATGTACATTATATAACGATAAAATGGTGACGTAAGCAAATTTTTTTAATCATCTTTTTAGGAAGCCTGTTAATTACTATTTAAAACACTGAAATAAACAAAGAGAGCCACAGTATACAAGGTACATCTATCTATCTCGGTTCTTATTTTCTTTTAGCTTTATGTAAAAACGAATAGGAAGCTCCATGTATAGATTGTTGTACTAGGCAGTTGTTTAAAAACAATTGGTAAAAGTGTACCATGCTATTGAATTTTCAGTCCCCGAATTATAGTCGAGTATCTTATATTCGAGTTAAGTATTCAACATGATTCGTATCACGAAAAAGCGATTCTAAAAATATAATAATTCCAATCCAATTTCTAATACTATAAACTATAACAACCCCAGTTGGGGTGGATGCCTACACAGGGCGCGATCGAATTATTCAATTCTTATAGCTTCTTCAACTGTGACCTGTGGACCAGTCGCGACTATTCTTTCATTAGAACGAACGAAGATTTATAAACGAAGGTGATATAAACTCTTATATGGAATAAAAGATTACAAAGTTTACAAAAAAAAAAATAATATAAAATTATGTTTATCTTTGCATCGCTACGGATTAATATATTGGAGAATCCCCCAACAACCCGCTCCTTGTACCTCTAGTTTTATAGTTCACGAACCGTTTTTACAAAAAAAAAATCAAGAAAGATGTATGGGATACTGCCCAACATGCTGATATTTATTTTGACCATGACTGCTACATACAAATATAATGACGAACTTGGGAACACCGGTAAATTTTTAAGTAAAAGCCCGTTTTCACGCTCATGCAATTTGCACAAATTGATTTGTGCATGCCAGTTTGTACAAGTAAATTGTAGCGTGAAAACCAAAATTGTTAACTTGCAGAAGCCAGAAAATTTGGCTTAAGTAAAATCTGATCGGACAGATAATTTACATGTGGTTGGCACAAATGCATGAACGAGTAAACGACAGTCCAACTCGGCGCATGCTTAGTAGTAGCGAATTCTTGTTCTTACGTGCACCCTCCACGTGCTTTTCATATACTTCGGTGTTAGTACCTAGTAGTGTTGTTCGTTTGACAAAATATCAAAGTAAAATATGTCTAAAAAAAAAGAAAAAGAATTCATGATAGAATTTGGGGATAGAATTTGGGGCAATTTAAGGGTGAGGGACAAATTTGTATAGAGCTGACCAGTATGCAACAGTTCAGTTTATTAAATTGCATGTACAAATCATTTTGCGCAATTTGCATGAACGTGTAAACGAACCACAACTTTTCAGTTCTATTTGCGCAAATTGCATGCACAAATCAATTTGCACAAATAGTATGAGCATGAAAACGGGCCTTAATGCTAAGATCAGAAGCTTATGTACTTCTTAATAGCATCGGAATTATATACATTCAAATGTTTTGTTAAGACATTAGCACATTACTGTAATCATAATCCGCTAGGTCACGTCTCCTGGTCCCAGCTAGGTAACGCCGCCTGGCCCCGGCTAGATAACGTCGCCTGGCCCCGGCTAGATACCGTCTCCTGATCCCGGCTAGATAATGTCGCCTGGTCCCGGCTAGGAGCAGGCGACGTGATTTTGCCAACTATGATAATAAATGACTATAAAAAACCCTACGAATTAACTTGACAGGAATAGGTCGTTATAATTCCGATATGAAATAGTATGAGCCTAGAAGGTGAATTAACATCTATTTAATTAACATTAGTAGAATAAACTCCGGCGAATGAGCCGCCGTTATCTGTGGATAAAACAGCGGGCGAATGTCATTGAATGGTTAATTAAAATCGATCACCGCACATTTGAATAAAATTCCCGATGCCGAGCAAATAATTCCATTTTCCGCCGGCGCACGGTTTGACATTCGAACGATATCAGAATTTATGGAACCTCCAGCGAAAGGATCCGTGGAAACAAAATTGCAATAATAACAGGATTGCTGTGAGAGGTAGAACATTTTTCTCCGGCTAAACATTTCTACAAACTCTAATCTGTATTTATTAAAATAAACAACTTTTAAGTACAAATTATTATTATTATGACCATACCGCGCAAAATATTTACAATTAAAACATAAATCTCCATAGTTCTGGCAACTCGATAGCAAGGTGAAGGAGGGTGGTGGAATGAACTGAACAATTTCGTCTGCCCGCTATCTTAAAAAAACTAATTTGTTGTGTAGTTTTTCATATTATTAAGTTTACTTTACGGCTTGTAATATTGAAACATTTAATATGAGCATTGACTAAGGGATTCAATAAGACAATTGAGTTGACCAGATTTTTTACAGTGTATTATGGAAGAAAAAAAAAAGACGAATATTGAATTTGAATGTTAATTGATTTGTTTTTGAATAAGGAAGTGGCTATCAGATACTCACGTACTCAACCAAATTTGGTTGGAAATCTGGAATATGATGAAAGAAAGAGACTATAAAGACTAAAATCTCGATTACACTCAGTCGATGGTCTTTCTGTCAACGATAATTTGATACAGTATTTCACTGATTCTGTACTGAACTGTATTTCTTCAAATGGACAACTCAGAAATTTACCTATCATATCAGATTGTAACATTAGGTTTGATCAAGGAATCTGATTAATGTGACCTAAAGATAGAAATGAGAGTCCATTCCAAATCTTTTAAAATTAAGGTTAACATTGATTTGTGTAGAGAAGGGGGTGGAAATTTACAAAATTTCTGTCGTGATAATATTCGATTAAATGGTATTTTATAAATAAATAATAATTCGACTCACCTTAAATATATGGTCTACTTCAGCAGCGACCGGAGTGGCGCAAGGCAGGGTCTCCCTGGGTCCAGCCGTAAGGCCTTGGCTCTGCAATACAAAATATATCGTTAAGATAATTCGCATTCATCTGAGTCACTTCTGTAACCGAAAGAAAATTAAACGATTTTACATGCTGTGACTTTGTGCTACTCCATTATTGTTTGACGGGCAATACCATCTGGACTTCGCGGTTGGGTTTACGATGAATTTGATCAAGAGAAAACGAATGTACTTTACGATTGAGGCATAAATCGTTATGTGTTAGTTATGAGACATATCACATATTTATTCAATAATATAACTGTTTAGTATAAAATAGGTTAGTAGGTTAGGGTAGTTTTAACTTTTTGGACTTTTTTGAAAAGTCCGTAGACTTGGCATATTGATAGAAATTGGTATCACGTTATCCCAAGTATATCTATAGTATATCAGGATATCAAAGTCCTTCTGCATGTAGTAAAAACAATAGTAAGTAAGTGCATGTAGTAAGTTATAATGGCCGTAAAAACACTTTCCACAAGTTTCCTATTACGAGTATAAATAAAAAACATCGCAGAATAGGTATTTAATATTTAATTTAACTAATGCCTCGTTCTATTGACTTCTGTTTTATTGTTATGTCTTGTTATGTTTTATTGTTATGTATTGTTGTAAAATGACAAAATGACCAGCACCTTTTGATAGCAACATAATTTTGAATAAAGACCGCCTTAGTTCATTGAAACAAGTAAAATCTTGATGTAATAATTATTATTATTATTACTATTATTATTTATAAATATATTTTTAGGCCTGCAGCTGGATTGCTTAAAATTAAGAAATGCACTGGCACATTGGAAATCTTTTAGTTTCTGCCATTGTATACACACCGTTTTATTCTCGATGACACTTAAGAGCTCTCAGAACCTATAAGGTAAGTGAATTGAAAGGCTTTTTAATCCATAACGTTTTCTTTAATCTTTTTAATAGTTTAACTTAAAACGTAGGGACATGATTTTTATAGGTTGAATGATGTCCCAACACGTGGTTATATACTTAGGGGTGTCAATCCCGGGATCCCGGCCAAAACATGTCCCGAAAATCCCGGAATTGGTTAATAATTTCGATGCTAGTCCCGAAATTTTCATTTATTACATAATTTTGTAAAAATATTCTGTTCCAAGTGTAATAAGGTCGGAAAAGTCTGTAAATGAATGACATACGGTTCCCGGTGATTCACCGCTGGCGCTATTAGTTTTTGTGAAAACATGAAACAGAGGTTATATCTGTGTCTGTGCTATAATTATTGTGAAAATAGACCGTACAAATCTGGATGGTGATGATGATAAAGATAAAGGTAGGGCATACTTTCAATCTTAAGTTTTTATTAGTTCTTTAAACTCCTATAGGGATTGATTTAGCATGAATTTATTGATATTGGTAGGTAATGGTAAACAGTTTAATTTAAGCGGTCTTATGGTCTCCAACCGCCAAATTCACCAAATGGTATGTCATCAAAAATATGATATAAGTTGAAAATAATTTAAACAGAATAGAAAAATTCGTTCAAGCCTAAAAGACGAAACCTTGAACGCACTCATATTTTTGAGGTCTTATTGTAACAAGTTATAATTTATTTTTTATGACCAGTTATTTTAGTTCTTTCAGATGTTCTTTTAGTTAATTTATATTTTTTATAAAGAAATAAAAGTGCATTTTTTAGATGTTGCAGTTATCTTTTCGGAACTGCACTGCACATTATTGCAGTTTTAATCAACTCCAGATGATGCCAACTTGGTTGGTGAAACGCGCGTCGAGTGCAGTATAGCGTTTTGGTGTTATGTGGAAAACTACGTCAGTGTTATTTTTTCGGGATTTGTCCCGGGATCTCGGACTTAGATACACCGAATCTCGAAAATCCCGGGATTACAAAACCCTTCGGGATTGACGCCCCTCATGGTAAATATAATATGTGTCTATTGTTTCGTTAAAATTGTAGAAAGTATGTTGTTACTCTGTTCTATATACATTTTGTTCAATTATAAAGACTGTCCATTTCATTAAGTTGTTTTGAAAAACTGTGAAAAACTGTTTTTCTTAATATCTTCACGACTTTATTTTTGAATCCATGATCCTGATCCTTAACGGTTTTGCAAGAAACTTGGATGTGAATTCAAAGACGATTATATTTAAGTCAAAAGTTCGGGCATAATTATTTAATCCGAATTCATCCCATTTAAAAAGTTTTCTCTGGATTATTAATTCAGTCTTAACTTAATTTTAACTCTACGAAATCAGGATAATTCCACGGGTTTTATATTTTCTTGATACCGCCGATGAAGGCAAACAAGGAAGGCGAGTAACTACGTAATTTCAGGGTTACTTTCCCTTTCTATTATGTAAAAATAAATCATTAATCATATATACTCGTTTACGTACTCACTTACTACGGCGTGTAATGCACTTTTCGTGTGGTTTTCAAAGGTATAATACAATCAAATTTAACTACAGATAATTCATTGACAGATTTTGGAGAGCGTAGGTATAATACCAGCTGTGTAAATTGATTGAATAGTGATGATAGGACAAAATGAGCATAATTTGTAATAGAAATAATCAAGGAAATTACTATATAATTAATTATAAGCTGTTTTTCTTTACTTATATATAAATACAGTCCTGTGACATTAACTTGTTAAAATTGTGAGAATACATAATTATATATATATTTTACTAGTAAGAATTATTTTTCAATATCATCAAAGGTAATATTCAATAGTTATTCACGAAGGCTTCGTTTTTTCTTCGTAGCCTTCAGGTGACTTGAATTTTTTGGTGTGATCTGTTATGTAACATTTCGTCAGTTTTATCGATCTTAAATAAATCAACCTACTGAATGTACCCAAAACTGAAATACCTCTACATATAGGTATCCAGATCCCGTTCAAGTCGACCAGCAGACAGATAAAGGTAGATCGATAAGTTGTCGAGTGGCCGGTAACGATAATCGTGATTGATGTCGCTCCCGTCAGTGTTCGTAGCTCGCGCGCCCATCCGTTGTTTATAATAACTGGTCCCTGACACAATGGACGCCGGCCAGTATCTTTTTATGGCGCCCTTAATTAAATTCGAGAGAAGTAATGATAATGACATCAAAAACAGAACAGGAATGATTTATAGCGAAGGAAAAAGTTCGGGTTTGCACGAACTGGAGCGAGGTTTTGGCTAAATGTTCGATTGTTTAACGCTTGATGAAATATTAATCACGGAGATCCTACTTAAAATCCATTTTATGGTTGTGTAAAATCCAATCCACTTTTGTTAAGAAGAAATGTATTTTATTTGTGTTTCTTTAAACTCCAGTAAAATGTATGGCTTGGAACGATGTATTTAACAAATCAGAAAACACTGATAGAAAATATGATCTATATAAACAGTATAGGAAGATGAGAAATAAATTATGATTGATGACTGGATCTAAATTTGCCGTATCCCAAAATCAGTGTATGGGATCCTTTATCTCACGGCAACTAATTGTATACCTGTTATTTAGTATGACAATAAGAGTCTTTAGTGTGACTGAGCAAATTAATTCTCAAATTTCCACCAATATCGACAGATGCGTTTTCCTACATTCAAAAATACTGTCGTAGGCATCTGATTATCTGACTAATTAGTTTATCTAGAGTAGACCGGGCGACCTAAAAATACCAGATCGATCCGTGTGACGGAGATTGCGACGAATCGCCTACCTGATGCAATATTATTAATCCATCCCACGAACACAGATCGACTTCTAAATCGTTCTAGAGAATAGGCCTGCAGCAGACAGTTAAAATACAGACGAATAAAGCATCGTTTGAAAGTTTTTCTGTGGAATATCTTTTGAATCTGTGAAAAGATCCGAAACCAATTATTCCAATCCTGGATATAATATACAGGATCATTCCAACAATTTTCCAACCAGGCTGCTTTTCTTGGACAACCAGGCTGCACTTGGAGCTCAGAGTATTTATATTTTGAGTGAAAAATAGCATGGAATTCCGTGGAATAATAATATTTTTCATTCAATTTGTGAGTACAAATTTGAATTTGTCCACAGAAAATTTTCTCACAGATTTACAGATAATGGTTAAACACCCTATAAAAAATCATTCTCAACATCGAAATCTATATGGTTACATAACACCGACCTAGGTTGAATATGGTTGCCACGTTAAGATTGCAATCAATTATTACAGTTACAGTTATATTAGGTAGTAAACATTCAGGGTTCATTAACTTTTATTGGATATCGCGAGCAATTAAATTCAACTAATTAGTCGCACATTGGAGGAAAATTCTCGCTTTTTCCAGACACTTTAATTAATCAGTCGTGCAAATGCCCGTTACAAAGACAAGAGAGTATTGCATTCAAAAAATTTTTTTCTGCATGGTTATTTGTAGAAAATATCTTCCAAGTTTATGTATGAAATTGTGTAAAATTATATTTTTTTTAATGAAAAAATTAATCACATGAGAATATTAATCACCAAGTAATCCTACCAGTTAAAAGGAGGCAATATATTCACAGAAATATACATTACATTTTTTGACACTATTTTCACGACCGGGATTTGTGTTTCATAACTTGATTAAAAAATTGTGTACTAATTAGACGACTGTTTTGCTTCTAAGAAATCATTTTGACGACGTCCAAAACGACTAATATACGACCTACAAAGAATAGACCACGCTGGCCATAAAATTTGAAGATCCCTCTTAATCAACCGCTAAATATCCATTACGCGCTATTTCTTCCGAAGAAAACAATATTAAACAGTCTAATATGCTAATTATGTACTACCAATTAACAGAGAAATTAAACACTCGCTTTTGACTAGATGACTGACGACTAGATTTTGTACCTACTTTATTTAGATCAACTCAGTTTCTCCAACTCCTCAGTATAGTGTAATACACCTAAAAAAAAACCGACTCCCCTTAAATCATTCGTGTAACCTAATGTACATCGATGTTAACCTGTTCACTTTTTTAACTCTATAAAACCCCTTAAATGTGAATCCTACATATCCTTCCTAAAATAAAATCCATCTTTGAAAGTCATCTTTACCTTGTCGAAAATTTGTAACACGTTTTCTTGAAGAACAAAATCGTAGCAAGTACCAACAGCCCAAGGCAAATGCGAGTAGACGTCAACCAGGCAGATACAAGCAACAACTTTTTTAATCTACTACATCTTAAAACTCATTAAGAATAAATGGATCATGAAAGTAAAATTACAACGAAAATTGTAAATGAAAAATCTAACCCAATCCAGTATCATTCAACGCTCTATTCCTAAAATTGGCAAACGTTCAACTGGCGCAGCATCAAAATATGCGAAGCACTTACTTGTAAACAATCGCAAATATTTTAAAATAATTTTGAAAAATGTATATTTTTATTGATTATTCCTTGGACCAAGTGAAGAGTCTCATATCGTGATCGGCGGTTGAACTGTCCATATAAAAAACACTAAAAGTGCCATTTGCAAAGAACCACGACAGAACAGTCCAGACGTAAATCTATATTTTGTTATTAGTTCTATAATATACAGGGTGTCCACCTAGTGCGCGTAAGTCCAATATCTGGGTTAATAAAAGAGATAACTTAATTTTTTTTTCTACAGGGTTGTCTAATATCCCGAGCTGCACAAAATGAAAATATATTTACATATTCAGGGTGTTCAGTTTTTCCTGGACAGGTACCAACTTCGTTTTTCTAAATGGAAATATATATTTTTTATTGCTTTTTCGAACTAAACCCTTGATTTTAGTAGGACTTTCATCAGCCTTCCCTATACCTAACTTAAACTGTTTTTGAAATATTGACGGGTGAATATTGACATTTTTGCAACTTTGACACCCTGTAAAATCTAAACGGTTTGAGATCAAACAAAACGGTTTGCACATTCCTATCTTAACTTTTCATAAGCTATCGTTTGGTACTAATTTCAGAATTATCCAAAAATTTAAAATTTTCTGAAAATTTTGAAAATTTTTTATTCCTGTATAAATTTGAAATTAGTATCAAACGATAGCTTATGAAAAGTGAAGATAGGAATGTGCAAACCGTTTTGCTTGATCTCAAACCGTTTAGATTTTACAGGGTGTCAAAGTTGCAAAAATGTCAATATTCACCCGTCAATAATTCAAAAACAGTTTAAGTTAGGTATAGGGAAGGCTGATGAAAGTCCTACTAAAATCAAGGGTTTAGTTCGAAAAAGCAATAAAAAATATATATTTCCATTTAAAAAAACGAAGTTGGTACCTGTCCAGGAAAAACTGAACACCCTGAATATGTAAATATATTTTCATTTTGTGCAGCTCGGGATATTAGACAACCCTGTAGAAAAAAAAATTAAGTTATCTCTTTTATTAACCCAGATATTGGACTTACGCGCACTAGGTGGACACCCTGTATAGTAAGTTTATTACATCTTTGTATGATCTATCTGTATCTACATTTAAACCACTTATTGCCTTCCAAGATCTCCATTTCGTGACAACGTGATCGTCACTTTACTGTGAATGGATGACAATAATAAATTATAAGAATGGATTTTGTAGCACCAATTTCTAAATACAATGACCTACCTGCTCGTAAGGGTTTCGTGGAAGCCTCTCGATCCCGTGCAGGCGGATGGATGACGTTGAGGAGCTGGACGGCGGTATTGACGACAGAGGCGGCCCCTTCGCCGGCAGGATGCCGTTAGAACGATGGCTCACGGCGCCGCTGCCGTGCTTCACGGGCTGGCCGGGGTAGCCGCCGCGGCCTCCGTACGGCGGCTTGCTATCCACCGGCTTCACGTAACCACCTCGCTGGTGAGGATGGTGCAGGTGGTGGTGAGTGGGCTTCTTGAATTCCGTACGGGATTCAGGAGCCGGCTGCAGTCTAGAAGAAAAAAAAAGAACGTAAGGGCAAATATTAAAGTGCATATGGGGATCTATTTATCCACCCGCTTTTATTTTTAGCAATCTATCTACAAGGATAGTGGCGTAACCGAATCTCAGTTAATAGGGTAGATGAGATTATATTAAAGTTTTTGAAAGGGGAATATTATTTTCGTCAAAAAGTTCTTTTGGGAATACGCCACATTTGAAATAATAAAAAAAATCGAAAATTCCATCCATCCATCCAAAATATTATTACTCGATAAAGTAATTAAAATTAATGACAGGCCCATAAAAACCTATATAAATATATTCGTAACGGAATGTCCTTTCTAAAAATATAGTAATATACAGGGTGTTAAAAAAGGTTTAGTAAGTGCTGTTTATGTCGGCAAAATGCAATAAAAAATTTGTAGACATTATTAAAGTGAAAATCATCTGATTACCGAAACCCACGCTAATGATTAAGACTGAAAGCATTTTGAAGATCTAATCAGTGTATGCAATTTGCCATGCCCTAATGTTAAACACAACACTAAACTATTTGAACCAATGCCAACAGATACGTTTGGTAACCTTGTCAGTTCCAACGGAACTAAATGAACCAAATATGATCAACCACATTAAGATTCATCTTCTTTAATTATAAAGACTATCCCGCTAAAGGTGGGTTAAGATTTAATAAAGTATCTGAAGCAAAGAAGATCCATGTAAAGGAAAACTGCCGGAAAAAATGCGGCATATACAGGATTATATTTTATTGAATTCGATTTCGAACATATCATTAAATTTGAAACGAAACAATACTATATCTTAAATTCAGGTTTATTTGCCTAATTTACATGCATAAATTAAATCGAAGATATAGATTAAAGGGATTCAATTTTATAGGTATAATAATAATAAAACAAACCCATCAACTTGTATCGATTTCGTTACGTAAAACTTCATCAAGCAGCATAATTACGGGTTCAAAAAAATCGTCAAGAAGTGAAAGGTTATAGGTCAGGCATTATGTGCAATGCAGTGTAAATAAATAAGAATAAATTATTTCCTCTGTCGTCCCCGTTAAGTTTACAGAATGGCTAAAGCATGCAAATTTATGTTTCGTTAAATTCTAAACTGTTTTTCTTGGCGTGCATTGTGGAAATTATTACGGTTGCCATTGAGATCAAAAGCGATGTAAGTATGAGGGGGGGAGGGGGATAAAGATATTCCAATGCATGGAAAACTGAATTTAGGTATGACAACTACTATGTAAGTAAGCTACCAATTTAATTAAAGCCAAGCTAGGTATAATAAGGTCATCGGTAGTGGTAAATATGTAAATTTCACCGAAAAAATTACTCATTTTTTTAAACATGGTAGGACGTATCCGTATTATAATATGGTGGTGCGATTAGTGGATTTTATTGATACACTTTAGGTTGAAAGTAGAGCCACGAATTCAAAACCGGATCTACAATATAAATACCTGGGATGGATTAGCTGCGATGGTTGAATATGCAAAAAATGATTGGGGTGTATCAACGAACAGGCGACAGTATTAAAGGGATTTCCAATACACTATCCACTGTCTCAATTATTGCTAACAAAATTTTTGATAAACTCCGTAAATAGGTAGTCTTGAAAGTGGCCATCGGTGCTTTAATAACGAAAGTAATTAAATATGAATAATTAAACAATTGACAAAGCCGCTGTCAACTAATAATAACAGATATATCAACAATTGACTGGACATGACACAGGCAAATCATCTACCTACTGCTACTTACATACCTTTTTTAAATCAACAGCAGTACAAGTGGCAAGCAATACGGGACGTGTGTCTGTCGCCGTATACTACTCGTACTCGTTTATTTATAACAGGTAGCAAGTTATGTAAATATTGACTTAATTGATAGTCATTATTACATTACAGTAACCCAGATAGTATCAGTTGATCATCAGTCAGTGATGTCGAGTAGAGTTACTGCTATTTCAACCAACGGAATACACATACACGAGTGTATTTTAAGAGAATGTTTATTAGTTTAAATACCATACCATTTTACATAATATTTATAGGGGTGCCCACCGAAGTGTTCAGATATTTATATTTTATTTGGAATACTGAATATAAATAGAAAAAATAGATCCTAAATGCCCTTTTTGTTTTCAGAGCAATTTAAATTGTTCCCTGTATATCATTGGCGGAATTAATACTTAAAGATACACAATTTATTTCGTTATAGTTTTTGTACTGCAATTATTAGCTACGTGGTTTAGATGTCACGTTCGAAGATTAGAAGAATTAAAATATGCGGTTACACCGTATGTTAGAGAAAACAAAGCTACAAAGCATTATCATAGTTTACAGAATATAATTCTGTAAACTTTACCATTAAGTTCTGGAGAGCAAGTTCAATGGTAAAAATCAACTTTTACGTTAAAATTAATTTGAATATTTGTTAATTCTGCAAGTTGGTTATCCTTTTAATATATTGCTACTCTTGATTACTTTTACCAGAAAACTAGCAATATCCGTTCTAAATTTGGGACGCCCCGTATATACACGCGACATATTTCTGTACAACCATTTGCTCACCTGCTGGAAGCAGCTGCCACTGGTGGGCCGCCGGAAGGCATGGAAATGAGATGTGGTCTCTGTGGAAGTGGAGGCGGGCCTCCCGGGCTCGGCGGCACCCCATCCACACCGATCAGCCCGGAGTCCTTCTGGTCCAGAAAGTGCCTGACTCGCTGGAAGTCGCCTAGCTTGCTTTGGATCTGCTGGGTGACCGGATCGGCGGTGGACGGGTTAACCTGAAATGGAAGGAAAGCAGTTGGTGAGTTTAAAAAATAAGTGTTTTATTTAATTAACGCAAAGAAAATAGGTTATTAAAAATTACCAGGAAGCATTACGTGGACACGAAAATTGATGAATGTACTCCATGTTACTTAAGTTGCACAGAAGCTTCCTCGACTAATAATTCTAAGAAAAAACTTCATTTTAATTTAGGGTGGGCTCAAACACAAACCTGATTTTTTTCAGGCAGGGGCGTCAAATTTTGTACATAGTCATAATAATTACAAGTCTACATAATTAGAATATATGTAGACTTTGATACTAGTACCTACACAAATTACTTCGTAATTTTCCGTAGTAGAGTCTATGGGGCGTTTTTCGATTTCGTTAATCTATTCTGAATTAAATTTATGTGATTTATTGTTGATACAAGATTTGGTAAAACCAACTGGGACACCCTATACCCGTATGATCTATAATTATGTTTGTTTTCTCACTCCTTGAGTTGAGGCTATGAAAAGTACAGATAACAGAAGGTATACCGACAAAAAATAACAATGCATTATAATATTCAGGTACCTACATAATTTTGGAAAGCAGAGCTTAGGGGAACAGCTGTCCCAAGGCAGTTTGTTCTTATTATAAGCTATACAATAAAATAATTCTTCAGAGAATAAATATAAGGTAGTATAAACTTTAAAGGTATAAGAAATATATTTTCTGTATTTACTGCCTTAATTATATATTGGTTTGTTCGTACACACACAAAAGGGTAAAATAATAATAAATACAACAGAATCTATTAAATTCTTCAAATTTATTTTTATGACAGTATCTCTACCCTTCATTTTAATCTCATTCATGTTACTTTCAAATGAGTAATTTACTGAAATTGTAAAACACAGAATTGAATGCACTATTCGATGGCTTCTGGAATCTTTCAGTTTGGCTCTATGGTTTTTTTCTGCAGTCGACTTTTAAACACATGGCTTATATTTTTTTATCATATACCTAGTAGTTGAATGTGTAATGTTCAACTACTACTAATGTGATGACGTAGAAACAGTGTTGTGGCATTTGACCGAAAATGGTATTAGATATATTAACTTTAATTACAACCAATTTACAAATCGAATGGTTATCAAGTGAAAGAAAGAGCGTTTGCGATTATGCCTAAAGTATTCTTCCTGCTAGTTGCTGGTCGAAAATGCCATTCCTGCAATTCAAATCTGCCGCTTGGGAAGTTCTAGTTTATAAATAAAGCCAGTGAGTAATCTCCGGGTAAGTTGATTCATTTTAAAACCGCTGTAAGCTAATTCATTAGCCGTACTAAATAAGAATGAAACGACGTATGAAATGTTTGATGGTGCTCTCAGAAAAAAATTACACTGGCGCGTCTATGGAGCAGTTTGTGTTTTAAATTTATATATACATTTTTAAAAATTGATGGGAATCTTCTGATGATGAATGGAATACAAATCCATCATTTGTAAAGTCGGTATAAACCGAGTGACGCCGGCGTGATTTAGAAAATTTTTACATGACTGACCTAATAGTGCAGATTTAAGATAAAATATGTGTAACTTTTATTGTGTAAATATGGAGCATCTCACTGTCCAAGCTTTCCTGAATTACTAGTTGGTTATTCATAGCCCTGATATATTTAAAAATAGCTATTTTGAATAAGTAAGTGTGGAATTTGAGAGAGTAGGTATTGTTTATCAAATGGAACTTATAATCTTCAGATATTTCAATTTTATCGTTAATGCAACAAAATGGTTAACCATTCTTAATACTATTATTAAGAATACCATAATACAATATGCAATACGGGGAAAGGCTATTCGTAATATTTTGAAGAACGTCTATACCCGTTTCTCGTAAAATTACAAACTTGGCATGAAGATAATAATATTCTATGTTAACATCCGAGAGCTTTTTCGCTCTAGAGCGAGCTCCAGAGTTCGCAGCTTGTTATCAATTATCGCAACTCTTGCGTCACGACTAATTACAATATTGTAAAAACGCCAATAAATTATGACACTATAAATGTATGTATGTGCAACCTTAAAGCGATCTCAAAGAACTACAATTTCCTGCTTGCAATTCAATTTATACCAAGTGCTCCTATTGAAAATGTCATTTTAATTAGCATCATACGTTTTAAGGAATGCTTCCAACATACATATTACATGTATTTCCTTTAGTTCTCTAATATGTTCAGGGTAGAAGCAATATAAGAAGTAACACCTAGTCTACATAGTTTAAGCATTACAAAATGTTTAATCAACGTGCATATCATCGCATATTGGCATTTGACAATGGCTCTTCATATAAGATGATTGATTTATTATAACTTCCGTATATCTACGTATTTAAGGGTCCATTCTCTGTAGATTTGACAGGCATGAATGTTGGGTCGGATTGAGAGGATGGGTGGCCGATGGGTTGAGACTTATATATTCCAACTATCGAATTATTAAGATTTCGGAGGTGCACATAAAGCCGAAGTAAAAAGGCACATGGAAATAAAGTTAGCCCTCATTGCAAGGGTACCGGATTTGTCTTATAATTGCAACAAAATTTCTTTTTAGTGTTATAAATTATATATCACCGCAAAGATCAAAAGATAAACTAGATCCCTATAGTAGCAAATTTTTGTTTAGTACATGAATTTTAGAGAAAATAATTTTTGAAAATACGCTATTTTAGTACAAGATTGTTTGCCTGGAATTTTAAAAATAAAAATAAATACCAAAAATTACTACTATAGGGACTTAGATTAAAGTCTTATCTTTCAATACTTTTTTACTAAAAGTCGCTATCTTTTATGTATATTGTTTTTATAATTAGATACGAGACGAACGCCGATTTAGGGCTCATTTCGACCTAGTGAATGGACTTTTAACAAAAGTGCGCATACAGTACGTTCAGTTGTTTAACGACAAGTGAAATATTTATACAGAGGCATTTATTTATTTATTTGTTTTGTGTTTAGAAAGCCTTGCTTTTCTTCTTTGCAAATACATGCAGCAACTGAAGATCACAGACCAAGTGAAAGGGTCAACACTTATTAGGAGTATAAAACAGTGATAAATCTCTAGAGTAGAGAATCAGACAAATATCGAAGATTAAAAACCTTATATAACAATTTGTAAACAAAAATTGATAGTGGCAAATTAATAGTGGCCATAAGGAGGATCATAATCGTAATCAACATTCACTATTTTTACCAACTACTAAAGGTCTAAATATTCAAAATATAAAATAACACAAAGATAAAAATGCTGATGGATGATTAAAAGTGGTAGAAGATAACGAACCATCATTAGTATTATTAGTATTATGTAGTTAGTTAGTCTAGTATTAGTATTATGTAGTTATTTTTAAAGGAGTTACTAATTTTGATTTGTAACGTAAGTATCTCGGTACAAATGAGGACAGTCAATTATAACTTAAATTAAAGTGCAGTGAAAGCAACACAGCTCTAATTATATACATTTGAGACACGATAGCTCATCCAAATCAGGCACGTCGATTTCAGTTGCATTTTAAACGAATTTCCTGGTTTAATAAACAATGAGTCTAACGAGAGCTATCGTTTCCATAATCTAATTTTGATTTTTAATAAGTAGAAATGTTACATAACGAAATCATTATATATAATTATTTAGCCAAATAATGGCGACGGAATAACACTTGTTTACAATCAGATTATGAAATGGATCAGTATATCTTACATGCGCATTACACTGTTAATTTCAAGAGATCGTGCTTCGTGATTTATACTTGAAAATTGTTCCTTTGTATATTTTTTAAAATAAGTAAGGCAGATGCATCAACCAAGAGAAATTTAAGTCCAATTATTTTAAATACAGAGTAAATAATAATGATCTAGAACTTTGACACTTTGTCAAAGAAAGAGTATGAAAACAAAGGACTAGTTAAGAACAGTTACTAACAAATTAGATTAGAAAGGAAAGAAATTAATGGACTTAAAACAATACAATAAAGATTAATAGGGAAATTATTTTGGGAATACGCCAAATGCTAAAATAATTTAAAAAAATAGAAGTATTCAAAATTAAATGAAATGTCATTATTACATATTTTTGTCTTCTGCATGTAGTATAAACTGCATATTTTGAACACTTTTTGTTTTTCTGTTTTGTTTTTTTTTATTAATTTTCAGATGGCGCTTTCCCAAAAGAATTGATTGATACATCACCAAAAGTTCACTGAAGACATTGTGACATTGACATTGTAATATAATATAAATCCGTAATTATAGACAACTACAGTGTTTTAAAATGGTTTTGTATAAATCTTTATTAACAAACTCTTGCAAATTTCATAAATATTGAAATTTATGAACTTGCAGGTTCAATAGAACAGGGCGAAAAGATTTGAATCATTTACGTATAGTGTTCAACATAACTGATTTTAGTATTTACTCTTGCAAACAATTTTAATGATTGTTGATAATCAGTTTATATTATTAACTCACATAATATGCACGCACCTCGGCACGCACACTGTAAATAGAGATCCGAAAACCAATAATAATAGTGATCTTAATACATAATTTCGAGAGAGTGTTCTTGTAACATGGACAGTGTAGATGTAGACTACAAGATTAATATCAATATTAGAAAAATAGAGGACGAGAACAGTGAGATGATACAGTAAGTATTTAAGTAAAGTCAGCTTCAATATGATTGATCGATCGTTCACGATGTATCGCCAATCTGCTGCTTGAAGCCATTTGGATGAATCAATGACCCGTATTCGTAGACAAAAATACTGCCTAGGCGAACCAAACTAATCTAATCGCCTACCTATGTCCATTATTAAATTTGTCTAAAAATGTTATAAATATGTATATCATATTTTCATTCTTTTCTTCTCCCCGCTCTATCTATTAATTTTAAAAACAATCAATAGAGAAAAGTTGAAATCTACGTAAAGGCTTATTTTAGTTTTGACAATAAACAAGTTCTTCAAGTGTAGTTAGTAAAAAAAAACTGAAGAAAATAAGTTTGACCAAATACCTATTCTGAACGATTTTAGAATGATTGCGAATCTAATTTCAAACAGTCTTGGCCTGCCCTGTATAAAGGAAAACATACTTTCACGTGGCTTTCTAAATAGATTTTCTGTGCGCTGGTCTAAATAGCAGCTTGTTTTTGTTTTAAAGTTGGAAGGACTCGATACGATTAGGGTAACTTATACCATGAGTCGGTCCCGGAGTTCGGGTTTTAGCAATTTAGATGGTTTAAATACTTCAGTTCACTCCCAAGATGATGAAAGGCCGAATAAGCGCCAAACTTATAAAAGCAAAGACAAGAGTTATCCAAGTTTGCGGAGTTATCGATGCCACTAGGCCATTCAGTATAGAAGCGACCTAAAAGCTGAAAAAACAGCATGAAACTAAGATTTTTCAAGTTTGTCTAATCCTGGTGGTTATAGCAACCTAATTACTGGCTCCTAATATAGCCTACAAAATTATAATACTCGACCCTTCTCCAACAGAATTTTTTTACTTTCGGACCACTGATTATGATTATAATAAGGGGTACCTTAGAGGTATTAGTAATTTTTAGTAAAAAACAATATTTTCCTACTTCCCTACTAATGTTCTTAAAATGGATCCCTGTGGAACCCCTATGTTTTATTTCAGAGAGAGAGAGATAAAATGAAAGACATTCATTGATAAAAATATATTCCTTTCCCTGAATACATTGCCTACTCGTAGTTTATCTCTTTTCTTAAATATACGTACCACTTTGCCAAATTCTTCATACCTGTTGCTGACCATTGCTTTTCCGACATTTAAAACCCGCATTTACTGAACCCACACCGGAATACCATCTCATGTCTGCCTATCGAAATAATGAAAAAGGTGTTACTTGTAGTAATTATTTGTATCTCTACAACGCACTGTTTGTTTGCTCATTAATTTCTTAATGTTCGATTTAACATTTTTGTAGTATTTTCTTATTCCACTACTTTCAATTCAATTCTGCTGATGAAATAATTAAATGAAAAAAAGAAAAATGAAATATAAATTTATAAATTGCAAAATTGGGGGGAAATGCGACACCACATCAATTAACGGCTTTATGTGCTAAATAAAAACGAATTATCGATTTCGCATCAGAACCATGCAGACAATGTGCGCTAGTTGCTCTGCTTTATTCAGGAAATAACCGCAGCCTCATAAATAAAACATGATTAATTCTGATAGAACACATATGTTAGGCCCAAGTCGGTGTAGGTATCATAAATATATAAATCCATCACCGGCTTTGTTGGAACACGTTTTCAAAGGGGCGGTTTTACTTGTACGCTTATACTTCGTAACATGTCGATATTTTATGTACGAAACTGCGAGGTAAGATAAGGTGAAACCGGACTAAAAAATTTGTAATGTTTTTAAAATGCTTTGCTACATAAAAGTCTCCAGTTATATTCCTATTTATAGTAACTAATCAATTACTTTGTAACTTATGTGGTTAAAACGTTAAAATTCAATTTTTAAAACGAACGAGTTTATTCAATAAGATAGTGGCAAGGGAATTAATTTATCTTACACCAAATATAAGAAAGAATGCATTGAATATGACTAATACTCACAAACGTTTGCCAACTCATGGCCCAAGAGAGATTTATAAAGTTTAGTGAACTATGAGCGTCGCGTCGGGCAGACTAAATGTTCCAAATAATTGGAATATTTACAGTTATCTATAATAAAGTTACGTTTTTGTCACAAATATTAATGTTTATCCCTATAGACCGACAATTATTATAACAGAGGCTGCTCACTTTAATAATCAATTACGTTTTTGTACTTTGACCAATTTCGTCACCTATTAGAGAATATCGAATTTCTGCTAGACTGAGCTACAATTTCAAGGATAACTAACCAAACTGATACCTGCCAAAGGCAAACAATCGTACAAATAGTGTATACCCAAATCATTTTTATATTTTCTCACTTTAACTGAATGTACGTACACAGATATCCAGGAAACATACCTAAAGATTAACAGACTTGTTTCAATTTCCTTAAATAGCGATATCAACAGTCAAGAGACTTTAATTAATAGTTATTCAATTCTCTATTATGTGTTTCACCAAATGTCAATTTAATGGTACACAAACAAGACATTTATAACAAGTACGACAAATTAAATTACTATTATGTAGTCAATTAGAAAAAATAATTTTATTCCTTAATCAACTCGTAATGATTATGATGAATTGTATTTAGCTTCCAACAGTTTTCATTGTGTATGCCTACACAACTGAAGTATTTTTTTTTATATAATATATATACAGTGTGGCCCATTAAGAACCAGGACACCCTTCTAAAAAATGTTTGGTAAGTGCGATTCCAATGAATTTTTTTATATATATATTAGCCTCCTAGATGTACTTGCTGTACCTATTACGATGGTCCAGCTGCTAATCCTCAGCCTACTACGATTTTTTATGCAATCAATTTTTTCGAAAATTACTTTAGGGATTTTTTTATTAAAAATTTGACATCGTGGCATTCTTCAGCATAACTTAAAACCCCTGTGGCTCAAATTTCTTCAATTTGTATCGAAGAATTTTTTTTTTATAGAGTCTTAAATGTTTCAAGTTTATTGAATTTGGGTTTCGTTTAAAAGATATAGCAGGCATTGGAAACTCTAATAATTATTGTTAATCTAGAATATTGTTCCTTTACTTACTTCACAAATTAATAATAACTTTAAAATACACTTTACAGTAGTCCCCTATATCCCTAAATGTCTAAAGTAATTTAAAAAAAAATTGATTGAAAAAAAAATCGTAGTAGGCTGAGGATTAGCAGCTGGACCATCGTAAGCTCCGATCAAATATGTATAGATAAGTAATTGCCTATTTGTCAGCTTATAAAATAATGTGACCAAGAATAACAAAAAACATAACCTCAATTTCATGAAATTACCTGTCACAGTGCCCAACGGCATGGGCGGCTATGTTTTAAGGGGTGAAAATAATAATTATAAAACTAAAAGTACAAATTAGAATATGTTATTTTAGTAAATACAAAGTTTAAAATTTACATATTCAAGAACAACAATTTATACACATATGTATATAATATTTACTACACTATTTATAATAGTATTTAATATTTACTATTAAAAAACAATTGTAAAATCATTGACGATCCCTCTCGCGATCGCCGATTCTACGTTTATGCATGGCTACTTACCTGTGTAAACCACGCCCATTGGTGACAGTCACAAAATCCCTAACAATTTAGGCGGTAAATTAAAATGACATTTTTTGATTGGACCAAATGCTTGGGCACTAATGTAAACAAAAAGCTTTTGTTTTAAATATTGTTGGTCACAAAACTGTGTTGCTATTATTTGTCTATATAATATTTGGTCGGATATCGTAAAAGGTTCAACAAGTACATCTAGGAGGCTAATATATATATAAAAATTCATTGGAATCGCACTACCAAAAATTTTTTAGAAGGGTGTCCTGGTTTTTAATGGGCCACACTGTATAAGCGCCTCCTGTTGGGTTACGCGTCGATATTTTATCGAGTAGGTATTCCAGTTTGACGTCTGGATTCGTAGCGCCCCATTCGCCGGCCTCAAAGATATTGGATGTTTTGAAACTTTAAAGGAGCTCTCGAGGGTAAATCTACGGCCCGAATTACGCTTCAAGGGAGTATGGGGTGGCTCCCAAATTAGAAGAGGCAGATTTCTACGCCACGGCGGTTTTTAATGGTGACAAACGCCCGTTAAATGGAACCCTTGATAAGGGGTAACAGCCTTGTTTGACGTGCATTATGCTTAGCATCCGTTAATTAACTTAAAAATAAACGGTTTAGAATTTTCAATTAGGTAGGGGATGCTATAAAATTGACCATGACGAGTGATAGGTAACCAGCGCTACTGCTAATAGACATTAAAATTGTAGGCCATTTTTTGACAGAGTCAATTGCGATTCTGATTAGATGAACTGTTTACTTCTAGTATTAGTCTTGTTCTTAATACTATTACTATTGAAGCCTCGGTTCTTCTTGAAATAAGCGTTTTTACTCACAAAAAAATATTGGGGAACAGCAATATCTATAATTGGTTAATAAAGTTGGTAGTAATAACAAAATTGAATTAGTAGATATATTCTCCCCCTTGCTCTCTCTCTCTTTTTTTATTGTAACTAGCATATTTTTGAAATTTGACTATTTCACAAATAAAGAAAAAGTAAAAATAAAAAATACAATTTCCCAAATAAAGAAAAAATAAACACATTATTTTTTATTTCTCCAAAACTCATGTCAGAATTTTGCAACTGTTTTTTAAGAATTCTTCAAGACTATATACGTACCATGGCCAGGATCCATTTGTTTCAAAATATGTACTATAAAACTCTCTGGCATGTAATAAATACATAATTAAAAATTGAAATGTGTCTAATTAAAACTAACGAAACGATACTTTTCACTCCTTTTACCCCTAGTAGTTTCAATGCATAAGCTACCTATCGGATAGAAACACTTATTTACGAGGTACCTAATAAATTAGAATTGCAGCGTAGGCGGTAGCTAAGAAAGTAAGCAATAGCCGACTGTTCATTCGTTCCCTTTGCAGCAGTCAAAAATGTGTAGCCCTCTGCTGTTTAACAGCCATCGTCTGGTCGAGATCTCAACGCGAATCAATAGACGAAAAGAGGCGGCTGAGAATCTTGCAGGGAAAACCTATTTGTCTGAAGGGTGGCTTATATTTGCATCAAACGGTGAAATAGAGGGTATTCACGAAAACTTGCCGGAAGAAAATAAAACTGGAATTGTTAATATTATGGCAACGATGAACATTTTAATATAAATTTAACAATGATCTCCACTAAATATGTTATCTGATTTTCATTTGCGTTATTTATGTCGGGCTCTTCTGAAGATTCAATCAGTAGATACCATAACAAAGATGTCATTGGCTATTGCATTCATTCCAAAAATGAATGCGCCCTCTGCATGCAAATATTTGAACCTACTTTAAAGATAATTTTTGGAGGCTTATTGCTGATATAATGATAAATAACACGTATTTGGGTTTGTTTAACGTAATAATTTAGTGGTGCTAGTGATTTTTTGGTATTACAAAGTTAAAACCGACGTGGTTAGTATGTGTACATCTTCATTTTTACATTTTAAAATAGTATTCAAAAGAAATCAACACAACACAAACTGCCGTGTTTATAGGTATCATTTCAAAAAATGTGTCAATAGAAGTGTTTAAGATTGAAGATAGAAGTATGGCCCTAGTATAAGAAACTGTTAATAACAGTGAACACGTTTATTTACACAACATAACCACTTTGTTGTAGTTTGCCTATACTTTTCTATTATTAGTCTTATAAAAACAGAATACATTTTAATTTAAACATTATTTAACAAAAAACAAGCACTAATATGGTATCACCATACAGTTTATCACACTTATTTTAGTCCAAAATGTAAGTAAACAAAAACTAGGGTACCTGTTTCAACCCAAAAAATTCATATAATTAGCAATGAAGCACTTATGGGATGTTTGACTGCTTTTACCATTCTTTTTATCCTTTATTTCACCCTAACTAGCACATGAAGTCACTATATTTATGGCAGATGAATGCTAAATTCACTAAATTGCTAGATGATGTGATATGAAATGCAACATTTTTACTCGTCTTCCTCCATATTTGTTTACAATTTCCAGCGCCCTCATCGGTAATTTGAATCGCCAATGTTGGCGATAAACTTTTGACTGCCTACTATTTTAATCACACCCGCCTTGAAAAGCGATATAATCGCAAGAGATACTTGATTTTTGAACTTGGTCTAGACCAGTCACTTGAAATGTAATATTTATATACAGGGTGTACCTCTTCGCATTCACCCGCAACATTTAATAGAAAAATAATTTTTATAACGTATTTTGTTATGAAGTACTTCTAATAAAAAGTACCAAATTGCCGGGTCCGAAAAGAGCAAATATAAAGTACTTCTTATCAATAATATTTTATTTCTATCTGGGCATTGGCAATTTGTGTGTATCCATGTAATCCGTAAACGTTGCCGCTGTTTTTAGTTGGAACTAGCAATCCTGTCTTTAATTTCAAAATTGTTTATGATAAATGCGGTCTATTTCCGATAATTTTATTTTTACAATTCTTGATTTAGTTCTCTTGTTGGTGGAGTGTACTTAATAACATTCATAAGTTTCTCTCTGGTACCTACGTTATAACCAAGTTTTACTGTACTAATTCAATAGCAATTATCTGATCATAAATAGTATTTTTAAAATATGTTGTAGATTTTAAGAATGCGTAACTACCTTGAAATGGCAGGTTATTTCTTGTTGGGTTTTCCAAGAAGCTAACCACACAGACACAATTTTACAAGACCTTCATTTAGCTGTTTGTAACAATACAAGAGCAAATATTATTTACTTGCACCAAAAATATCACTTTATATCATTACATTGAAAAAAATTACATTTAGCGTGTAACAATAAAGAAGGAACTGATTTCGTAATAAATAAAAAAAAATCATATTTATTAAATATTGAATGCTCTGGTAAGTTTATTATTATATTTTACTATAAACAATAATCAACTGAACAGGAAGTATGTTATTATAAAATAAGTAAGTGATTTGGATTTTTACCATAATTTCTAATTACTAATTTTGACTGATAGAATAAACGAATAATGAACGATATTTCTCAAGTTTTGTGAAATGATGATTCAACTTATTATTAAATTGTGGACGCAACCTGAATAAACAATATTAATTATATTTTAAAGTGGTCAAGTTAAATCAACAGCAAATTTTAAAAGAAATATACTTCTTACTTTATTATGTATATTCCGGAATCTGGAACTCAACGGGTAGGTACTTGCAAAGACAGTAAAATAATTATGTTTATTGCCTATACCTAGAGATTACGGAGCCCATTGTTGATTTTAAACTATAATATAAGATAAAGGGAAAGAGCAAGCGTACTTACCCTTATGGGTTCTCTAAACAAGAAATTTCCGGAAGTGCCCGGACTTTCTTGATCCGCTACTTGCGAAGACATCTGGGCCCTCGCCTGCCGTTCCCGCTCACGGAGGCGGTCTCTTTCCACGCTGTAACAGAAACATAAGCATCAACAAGTGACCTATAAGGTGATCCATCTATAGGGTGGACCCTGTCTATAGCATTTATTTAAAATCATACTCCATAAGTTTAAGATTAAATTACGTGTACAATTTTAAAGTAGTAATTGCAATGTTAATAGTCAGTATTTGCGCCTCAAGAACGACTTGGTAAGCCCTAACCACCATTCAGTGATGGAATGAGACAAACCTGGAAAACCTCATTAGTTAGCGGTAACTGATACGACATTTTCGAAAGAAATATGTCGAAAATAATGTCTTTAGACGCGCCATCCGGCACCATTAGAAACTTAAGGTTTTTTATATGTGCACTATACAAACAATACGCTACAAGATATTAACATTTTAAATAAAAAACACAGGCTTCTTCCGCATACAAAATAAGTACTTCTAAATTTAAGATTCTAATATCAAATGGTAAATATACAAAGATATTCGAACAGAATCTTGATCTTGATACCTTTTGCCGTTTTATGGGAATATCCATATCAAGGCATTGTATATAAATAAGTAGCTAAATATGGTTTCTATAGTATATATAGAATTATATATAAATTATCAACTACCATATAACTGCCTAAATAAGGCTTCATACAAGAATTTACAAATCAGTGTAATTTGCAGATAAAAAACGGAAATGGGATAAATAGATCCCCCCGTAAGTAGTAAATACGATTATCACTCTTATTCGTTATTTGTAATTGAAATTTAGACTAATCTATTTGACAAGTGTTTTTAAATCATTCTTTTGCGGTTACCTACATTTTTAGGTTTTAACGACTAGTAATAACCCTTGTTATTACTACAAAAAATTGAAATTATTGAATATTTTTGTATAATTTATATTATATAGGGTTTTGTGATTCAGTGTTCACTTTGCATAATTAATCCAGCTTCTTTGATTAAAAGGTATGTGGACACATTTAACGATGAAATACTTAACATTTTATTAAGAAATACCAAGTAAATTTGAATTTATAAAAAGGTAAATATAATGTGTTAAAACTGAATATTGTATCAAGAACTGTAAAGCTCCAAGAACTGGAGGAACTCGTATTAATTATTAACACTATAAACAAATATATTAAATTTTATATTAGTGGAATTAATGAATTCCCCAAGTTTATTCGTGTTTATTCTACAATACGAGTATGTATATCGGGGTTGTTGGTAGTATTGAATATTGAACTGATAGTTTTAATATCTGATAATGAACGATACAAGTACCTGTCGACAACTACTTAACTATTATTATTACCAACTTGCAACAACTTAAAATTCTACTTGTTTTAATTATCAATATCTGTATAATTTGAAGAGTTTGCCAGAATTCTTTGTAGACGGTTTTTTTCTTGGCACCAGAGATTTTAGAAATATCTGTTGATTTACTGTAAGTTGCATGTGTAGAGCTCGTATTATAAAAATCGTTTTCTCTTGCAAGAATTTTATTTACAATATATTGATAGTAAAGCAAACTCAGAATACTATATTCGCGTACCGTTGAAATGTCAAGCTTTTTCAAGAATAGCAAACAGTTTATACCATCGTCCATCAATATTTTGTCTTGCATTACAAGAAGTTCAGTTTATTTACCTTCACCTATCACCCAATTCTATTATCCGAGGCAAAGATTATAATGTATTTATAATCTTTATAATAATTTGAAAAATATTATAAAAATATACCTATATAAATAAAAAAAAGATATATTTTAAGAATTTATTGTTTACACTATACCTTAAATGTAATTTAAACTATACTGGCTATTTATTATTTAATGGTATTAAGAATATTTTAAAATACCAGTTGAGTTGACATTGAAATAATGCAAAAGATACTTTGAAAAATATTTAACATGGTGCGACATGTAGGATGATCAAATAATTTAAAAGTAACTGTATCATAGACCAACTTCAAGACAATAATCTTGAGATACTTATATTGAAAAGTATAATATAGACTTCATTCACGTCAAGTTTAAAGTCACGTCATTTTCAGTAATTAATTGTTTTCAATATTCGATAAACAAATGACCAATAAATTAGCATAGCGTTTGCCACTTACAAAGAGTTTTATATTTGGCAACCCTTCTCTGCGTTGTCAAGTTTTTATAATTTATATAAACTTAACTTAAAACTTAAAAACGTCACTTTAAACTTAACGTGAATGTTCGACTAGCAATATGTGCAATAATAGCATAGTAATTTCTTTCAGTGTAACCTTCAAAATTCCTTGCAAAACAAAATGGTATTGGAATTTAAATTTGCCAGCAATAAATATTTCATAGTATTTCAAATAATTTTCCCTTATTATTTATTTACTGATAGTCCCACCGAGAAGTGCCACAGAAATACATAAAACGTTCATTTTGGTGATGAGTGAATAGTAACATATATTATTATTCCGAGTTCGGTGATAAATAAACGGCATAAATCATTGTACCTACTTCGCGAATGCATCGTTGCTACTTTCTAAAAATTAATCGCCAAGATATAAATAAACTATCAGTTCAATTCACATCATTGTTTCAAGTATAATAGAAACCTCTTCTATATACGTTATCGCGGGTTTATTTATAACTACATAATAATTATTAGTTTAGGCGTTGTTTAGGTCATCGCAGTGCGATGGTTGTTGCGTCAAGATAATTTAACTAGATAAAAATACGCCAGTAAACAACATTGGGATATATCTTTTTGTGTGACATCAACACATCCATATTACAAGCAAATTTTTTGTACTTGTTATTAATTTATTAATTTACGCCACTCCCCCCCCCCCCACGTCATTTAACCACATATGTCGATTTTCTTGTACATCATGTTAGAAGTGTAATAGTAAAAAACTAGTAATTACAAACATTATACAGGGTTGGGCAAATGTGTCGGAACACCTGTATACAGAGTGATCCATAAGTTTGATTAAAAAATACCTTAAACAAAAGTGTTTGTAGTATTTTTATTCTTTTCGATGACGTACTTTAATTTTCAACATCAACTTTATTTTTAGAGATACAGCGTTATCTGCAGTAAACCGCCCTGTTTATTTTAACATTTTTAGAAAGACAGATTTTCACCGATTACAATGATAATAGGATTTGGTGGGTCTGCGTCTGCGATTTATTGTTTTTTAAATGTTGAAGAAAATAATAAAATAAAGAGTTGGTTGTTTACATTTTTTGTCAATTTTTTGTTTAAAAGAAATCAAACCACCTATTCTTGTCAGATGCAGTCAATAGTGTCAGATAGTTATTATTTATTAAAATTGCTGTTCAAACTTCAAGTTATGGGTGAACTAAGTGAACGTGAAAGAATTTCCTTGTTGATGATTGTTGGTTTTGGAGACAGGAATAGGTCTCTGCAAGATGCAGGCAATATTTTTAATGCAACTTTCTCTGAAAGAAATTCCCATATTTCAAAATCTACAGTTTCAAGGGTTGTGAAAAAGTTTCATGAAACAGGAAGTGTTAAAAATCGTACAAAATCCGGTGCACGTAAATCAGCTACAAATGAAGATAATTCACTCGATGTTCTTCTCAATCTACAAGAAGAACCAAAAACTTCAGTGCCTCAAGTAGCCTTATATCTTATATCACAATATTAACGAGAGATCAGTAAGGAGGATATTGTCCAAAAATTAATTTCATCCGCATAAAGTACATTTAGTACAAGAATTAAATTAGGATGGCCCTGATAGAAGGATGCAATTTTGTGAGAAAATGATGAACAACATTGAGAATAGTGGAAATATTGTTAATAATATACTTTTCTCCGATGAATCGACATTCTGCTTGACGGTATTGTAAATCGACATAACTATGTTACTGGAGTGATCAAAATCCTCATTGGATAGAAGAAAATCACACTCAATATCCTCCATAACAGTATGTTCCATATTTTGCAATAACAAATTTCAATTTCATGAAATAAAAAGTTTAGATACTCTTTATTTTATTATTTCATTCAGCATTTAAAAAACAATAAATCGCAGACCCACCAAACCCTGAAAATCTGTCATTTTAAAAATGTTAAAATAAACAGAGCAGTTCATTTAAAAAAACTGCCCACAACCCCGTATCCGTAAAAATAAAGTTCAGGTCTTCCACTTCTGGAAGACCGGAAAACCACTTTCCCGCCATGATGCACACAACATTTTTTATTGTACATATGAAAAAATCATAAACTTCAAAACTTCTTTATATAACAATAATTAATTTACAAAAAAAAGTTCATTGGAATATTGATTTTAAATAGAGGATTATGAATAGTGCAATTATCAAAGGCAATAGGTACCTTGTTTAGGTAAACATGATAACTGAGTTTATTCTGAAATTGTTGAAAATAAATCATGGGGAAAACGGTTCACTTTCTCGCCTAGGTACACAAATTACAATTATAATATAAAATTAAATGACACTGTGATGACAGATAATTCATGGGCCGCACCTATTGATAAAAAAGTAGATTGTTTTTCGCGGCTAGCCGTGCAAATGCCTACTTTCGCGCTTCTAAAACCTGATGAAAATACGATTTTCACCCGGTGTAAGAAAAAAAATATTTAATGCAGTATATACACTAATAAAAAACGTTAAAAATTAACAAAACGTCTTACGTATTAGCCGCCTCATTATCCTTGTTAGCCTTATTATCATTCTTAGCCCTCCAAGGATATTGCATTGTCGCCAGTATTGTTTCGAGAATTTGGAACTGTTGCGCCATTTGTCTCGATCAATCTCACTACACATCTATACACCAGACTAGTCACGGAGTAAGTACTACTCGACAACAGATATATTAAACTACTTCAATGTGTATGCTGATTAATAATTTTACAACCACCAGGACACCACCCCCTAAAGGATTAGGGGAAGGGGTAGGTTTTGGCTAACCCAATTAATGACAGGTTACCACCAGCCAGGATAGGTGAAATCCATGATGGTCATCGACGATTGGTTATATCGACGATAACATAGAAAGGAGATAAATATATCCTAGTTTGCATACTGGCAAGGTAATTCTTTTATGAAGAAAGACAACACAACACAATAGATGATGTGGTTTAAATTACAATAAAGATTTTAAAATTTTACGAGTTAAAACGAAATACCTACCTGCTACTACTACAAATATTAGCATATTCTACGTAGTATTTACTTCAAATCGAAGTAGATACTACATTTCTAAGTACTTCCTTCTATTTTTCCGGAAATGTTAAAAATAAATAGCATTCTCCTAAACATTATTGCAGCACGTACTACAACTTACGTATCTACTTTTTACTGGTAGATACTTCGATTTTAACAACAACTAAAGTATTTGTTCCGTCATTAGCGAAGTTGATATGATAGCAGCTTCACCGTGCGTGCTACAAAGTGATTATTTTAAAAATGGCTCAAGTACGTAGGAAATAAAATTTATACTGCAAGAAGACAATACGACGATGATACCCTATATCGTCAAATATTTAGGTAAACAATTAAGTACCATCAATTTAGAATGTTTTATGTTTATATTTTTCATCTAGGTTTAGTAAGGAAAACGTTACTCTTCTATCACACTTCCTTCATCCAAAGACATCTTAAAGGAGTGTTGATGTTATAAATACATATAAAACTGAAACCGTTTCCCAAAAACTTTTAACCATATTTTATCTCGTTAGCTAGGGTCCGACGAGCGGCGTATGTGTGACGGAAGAAAGTACTACACATTTCAAAGAATGTACTACGCTTGTTAAGTAGATACTTCATAATATCGAGTATACAGGGTGTCCCAGTGTGACCGTACAAAAATTTACCAGTGGGTAGGCCAGACCACAATAAGAATAAAATTCTTTTAAAAAAAAATTCTCCGATGCACGCCTAACGAGTTACAGTGTGTTATTTTGTAAAAAAAAAAACAATTTTCCGCGATAACTTAAAAACTCGTTTCGTAGATTTAGGTAATTTTTGGGTGATGTGTACATCTATTAAAGGTCATTAAAACTACATGGTGTTTGTTTAACTCTAAACTTTAAAATCTTTGCATGTATTTTTCTGCATAAAGGAATGCAGTCGGTACTTTACACTCATTTTACTCGAAAATGGTTGATTTTAGAGCTGTTTAACAAGACCACCTTTTTTGTTCAGAATTGATAGCCGATTAAGGAAAACTTAGTTAATTCACGAAAAACTAGGATATGCAAGAGTTATGAAGACAAAATCATAAGGAAGAGAAGGCCTAGGCCACCACAGGTGTCAGAGTTAAACAAACACCATATAGTTTTAATGACCCTTAATAGATGTACACCTCCCCCAAAAATTATCTAAATCTACGAAACGGTTTTTAAGTTATTACGGAAAATTGTTTTTTTTTACAAAATAACACCCTGTAACTCGTTAGTCGTGCATCAGAGAAATTTTTTTATTCGAATTTTATTCTTATTTTGGTCTGGTCTACCCACTGGTAAATTTTTGTACGCTCATTCTGGGTATCCCTGTATACTTTATGGTGAAACATGTTCTATGTGAAGTAAAGAAGATACTACCGGAAATTAGTAAATCCTTCGTTTTGAAGGAAATACTACGTAGAATATACTACTACTTGCAGTAGTAGCAGGTACTTCGTTTTTATTCATACCACTCATTATCTAGACTTGTCTCGACTACACAAAGTAACATGTCCTTAGTGAAACAGTTTACTTTGTTCAAATCTCCACTTTATTAAGTAAATAATATCATGTAAACATTTTACGCAAAAAAATTTAGTACATATTCCCCAAGATTTCATAATAAAGCCGAAAGGTTAGATTAAAATAAAATCGTCTGTTTTCAATTACTGAAATTAAACTGATTGATACCAATTTCAATAGATCAGTCACTAGTTATCACTAGCATATTAAATACCGAAACATGTACGAAAGTACATGAGTTTCGTCGTCTGGTGCAATAAGAAAGAAGAGGATAAACTCTCGTGTACAAGAGAGAGAGGTATATACCACAGGTATATCCCAATCCCCAGTTGGATGTTGCTAATAAATGGGATTAAAATTTGCATGAATACCTGGTTGAGTAATAAATAGGACCTAAGGATTAGGCTGTAGTCGCGTTAAGTAATAAAGGGTAAATAGTACAGGGTGATTCACTTTCGAGTGTGTAACATGGGTATCTCGCTTATTATAAAAGATAGACGGTAGGTTTAAATTCGGCAAAATTGCGGAATTTTGTGCTCAATAAGTTGGCGCAAAAAAAAACCCATATCTGCTTTTGTTTTTGAGTAAGAGGCAAAAACAATTTTTTTCCGGTTTTCGTTTTCTGGCCATAACTTCTATATTTTTGTAAATATTGGCTTATCGTTTTCACATTATTAGGACACTTTCTTGAGACAAATACGATGCCGTAAACCGTTTTTTAAAAAAATGTCACATCTATTGTAAATCAACGTCAACTTTATTATTTCTTATGGGCGTCATATTCATTTTTCTCATATTTGAATAAACCGATTTTTTCTTAATACGACAATATAATATATGTTAATATTTGCTTAAAAAATAAGGGCATTATGAAGGAAAATAGCTATTTTTTTGAAAATGTCTAGTTAGCCATGGCCATGACAGTCAATTCTTGACAAACCCCAAATTTCACTTATAATTTTTATAAACTGCATCTGTGGAGTACTTTTTATATTGACTAACGATATACAACCGAATAGAAACAAGATATTATAGAAATGTATTACAGATGTAACAAAAATTTAAACAGAACAGTTGAAGAATATTTAAACACATATCCTGAAAGACGACACCCATGCAAGACATATATTACTAAACTGCACTGTAATTTAAGGAATTATGACAGTTTTTCTAATTTTCTTCATTCATGCGAGATCCATACCTATTCCTTGGTTTAGAAAAACTGCCATAATTTCTTAAATTACAGTGCAGTTTAGTAATATATGTCTTGCATGGTTGTCGTCTTTCAGAATATGTGTTTAAATATTCTTCAACTGTTCCGTTTAAATTTTTGTTACATCTGTAATAAACATCTATAATATCTTGTTTCTCTTCGGTTGAATACATCGTTAGTCAATGTAAAAAGTACTAGACAGATGCAGTGTATAACAATTATTGTGAGTGACATTTGTGGTTTGTCAAGAATTGACTGTCATGGCCATGGCTAACTAGACATTTTCAAAAAAATACCTATTTTCCTTCATAATGCCCTTATTTTTTAGACAAATATTACCATATATTATATTGTTGTATTCAGAAAAAATCGGTTTATTCAAATATGAAAAAAATTAATATGGCGCCCATAAGAAAAAATAAAGTTGACGATGATTTACAATAGAAGTGACATTTTTTTAAAAAACGGTTTACGGCATCGTATTTGTCTCAAGAAAGTGTCTTAATAATGTGAAAACGATACGCCAATATTTTCAAAAGTATAGAAGTTATGGCCAGAAAACGAAAAACGGAAAAAATATTTTTTTACCTCTTACTCAAAAACAAAAGCGGATAAGGGGGTTTTCTTTGCGCCAACTTATTGAGCACAAAATTTCGCTACTTTGCCAAATTTAAACCTACAGTCTATCTTTTATAATGAGCGAGATACCCATGTTACACACTCGAAAGTGAATCACCCTGTACACTCAACGGTAGTAGGTAATCATTAGGCACTTCAGTTAAGAAAATTATTTTCGTGTTGTGCCTTCTAATAATAATAATAATAATAATAATAATAATAATAATAGTAATAATAATAATAATAATAATTTATTGGACGTCCCATAAGGTTGAGCAGTATTTAGGTTTCCCTTATTTTGACATCTAGCCATGCGGGTGTATACAATTTTGTATACAATAAACCCTTAATAAGGTTAGTGCTTGACTTTCATTCTTCACGTTTACAGTACGGCGTTAGGTCTCCCTTATTTATTGTTTTTGGCATAACCGACAACAACTATGAAAACGATATAACATTTAGAATATCGTTTATGTATTTTTAGAATGACAAAGATAAATATACAGAAGTATTAAGAATAATATAATATATGTATACCAAAAACTCAAGCTAAGGCGTCAGTACAAAAAGTTTGCACATCAATATTATAAGTAGGTCGTAGTAAACACAGCGTTTTCTATTTACATGCTCTCAGATTACTCCTAAAATAATCAGTAACGTCACAAATCTGACTGAGATCGCTCTTAATCTCAATCTCATCTCAATCAATCTCAATCTCAATCATCTCAATCAATCTTGATCTCAATCGCTTTCATTGTTGTAATTTACCGTTTAAACGAATACGGTTTTAAATTTGACATTTCTTGTTTTTCATCTGTAAGCTAACAACAACAAGCTAACCTAACTTTTGGGTTTGGTTTTTCTATGACTTTTGGATTTTTCCATCCATTTCCTATGAAATTGTGAATTTTTTTTTTAAATGTACCACTAAATGGCTCTAAAAAAGGTAACGAAAAATACAGAACTTGATTACTATTAACATCATTATTATCATTAACGTGCAAGGTATTATTATTATTTAAATTAGTGGAATTAAGCAAAATTTTGTAAAGAAGTCTTGGAGGATATCCACTTGACACGAACCTATCGACAATTATTAAAGGGTTACGTCTTCGCAAAGTATGGTGACTGGTACGTATGACCCTATCCTTCATTGCTACGATCAAGTTAATTTTATGTTTGTGGAGATGATAAGAGTTGTAATGTAGAAATCTCCCAGATGCACCTGGTTTCATATACCAAGAAGTAATTAAAGTATTATCTACCCTTATTATTATCTAGAATCCAAAAAGGGAACAGACGCTTGTTCATGTTCTTCAATCATGAATTCGAGGAAGGTGTCATAATTATTAAACATTACTTGTAATAAGCTATGGTATGGATTACTTATTACAAGTGTTTAATAATTATGACACCTTCCCCTCGGATTCACGATTAAAGAAGGAGATGATCCGCTTTTCTTTAAGAAAAACTAAGATTGCGTTTTTTTTTAGCAGGGTAAGATGGCGGAGGAAGTTTGGCGAGTTTGCCATCTTACCCAAGTTGTACGGTTTCATTTATGGTTCATCTGTGTTGAATTTCCCAAATTTGGAATGGGATGCGAATCAAATCCCATCTCGTGCGATCAATTTACAAATTTGGAAGCTGGTGTCAGTTGATCAAAATAAGTTGGTGGTATTCCCACCTTTTCCCAGCCTTTGGCATGTCTGAAAACCGATGTAAAACACCCAGAAAAATCACAAGATGTCATACGTCCTTGTGTCAAGTGCAATCTATTTGGCAATTTGGAATATAGTCCCTGCTTTTCAAAGTCAGAGGCTCAGAACACTTCCATTTGGAAAATAAGATCCTTTACCCTCCGTAGAGCGGTCAGTTACGAGTAAGCGTAAGAGACTTTCAGCATAATTCATATGCACCAAATAAAAATTAATTAGTGAAGAAGGCGAATAGAAAATATTATAAAAAAAGATAAGAAGATACTCCATACAAGTTAAGCCAACATGCTTTTGTCTTATTTGCCATGGAGCCTACACAAACCACCACAAGAAGATTGGATACAATGTTTCCAATGCCAGGATCGATGCCATGAAGACTGTACAGTGTGTGTGTAACAGCGTATGAAGGTCGCCGGAAATTCATCTGAGATTTTTGTGAATAACACCATCTTACACCGCCTATAGGTTCGCCGTCTTACCCATATGATAGGGTAAGTTGGCTAAAATGCAATATTTTGTTTATTATTATTTTTTTACATAAATGAGAGTTGTATTGTTTGTAAGTAAAGAGTATTTAGTGACAAGATGTTAATGAATACTTTAACATATTTTTGTACCTCTATTGTACCTGTACTAATGGATTATGGACACAATATTCAGATCCCTCTCTGTGAATGAATAAGAATTGGACAATTGTACTAAAATAGTTCAATTATATTGGAAGGAGACGCCGAACACTACTCCACAGGCAATGTACCCCAAGAAATAAGTAGGATTATCTTCCTCAAAGATAATAGAGGTCACTGCTGTAATGGCGCATGCCGAAAAGCAGGTCGCTATCTGTCTGTGAATTTGGCAATAATTGCGAGACGGATAGTAGCAAAGACCCAAAGAGGGCACTACGGTGTGCTTCTCACCACTATATACTAATAATTCAATTGTATCTTTTACAATTAAACCAGACAACGAGCCCCTTTTTCCTTATGCCGGCTCCACACTCGCGCCGCGAAATAGCGCGAACACGAGTGTGGAGGCTTTCGCGATGCTTTCGCGTCTTCGCGTTCGCGCTTCGCGCCGTTCCCCGTTCGGAGTCGGTTTTTTGGCCCGCGTCAAAGGGTTCACGGGACTTTCGCAAGGCGCGAACGCGAATGCATCCACACTGGCGGCGTGAATTCAGTCTGTGCTGTGAATAGCTTTCCGTAATTGAGTATCTTGTTTAGCAATCATCGGTGAAACTACCTTCCTTAGGGTAGACACAATTTGTGGTTACAGCGCTAATATGGTATTCGTTTCGAGATAGCTATATGCTATTAGTAGCTACAAATAGTGTCCACTCTACCCACACAACGGTAAATTATTTTTTCATACCTACCTTGTTCTGGTACGATGAATCGCTGTCATCCACCACCTTCTTTTTTTCCATTTTTTGTTTATTTGATGTTTATTTTTAATATGTAAATAATTATAACACGCTATAGCGCAAAGCGCAGCGGCAGCAGCAATGGCTACCTCTGGGTCCATCTCTCTTGAACGCGCGAACTACACTGCGAAGTTTGCGAGTGTGGAGAGGCATGTTTTTCGTGCAAAAATCGCGCGCGAATCGCGGCGTGAATTCACGCCGCGATTCGCGCGCAAGTGTGGAGCCGGCATTAGAATGAAATTGTGTCTGAACCCAGGTACCTATACCAAACCAGGTGCCCTTGAGTTGAGTGCATATTTGTGTTGCGCATAATTACAGACTTGTAATTATTGTTCGTTTCTATTATTCCTTTTGTATACTTGGTACTTTTTTTATTTATAATCATTAATTTTATTTTATTATGTAACAATGTTTTTTAACACTTTCGCAGAATAAGATTATCCTCGAGATTATCTTTAGAAAGTATGTACATATTTTGATAAATTACATTTTGTTGCTGATTAACTTTGGTGTGTTATCAGCACGGTGGAGTGCATTATCAGCACGTGAACACACTATATGTGTATAGCTATTGGCTGTTTAATAACAATAATAACTGCAAATTCCAATAGCAATACGTACACACTATTGTGCATACGTTCAACCATGGCCTTTGTGTACTGCCACCAGGGTTTTCCAAATGTTTCCAAGGGTTTTTCAAAATTAATCCAAAGAATTAGTATTTTCGTCGGTTTCTCCAATAATTTCTTAAAAAATTGGATGTAGGAATCCCAAAATAAGACCAGTAAATCCGAAGAGGCTGCATCTGGAGGCATAATACATCACTAAAGTCTATGCCAGAATTAATCAAAGTGGAATGACCTCGCCGATCTGGTAAAATGCGGTGATGCATGGGCGTGCGTATTACCATTGGGCACATTTCAGTTAATATATACTCGTATACTTACTATTCTATAGAATACTTCTAGTATATATTAACTGAAATATGCCCAGTGGTAAAAAAATACAAATCTAAAAATGTCTAGTTAATATAGACATTTTTAGATTTTTCATTAGGTGAAAAATTATTTCCTTTAGCGTAAAACTCTCAAATTGTTCTGAAATTTTGCCTATCCCCCTATTTTTGGGTATGCTGAATGCAAACCTTAAGTTATTTGTGGACGAATGTAGTTTTTGATGAAAAATAGCAGCATTTACGAAAATGGTGGTAGACAAAATTTCAGAAAATTTTGACAGTTTTACGATAAAGTAAATAATTACCGAAAAATGTCAGTGGAAAACTGTAAAAAACTAATGTATACATGTAAAAATGTAATATAGGTACCTATTATCAATTTATATACAATTTATATTATCATTATCAAGCAATTCTCCATATTACTATATTATTTCTTTCAATAAGAATGCTCTTCCTGTCAACCTTTCCATATCTAAAATTCATCTTATGTAAAACTCTCCTTAATGAAGTCTTGCTCAGTTTAGGAATTATTTCGTTGTCGTGGATGACGTGCATTATTTTATCCAATGTTGCCAATTCATTTTTAAAGAAAAAGCTATGAACACCGCGTCGTATAGCATTCATTGCATTTCCATCAATCTCCACTTTTCTTCTACCTCGTTCATGTAGTTTAGGCTTCTGCACCTCTCCATATATTTTTTCTTCCCTCAAAACTTTATAAACAACATATTTTGTAGTACC
Source organism: Pogonocherus hispidulus (assembly GCA_963924545.1). Lineage (NCBI taxonomy): Eukaryota > Metazoa > Arthropoda > Insecta > Coleoptera > Cerambycidae > Pogonocherus > Pogonocherus hispidulus. The sequence goes on from OZ004699.1 coordinate 13,172,024, forward strand.
TGTATACTCTGCACATATTTCGATTAATTCATCTTTTGAGCACGGACGATCCCTTGCAAGGCACTTAAAAACTTGGGCTATAATTTTCTTTTCTCCAACGGATAAAGGCGATATTTTTTTAACTATTGCTGGTCCCGGTATATTTTCCATTATTCAATATCACTATGAAAACACGATATATCACATAAAATATAATAACAAATAAAGTAATACACACTTAATGCACTTCCATTTTTTTAACTATCACAAATAAGTATAAACACAAAGAATAAATACACTGATAATTTTACCACGAAATAACCCAACGACACGCCACTATTTCCCAAGTACCTCGAGCGCAGTCGCTTGTTGGTTCCTGATTCGACCAATAAACATCGTTGAGGCTCAGAGAAAAAGAAAGGGTAAATGCAAGAATATGTATGTTAAATAAGGATGAACAGCTTGTCATCAACTTTACGATTTTCGCAGTTGCCACATATTACGAAATTCCTTGATATTATTAAGTAAAAGACAAATTAAACATTGTGTTTGCTTTAATAAAGTACCATAGAAAATATAGTAGTACTATATTTTCTATGATAAAGTACAATAGGGATAAGGGACGTTAAAGACAAGTAAAAAAATGGGTAAATAAGGTAATTAATACGTTTCCTGTTTTAAATAAGAGTACTTTAGAAATAAATGTGACAACACCGATCTACTCTTTTTCCGGTCATTGCACTTTGATTATTTCTAGCGTGTAGTATAATAAAAAAAGGCAACATATTTAAGTTCTTTGCAATGAGTTGACATGCATTAGTTGATTGAAAACATCTTAAACATGGAACGATTAGCGGTGGAAACTTTTTATCTGTATAAAATCAGTTCTAATCATTATTCATTTATATCCCAGTAAAGGAAAAACCTCGGGATGGGAAAAACAAAATATAGAAATTGCTTTTGACGTCGCACTGAGCATCTTTTATATAACCCTGATCCCTAACCTCACATAAAAGATATTACATTGCTTCATGTTAGCTCATTTGTTTTTTACTCATCAAATTACGCAAGATTAGCAAAGTAGCGATAATTTACTTAAAATAATATATGCAAAATGGCTGATAGATTGCTACAAATTATCCATTTCCGTTGTAAAATTAGTATTTTCCAATATATGCTGAGCACACGATGGTAGTAAACGTCAGATTTAACATCTCACGCATATGGTGCAGTATAAAATTAATAGATGACTCACTATGGGCTATCCCAAGGAGAAGTTAGTTAACTGTAGTAACACATCTCCTTTTTCTTTACAATACTAACAACATTTACAGGATTTTAATGGTAAAAAATTAAAATACAATCACCTTATTAACGTATCCAGTATCATCAATTACCGTATCCATAGCCTTAATCCTTGCATCTGATCAATTATAACGTAGTAATCCTTAAATCGACTTCCAGTAGTCACCAATTTATTTACAGTGATAAGCAAGGCATGCGTACATTGTCACTGGGTTTATACGTAGTAAGTTTTAAGCACAACCTTGATTGTTGTTTGTTTAAAACAAGGTGTTCTGAAATTAAAATCCACAGAAATCCTCAGCACTGATGGACACTCACAATCTCACTAGAGAAGTAGCACTGAGGTTTGGCCATCGGAACACCCGCTCAGTAAGTACACTGAGATAAGGTAGACATTTAGCAATCAACACAGCTCAGTGTAATCCGGCTTGACACTACAAAAATCATCCACTGCACACACTTTTGGTGTATCCCCATAGAAACACCATCATTTTAACACTATACGGATTGCAGCAAGAAAGTCACGGTGCATTTTTGAATATATGGCGGAGTGATACATTTCAAATCCGGAGAGAAGGTAAGATACCGCGCTGTAAGCACACAACTTGGGACTAGACTCGGAATACTTTGTGTGTGTCAGTGTCGGAGTTGTGACGTGAGCCACTACGTCAGACTTTCGTACTTGGAAGAGCGAGCGAGATCGACGCGGCAATTTATCGTTTAAATTTCAGGACGAATATTCCCTTCAAACTTTAGTAAATTCTAAGCGTGGCGCCCACAGTATGAATTCATGCAATAAAGGGACGAGCGTAGGAAAAAATAACTGTGTTCAACTGACTGAATTTTACGTTTGAATCATGGAATTAAAATAGATACGCACCTCGTTTGCTCAATTAGGACGTCATTCAAATCTCACTTACATATTACTAGTGTAATAAAGACAATGCAGCTGCAGTGATGTTGACTGATGATTAATAACGGATCAGTCAACAATAAGCGGTTCAAATCAATGTAAGAAAGAAATGTACCTGGTAATGACTGATTTAATATCAACACAATGAACTGCATAAGGGCTGGTTTAAAATTAAATTAAAATGCTTGGATACAAATGTGTCAACAGTTTCCAAGGCATTTAAAAAGAACTTTACTAAAGGTCATTATTTTTTATTGTGCAATGGGGTCTAAGAAAATCAAACCAATAAACTTTAAAGGGGATGAAATATTTTCTTCTTTATTGGTAACACTCTCATAATTAGTTCATGTAACTTGTGAACTTCTTGTAATGATTTCAATGGTAAAGTTGTTACCGTACATACATCCTTAATAGGTAGTTAATTAGTCCTTGCCAGACGTATGCCATTTTACAATACATAATTGATTTTCCATATTTAGAAAACATATATTATATTTTATCATTTTTTATGGTATACATGACTTTATAAGGATATCTATCAAGAGGTTTCTGGATGACATTTCTTCAATGTCTTCTTTTGTTTAAAGAAACCAGAAGTAAATCCACTTCGCTCCGCTGTCCACCAATGACATAATTTTATAAAGCGTTCTAATTGGATTCCTCGATATATGCGCCAAGTGCGTATATCAGATTATTAGTGCGTATTATTGTGCCAATATCAGATAATGCATGCTTATTTTTTTAATGGAAAAGAGTGTCATTAATAACGATACCTAACCGCAATTTGGTCTGGGCAAAGTATTCAAAATATCATGCAGTTGGGTGTTTGACATTAGTACCTACCTACCTTTTACTGCTTGGTAGTAGTTAACTATTCTGATAACTACATGATTTTTAACCGAACTTCCCACAGAATACCCATAAAGAATAGTTTTAATAGTACAACAGGGTGGCATATTTATCAAAACATTATGCCTGAATGGACGGGATCATTATACCAATTTAAGGGTTTGTTTACCTGCTACTACAATTCTTATCTTAAACTAATAAACACAAAAGTACTTAGAAGAAAATAAATTTTTAAGAACATTCAGCATTAATAGAAACGATACAAAAAACTTCATATAGTTTCGATAAACGAAAAACATGGCATTGAAGACAAAGTTATAGACATACCATTTTTGGCCAAAAAAAAAAGGGGTGATATACAAAAGCGCACTGTTTTTGAGACATAAGGCATTAAAAAGTAATAGGAGCAAAAACTCTCATATGAAGTGAAGTTTAGTTTATAAAACTTGTCATTTTTCCAGGGCCAGTTTTAAAATAAGTAGAAATTCTCTCATTAAAAACTTTGCAACACCTACCTCAACCGGAAAATAATAATTTATCACGAATATCTGGAAAAAATGCACATTTTAGATTAAAATTATCTTCAAATAATAACTATTTAATTTCAATTACAACTACAAAAAAGTAGCAAAAGTCAAATTAGGTTCACTCTAATCGTTGAAATTTTTAAAATTCCCCTCTTTTGTTTTTCCTCCAACTTATTCAGATTATTGTCACCACTCCACTGTGTCATACCTACTAGTTCATATTGATCTTTCAACTCAAGAGATCCGCTTTCGCCCTGGTGTTGAGCCAAGAAGACAAAGGTTGAACGTCCTTCTACTTTTCATTGGTATGATTAGTTGCTGCAAATTATACTTTTAGCTTCACAACATGACCAAAGTATTCAAGGTTAAGTCGCTTTATTATGGTCAAGAATTCGGTGGTTCTGTTCAATTCAGACGTATCTACATATCAACGTTGCGTACTCGATATGTTTGTAGAATCCCAAGTATTAGCTTATAAACCTCTTTAGGGATATTTCCATGCAGTAGCTTAAGGCAGCCCGCACACCAAGGACGCATCAAACATAAAACATGAAACATACGATATGAGGTAAATGTTGCATTCTGTATGACCGCGCACATATAAGCAGTAAAAGTTTTAAGCGATATCCAGTAGACAATGTCTTCTTCGAGTGAGGAAGATGTCATTGTAGCATGGCAATTTTTGCGAAAACGTAATAAAAGAGAAAAAAAGAGATTGCGTCGATATTGGATTCATCCCTTACTTACTACTGCACGGACAAAATTAATATTAAAAATTGGATCATCCGTCGACGACATTTCGGTCTCAATAATAAATAAACTCGTATAGTAAAATTAATTTTGCAAAATATAATTTAATTACCTCCTTGAACATGCGACAACTACTGCCATCAGACACGCATAGAATGTTGCATGCAGTATTGGTAGCGAGATAGATACCGCTGCCGCATAGGTGTACGAGGGTGGGATGAATACCTATACATTCGTTTAAGCGGCGCATGTCTACTTCCAGTAATTACCGCTTACCGCATGTTTCATGTTTTATGTTTGATGCATCCTTGGTGTGCGGGCTGCCTAAAGCTTGTAAAGTTGCAGATGTAAGACTTAATTTTTTTAGATTTAATATTGTCGAGTGGTTCCACTTGTATTCATCTTGATAAATACATTTTTATTTTTTCTAATCTTTAAGTAGGTACGTAGCCTCAATTTTTGTCCAATCCTCTGGCTAAGTAATATTCTAGGTATAATGCTATTTTTCAGAGTATTAGTATTTCTCCTACTATCCTACTGTCCAATTGCATAAATGTATATTTCTTAAATATTCAAATTCAATTACCAAAAATACAAAATTCATAACAAAAGATAACACTAACATAGTTCTCCACATGAAACCAAAACACTATACTGCACTCGACGCGCGTTTCCCCAACCAAATGAGCATCATCTGAGGATGATTAAAATTGTTCAGTTCAGTTTTAATCATCTCCAGATGATGTCAACTTGGTTGGCGAAACGCGCGCCCAGTGCAGTATAGTGTTTTGGTGTTATGTGGAAACTACGTCAGGGTTATCTACACACCAAAGGTTCCCAACCCCTTTCAACATAACAAAAGATACAATTTTGAATACAACTTATTCGAAATTATATACCTCATGTGCTTCGTACCCACCTTGATTTAACACAGGGATCTCTATTTTAGAAATAATTTCAACTCAGTCATAAACCAGCGACAGCGAGTTTTTCCTCGTATAAAGTTTAAGGGAAATCCACAAGAAAACCAGAGAGGATACTATATCTATTCTAGTGGCTCTGACGATTTATGGAGTACCATATATTACTTAAAGGACGATTTATAACTGCAAATCCAACTAGTTTTTGCAAGCTATTTCTATTTCTTGTAATACACATCTGGTTGTCTATAATACCACGCCAAAGGTAGAAAAATACAATACTTATTGTAAATAATTCACTGAATATATTTTCTAGATTGTCTATGATATTACATGTAATAATATAACATTATTACATGTATTTCCACCAATTCATATTGTGGAAGGTGGAATGCACATTTAATTAGACATTAAATTAATTGATGTTTTTATTTTAATACTTAAAAATGCTAGTAGTACGAATACTTAAATGTTGATGGCAACATGTTATTAAAGTGTTACACGGTCTTACTTGCAACTTGCAACATATGCACTACACAAAATATTATGTGCTCATAATAATAGCTTGTTTAAAGACACTGAATTTTTAGAGATCACAAGTCATACATTTCAGAAAAATTAATAACGTAAATCAAACTCATACACGTATTTTTTAGTGAGAAGATAGCATCCTTCAGACGTAGTTACACGGTGCATGGTTTGGCGAACCACCAACCACATACGTCCGTACATTCTGCTTGTAGAGTTATGACATTAATTACGCATTAACTATGAAGATTCCCAGCATGTAAATCAGTTGTCAGTATTTAGAAAGTTGGTTTTTAAAGTATCATACATTCTTACCTATTTCTATTCGGCGTTAAACTTCATGTTTGTTTGGTCAACATGTGGTCTGCTGGTTTGTATGTAACTCAAGATGTGTTTTGCGTGTATGCCGTGGGAGATAAATAGGTGGGGAGTTAAGAGATTATACGGTTTTCACTCAACGATTATCAGACCACGTGGCTAACGTGTTTAACTTTACGCCAGAAAAATTGGTAGTTTTACTTTCCGATTACTACGATAAGAACTGTCTTAATTTTTTTTTTAAATATATGGGTAAATTAAGGATCTTATGAGGCAAGTACCAATCACCTCCTCCACCTTAACCACACTACCAACCTATGAAATCTTAAGTAGCTATAGGTGGAAGCTTCTTTAGAACACAATAGAGGAACTGCCACAAGATCGGCAGATCTTAGTGCACTGACTAGGTTTTGTAGGATCGTATGACGAGCTATCTGTTAAAATTAAAATATGTTTAAGTACTATCAACATATTTTGACGTAACGGAAATTATCTTTGTATTTACATAGATTAATCTATATTAATAACCGCTGTAAAACATAAAAATACTAAAGTTAACAATTTCAATATACCAGATTTATGCTACATAGATTTTTTTATAATAAAATGTTTTGAAATTTTTTGATACTATCTATGCCGATAAAAATTTAGTAACTGTCTATACACAATGATAATAAAATTAGTTAAAGGGGTTGGAATCTTTGGTGTGAAGATAACACTGAAGTAGTTTTCCACATAACACCAAAACACTATACTGCACTCAAGTATAGTGTATAAGGTGCAGTATAGTGTTTTGGTGTTATGTGGAAAAGTACGTCAGTTAGTTAAACGTCTATTTTCTTTGAATATTTGACAGAAACTCTATTATTAAAAATAAATAAAATTAACTTACAGTTCCATATGATGTGTCTAAGAATTTTCTAATTTCACTACACATTCAAAATACACTAGCTCAAACAATAATATAATACAAAAATATGTTTGATGATAAACCATTAAAGACTTAATAAAATATTTTTATCAGGCTTAATAAGTAACAAAAACCACTCGTAACATATTCCCCAGTGATATATTTATCTCTAGCTTATCTGCCATTATCTCTATCGCCTACACCACATTATATCTGTGTTTGAGAGCATAATCAAATTCGTATATTACTAGTGAAAGTCCATTATAATAGACATATCGATGCCATCCAAAACACTCAACAGAAATGATTAAAATATCAAGCAATAATATGTGGGGATAATTTGTGTAATTTGAGTTGCAATTGAGAAAGCAACTCATTCTCAAAGTGCACATTTTTCCAATAGTTTCATTTTCATTCATCCAACTCTTAGAAATTGATTAAATTTAGCAAATGAAATAAACTGACTGTTTTAATGTCCATTAGAATTTTTCAATAATTCAGAATCAGGTAGCCAAGCAAGGTGTTTACCATTTGATAAAAGGTCTGTCGAAACAAACATCAAGAACTTTTCCTAAATTGTCGAAAAGGATGGGCCAATAAATTGCTTTTATTCAAAATATCTGAAGAATTGGATAGCTATTACTTAAAGTTCGAAACCAGTCCAAAACTCCTGTCGGAACTATCCCAATCATAGGCACTCCTGTAATAATTATAGAAGTTACAAATTAAGGATTTTTTAAAGCCCAAACAGATATTGTAATCTGGAATAAATAAATATTAAAAATGTTGCTATGACATCAACTTAATTGTTAGAATTACTGTGAACATAAAAGATGGCCTTGAAACTTTTCCACAGTATTCTAAATTAATTAATTAGTACTAACCTGTCTGACCTGTAGTGTCAACAAACGATAAAATGTACAACAAATTGACTGACTGCATACTTATCCTCAAATAGTAGATAATTGCCCGAGGGAAAGAGAAAATTTAAGAGAAGAAGGGAAATTTCCGTCCAGATTCACAAAATGTAGTAATAATTAATTTTAGTAAACCGCGACTATTCGAAAGGCCGACAAAAGTCGGATTTTACCCAGTAGCCTCCAGAATACTTAAAAGATGCTCTTCGATATGAGATGAGAGAGTTAGTTAGATATCTCGCAAAGCTATGATACAGTTCTTTGAGGAGCTATGGGGTGTGACATAGACATATAATAATAAAAAAAATTAAAATACCGGGGAAAATACAGTCCGAAAATTAAAATATTTTTGTTTTGCAAGTCAGTTCTTTGTATGTAGTTTATAGCTACTAAAATATCGGTGGTAACAGTATGAAGTTTTTAGACGAAATAAGTATAATTAATTTACTAACATTTTATACATCTTGACTTGAAACTGCCAATTTTGGTGAAAAAATAAATTGTTATTAGAAGGCCCTTAAAATCACCATTAAAATGAGGTATTTTCCACGTGTTTCAGGATTTTTCAAAGAAATAGACAGATATCGAGAAAATGAAGTTGGAACTTTTTAAATTAAACACCCTGGGATATAGCCAATACCTATCAGATAGACAGATACATAAAAATCGGTTTATTTTTCAGTGGTTTCGAATTAAGTACCTGCTTAGTTATTAAAAATTGTCATTTGGAAATCGGTATTATTACTATTAATTAAAGTTTGATTTAAGACTTTGCGGTGTACATTTAATAATTTATTAATTTTCATTCCATGTAGATTAAATATATATTTCTTGTTTGCCTTAACCTTGGTAACAAAATAGAGCAGGCTGAAATGAATATAAAAAAGGGGAATTGCAGATAATAATACGAAATGACCGTTATAAATAACCGTAGTTCGTTTAGCGACAGGGATAACTCGATCTTATCTTTATGTTGCATTAAATACTTACTCGGTTCACTATAAGCATATCATTAATATGAACAGGAGTATTATGGGTGACACATGATGGCATAATTAAACAAAGCCAAACTCTCCCAAAGCAAAGGGTGTCATTCTCCTCATAAACTTAAAAAATCTAAAAAAATTTGTTAATTTGTTTTCTCGAATGTCTATAAAACTAAGTATGCTAGGCAAGTTTAGCGCTAAACATGTTCACTTCGTTATTGCTTCAAATGTTATCACGTGGCAGTCTATGTACCAACCACAAAGTTGCTTTTACATATTAAAAAAAAAACGTTTTTTGTAAATTGATTAAGCTGTTGCTTTTGGATAGCCCTGTATGATTATACAGATCATGATCATGATCTGACATGATCAAATTTTACCATTTTCTCTGTACGGCTCCCTCTGACCTACGTATACATCTTCCGTTGTAGCCGTCAAGCCAGAGCTGTGACGTTGAACTTTAATTTCGCTTTTGGGAGACGATCGAAAACAAGAAGTCAGTTTGAATTAATTCATCGGGGAACCCTCCGACGACGATGACGACAGCGACCGAGTAGGGGCAGACGGTGTCCCGCATATGAGTTCCAGATGTCTCAACTCAGGTATAAAGGCTCGTTTACATGTCGAAATAGTTTGTTCATGTGACTTGTGCATTAAAATTTGCGCACATGAATTGAGTTGTATTTTCCATAAGTCCATATATGCACAATTTAAGTTATCTCCGTTAATGAAGTCAACGTAGGTATATTGTTTATTTTCTTAAGATGGAAAATATTGAACAGGCTACTTACTTCTCGAAGTCACTGGGCTTGTAGGTACATTAAAAAAAGAAGCACATATGCAAAAAAACTAAAAAATAGAAGTAATCATCCAAGGATTTAAAGAAAAATCATAGGAAATTATCCATCAGGGAAAAATAGAATGATCAAAAAATGGAATAAAACAACTTAACCGTTTCTTAAAAGACATTTATCACTAACAAGTTTAAAGATTATGACTGATTAAAAACAATTTGCTGCCTAGTTTTGAACTATTCAATGGGCCTTTTCCAGTAAATTGAATTTTACTATTTTATTAACATCAAACGTTATACTGGTACATAAGTAAAAGTAGAATCAACCCAATTTATTAAAGAATTGTAATTAAGCGAAGTTATCCAAGTACAAAGTGATCGGTCTTCATGAATCATTTCAAACTGCGCGGTTCACTGACATCACACTCCAGTAGCCAATAAAATGTAGACAAGTCAAAGAACGGCTCCACGTTGCCACATATAATTTTACTTTTCTCTTGGCAACGATTAAATTTACATTCTGGTAATTTTGAAAAGAAAATATTATGTATTTTTAGGTGAAACGGTAATTTTGAAATGAAAATATGTATTTTTAGGTGAAATATTCTCCATAAATTATTACTAAAGCAAATCAACATGATTATTTTACAATTTATCCCTTGACCAAAATAATTTTTAGGTATTTTTCGCTAAAGGTGACAACACTGCACAATCTATGCTAGAATCAACTAAATGATGATTTGATAACTTAGTTACTTAAGAAAGTTCATATTTGTGACGTAGAAATCGTTAACCATTTCACTGTCAACTCTTGGAAGGTTGTCTGAATCAGCCTTAAGATATCCCTCTTCATTTTTATTAATTTTAAATCAAATTAATCGAAACACAAAACGAAAGTTAGGTTAAGTACACTTCACTTGACAGAACACAAAATGCAGGGCAGCCAACAGACAACAACGTACTGGAGTATGACGTCAATGGCGCGTTATTTGAAATATATGGTAATTTTAACAATTTTTTCAAAATATACCTGGAGAAGAAAAAAAATTTAAGAAAATACTTTTTAGGCATAACTAAGTATATATTTTATAATAAGCGAATAAAAAAAAGATGTGGAAAAGGCCCGTTGACGCTGACTGCATGGTTGCTAACTGCCGTAGCAGTAGCATACCTAAGAATGTAAAGATCTTGTTGATGAAACTATATGAACATGTAAACGGGCCTTAAGAGTTGCTACTCTGATGTGTTGTCTGTCTGTCTGTCTGCCTGCCCTCCTTGCACCTGCTTAGGTGTCAGGCGAACCGCCATGGATATCGATGCACTTCTACATTCAGTACAGATTCGGTCGAATTACTGTTTAATTATGTAACCTATGTAGAAAGTAGAAACAATTTTTTTTCCGAATTGTTGCTGAACTTGATAGTCCATATTTACAGAAATGAAGTAAAAAAGCTTCAAGACGTGTTTCGCGAAACTAAAAAAATATTCTAAAGTAACACTGGCAGTTAGGCGAAATTAACATACTCGCGAAACAAGTCTAATTAATGTTCCCAGAATATAACAATAAATGGAAGATAAAAATGTATTAGTAGGTAATACTAATTATTATTATTAAGTATTTATCATCGACGATAGCCTGGTTTTTAGCAGACCATAATATTTCCCTAGTACATTCTCATTTTCTAAATAGATCAGGTTAGAAGGTTGCCAAAGGTAACTTGCTGCTGATCAGAGTACATTTAAGGTTTTCCGTCATATGGAAATACTTTGGAGTAGCGCAATTTGCGCCTTTGTTTGCCTTCTCTTAGTTACTAGAATTGCATCATAAAACATAATAAAACTTAGTTTAAAACTTAGCACTTTTCCTTCAAACACTATATAAACATATTTCTAAATAAAATTAATGTAGGTACTAGGTAGGCACATCTGATTTAATTTTAAGTTAAAATTTCTATCGCACGAGGGCATCTGCTACATTTGGGAAATTGTAAATTGGCTTGGTATTCATTCTCCTTGAAGAGATCGAAAATCTTTTAATCTCTCTGTATAAACACGATCTTATCATGGAAATCCGTCATTTCATCGCATACCACCTCGAATCAAATACGATCGAATTACTGTAACATTAATATTTTATGTTGAGAATAGGTTTTCAGTCTACGTGAAAAACAAACAACTACGTGAAAACAAATCTACGTCAGAAAAATGAAAAAACAAGAATGAAAAGATGGCTGAAATATGGTTAAGTTTCTTTCTTTTGAAATGGAGAATTTACCACAGTGTACCTACTTACACTTACGACATATACAGGGTGGGCCATTAGTGTGTATGCGGACCACACCACCAACACCGTTACAGTTAGAAAAATAAATTTTATTTAAGCCCACCAAGTATGGTATCGTTAGAAAGCTGAAAAGGAGCTCTTTAAGGCGACATGATAATATACAGGGTGTTCCATTTAAAATTTTGAAGTAAAATTACGATATGCGAAATGTATCACCCTGTATAGCAAATGTAACTTTTTGTTAAATTGTTATATTTTCTTGAATAAAGACATATTCTTAATTTATCTTATGAGAAAATGGAAGTTATATCTCATTTAATTGGAGAGCTACAATAATGCGAAGTAACGACCTTTTTCATAGAAAACTTGCAACAACGTCGCCACGTGTAAATTTAGATATATTAAGTGCTATATTAGATTGTTCAGAAAAGTACGCTTAATTCAAAAATCTAAAAATATATAGGGTGTTCCACTTAAAAAAATGTATGTTCGGTTTGGCATTTTAATATTAAACACCTTGTATGTGCCAAAATAATTTTAAAATATGCACGCCACTGGCATCTTACTTCGTACCAAAAATTATTATTATAACTTTAACGGTTTAGGTGGTATATGGTCCGCATACGCACTAATGGCCCACCCTGTATACATACACAGGCGTTATTCAAGAAGTGGGTGATCTGATCATTATTGTTTGTAACAAATGAAAAGCCAAATATTTACATTTCCAATTTCAATTTCAAATTATTTTAACCGTGAACTTCAACAAACAATAAATTCAAATGTAAGCAATGGAATTCAAATAAATACATTTCATTTTGAAGGATTCGCTTGTAAGGTCATGGTACACTTCAATACTCTTTACTGTTTGGGATATCTAGAATTTTAGAATTTTCCTCATATCATGCGAAAAAGTTGTATGGAGTGTCTAATACCTAATGTTTCTATTACTAGATGCACATGTTAGATTAAATCCAAAAGTGATTCCTAATTTTAGACAAATATAAAATACTCCTCTTTTTCATCTGAAGGTACACGGTAGGGGAAGACTCGATACTGTGTACTTACCTAGAAAAATGTGTGGAGAAGAACATTATGAAAAATAAACTTAAATAATGAAAGCAAACTCAAAATAATTAAACTCGCAATGAAATTAGGTAACGAAATCATTAAGTAATGAAAAGGATAAGGCAAAATAATGAACAATATAGTAATGTATATACAAATAAACGTGGCCACAATAATATCTAAATAAAAATAAAGACAACATTCTCAAGTTCTACATCAAGACTTCATAAATTACAAAAAATGCCAACAATGATACTATTTGCAAATGTGACTGCATATGCCATAAGTCGAGCGTAAATAGCATACATTTTTATCGTGTTTTATCATATGCATTATTTTTGCTTTTGAATTTAAAAGAAACATAATGAATTTAATTATTATGAAAGATTATATGTTTATCAAACATCTGTTGTTTTCAGATTGTATAAAATTCTGCCAAAGTTCATGATAATAATGTATTTTACTTTATTTAAGGTTTTTAAATACTTAAGTGTTAAAATCTATCCAATTCATAAGATGTATGCAATTTTATCACTTTCATATGTGATTGTTTACATAACTGTTTACATCTTTATCGTAAACATCAATCACACTGAATAATCAATAACGAGATAAACCATGATAATTTAAGTTATCTTGCACTACACAAAGGCATAATAATTACCGGGATATCAAAAATTATCTTGGTCAAGGGTGGTTGTGGAATGTAAAATGTACTTTAAATTTGAAATAATGATGTCACTGTCACACTGACATCATCAATAACCTACAAATTTCATACCTATTTATTTCAGTTGTAAAACAATAATGAACTACAAATTATGAAATAACGGTTTTAGTAACAAGAAAAACTAAATTACAGTAATTGTTGGAAATGTCCCCCGTTTTGTTCAATGCACAAGTTGACGCGCCTCCTCATGCTGTGAAAAGCGTTTTGCAGCATTTCTGGCGTTATGGTTGCACATTGCTGAACAATTCTTTGTTGCAGTTCTTGCAAATTATTTACCGGAGTTGCGAAAATATTGTTTTTTAAGTAAGGAAATATAAAATAATCCATAAATTTCAAACAAGGTGATCTCGGAGGAAACTCAACTTCTGTATGCAAACTTATCAGCCGGTCATCAAAAAACTCGCGGAGGAAAGCAATATTTTCTCGTGTAGTATGTGCTGTTGCACTGTCATGCTGGAAATAACCGTACCGAAGTTCATCATCGTTTAACTGTTGCACAAATTTAGCCAAAAAGTTGTGTCTGTACCTTTCTGCGTTGACGGTGAAATCGAAAAAAATTGGCCCAATTATTCTTCTGCGAGAAATTGCCATCCAAACACCAATTTTTTGAGCATGTAGTGGCGATTCAGTAAAAACATGAGGGTTATCATTGCTCCACATTCGCATATTTTGAGAATTGATGTATCCCGAAAGGTGAAACCACGCTTCGTCAGAAAGAAAAGTTAAGTCCAGAAGATCGTCATTCATTACATTATTGACAAACCAATGGCAGTAAGCAAGGCGTCTGGGGTGGTCTGCGGGCAGAAGAGCTTGATGTGCTTGTATCTTATATGGATGCATGTTCAAGTCTTTCTTTAAAATCTTATGACATGTTCTACAAGAAAGTCCAATTTCCTGAGAAAGACGTTTCAAAGGTTTTGCAGGCTCCTCTTCCATACGTTGACGAACGTCATTGACAACTTCTTCTGTACGAACTCTTGGTCTACCAGCACCTTTTTTATGAGTCACACAACCAGTTTCGCGAAACACTTCAACACAATTTGTAAGGCACGCATAAAAATTGTCCGGTAATATAGCTACGTTTGGAAGTGCTCTCGAAAATTGTCCAAACACAAACGTCGACTGTATTGCCAATTTCCATTAACTAGCGCACCCGTTCGAAAATAGGCTTCAATCATGAAAATTTTGTGCTGTGTGGTAAGAGGCATGATTCAAAAACTGGATTAGAAAATTTCAGCACAATGACTTGACAGATTCTGACACAACAAAACATATTAAAAAATTTAAAGTAAGACACACGTTTTACATTCCACAACCACCCTTGACCAAGATGATTTTTGATATCCCGGTATAATAAAACTGCAGCATGTAAATTCTCAAACATTTGGCTGTATGATGTAATTTACAATAACTATTTTTTATGTTAAACGGGAACTAAAAAAATATGAATAATTACTTATTTATCGTTAAAGAGAAAGTATTAATTTATACATATTTAGCATGTCCGTATGCCAGAATGCAGGATCCATTAAAACTATTTTTATGCAATTTTTAAATATTTTTTATGCAAAGTAATTGACTCAAGACAAGTGGAGACATGTTTTTTATATGCATTTTCACCACATTAACCAGTGGCGGATATGGGAGCGGGGCTTTAATTTAAGTACTTATTTTCCAGTAGCGTGTCCAAAAATTCCTTATTTTTGTCACAGCAGAGAAATGTATTTTTATTTTGCTTTGATTTATTTTTTGTTCATTATATTAATATTCTAATAGATTTTTTATAGGACTCCTCTATTTTTTATAAGACACCTCTATTCTTGACATCATTCATCAATCGTTACGTATTCGTGTGAATGTAAGAAAAAAAACAAGTCTAGGAGAGTAAACGGATCTGTGAAAATCGAAACAAGCTTTGGGCCATAGGTAGGTACCCTTTTTAATTTTGCATTTATGGGCTATTTCTAAATCATTGTTCATCTACTTTTGCTTGAACTTTTATGGCAGTGGTATTGTAAAAGCCTTTAAAGGTCTTAAATAATATAAATCACTTCGTAAGTCAAAAATAATTTTCGCCATTTCAAAAGACAGGTATTTAAACCGGGTGGAATAGGAAAGTAAGTGGATGTAGCTCGCCACTTTACCACATTTATTATATAACATATGATAACTAATTTTGGCAAGTAAGGGCAATATGGAAGTGACCAACCATTTCCGGTTTACCCGCAAGAAGTGGTTGGTTGTTACCGCAACTTTTTAGTTTGGTAGAAAGCCATTTTTATGTATATAACTGAATAGTAACAGATATTTGCCTAATATTATCGCATTAAAAATAATATGATATATAGGCTACAAGAAATGTTAATGGGTTAAATGGTTTGATTAATAATAATTTCTTAGTTTAATTTATTTGCGTAAATACCTACTTAAATAAGTTGAAGAAGCAAACAATTGAAGAAAGCCAATTAATAATATAAAAAAATAATATACAAATAAAATTACTACATATTATTTGTTTGTTAGACAATATCTTACAACTATCACTAATGAAAGTGCTATACCTACATGTGAAGTGATAAGAGGTAGGTACAGAATTATCAAGATTTAACAAAAATAATTACGATAATTATATTCTTTAAAACTTCTTATCTCCAGTAACATAAATTCTTTAGACGTTTTCAAGTAGCAAACTGTTTACAGGAAATTATTCCATTTATACAGATAATGACCGATTTATCTTTAAGTAGATAAAACCAAGTGAAAGTGGAACCAGTATAGATTTTTCTGCGGTAACTTAAGGCAAAGTAAATGAAAATTACTTTGCCTTAAGGGCAAAACCAGGGCAATAACACCGGAAATGTTACGCAATATAAGGGACGAAATCTATCACAGATTAGGATGTTGCCAACAAGTGAATGGTGCACATTTTCAGCAATTGCCACGTTTAAAAGTAATTAAACTTAACAATTACATTTTAATAACCTCTTGAAAAATATTAAATGTGATCACTACGCTCGATTCGTATTTCTGTCACTTTTCCAATGAGGGGTCACACGCCGTTGCATTTGAAAAAACGTTGGGGGTGGTTTCCGCTTTTCTTGAAGGGCTATATTTCCCATATTGCTTGGAAAAGGTAGAGGAAAGTAGTCAAATTTCGGACAGGTTCTCATTTTCGGATACCCGCATAATTCTACAAATTATCGCTATGTTAAAGACAATTTCATTACTGTTGTGCATATTTGGTTGCACATTAATAATATGCAATGCAAAAATTATGTGAAGATATATTATAATAAATGAAGTCATACCAAAATTTTGTTAAATTATGTTTAATTACGTATTATATGGCTGATTTAGAGAACTTATCCGAAATTAGGCTACTTTTCTCTATAGGTACATTCAAACGTTGATATATCTCGGAAATTATTCAGCTCCCCGCAGTAGGGAATTTATTCCAGTTAAAGTCTCCACCCTGTTTAAAGTTTAAATGGGAAAATAAAGATGTGTAAAATTTTATGAAAGAATGTTAAATATGCAAGTAAAAGTATTATATAGTTTATCGCCTTCATAACAATAAACAGACGCTATTGTTTACACACTGGAGGTTTCGGAAAGGGAACAATGGCGGTCTCGAGTAGTTTACATCATTCAAGCGCTTCATTTTGTAACTCGAAAATATTTGTTTAAAGTTTCGTCTGGAGATAACTATGAACTATAGTGTTTCAAAAATGTAAATAGTTTTTCAGCGGAAATGCATTAGTTTCTCATTTCAAGATCTTTGTTTACAAAATACACCGTAACTACGTTACAGCTTTTGATTATATACACATACTAATATCTGATATAATGGCAAGTAGATTGAATAGTTAATAAAATTAATGAAATACATACAAAACTACTTGTAAATGTTTTTGTCAATATTTTATGTACCTACTTATGTAATTAATGTATTTATAAAAGTTTCATGGGTATTATCTTACTAAACTTTTACTTCAACCATGTAACTTGCAAAAGGTAAAATCGAGGATAAGATATATTTTTAAAATGTTTTACTGTGACTATAAAATATTGACTAATAGTCTTTTATCATCATAGTGGGGTACTAAAATAACTTCAGATAAATAGAAGCAAAGATTTTCTGAGATATCTAAACCCATACTTAAACTAGCTCATTAGATTTGCTCTAAGCACTCTAGATTGTGAGATGCGGTAAACAACTTTTTTCTTTCTAAAGAACGCCATATTGGATTTTTATGTCATCAGACGAAGCGTTTTATACTCTTTACAACGATGTATTATATGCCGTACTAAAATTTTGAGAAAAATAGGAGAAATCGGCAAATAATTGCATTTTAGTAGGTAGATTTTATAGTTGGCTAGTTTTATACTTATTCTAGGAAATACAAAATTTATACTTAATGCATTAACAAATGGAATTTTATGATAATTATATTGGACGAGGATAATGGAAAATGATGCTCCACATAATTCTAGAGCCGTCCAATATTACTTAAACAATAGATTTCCACAAAAGTGGATTATTTAACACTTTTAATTATTTTTTATTGGGGTATATAAAAGACAAGGTATTTGGGACAATTTACAATAATGTGGAAATTATCTACCTGAAACATATTTAATGCGGCCATTCAAAATATTTCTAGGAGGGATAGATTATGTTCAAATAACCACCGCAGACATGTTGAACATTTGCTATAGTTGCCCATTTGTATAAGATTACCTAAATAATAGATTTACACAAAAGTTGATTATTTAGCCCTTTTGACTAGTTTTTATGGGGGTATATACAAATTATGGAAATTATCTACCTGAAACATATTTAATGCGGCCATTCAAAATATTTCTAGGAGGGATAGATTATGTTCAAATAATCACGGCAGACACTTTGAACATTTGCTATAGTTACCCAGTTGTATGACCAGTACCTAAATAAAGAGTAGATGGAATGGATTATCACGCTGGAACAATAAAATTATCATAAAATTCCATTCGTTAATGCATGAAGTACAAAAACTATAAAATGTATATAATTTTTTTATTTCTTCCTATTTTCAAAATTTTAATACGGCATATATCGTTGTAAAGAGAATACAACTCTTCATCTGTTGACATAACAATCCAATATGGCGTTCATAAGAAATAAAAAAAGTTGATTATCGCATCTCAAATCTAAAGTGCTTAGTAACAAAAGTTAAATGTACTGAAGTGTTAAAAATGTATGAGAGACAAGAATGACAACACTATAATTTGAATACAGGTATTTTAATAATAAATGTTCTAGCTATATTAAAGATATATAGGTATTAATCGAAGTACTAATATTAATAAAAAATATGTCGCATTTTTTTAAACGAACGAAAATCTTAAAAATCAAATTTTAATAAAAAATAATACAAAAATTAAATTAATAAATTATTGACGAAACTAATCCCAAAACATCAAAGTCCTCCTTGTTCAACGTAGTAAAGTGATTTCTATCATAACTTAACATAACAGGGAGTCCTTAATCGGCAATATGCCAACACAAAGCAGGTATAAAAACTAAAATATACAAACCTGGGGGATGGTCCCATATTATCCTAACCTAAAAACAACCGTCCCAGCTGACGACTTGTTGCTAGGACTAGAATTTGCATCGCCCAGATCCACCGGAATAACGTCGAAAACATAACAACGCATAATTACACTTGTAGCGTGCTCAGTATTTTGAATAATTCACCGAAAAACACTACAAAACACTTAAATCGGCATCGGAAACTCTAAAACTAGGGGTGTAGTGTGCAAGTCGGGCGATTCTATGTCAGCGCCCATCAAGATAAAAACTGAAAACGAAGACGGAATCAGGAATATTCAGGGGTGGAAGAAAGAGGGTTGCCCTTTATGGCCAACCGAACCGTGTTCATGCTGGGCTACTCCATTTACTTCATACAGGGTGGCCCATTTTCGATAGTTTAAAAGTAAAAGTACCCCTCGAAGCACCTTTATGCCAAAAATACAGAAAAAAAAACGTTGTTTGCATATAAACCTTGTAAAACATTAAAGCTGTTAGAATTACTTCATGAATGGCTACTCTGCAATGATTTTTAAAAGTATGCATGCAAAAATGTGATTTTCTGGTGTACAGAAGATAATAATCACACGGTAAGTATAAACGACTGACGAGGGGTGACCACTAACCAATTTCATACGATTATATGCGATTCTTGCTAAGCAATACGCTAAATACTGGCGGCACGCACAACTAACGCATGTGACTTTGGTTCAGTTTTGCGTATGTATGTCTATTGTGAATTTTGAAATATCCGTTGTTATATTAGTTAATTGCTTTAATTAGATATGAATCATTATTGTTGTGAGCGTCATTGTTCCTCTTGGATTAAGAAAAACCCCGAGATCAGTTTCATACTTTTCCAAAAGCGGGAAAATCTGAAGCTATCGTGGAAACTATAAGTTGGGCATTAAAGAGTTACAGGAGACAAGTATGGATAAAGAAGCTAAAGAACGCAAAGTAGAGTGTGTGCTCTTTACTTTTCTCCAAGAATCACTATTTTCATAAAGGTATGTATGCCGATGCCGTATGTCCAATAAAGGATTTGACATATTTTGAGGTTAAGTTTCATTTTCAGATTGAACGCTCGAAAAATATTGAAATATATTTTAATTTTATATCGCTACTTACCCCTTTCAAAATAGTTTTACAAGCTTTTTACCTGGTTTAAAGTTCTCTACAACAAATCTTTGATGAATACAATTTTAAACGTCAGTGTCAGGGAACGTAGGTTAGTATAGGTTACTGCCGTTTTGGCGCTTTGATCTTAAAATGAATCGCGTATAGAAAAATCATAATGTGGCGATAGTGACCATTGTTTTATTTTGAAAATAAAGACTGTACGAGGTAGCCAGTTTAGATTATATCATTTCAGTGACTTCCCTAACCTATTTCCTTACGGATTTTTTTTTGACTGCCTATTATTTTGTTTTATAGAAAAATTCATGCAGAAATAGATCACATGGGCTCAAATTAGCTGTGCAACCAATAAACAAACAATAATATTGTGCTCTTACGCCTGACCTCTCCTCTTCAAGACCTTGTTGACTTGTACTTTATCAATATTTTGATAAAGTACTAACTGCTAAAGAACATTTGAGTGTTGACTTGAAAATGGACCTTAACAATAGATGACTAGAAGTCTACCAAGATTTCTAGGTTCGGGAAGCTGTAGGTCTATCAAACAGACATGCAAAATGCAATTTTTAAAATAGCATTAAAAAGAGTACAAATTATAATAGCGACTTTACCAAATTGTAAATTAAGCAACACTTAGTAGCTACTAACAAAATGGTAAAATGCTGTATGAAGTATTTTTTAATATACTTTTTTAGTATAGTGGCCCCAATAGCGCGTTCTCTTTAAAATTCTCGAAAATGGATCACCCTGTAATCTGTATGTTTATGACGATGAAAAGAGGCTGCTTTCTTTTCCGATCTGAACTTCCTCCAGGTGCACTGCGGGCTGTTGGGAAAGGGGTACTTATAATTTACTTAATTTAATTCGTAGTGAGGTAGTAACTGTTGCTTAATCACTTAATACCAATTCAGTTTTACTAATGTATTGTCACAAGGTACATTTTTCGTTACTTTAAAAATGTGTAATATAGTAGATAAATTCTATCTACCCTACAACTATTAAGTTAAGCTTGAACAATGTTAGGTAATTTTATATTTCAAAATTGGATTGTAGTATATTCTGAAAAGTGACTATTTCTCTGTCCGGTCAGATAAAATGGTAAACATCCGTTTAGTCTATCAGATATCCGACCAGTAGGACAAATCCATATTATTTAATAGGTTAAGGGGCGTTTGCAAGAGCTTGTCGAGAAACAGTAAAAAATATGTGCACCAGACTAAACTTAGGCAATCGAAACATTTACTGAAAATACAATCAGCCACAAAAATTAGCCACAGTCACAGAGTAGGTAAACATTTTGTGCCACAGTGTTGGCATGATCAATACATCTATCCAGCGAAAGAATAGCCAATCTATGTGAAGCCTGACTAGGCTCTACTACTTGTAAACAAAAGTAGGTTTGTGGATGCGTAAATTATTAGTGCAAAGAACTACTCTCCATCGTAGCAAATGACTGATAGACCTGGTCAAACGTAATGTAAATTTTGTATTGTGTAAGTCCAGCAGATATATGGATAATAATTAACCGTAATTATTACGGTTTTAACATTTTGTTAAATATTCAATAAATTTCTGTAAGCGAAAAAATGGAAAACAGAAATGGCAGTGATAACGCGGTATTACGTTTTGAGTGGGTAAGTAGTTGATCAACGTGTTGAACATGTGACACATGTTGACATGTGATATTTAATTCACATTAGTATACTATCATTTTTTATATTGATTCAGAGTTGTCTCAGAATCTATCTAAACAGGCAAATATGTATGTAGTTACATTTTCAGGAACTTTTTTACATTTAGAAGCATTTTGTGTGATGTGAACGATAAGCAGCTCGATAAGATGCCATACGTTATTGTTACTAATATTAACTGCTAAGGCAATTATGTTGCATTTTAAAAAATACATGACTATCAATAAATGAAGGATTTATATATACTGTTTTAATTAAATACCCACCTTAAAAATAAATACTGTTTACATCGACACTTTTTTTTTATCACGACGACGCGATTACGAGACAAGGATTCAACGTGGGGCAATTGTGGGGCACCGTTCGTTCGTCAGTTGTTTTCATTCCCAAAGTATATTAGTAATAGTAACAGCATAGACTATTAGTCTATGGGAATAGTATGATGCTTAACACTACTAGCATGGTAAAAAGGTTTTTTCTGGCGGACAGAAGGATATGACTGGCGAGTCGTAAACGAGCCTGTCACCTTCTGGAGTCTGTAAAAACACTTACCTTGCGTGTATTGTTATATATTTTATTTGTTATTCATTTGTGAATATATTAGATAGATATTCAAATTTCGATTGCAAAAAAATCCTCAAATAATTTTTCGTAAGCCTTGGAAGCCCTACCGTGACTACATACGTTGTTTATTTATTTTAGCGAAATGTGCCAGAAGCAATTTTAAGGAAGCCACCAGCGTAGCTGCCACAAAAATCATCTTCAAGGTACGAGCGTACGACCTCAAAAACTGGCAGAAAAAATGGTGTAATTGGTTAGTTTATTCCATGAATAAATTATCTGTTAGATCCAGTCCGAATACATTATGGGCAAGATGGTCTATGCTAAAAAGTTGTTTAGAAATCAAGAAAAATGTTCAAGTTCGCAGGTTTATTTTTTATTTAAAATTTGTAGATTTCAAAAGATAATTGCATTTCTTAAACGAAAGAATGAGCGGTATATTCCAAAAAAGGCCAAGGTTCTAACTAAAGAAGAGGTTGAACGATGTATATTGAACGCTCCTGATGACCATTGGTCGCATGCGAAAATTGTAACAATATTTGGGATTTTTGGTTGTTGATGTGATGAACGTCTTACCCTGACCATATGAATGACGTAGCAGATATGGGCAAATACGCAATTGTGACATTGCGACAAACAAAAAAAAAATAACCGATGATGACTGCAGATTTCGAGCCTTCCATGTTGTATAGAAAAGCTTACGATTTTTTTAACATATCGAAATGGAAAGTGCATTTCCCTTAATGCTGGTCAGCATACTATTGGTGCTGTCCCAAAGCAAATTGCGAAATATTTAGATTTAAAACAACCAGAGTTATATACCGGTCATTATTTTCGCCAATATAAGGCAACTATATCCTTGTGGATGTGGGTGGAGATATTTTATCACTAAAACGTACAGGGGGTTGGAAATCCAGCGAAATTGCCACGAGTAATGTCGATGATTCCATTAATAACAAAATCGAAATGTTGAAAAATACATAGTAAAGACATACATTACAATACATTTACATAGTAAAGAGTCGACAAATGATATGCCGTTCTCTTCTACTTAAGCAGTATCTGCATCAACAGATAGTTCACTTTCAACTATTTCATCGTCCAAATTTTGTATTACCGGAAATAACAGTTGTACCTACCTACCATGACCTTTAACCTCGCCTTTAACGTATATGATACAAATAATACACAATAATTGTCTAATGTAAATAATGCTACTAACTTGTAAAACTGACAGGTAACTTGTAAAAATTTTACAAGTTAGCAGCTTGTAAAAATAAACTTTCTTAATTAATACGGTGCTTTGATAAATTAATGTTTACAAATGAGTAACAAATAAAATTGTAATTCAGTCTGTGCACATTCAAATCGCTAAACTTTTTCTTATTCACAATTAACAAGTTAGTTACATCGTGATTCTTGAGTTACTTACTTAGTAGCGATTAATCCCTTGGATTTAGTTTGAACCCGTAGCATTATAGCTTAAAGGCTTCTTATACCACGTTCCTAATGGCTTATTGATCACACTCGACAAATGAAGAACGTAATAAAGCACGCTTCTAAAATTATACTGAATCGTTTACTTTTATCAATTATGAGTGTGGTTGATCGCATTTTGTTTATGTATCTTCGAATTAACATTACTGGAAAGGTTAACAACTAGTATAATTCTAAAAACATTAACAATAGGTACCGAATATTAAGCAGTAGGTATTGTTATATACCTTGCCTTGTTATTTTGATAATCTAATAAAATAAGTATTACTAGAAAATTAAAGCCGTATTATAAGTCTGGGTGTAAGCTATATGCTGAAAATCATTAATAGTGTTACAACCTTAAAATCTTAAAGTGGAAGGCCTTATAAATTTCTTTTTGACTTTTGTTAAATTTCGTTCATTTTTTCTCTTCCAAACCTCTTCTCTGTACCATCTACCTATATAGTTGAAATGTTTGGTTTTTTGCTAGTTAAATGTATAAATAAATCTACAGCATTACCTAGAGAGCCTCCTTGATACGGGCGAGGATACGAGGCATCTACTGACAATGCAACTTATACATTTTTTAAATTAATTTATTAAATCTAGAATCTGTCACTGTTTTAGTAGGTAATCGCCAATAGAGCAAAGAGTACGCCGAATGCTTTTGTATGCAACTGATACGTGAGTAACTAATACAAAATATCAATATGGTGAATGTCATTGGCCATTTGTGATGCCATCATTGCCAACTCTCGTGCTCTGCCATCCAGTAGACCCAGTGGTGCTACTGCACTTTCTTTCTCATTTGGGGACGGTTCACTAAACATCAACCAGTCGGACGAGCAGAGCAAAACATATTCGCACCGCCTAAACATTTGCTAAGCAAGCATTCTTGTTGTTTGTCTTGCCAGCTTAATTGATGTTTGATGTTGATTGATGCGGTGAGTTGCCAAGCACCGACTCTTCTAACAAACCATAACTTTAGTGCAACCGGATTTATAATCGTATTTAGGAGAATACGGAAATTATATACGATACTACGAAAAGTTAATAAGAAAATGATGCAAAGATGGCACTAAAGTGGCCTACAGAAGAATATGCCTCCCTTCTCTCGCAAAAGTCTCTGACTTCGAACTAATCATTGCGTAATTAGAAGACGGGATAGAGATATTGTAAGTTTTATACGAATTTCCATCATTTGGCGGCTATACCTAATATGTAATTACCGCAATAAGATAAGGTTTAAAAACAAGACAAGTCAACAAATCTTATCTTAGATAATGTAAAAATATTTCCTTTTGTTACGTATTTTGCAATAAACTGGTCAAATACCTAAGGTGAATATTTTATTAAAAATTATATCAGTAAATTATGATTTGCACAAAGTTGTAACTTAATACCCTTACTTTTTTATAAAAATAACGAATGATTAAAAATGTGTTACATTTTTACCTCATATAAAAATGTGTTACCATATGAAGCTCGTAAATATTGCAAAATCATGCATAGACATTACACGATATATGTATTAGAAAAACCCAAAGAAACTTGCACAATGCTATTTGACGAGATTTTTTTAATTGGAAAAATTATCTCACAAGTCATAAGACAACCTTACTCAAACTAGCTATCGGACATATTTTGCAAAGTGTATTGACTGCACACAACATTTAATTATTCAGAACATACTACATGTAGGTATCTACCTTAGCTCTTTGATGCGATACCGACAGAGTTAATCCCTATGCGTCAAACTTTGATTACAGAAATATTTGAATACAATCCAAAATGATTTGCAACACAGTCGTCAACTACAGTGACTATACCATGTCAGTTGCTCAACGGGAAGTTAAGAAATGTTGATTTTAATCCATGCAAAAGAGAACCTAAATAATCGAATAAAAGAGAGGCTAGAAATTAATGAGGTTAAGCAGACTTGAAATCTTAATATCTAATGATATACCTATAAAGAAAAACTATAAGAACAATGAGAATTCTTGTTTGGCCAATTTAAGAGTTCCACCAATACTTCTCCCATTTCTCCCTATATTCGACGGAAGGGAGCATTCCATTCGGAAGTACATCCCAAATTTATATCTGCAAGATTATTTGTTGGTATCTATTTTGAAAGCATATTATATGGGTGTAGTTGATAAAAGACATAATTGTGAAAGTGCAGCAATTCTTTTACTTCTTTTTATAAGTAGTAAGTAGTATAGCTATGCGCGTTCTGGAACACTCGATAGCATATGTCCATCAGAAGTGATCAAAGATGAGGGGTCCCTTCCCGTACCGTACTCGGATACGTAGATAACCTCAAGTTCTCAGGTGTACGTAAAAATGTAAATATCAGTTCCATGGCCTGGTTGAATATTTGTGCATAATATGTCACTTCAATGTGAAATTTGTGGTTTCTTATATCCGTTTCAGTCTAGTCCAATTTTTTACATTTAAATGTATCTTGTACTCCTATGTAGTAACAAAATCTCAGTCTTGATACTTTTAAATGTTTACAGTTTAAAATTAATACGTATATATTTAATGTCAGCAAACTGTCGAATATAAATTAGCCGATTTCAGGGTTTATTGTAAAGTAATGAGACAAAGAGATTTATTGGTTCACTTGTTTTATTTAATGATCTTTCTACATTTTTGTTATATGTGTCATTTATTTATACAAGCTAACATTTATAGAAATTGATCAATTTCGAGATACCTAATCATTTATTCTAATGTGAATGTGAAAAGTTTGGGACTGAACTGATGAATTTAAATTGTTTTCCCCATTTAAACAAACCATACTCGTTCTCTCTTTTTGTCAGGCGGTATCTTTTCATCACTTCTAAAATTGAAATGGATACTGACTCAGAAATGGACTTTATGATAAATTCAATAATTTCTTACTAACTAACAGTTAAGAATGGTGCATTACGTGCGTCAAGAAATGTGGGTGTATATTCAAGGGAAATTTACAAGAAATAATCAGGCGGAATTTAAGAAGATAATATGATAAGAACTGGGAAAAACTGCCGAAGAAGAAAGTTAAGTGCATCTTCAGATGTCATTAATAAACAAATTGCAGCCTGCGAAGTACATATAAGAATGGGTGAGGAACTAGCAAAGATTAGGGAATAATTAATGAGGAATTGGGAAGAACTTTAAAAGACGTAGCGATGAAGGAATTTAGGAGGAGCTGAAGAAATTGAAATAGAGTTTGGAAGGAATTGAACAGTCTAACGCGAAGTGTGACATGATGATGACCACATTTTTTGTTACCTACTTAAGGATTAAATAAAAAGAATTAAAAACGTTTTCTCAATTTGATAGATCCGCGCCGTTTGTTATAAGGCTTGTTATATTTTAAGAGCCATACTTGATTGATTTAAATCTTTGCTTGTACCCACCTGTTTAGGAAAATAGATAAAAGCTCCTGACTGAGATGTCAAAAAGCTATACACTGATTGATCCAATACTTGAGCAACGGCACTGCAGGAATTTAGAAACAAAATGCAAATTGCAGATTGTATTCCCCACAGAAGGTTTGTATTTCCATTCCTATTTTCAATTAGGCCAGTTGCCGTCTTCTATTGATTCGCTTCGAGTTAAATTGGAAATTCCCTCGAGACTTTCATAGACTCGGATATATAATTCACCCAGGACACGAACGAAACCTTAGCACGAGAGGATCAATTATGAAAACACAAAAAGGAATATCTGAGGGAATATCTAAATAGTATAAGTAGGTAACGGGATAATTCTTCCTCTGCTATTAACGAGTAGTTTACTACAGAAAAGCAACAAGACAAGGTCTCATGACGTCAATCGTTACTAGCTGACAATGACAAGAAGTTTAGTATAATATTATTATAGCAGCACACCGGTAGGCAAACAGAATCCTTGGCCCCATTCAAAAATCCTTCCTCGCCACCGCACAGATGCAATTATTATTATTGTAGCAGGTAACGTCAAACTTATCGGAAACAAAAGAGGAACATCTGTCAAATGCTTTCTAGGTTACTTTTAAATTTCTGGAAAAAGTTATTACGAGTATGCAGGGCACTCAAGTAATGTATGCCTACGTTTTTGTTTTAACGCGGAAGTAAAAAGAGCGTTGAATGTCTATCAGTAAAATGAAACGTAACCGTGAGTGTTAGAGGTAAAATAAATGTAAAATAAAAAAATGGATACTCTACCGATAGTAAATCAACTGTCATCTTACCGAGGAGGTCTCTTCATTTATATAGCGAAGTGACAATGTAATCCAGTCTTATTCCATCGTAAAAATCCACTGTTTCTTTCAACACAACACTATGCAAACCACTTGTTGTCATTTAATTGTTATATTTAAGCGACCGATACTCAAGTATACTCCATTATTAACTTGGCACGACCATAAACACATCTAGTTGACATATTATCAAAATAGTAGAGTGCGTAACAAACGATCAGCGCACTGGCACTCACATTGCATTAAAGATTTCACTTTACAACCGTCTTCCCCTTTGGTAAAGTGGACGGTACCGTGTTGTTCGCGAGACCGCGCTCTGAAGGCGCCACCGATCGGATCGGGTCGCCACAGGTTCTCTCCACACCGCTTGGATTTGGAACGTTCTCCCATCGCGCGGATTTGTATGTAGTCGGCTAGGCGGACAGTGGAGCATTGAACCTGAATCATTTGTTTGCATAAATCGAGATTGTGGCGGCGGCAGGATAATTCGGTCACTTGATTTAAGGATGTGGCGGAACATAGATCTATCTATTAAGCTAGATCTATGGGCGGGACTTTGATAGTGATCGGTAGGTACTCTTGATAAGAATGATAGGTAAATAGGTATCTATTAGAGCAATTTTATTGGTTTTAATTAACAGCCAAAATCCAGACCAGATCAAATTAGTATCTGTGTTTTGATATTTTCCCCTGGAAGAGATGAAAGAAGTACAAAAGAGGAGTACAAAAAACGAATAGTAAATTAACTTATTTTCCTCCGGTATCTTCCCTTTTAGGAACGTTTGAAAATGTAGTATGTTTTTATTCACCTAGTTCAGTTGGAAATGGCTATTTATGTATAACGAGCACAAGTTGACCAATAATGTCAATTGATAGGTAATAGGGAGTTTTTGAACCCCTTAAAATTTACGTTATCGTTATGGTTATGGTTATTCTGAGCATGTGCAGTACCGAAAATGATACTATTTTTGGCACTGCGCATGCGCAGAATCACGATAACGATAACGACGTGCTAGAATTTAAGGGGTTCAAAAACTCTCTAATATTAAAATACGAGTGAATCTCGTGAAATCGGCAATACTGAGCTTGGAAACATCAAATCTTTCTAAGATCAAACATTATATTAAAATTGGTATTGAAAATGATCAAATGATAATTACAACTATTGAATATGAAAATTTCAAGTGTATTTTTATTTAAATTTAGCATTAATTGTCAATTTGACAATTAGTCCAAAAATTGAGGCAGAAGCCAGTCAACTTGGTGTTATCAATAGAATGCCTAACATTTTTTCTTTACGTAGATCAGATATTATAAATACACTATGATCTCTGTGTAGATGTAGATGACAATATAGTAAATAAAAAAACATCGCATCGAAAGTGAGGATCATGACAGGGTCGGACTTAGCGAACTGAGAAAGATTAGCTGACATGGGGCGGTGTCATGAAACAATATGCTCATGCAGAAGCAGTTGGTCCCGCTCACCATGCGGTCATCATATTGTTTTCTTTGTATAAACATGAAGAACTGGGGTGATCGGTGATTGATCCTCCGAACAATTATAGATTTTAGTTTAACTTACATATTTGTGCTGTCATCAATTCACAATTCGGCCGTTAGTATTTTGGGAATTTCGTCCAAATACTTGGGCACGAATATTGTAAGTGGTGTCTGCCAGAGTTACCTAGCAGGTGGACGACTGAATCGACAGTCAGAACATTTCAAGATCAGCCCAACCTAATGACGGACCAGTTAGGTGACCATCCTAGACTACTCGCTTACTATGAATCCGCGTTTCTTAATTTATTTGGAGTCGGGGATCTCTATAAAAACTTCTTCATTGAACCAGCGAGCCGAGGATGTGCAGGGAGCAGTTAGACTCACGATCAGCTCTGCTGTTTTCGGAGAAAAGTCGTTTTTTAAATTTTACTTCACTTCTGAATCCGAAGGCAAGATTCAGTTAGATTCAGTTAGCAAAGTTCGACTTCGCCGCTTTGGCAGAGATAGTACTAATCTGTTTTCAGACTGGACGACGTCCCGAATACCCGGTATTGTCCATTCTTCTCGAACTAGGTCGATCTTGAGAAGATTAGTAAAATTATATTTTACTCTCTTCTCCTCTTACCGGTTCTTGGCGGCTGGCTCTGCTAGCAAGCCGGTAACTGTCTTCGACCGCCCTTATTGAAGTTGCATGCCCGCTAGTACCTCAGTCTCTGTCTATGTTCCGAAAAATTGGCAATGCATTTTTTTCACACCGACGACAAAGTAAGCGTTTCTGCAGTTATAAAAGCTTTCAAGGCTGGAAACAGCCGACTCACAGTAGCATCCACCGTCCTGTGGCTCTTCTGCCTGAGACGGATTTATAGTAGCAAAGGTTTTGTCAATGGACATCTAGTATTAGTGAGGCACCGTTTACAGTGTTTGTGTTGTGTTAGATTCCTGGACTACACCTGCCAAACAGCAAGGAATTATTTTCTACGCGTTACCTTTCTGCGCCATTCAACCTTGTTAAAAGTCATTCACGTTAAGTTTAAAGTGACGTCACCTTGTCAAAAAATACGCCGTTGACAGATGAACTTTTTTGCGGGCAGTAGTTTGAAAAATGTCACAGAATCACAACGGTTTTAGTTCTGAGAAGAATTGCTTTTAGTGTAAATAAAGTGAATAACTAGAAAACGTAAATAGAAAATACACGAGCAAAATTTAAGCAGAACCAAACGCCAAAAAACCAGCGAACAATAGAGAGGCAATATAAATAAATAACAACTTGACAACGTAGAGAAGGGTTGCAAATGCTATGCTAATTTATTGGTCATTTGTTTATCGAATATTGACAACAATTAATTACTGAAAATGACGTCACTTATACTTAGCGTGAATAACCTTTAACAAGCATTTATAAGGTTTATTATATTATTTACATGGGTTTATTATACGTAGATAATTGTATGGGCTAGTGCGACCCTGTCATGATTCTCACTTCCGCGATGTCTACTTTTCACATAACCAAAACGTAAAGTATCGTCTTTCCCTGGAAGTCACCAAGTTTTTATGGTACTTATTTCTTTTATTTACGTTAAGACCAACGCCGGGTAGAGGTCTGTTTATTTTATAACTTGAAAGCAATAAAGATTAAAAGGAACTTTTCAAATATCCACCATATAAATTTACAAAAAAAAAATAATAATAAAAACTACCCAACTAAAAAGGAAATAAATATATCATCCTGTCAAGTTATCTTATTCTCATTGAGTTTACTTACTCGCACCTTTCTCAGTTTCTGGTTCACTCCTGTCGGACTTGAATATGAATACGTACCTGAAACATAAAGAAGACAATTATTTATTTACAGAAAGGTTGAGGGTGTATTTTATTATTTTATCACACCAACCACTTTACTAAACTACAACGTAATTATTATTGATATAGTTTCCACTCTCTATATGGACCTCACGTATGTCAAGAGATGAATACAGTGTAACATTGTTTATTATACTTCAAAGCATTTTCCTACAGTGAATGTATTAAAAAATGTGTTTTTCAAAAACTGTCATCACATTTTCGTTAAATTTTCAGTTGACAAAATGAGTCTTTTTTGTCACCTAGCTGCGAAATACTTTTTTTATATTCTATCGTTTAGTGAAAGCGTAGAAAGGACATCGTGTGAAATAAGTTTATAATTGCCAGTTTAAACTGTCAATTATATATAATTGTCAGTTTAAACTGGCAATTATGTATAGTTGACCGTTTAAACTGGCAATTATCTATAGTTGGCAGTTTAACTGGCAATTATGTATAATTGACAGTTTAAACGGGCAATTATACATAATTGCCAAATAAAACTGACAATTATCTATAATTGACAGTTTAAACTGGCAATTATAAAATTATTTCACACGATGTCCTTTTATAATTGCCAGTTTAATCTGTCAATTATAGATAATTGTCAGTTTAAACTGGCAATTCTGTATAATTGACAGTTTAAACTAGCAATTATAAAATTATTTTACACGATGTCCTTTTATAATTGCCAGTTTAATCTGTCAATTATAGATAATTGTCAGTTTAAACTGGCAATTATGTATAAGTGACAGTTTAAACTGGCAATTATAAAATTATTTCACTCGATGTCCTTTTATAATTGCCAGTTTAATCTGTCAATTATAGATAATTGTCAGTTTAAACTGGCAATTATGTATAATTGACAGTCTAAACTGTCAATGATACATAATTGCCAGTTTAGACTGACAATTA
The DNA here is from genome assembly GCA_963924545.1 of Pogonocherus hispidulus. Taxonomy (NCBI): domain Eukaryota; kingdom Metazoa; phylum Arthropoda; class Insecta; order Coleoptera; family Cerambycidae; genus Pogonocherus; species Pogonocherus hispidulus. Next base: position 13,204,726 of record OZ004699.1, read on the forward strand.
TCTATAATTGACAGTTTAAACTGCCAATTATAAAATTATTTCACACGATGTCCTTTACACGCTTTCGTAGTTTAGAACGCCAAAGTCTTTAACATAAAACAAATGTCAAAATAATTTATTTTTCCGAAACTTATTTATGATTTTATTAATTAAACAATATACATTTTAAATAATATAACATTTCAATACAAAACAGTAAGTATTATGAACAGGACGATTACAATTTACTTATCACTACATGTTAATTGAATGTGCCGATATTGCAGTGAGTTAAATTTATCCCAGATTCAGAGTGCTGTCAGTTATCGTAGCTTTTAGTTCTGGATGGTCAATGAGGCTGTGTTGTTTTATTTTATTGCAGTTTTCGAAATATTGTTTGTATCTTGAACGCGAAATGCTTTTGCGTTCTCGAATGGACGGAAAGGTCAAGGCATAATTTTACATCGACAAAATATACCTTTCCACTTTCAAAAATATACATTGTTCGATAAAAAGAATGAAGCATAAATCTCTCTTCAAAATCTCACAATTGTCGTAATATGTTCAAAATTCATGGAAGTACCTACAAGAAGTTCTTTTATTAGGAACACAAAGCGATCCGCATATAAATCCGGCAGCCAGTGATACCGCTGGTACATTTATTATCTCCATCCAGCGGTGCTTTATTTATAAATAACAAGCCGAGGCCGACAATTATCCTATCATGACGGTGTTTAAGCGCATACGATCCTAATCGAGCAATAAAAATAAAAATCTAACAGTTTGCGAGTCATCTTCCACAGAGCGTGGAACTAGAAATCGACTATTGACTGCAATGCGCGACGTTGCCAAACTTCTCCCATTAACTTTCTCACTGCCTTTTAAAATGGGATCAGTACCTGAATCATAGAAGTACCAGTTGGGGGAGCTGCTGTATCAAAATATAGATGCGTTATTTAGTTCGTAGAAATGGATGGATGTGAAAATATGATATGGAAATATAAAAATGGATATTAGCTTAAGCGAAAATAAAGATGCAACCAATATGATAAGGAATCTTAACAATTAATTTAAACAAATGTACTTGCAACACACTTAAACAGCTGTATGAGTATCAGAAACATCAATAGAGCATGCAAATTTGGAATACCTACCAACTAAATGAAAATAGAGAAGGTAATAAAGAACAATCTTGGTCCTATGTAGATACGTGAACTTTTCTAGCTAAGAAGAAAAACAATAAAAATCTTATTCAGATTTAATAATAACCGAAATTGAATAGTCTATAATGTAGTCCACAATTTGAATGGAGCAAACCGTATCGGCCCGAGTCAATGTATTTATTCGCCGTATATGTATTAGGTAGCCTTTAATTGTGACCACGAATAATCGCTCATGCAAGTACCTCCGGTACGCCTCGTCTCGTGGCGCGGACGTTACCTGTATAGCCTGCCTAATATGGCTATAAGCCAACATTTTTTACGTTTAGTTCAAAGGATAAACAACACCAATAACTTGAATTTCTTCAGATTATTAATTAACGGGAATTTGCCACCCGCATCTTTTCTAATTTAGCTGCCTTTTGTCGCTGTTTGCAACCTTATTAGTCGCTTCCGAGGCACGCTTTGCACGTGCCTTGGAATGTCCCTGTCTTTGGCGGACTTATACGGTGCTTTTTTAGCAAACGGCCATTGATTAAAAGCTTATAAACAGCCTGAAATAGATCAGATACAGATATAAACTAGAGATAATGAAATTGGAGTGATTTTTTCTAATAGTCATCTTGCTATATGCGTTAGTAGAATCATACACATATGTATACCATAATAAACAGTTTATTTCCTTTATTATTATAGATCTGTTTTATGCTTAAAGAAGATACTTAGGAATTAATTCTACTAGCGTGACCGTGGGGGTATAAAAGAATGAATAGAGTGAATTATTATTTCCTAGATATTATGTTTAAAGATACGCACGCATACGAGTATTACATCTTTGGCTAGATATAATTTTCGACGAAATAAAACACGCGTTTAATTATATTGAACCTTATTAATTATTTTATATGTTCGCGATGACGCCATTGGAAATAATTCGAACATGCGTGAAGCGATGAGTATATATATAAAAGCTAATATATTGTAAGAAATTCATTGATAGATAGATAAATTATTATTCGTTATTTATGTGGCATATAATTCGTGATTTATTTTCAATTATTTTTTATTTACTTTTTAATTGGTTGCAATCAGTTTTAATTAGTGTTTCCCTGATCTTACCAAAACTTAACAGTTTTGTAATGCTGGTTTTAGTATTGAAAAAGTCAGTTTATACTTACCACTTTGCATTTTATTTTGAATCTTTACATACTTTAGCAGATACGGGTATAAATAATAAAAATCAAAACACGGGCGCATCCGCCTTTTTAAAAATATGCCATGCTTTTCTTATTTTGCGCAATCCTGAGTTTCTCTATAAATAAACTTTGATGCTTTTTTTGAAACACTCAATATTTCAATTATAAAAACTTTATTATACAATGAACTACATGCAAAAATTAGCGTCATGAATGACGTATTGGCGTCTGTTTGTAGCGGAGTACCAATCGTATTTTTAATACAATACCAAATCGATTTCAGCATAACTGAAACGAAAATGCAGCGTGACAGAAGACATATTGTTGACGCAAAAAATAACAATATATTCAAAAAGTGTCCTTAAATCAATTCCTCCACTTCACAGTCAAGAATTTAACAACACCAACGACGAATTTCGAACCCTTGCCTTACCACCTATCAGTCCTATTATTTTATTTTTTATTTTATTTTTATTTTTTTTATTTTGAAAGTACACTGTTCTACAGGCAAAGCCCAACTACAGGACAGGAGGGTAAGAAAAAAAGAAAAAAATATATATATAGGCAACACAGTACACAAAGAAAACAAATATGAACAACAAATGAAAAGCAGCTAATACACAAACAATTATTTTAAATAAACAGACTTAAGGTCACTAATGCTGCACGAGAAAATATCGACCTGATTTTTTACCTTATTATAGTTACTACACATTGCATGCATGGTGAAAATTTTCCAAGGAGTGTTTAAGTAAAATGTCGCATTATCGCGGGAAGAAGTTCTAGGACAATGCAGACATAATTCCTCAAGTATCTGTATGCAGTCAATTTTATTATGTAATACGTTAAAAAGAAATAATACAGAGTGATAAGTGCGTCGGTCCAACAGACTAGTTACAGAATGTGCCTTCAGAAGTTCACTCTGCGGATAACCTATCGGAGGGTAAACCCCATCCGATTTGAAAGTCAGTAACTTTAAAAATTTACGTTGTACAGACTCGATGCTGTTAATATGTACGTCGTAATAAGAACACCAAACAGTGGAAGCATATTCCAGCTTCGATCTTACGAAACTGTTAAAGAGCATTTTGATGGTTTTGGTCTCTGTAAAATCTCGACTACTGCGGGCAATAAAACCATATGTTTTAAGTGCATCTGAAACTATAGACTGCATTTTATCTTTAGACTTTTATCTGCATAAGAGCCGATATATCCACCTCTTACGTGGTGGTACGTTACTGTTAGCTAAGAATAGTCACATAGGTACGGAAGGTTTTTAAAAATTGGCCTACTAACTTCAAGTTAGTTAACAGCAACACAAATGTACGGATATACTGGACAAAATGTATGAAACTTGCTGTACCACCAATATTGCTCCCTATAATTGGTGAAATTTACTTGGATTTGGCAACGGCGCTCTCGCTTAGCGTATCGGAAGCCCAGCGGAAGCCATGTTGCGATTGTCATTCCATTTCAGCCATTGCTTTGTCGCGTTAAAGAGGGGAAACCGAACGGACAACTGGGGCCCCCTGACGACGCTGGCCAGAACCGGAAAGGAGACGTATGCCAAGCAGCACGTACGCTGTTGCTGATATTTCTCTTCAGCACGTGCACAGCCAGAGGAAAATATTGCGATAGGTATTATGCAGGCAGCATGGTCTTCCGTCTCTCTTTAGTTCTAGAAGAATTTGGATGTTTACAGCTGAGAGTACGCCAGAATTGGGTGCATCCACCTTGAAATGGGTACACCACTGAATGACTGGCAGTACTTGGGCACTTAGTAGTTCGTTCATAGACTGGTTCAAGTAAAGCTTATAGATAGGAAAATGAGTAATTTAATCAAAGTACTCAGTCATGTCATACAAGTCATATTTCTTAAATATCTAAGAAATTAGAATTTTATCAAGGTTTAGATATTTATAAATTCATTTTTATGTTTATTTCCTTGTTAAGTTTACACTAGGCAAACATAATCACAAGGCAGTTTAATACGATTTAAAAAAGATACCTACCTATCTAATACATGATACATGTTATGTTATTTACTCTGAATATGCAAATTTACCATATCTAGGTATTTAAATGTTCATACCTACCATATTGTAGATATAGCCAAAGTTTGCAGAATATAACTAAGCTTTGGTATAAACATATATCACAGAATTTTGTAAATTGTAATAGATCAATTGTGGTAACAATAAAACAATATGACAAAGTCTTTATGAAGTAATTATAAAACAAGAAACCTTGAAGGGATCCTAATCGGTGGTATGGGCATTGTTTTGTTCTTTTTGTTATGTAATGAAAGTGAATAAAACGGTTAAATTTGAATGTTCGATTGTGATTTTTTATTGGTGTAATGTGTATTGGTTGCTGGTGTTATAAATTATATAAAATTTCTAAAGTTAAAAACTTAATTTAACATGATATAAATCATAGGAACTTAAAGTTTTTCGTTCCGTCCTCTTCTCATCCATGGGCATTTATTGGGCACTCAACTATTTCATATTCAAGAAATGCATTCGCTTAATTCCAGTCACCAGACAAAAATAGATAAGGGTTCCTGACAGGCTACGAAGGGTAATTTAATAATTCGGCATTCCCCATTATTAAGCTTGTAACCCACCTATAATATGCTACAGGGAATAGAAAATAGGTAGCAACATTTCTTAGGTAAGGGAGCGGCAAGTTGGGCTCCATATATTTTGTCCTTGTGAATATGCAGATATTTGTACAGTATAAAGGTATTTTAAGAGGCTTTAATTCTGTTACGTTATGCACAATTGTGTGCGTAATATTTTAACTACTTCTTTATGACATAATATATAGGTATGATATAAGTAAATTATTTACTTAAGTAAGTCCAGAGGACTATGACAAGGAACAATATCAAGTAGTTTTTTAACAAAACAGATATTTCATTAATTCTATACCAAAAACTGTTGAATAATTTATATCATTATATAATTTTTATAATTTATGTAATATATTTGTATCTGATTAGTGATTACAAATACAAAAAAAACTCGTTTTTTATTTATTGTATCTATAGGCATTTTTCTACTAGCATACTAACACTAAGTCAAAAACCGTAATACACTTTTTCGTATTCGGTTAGTATATAGCAATTGTTCGATGGATGTTAATATGTAAAGTAATTGTAAGTGAATTTTTGCGATCATTTAATAGATGTTGTTGAGCTATACTTCTCCTTTCCCCTTATCTAAAATGTAATTAACAATGAATATTCCTCCTGAAAAGAAAATTGAGTCTTGAAACGTGATTTTACTGTTTGCAAAAAGTTGCATCTTTGCTACAGATATAGAAACGTGGGACAAAATCCATAAATAGAATCGTCCAGAGGGGGAACCTTCAATTTGACCTCCCAGTTTGTTGTTTCCCAACTTGAGTCTACTATTGATTCATAAATGTGCGTTTGCAACAACTGTTGCGAATTTTACTTCGGATTAACATTCCAGTTGTTTACCAGCAAATACTTCAAGGCGAAAATGAAAACAGGGATACGCAATTACTATTAATATACAGGGTGTGTAAACAAGTTGACAATGAATGTAAACTCTAAAACTAATTTGGATATGTAATGGAATTTTGCTTTTGGCTATAAATATGGGGTGACATTCTACCTGCTGGAAATAATATTCGTACCTTGTTACTTCCGTCTCTACCGGAAGTGGACATCAATTTTTTTTTAAATGGAACACTGTATTCTTATTTTGTGTTCTGTATTTTTTCCATATTTCTATATTTTAATTTATTTTATCCTGTGTAAGTAGCAGCCTTTCTGCATTTAGATGAGGTATAATTACGTGGATTTTCATAAATATTTCTAATTGTCAATGTTTATAAAAAGCCGAAAATCTCTAAAATGGTTAATTTTCAGATGTAGATATCCGGAAAAACTGTTTGATTTTGATATATTTGTACAGAAAAAATTATGCGTCGTGGAAAAATAAAACTTTTAGTATGTCCTAGTGCTCTACTACTATAGCGCCCAACTAAAAAATATGGTTTACAGAACAGACGGACTAACTTCCTCTTCCTCTTTCCGGATTCTGTATAGAAAATATCCATGTATTCTAAACAATACTCTACCGAAGGAGGTTAAAATATACAGGATGATTCATAAACATACACCATTTTGAGATTATGGTTTTTATTTCACTCATAACGATGTAAACGTGAATAAATGGACAGTAGTTTACAAATTTGTAAGCCTATGAAATAGAGATTCATCAAGTCAAGTAGCTTGGGTTTTTGCTAGATTACCTGACTTAACTTGATAATCAAGTATTTTAAAAATTCAATACTTGATTTGGCTTGATTTTCTATCGTTACTACTTGACTTGACGTCAAGGAATTTCAATCTACTTGATAATAATGATAATCTACCGATAATGTACGAAAACGTACAAACAGTCCTACAAGCTCATGCATGTATGTGCATAGAAACAAACTAGGAATACATATTAGTGTATCGTGGCTAGCTATGGGTTTCCCGAGCTGACTGGAACAACTGCGCATATGTAGAACTGAGTTGTGAGTTAGTACAGTTTGTAACAGTGTCTCAATTGTGGGTGCGTGTACTGTCAGCTGCAATTATTTGATTGTTAAAATTTGGACGGAAACAGGAAGTGGAAACAGAACCGTTTCAGATTAGTTGGTCAGAATACGTGTTGGAAGATATAACATCCGAATCAGAAAATCAGATCTTGTATGGCAAACGATCACAGTAGGGACTGCTTACTGTCATCAAATGATGACAGTAAGGAAGAAGACAAGGCGTATATTGGAGACTACTTGATTTCAACAAGTACTTGAAATATAACGACTTGACTTGATTTGACATTCGACTAGGCAGTGCTATCAAGTCAAGTCCAGTCAAGTAGTTTGAATATCAATATAAAGTCAAGCCGTGAATCCCCATTATGAAATCAAATGTTTTCAACTTAATTAAAACAGAAAAATTAGCTGTGAGGCACCTGTTGTAATAGTAATAAATGTTCATTTTCATCACTGAAGGTTTAATCTTATCGACGAAACAGGCTTGTAGAGACACGCCTACACAGCTCGTGCTCTACACTGATCCAGCCGATCCAGCAGTAACGCCTTTATAAACGTAGCGTGTATTTTTGGCCAACGCAAACTACGGCAGACTGTGACGTAACATATGACGTAACCATTGACGTCGCATTATCCATACGTTATCAAATTATTATCTCCCAACGTAGCCTGTTCATTTTCAATATAATGTGTAGGTACTGTAAGTAGGAATATATGAAGTGATGCCTTCCCATTTGCTTCCCACGATTTATGAAGCGAGATTATATCGGATTTTGCTTTCATTATGATGACGTCTTCTTGAGAAGTGGGTTTTAGCTGCACGTATTAACTAATTTAATTAACAGATGTCTCGAGCTTCAGCAATAATCTGAATTTCGAAGGTAGGTACTTCTATTGGCGATTCAAATTACCGATGAGGGCGCTGCAAATTGTAAACCAATATGGAGGAAGACAAGTAAAAATTTTGCATTTCGTATCACATCATCTAGCAATTTAGCATTCAACTGCCATAAATATAGTGACTTCCTGTGCTGGTTAGGGTGCAATAAAGGATAAAAAGTGTGGTAAAAGCAGTCAAACGTCCCATAAATACTTCATTGCTAATTGTATATGAATTTTTTGGGTTGAAACAGGTAGCCTAATTTTTGTTTACTTACAGTTTGGGCTAAAATAAGTGTGATAAACTGTATGGTGATACCATATTAGTGCTTGTTTTTTGTTAAATAATGTTTAAATTAAAATATATTCTGTTTTTATAAGACTAATAATCGAAAAGTATAGACAAACTGCAACAAAGTGGTTATGTTGTGTAAATAAACGTGTTCCCTGTTATTAAATTGTTACATGCCTTTTGGAGAAATGAGTGAGAAACAGTTTCTTATACTAGGGCCAAATTTCTACCTATCTTCTATCTTAAACACACTTCTATTGACACATTTTGTGGAATGACACCAATAAACACGGCGGTTTGTGTTGCGCTGATTTCTTTTGAATGCCATTGTAAAATATAAAAATAAAGATGTACAAATACTAACCACGTCGTTTTTAACTTTGTAATACCAAAAAATCACAAGCACCACTAAATTATTACGTTAAACAAACCCAAATACTTGTTATTTATCATTATATCAGCAATAAACCTCCAAAAATTACTTTTTAAGTAGGTTCAAATATTTTCATGCAGAGGGCGCATTCATTTTTGGAATTGCCAATTTCATTGGGATAATAACCAATTAATACTTCAAGGTATCCAAATCGGGGTTATCATGACCCCCACTTCGGGGTTATCATGAATAATATAAACTTCCAGCGAATTGTCTGTGGTAGGTCAATTTTCTTTTTCCTTTGCAGAGATATTACAATAAATAAGTCATCTAGCAAGAAGTAACGAAAAAGCGTCTTTTTTATTGTAACGCTGCCTACTGGAGGTGTAAATAAAAATAGGGGGTATAAAAATACTCTTGACATAGATCCATACTATTTGAAAATTAAAAATCATGTACCTATATTTAATCCGAGAATTTAAATGAATGCTGCGCTTGCAATAAGAATAGAATGAGGCATTATCGCACGGGATTACCGTAGGGTAGCCTACCAATCAATACCAACATCTACTGAATAGAAGTTCCCTCTCTAAAGAAACGCAAGGTAATCGAGATAATTAAAATGTTCTCAGGAAGAACGGTAGACAATTAAATAACTTTTAACTACTTTTGACTTTAATATTTAGAGGATCCTCGTTAGAGAGCAACTGTGCACTTCTGTTCCATAATTAATTCCCAGGGAATTTAATAGAAGTCTAGAATTCGTGTTACTCTCACCGATCCACAATCATGTACTTTTATCATGTACGATTTTATTTAAATTCTTCCATAAATGCAAAACGTTTCTTCTGTATTTATTTCAACGTTCACTATTATTGGAATATCAGTAACTGGAGGTGTTATGATGACTTATGGTTGCGGTCAAGTTAAATAAAAAGAAGTTATTTTCAACTTAAATACCCTTGGGAGTTAATATCTGGATATGTTATAGAGAAGGTCTTGTCTTACATTCTGGTTTATTATGGTTTATTAGAGCTAGTTTCGAAATTGCCTACATGAAGATGAAATCTGACTCCTAGGTCTGAATTTAGAAAGTTGTTCCATTTAGAGACAATATATTGAATCAACAGATTATTCGTGAGGATGCCAGGGCGTAGTGTTATTGAAATTTGCAAAAATACCCTCTATTTTTTCCAATATAATAGCAGTACCCCATGTATTTGAAGGGATGAAGGGGGAAGATAGCTTTATCAGATTGTTCAAGCTTCAAGATCATTTAGTTTTTTATCTGAATTATACATGTCGCTGAAAACTAAGAGAAATAAAGGTGCTAGTTTCAGCCGAGTAGGTATTATTACCTGTATTTTTGTTTTGGTTTGTTTGAAGATTTTTCTGAAAACTACACAGCTACATTATGCATCCGGGATAAATGAAACATCGCCTGCCAGCGTAAGTTTTAATATGGCCACTTGTACTTAAAATTAGAGTATTTCAAAAATCCATCCTCCTGTTTGGCCGAGTCAAGGTGTAATTTTACTGTAGCTTTTAATCGCGGCTAAGATCAGCCACTGGGGTTCGGCCGCCACTATCGATTGATCTAATAGTACTGCCTTCGCCGCAGCAGCTGACATCTAAATCCACTAAGGTCTAAAGTGGCACCAACCACCTTAATATGCGGTTGACAGTCGCTGTAAAAGCTCTAGCTTGTTTTTTTTGGCAGTGAATAGCTCTGAATTCTACTATCAAACAATTCAGGCAATACCCAAAGACTGAGTTTTATACAGAGTGTCCCAGTGTGAGCGTACAAAAATTTACCAGGGGGTAGAGCAGACCAAAATAAGAATAAAACTCTTATAAAAAAAAATTCTCTGATGCACGCCTAACGAGTTACAGGGTGTTATTTTGGAGAAAAAAACAATTTTCCGCAATAACTTAAAAACCCTTTCGTAGATTTAGGTCATTTTTGGGTGACGTGTACATGTATTAAAGGTCATTAAAACTACATGGTGTTTGTTTAACTCTGACACCTGTGGTGGCCTAAGCCTACTCTTCCTTATGATTTTGCCTTCATAACTTTTGCATATCCTACTTTTTCGTGGATTAACTAAGTTTTTCTTAATCGGCTATCAATTCGGAACAAAAAAGGTGCTCTTGTTACATAGCTCTAAAATCAACCATTTTCGAGTAAATTGAGTGTATAGTACCGACTACATTCTTTATGCAGAAAAATACATGCAAAGGAAGTCATAAGGAAGAGTAAGCCTAGGTCACCATAGGTATCAGAGTTAAACAAACACCATGTAGATGTTTAGATGGGCACGTCTCCCAAAAATTACCCAACAATTATTAAGTTATTGCGGTTTTTTTTTAAACACTCTGTAACTCGTTAGGCGTGCATCAGAGAATTTTTTTTTATAAGAGTTTTATTCTTATTTTGGTCTGGTCCACCCGCTGGTAAATTTTTGTACTTTCACACTGGGACACCCTGTATAATGCAAGATTTTTGATAATTTTATTTGATAAAAACAAAATAAAAAAAATGCATGTTACTTTGTAGCTCTAAACCAAATAAGCCGCCTCATTTATCTACTCACATAAATTTCACAAACATTAAATATACCCGAACCTTACTAACTGACCACAACTATAAAAAGCATTAATTAAGCAACCCAGACTAGTTGCAGCCGCCCCTGGCGGTAAATAGGTAGAAAATTCATCGGCGCGGCCGACGGGGATAATCACAACGTATCGGAGGAATCTAAAGCGCGCTTCTAAACCGAGTTAGCGAAGGCATCGACACGACACATCGTTTCCCCACGACGTGTCAGCTCGGTTGAATCGATGACGTACTACCCTCGCACATCACTGCTGGCTAGACCCAATCCTTGCGCCTAGGATATTTAACCATAGGACTGGCCTTGAAAGAGTGTCCTTCAGACAAGTTCCTATTAACACTGACGTAGTTTTCCACATAACACCAAAACACTATACTGCACTCGACGCGCGTTTCAGGGTTGTTGAAACGCGCATTCAGTTGGCATTATCTGGAGAGAATTAAAACAACCTATGCTAACACTGTATCCTATTTACACTTAAATTATTGCTACGGTTCAGCGAACCGTCGCGACGGATCAGTGAACCGTTGCGACAGCCCAGTGAACCGCCGCGACAGCCCAGTGAACCGCCGCGACGGATCAGTGAATCGTGATGTACTAACCAATAATGTGGCTGTACGGAATTGGCCCTCTGTCACTATTATTAATTAAAAATAATTAATTTACAATGAAATTATATTCCCTAGTTGACAGATAGGTAATTAATAATTAACAGCCCCATAAATACTAACTTTTTCTTTTTCAGTTATCAATTTTGTATAGTCCTTACCTGTGATGAGCTTTGTTATTTAGTACTTCTACTTATTAAGACTTTATTGCCTAATAAATCAGTCAAAAGTAAACGGCCAGGTAAAATTTAAACTACCCATATAACTATTATATTATAACTTCATTTTATTTATACTGCCTCACATGATTACAGGAGTAAACAAGTGGTAAGTAATCCTGATCATCATAATCATAATCATAATCATAATCAATTCTGATGTTTGACATCTAATATGAATTTCGGGCAAACTGCTTATTTAGGTGCATATGAGTATTTTAATTTAATTAATGTTTTGTGCCATTTAATTCATGCATTTATACGTAGATATGTAGGATATGTTATATGAATTTAATAAGAATAAGCCAATAAGTAACTCAATAATATGAAAATTAATTAGGCTGGCGAACAAAACAAATAAGTAGTGTTGGCAGACACTTATATAAATGTCCTTAAATGTCCGGACATGTGTCCAAAAATGTCTGGACAGAATGAAAATGTCTAGACATTTATCGTATCTGTCCAGCTTCCTTCAGATTTATAATTACCGCCATTTTCAGCTAACTGAGCTAACCTAAAAATCCAATTCAAAATTGTCACAATCTCTTGAAATTGTTTTCTATAGTATTTTTGTGGTTTTTACTCCAATTATTTGGGCTTAAAGATGGTTACATTAGAAACTCTGATTTGGAGATACTACAATAAAGTCAATAAATGGCAAGAAACTACATAGAAAATTATAGACCTAACATCTAATTATAAACCTTAATTACATTCAAAACCCTAAGTATTATACATCGCCGAATTCCTTGATTTTTCTCTATCTAACCACGTCAAATTCTAATATGGCGTCCATAAGAAAAACAAAAGATGATATTCATATATCAGAATCTAGCAGGCAAAAAAAAATTCTGGTTGCATTAAAACAAAAATAATTATGCATGTATGTATGAAATAAATTTTTATTTGAAAATTTCTATAAATAACGGAGCTAGAGCTTATTTAAGTTTTTTGAAAATTTATTGTTTTGCAAAATATTTTGAGAACCGCTGGTTATTTCAACAATTTTCCGGGACCACTATTGAGTGCTAATAATTGCTCAGCTCTTCTCTAATTTAACCAACTTCGTATAATTTCAAATAACAAGGATACCAAAATATATAGCAGAACTCGTGATTCACCCTGTATAATTTAATTTTTTAAATGTTACAGAATTTGGAAAGTTTATTTTTTGAATATTTACTGTGTGCCATATGCAATATATATGTTATACGTTGTACTTGTGTACACAGTAGAAACTTAAACTTCTTCAAATTAATTTCGTAATTAACACTTAATTTTTTACTATGTTAACCATAAGCTGGTAAAAGGTAGACGAAAATTAAAAATTGTTACGAAAATATTGATTTTTCACCTAATGCTTGTATTTCCGAGAATATATACCTAAGTTTTGGTAACATCTTGAAGCTTACGACATGTGCTGTACCGTAAATCTGTTATATTTCATTTTCTAAAATGTCCGGACAGTTGTCTGGACATTTGTCCAATTTTTAAATGTCCGGACATTTGCCAACACAAATTTTTTACTATGTTCACCTTAAACTGGTAAAAGGTAGACGAAAATTGAACATTGTTACGAAAATATTGATTTTTCACCTAATGCTTGTATTTCAGAGAATATATTCTAAGAATATATAAGTATTTGGTATCATCTTGAAGCTTATGACATGTGTTGTACAGTAAACCTGTTATATTTCATTTTCTAAAATGTCCGTATAAGTGTCTAAAATGTCCAGATAGTTGTCTGGACATTTGTCCAATTTTTAAATGTCCGGACATTTGCCAACACTACAAATAAGAAAATATTGGCGTTTAACTCTTAACATTTGAATATCATGCAGGAAGAAACCATAATTTCCAACAGTAAATAGTAAAATTTTTAATTACCAGAAAAACTCGCGTAATGGGCGTAATATTATCAAATTGCGAGTTACCTTTTTATGGGTGATGAAGAAATCTATATTAAGTATGTGAATAAATTGTGTCCGAATTTTTTACCCTCTACCAGCCACGGTAGAGCAGATAGCCGAGCTGTTATTACACCGAAACCGGTTATCCTGACTAACTACAATAAATGCATCGTGATCCGAGCCACTAACTGAGCAAACCTAATTTAAATGGAAACTATAGTAACACGAATTTATTGGCCAACGACATGCAAAAGGAAAAGCTGTCGACAGAGTGCATTCACTTGGTATGCGACCTGTACTTCAGGGACGGAATATGAATAAATATGTGCCCCCAAGGAGATAACGTCATTCAGCGCTACTAACTGCAGTGTAGACGAGCTTAGGTAGTTGCCGACTTCTATGTTTTACTTACGCACACGCATGCTTTTCCAAGCGGTTTACCATTTGCTTATTTTTAGAAAGAGAAAGTCTTACCCAGGTGCCGACCTTATTCCGTCTACATACATCAAAAACCAATTTAAAAACTCATTAAGGAATAATTTTGTGCGGTTTGAACTTACAGCCACACAGCAATAGCATTTAACCATCAATCCGCTGCTGAAAACTGTTCAAAACTGCTTGTTCTTTTATGTTCCCTTGCATAAAAGCATGAGGATGAGTAAGGATATGCAGAGATCGATGTTTGGCCACATCTGTGCACTGTCAATAAAGCTATTGGCGATTCAAATTAACGATGAGGGCGCTGCAAATTGTAAACAAATATGGAGGAAGACGAGTCAAAATTTTGCATTTCATATCACATCATCTAGCAATTTAACATTCATCTGCCATAAATATAGTGACTTCATGTGCTAGTTAGGGTGAAATAAAGGATAAAAAGAGTGGTAAAAGCAGTCAAACGTCCCATAAGTGCTTCATTGCTAATTATATGAATTTTTTGGGTTGAAACAGCTAGTTTTTGTTTACTTACATTTTGGACTAAAATAAGTGTGATAAACTGTATGGTGATACCATATTAGTGCTTGGTTTTTATTAAATGTTTAAACTAAAATATATTCTGCTTTTATAAGACTAATAGGTAATAGAAAAGTATAGACAAACTGCAACAAAGTGGTTATGTTGTGTTAATAAACGTGTTCCCTGTTATTAAATTGTTACATGCTTTTTGGAGAAATGAATGAGAAACAGTTTCTTATACTAGGGCCAAACTACCTATCTTCAATCTTAAACACTTCTATTGAAACATTTTGTGGAATGACACCTATAAACACGGCAGTTTGTGTTGTGCTGATTTCTTTTGAATGCCATTTTGAAAATGTAAAAATAAAGATGTACAAATACTAACCACGTCGTTTTTAACTTTGTAATACCAAAAAATCACAAGCACCACTAAATTATTACGTTAAACAAACCCAAATACGTGTTATTTATCATTATATCAGCAATAAGCTTCCAAAAATTACCTTCTAAGTACGTTCAAGTATTTTCATGCAGAGGGCGCATTCATTTTTGGAATCGTCAATACTAGTTAACTGTGTATGACTATATTTATTTCGTCAATTTCAAGCGCGATTGAAAGTAAAGCCGCTGAAACCGAATCTCAATCCTGAGCGTTAATGTCGTAGGAATAAAGAAGGGATTGAATCCTCTGTTCAATTCTACTTGAAGCCGTATTCCTGCGCTTGCATGTTTTATATACGTAGCTAACGACCTAACCTCAAAATTAAGCATTGTTTGTTGTATTAATAGTATATTATAACCGTTGAGTTTACTTTTTAGTTGTCACAGGATCACTAAAGTTTTTCATTCGTCACATGTGATTCTTCAGTGCGTGAAGCAGATAAACTTCTGCAGTTAGATCTGATTAAATCCAATCGCGTTTATATCTCAATCTGAAGCAGCTTGAGTCAAGCCAATCCTAAAATATCTTAGGAATGACTTGAACGTTCTACGCCGCTTGGAATCTCAATACCAAGCGTTTAAGTTATCATTTCCAATCCCTTTTCAAGTGGCTTGGCTTCAAGCCGGCTTGAATTGAAATAAACAGTCTATAATTCCTGGATACGTCTTCAAGAGCGAACCCGAAAGGTACATTTTAAAATGGTGTAATGCACATTGAATTACGAAAATTTGTTCATGTTCATGAAACAAGTTCATGGTACATACTGTAAACGCCTGTAAATTCAACAAAAAAATAAATTAAGAGTTATTTTTCGAGTATTATGTTATTTATTTTAATTAACTACCATTAATATATTGTCTTTGTTTCTAAATTGAACAAATTTTTATTTGGGGCTCTGTACACCTAGTACCGCCGCACACGCGGTATTTTTAATACAATAGACAATGGTCTTCATTGTACAAATAAACAAAGCGAACGATGTACCTGCAAATGCACATCTCGATATACAAAAGGTTCTATTGATAATGTTGAAATTCAGAAAAGATACGCGTTTAATTAGAGCTTTTTAAATTCAAATGGTCAATTAATTAAGGGAGATATTTAAAAAAATACTTATTGATTATTGCTGTTAATTATGACGTTCGCGCTAGTTTATAAAAACTAAAATTAAACAATTAAAAATAATATCAATGCCGAGAAAATGATACGTAATTAGTCCAATAATCCATTGCGTACCGTGTGCCTTGAGGTGTATGTCTGTCACGTGAATAAATTTAAAAAAGATTAGTGACCGTTTTCCTATTGACCACTAGGAATAACCCGGCCCTGGCGCGGCGCATATTCGAATATTGTTTTAACCATAAAGAGAGTATGAAAGGAAAGTTCGCGTTTGTGCCGTTACGGCTCCGTGTAATCACTCTTCGCTTTATTTGGTCTTATTTTCAAACAGCCGATGAAGAGCTGCCGTCGGGCTTTGATGTTTTTATGCGCCCCACTAGTCGGTAATTACACGTTATGAAATGGTCGCACGTCGACAAGTGGACGCTGGCAGTGTTGCCAACGACTTTTCAAATTACACCAAATTACACGACTTTCATGTTGAAAATCTCCAAAATTGCATAAAAATTCACAAAAACATTTGTATCCACGATAAAATGTAATAATCCACGAAAAATCCACAAGTTTTTTAACAAACGAAATAATCGCCTTTTTTTGAAGTAGATGCCGAAAACAACTATTCCACGGGCAATATGCCCCGTCATAATTATTGTCGATTAGATAATAATTGTCAGACAGCTAGTAGCAAAGACCGAAAGAGGGCACTACGGTGTATTTCACTGTATCTCGCCACTACAAACATTCACATATGGCCCTTGGGCAATCATGTCGCCAGATCATTCATCGATTCCGATACCTATGGCAATCTGATGAGATCATAACAAGATCGAAACCGGCCATTATCTAGTATTTGGTCTTGATGAAGGATGTGGCGACATCCATGGAGATGTTGATGTAATGCAACGCCAGTTGGGGCATACTTTGAAAATCATTCGTCGGTTCGCCAAACGCATAGAAGACCCCCCCCACATGATCGTCCATCTGAGCTATTTATTCGTCGTACTGTGGATAGATTTCGTACCACATACTCTCTACATGATTTGATAACACCAATACGTCGAAGGAATGTGCGTAATCAAAGGAATATTACCGCTGTACGTGAAAGTGTGGTTGCAAACAAGGTTTGGTGACAAATTGATTTCGAGAAATGGACCTGCTAACTATCCACCCAGGTCCTGTGATATAACGCCCGCAGATTATTTTCTGTGGAGCTATGTCAAGTCATTAGTGTATGCTGATAAACCAGCAACAATTGAAGCCTTAGTAGCCAACATTGTTCGTGTTATTCACGACATACGACCAGAAGTGCTCGAAAAAGTCACCCAAAATTTGATCAAAAGAATACGCTATCTTGCGGACAGTCGCGGTAGTCACATGCCGCAAATAATTTTTAAATGTTTAATGTAATAGATTGTTTTTTTAAATAATATTACTTTTTTAATCACAAAATATTTTCTTTAATATTTTTTTAAAGTTTAAAGTTCTATCATCCTTAAAAAAACACATTTTATTTGAATAAAGAATTTTCCCGCTATTCCGAACCGGCTGCCTATGATAAGTATACAACTTTTTGTGATAAAACTGCTGAAAAACAAGATGACATATCGTCTGCGTATGACCAAGGGCATACGCACAAATAAAAACTCACTTTTCTATATGAAGAAGCCAGGATGACCCTTTGATTCATTCATATTCGTCATGAAACGCAATATAATAGGCGCACTGACTAAAATTCCTTTGAAAGGCATACTGATTAAAATCACAACCAAAAATCTGTCACTAACTCCCGGTCTATATATGTTCTCTACTATGGCCACAGAGTAAACATTATTGTGGCTATAATATTACAGTATCTCGCGACAGCTTCTGTTTCTGTGGCAGCAAAAGCGTCACATCTCCTTGGTGTAGCTACTAAAATAATAAACAAATTTAAATAGTCTACATGAGTATAATTTAAATGTGCTAGCATTTTAATGATCTTCCTTACAATTAGGAGAGTACGAGGTGGGATTTAGTGATAAATCTTCATAGATGGTAGGTGGTAGGTAGCTACACTATTTCGAGCGAGCTGTCGCTTTTAATTAATATGATTACGAAAACTTACGTGAAAAAATCTAAGTGTTTGATTTTTTTGCGCTGTTCATAATCTTTTGTAGGGCTACGAAGCAGACCAGAAATCTGTAGGATCTGGGTTCGAATTCCACCTGAAGCAACGACATTTTTACTTATTTAAATGGCAAAAATGAAAAATTGGTTTTCTATAGAACAGTGTCAACTCTAAGTTGACACATTTTATTGCATCGTGTTTATGACGAATAAAAAATATAAATGAAAAGTTACATCAATTTAATCACATATGTTCACATTAATTTGTCACACTATGTTCACACTAATTTGTCACATATGTTCATGAGGAAAGCATTACATAGTATGTAATTATGGAAATGGTCATGAATAAAATGTAATTTAAATGTTTTATTTATTTTGCCCAGTTCTTTCCATTTCCCTTAAAAGACAAGAATAGTTCCTTAAATTGCAAGAATTCAATACGTAATTTTAAATGTAGGTAACGAAATAATTTGAAGACAAATTAACCACAACCATGCTTGTACCTAATTAACTGTAAACTTTAATTATACCGATATAGAAGTGCGGAAGGCGAGGTACGTTTTGTGTGTCATACCGTTTATAATTCACAAGGAGTTTGCAACTACAATTAAATTCATCTAACAAGTATACGTCCGCCATAAAGTCGTCGGTAGCTAGCAATTGACTAATTGTGCAAAACAAACCTTGAAGATTGAAAACTCTGTATAAAGACAAATCTCCATTGCTATGTTCCAAAATTTACTTTATCAAAATAACAAATAGGTCCTACAAATTTTTTTTAACAATTTCTGAGGTTATAGTACCTCTTTGTATCATTATTTTCTCAATAAATTAAAAACTGTTAGAAATTATAACATATTGGTCATAATTTCTAACAGGTTTTAATTTATTGAGAAAATAATGATATAAAGAGAGTAGCCTGTGGGGCACTTGAGGCAGACAGTCCCAGACAGCCTCACGCGGCATCCTGAAAAATACGTCACATTTTGCTTTTTCAGGAAACTTGACGTTTTTCAGGATAATGTGACGTTTTTTTCATGATGCCGCGTGAGGCTGTCTGCCGCGGCATCCTGAAAAACGTCAAGTTTTCCTGAAAAACGTCACGTTATCCTGAAAAAGCTGACGTTTTTTTTCAGGAAAACGTGACGTTTTCCAGGAATCTTGACGTTTTTCAGGATAATGTAACGTTTTTTTCAGGATGCCGCGTGAGGCTGTCTGGGGCTGTCTGCCTCAAGTGCCCTACAGGATACTAAAGAAGTACTATTATAACCTCAGAAATTACACAGCTTTGGCTAACGTCTTGGCTGTGTAAGTTTCTAGGCTCAACAAATAATGCTTGCCTTCTACTCCTAGTAACATAACATAGTAATAGTATTCACTTATATAGGGGCTCTTTAAAAAAGCATTTGGCCTTAAGTTCCTTAACAGAAACATAATCACAGGCACTTTTCTCCAATTTTGATGAGTCCTATTATCTCCTTAAACTTTGCTAAACCATATTTTACCCCCTATACGAATATCTTTCTCGAAAATCTTGCCTACGTACAGGTCTATTATAATACAAGTGTATTTTATACGCTCCCTAATACATTTCTTAAAAGCGGGTCCTTCCGTGGTGTCTATTCGCAGAGGACACTGACGTGTGGGTCGGTGGCCTCTGCCAAATTAATAAAGAACAAACTGCCAAACGCAATCTCCTCGTCGTTTTGATGCTAAAACGAAAAGGTAATTCAAGGCAAAATAAGCTGGGATTCATTTATCAATATCTGATTCGAGGCGTAGACAAAGGCTACATCTAGATCGGGAGATTGTCTTGAAACTGATGTTTATAATAAAAATCAGGTATGATGAAATCGTTGCCTTCGAGAGACATTTTCAACCATCCAGCTGAGGTTCAATGTACAATTATTAATGTAATTTAACCGTCAGTTAGCTAACTAGAAGTTTAAAATTTGAATGGCTTTGGACAATTTAAACTTGTAGTTAGCAAACTAATAGAGCACGTTTCAAATGTATAAGTTTATAACGATCCCAGAGCTTAGTCTTTAGTCCTACTGATGTTAACCGTTTTTATTTTTTAATTCCTTAGGGTTCACCATATAACTTCGTTACAACAAATCTCTCAGGAGGAATTCGATTGGATAAACACAGTTCGATGTCTACTTTTGAATTATTTTATTTATTCTGTCTAATCGGCAGATATGGCTAATGAGCCTGAACACGTGTCAGTGGTTAATTTCCCTCTGTCATGTCCTTGCAGGCGTAGGTAGATACCCACAATATTTCCTCTTATATATTTTTTTCCGACACGTGACAGAAAACGCATAAAAATCGTACGTCTCAAATCTTTTGTTAGAGTATCTACAATCATAAGTAGTATCTTTAAATATTACTATTCTGATTGTGTTTTATTATTTCATTATATATTTATTTACATGTCGTATATAATGAATCGTACAGCGAATAGCTAAATCAAATACCGATAAAAACAACAATAAAACAGAATCAGCTAAGAAGAACGGGTTATTATGTGCAAAGAATAAAGGTCGAATTTATGGTAAAAAGCGCAGAGGAAGTAAGGGGTATGGATATTCCTAGACTCTTGAGAGATAGATTTGGAACAACTTTTAAAAAAATCCGATTCTTATACCAAAAAATATCTCGGATTAAGTAAGGAACGGGCATAATTTCAAGTTACTCAAAAAACTTTTTGAAACAGCCGAGAAAAGCGTATAACTTTTCCAAAGACCTAGGAACTGTGTATACAATTTTGCTCTGCATGCCCTTACTCCCCTCAAAAATTGAGTTCGTACTTCTTGCGTTTTGGAACAAGGGAATTTTACATAAAGAACTTGTTTTCAATATGTACTAGGGACTAGAGATTATTTGAGCCATACCGTACCGTTCGTTAGTTATTTTTTTGCTATTCATTTCTATTCTATTTTTTTGAGTATTAAACTCTACGTCAGTTGTAAGCTAACTGGATATACACAAGCTGAAGTATGCATTATATTGAAGTCAAATTTAGTAGTATCAAAGTTTACAGAATAAATATAGTAGTATTGACTTTTCTTTGCTGGAAACGTATTTCTAACTTAACATTGAAACTCAAAACAATTTGGTTTGAATATGACGGATCGTTTGACAGTCCATAAAACCGTCAGATTTTTGCTGGTTGAGAAACCAGCAATATAAAAGCTATTGAGTCGTATAATGCAGTAGCTACAAATTTATTTGTAACGAAATGTAGGATAGATAGGTAGCTGACAATTATACGCTTGACAAACTAATAAAGAATTTTGTACTGATCATTTATTGTGTGTACACAAGCTAATTTCACCCCATTGGTGTGCAAAATATTAATGAAGAATATTAATCACAGAATAATACTAATAATACATAATAATAATAATACTAATAACACACAGAATATTATTAACATAAAAACTTATAAAATTCCCTATACAGATATAGTGTAACTGTATATACTGTCTATACAGATAATTCTCTCCACATCGGTCATTATCACAACATTATAAGTGTATGGCTGTAGTAGACTAACGATTAATTAATCTGGTAGTATAAGATTTATGAGCAATTAGTGTGAATTATTCATTGTTACTTAATCATCCATACCAAAATGAGTATGAAATGATAGTTTCCGATAAGTTTTTAGAAATATAAAGTTACAATTTGCAAAGCCCGCTGTCGAGAAATACTTTTAATAAGACTTGATCAATGGTTTCATATGCCTTTATGAAAGCGTACAAAAAGGAACGGACAATAATTATTTCCTGGTTAATAATTAAAAACTAAATAATAACGTGAACAAGGAAGTTGCCCAGACCGTACGAAAGCGTTCGGTAAATTATCGAGTCCTTTGAACCAATTTTGAATTGCATTATAAAGATGGGTTTTAGGATAGCCTTCTGTTATTATAGAAACTATGGTATTCTAGGGTATTTCAACATAATTATTAGCCATTTTAACTATATCTACCGGTTCCTTTATGACAGCAGTTCTTGGGCTAGATGTACTACTTAATTAATTGTTGAAAATTTTTAAAATAAAAAAACAGGAAAGTTACTAAGGTTTCTAAAAATCCTTGTAGCTGTTGCTGTATATAAATACCAATATGTAATCATTTCTAATACCTTTCATTTTCTAGTTCAAAAGAATAGTGGTGGACATTACTAAACGAACGCTGGGTATACACACCAACTCATAAATTAGAAATAAATATTTTGGACGGATTATCAAATCTAATGGGCCAAGTTAATCAAATAAGTTGTTCGCTGGGCTGACATTGCAGACTACTTGAGGAATTCCCATATCTGACATGGCCAACGAGTTTTTTTCACCTTTACCAGCTGGTTTTGTCGAACGTATGATTTGATTATTAATAATTCACTTGCGGCTGAAAATAAAATTGGAAATAAACAAACAGGCATATAATGATACAAAATTATGTAAAATGTGCCTTGCATTATCAGTGGCCTATGCATGGCAATAGTAAGAAGAAATTTATTCTATACATATGACGGAAGAATTGGCTTAGATTAGAAGGATTGATAAAAGAGAACACTGAGAAAATATAATATTAGTCACAGATTTACCAGAGTTGCCTCCTGAAAATCTATAAATATGAGCAGTTTAAAAGATACACCTAGTAACCTAGTCGCCTTGGTTACTAGGTGTAAGCCATGCATTAAAACATCCATGGAGGAATGGATGAGAAACAAATCTCTAGAATGGTGGAGGAATCTGCCACAACTGAGACAGGCAAAGCTATTCATTAAAGGACGGATGCCTAAATTCACAGCAGATCTGTTAGGCCAGAATAAAAAGGCCATCAGAATAATAGTAGGTCTCCTAACAGGACACTGTAGGCTAAATAGGCACATGAATCTTATGGGACTGTCAGAAGATGCAACTTGCAGATTCTGTCAAGAAGAAGAGGAAACCTCAGTACACGTACTGTGCCAGTGCGAGGGCCTGACAAGACTGAGATTTCAAATACTTGGGGAAGGAAGACCAAGACCCAATAGCTACATGGAAGAGCCTCTATCAAGGCTGTGGAGTCTAATGCAAAGGACAAAACTGGACAGAGTGCTCTAAATAGGTTGGGAGTGCCACAATAGATCTTCTAGGTCGCGGTGGACCAGGCCAGGGGGCCGACTCCTACATAAATCTAATCTAAACCTAGTCGCCTTTATTCAAATGATGAGGATAAAGTTCAAGGTTGTGTTTATTTACCAAAAAGATGTCTGTTGTCACCGGTGCACCAAAGATGTTTCAATTCCAACCCTACTTATATTATTTAAAATAGACCTCCATTTTCTCCGTTTTCTGATGATACCTCTTACCTAATTTGTTGCAAAGATGAATACAATCAATTTACGTCGATTAGCTGAAAGTCTGTGTAATTAAGTGAAAAACTGGTACTGTCAAGGATTTACTGATTTTAGCAACACCATTTTTTGACACTAAATCAACAGGTGTGCTCGACCTTTACTGACAAAATCCATAATGAAAAATTTGACAGAAAGAGATGTTTTTAAACCTGGGGGTACGTCCATCTTGGTAGGTACATCTCTCATAGAAATTAATCAAATTCTAAAAGCACATAAAATTTCCAATATTTTTGGAGTTTCGTTAAATGTTGTTAGTTTCATATTTGTTGTAATTTTACTTTTCACTTAAATTTATTCCGTTCGTCTATTGTCTTTTCTTTTATTGTCTATCTCTTACTGAAAATTTCTATTTTACATTTACTATCTATGGAAAATAAAGATAATTATAAAGTTAAAGATACACATTCGAGTCAAGGGCCCAAAAATCATATTGAAAAATATAAAAATACGATTAATTTAAAAACTTAAACTTAAAAAAATTATTTATTGTCTGCAAACAAAAGAATTCCAGTAATGCTCTTTGATTTACCATTTTTTTATATAATTGTCAAAAGTAGAAACAGCCACCCTCCACCCTGCTATAAATATAGTGCCATTTATGTCAAATAAGCTTCCTTATAAACTCCTGCTACTTTCTTTTAAACTTTTGCACTTTAAAAATCAGAGTGTCAATCAGAGTCGACAGTTTAAAAATCGCGAGCGCTCGGTTCCACTACTTGTAAATAAAATTTCTGCGCTTACTATGCATTTCGCATTCGAGGCACCTAATTTCGTTCGGCTTCGTAATCTCATTTTCAAATGCAAAATGCAGCGTATTCGGTTGAAGCCTTCAATATCGGTCCGTATCCGTAGAACGTCCCAAGAATGTGGGTCACCAAAATACCAACACCGACTTGCTAATAATAACGATGAGGACGAGCCTGTCGCAGTCACGAACTGAATCGAGCCTTCCTCGGTGAAGTCATTTCACTGGCACCGAGAAAATTAGCTGCTCAATTTTTTATAATAGGAATCGATATATTGAACACCAAAAAAATTCTGCGTTGAAAATTTACATATACTACAAATAAATGTCAGATATCTTTAATTATTAAGTTACCCATTAAATATTTCCTCCATCCTTTACTTTTTTATTTTAGAAACATCTAAATCAACATCTAAACATGTCGATATGTACACATCTACTCACGAAACGTCTAAAAGGTGTGGAAGCTAACTTAAAAAAATGTATGATGATATACGGGGTGTTCCACATAAAAGTCCTCAGCCTCGTATCTCGGCAACGGAAAGATATATTTTGATTTTGAAAAAAACATATGATAGAGCTCATGTATGGCTTCGTCACGGAGTTCAACTTGATTTTTTTCAGAGCAAATTGGAGATGGCGCTGAAGTCGAAAAAAATTTTTCGTTGGCAGGAACTTTGCAACAAGGTTTGTCCGATACTTTGTTCAATTCTAAACAATTTTTGTCAAATGACTATTTTTCAAAAACTTAATAGTTTCAGAGATATCGGGCCCTTCATTAGGTGAGGCCCAAACTCAAGCGTGTGTTAGAGTTTCGAATTATTACCGTGAGGCCCAAACTCAAGCGTGTGTTAGAGTTTCGAATTATTACCGTATACAATGAAAATAATAATCCAAGTCAATTTAATAGCTCTTTTTAAGAAATAGTGAAATAATATGTATTTATGTAAAATATGGCAAAGGTTTTTTAAATACCTAATTCATTTTGTATAATAAGTAATTCTTAATTATTTGTACGTTTGTCCTAAAATAAATCCTGAATGTATAACGAAACTTCATCACAGTATAGGGTTTGATTAGAAGGAAATAAAATTAAATACATATTATTTCACTATTCCTTAAAAAGAGCTATTAAATATCCATTTCAAGTCAATGATTTTTATAGTAGTTTAGTGAGTAGTCTATATGAGATGGGTATTACGTGTGCCAAAGGAGAAGTTGGGGATTGTTTGTTTTGGATGCTATCTATTTTTGACCCCCTGGGGCTCATTTCAAGTCAATGATTTTTATACTCAGTAGTCTATATGAGATGGGTATTACGTGTACCAAAGGAGAAGCTGGGACGCTCAATAATTTTCGAGAAAATTGGGATTGCATGGAAAATTGAGATTGCATGTTTTGGGTGCTATCTGTTTTTGACCCCCTGGGCCCTATTTCAAGTCAATGATTTTTATACTGAGTACTCTATATGAGATGGGCATTACGTGTACCAAAGGAGAATTTAGGACGCTCAATAATTTTCGAGAAAATTGAGATTGCATGGAAAATTGAGATTGCATGTGTGGGGTGCTATCTGTTTTTGACCCCCTGGGACCCATTTCAAGTCAATGATTTTTATACTGATTAGTCTATATGAGACCAAAGAAGAGAGAAGTGTACCAAAGGAGAAGTTGGGACGCTCAATAATTTTCGAGAAAATTGAGATTGCATGTTTTGGGTGCTATCTGTATTTCAATTTAATGATTTTTATACTGAGTAGTCTATATGAGATGAGTATTACGTGTGCCAAAGGAGGAGTTGGATAAATATTGTTTCATTGTATAAAGCATAAGTTTCATTGTATAAAGTATATTGTTTCATTGTATAAGTAGGTATTAAGTTTTTGAAAAATAGTCATTTGACAAAAATTGTTTAGAATTAAACAAAGTATCGGATAAACCTTGTTGCAAAGTTTTTGCCAACGAAAAATTTCTTTCGACTTCAGCGCCATCTCCAATTTGCTCTGAAAAAAATGAAGTTGAACTCGTTGACGAAGCCATAGACGAGCTTTATCATCTGTTGTTTTCAAAATCAAAATATATATTTCCGTTGCTGAAATACAAGGCTGAAGACTTTTATGTGGAACACCCTGTATATTCATTATGTTATTCTTGTTTTATATTGAGAAAGTTTCATATTGGAGCGAATATCTCCAGTTCAGTCTAGTCCAGGCAGAATAGCCCAGTCAGGAAAATTGATTTATTTCTTTAAAGAACACACTTCAACTCTTATATCTTTCTCTTCAGTTAATTTCTATATTCTCAGTACTAATAGTTTAAAATTCTTGATTATTTTCTTCAAGAGGCAAATTCGTTTCTCCAATAATCTCATCCTCCATATTCCCATTCATACTTTGAAGCTTCTTCAGGACTTTCGATCCATTGTCCACCATATGAAACACTGAATTTAGGATATACATATATAGTGAACGTGTAACCACATTTTTATTTATTCAAGTAAAAATCCAGCAACAAACATTGGTTATTCGTATCCAAAAAACGGTTGACGTTTATTGTTATTATTATATTTATATCTCATATTTTTTTATTCACGATGTGTTTTATCTCAATTAGAATGTTAGTAATTTTATCTTAAGTGTCCACATCCGGATCGCCATCAACATCGATGACGCTATTTAAGAGTGATTGATATGATACCTCTTAAACAACTTCAATTCAATCTATGGTGAGCTGATTTGCAGGAAATTTGTGTTGTCTTCTACGTGAAATGATTGTTTAATATTCTTTCATATATGTGAGGGCATATTGGACTACGCGCCAGTTGTCAAATTAATGATAGGGGGTTCTGTAGCAACTTCAAAACCGGATTAAATCAAAGCACCTAAGTTATAATCGATTTTATTTATACCGCAATCACATCTTATTCATTACTGCAATATAATATGGTTTCCTGGACAAAAATAATTTTGAACAGGTGGACAGTGAGGTTGAGATTATGAACTAATAAAGATATTAGCAAGACCTCATCATACAGGATGAACCAAAATATTTCATTACACGATAGAACAAAAAGATCAGAACTAAGATTTTCACATAAGCACCAACTGGGATAACGCAAGCTTTTAAACACTAATCAGATATCTAATGTACCTACAATAAATCTTAACAAGACAACAGAGTATTATAATATTTTTTATGAAACAGATACAAATGATTACATAAAACTTCCTGCTAGCTACGATATTTTAAAGTATTATAAAGATAACAGAGTTTTGCTCTTTTAATCCATATCATTTGTCTGAACTGAATCTGAAGAAGTGAAGTAGTGTTCGGTGTAGTATCAAGGCAAACTTCTAAAAGTCGAGGATTTACGAAATTAGCTGTAAAAACTGCAATCAAAAGTATGTTGGACAAACTAGAAGGTCAATTCAAACTAGATTCAAGGAACATATGACTCATCTCAAGTGTGGTAAAACAGATATGTCTAGTGTCGCCCAACATGCGTTTAAGAACAACCATAAGATAGATACTTACAATTTAAGAATAATTAGGAACGTAACAAATTCCAGACAGCTAGATGCATTTGAGAGTTTGGAAATTGCAAAGTGTAAAAATAGCCTGAATAGTTAGTAACACAAATTTGTATTTGTTTAACGAAATAATTTAGTGGTGGTTGTGACTTTTTGGTATTGCAAAGTTAAAAACGACATGGTTAGTATTTGTACATCTTTATTTTAAAATGGCATTCAAAACAAACCAGCACAACACAAACTGCCGTGTTTATGGGTGTCATTCCATAAAACGTGTTAATAGCAGTGTTCAAGATAGAAGTTCGGCCCTAGTACGAGTATAAGAAACAGTTCCGCACTCATTTCTCCAAAAAGCAAGTAATACAATAAGAGGGAATACGTTAACTTCTACAATATAACCAATTTGTTGCGGTTTGTCTATACTTTTCTATTATTTCTTAACATAATATATTTTAATTTAAACATAACAATTATTTAACAATAAAACACAAGCACTAATATGGTGTCACCATATACACTTTTCTACCGTTTGTCGCTTTACTTTATCCCAAAATGTAAGTTAAACAAAAACTACCTGTTTCAACCCAATAAAATTCGCAAAGAAGCACTTATAAGTGATTATTTCACTTTAATTAGTACATGAAGCCAGTATATTTATGGCAGTTGAATGCTAATTGCTAAATGATGTGATAAAAGGCAATATTTTTACTCGTCTTCCTCCATATTAGTTTACAATTTGCAGCGCCCTCTTCGGTAATTTGAATCGCCAATAACATCGATTAATGTTTCCAAGTTGATTGAATTAAGAAAATCTGATATTATAATGTGATTTATACATATATATAATACTACTATATGGAGCCTATGTAATCTTTACCATGTTTCTCAAGTGAAGCCAAATTAGAGTAGTCCAGAATCATATCTATTGTCTCTTTCACGGAGAAAATACCAAATACTCATGCTCAGCAAACCGCGGGAATTTTGCTCCATATAGGTACTGTAGAATACAATAAATTAACTTTATTTTATATTGTATTTTATCTACATATAACGGTTTTTCAATCTTGTTATTGGGATGTTCCCGTATTTATCAAGTTTACCAAAAGAGTGGATGCAGTTTGTATTTGAAGAGAAAATTTTAAAAATACATACTTCAGGTACCTATGCGACTTCATATGGAATATTTCCTTCGTACAAAAGACAAAACCTCGACTGAGTTTTTCGTTTCGGCATTTTGCGATATCTGTGGAATGAAATTAATGAAAATGAGGTATAGTATAATTCATATACCTAATTCACTACATATTTAAATTTACAAAATGTTCTTATATACTCGTACCTAAACTTGCAGTTGCGACTGTAAAAATACCGTCGAAATAATTTGATGAGCAAATGTCTCTAATCACTAATAAGTCTAATAGGTATATGAACAAAACTAAAACTACAAGTTACACATAAATAAAACACTTCTAAAACTGCCGGCTCTACGAAAAACACAAATTTATTTTCTGTGAAACACAAACATACCTGAAATACAAAAGATAAACTGTGACATAACCACACCACAAAACACATATATGACAAAACACATACAGGGTGTCCCAGTGTGAGCGAAAAAAAATTTACCAGTGTGTAGGCCAGACCAAAATAAGAATAAAATTCTTATAAAAAAAAATTCTTCGTTGCACGCCTAACGAGTTCCAAGGTGTTATTTAAAAAAAAAAAAACAATTTTCCGAGATAACTTGAAAACTCGTTTCGTAGATTTAAGTAATATTTGGATGACGTGTACATCTATTAAAGGTCATTAAAACTATATGGTGTTTGTTTAACTCTAAACTTTAAAATCATTGCATATATTTTTCTGCATAAAGGAATACAGTCGGTACTTTACACTCAATTTACTCGAAAATGGTTGATTTTAGAGCTGTGTAACAAGAGCACCTTTTTTGTTCAGAATTGATAGCCGATTAAGGAAAACTTAGTTAATTCACGAAAAAGTAGGATATACAAGAGTTATGAAGACAAAACCATAAGGAAGAGTAGACCTAGGCCACCACAAATGTCAAAGTTAAACAAACACCATATAGTTTTAATGACCTTTAATGGATGTACACGTTACCCAAAAATTACCTAAATCTACGAAACGGTTTTTAAGTTGTTAAAGTTATTTAAGTTAAGTTATTACGGAAAATTGTTGTTTTTTTTTACAAAATAACACCCTGTAACTCGTTAGGCGAGCATCAGAGAAATTTTTTTATAAGAATTTTATTCTTATTTTGGTCTGGCCTACCCACTGGTAAATTTTGTACGCTCATACGGGGACACCCTGTATATAACAAAACAAAAGCCCGGTCTTTCTTTACTTTCGCGCCACATTGAAATTCTTGGATTTGATAGGACAACACTTGGGCATGTGCACAGGAACATTTGTCCGTGAAAGAGAACGAAATATATAACTCCATCTCATAAACCGGCTTCAAGAAAAGCTCGAATAGCTCAATATAGTAGTATTATATATATGGATTTATAATATGATTATATAATACAATATGGGCGAGGTTTATTATTGTAAAAACAATAATGTTTTAGAGCTTCTGATATCGTCAGGGTCAAATAAACCGTACAAATGTATGGTGTATATTGGGCTTTCTTAATATTAACTATATTCGCCGCCAGTCTAGAATGTTATCGCAACCTACAAGAAGTACTTTCACCAATTCCGGACGCAATCCATGCACGCCATAACGTTCTGGTAATCCTCTTGTCCTTCGCCGTCTTATTTTTCCAGCGGACTAATCTATAGGTCATGTCGTACAGCGTAATACCCGTTGCTTTGTATGATGTCCCTGATACAGTTTCAAATGGGAATTGGATTCTCATGGTCGAGAGGGTTTCAAAGAGATGACGAAATGTATTTGTATACATGGTAGACAGGGTAATTTATTTTATATGCAGACGATTGCTAACCCTCCAAATATTAGAGCTATAAATTTGGTTAAATGAGCAAAATAATGCAGAATTTCAAGCACATCTTAAAAATCACTTTGAGATCACAATATCACTCAGATTTGAAATCTCAATGTTCAATATAAAGCAGAATTTCCTTCTATTTATTCTATTATAATTATTTGTTTATATCTTTACTTCTAATATTGGAAGTGATTCAAGTAGAGGAGTTTCGGAAAGCTTATCGGAGAGTGTTTAGTGTAAATATCTCAAATTTACACTAAACCGCAATAAAATTGAAGAAGAAAGTGAAGACATATAATTAACACAGATAACGGGATATGAAATTATATAAAATGATATAAAAATATAGGAATATGAATAATTTTCAAGTACCTACATAGTTCATACCACATTCTAAAAGGATACGTAAACCCTCCTCGTGCTTCGTCCCCCTGTGTACATAACATTTCAGGATTAGAGACAGGAGTTCTCATAAGAATTCTTGCAAAATAAACCGCTTGTAGAAGGCATGATTGGAATCACTGGCGTATAGCTATAATGAATCTAGAGTATAATCGCGACTTAATACCATTTGTATAAAAACTTTCATCAATAATTAGCCAACACAATATATTAACTCAGTGGCGGCGCGTGAACATTAATTGTATGTGTTCTGCTTAGGGTTGTCACATTAGTCGAATTCAATTCCGGGATATTAAGACTGGCCGGAGCCGCTAAATTTTTAAAATTTTCAAGGTCACGCGTTTTCATTGCACTTCTGAACTTCAACCGGGAATTTCAATCGGGACCGTACAGCTAATTCCCGGTACAACAATCACAGAAAATCCCGGTCAAGCCCATGTGGCAATCCTATAGGGTTCTAATCCAACTGACTTTCTTATGTTTATTTTACCTAATAGGGCCAAGTTAACCTCATTTGACAAATTATTTGATTGTTATTTCATGTCTCTTGATGGTCTGACTTAAATGACTTAAATCTGTCACACCGTATATTGTCCATACTTTATCCCCACCGAAAAGTAAGCACGGAAAACAAAAGAGTGCATTTTTTATATTACACCGGCACATCCACTCTGTTTTTGTGTATACATTATGGTTAAATTGTCTTTTGTAACACAAAATTTAATTGTGGTGCTGGCCTACCTAATTCTTTTATTTTCAGTTTATCCTCATAAGGCAGAGAACCAAATAAAGTTTTTTATAAAAACGAAACGCTATTCATTTTAGTAACTAACTAGGTATAATATCCGTGGACGCCTAAACGAAAATATTTACCCGTGCCGCTCACAGAAATAAACGACCACGTACCACGTCCTATTACGATTACGAAATATTACTGAATTTACTGCAGTGGCTGTTGTTGTTGCAGCCACATAAGCCCGTATGATCGTGTACTGGGTCACGTGCCTGATTGGCCAATAAACACAAAGGACGGATCTAATTGTTCGCTGTGCACACATTTTGTATATCAGGTTGCGGTTGCATAAGGGGCTAACTCGCGTCGTAATAAATAATAATATAAGCTTCTAGATTTATTTTTGCGTGAGAGCATTTGGATTATTTAAATTTTAAATATTTTGTATTTTGTTGATATTTAATATGCTTAAAAGCTTAAATACATGAAATTTTATGTGTTCTGCAGCTCCGCAGCTCTTATGGTAAAACCGCCACTGTATTAACTCCATATAAATTGGATATCCATTTTC
Source organism: Pogonocherus hispidulus (assembly GCA_963924545.1). NCBI lineage: Eukaryota > Metazoa > Arthropoda > Insecta > Coleoptera > Cerambycidae > Pogonocherus > Pogonocherus hispidulus. The sequence goes on from OZ004699.1 coordinate 13,237,533, forward strand.
CATGGACAACTAATGGACAACTTTTAAAGACACATTCCGCATTTCATTGGAAATTTCAATGCAATTCACTTTGAAAATAGAGTGAATCTTATAAATCTATAAAAATTAATGTATCACAACACTCTCTTTGGGATATCAGACATATCATATCATACAGTAATCAAATTATGTAAAATATTATATAATAGTGAAAGCTTCTATAAATCTGACAATATTTTGTAACAAACACTTTTATGTTAGTTGACTTTTTACATTCTACCAAATGCTAATCACTTTTAAATTCATTTACAAATGCTAAAGAATATGGTAATCTCTTACTATGGATGAGTATGTTTTAGATTTTCAAAATCAGGTTCTATTGCCTTGATAATGAAACTGCGGAACTACCGTTCCAATTTGGAGCAAAATTCCCATTGAGGTAGGATGGTATACTACCTCAATTAAAATACCTCACAGCCAAGATTTTTGCCGGTTTGTTTTAAAGTCTGGTTTGATCAATCAATATTAAGCATAGTTCTGACTACCTAGTTCTTTTCTAATTTCTACAGTTGCTCATTTCCTACCTTAAAGTATATTAAACAACGAGTATCACATGTCATGGGCTTTTCATACATGTATATGATTTGTCATTAATAGTAGTATAGAGTTGAAAGTAATAAAAACAACTAATTTTGCTTTTGCTACAACACCCTCTAGATCATGTCGTTACTTTTATTTTCCGATTTTCCTCGCACTCTGTTGTAATACATACCGCAATCGATATTTATTGAAAAGTATAACCAAACATCACAAAACACTTAGGAAAAGATGGAAACGCCGATAATGGACAAGAATTTACCGGCGGTAATTCGGTTCCCGTCAATACGGGCACAGCATGACTTGATTTATCCGGACCGCGGCACGGGGTCGATATGGGCGTTATATAGGCAAGCGGCAAACGGCCCTTTCATGTAAATATATTGAAAATTTGAAAATACATGGCCAAATTCGTCATTCCATAAAAAGCGTAGTCATACTTTTAGTCTTCTTTTCAATACTCGTTTTTCTATATTCATATCTATATCTGAAATTCTAAAACAAAATAAAAATATTGTTAATTTGCTCAAAATACAAACACAAAAAACACATTCGTTCATAATCAATCATAATTTTTCAATACTAATCAATCGTTTAATATCATAATTTTTCTGATATTTATCTTCACTTGATCAAATTGAATTAAATGCGTGAATCAAATGTGTGGTTGTTACCATTTGCTACCTTATAATAATAATTTAAGACCGAATATGTCCGTTTTTCAATTTGATGCCTTATAGACATAGGTCTGGAACGGCCTTCGTTTTGGAGATACAGGGTGTTGAAGTTGTAAAAAAATAGATTTTTTTTGTTTATATCTCCGGAATCTCTTAACCAATCTCAATAAAATTTGGTACAGATAATGTATGATAGTAGGCCTTGCATTCCCTAAAATATAAGCTCTAAAGGTTCAACCACTGGTATATAACTAGACAGGGGTTAAAAGTGTCTCCCACAAGGGGATTGTGTTGGTATATGAATAACATGAGAACGGCGAATCTTAGGGAAAAATCAAGATACCTTTTTTACGTATTTTGTGCAATAGAATATAAATCCGTTTCAATAACTTGTAAAAAATGCAGTGGGGTAGGTATTTTTTATAAAAAAGGGGGTGACCCCTGTCCAGTTTTATACCACCGGTTGAACCTTTTAGAGCTTATATTAAGGTCTATATTAGGGTCTACATTTGTCTAATATGTTGCTAATTACTTTTATATTTATTGAGTATATGTATGTCTATATTTTAGTTCAAAGCGATAACTTTACTATTGCTTACATGCTATTTTTAAATCAAGTTTTAAATCTATATCTCGAAATAACATAAAACTTTGTCTGGATAATAGAAGCTGTAGCTCATAGTTACACAATGCGAAAATATTGAAAGTATGGCATTTTGAAAAATAAATAACATTTGAAAAAATAAAAAAACTGAAAAATTTCTAGTTTTTCAAATCAATCACCTGTCGAGTTCTAACCTGCCAAGCGCCCTAAAACCGAAGCAACAGGGATGGACACCTCACCATCAGTCCATAAAGCAGAGGCAAAATACAGTGCTTTCGAAAAGTAACGAATAAATTCATTATTTTAGAAATTGAGAAGTTTTTGAAAAAATCCCCTGACACGTCGATTTAGTTTTTAAAAAAGGCACTTTTGACATACGACCCATATTTCTGACGTCATCGTTGTTCGAGATATGGCGTCATCGACAATTTTTTTAAATAGCAACCCCCAATTTTGACCACGCCATTTGAAAGAGCGTATCATTCTACATATGCATCATGAAAAATTATGGTGTTACATAACAAAAATTTCAAGAAAATAATGTTTGAAGATCTTAAAATTTAATTTTCACAATACTAACAATGATAATGATTATGTAAAAAATCGGCTAAATTAAATGTTCAAATTGTGTACCGTTTGCTGTCTGACAGTAGCCAAGACGATTAATAAATTCTTTTTGGTCATTATCTATAAATTCAGGAGGTACAAGATGTATCTCGTGACGAATTCTTGCTTTTAAATCTTCTAAATTAACCGGTCTAGTAACGTATACTTTGCTTTTTAAGTCCGTGTCCGTGTTTATTTAGATGTGCTGTTCCCGAATCGTTGGATAGGGAGAAGGAGGCTGATTGAGTGGCCAGCCAGATCGCCTGATTTGACACCCCTAGATTATTTCTTGTGGGGATACTTAAAAAGCAAAGTATACGTTACTAGACCGGTTAATTTAGAAGTTTTAAAAGCAAGAATTCGTCACGAGATACATCGTATACCTCCTGAAGTTATAGATAATGTCCAAAAAGAATTTATTAATCGTCTTGGCTACTGTGAGGCAGCCAACGGTGCACAATTTGAACATTTAATTTAGTCGATTTTTTATATAAGTAATCATTATCATTGTCAGTATTGTGAAAATTAAATTTTAAGATCTTCAAACATTATTTTCTTGAAATTTTTGTTATGTAACAACATAATTTTTCATGATGCGTATGTAGAATGATACGCTCTTTCAAATGGCGTGATCAAAATTGGGGGTTCCTATTTAAAAAAATTGTCGATGACGTCATATCTCGAACAACGATGACGTCACAAATATGGGTCGTATGTCAAAAAGTGCCTTTTTTAAAAACAAAATCGACGTGTCAGGGGATTTTTTCAAAAACTTCTCAATTTCTAAAATAATGAATTTATTCGTTATTTTTCGAAAGCACTGTATAACGAGTACTGAGAGCGAGACCAAGAGACAGGCGGTAAATGTAGAGAATGAATATCCGGTTGCCGATAGCTGAATTCCAGGCAAGGTTGTTCGATTGTCGTCAGTCGGTTGTGTGTTGCCGTTGGCTAGCCCGCCCGTCCCGCGAAAGTCAACAGCATGGAGCGTAATCCGAGGGCCGAGACATGGCATCACTCCAAGTGCAAAATCACGGCGGCGTTTCCTAAGCAGCGAACAGGACATGACTTACGTTATCTGTTGGCCTTTCTCATAATCATAAAATAATCATCACAATCATGTACATCTGGTTATGTAAAGAAAAAGTTCTTGTGAAGATACCCTGTATTTCAGTGGCGGCTCCTCCTTGAGGCCGCATGGCCGCGCGCCCCTCCTCCAAAAATACCAAAGAAATCCTTATTATTATCATTACTGTAAATTAAATGCAAATGTTAAAACATGTATTGTAGTACAAAACTATTATTAGGAAAGACTCGAGCGCTTGAGCTATCGTACTCATAATGCCAGAGTCCACATTACTGGATCACCACAGCACACCACTGCACAGTGAGCAAAGCATCACAGCTTCGTGGCCGCACTTTGAGTCGCGGCTCAGGTAACTATGGCAACCGACCCGATCTCCTTTTCGACTAAACTCGTTAGATACTTTCCGTATGCTTATATTATGCAGATTTGGCCGCAATTATTTCGCGACCCCACGCCAACATTATTAAACATTATAACATATTTTTAACACATTACATATTTTTAACATTATTAAATTACTTATTCAATTTTTGTGAAAAGACAATTTTATATATTACTTAACATGAATACTGTTAGTAGTATAATTAGAGCTAATTTTGCAAATCTTCCACTGGGAAATAAAGTAGGTATAAATAAAAGAATTGGGCGTTACCTGCCCAATAAATAATTTCGATGAAAAAGTTATAGAAAAATGTATTTCTATGAAAGACCGTAGAGCTGATTTCAATTTTAGAAAGTGAGTGCACCCGTGTATAAATAACTGTATGAAGTTTTGCGTTTTGCTTACCTACGTAATAATTTAATGTGTCGTTTGATAACTATAAATTGAATAACTAAAATACTTTTGAGTTTGTGATTGTGCCATATCGTTTTTAATTAACGGATGTCTAAAAACTAAAAATAGTTATGTTCCTGCTTCCTGAATTCTCGTTTTCAGCTTTTTGAAGGTAACGTCGTATATGTAAATTTTTGATATATAAATATTAATTACCTACTACCTACCTATTTAAATATTATTTTAAACAATTTTTGTCGAGATTTCCGTCAATCGTATTGAAAAGGAGGATATTTGTGTAACGAAAGTTATTTTTTCAAGCAAATATTTTTGCTCTGCGAATTTATAATTTATAATTTTAAGGGGTTTGACCTTGAAATATGTAAAATTTTCGCCTGCGGCGCATTTTTTTATTTCTACGCCCCCCCATATCCAAATGTCACCAGCCGCCACTGCTGTATTTAGCTTCCTTTAAGAAAGCTCTTCCTTGAGGAGAACTGCAAGGTTTTCCGTGTTTCCGCTACTGATTTTTAAAGGTGGGCACTAAAAAGGAATTTTTCCTAATAGTGTTTCCTATTGTCAAATACTCGTTTTAAATATTCATAATTTCGTCTTATCACAATGAACTGATTTTCATTTCAAATTATTATAGGTTATTAATCAGATTAAAAACGTTAAATCACTACTATTACAAGTGTTTTCTTTGATATGTCGGCATCAAGGAATATCTTTCAAACACAAGTGTGCCAATATTTGCTCGTTAACAAATACTCGTCCGATTCTAGCCCGTTCTTTTTTTATGTATACCCACCTTAATATGTAAAATTAACTCGTTTTCCTGACATTTAAAACAAAAAAAGACCTGTACTTAAGAATACTTTTCTATAAAATATGCGAGATTACGAGTAAATTCTGAAAAAACTGACCTCCAAATGCTCACATTTGTATTTCAGAAATAATCATTATATCTATCTACTTTCAGTGGTGAATATAACAGCCCTCCAAATAAGTAATACCTTGCTAGTTTTTTGCTAATTGGTAGGTACTTAATCAATAGAAAGAACATAAAAAATACCTACTCTGAATCATTCACTATTCCTTACATAAACACTCTAAGTAACTTATTGAGTTTCATTAGATGAGCACATCGATGGACTCCTAACAATAAACATCTTAATAATTTTAACACTAACATAAAACTTAAACTAGTGGCAATAACTCGCTTGATTTGATAGTGTAGCAATGATTTAATAGTGTAAAAAAACTTGAAATTTGATTTGTGAGTTTTCGGCAGTAAGTTCACGATATTTTGGATTGGATAATATTGGATTAAGTGCTGACCTTATTACAATGTTTAAGTCCTACATACAAGGAAGGTCACAATTTGTGCAGTTAGTTAGACTGTAAGGTATTGACAAACATCATCAGGTGTCCTACAGGGATCCACCCTTGAGCCATTAATGTATAGTAATTTCGTTACAGTAGGTACTTTGGATGTACAGCTTCTTATTTATTTGGATGTACAGGTTCTTATTTACGCTTATGATCTCAAACTGTATCTGTGAGATTGTATCTTCTTCAGACTGTATTGAGTTGCAGAATAGTCTCAATCAAATGAAATTATGATGCGATAAAAATAGGCTGCTATTAAATATCAGTAAGTGGAACAACCTAAATGAATATAATGTGATTTTGAACATAAAAGAATCTTCAAATCGGAATATACGGACATATTTATTATAAAGTATTGGTTAACTACAGGCAACAATAACTAGGTCCTCAAAGATAGTTAGGTATATTAGTACAATAAACCCAATGCACCAATTTCTAATATCGGATGGATTTAGTGGCATAATTTGAAATTTAATTGGCGGTATTATTGGTGGCCAATTTTCATTATAAATCTATTACAATTAATCCGTACTAGGTTCTTACTGCATGATCAACAGCTAACTGTACAAGCAAACGTCCTTATAAATTTATGATGCTTATTAGAGCTGAACACAATGAAATGAAAGTATTTTTCGGTTACGATATCGGTTTTCTTATTTCTCCACGCCAACAATTATGGGATGATATTTTTTTTATTATAATGGTCGTTCCGTTGCTTGATTGAACTGACGCCTTTTTATTTATTTATTTATTTTTTGAGAGAGACTTCCAGTGATTGCTGAAATCAATAAAATCCACTTATATCAATGTATTCATTCTGTGTAGTGGAAGGAATGCAGGATATGTAAAATATATTAATCAATTTTTTTTGCAGTATAAGACCCTTCATGTGGATAGAGTAAGCCTTGAAGAGTTATTAGAGTGAAGAGTTAAGGGTGAACAGTGAGGAATGGTATTTATTATTCAACACTCCGAGTATAACCATATAACCAATATGTAGGATATTTTCACATTCTTATTTCCATAATTTGTTTTGTTCAATTTTTATTATAAGTTGCGGGAATATCTGTACAGTACCTAAGTAGATACTTACGTAGTAACTAAATTTTATTGGAATATATTATGAATTAATACATAATAATGGCAATGACTGTGGTTTATAGACTAGCGTGTATTCTGTTGTGTATAAATGAATCGGGTTTTATTTGTAATAATCCCCAGGTTGTAATTAACAAATTAAGAAAAAACACATTGTGCAACTAAATTTTACGTGGGAAATATAATGCAAATAGGATTTAAATTGTACACTGTAGGTATAATATGCATTTGTTTATAAATAGATATCCAAAGCACAATTATATAAGTGATCCATCTCCATGTTTAGTAACATCATAGACTAACTGTTAGTAACATTCTGAGGAAAATGTAAAGTGCCCAATCGCATTCGATAATACTCTGGGCACCTGGTTCCATTCGATAATAACGATGCCTGGGTTTATGTTTAGAGGTGTATAATAGGTATAATAGGAGATTTCAAATGGAAAAAGATATTAAATATCTCGGAACATGGCGTATTTCTTTATACAGGGTAACTTCACTAACAAAGCAATTAGATAACCAAAGATGTGTACTTTTGAATATAATTTTCAATTTTCCGTATTCTGAAGCGGTTAAGAAAATACCGCGTCTGATTTGAAACTATTATTTAAAAGATTTCGCTTTTTCAATCTTCAAATGATACTAACAGGTTTGAGGGTAGATACAGTATCCATAGGAAAAATTGTACCTACAAACATTGTAGAATTGAGTGGTGTATGATGCATCTTATTCTTATAGAAAGGTAGTATGCATATTGGCATACCCTCTGAAATAGTTAAACCAGATAGTCATCTTAATTACTAACGCAATCCTCAGGCTCCGCTATTTCCCTGCCAGGTGGAAAAAAGCCGACATGTTACTCATCCCGAAACCAGGTAAGAACCTAACCCTTCCCGTGCAGACCCACCAGCTTACTTTCGGCAATAACCAAAGTGGTGGAAAGGATAATCCTGGCCAGACTCCAAGAGTGTTCCGACGAACTACGAGTCATCCTCGACGAGCAGTTCGCTTTCAGGGGAGAACACTCCACCGAACAACAAGTCGTGAGGTTGATAGAACACGTGATCGAAGGGTTCGGCCGAAAACAGGTCACAGGCGCGATTTTTTTGGATGTTGCCAAAGCGTTCGACAGGGTCCATGACGGCCTGCTCACAGCGTAGTAGAAAAGGCTGTGGCCTGCTGATCAAGATTATCGACACCGTACCTTCGAGGAAAAGAGCTTAGGACGAAGGGAGCAGGTAGGACCTGTCTAGGACCCACAATACCTCGCTCGCCCTGCAAGCAGACGACATGGCATTCATTGCACGTCTCCCGAGGCCAGTATGGTAATGAGGTATCTCCAACAGGCGGTGTTCCTTCTTGAGGACTGGTACAACAACTGGAAGGTAAGTATAAATCCCGACAAGTCTAATGCTATTCTCTCACAGATACAGACAGACGCCAGCTGGACACGTCATCATGAACGGAGCCGACATTGAGTGGAGAGACACCGTCACGTATCTAGGGGTAGATCTGGATAAGAAACACCACATCGAGAAAGTCGTAGCGAAGACGATGCTCGTCAGGGCCAAGCTATACCTGATGTTGTGCCGCACCAGCGAGCTCAACCTAAGGAATAAGCGAACCCTGATCAAGAATGTCATCCGGAGTCAAGTTCTTTGCACGTGCCGAGACGTACAGCAACCCGCTATTCCGGCCGCTGTACACAAGCGGCCAAGACTCCCACTGCTGGACCCAGGATGAGAGTAAGATATTCTTATGTTTCAGATTCCACCCGGAACAAGCGTAAAGGGCTACGAAGCGACTAAAAAACGACCCTCAGACCACTCCTCGAAGCCGCGACCGCCGACAATGGTCGTGGGCTCACTTCGAGTACCCTTCCCTTACCTTGCATGCAGCTAAAGGGCCAGTTGGCTCTTTTAGAGGTGCATTCCCGGCTACACAGCCATTCCTAACCTACCCCAAACCACCCAGGATGAGAGCGGCACTTGCCGCCCCCGCTCGAGACAGACTACCCCGGGTGGGTTATACATGCAGGCAAAGAAGACAAGACAGAGGAGCGCCAGAAGATCCTACTCAGTCTGCAGGGTAGAGCCAGGACAGGAGGAGACCCCACGATTCGCCCACACCGATCACTTTTTGTGATCGGGGTTGGTGAAGGATGGGGTCCACTCTGCGAGGCAGTCTAAGTTTACAGCGATAATCCTGCTCGGCCCCAAACCATCCCAAGGTCATGACCACAGTCAATGGATATTGGCGTAGTCATCTTAATACCGAAATTGAATTAAACCATTAAGAATACACTCTTCTGACAATTTAAGTATATAATAAGTGTGTATAACAAGCCAATAATACTTATTACGAACTCTATTTGACCTATAACTATTAATATTTAATATATAAAGTAAACAACACTACAAGAAAAAACAACGGAAAAGCACACATGAGTTTCATGTCAACTAACTCAATATCCATGAGTAATGTTAAAACTACCCGAATTCAGAAATACAAGTAGCAATTAGGTAAGCAAATTGCATCGTTTTATTTCCAACTTAAGCTCATAATTGGAAACTTATTCTCAAGACTTCGCCTAAGTATATAATCACTTTCTTGTGTTGTGGATGAATTATTAACGGAAACACACTCGTCAATTATTAAACAATTGAACAAAATTGTACAAAGACTTTGCTAACATGGATCGATGCAGTATCTGCAATGCATTACTATTATTGGTAGAAATGGTAAAATAGACCGAAAAGGTAAGATGTACGTGTAGGGAATTTAAAAGTTTAGATAAACTACCAACAAATACAATATCTTCAACTAGTCTAAAGTTGTGGGCCTAAATAAGGTGGCCACAAAAATTGGGCCATATCGAATTATATTGACGCAATCACGATCAAACGAAAACAGCTGCCGTACAAACATCAACACTTTTCTCAATAACTAATCTGTTGCGTCCATATTCAAATTGGTGTGAGCTGGGATCACAAAGTAAAGGACCTTTCCCGAGCTTCTGAAGAATTTCCCTGCAGAAATTACAGTCCCCTCGAGGATTTTCGGTTTTCCCTTTAACCGAGCCCTTCGCTTCAAGATGTGGGTTGATTTGACATCAACATAATTCTCTTTTACCTCTCTAATTTATTTTCCAACAAAATGGTTTCAATTTTATATTCTGGATGAAGAGTGTAAACGTGAATTTTAAAAAGGGTCTTATTAAACGGACTGGTTAATAATTAAAAGGTTACAAAAGGTTATCAGGTTATCGAACTGCGAGAATGTCTTAAACAAGGGAAAATGTAAAGAATGACAATGACGTAAACGTAAAATGGATAATAATAATAAAAAATATGACGTAAATTCAATCAAGTGTGCTAGAACTTGGCCTTGAAGAACAGTAACTTGTATACATTTGCAGATAATATAAATGCTCTTTTTTATGATTTTTTTCTTTTTTTATATTTTTTAAGATGGTCAAAGTTTTGCTCTAATTTTTAATAATGTGAAAGTTTCTGTTTAGGATTTCTCTACTCACACCTCCATACTAATTTTACATTATTTAAAGAAAATTAGAAAGATACAAGGTCTCAGAGTGAGGGCTGTACGGCACTAAGAAGATCTAATATCGAAACAGCTGGTGCATACACCTCTGTCTATATTTAAAGATAATAATACAAAACCTATAATTCGAAATGTGAAGTTTGAGTGGTTGTTTACTGAAGAAACTGATGTCACAATATACATTGTGACAAACAGTGGCCGTTTTTTATTTTATACTAAAGATTATAAATAAATAATTGGAAAAACTAATTCCGTGTCGATTACCTGCTCTCTGATGCTCCCAGAGGATTATTTTCCTTTGCTAAAATGATGTAGTAAAAGATGACAGAGATACTTTCACAGCGCTCTTAGATCAACATTTATTTATAAACCGAAAACGGTTTTAAATATTAAAAATTTTGAATTCATTATTTTGTCACAAATATAAAACGGAAATCTAGACATAATTTAGGATCCAATTTTTTATTAATTTAATCGTGATAAACGTGAGCTTTATCAATAATAATATAATACAATAAATAAGATATATTTAACCTTGACATCAGTCATGATAAGCAAGCGTAAACTTTTGCTATAGAACGTGTTTGTGGTACTTATATCTCGACTTATATACATAGATAACTAAATTTAAATAAGCATGTCTGATAATGATGTAGTAACATGTAGGTTTACTTGTCACCAGTGTTATTTTTAATGTTTAACTTTTTTAAATCACATGTAATTATGGCTACTATAATATCAGTATGTTATTCATCGACTTATTTTTAATAATTATGGTAAACACTCATATTTAAAAAGACATATTTTTTATTAACAACAAATTTTTAACAAAATACGAACACTGGTGGAGTGAGAATATTTTGAAAAAAGAAAATAAGGGTAGTGAATGTCTGTATATTTTAAATTTATTAGATCTAAATAGCATTATTTGTTTAAATGTTCTTAATTTCTAAATAGTCCACTCCAAAAAGCTATTTCTTTCAAATGAACTGGGTATTGCTTTGTAGGTATATCTACTAAAATGAATTTATATTACTACAATTTTGTATACCCCGGATTTATGTATCTGATACCACGAAATAACCCACAAACTATAAATATCTGTTACCACAAAACAACATATAGATAAGATATTCTATTTTTTTTTCTAATATATTCATTGTATTGCCATGATTGTTTGTTCTTATAGTAACAGTAGACAGATCACGTTGGTTAAAACACTGGGACTTCCTGGAGAACTTCCTTTATCTTAAAATTTAGGCAAGTCTGAAATCCTAAACTACATTATCTAAGTGTATACCTACGTATATTATATCTATTAGAATTGAATGGTTACATGTGTCTTCAATGAGAATCACTGTACAAACAAATAATATACCTAGGTATATATTATATTCCGGCATTTGTCAGAAACTTAAAATTCCCACATAATAATTACCACATAACCAAATGATGTCCTTCCTATCTTTTACAAAGGAAAAGGAATTGTTTGCATTTGATTGTCGGTAATGTGGCTTGTTGTTAGTAAATGTAAAAGCTAGTTATTGAGATGTACTCAGGACGACTAACAGGACCAATAGCCAGTATATACGTATTTTATCACTTGTTACAAAGAGCCCATAGATTCCTGAGTACGTTGGATGAGATTGTACCCATTCTAAAGCTAAAATCAAAATACTGAGCCTATTTAATGCTTAGGTCTGTGATAATGACATACACATGTGTATCAAATTAATAGTTCCAATTAAGTGTATTGGACGTTTGTAGAAAATATGTCGTATTTTTGTAGCCTTAATAAAGGCAAACACTTTAGTAAAACGAATGTTTTGAAACGCATTACGTAATGTTCACGAGCTGAACATCACCTTTGAACTTATTTTACCTTTTCAAATCGATGAAGAATTAATACCATTCTTTTATACCAAATAACTTTAAACTTGATAAGAGTTTGAAATTGGCATGGAAAGAATATCCCAACGAATAAAAATTATTAACAAATTGCCGTGCAACATCAACATGGCGTTGCTGTTTAAATTATTTCCGAACACTTTCACCGCAGCGAGCAGGATTTCTAATCTCGACTCCCTCGCCCTCGAGGTTACCGTTCTCTTTTGCTGAATTGAGTGGCTGCATGGGGGAGATGTGGGCAATCTTAAAAATCTTTAAAACAGCTGCGCGGCTCCACACATGCATAACACCAACTATTTCAACCGGTTCCACCGTTAGGAGTAATTAATAGTTGTCATATAAGTTTGACTACAATTATTTTAACTCAAAAGATATTGTAATCTACTTTTCTCGATTTGTTTTTTCATTTAGGTTACGCAAATAAAAATTAGCAATTCATTCACTTCGTTGGGCTGCTAATAGAGACCAAGCCATGAAAAATAACGTTTCCTCCAAATAAAATAAGCTGTTTTTTCTTCAGCTGTCGGCAAATTTATACAAGATTTATCTATTTTCAATTGAAGATAAGTGGGTTTGCAAGGCGGTTTGGACCAGTGAATATAGGTACGGGTTGTTTCTATACTAATGAAGCATAAAGCTGTCAAGTGTGAACATCACTGGCTACATTGGATTTTTTTACTCAGTCAAGCAATGTCCGATTTAAGTACTGACGTTTGAAGAACAAAATATTTTCTACAGTTCCAAAAGCACCTACCTAATTCCTGAAATTGTAAAACAGTTTTTATTACATACTGTTTTGGAATAAGTATGTAATCAATGTTGTTACATTTGTTAAAAGTCCCCTATGGTTCAATTTAATATTTTCCAAGATGTAAGTACAGGGTGGGCAAATAAGAGAGAACGCCGGCTGTATCTCGGAAACCGCTTATCGGAGAATTCCCGGAAAAAAATTTTAATAGTAAATATGGCCAAGAGATGTCGCTGGAAATTGTTTTCAAGTTCCTAAAATGACCGCTAGGGGGCATAACGTCCATGGCCAACTAGAAAAATGAACTTTTCTCGAAAATTTGCCTAATAAAGTAGTACCGGAAATAAGTAAATATTAATCTAGAGGAAATTTGAAACATTTCTGTGCAACTAATTTTTTTCTATCTTTTAAAATAAAGTGGTGGGGGGGCGCCAAACTTTCTTTCCTTTAAACGTTAATAACTCGGCTCAGGATAAACCGAATCTAACAAACTTAGTCTCATTAAAAAGAGCTTTTTTTTATACATATTTAGACTCATGAAAGCTGGTTTTGTTACTTGTATTATAGCCGCTAGAGGGCGCTGTCTGCCAACATAACAAATATGGCGGATTTTCTAGAAAATTTCAAATGGCAAGGTATATTTATTGTCACATATTTAAATAAAGGACAACAATCCCTAAAATTCAGTGAAAACCGCAGCTTTCTATCTCATTCCTAACGGAAGATATTACCAAAAGAATTGCTACTGGAGATTTGTGATGTAACCTTTCACCTTAGCATTTAAAATCGACTCGTGATAGCCTATTATTAATAAAATATAAGAAAAAAAAACTGTTGCGGAACTAAAAAGTCGATAGTGCTTGTAATTTTTTCAAAAAATATTATATGAGATAAAAGTAAAAGTATAAAAGTATAAAAAAATTTAAACAAATTAAACTGATGCGGCAAATGCTGACTTTGTAAATGTATTCTTTATGAAATAATGTGGTGGTCCTGAAAACGACTGATTTATTTGGTGACGTGATGTTCAAGGGCCTCTCAAATGTTCAAAATATCGCCCACGATGGGCGATATTTTGAACTTTTGAGAACATTTCAATGCACAGTTTCAATCATTCTTGGGTAGATGAAACTGCAGTTTTCACTTCTGGCACGGGAATACACCTTAATACGTTCGATCATCCCTTCCCTTGTGGCGACAAGCCTCATTGCGTAAATTAGTTTTTTTAATTGCCCCCATAAATAAAAGTCCATACAGGTCAAATCGGGGATCTATAGAATAGATAGATATAATCAATTTAATTTTCAACTTGTTTTATATAATACCTAGCCGGGTTTCGTCTACCCAAGAACAGTTGTAACTGTGTATTCAAAACGATGGGCGATATTTTGAACATTTGAGAGGCCATTGAGCATCACGTCCTCAAACAAATCAGTCGTTTTCAGAACCACCACATTATTTCATAAAGAATTTATTTACAAAGTCAGCTTTTGCCGCATCAGTTTAAATTTGTCTCAAATTTTTATAATTTTTACTTTTATCTCTTATTATATTTTTTGAAAAAATGACAGTTACTAACTTTTTAGTTCCGCAAGAGTTTTTTCTTTCTTATATTTTATTAATAATAGGCTATCACGAGTCGATTTTAAATGTTAAGGTGAAAGGCTACATCACAAATCTCCAGTTGCAATTCTTTTGGTAATATCTTCCGTTAGGAATGAGATAGAAAGCTGCGGTTTTCACTGAATTTTAGGAATTGGTGTCCTTTATTTAAATATGTAACAATAAATATACCTTGCCATTTGAAATTTTCTAGAAAATCCGCCATATTTGTTATGTTGGCAGACAGCGCCCTCTAGCGACTATAATACAAGTAACAAAGCCAGCTTTCATGAGTCTAAATATGCATAAAAAAAGCTCTTTTTAATGAGACTAAGTTTGTTAGATTCGGTTTATCCTGTGCCGAGTTATTAACGTTTAAAGGAAAGAAAGTTTGGCGCCCCCCCACCACTTTATTTTAAAAGATAGAAAAAAATTAGTTGCACAGAAATGTTTCAAATTTTTTCTAGATTAATATTTACTTATTTTCGGTACTACTTTATTAAGCAAATTTTCGAGAAAAGTTCATTTTTCTAGTTGGCCATGGGCGTTATGCCCCCTAGCGGTCATTTCAGGAACTTGAAAACAATTTCCAGCGACTTCTCTTGGCCATATTCACTATTAAAATTTTTTTCCGGAAATTCTCCGATAAGCGGTTTCCGAGATACAGCCGGCGTTCTCTCTTATTTGCCCACCCTGTACATTTTTTCATAAAATTTGACAGATAAGATTTTAAGTTTCTCAGTAAATTTCCCATATTCCATAAACTTCGTAAATTTTATCAAAAACACTACCGAAAATCAAATAACTTTCTACTATATTGTTATGTATTGTTGTGTTATGCCTTGATTATGTATTCCTCGCATATATTTGACAAATTATAACGGCACTGCACCGATCTCCCCCTTCTGACGTCATAGAATAAAAGCATTGTCTTGCTAAAATGCTAGATAAATGTCGAAGGCTTAACATTGTAAACAAATTACTGTTTTATGGCATCTATAAAATCAGTAATTTAATGATAATAATACCATTTTTTTCTGAAATTGGGGTGGTATAACTAACGAAGTTATTATTATTAGGTAATGTTATCGTATAGACGGGTTAATACCAAGTCTAACAAGTAATTATTTTTAATCTAGAAACGATCTATTGCATGTATGAAGTGTGGCTGCTTTTTGTGAGTGAGTATATACACTTTCTTCCAGCCAAAGTTAATTTATTATTATTATTATTATTATTATTATGTAATGACAGATAGAAATAACCTGTCCATTTTTCTTAAAAAAGGAATAGATGAAGTGCATCTACTACCTACTAACTACTACTAAGTACTAGTAGTAGGTACTACTAGTACCTACTAACATGTGTGTCTGACCATGATGGTTATACTCGTAAGACATTCAATAATGGAATCGAGAAGCGAAAATATTATTCATTTCTTGTGTTCTTAGTAGTTATAGTAAATGTGATGAATGTGATGTGATGGTGATTGTTTTAAGCCAAGTTTGCAACACGTTTATTCAAGGACTCCTTTTTCTACTATACGTTAAATATACAGTTAAATAAATAATAAATGTTGGTAAATTAGCTTGTTGTCTAATATTTTTGGCAGTAGTAGGTACCTAGTCTTTTACAGCAAGCACTGAATTTCCTCTTGCTTTTAATTTAAAGATAGATAAGTAGGTACAGCTATTAGGTACCAAATATAAGAAACAACATTTTTAAATATGTTTTATGCAATGTCCCATTGTATTGTACACTGGTCTGGTAAAAAAACGCATGTCTAGGCCGTATTTGTTATCCATATCCATAATTTATTTCGGATGTACACTTATTTCTGCGATCTCTGATCACTTATTGATTAGGGTGTGATTGTTCCATTATGCTTTTGCTTTTAGATACAATAAATTTTTTGACATTGCTTTTGTACACATATATAATATATATGCGTACAATATATATGTATATATAATATATATGCGTATGGTTTCAGCACGCATATATATTTAAACCATAAAATGGTCTCAGGCCGGTGCTAAATGGTTATATCATAGAGTATCTATTTGGATACTTTATATGCATAGGTACATTGACAGTGTTTAGAAAGAAATCCTAATTGTGGAGTCAAGCTTTTCCAACATCGATGACCGAGCAAGCCATTTGATTCTGTATATGCTTCTCGTACTAAATCGAGTTTTGATGCTTAAGGCATAAAGGAAATATATGTTTCCTTTATGCTTAAGGTTAATGTTTGGCGTTTAGCCTCAACGCACGAATCGACGCCCTACTTGTTTATAATATGTGATAATTTGCAAGATATGAAAAATTGTTAAAATCATTTTTAAATGCAAATCTGCTGTCCCTACAGTGATTTTTTTTTAACTTGGCGCTTACTTTTTCATTTCATATTAATACTATTATGTTAGGCGTATTAGTTTTTCCTTCGCTATACTTTTCTATTCAATTTCATCAACCTTGTCATTGTTTCAAATTTACGCTATTGCCTTCTTGCCTCGCACCAAGTGCACGCTTCTTTCTACATACAGTATATACCAAAACTACAATTTATACCATCGTAATAAGTGATCATTCACAGTTCACGAAGTTCATCTATGGCTGTAGGTAAAGCAAAATAATGAATAAGCTGTGGCAAAAGCATGTACCGGGCTGTTTTCGTATAATATATGGGACGCCTGTAACTTCCTATCTCCGTTTACCTCTATTTCTACTTAATATTCAAGTATTCGGTTATAACTTTAATACTCATTTAGCACAGGCAGACTAACTGATTTTAAAGTGGATACATATTAGGCCTTGCAATAACGGATCCAAAAAGTAATGTATAAACCTCGCTAAAATACTGGTACTGACTGACCCTCAACTAATACTAGATAGTCACTTATAATTCGAGACATATAGGTAGGTAATTGGAATGTTTTTATTAATGTTATGAATGTTTTATGTTTAGAAATTGGTGTAGAAATAGTATGAAAATCTAAAGATATTTCAAAATGTACAGAACATCTAGAAAATCCAAACGCAAATGCTTAAGATATTGTGTAAGTAGGTAGGTACTTCTTTTATTATTTATCATTTAAATCTTAGCTAACGTAAATTGCTGGAGAGAAAGTATCGAAGAGTGAAGTTTTAAATTTCTAATTTTTTCTTCCTTAAAGCTAGTTTTAGAATTGAGTCCTAGAATTTGTTATTCAATAAGTATATAATTGTTATTCAATAAGCTGTTTATATTCAACGAAAAGCAAGTTAATATGCTTCTATATAATAATTGAAGGTATATCGGGATAAGCATCTAAATTATGAAAGCGATAAGGTAATTCCTATTTTGAAAACGATTATAAGATTATATTTGCCGTACACCGTCATATTACACCATATTTTTGTTTAACATGTTTTACAAATTATTAGGTACAGATTACATCGTGATTGTGATTTTTTAAATACATTTTATGTAGGTATGCAGCATACCAGATATGAATTTTATAAGTACGAACATTTATTCTGCAATAATATGGAAAAATTACAATTTTAAAAATCAATATATCGATCGATGATTTATCATTAGGTACATATTTTGTTTACAAATTTTGTTTGTAACTTTTGTTTAACAAATGGTGTGAACAAAAGCAAGATTATAATAAAATTATAATAGAGCTATAGAATCCATTTATTTAAGTTATACATATTATTATGTATAGACTCGAAATGTTACGAACTTAAATAATATAACGCTACTCTTCACTAAATCGAGATGGCGATGGTTTTAGAAAGTAATTGTGGTGCTAGGATATGGCTATTTCTTCTAGGTATTTATTTAATTAAGTAATAACTTGTCTTGACAGAATGATATATCTACAAATTAAATTCTGTTATTTCAACGTTTATGCCAATTCTATCAGCAGTACGTTGCAATGGATTATACACCAAGTGATAAAAATACGTCACCCTCTGTGCAAATATATGGTGGCCGCGTAACTTTCGCGCAATGCATAATCGTCCTAGATTGCGTGTTTGATTGTCCTGACAATCTTCTTAAACTCACCTAGTCAAATTGCCCTTCAGAAGCGGGTTCCTGTCATAATATCCACCCAACATATTGTCTGAGGAGGGTAATCCAAGGGTAATCCGTTGTCTGACACATATATCACAAAAAACAACAAAACTAGAACCTCAAAACACAGATCTGCACAGCACCGACAATATGGGGCAGGTGTCGTCACCAGGAGGTCTTGTTATCACTCCCAATATGCCACTATCAGTTTGACAGCGATAAACAACATTGTCAAACACTCAGCAGGACAAGTGTCAGCCCCACCAAAAACCCGCGGTTGCTATCGTTGTCGTTTGCTGTTCGCGATCTACTTTGGGCCTGCCCTTGATATCAAGTGAACCATCGAATCGCTGCTTCTGCGGCTAGCTCGATGACGGACTTACAACTGACTTGTTCACCTAGATTTCGACTCCTTCAGCGAGTGTAATTCTCCGGTACGTTAAGAGCCGTCCGTGGAAGAAGTCCTGCTGCCGCCGGAGTACGACAGGCCAGCAGGAGATTGCGGAGGTATTCGTACTTGGACTCTCGGACACCATCTATTCGGTGTCGGTGGACTGGTGGCAGACACTCGGCTAGTAACGGAATCGCGACTTTTTACTTTTATTTACAAATAAGTTGTAGGTACATACCTAGTTGGCTACGAATTATTTCTCGCCGATTTAAATTTAAGTGGATTGGGATTCGGGGGTTGGCAATGGTTGCCGTCCATGCACAGAGTTGTATTCGCCCATTTCTACCTACTTGATGTTGCTTAAAATATGTATATACAAATACTTTTTCTCTGGAATACAACTTTCTGGATTTTAGTTCGAGTTGCAATGCTACAATTTATTTGTGATTTAACTGTAAGAGGAACATGATGTGAAAGGAACTTTATTATAAATCTACATATCGTCTGTGCCACAATCTATGTGTTCTATATTTTTTTTTTCAACTTTTTGAGATGAAAATATTTGGAAAGAGAAAACCTGAAGTTTCCCTCTAGATTCTGGGGTGAACAAATGTAAATGGGGTGGGGAATTAAAAGATATTGATAAGAAAATAAAAATTGAATGGGCTAGAGGAAAATTTAGATATGTTTAATGGGAGTTGGAAAGATTTTATTTGAAAATTGTGGTTAAAAATCCACAATTTTCAAATGGTTTTTAATAACTATTTAAAATTAATTGGAATGGGGGAGATTGGGAGAATAGCTGTTTTGGCTTGATTTGCTTTAGTCCATATTTAAATAAGGCATTTGCAGATGGAGGATCTAATGATGTCCTTATTCGTAGTTATTTACATTTGTTGTAGTCCACATGCAGTCGCTATTTTTCACTTGAGATGCAAAACAAATTGAAATCGACTAGTTAATCTCTCAAAAGAGATTTGTTTCCACTCTTTTTCTAAAGCCCTTTCAACTAAACTGAATATGTTATGATTCGTAACTCGATTACAGTTCATCCCTTTTTCTTTCTTTTATGTTTCAATGGGTGTACCAATTTGGTAGATAATCTGTCTGCGTTAGGGTGTGATACGGTTGCGGGTACAATGAATATGAATTATAATAATTATAACAATTGATTTGTGATCTGCTAATCGCGATGCGCAAGTTTGATGAGTGATTTTTTGAAACCGCTTCAACAGATTAATTAATTGGAATAGTAGCTGCTATATCAGTCATAAATTACATAAAAAAGCTGTTTTCAAAGTAGGCATTCGTATTGTTAAATTCAACCAAATTATGTCAGCGTATAATTTAGTTTCTGACATTTTTATTTCTTCTGTCTACTGACACAACCTCTGTCACGACAATTACGATGATAGAAGCAAGCGGATTCAGCCAGATACAATTTACTTTCATCATTTCTGTAAACTCTTTATACTGCTTTTGTCAAAAACACCCTGTTTGTCAGAGAGAATATTATTATTCTTTATAAGTTCCTCGATGATATCGAACAACGAACGTTTATAGGCAAAATGTTGGGAGTAAAAATATGGCATCGCTAACAAAGAAACATTCTTAGCTACTCGACTTTTAGTTATGAAAAAGGGATGTCAATTGTCAATATCACATACCTATAAAAGTATACGGACTGTAGCTACTACACTAAATTGGTTACAATGCTATTCGCTGGATGCTACTATTGCTACCGTTGAAATGACACTCATCCGTCACTCGACAAACCAAGTATAAAGTAGTATAGTATGGTTGTTTGCATCACTTCACATTCGTCATGTGTCTCTGTAATCGATGAATTTCAGACGTACTCCCGCGTTATACTTCACTACAAGACTGCAATTTATAAATGAAACACTTTACCAATATTATAGGAATTTTACTGAAATTTTGAAAAGTATGTATATCGGAATACCGATACAAACAGGACACAAGTATGAACACGTGTTTTCGATGTACCAGCATCTTGTGGAATCCTCTTGAACACGAGGGGGTAAACGTTTGGTTGCTCGCTCGCTGCTGTACGTAAATTAGTGAATAATATTTACAATATGTCGCTAAAAAGTGATTAAGTATGGATTAAACAGTAGGTGTAGCTGTCACCCATTTTAAGGATTTGGATAGAAATGAAAGAATTATACTCTACAATTCCTAATACGATAAACTGTATAATTTATTATAAATACATGTTACCAGCTGACTAATTGAAACCAATTTCACAGTAAAAATCATTTATATTGACTTGCGCTAAAATAAACAAGGATAAAATGTTTGTGTGGAAACCCAGACACAATTTTGTTATATCAGTAATACGTTTAAAACAATCTAAGAAAAATTTTAACCTGCATTTTCTTATAGGAGGAAATGCTAACAGGATTTGTTCATTTTCAGTAGCACGAGAACTAGGGTAACTAGGGTAGTAAATTAAGATAAAGTGGCGTTCGGTTGAGTCTTGTCTTTGTCCGTAATGGGGTTTCATATCGATCTCCCCATCTAGCGTGACGAGGTGGTGCTAGGTCTGATTAGATGCTCGTGGGAATCAATAAAGTGCATTCATTATTCCTTACGATAAATGTCCTTTTTCTTCAAGCGTATTATAATACATTATATTATGTCAGAAGAATTAGAAAAGGCCTATTGCTTTACTAGTAAAGAAATATTCTCATTTTTTTGCTAGTACAAAAAAGTAAAAGTGTAACCTAGAGATGGGCCATTGATAAGTTTCCATATTGGAAAGTTTCCAAAATGGGAACTTTCCGGGAAGGGAAGAATCCTTTCAGGAAGTTTCCGGGAAATATTTCCGTATTATTTGGAATTTCCCGCCAAATTATAACTATATAAACATAACCTTAGGACTAGGAATTAATGGAATTATGTTGTATTGAGGTTATCTGTTAAAGGCATTTTTGATTTTTGTGCATTATTGGCGTCTTTTCACTACTTTCCTTGTTATTTATACATTTTTTAAATGATCTGCGTAATTGGTAAGTTAAAGTTACTAAAAAATAATAAGTACAAATAATTGCTGTAATTACATGCCGAAACAATTTGCAGATATCAAGTCAAGTACCTACCTGCAATGCCAAAAAATAAGTCAATACACATGTTCAAAAAAACAAAAACAGTCTGCAAGTAGTGGGAAATATTTCTGAGCAACTTCTCCTGGAAATATTTCCCTGGAGTTTCCAAGGAAATATTCCCTGGGATTATTCACGGGAAACATATTTTGGGGATATTTCCAAAAAAATATCTTCTCGGGAATTTCCCATCTCTAGACTGTAACCATAACAACGGATTAAAAAAAGTCATGTACCCATGATTTCTCAGAACTGTCAGTTTGAACGTCAACGTCACGTCATAAACGTCACGTATAAACTCACGTCAGATCGCTTTTTATACAAGCACAAATGTCTGAAGAAGTCCATTTTAAATTTTGACGCTGGAAAAAAAAATAGTGATATGTCACTCTGAGTGTAAAGCCCTTTGTGTTTCGCCCAGTTTACACAGCCTTGGTTAACGCCTCGGCTGTATAAGCTTCTGGACTCGGCAAATAATGTCGCCCTCTACTCCTAGTAACATAATACCTATTTGAGGAAGTTCGACAGGGTTAGTTTCCCGTGTAGCACACGAGAATCACCACTAATAAAATGGTGTCTAGATACAGATCAATCTCAACCTTTGTTCAATAATCACTTTTATCTTTAACTTATTTAATCAGTTACTAGTAGTAAAATATGATGAAAATTAAAAACTGTTACGAACAAATGCTGTTACAAAACCAAATTAAAAAAAAAAACATTTCTTTTTGATTTTAAATATACAATCTCATAGTATTGGTGTAATTTCTATGAATTTATTTCGATATGGTCGTTTTACTAACGGTATTATTCATTTTCATTTCGTTATGGTTTGAAGATGTATATTTTATCACCGTTTTTCGGCTAAAGAATTAGGTGTCTGAAAGTTTTTACAACCGGTCCTGACTATTTAGTGTCGACCGTACACGAAAAAAATGTCCAATAGTTGCTACGTAAAAGGTGAATAATTACTCTATGGTAAAAGCCTAATTGTAGGCGTTTTGCCTTATTTTTGACTTCCTAACAGTACTTTGTTTATAGGCATGCGGCTCTAATACTAAGAGACATCACAGGCTCCGAATAAGAGTGCTTAATTCGGTAAACCATGATAGATTGTGTTGGGCAAAGACCCTTTACATTACGTTGGTAAGTACATTTATAATTGAAATTGAAACTAATAACGTAAGTATATAGGAAAAATATAACACTTACCCTTCGAATTGAAAAAATCGTAATGCTTCCATGAGCGTTTATCTGAAAAAATATAAAGTTAAAGCCTCGGATAAAGCTTTTATCATTTAAATTAATTTTGCTCAAACGGCCAACGATTTACATATCATACAAGTTGAATAATATGAGAAGTTATAGATCTCGATGTGGTTAATATTTAATTCTTAATTTACATACCTACTTGTGCATTATAAAAAATAAATAGATAGATCATATCAAAAAGGAAAACACCTAAAACAAATATTTGAAAATATAGGTTTGTTCCAGCAGCCTGTCATAAATGTTGGAAACAGTCAGAATTACTGTTCCAGCATTACGGAATTACTGTTCCAACATCTAAATGTCAGTAACATTTTACATAAGCTTGTTGTTCCTGCAGTTGTTAGTGACTTTTCTGACATGTTGGAATTACTGTTGAATTACTGTTCCAGCATCTAAATGTCAGTAATATTTTACATAAGCTTGTTGTTCCTGCAGTTGTTAGTGACTTTTCTGACATGTTGGAATTACTGTTGAATTACTGTTCCAGCATCTAAATGTCAGTAACATTTTACATAAGCTTGTTGTTCCTGCAGTTGTTAGTGACTTTTCTGACATGTTGGAAACCTGTTTTAAATGTTTGCAAATTTTGTACGAACATTGCTGAACATTAACCAAACTCTTTTGTATTTTTTAGTCGAGTCCTCTACGACGACAGACACCGTGAATTTGAGAGCTTTCAGTGTACAGATTATTATTTCAGTGTGATTTTTGTATTTTTGTGTGTGGTGTACAATTTACGTTTACTTATAAATCGTATGCCCAAAAGTTACTTTCCTTAAATTTAGCTAAGAAAGTGTACAAATCGTAAACACTTAACATATTTCAAACTTGTAACCTAAATAAAAATATTGAAATGGATTTTATGGATGAAAATGATAACAGTTCATCGAAGAGTGAATATTATTATAATAGGACGTTCCAACTGAAAATGTTTGTAAACATAACAAACACTGTTGCTAACAATCATGCGCACTGCACCCTTGTTGCCAACATGTTTCCAAACACTTTGCTGGAACAAACCTTATATCTTGCTGTTGCCATTTGTTTATTAGAGTTAAATAATATACAACTCTTGGTTTATTTAATTTTTTTGTAGGTATGTGTATTTACGGTGTTTTTAAAAAAAAATGTGTAATAACAGTAATAATCAATGTAATAATCATCTCCTATATCATTAATTTTATGCCGCTGCCTCTCACACAAGTCTCTGACTTCCAGAGTCCTTACCAAAATGAGAATGAGGATATGCATACATAACAAATTACCATGTTTGGTTTGTATGATATGATACAAATATCGAAATATTTTTAGTTCAACTGATCAAACTTGTGGAGGAAAGATGTTAGTGTGTATTTTAATGAGCACATCCAGTTCAGCTCAAGATAATGTTCGTAACTAAAACACCATGTCATCTATTATTTTTGCCGATTTGGATAGAACTTTTTGGTAGAGGCACTCTGATCTATTGTGCGTTTCACGAAGTTGTATCCCGGATTGGAATGTTCGGATTGTCAGGATTCGCTGGCAAATCCTGTGCGAGACTGGCACGCGCGCTTAAATCACACCACCTCAATTTGTAGCGGTCCGTAACCGAGATGTGTATCCGGGATACAACTTCGTGAAACGCACAGTAAGGGTACTTACCTGATATGAGAGCTATTGTGTTAAACCAAGATAAGTACTGTCCTTATGTAAACTTGTTTGGACTCATTTTGAACCAAGGTTTGGACTCGTGCTTAACAAACGTTTAGACATATATCCTGTACACCTTATCCAATGTCAATGGAAAATATTTAGTTTTACTTGTTGATTAGATTATGAAACGCGTAGGTAATGGAATAGCACATAAATCGGCAGTCATCGGCCGACTACAGTCAATCAGATGTGCCAAACGCCGGCGGTACGGTCAATTTCTGACATTGTTAACCTATGAATTTAAAAAAAAGTTACATAGAAAACATATCTAGTTTTTTATTAACTTATTTGTTTTCATAGTGAGTGTTTCCAGAAGATTTGCCACAAAAGGGTAGAATTTGTATTTATGTTAGATTGACTTCAATTAAATGTCAGTGGTAAGTTACTTTAAGACCATTAATTTGAAGGAGATGCCGAAAACAAGTACTCCACGGCCAATATGCCCCGACTGGCATGGCATTACAATAATTGTCAGACAGATAGTAGCAAAGACCCAAAGAGGGCAACGGTTCACCACTACTAACATTTAGACCATTAGTAACACTTCAAGGGCATTTTACATAATTCTTGATAATATTCGTGTGTGCCCACATTTATAAAATAATTTTTTTTATACACTGAAGTGAGCATTACATAATTTTTCAATGATGTTTGGTTTTCATTCAGTCAAAATACCTACTTCCAAATATATGTGCTTATTATTCATGTTAATTAAAATTAAAAATAATGGACAACGGAGTCCGTTTCCAATTTTAATAATTGTATTTGAAGTTATAGGTTTGTTTATGGTATAATAGTTGGTATCACGGATTTTAACTATAAACTTATTTAAATAATGAAAAATATCAAACACTACTTGGAACCCTTTTTTGTCGACGCCTATGGATATTATAACATATTCTTGTGCCGGGCGTGTTAATAATATCTACTTAGTAGTATTTTAACTAAGGCTAGACTACCGCTGAACAATGGAAACATCAAACCCATCAACATTGGTAGGTACTTCGTAAGATGATGGTATTTGAAATAATATAAAAGACAGGTAGGTATTTAATTTCCGACTAAAAATTGGAATCTGTGGACATGATTGATCAGCGTTGTTCGGACAAAAAGTTACTTATTTTTCTACATCAACATACTAAGGTCTTAAATTTCAATTATCCAGCACTTCAATCCGATAATCTATTGATAATTACCTACTATAAGCATCATTGTTGCAACAGGTAAGTAACTACCTTACCTACTGTACCTAGGCATTTGGTGAAAGGCGGATTTTATTAAATGAATGTCAAATAATGATCATAACAAGGTCGAAATATGCTCCTACTATAAACAGTATAACTACATTCTTATATATGCTTGTAAATTTGCAGAAAATAATTTAACATTATAGTTATGAATAAAACGCCGTTCCGCCACTGGCTCAAGTGTTTTATTTATTTATTGAGCACCAAAGCCAATAAAAAGAAACAAATTAATACCAACCTGTTGTTAGGCCTTGTTTGGACCAGTTAATATAACACAATTAAATATAGAATTTAATCCTTTCACTACTGTCGGCATTTTGCACCCAATCCGAGCCGTGGAACTAAAAAAGAATCACTTCGCACCGCACATCAATTCACTTTGGAAATATTTATACACATAGAAATGGTAAATTTATTTCAGAATGTCAGGCTGCCGCACTGCAAATCGAACACGACGGACTCTGTTATCTCGTTTGTAAAACACTTCTCTCTCTGCTCAACTGGGTATAGGAACTTTTTAATTCTCCGTAAATTAATTTTAAATATATCTCCACTTAAAACAACATAATACACACGGCAGGGTGTTTAGATGGAATGATGAGTAGGCGGGGCGAACGAACAAGAGAGAATCGTGCGCCTGAGTCGGCACGAGGACGGCGATTAAGATGCGCAAAAACAACAATGTGGACTACTTTGATATAAGTGACAAAATTAATTTTTGGCTTCTTTCTTTCCACTTTTGGTTGAAGGAGTGGAAATCGGAACAAGATAAAGGTTATTTGTTAACTTCGATAGCGGAAGTGATTACTGATTTAGTGATTATAGTGATTAAAAGTTCATCAATGAAGAATGAAGGGCAATCAGCCAACGATGTCTAGTGGATAGGTATGTAAACTTCTGGATTAACTAAAAGCGGAAAATCAGGGACAGGCAATACAGGAATAAATGGTTTCTGCAATTAACTAACCACTACACAAATTTTTTGAAATCTTAACAGTACCTTCTAGATCTTTGTTGAAGGTTGTTAATGATATAGGTACGTTTCGCCTCTCAACGGGAAGCATTTAAACATTCTGGTCTTCTTTCTGGTATAGAGGTACTTACCATAGATAAAATATGTACCTACCTATCTACTAGAACTACCCTACCTACTCTGATCAATCACCAACGGAGTTAATATACTTCGGCTAATCGGGATATTAGATAAGGAATGTTTAGACTTAGACGGTGCTTAAATTCAGTAAGGAATGTGACTTCTATTAGTGATATAAATACTTGGAATAACAAAAACTCATCTGTACGGTTTTATTTATAATATAATCCTTGCAGATTACCTAATTGTCGACAGAAATTGGATAAATCTAATGATCAAATAATCAATTTTCTTATTAATTGAGCACCAATTATGAAAATGCAAGAATAAATATAAAAAGAAGAAAAGTATTTACGACGCAGTCCCCAATAAGAAACGACAATGCAGCTACAGACATCGATGTTTCGGAGTTTTTGCTCCTCGACAGTATAACAGAAAAATCTAAGAGGGTATAGATCTGGAACAAACGTAATGAAAATGCGAAGAATTTGTACAAACAGTGTTACGGTACGCTATTTTGCACCTTCATTGCTTCGGACTCTACTAAATGCAGCTAATAAAAATATAAAATATCTATTTGGAGCAAATTTTGTACACGTATTTTGTGATATCTTTTAGTTTTTGGCCTTTTGGTGACTAATATAATTTGGTTTTTCCGAAACTGCAGGAGAAACGCGAGAGTCGCGAGAGGTTTGTACACCTTCCCAAATAAAAATATATGTTCAATTTGGCGACAAGAGGTCGATCGTAAGTAGTATATATCAAACAGAAAAAGAACGTCCATGTTCGAATATGGTCGAAAACCTGCCCTTCCATGGTCTAAATGACAAAAAATTTGTATCTTTTGAAAAATGTATTATACCTATATATCCAAAGATGGAAACAATCCAATGCTTCTTTCCATCTTCAGTGGAAGACTCTGGTATAAAGATACTTATTCTTGTACAAAAGTAATGTTACAAAGATGACATATAATATTAGTTTCATTGAACACTTGAACATTGAAAAGGTTAATAATAATATTTATTAAAAAGGTGATTATTATCAGTAAACATTTAACATACTCTGAGTTCGAAAAGTGCGGAATAAATTTATTATTTTTTAAACAAAAAATATTAATAAGCCTTCGGACTAGTGGTGTTTTATTTTCAATTGCTCATCTTATCCTTGTAGATAATGTCTGTAACTTATATGTGGTGCGTTTTCATGATTCATTGTAGCTTCTTTTTGGATTAACCACCTGTAAAATAACAAAAAACAGAAAATTCAATTACGATTCTTTATATTACAGATATATCTGAAAGACTTAAAAAGCTTGGTAATGTTTTTAATATAAGAACGACCTTTAAAACGAAAAACACTTTAAGGTCAATACTTACAAAAACAAAACCAAGTAATAATGATTAAAATTAAAAAAAATTCAGGGAACGTGCAAAGCAAGAGGCAAATAGTTGTCGCGTGAACTTCCCTTCTAAGCAAAGACAAATATATTATCAAATTTAAATAACCCGCTAAAATGCTTAGTTCTTTCCTGTAGCTAACAGTGGCGCTAGAGTAGATGTGACGTCATAGTTCCTAATTGTTTACCAAGCAATTAAACACCCTCTTTATTTTATTTTCTCTATGTTATTAGAAAATATAGATTTTTATTTTTGGATAGAATGTTCTCCCACGAATACATTCATATAGAGATTTATGGATCTATTTATAATAAGGAAGTCATTAAAAAAAGAATGCAATGTGTTGGACACACGTTGCGTAGTGGCTCACCCTGTATCATAGCAATCAATTTATGTTCCCTTTCCAACCTGCTACGCTTATAGCACACTGTTTTCATCATATTTCCCTCTTCCCTCATTATTATAGATATATCCATCACCCCTATATGAGTTTATTCGTGAGGGAACGACCTATGCAAAAAAATGAGAAATATACAGGGTGTTCCATTAAACAAAATCGATGACCTCATAATCGGATCAATGATTAAGTCATAATTAAAAAAATAAATGGTGAAAGACTTCGATTTCTCAAAATATTTTTGATTTCGGAAATAAATTCCATTCATTTCTTCCACACTGTTACTGCCTACCTGCACAAAAATTGAAATTGGTGTGAATGACCTTGTCCACTAAGATGGCAAGTTATATCGAAGTATTTCTTAAATTTACAAATTGCTAATTGAAGTCTACAAATAAATAATTAATAAATAGTCAGAATAAGTTCACTTATAATTTTTATTTAACAGATCGCATAGGTATCTTATTACTTAATAATAAAATCAGTAGGTAGTCAATCACCTATTGCACTTTCTCACGTAATCTGAGTGACTAAAATTAGTGTTCAGGTGTGAAGTGGTTCTAAAATAAGGACGTCTTACTTTTAACTTCAGTTCGGAAAAAGTTTTTAGTTTATGCGGTTTTAAAAATAGAATATATTAGAGGTACCTATGCTGGCGCGCAAGTTTGTATCAGCTTGGTAGATGGAAACATGCATTTGTTATATTTGCTGAGAAGGATATTTGTAAATGTTCAGAAGGTTAAAACGTGAAGAAAATGTTAAGCATTTATTAATAACAACGTCGTTTAATAATAAAACATACCTATTAAATGTAAATGATAAAACATGGATTGAGGATACTAATATTTATAGCTATTTATTTGTAATTTTTTCTGGAGAGATAATTTTTTGAGTATTTTTTTATTTTATAATATAAGTCTTCTTAAAAGTGTTGAAAAGCAAAAAAGTATAAGGAAATAAATCTTGCGCCAACTAGGTATCAGTCATGGATCGATAGCCGCTACTGGCTAAAAAACTTTTTTTAAATCAAATTCTCTTTATATTGCTTTTGTTAATATCTTTAATCTTGAACATGAATATTTAGAAGACTCAACTAATTATATATATATATATATCAGTAGGTGCCTAGTATTGCAAACAAAATCCTAGTTCTATGATGGTATACATGACGTGTGGTAATCGTGGTATACAAATAAATGTGAAACGAAACAAACTGGAATATAATTTGTTGTTCAATTAAATTAGCCTTCATAAATTTCTCCTCTCCTGATACATGTAACAATAGCGCACAAGTTGTTAAAATCATAATTTCTTTTTATCTTTTCAAATCTGACGTGGATCATGAAATTTATCATATTATCAATTTAAGACTTACTGTGGACTAACTGTACAAACATGTTTTATGTTATTTTTCCCTCTCTGTGTGAATTATCAAAAAAATTATACACCAATATAAACCTATAAAAATAACTAAAGTAGGTAGGTACTACCTGATACTGATGAAAAGAAACTTGAAACACTATCAATTTTGTTCAGGATGTGATTTGTAATTGTAAATAATTTGTAATATCAATTGTATCTATACATTTACAGGACCCAAGAATCAGGCTTTCGACATATATGGTTACTTTATGC
This sequence comes from Pogonocherus hispidulus, assembly GCA_963924545.1. Lineage (NCBI taxonomy): Eukaryota > Metazoa > Arthropoda > Insecta > Coleoptera > Cerambycidae > Pogonocherus > Pogonocherus hispidulus. The sequence continues at coordinate 13,268,491 of OZ004699.1, forward strand.
TTTCAATATGGTCCGTCATGAAATAAAAAAATGATATAAAGCTACAAGGACTGGTTGGAGGTTGGAGGAAGCTACACGGGTGTATTTTCCGTTGAGGTAGTACCTAGGTATGTATTTTCCCAGATACAAATATATTTATATATGGGTTACTAGTAACATATCTAATATTGATATGAGATATACAGGGTCCCATTTAATTTACAAAAGTGAGCTATTTTTTTTCTAAACCGAAAGGCAGCAGGCACTCTCTTATGAACTGAGGATAGGGCTCCATCTTTTATTATTGATAGTAAAATAATTAATAAGATAACACAGGACTACAGATACTGGGTAACAGCATTGAATCCAAATTAACATTTGAATAAATGAGAATGGAATTAGCTTTTTGATATATGTAGCATCCTCAGAGGAATAGAGGTAGCACCTCATAATTTTAAGGGTAGGTATCTGAGGGTTACTATGAAATCTCAGTCCAAGTTTATGGCAAATATGTATTGTTATTGGTAGGCAAAATACTAATTTATTTAAAATACAAATTTCAAAAAGTTAATTAGGATAGTTTGTCTATAGTTCACTTTAAAGATAGACTTACAATGATTAGGGCATGAACTTCACGTGATCAACGTGATCACTGCATAGAATCGCATTAAGAGTAATAACGTGATCTTTACTGACGAGCAGCACATGTAGGAATGTTATATACACAGAGGTAGTCAGTCAGGAAGCCTATGGGCACTGCTAGGACATAAGATAAATAAATACATTTGAGGGGTCGTAAATAACAAGTTGTGGTAATAATTGATGCGAACTTATTGCCAATTAATTCGTTTGAAATTTTCGTAGACTCGCCCACAAATTAAATGAGTCGGTATGAGTACGGTCCTGTCTCATATCGCCTGCGAATATCGTCACGCACTGTTCGCGTGTATTTGTTTATCTCAGTTCGAACTTTAAAAAAATGAATAATACACTTTAGGGAGCGCGATTATGTTGTTCAGTAGCCTTAATGAACGACCGTAATAATTATTTAACGATATTGCCAAAATTTAAATAAAGAAAATCATGAAAAAGATAATTATGAGGTAGGGCTACATATTTAGTGAAAAATGGGCAAATGTTAGTGTGTCACTATATTAATTAATAGGTACATATTTTAAATAAAAAATTGTTCCTATTTTAAAATTTTTAATGTGGGATGCTGCAGATATTTTTGATTTATCATTATTATTGCTTACTTAACACCAAAGTGACAATGTATTAAGTAAATATTTGAACTAAAAAATATATTGTGTTTATAAGTTGTCATAAAATTAATAACTACAGATAACAAGAGATGGCACCATCATGTTTTAAATCAACCATACTTTTACTAGTTTATTTCAGTCGGAATGGTCTTTATGTATAAAATTATGTATTTTTACTTAAATATTTATTTTTAACCACTACACCTTCTACCTTCTTACTTTATACACAATATGCAAGTACATAAATAAAATGTAATGTATTCATTAGTATTTATTGATTTTATTCAATATCATTTTTTATCTTTTTTAAGGTCTATTCGAGTGTAAAAATATTTACAACAAAACTTGACAATGGGTACACGAAACATTTATTTCTTCTTGGGAGAAATATAATAAATCTTAAATATACATAATTAGACATGGTGCTACTAAAATCTACAAATATTTTTAAATTTTATTGAATTATTTATTTGTCATATTGTCTGAATTTTTGTAGCCACTTGTCACAATTTAAAAAAAATTATATTCATAAACAGAAAAAAGAACTAGAGGCAATAATTCAGTGCAAACTTGTCATCGTTATCATGTTTTATAGTTACCTACTTGAAAAAAATTAGTAGAATTAACCAAAATACTCATATGTATGTTATTGTTCAGCTGAATACTTCCTATTATATAGAGGTACAGGGCATTTTTAATTATGTTGAAAGTTGAATGAAGTATTTCGCCTAATTGGCGAATAAATACTTTGAATTAAATGAGATATCAGCTCTACTTGATATACCTGTTATACCTGTTAAGTACTCAAAGTAGGATATTTTACCACTGTCCATTTTGTGCTTACTAACCATATTAGGTGGCTATAAAATGCAACTCATTCCCATACCTTTTTGTTTTTTAAATTAAGTTTTTGTTACCTTCAGAATATATATTTTCGGCACGCCGAATTTTTCAAATTAATACTTCTTAATATATTTAAATATTTTAGCTCCCTACAATTTTGTAAATGTTTTATCCATTAAGTTAATTTCATTTCCACATCAAGTAGAACAATTATTGGCATAGCAAATTATTGACAAAAAGTTATTTTATTTAATAGATATTATGAGGTGCTACTATTTCAATTGAAGAAATTAAGTTTTAGATAAAAATGGATCTTTCAAAGTTCAAATGGTTGTAAAAATGTAGGCAGTAATTGTATGCCCAAATTTATATTTTTTATGGTAGTGTGTTGGTCTCTTGTTATTTTTTTTATATTTAAATTAAATACACCGAGCACATTGAGATAAGTGCATTAGTGTCTTTATTATAACATGGGGTGTAATAAAGTATAAAATGGGTGTAATAAAAATTCCTGTATTTATAGAGCACCCTTTGTAACTTCTATTTTAGAAAAAAAAAAGAAAAGAAATTAAAATACCTACTGATAGAAATATGATTAAATATTTAATTTTTCAGCTTATGTACAATAAAACCTATTGTATTGCACATGGTGCAATGAGGCTTCTGGTGGATTAGCTGGGTGTTATCTTACCTTTATACAAAATGTTTTAGGATAGGGATAAAAGACAAAAGTACCTTTTTTGTCATAATGTGCTTGACGACTATTTTCATTTTACACTAGGATTCAAGTGCGAGTGTTTAATGTTTATTATCCTGGAATAATAAAAAACCAAACATTCTTTTCAATTGATTTAATAGAAATACAATGTCCTATTCATTATTTGTCTAGGCACAAAATACTTTATTATATAAACTTCATTTAAAACTACAAAATAAAATGAAACTATTAATTAAATATAAAACATGAATTGTTAGACTTTGTAAAAAGAAATGGTGCAAGACTGTCATCAAAACTTAATTGAACCTTAAACAATTTCACATATATTAAAATGAACTTGATTTAGTTAAATTATAGATTGCACAGACTGATATTTGTGCACACATGCCAACGACAACCTAATGCCTTGTTCTCATATATATACAAGAGGCATCATGTCCATCATAGCCTAATCTTCTTGCATGCTTGTAGACCTCGTTAGCAGTCGAAGTCATAAGCAGAGGTTGCTTCAGTTGATCAGAGAGATCAAGAGTTAATTTCATATCTTTTTGCATATGCTCTATAGCTTGTTCCACATGTTTAAAATCTTTCTTCACAATAAGGTCAGCTTTGTGTGTCAGATATTCACAATTCAAATTGGTCAATTTGAAAATATTTAATACGTCCTTTGAGGAGATACCGCACCGGTCAGCCAAAGCTAGGCCTTCTGCCAAGCCAACTAGAGCTATGCCTTTCATCAACTGCAATATTAAATTTGTTTTGGTCGCATAGCCTGTATCCCCCATGAAGAATGCTGTTTTTCCCATTGCTTTGAAGCAGGACTGGCACTCGACGAATAGGGATTTGTCTCCAGCAGTCAAAATAACAAGACTGCCCTCGTCTGCCTCCATCTTGCTACCCTGAATTTGAGCTTCTAGGTAACGCCCACCCTTACTCTTTATTATCTCGCATATGTCTTTGGATGTTTGAGGATCGATGCCCGTCATTTCTACATAACCCTTGCCATCCAGAATGTCTCCTTCCCTGCCTGCTACGCCACAATTACCAATTACATTCTGTAACAGAAATTCGTAAGTATAACAGTTATAATATGAATTAATACAATATAATTATCAAATGTTTATAAAACTGTTTTCCATAATCAGATTATTTTTTAATAATATCCACATTTCTTATTGAATATTTTAGGTTACTCGAATACTATTAATACAAAACCATTTTAGTGGCAAAGAAAAAACGGTATTAATACAAGCAACGCAAAAATCACAAACATAATAATAATTTAATACATCTAAAAAAGTAGGAAACCTGTTTTAATATTGTTTGTGTATATACCATAAACTGGAGACAGTTTTGGTAGGGGGCTATAAAAAAATTGTAAAACAAACTTGGCGGGTGCTGACAGTACTTGTCAAAATCGGAAAAAAGCTCTCATGAAAATACGTTTCAAGGAAGCTATAGTCCATTATAGTTATTTATGCAACAAGTGCAAAAAGTAAGTGTTTATTGCACGCGACGTGAAATTGTCCAACGAGGCCGTCAGGCCGAGTTGGACAACACGTCAAGTTCAATAATAGTATATTATGTATCAAGTTTTATAAATGCCATTTTAGTCACGATTTTTATTAATCACGAGCGAAGCGTAGCGGAGCGAGTGTTTAATAAAATGGCGTTATAAAACGAGTTGCATACATAGATTAGGTTAGGGATAGATAGGAATCTGCAATGTTGATAAAAAACGACGCGGAAAACGACATCTGTAGAGATGTAGTGGAACTTTTTTAAAAATTTTGTACAAAATCGCCCTACCTTTGTAACATATTTAACTTTTTTAATGAAGATAGAAACAAATAAAACTACAATAAGTATATTTTTGCATGTTTTGTATTACAATATTTACAATATATTCGCAAATTATCAAATTTATCAATTTGATAAAAATACCTCTATAATGATAGAAGACCATAATATATTTGCCCAATTTTGTAGTTTCAATTAAACAACAATCGCTAACTACACTTGATATCTATTCGATTTTCTCTTCCTGTTTTATTCAGACATCTAGAAAAATTATTTGTTTTCACACAATACAGACTCCATACCTTTGAAAGTGTATATTATCCTACGAAATTCAAAATTAATAAAACACATCACATTAACTAATTTTTCTTTTACCTTCTTAAACCATGAGAACAATTATTTATCTTCATACAATCTGCACACTTAACTGCATTTTACTGTTAATCTGTTTTCTTTGAATTCCGAAGAAATGTCACTAAATATACTGAGACACAATTCACTACAATTCAAGCTAATACACATACCTAATTCAGGATAAATAAAAAATATAATTTGAGATTCCCCTTCATAATTTTTAAACATAAACTGACAGTTGTCTTTGACATTTAGGTATATGATTATTAGCATATTTTATTTTCTTATGATTGGCAGATGCTCAAATTTTTTGTGAAACGCTCTCTGGTGAGATGTAGTGAAACTAATCAATTTGTCTACAAAACTCCCATAAGAGTTCCCTGGTTGCATACTATACTTTTTCTACGATAGCAAATATCTTCATTTTTCCACAATTACTTTCCACAAAATTACTTTTCTTGTCACGCCGCGTCAAATTAGTTTGACAGATTGATTAAAAATGACACTGATAACTATCTTGATTTTTTCAATAATTTCAATCCGTGACTAAAGCGCACGAAGCCACGGCTTGTATGCACGAAACCACGGCTTGTCAAGGTGTACTTAAAAGATCACTTAGCGCCATGGAAACATATACGAAAAATGCCATTTTAAAGATGGGGAGTAGAAAAACACTTTTTGTACGAGTTACATACAACATTTTTTCTACGTTCATGCAAAACCAAAAAATGTTTTATTTAGGTGGCAGTAAGTGTCACGTCGATTTGGCGTTTATGTTTGTCATGATCACAAAACGCTGTAGTAGAATGAGAGATGAGTGCAATAAAATGTTTATTGCACTAGTGCAATAAAGAACCAGTTTTTTCACTAAATATAGTTCAATAAAGTTTTGTTTTTTGCATGAACGTAGAAAATATTTATGCAACAAGTGCAAAAAGTAAGTATTTATTGCACGCGACGTGAAATTGTCAACACGTGGACACGTGGACAACACGTCAAATTCAATAAACATTTTTTGTACGAGTTGCATACAATATTTTTTCTACGTTCATGCAAAAACCAAAAAATGTTTTATTTAGATGGCACTAAGTGGGCGCCGATTTCAACGTTTATGTTTGTCATGATCACAAAACGCTGTAGTAGAATGACAGATGAGTGCAATAAAATTTTTATTGCACTAGTGCAATAAAGAACCAGTTTTTTCACTAAATATAGTTCAATATAGTTGTTTTTTGCATGAACGTAGAGAAAATATTTTAATGGACTTAAAAAATTTTCACATTTTTTTTTTCATCATCGCCATTTACAAAATTCGGTTTTAATGCATTTTTATACCTTTGTTATTTTACCGCCGTTTTTAGCATTGATTTCAAAACTAAATTAATTTGTGAAAATTAATATGCTTTTATAAATTCACCTTTATAAAAATGTATAAAACATTTATAATTCTTGCCACACAACTACCTAATTTCTCAGTCCGGTATCAATTTCAAATATTATAAGTAAAAGCACTGCTCGTGTACAAAATTTCATTAAATATTCAATTTGTTAGCAACCGTTGACTAATTTCAAACCCAAATTAACTTTTCTTATTTTGACAAGCTGTATATTTACGATTATTTTTTATTTGTAAATGGCAAATTATTTGTTACTCTTGACTTTTTCTAACTAGGATCTTCAAGGCTTCTTTTACGCGGACAGTTGATTATTTTCCTTTATTAAACTTGTACGCTGTACATTATTAATTGAATAAATACTATTGTCCTTAACATCAATGTGTTATATAGTGAATTGAGCATTATTAACTATTTCCTCCCAAGGCAGATTAGGAAAGATAAACACCGTGACAAAAATATAAAGATAGATAATCGGTGTATGGCAGTGCAATACTTCCAAGATAAAACAAATTCAGTGGCGCACTTGGAGGGGCAATGGGTCATGCCTTAAGCATTATCTGAAGCATTGTCCCCCTAAGATTTTTTCTGGGTGCGCCACTGAACAAATCTAAATTTAAAAATTTTTAATTTTTTTGAAATTGGTTATAAAATATCCATCTTTAATAAAAATTTTAAATAATTTTGCGCCCTTTTCTATTTATCATATTAAGGGCCGGTCTTTCCACCTCCTTTTAAGTTCCTGAATGTCACATTCTAATCTGCCAAATAGTTATCAGGAACTTAAAAGGAGGTGGAAAGACCGGCCCTAAGGTATGTTAACATAGTAACTAATGAAATTACAAAAATATGTTTGCTTAACCAAGGAAGCCACAAAACTAAGAAATATGATACTATATTCACGAATTTACCGCATACCAAAGATTGCCCTGAATTAAGTAAAGAGGGTCATCCTTTATCCTTGCAAAATCCACACTAAACATTAAATATGATCGATAACTTATAACAATTACCTACGAGCTATTAATATTTGTGATAGGTGTCAATTGTTTATAATTACATAATAAAACATTGACATATTATGTAGATATATTAAATTCTTCTATAAAATACTGTTGTAATTGGGCCGTACTATTAGATAGTCAATGCGTATGGTCCATTTTCTGGCTTATAAAAATGAAACTCTGCCTTAATCTAAAAATAAATTAACTATCCTAGACATTGTAATATTGAGTTTGGGGTTCGATTTATGAGGGAAAATACGTAAACGTGAAAACTATCTAGTGTTTTATAAGTCCTGTCATAATGTTAGTTTAATTATTGTAGATCAACTATAAATTATTAAACGTAAGAACATTTATTATTTTTCAACAGCACAATGATTTTTTAGATGTGTTAATATTTATTATTGTTAAATATAATAAATTGTTTCACATTACATTAATTTATTGACAATTCATTTTCCTAAATGGTTCATTTGATTCTTCATGGAGGAAATATTTATTATAATGCTCAAAACCAATACTCGTTGTATGTAAAATAATGATCTTCTTAATAGTCCCTACCTACTAATGCTAATACAGTTAATTTCAATTTGGCATGAAAATATGTTTCATAGAACATTCTCATTTTAATAATACCTACATCCCGAATATAACCTTTATTTTGCGGCATTTTAAAATGTTGTCGATGACACAAGTCACACAAGGGCAGAACGACAAAATCGCTGTTGTTGTAATGGAGTAAGTATTGATTTCAATAGGAACTTGTATGCGATAAGCAGAAGGCCAATGGACGTCGTAGGAATAAGACCGTTACCGTACAGCAGATTCGCCATACCGGTGCTATAGTTTTCTATTTATTATTTAATTTAAGATGCACAACTATCAAAAAGACCCAATTACAGGATAAATATTAACTAAATACACAATAGTGTAAAGTAATGTGTAAAATACGAACTAAAACAATAAAGACAACGCACATATATGTAAAAGAAAACACTAAAAGGATAGAAAAGAAAAATATATTGAAATTACTTTTGTTAACAATATAATTCTACAGCATACACCTTGTATGGCAAGAAGGGATGTGGTAGATGTAATTGAATTATAAAAAAGCACGTTTCTTAAAGAAAGACAACTTTTTTAAATAGGAAAAAAATACCGCTAAAATGACAAATGCGGTATCAAAGTCTACATAAGACTTTGGCGGTATAGTCAGGCATGTGGTATATATAGAATGTTAGCCAATTAATTCTGAATACTGGAATGGTAATGTAACAAATAAAACCCTTTTGGAAATTGTGAAGCAGTTCTTGATGCCTATACAGGTCCCCAAATAAAAATATGTTCAATTTGGAAACAAAGATACAAGAAATGATAGTTAAATAAAGTTAAATAACATAAAACCGGAAAAAATAGTTCTAATTCGTTATTTAGTGGAGGAACACACACAACCGAGTCACACCCACAGGTACCTTGTGGCCACACCTCTGACCTCTGACCTCTGTCACCCATGTCACGTCTCCCACCTATAGATATTGATATCTCGGCCCACCCATGCGTTGATCTTTTTCGCTGTTTAATACACACTGTACTTCCTACCGATCCGTTCTTGTCTTCAAATTGAACTTTGTTGTTTTATTTGGGAATCTCTATACTGATGTTCATCTCTTCTAATATATTAGGTTAATCAAAAAGCCAATTTACAATTTTGCAGAAAGAATAATACATTATATTTTTATGTACGTTTCGAAACTGAAATTTTGGAGTCCATTTAAATGTGTACATTATAGGCGAGGAATTACTAAAACCTATCTATTTGCGTTTACCAACATAAGAAATCTTGCCAATTTTGTATAAATTGGGATTGTATAAAACTCATTTTCGGAGCGAAATTAAATAAATTATTACTATTAGCGCAGAATCTGAATATACAAGCTGAGTTTTTCTCACCAATCATCATCAGCGAAGATGATAAAAACGATGGTGATGAGTACAGATCTGTAAAGTAACCTCCTTTAACTTTATAACGAATTGATTGAGTCGGAGTAAAATACACGAATATTGGAAATCTATGACGTGTACCTGTTGATTGTCAACAGGAATTTGACCAGCATTGGAAATAAATTGTTCATGTAAATTAGATTCGTTGATGTATCTCTTCCATAATTGGCTAAATCACGTCGCCTGCTCCTATTTCTCAGGGACTAGGCTAGGTGATCTAGCCGATTATGGCTCTTCCAGCCATAAAAACATGTTGATTTGCGTCGGTATCATATCTGACCTGATATGGCACCAATCAACAATTTTACTGTTTCGGTAAAAGTACGGTGTCATTGGTGATTTCTGTACTGAACTGCAACCCTATTCACGATGAGATGAGACCTACCTCACCGCATGCGGCGATACAAGGGCTGTACAAGGTACCAATTCTGTTTTTTAGTAATTAAATTTTGTAATAATTTATACCATGCACATGTTCCAAAAACTATACGACAGGTTTTATTCTCCAATTTCCCGACTTTTTCAGGTTTTCCAGTCGCCTGGTTCGTGGATATCCTCATCCTCATACAGTTTGCACTCGCATTCGTCTGATTCAAGTCACCAGCGTTGCAGGTGTTCCCTTTCTCGCTACATGTGAAGTAAGGCGCGCACGAGAAACAGCGACTCGAACTGCGGTGACTTGAAGTTGGTGAATGTTCTATGCTCAGGTTTCATGTAATTATTCCAGAGTACGAATTTATTTACTGGCTCTCTGCATTGTTATTTCTAAATTAAGTATCTTTTAAACTGATATGTGGGGGCGCAATGATGCATGTATACAAGTTTTTACAGCCAAGACGATGTGAAGACCTTAGGTGATGGCAGATGTCAGTTAACGGATGTGAACATTGTTAATCGCAGACTGGTTAATAATATAATGTGGTGTTCAAGAACTTTTTGTAATTACCACCAACGACAGTGCTAGTTGAAATCAATAAACATCGCATAGCAAAGTTTATAAATAAAAATGCCTCCGTGATCATTGGAATCTATTTGGATTTCGGAAAGTGAACCACAATATTTAGATAAATATGTTCATTAATTCTATATTCAGTAAATAAGAATAATTTTGATTTTTTTTAAGAACCAATGAAGAAGGTTTTGGGACTCATTTTGAATGTTACAATCGAATGAAATACATAAAATCTTCTTATTTTGTGATTATTGATCGTTTTAATTAATAAATATACAGGTACTTACTTCTTTGGCAGAGCGTGAATCGGTGACACAACTGAAGATGATATCGGATTTTTCCATTATGTCGTAGGGTGTAATGTAAATATTTACAAGACCGGCTTTGATACTATCTGCCTGTTCTTTGATTTCTTCACACTGAAAAAGAAAAACTGTTTACAACTATGTCTGAGCTAGAATATAATAAGAACTAGTATTTAAAATTATTCCAATACATTTAGCAAAATGACCTGCAGACGAATACCAAGACCCTCGGTATGAGGCTATTTGGATAGGTGGACCAAAATACAACACGGATCTTATTGGCTCTATATGAGGCAAAAGTATAGCAAATCCTGGTAAAGCGCTACAGAGAATGTTCACCACTGATGTCTTGCAGTTCAGCAAGCAACAGATAAGGCAGGAAAGGGAGTATATAAGTATTAACTGAACACTATAGCTTGAAAAAGCTTCAAAATATAGGCATATATAGGATGCAGAACTGATATTACGTAGAGTATGTAATGAAGAATGCCTCTCATGGCATCTACGAGTGCAAATCACTAGCACGTTAAAGATAAGAGTGCAAACTCAAATTATAAACTTGGTGAAAAGACCGATCTGGCTGTTAAAGGTTACTAACCTATTATTCACCTCGAATAGTACAGGTACAGGTGGCAACACAAGCCTATAGGCTGTGTTGGAACTCTTTGAAACCTAACCATCTGTACTATTATATGATATGATCTATCGATTAAAAGATGAAAATCTAAAATGCAAATATTTAGATTTTTTTAAGGCGTATCTGAAAGTCTTCACAATTTCTTAAACATATTTATAAACGATACATTTTAGCGTAACTTCGAGGAATATATAAGGAGGAGGAGGAGGAGGAATAACTTGATTATTTGATGCATGTCTCACCATATGATATAAATGGTGAGAAAAGAATTGAGTTCGCCTTGTAGATATAATTTTCAGACATTTGACTTTGGGACAAACAAATCAGTAATGATTATACGTCAGAGAGAGATAAACGGTCATATAAATGGAACAATAACAATTTGTTATAATGTTACTACGATAAATGAATTGCAATTGGCTAGTTTCTCGTGATAGTGAAATTGTTTTATAGAAGCTTACTGTTGTCAACAGTCTTTATAGGAGGCCAAAACTAAATATTTTTGCCTGCACATGGAACTAAATAAAACCGTTTCTGTAATAAATCGAGAAGGTAGTAAACAATAATTCCAGAAATCGCAAACTGCCATTCATTTTTATCAATTCTCAAATAATATGAGGTCAAAAGTCTGTGCCATCCATAAGATAAAACGAATCGATAACGACATACATAAACAGTAGCTAAACAATTGATTACTTACTTAAAATTACTGGCAAAGAGGAATGTCTTAATAACAATCGTTTAATTTATTAACTCTCCGCGCAATTAAACTGCTATGGTGCAAACAAATTTTAATTGAAACGAACGTTTCCAAATACAACAATTAAAACATTGTCACTTTTTAAATCGGGATACTTACAGAGAAAATTGCATTACAACAGCATATATCACAACACCATGAATTATATTCATGGCATTACATACATTGCATAAATGTTTACTACAGAATACTACAGATGCAATGATATTTCTAGAATTATTAGCTAGGTACTAAATAAAATTTAACATAGGAGCTGTCACGTAGGGATAATTAAACTCTATCAGAGATATGTAACCGATGAAAATCCACAACATATCGAAGTAAAGAACAGCAATATATTTAGGCTGATAGAAAAATAGCAGGTTATAATTACAAGAATGTAGATAATACGCTATCAGATGCTTTAATCCTTTCCTCCATTTCCACACTATACTAAAAGTGTATACAAACAATAATTCGTTCCCTGTAGTGTGCATTTTGGTTCTGTGGAATACAGGTTGAAGTAAAAATCTTTAAATCAAAAATTGAAAGTTGAAAAATTGTGATATTGGCTAGATTATGAGATGACTGATATGACTTGACACTTTAGGACATATTTTGAATCAACAATGGTGGAATGGTTAGTCTCATTTCTATGTCTATGCGGTTAGAATTTTGGTTTGATTAACATTATGAACTATTTCAGTGGCCCAGTAAGGCTACGATTAATACATTTCGTAGTAACCATTGTAACAAATAATAGGAGATAGGTAGAAATACAAGCTAGGTTTTTTGCCCCAAAACATCGATCCTATATAAAGTTGACAGAATATAGCCTTTCCTATCATTTACCTACCTATTGTTTATGTCCTTCGTTGTATAGGTACCCATCCTAATGCATTTATCAAAATAATAGGTACCTATCTAGGTAGATTCTTTACCACCTTTATTGATTAGTTCTACTTCTAGGTAGGATGTAGGTATTTAAATATAATCACTATATTGAACAAATAAATCAGCATTCATAGGAAATGCGATAAAGAAGGAAACTCAGATAGATACAAATCGATTACCAAATTAAATTAAATATGGAAACTTTCTCGACCAATGGTTATAAATAAGATAAGTCATAATAAAGAATCGGTGAAGTTAATATAACACCTAAGTTGAAACAATAACATTCTTTGGTGTTAGTGCTATTCTAAATTTTCTAAAGAACTTGGAATGGAAAATGGAAATCTAGTTGTGTCGTAGGTCGACGGCAACCATAGCTAACGCTAAGTAAATACCGACCACCCCTCACAAAATCCATGAAATGGACGCGTCCTAGCTGTTTCCCACTCGTTCAGACCAGTGTTGCCATAGTCAGTGAACTTTCGGTAGATTGAATCTACATGATACAATTGAACTGAAATCTACGAATATATACAGATTTTATTACTACTAACATTCTATCGGAAAAATATATAGCTAGGTAGGTACAAGCTAAATATTTTAAACAAAAGGGCGAATTTAGAAAACAATACCTCAGTACCTATTAGGTACATGTATTATTTATTATTGGGAGGATTTTAATAAACCTCTGTGGAAATAATAAATTTTCCCTTTACCCTCAACCAAATGGTGTCTAATACCGGTAGTGTATAACATTAGTTTGATAGGGATCAGTAATAGGTAGGTACCTAGGTATCTATAGAACGAATAGGATTAGGAAAGTGAAGTACTTTATGTCGTTTTGCTATTCAGATTTTATTTTTGTTGTTATTTATTTTTATGAGACTGGTTCCATTGTAAACGATGTTTTTCAATTTTATTTCTACCTATTTAGTATATATTTTAGCTGTGTTCATTATTCGTTAGAAATTTTTGTCATAAAAAATATAGGTAACTGAAGTTGTATGGCCTTTAAAAATCTACTTTAAATACACGCAATCAACCGAAAAACTTGTATGCCGAAAAGCTTGAGCGATGTTACGGAATTAAGCGAATCACATAATGGCAACACTGGTTCCTAGTAGAATGAAACAGCTGGAGCACGATTTGTGACTTCGACGAAGTAGGTGTCCGTCGCTCGCATGTTTTCATGCCTGGGGTACGAGTGGTTTGTCGTTAACCAGTGAATAAACCCCAGAGAAAAGTCGATGTGTTGCAATTTTGTGAAAATAATAGTGTCAGATTAGTGTGCCACACGTGACCAAGGAATCGATAGAGTAACCCAGCAAAAAAAGGAATAGCCTTATTTATTTGCCTTTTATGTAGGACGAGTGATGATGGCTGGTTAGTATTGCTGAGTTGACTTCTTTATAATGCATATTGCATTGCATATGGCATATGCGTTACTACCTGGGTATAAACTTAGAAGAAACCTAAGTTTAACGGTGAAGCTCCTGAACATAATGCGTTTATTTTTGCATGAAATTAACGAAAATAAATGATTATTCATGATTGGTCTGTAAATGTTAGTGACTGCCGCAAAGGAGATTAAAGCCAATTAAAACGCTTTTAATGCCGAATAATCGTTGCAGAATCTTCGTGACCGTCTGCAATAATTACAATTTTTACCAAAAGTTATCGGGTAAATCTCCTAAAAGCAAACATACATGACATTAGAATATTCATTATGTACATTTCATTCATATTAAAAATTGTTAATATACTCAGGAACATTTTGGGAGGACACCTAGTTACAGGTACCTAAGTATATACAGGGTCCTGCACCACAGCTCCCTTCTTTTGTAGCTCATGAACCGGTGCCTTTATAAATTTCGTTCAAATTTGACTGCAAACTATTCGTAGAGAGGCACATTTTGAAAATATTTTCAAATATACAGGGTGCTCTAAAAACATGTACTATACTAAAGTTATGTTTTTTTAAATGGAACACACTATATATTTTTGCATTTTTGGATTCTACCTGAAATTCTAAACACATTTCATTTAGGATGTCCTATACCTATCTTCAACTGTTTTTGAAATATTGACAGGTGAATATTGACATTTTTGCAACTTTGACATCCTGTAAAATCTAAGCGGTTTGAGATCAAGCAAAACGGTTTGCATATTTCTATCTTAACTTTTCATAAGCTATCGTTTGGTACTAATTTCAGAATTATCCAAAAATTTAAAATTTTCTGAAAATTTTTAAAATTTTTTATTCCTGTATAAATTTGAAATTAGTACCAAACGATAGCTTATGAAAAGTTAAGATAGGAATGTGGAAACCGTTTTGCTTGATCTCAAACCGCTTAGATTTTACAGGGTGTCAAAGTTGCAAAAATGTCAATATTCACCTGTCAATATTTCAAAAAAATGTTGAAGATAGGTATAGGACATCCTACATGAAATGTGTTTAGAATTTTCTGTAGAATCCAAAAATGAAAAAATATACAGGGTGTTCCATTAAAAAAAACATAACTTTAGTATGGTACATGTTTTTAGAGCACCCTGTATATTTGAAAATATTTTCAAAATGTGCCTCTCTACGAATAGTTTGCAGTCAAATTTGAACGAAATTTATAAAGGCACCGGTTCATGAGCTACAAAAGAAGGGAGCTGTGGTGCAGGACCCTGTATATAAAAAAAAACTAAATAAGTGATTACTATGAAAATACTAAATATACTTAAAACATTGTTTTTTTTCAAAATATTTGTTAAATGAAGGTTTACATGTTTCTACTTTCTACTACTAGGTTACTAAAAACAATGTGCCCAACATTATGTGATCTTTTCTTTACATACAACTGCCAATCGCTGGATTCGGGCAACTTTCTATAAATATTATGTAGGTAGGTATTTAGTATCTACATCTACCTACCTATGCTTATAAAAAAATGTTTTTATTATAATACCTAGGTACCTACCACAGACCAGTACCTACTACCTATACCATAAAGAAAATCTACTAGGTACTTACTATAATGAAAAGCTCATTTCATGAGCTGGCTTTTAGTTTGCCTAAATTGGTTCTAAAATAATAAATGTCTAGGCCGATCTACTTGTAACTTTTGATGCAAATATTCTGAAATAACATAAAAAATTTTTCGACTATTGGACTGAAATTATACACATCTTTGCATATTAAACAATAACTGTTGCAACTTAAAAGTTACCATTACATTACGAAATAAGTAGCTATTGCATAATTTACTGTACCTATTTAGATAACAAACATTAAAGTAACTTAATAATGCAAGACACTGTACAAGCTGAAGACGTAGGTATATAATTTTAATAAGGTAGTAGTAATAATGCTGTACAATAACTCGTATACGCCGTGTTGAATATAACAATGTTTTTATACAATAACATGAGAAAATATTTAAATATTATTTACAGTTTACAAAAATCAGGTCGTAGTAATTAAATAAATATAGATATCTAATAATCTCTTATCCAAATCAAATACCTTTGGTCAATAATTTTTTTGTAATTTGGTGTTTTTAGGTAGGTAACATTATCAAAGTAAATCCTTATTATTTAGTATACCTATTTCAAAAATGTTAAATGCAAATAGCTTTTTATGTTTCAAATCGTTGTTCCATCTCTTTGTAGTTTAAATATCACCAGGGCACCATTCCTTCTATAAAAGTACTGCGACTGTAAATCGGAAAGTGAAAGGTCGCTTGCTCGCAAAAAATATTTATAACGAGGTTGACAAGCTATTTTAAATACAATTATTCACTTGGGAAACCGGGGCCAATGTCTCATCCTAATAAAAAGGGACCGATTCATAGATTACCTTCATAGACGTAAATCTATGGCCTATTGTACCTACCTACACCTTCTTTCTCAGAGAATTTGAGGTCAGGTAATATGAGAAACTCATCACGGGTACAAAATGACGCCATTGCAGACAAAACGTAGGTTTATATTTACATCCACTTAGTAATATTAAAGACCAAACAAACTACATACACATTATGGTCAAATAACATTATCCAATTTACAAATAAAAAAAATTTATAAAATTCGAGCTTGAACTTTTCAATTAAAATGGAACTATTTTGATCAACAATTTGTTTATCCTTATCTTAAGCATTCCAGTTTAGCAGTTATTTTGAATTTATATGAAAATATATCTATTAAAAATATTTTAATCGTAGTTCAATAAATAAACGGAATTCAATAAGTACCTATAGATATTATTATGAATTCAGTAACAGTTCACAGGTTTACATACATCCATTTTTTTAATTCTACAAAAGAGATAACAGTACGACACACATTGTAGTGAAAATAAAAATAACTTTAACAGCAGCATTAACAAACAATGGACATTTTACATTTCTGCATATCTATGTTTATCGCAAATTATAATACATAAATACATTGAAAAACACTTCATAAATTAAGCTGCTTAATGACGGTTACTTTACTCCTCAAGATAAACACAACCGTTCACACTGTATCATTGGATAGATAGATAGAACCAAGTTCAACAACAGAACTTTGCACTTCTATGTCGTCTATATAATATTATACAATAAAGTAATCACATGACTTCATATAATAAATGTAATTTTCACTGTTTACTCTTGAATTTGTTACAAAACGAAGCTTTACGAATAATTCCATTTATTCTCATACGTACAGGTTGAATCTATAATCGGTTTCCAGTAAAACGCCTCTAATTAATTTTTACGCAAATTAATTGCAAAGTCTCAAAAGTCGAAAGTTACATAAATGGCATTCCTAATGTAATACGTAATACCATTCTTTTGTATTGCAAAGATATACTCTTTCAATCAGTGCAATTATATAATTTTATACTCTTGTAAATTATCGAATCTCAAAAATTTTAAAGTTTGCTAATGCTGGACAATTTATACTTAAATTTTTGATGGGTTTACTTTGTTAATAAAGATATATTTTCAGAAGTAGTTTCAACTACACTGCTTTAGATATTTAGGCTTATTTGTACATCCCATCAAACGTATTGCGAGAAAGGTTACTCATAATTAGTGTGTTTCTTAGTCAATACAACATATTTTGAAATTTACTGTAGTTGTACTAGATTATTATTTGTTGTCTATTTATTAGGTAGGTGACGGTAATCAGGACAATGCCTAGTAAAAAAATATGGGAAACTATCACCGGCTAGTAATTGCCGGTAATGCAGGATGGACTGTGCTGCTGGTGTTATTCGTCGCAACTTCGGCACATACCAGGCACGGCGATGGAATCGTATCTCAAAGAGCACCCCCTGGATGCGACTATCTCAAAAACAATATTCTACACTGTTCGAACACATCTACAGACCTATCCTTACCAAACAGCGTATCACACCTCGAATTAGAAAACGTATCCGGTGGGCCGTTAGACGTAAAAAATGTTCGTCAGCTTCGATGGGTCCGTAGTGGTATTACATACATCAGTGACATTATTGTTAGTCCTCAGTCCTTGAGGACGTTAGATCTGTCTCTTAACAACGTAACAGTTCTGCAAGACCGTCAATTCAATGACTACACCAATCTAATTCAACTGAATATATCTTACAATGTAATCAACGATCTTCCAAGGGATGTCTTCAATAACAATAAGAATATACGAAAACTATGCTTGGCACACAACTCCCTGAAAGCCATACCATTTCAAGTGTTCGCACCCATGGACAACTTACATGAACTAGACTTATCATACAACTTTCTGGTAACGTTCCTAGATCATTTCTTCAAATTCAATAAAAACATCGAAATTTTATTACTTAACAATAACAACATTACGAAAATTACCTCAAACGCTTTAGCAGATTTGACTGATCTCAAAAGACTTGATTTATCCTTCAATTCTTTACGTTTTCTCGCAAAGGGTTTATTTGACTCCTTGGCAAACCTCCAGTACTTAAACTTGGCCAACAATCCATTGGTAAATATAGCCAGCGGAACTTTCAGAGGTCTACACAATCTGAGGATGCTGAATCTGAGTGGAAACAAACTCACTCAGTTATCATTCGGTTTGCTGCATTTCAGCCCTTCGCTGGTATCTTTAACACTAGATGATACTCAGATCGAAGTGATTCATAATACCGAACTACTGGGCGTACATAACCTCGAAGTTCTGAACATTAGGAGAAATAAAATGTTGAAGGTGATCGAAACCTACGTTCTTGCCGATACGCCAGTCTTGAGGGAGCTGGACATTAGCGGAAATGCTCTATCGTTCCTACCGCAATCTATTGCCAATTTGACCCACTTAAAGAGGTTGAACATATCAGACAATCCTTGGGCGTGCGACTGTCGAATGTTTTGGTTTGCTTCGTGGGCCGACAATAAGAAACACTCTAACGTGACGATGTCCGAGTTGAGTTGCGGGCCCGACGCTTATCCTGATGATATGTTGCCCACCTTGCACCATTTGAACTGCACCAATCCTAGGATAGTTTACAAGACGCCTACAAAACTGTATCGGTTAAAGTCTGATGCTTTATTGGAGTGCAGATATGCTGCGAATCCACCTCCTTCCATTACCTGGGTAACTCCAAGCAGAGAGGTATTCCATTGGAATCCGGACCTTAGCATTCCGGATATTTTTAGCAAGCACCCGCTGGCCCACGACCAGTATATGACTCCCATGAGAGTGATTCCTCCTCGGATTCAGGTTCTAGACAATGGCACGTTATGGGTTAAAAACGTCACTAGGGCAGACTGTGGCAGGTATACGTGCTATGCTAGTAATCCCATAGCTAATCTAACTGAAAACGTACTGCTGCATATAGACCCAACGGACTGGAATCAAATAAAAATCATAAGCCTGATTGTGGGCACTCAAAGTGCTGCCGGCTTCCTAGGACTGACGCTCCTCATTCAGTTTCTGCGATACATACTCGACAAGTAAGTAGAACATTTTAGGATATCTTTGTTCAAGCACGAAATTTTCCCACAATGAAATTTTAACGTTTTAGACAGTTTTAAATCACTGTTTGCCAAATAGACTTTACGTATAATGATTTTTTACCTTTGACCTGATCATTATTTTAAAAATAAAGCTAAATGGAGTGAAAATAATTCACCTTGTGCCTCAATATTGGACGAAATAAAATTTTATCTTTATAAGTTGATTTTATATTATTTTTATAAATAGTTGATCATAAAATTGAACCTAAAATTTCATTTCATGTCAAAGATTTACATTTGTACCCCACGTTTCTAGCGTTTTCGTATGTAGATAGTCGCACAGGTTACTATTAAGCTGTGGTAGTAGTGAGTCTTCTAGATAGGTACCTATCTATAATAAATAATTCTGTAATATCTTGAAATTAAGATAATAATTTATCGGTACTGTTTTATATCCTTTTATAATGGCCTGATAGTGATAGATCCTTAAATATCTGACAATGATTCACAACGAAAATGCGCAGGAACTTTCAACAAGCAGGCAGCCAAATAGATACAATATGCATATTTTTAAATGGGTTATTTCTATTTTTAGATTTGGAGTGCTTAATAACTTCTGCAGTTTTTGCAAGCGAGACCGTGTTTCGCCTAGGGCTCGTCAGATTTATACCATGCTGGACAATATCGAGCAGTACAAGAGCCAGCAGCTGGAAAAGCTAAGGGAGAATTATACACAACAGGTATATACTGCAGACAATAAATGTGACAATTCAAATGTCCGACGGTCTTTTCATTTGTGATAGCACAATAAATAAACCATATCAATAAGATACACGCTTATACATAATAAAGTATTTTTGATATAAAATTACATTTTTTGGGATATTTTTCAAAATGATAGTAAATTTAGTTTTCTGGTTTCAGAAAATAATTTATTTTTCAAATCTATTGTAAAACTTATGGACGGATTAACGTTGTGTTATAATACATACTTCATATGAAAGTCAATTTAAATAAATCACTGAAGCGCCGCTAATCAGAAAAGAAATACAACTACTATTTTAATAGTTAACAGTTAGTTAAGTTTTAATTACGTAATTTAAAAGATCGAATTCTAGATTTCATTACAACGCTAATTATAAGCAAACATTATTAGTTAGTTAACAAACTATTTCTAGTCTATTTCTATACGGTTTTTTTAGGTGCATAGAATAAGGGACAACTGCGCTCAGCAAATGGAATGGATACAAAACAGCTACCAGTCCCAGGCTAAACATCTCAAAGACTTTAGAGACATAGGATCTCAACACTTGACAACTTTGAGAGGGCAATACTGTGATCAGGTGATTAACAATTACGGATTTTCATTAAAATTGCCTATTATTACTTGTTCTTTCAACAAAACTACAAAATAAAAAAAAAATCTTACAATTATCCATTTTTAGCAATGATTAGCTACACCCCCCCAAAAAAAGGTATATTTCTAATAGGGAGTATATTTATTTCAGGTAAAGAAAGTACGGGACTATTCAACAACTCAGTTGAATTGGGTTCGCGAGAACTACGTCTTCCAGCGCAACAAGATAAGGAAATTCAGTGCTCATAAGGTGTTGCAACTGAGGGAGACCTATAAGTACCAGCAACAGACCCTTAACAAGGTTTTGGAGAACCTGCCCAGCTTGTATTTCGAAAACTGCCGGGCTGGAACTTGCGGTAGAGCAGAGTCCCTTGTATTCGACCCCCACGACATCGAGAGCGTCGACTGTTACATCAAGGCCAAAATAGAAAACCTGGCAAATCTGGATACGAGCACGGACGTCACGCAGAGCAAGTTGTCTTTATACTATACACCTTCGGAAACGTCTCTGGTGGACCCCAGGACGGGTATGGACCCTTTGGCCGGTATTCATATCAACTACATAGAAGATGGGCCTAAGATGCTGATGCTGGAGGGACCCAAGATTCATCCTTGGGAGGCACCCTCGACCTCGAAACAAGTCATGTTCCATATGGACGGCCCCGCAGAGAGCGTCAAGTCGGCACACAGTACCGACGACCTCCTGCAAACTGAGAAGACAGAATCGTTCGTAGTGGAGATCCCGCCCAGCACGAGCCTACAGGATTTTCCATCATCGGTAGTGAACCATGAGACTTCATTGTAATTGTAGTATAACACGAAAACTGCTGTGATAATGTGAGTATGCTATCACGGCGTAGGACCTGCTCCACTAGTGCCAATATAGCAGCAATCGGAGAAAAGTTTAATGTTTTTCCTCGTGCCCACTAAACTATTGCCAAAAAACTTTTAATTTAAAGTGCTACATTTTTTTTGATACAGTGAAAATTAGTAGTAAAAAATGCGGAAGATTAATGTAGAGCCTAGTCATTCTTAATATTAAAGTTTGTAGTTATCAAAAGTGTGTTTCGACATCTGATTTCTGTGCTACTATTTTCTACTGTATTTTGATAATGAGGGGTCTTTGAGGTATGATTAGTTTAGTAATAAAAAATTGCAACTGAAGCTAATTTTGTGTTTCTCATTTTTATTAAATATCTTGGTATAAGTATCTATATTTTCTTTATTGTTTCAATATTATTAAATTATGAAAATGAAATAATTTGTGATATTTTTTCTCAACTGTTTAACCCAACTAAAAAAAAAACATACAAAATAATATAAAAAAATAAAATCTAATTAAATAAGCTAAAACAACCGGAATTAAGCACTTGGAACTATTAAATAACCTAAGACATAAACATAATTTACATCTCAATTTTGTCAAGCGACCTTCTAAGACAGAGGTTTGCATTAGTATTGTTACGTCATTATTTGATATGATCAAACATAGTGTTAACCTGACATGGAAAATAACAAAATCTGTTGGCTATTCTTATTACATATATCCTTAGTGATTAGGGAAAATAATTTGTGTAATAATAAATTTCCTATAATAAGTTCTACTGGACGAGTAGGAATGTGATTTGTCTAATTATAGAGTTATTAACTATGGTTAAACTTCCCGAAATGATGCTCTTGCACTAATAGTTCATACTTTACTTTCCCCTGAAACAACATAAAAAAAATGAACGCTCGTGAACGTCATGTTTTCTCTTAATTTATAAAAATTTAAGTCATCAATTTCTTAATGGTGTAGATAATTTTGTATAAAAATAAATAATTTTGTTGATTAAATATTATAAATATGAAAAGGAATTTAATTTGTGATAATGAATTTAATTTTTCTCTTGTTAAATATATAATTAAATCTACAGACCAAACTGTTTTCAGTTTTAAATAATCAGGGTATTAATTATTTATAAGTAACTTATCAAACAAAGTATAGAATAGTTTTATGCTCTAATATTTTTTCACAAAGTTAAAATCCTCAAAAATGTTATTTGCCCATATAATGCTAACCCATGCCACTATTTTTTTACCATATCAAATTGTGTAAGATTTTCGTAAACTTTGCATAACTTCGTTACATTTTTATGAATTGAAATTTTACTTTCTATCAATAGATTGTTAGATCAAATTTAAAATTCATTTAGAAAACCAATTTATTACTTTTCTTAAAAAATTAAAAACTAATAAATCTATAAGCATTGTTTAAAATTCATAGTGAGCATTTCAAATAATCACGCTCACTTACACTTTCTATAATAGGAATCCACTTATGTATAATATTTAAAATTTGTATAAAAATAGAATTTCTTGAAAACTTTCCCATTTGCTAAAAATATAACAATGTTAAAATAAATAGATATTTATTTATTTATAAAATATCACTGAAGTGATGATGATCAATTATTAATTATTATTGGTATTCTAAGTATATAAATTATCGTGTTATCAATATTTAAATTAATTATGGAAAGTCCACATTAGTAATATTGCCCACATGTAGTAAAATGGAAACCCTTTGTATTGTTTTATTCATATTTTTATATTTACGGCTACTCCAAAACAGGTTATTCTAATTTATAAAGGAAATAAATATATAATTATTATAATAAGTAGACATATTTTTTGGAGTAACCTGAATTTTTAATATTTTATTTCATAGGTTAAAATTACAACCTATTACAATAAAAATTAATTACTAGGTAATTAATTTAATTAGTAAATGAAGAAACAAAATCTATGCATTTATTTAATTATTAGAAACATGCAAATAAATGTAGGTACCTAATACAATGCCACAAAAAATAAGTAAATGAACTTCAACTTGCAATAATATATAGGGTGGCCTCCTTTCTTAAAGGAATCACAGAATTATACTCAGTTTATTTCGTATTTAAGTGGAGAAATGTTAATTTCGTTCTATATAACTTGTATCGTTGTAATTTATAGTGTTATATTTGACAAGAACCTTTCAAACTCATAGAAAATGGGCTACTCTGTATATATTTTAACTGTATATTTGCTTTCGGCATATTAGAATACAATTAAAAAATTAGGCTTCCTGTTGCAATTTCTCCGAAGTGATATTTATTTAAAATCTCTGTAGGTAATTATTTCGTGAATGTAAACTAGCCTTTCCTCTCAAGTGATTATAATACATGACCTACTGAAAATAATGTAAATATTACTTGATAATACAACTAACATTTTAAATTTGAATCCCACGGTGCGGGTGCACAATTAGCCAAACACGTGTTACCTTATGACGAGCGGCGAGTATCAAGTTGTGCGAGGATATTTTGGCGACATAAAGTAAAATGTAAAATGCGATGCTTTAGGTAAGTGAAATTCCAATTTCACCAATTCACTCCAGATCTCTAGATCTTTTTATTAAGAATTCAGTAAATATTAGTTTTATGAAAAGCCCATTGGCATATTAGTTCAACGAAAACCGATTGTGACTTCTCTTAAGAGTCCATTCACTAGTCCGAAATAAGCCCAAAATCGGCGTTCGTCTCGTGTCTAATTTATAAAAAAAAAACTATAAAAGATGGCTACTTTTAGTAATTATTTTTATTTTTAAAATTCCAGGCAAACAATCTTGTACTAAAATAGCGTATTTTCAAAATTTTTTTTCTCTAAAATACATGTATTAAACAAAAATTTGCTACTATAGGGATCTAGTTTATCTTTTCATCTTTCCCGTGATATATAATTTATAACATTAAAAAGAAATGTTGTTGCAATTATAAGACAAATCCGGTACCGTTGCAATAAGGGCAAACTTTATTTCCATGTGCCTTTTTAGCAAACAATCTTGTACTAAAATAGCGTATTTTCAAAAAATTTTTTCTCTAAAATACATGTATTAAACAAAAATTTGCTACTATAGGGATCTAGTTTATCTTTTCATCTTTCCAGTGATATATAATTTATAACATTAAAAAGAAATGTTGTTGCAATTATAAGACAAATCCGGTACCTTGCAATAAGGGCAAACTTTATTTCCATGTGCCTTTTTACTTCGGCTACGTGCACCTCCGAAATTTAAATAATTTGGTAGTGGGAATATGCAAGTCTCCACCAAGGACATTTAAATTTAAATGTCCTTGGTCTCCACCCATCGGCTACCCAACCTCTCAATCCGACCCCGCATTCATGCCTGTCAAATCTACAGTGAATGGACCCTTAATGTAAGAATCGTCGTTTTTTTTTCGTTGAAACACCTTGTGCCCCAAGAAAATTTCTATGTTAAAATGAGAAGTCTCTTTCTTGTCTGGCGAAATCCTATTATCTAATATAAATTCCAACGCACTGTATAAATATAGAATTAAAAAGTGCAACTCGCTCTAATTAAAAAGGAGCTCAATAAAGTATGTTGTGATAAAATAGGGAAACCATCATTTATTAAAAAAATGCGTGTAAAATATTATCACTTGAAATGGAATGCTTCTTCGAATTTCTCAGATTTTAGTTACATATTTAAACTGATATATTTTCCAATTTTTTGGCAAACTATAACAACTGCTACTGTAACTAATAGTAGTAGGAGTAGTAGTTTATTTAAATTGTAGTAGGATTAGATTATCAGGTAAATTTTCATTAATAATTCTAGCACATAAAATGTAAATTAAAAGTACATGTAAAATGTACATAGTATAAATATATATATACATATACACAACGTGTCCAAAACAGTGTAACAGTTATGTTTAAAAAAATCTTTTCTGATGGTAACAACTTACCATATTTTGGACATTTTGTATATTTTATTTCTTTTTAATCTGTAGCATCAAATTATCTGCTAGACAGGTTGCATACTAGTATAGGGAAAGGTTTATTTTTATGGAAGGTTAGTCAAAGTATGTAAAATTGCGAACTATATTTTTGTTATGGGTAACAACTGTTGTCTTGTGCATAGTTGTAATTTTAAATGTAATGTTATAATGTTAATAGGCTGCTGTCCAATAAATTAAATTCTAAATAAACAATAGTTTTTTTTTATCAAATACAATTTTGTACTTTCCATGGAAAAGAAAGAATGATGATCTATTTCCTGGTTTATTGGGGTATGGGGAGTATAGAAACAAGATAAGAAGAATGCAATCAGGTAACTCCATAACCTATAAGGTGGTCTTGATAGGCCGTTAAATGATCTCCAAGGACATATCTCTATCTTCTCTAATTGTTCCTTAGTCCCCGTAGACACACATATTCATTCGTTTTAATTCCGTTATACCAATAGTTGATCTGTTTCTATGATTGAATTCCCAAGTTAACTTGACTGGTTACTTGACTCTGTGTACATTTGCAAGCCTAATAGTTATTTGTTTAACAAGGCAGAAAAGTGGGAGATTTAAGTGCCACAGCTTGTATTTCATAGATGAGGTAGGCTCCGACTCATTTTTAAAATGAAAGTCAGTTGCACATTTCCGCCAATCTAAATCTACCCATTACTAAAAATAATATCAATAAATATCTCTCTGAGAAGCCAGATGAACGTTACTTAATGATGAAAGCGATGTCCGCATTACATCATTTCTAATCAAAATGAAAAATTAGAGGTCGTCGCTATTTTGGGTATTGCTGGAGCTTGTGGGTGCGATGAATTAGTTAAAATAACAAGAATTGATGATATACAAGATTTTCCTCACTATTAAAGCTTGAACCATCAAACCCTATATCAATGTATTCCTGAGAGGACGGTTTATCCAAATCGGTACAGATATACAGTGTGTTCCATTAAAAAAAACAATAAATGACGTCATTACCGAAGTAACAATGACGTCATAGCTAAAAAAAATGCACAATTAAAATTAAAAATCGACCTGTTCCGAGGATTTTCCACGAAACTGTAGTCAATGATTTATGAATTTTATTCCATAAGTATGTGACACGCTGTATAACAATGGGAAATGTGTGGATCAAATGGTTGGAGTGAATACCAGTGCAATTGGAACATCTTTGTCTAACCTTTTGGACAATTACAGTTGGGCTCATTGGATATTGGCAATTATGGATTATATTGTAGTAAGGTCCGAGCAATCCTCTAGTAAAAAATCTTTGGGAATGTACATATGGAAGATTTGACCTTGACCATCAAAACAATTGAAAGTTTCGACTTTCATATGGCGGACTTTCCCAAGGCTTTTTAAATTTACTAAGTTATGTCAATGAGTAGGTAGGTATCTATAAAGTATCTTAAAGTTTTTGCAATGACCATAAAAGAAAGGCATATTTTCTAAAATCAGTTAAAAATCTTTTATATCATACAATTGCAAATGATTTTTATAAAATATTTATAACATTATCATAATCTAAATACATATTTACAGAGTTTTATTATAAAATGTAAATGTGGTACAATTTGATGACAGAGATATTGCGCATTGTCTTTTCGTAACGATATACTAATATTTTATAATCGATACGGTTTTTTTATCGCGCTGTAGACGAAATCGATGGTAAAATATTAAATTAACGGAAGTATGCAATTTATGCAGACAAAGTCAAATATGTAATTAATTAGATTAGTAAGTGAAAATATAACACTGGAAAATGATATTGCATCGAGAGGATTAAAATTAGCAATTGAGAGACAACGTGACTAAAGTATTGGTATATTGTACATTATGTCTATGTAAAATAAGTACAACAGAAAGAGTCTAGAACTACTAACTTAATTATTTATTCATAATGATAATAATTTATCATTAACTTAAAAGTTGCTTCATATACAAATTGAAATAATTTTTCCAGTTTCTAGTCGTGACTAGTCTCTACTTAATTTGATGACGTGAAAGTGAAACCATATAACATTTACTCTTTGTAATTTATATAATACAGTATTAAGTAAACTGTGAATTAATAAAAGGAACGACTAATTATACAGTGCGTTTATTGTCTGCGACTATTTGCGGCATCATGTTGATATTTAAATTTCACCATTTCAGTGCCTATGATAAAATCTGTTCTTCTGCTCTTTTTGAATTAATTGTGTCAAGAAGGTTGGGGGAAAAATACTGGGTGAAGCGTGTACAATAAAATAGTTGTTGATTATAAACTCACTTTCTTTAAATTAAATTTGGATTCACAAGTGGCTAATAACTAAAACTATTTAAATGGCCGAGTGTGTCACTTTGGATACAATTTGACATTCTCTAAAATTTCACTATTGAAAAACGAAAATCCGTTCTCGAGTTACACATATTTCTTTGATAAGCTGCAGTGAATTGGAAAATTTTAATAAAACAATTTATATTTATATTCTGGTATTTATCAGCAAGAATTTTGTTCACAAGGGTCACCGTGTACGCGGACCACTTACATGATATCTACGGGGCTTTTACTATTACAGGGTGCGGCAGCATAACTTCCTTTTTTCAAAACTTAATAAAACCCATTGTATGAATCAGAACATTTTTATTGGTTTTTTTATAATGTAGGCGCATGCCTAAAGCTTTGTTTTACATAGTTTTGAAGATCAAATCAGATAGGTGACGTCCCCCATTCTCCATACACTGAGTAAACCGATTTCTGGCGTTTGTCATGACTCTTGCCAGCATAGCAGGCGTTATGTTGGCAATTTCTTCCTGGATGTTGGTCTTCAAATCATGTAGGGTCCTTGGACGGTTCACATAAACACGGGATTTAAAAAAACCCCAAAGAAAACAATCACAAGGGGCCAAATCGGGAGAGAGGAAAATGAAGTCGCAGTGACAGTGAATTCGGAACGGTATGTAAACATGATACAGGATTTTTTTTCCACGGCTAGACGAGTTGGAGTTAGGGGACATTTGGTTCCAACAAGACGGTGCAACGGCACACACTTCAAGAGCATCGATGGCTGTTTTGAGGGAACACTTCCCAGAGCGCCGTCTCTAATAAGGGGCGATTTGGAGTGGCCGGCCCGCTCTCCCGATTTGGCCCCTTGTGATTTTTTTCTATGGGGTTTTTTGAAATCCCGTGTTTATGTGAACTGTACAAGGACCCTACAAGATTTGAAGACCAACATCCAGGAAGAACATAACGCCTGCTATGCTGGCAAGTCATGACAAACGCCAGAAATTGGTTTACTCAGTGTATGGAGAATGGGGGACATCACCTATCTGATTTGATCTTCAAAACTATGTAAAACAAAACTTTAGGCATGCGCTTACATTATAAAAAAACAAATAAAAATGTTCTGATTCATACAATGGGTTTTATTAAGTTTTGAAAAAAGGAAGTTATGCTGCCGCACCCTGTATTATTCAATGCGATGTTCTCTCCGAACAACATTCGATTGCCACGGCAACGAACCCTTATCTGATAGGAAATATCTTTTAAATTTTTCTGGGGTTATTTGCGCAATTTAGGTTGCATTCCGCCTGTTGGGAGTTAAATTTCTTAATCACTCTGTTACTATTCCCCTCCACTGATTCTTCATGAGGCCAGTATGTTAAGTTATTTATTAGAAAATTATACAGGCAGCATGTATGCTGCCAGTGCTGCCACTACAATATTCACGTGAGCAGGGGACATGGATAATCGTCTCTCATATATCCGGAATCTCGTCAAAATCCCAAAAGCATTCTCACTTACACAGCGGGGTTTACTAAACTTGTAATTAAATTTGTTTTCTTCGTCTACTACAACAAACTGAGCAAACTGCGATTGATGACAACTCCGCCTATGACCGTCCGTCTTCATGCGTCGCTAATAAAAAACGCAGTTGTATAAGATGTGAATAGGCCCGATGCGACCCGACCCGGCCCGCCGTTTCTAATGGACGCGTACCTTTATGATACCCGTTGTTTAACATGCTATTCTTTATTTTAGTTCTTTAAAATCGGTCTAGTTCAAATGAAATACATATGAATCATACCGATGCCAATCCGATATATCAATTATAGGTACCGATAAACTTTAATCCATATATATTAAAACGCGTCGATTTTGTCTCGCTCTAAATTCCGTCCCCAAGTCGACAGTTTCAAAGCTATCTCCCCGAGGGGGGATCGCGGAACGATCCCCGCGGGCGGCCGGAGGTCGTACCCGGCCTTATTTCAATGCGTAGGGGTATTTTCGTCCCGTTTCCTACGCGTTATCCCAATTTAAACACCTTTTCAAAAAACCTCTG
Source organism: Pogonocherus hispidulus (assembly GCA_963924545.1). Lineage (NCBI taxonomy): Eukaryota > Metazoa > Arthropoda > Insecta > Coleoptera > Cerambycidae > Pogonocherus > Pogonocherus hispidulus. The sequence continues at coordinate 13,298,840 of OZ004699.1, forward strand.
CAAAATTTTCGTCGATCGTCGTTCGGCGAGAGAGATACGGTTAGCACCGGCGTTTGTCCTTGCGCCTAATGGCCCCCTCACGCCTGCTGAAATCTCGACTTCGTGGGACTCCCTAGACCCTTTTTCTAATTTTACGGCTTCGAGAACAGCTTCACGCGAAAGTTCCGTCCTTTCTCTAATCCTTTGAGATTTTTTTTCGAGACCGTACGTCGAGTCCTTCTACGTCTTCTATTTCGTTTTCGAAAATCTCGAGTCGCGCCCGTCTCAACTTCTTTCTCATTTTATCTGCCGATGTGAGATTCCACTAACGCGACAAGCACCTCCCACTAAAACTGTCAAATTAATTAAACTTCAGATAGGTTATTTTCCTACGAGAAATATTGCTAACGGAATCGATAGTACCGACTGCCAAACAATTCTGATTACCAAAATATTGAAGCGAAATGCTTTTCCAATTAGAAAATCGGTAAAAATTATTTTTTCAGGCTGACACGTACAGTTTACATACTTAAACGTGTCAGGGTAAGCTTTTTGACAACAGGCGCGGTAGCGCAATGGGAAAGTGGTAGGATTCAAAACGTGATAATGCTGATTTCGCGTGTTCGAGTCACGCTGGAGGCCCATTTTTTTTACTTTTTAATTCCAATTATTTATTAGTATTAGGTTTAGTTATTCTGTTTCATTATCCGTAGCCTTTATTCTTTCTGCACGTAAAGTTTGGAATTAATTCGTTCATTTTGACAGTCTGTTAAATTCATCATTTTAGCTTACAAAAGTAAATATCTACAATATTTTTGGTCCCATTGATAAAATTGATAAAAATGTTTACTGAAAAATAAATTCTACTTTCAGCACTTAAAAAATTAAGATGTTTTACTATCAAGAATACAGTACCCTTACAGTTCATCAAAATATTAGGAAAAATCTCTTTAATATAAATTCTTTAATACATATACAATATAAATTTCTTTAATATGTGTTATCTTAAAAATAATATTATTCTAGATGCTTTTGTCACCTAAAGGGTGATCCCAGGCCGCAGGCCTGGACCTCCGGTAGGGCTAGAAATGGGAACGAAAATCGCGAAAGCGATTTTCTCCCATTTCTAGTTAGTTTTAAATTTACAAATGCTTGATTTTGTGTAGTTTAACCATTACCCTGTGTTATTAAAAGTTTGTCAAATAATTGAGATAATAGATATTTTCATTATACCTACACGTATACCCAATATTATCTAATATATAATAATATAAATAAATATTATCTTCTATCAACTTATCAATATTCTTTACGGTACCTATAAACAATAATATAATCTGCATTACTCTTACTAATATAAGTTGAATATTTCTGAAGCATTGTTTAATACTGCTGAATAGATGATTTCATGTTTTTTGTTTTCAACTGATAAGTCAGTAGTAATGTAGGTAAAATAATATAAGCTTACATAGCGGATAAATAAACTAATATTCCCAACCAATTGGCAAAGGTCCAATTTAAATGCCAGGCCAGTTACAACAATAAAAAAAATATATTGCGATGTTTCGCCATTAGGTAAATAATTATCGTATTATATACAGGGTGGGCCATTAGAGCGTATGCGGACCATACCACCTATACCGTTAGTTAGAAAAATAAATTTTATTTAAGCCCACCAAGTATGATATCGTTAGAAAGCTAAAAAGGAGCTCTTTAAGGAGAGATGATAATAGACAGGGTGTTCCATTTAAAATTTTGAAGTAAAATTACGATATGCGAAATGTATCACCCTGCATAGCAAATGTAACTTTTTGTTAAATCGTTATATTTTCTTGAATAAAGACATATTCTTAATTTATCTTATGAAAAAATGGAAGTTATAATCTCATTTAAATGGAGAGCTACAATAACGCGCAGTAACGAGCTTTTTCATAGAAAACTTGCAACAATGTCGCCACGTGTAAATTTAGATATATTAAGTGCTATATTAAATTGTTGAGAAAAGTACGCTTAATTCAAAAATCTAAAAATATATAGGATGTTCCATTTAAAAAAATGTATGTTCGGTTTGGCATTTTAATATTAAACACCTTGTATGTGCCAAAATAATTTTAAAATGTGCACGCCACTGGCATCCAACTTCATACCAAAAATTATTATTATAACTTTAACTGTGTAGGTCAGGGGTGGCCAACCTGCGGCTGGCGAGCCACATGCGGCTCTTGAAGAATTATTTGTGGCTCTCGATAAATGTACCCGAGTTCCCTTTTCATTTTTGTACTATTATATTTAAAAAAATTATTATCGTTCCGTATGTGTTTCAAAATGTCTTTGAAACGACAAATATGAAAGACAAAGTGCAACGTTGTAACAAATTTCATTTCCGTCCAAGTTAAGAATGAAATGACTCATCGAAAACTGCGCGAACGAACATAAACATTGGCGTAATCGTCCGTAATCGACCGACTCCAAACCGATTTTGAATTTGTAAACTTTCATTGCAACGGACAGTTGACATTGTACTCTGGAGGAAACAATTTGTATCACTTTTGCTACGGATATAATTTGTAATCTGTAATTTTTGGTAAGTTAACTAAATTTGTTTCATAGTATGGCTCGGCATAGTATAAATATTAGTAAAAATAGCTCAGAAGGAGCTTGGCCACCCCTGGCATAGGTGGTATGGTCCGCATACGCACTAATGGCCCACCCTGTATATTTCAATATAATAATACGGCACGTAACATTTTATTCTGCATAGCCTAAATATTTGAAATATCACACCTATTTATTAATTTAAATATATAATTTTAAATAAATATTTGTTTGTAATAATAAATAAAAATTTGTTTTAGGCGTAGAGGCAATTCCGATTGTAAACAAAACTGCAAAGTGGGGACGACCGAGTTAAGGCACCTCCCCACGAGCAGGTATTGCATTGATGCAACCATAAGCAAATTAAATATTTCACTCATCTCATGACCTAGAGTGTATAAACCACGATCGAATTAGGCTTAGGTCACTAGAGCATCTGCTATGGCATTTTGTATTTGACTGACCCGAATGCGAATTCTAAGTTTCTCGAAGGAAAACTTTATTTCATTACGTTGGTTTGCGATGAGCGACTCATTGGTTACTTATGTGATAACACATTCAAAATCAGCAAATCAGGAGTTTATCGTCCCCAACCATGATAGAATAGTTGCTTTGCTGTGAATGCTGTTTTACGATAATGAAATGAATAAACTCTTTACAACTTAATACACGCAAGAAGAGGTATAAAACAAGGTATAAATTATAAATTGCAATGCAAATGACCGAGATACTGGATATAGCAAGCGTTCGGTATCCTGAGCTGATGTAAATAATAGCATGCGCAGGGATCTGCACGATGTATTTTTCCAAAGCAAAAGGCTCTATGGTTTGTTGGTAACCTATGGCGAGGAAGTAGTTCCCCTTATGTCTGCCGAGTTAAAATTAGTTCTTGAAATAGAAAACATTAATGTATTTACAGTTTGTAAAGTATTTTTTATAAATTTCATTTGTTTTCTTTGCCATTCAGTAAACATGCTGCATCGTGTGGGAGGGGCCTTACATAAATCGCGGTCTCGCGGTGACTAAACTATAAACCAACGCAAAATAACAAGCGGATCACAATCATCATTTCACGTCTGAAAATGATATTTTGTAACAAGAAGGTAGTTTTATAAAATTCTGATATTTTCATGATATCCTCAGAAAATAAAATTTCCATATAAGTATCCAGGTTTTGTATAAACCATTTTTACATGACGATTTTTAGCATTCATACCGATGATATGAACGCGAATCAGCAACGAATCAGCGGTTGGTTAGTACTTGGATTGACGACCGTGCAAGGAAATTGTACGGCTTGTAGTGGCCTGTACGTCGGTGAATACGCAGAATTTATATAAATTTAGGCGAGGTTTGTGTAGATTATACCCCTTTAACATCCCTCGGATAGGATATAAAGCTGGAGGTCCCTTGTTTATGAGATGATTGATTTTTAAGCCAAAGATGAATCATATTCTTTTCTTTCTATAGTATGAAATTAAAATATGTGACTATATTTATCCTGTCTGTGTATAAGATCAAATTGTAGAAACTTAATCTATATAGTAGATATATAAAGTAGATCCATATAAAATTGTAGTTTATATAGAATTCTTTGTTCAAAAAGCTATTAGAAATTTCTGAAAACTGAAACTGTCAGATCACTGTGAATCATCTCCAGATGATGCCAACTTAGTTGGCGAAACGCGCGTCGGGTGCAGTATAGTGTTTTGGTGTTGTTATGTGGAAAACTATGTCAGTGTTAATTGATCACTATAATTTATTTATACATACACACAATCTGCTGCTACACAATCTGCACAATAAAAAAAACTATTAAATGATTGACAGGAAGATGAACTGCTACAATCATTGTTATATAATTCTTGCTACAAGAATTTTTGCTTAATCATAGACCAGGGCAACAAATAACTTACAGATAATATAATATAGTCAAGTTTCCATTCCTGTGGGGACGAAATTACGTAACTGCCAAACTGATTCCTCTTCACTCTTATAATATTAATAAATGATAAACACATCACATATAAACATTTGAGAAAAAATAATCGATGATCTCATCCCAGAAACTTAAAAAAATTAAAACACCACAAAAATCAGATGAACACCAAATCCAAAGTCAAAAGTTGTCCGGAAAGGGATTACACAATACATATAATAAAAGTAGACAAAGTAGACAAACACCCACAACACCCACCGATATTATCAGTGCCAGAACTGGGAATCAAACCCAGACCATAATAGGCAGTGCGACCGAGAAATGCTGCTACAACACGCTCTAACCTATTGCACTACCGTAATGGTACCGCACTGGTAATATTAACTCAAAATCAATGTTACTTAAGCTTATGCAAAGTTTGCTGTTATTGCCAATTTTGGGTATTTTTTACAACAAATATATATGTTAAACACTGGATGAAACAGAGAAAGTTCCAATTTGCACCAAATTTGCAAAATGCCTATTATAGATACTATTACAGAATGACAAATTTAATTTAAAAACTACTGATTAAAAAATCACCAGTTAGAGACTAAATTGCATATTAACGATTTTTAGACAGTATTAATTTAGTATACGATTTAATAAAACTGACTATTTGTGGAGTGGATAGTAGACCAAAAAAGCATTTAAGGGCAATATGAAAGTCACTCAATCTCCTAACTTTTAAAAATTAAATGGAACACCCTGTACCTATATTTTTACATATTTCGATTCACCGGTCATTTTTGCATCTACTAGTACCATTATTTTCTATTTTTGACAGTTGAATGTCGAAATTTTCAAATTTGCATCTAGACTGACAGCATTCACAAAAATAACGTCCTACCAAACTAAAAATCATCAGAAAATTACTGTCACTTAGATCCCATTGTTCACATTTCACTGCCTGTTAAAAAAATCAGAAACTGCTTTCTTAGAAAAAAGCGTTTTATTTAGATAGGGAGAGTACTGGCTAAACTAGTATAAAAAATCTAGCCTCTTTAACTAATCAATTGATACCAACAATGAGACATTAAAGAAAACCAATCACTTAAAATTTATAAAAAATCCCTTCAAAAACAAATCTTAAAAATCTTTGAATTATAAATGTTTACATAATCATACTAATAAATGTAAAAAATCATACTGATACCAAATATGTAAAAATATACAGGGTGTTTTATTTAACATTAAAAAATTTGGATCATTTTCAATGGCCCCAAAAGTGGCCGAGTCACTCATATTGCACTTAAAGGATTTTTGGTAAACTAAGCATTTCCCCAATTTAGCGGACATATTTTGCCAAATAAAAATTATACAGGAGCGAGCCACTTTCCTATTCCAGCTGTATACTCAATATATCTAAATCCTATTATCGTCTAAATCATACTACCTGCTAGTAATTATACCAAGATAATTAGTGTTCATAAAATCAACCAAATATCTAAGTATTTATCGGTGTCATTATGAATAAGTCTTTCTTTTTGAGCTTAAAGTGGTACCCTGTTTTCTCTTTTCTTTAAGTGGTAGAATACTTTTTAAGTAAGAAATGAACAATAAATTAATGTTACTAATGCTATTTTCTTATTTCTATTTGTTTCATTTCACATTTAACAAATATTTGAATTTTTTGTGTGATGTTACCATGGTAATATTTATATTATTTGAAATAATTCAAAAATATAGTACAACCTGTTTCACTTGGAAAAAATAAAGTTATTGAATAGTTTTGTTGAAGTTATCAGCAGTTTACATAATTCATAAACAAAAATCTAGTTTTCAAATATTCTGTAGAACTTCATCGACTGACGAAATTGCAATAGCAATTTTTTATGCAATTTTATGTTCTCATGCTCATTTGCAGATTTTTATTAAATTAATAACTATTCTTGTTTAATACATGCAATAATAATAGCAAATAACTTACCCTTTTAAGTGTCCTACTGTACAGATTCACCATATGACCAGAATTGATAAGGTTCTTTACAATTCCAGTTCCAATATTACCAACACCAAGGAAACCAAATCTTAGTTTTGAAGCTGAGATATTTTTGGTTTTCAGTAGCTCCGAGAGATTGTTCAGGTCCACTGTAGGAGATTCCTGTAATAGAAACAATAAGAATAAGTCAAATTGGTATAACATGACATAAACAAAATTTGTGAGTATATACTAGGTAGAAAATTAGAAAGCTTACAAACTTATCCGTATAAGGACATATGTCTAATAGTATGACACATAATATAGATATTTGCTATGATAGTTATAGCACATTCTTTTCCAAATGCCCATTTAGCATTTTTACTGAGTACAAATCGATTCAGATCCATACTCTGTATACAGAACATTGTGCAAATTGATTGAATTATTTCCCAATGATGTTTCAACATGGTTCGATGATTCAACAGTGATGTATTTTTCAGAAACATGTTTTATTTGTGTTTTTTTTTTACCTTAGGTTCAAACACTATTCCAGGACTCATTTTAATTCCCAAAACAAATAAAATATTTCAAAGAACTGCACCAGTATTTAAAACTGAACAACACAGTCTACCTCAGTGTTAAGCACAGTAAGCAAGATTTTATTTTTATTGTCTTTTATAAGTAGACTCCCTCCACAATCCTTACAGTAATGGGAGTGATTTGGGTTTTATCATCTTTTCGTACCAACACAGAACAGAAATATTATTATTGATCTTATTCTAGAGTATAACTTGATAATATTAAATTTGATTTATATATTATTTAAAGAACATAGAAGAGAAGTAAAAGCACTGGCCTAGAGCGGGACAATATAGGTAACTAGATTATACTATATATTATACTGTTCTCGAGTTCAAAAACAAAATAGTGAATGTACGAAATTTGCAAATTTTGTTTATGAAATTCAACACTACTTGGATGCCAGTTCGAACAGTGTAGTGTTTTCAACAGTTTTCAAGAATTAGTTAGATATTGAGTAAGTCTGATATAGTGTCAAAAACTAAAAAATTATTCTAAAGACCACAAGTAGTCTTCTAGGAAACAAAACTTCTAGATTGCTTCAAAAAACGGCTGTATGAATGTATATGATAAATGTAGTTATTTGCAAGTGTGCAAAAACAGAAACTGATAAAAGACAATCAACAAATGGAATCAACAAAAAACAATTCAAGTTCTACAGGCAGCAAAACCATCATCAAAGGCTGTAAAAGCATCAATACAACAATTCTGAAAATATCAAATGATTCACAAACTAAGTTAGAATGTGCCCAACTTAAAAAAAAAATTACGCATATAATACATTGTAACAAAAAAAAAAACGGATTTGAAGATGATGGTTTCAAAGAAGTAAAATATAAAAAAAGAAGACGTTACGAAGTTATACGAAATTTTGGTGAAAAAGAAGATTTTGGAGTGCAAAAAAAGGCTTGGCTTTGCCAGAATAAATAATGTTTTATATGTGGTATATATTTTGAACTTAAAGATGAAATATATAAACCAACTACGTGACCTCGATCGGTTGCTTATAGAAGATTTGACAGAAAATACCATAAATATGATCCAACGTAATAATTTAGTAATGAGGACTTTTAAATTGTTCTCTCCGTAAGACATACCAATGCAAGGGAAAAAACAATACCAAAATATCAATAGTTAATTTAAATATTAAAAGTATTAATAACTATGTCAATCACCTCAGTGACTTTTTGGAAGATGTTTTGGGCCACCGAATTGTCTTGTCTGTCAGAGCACTGGTTATGTGAAGAATAATTACAGATACTAAAAAAAATCCTAATCTTCAACTAGTTTCTACTTTTTGTCGATCTCAAAATCATAACAAAGGTGTTGCAATCTACTGTGAAGAGGACCTAACAGTTATCCCTTCTTTGGTTTAATGGCTTAATAATTTCAAACGTATTTAAGTGCTGTGCGGTGAAGGTCTCGGTCAACAAATTGTATTTTGTTGACCGAGATGTTTGTGTATTTATTACCCATCAGGTAGTGATAATGATGTATTCTTGTCTCAATTAAATTATTTACCGACTATATTATTAAAAAAAAATGTTAAATTTTGTATCACAGGTGATTTCAACATAGACATGTTGGTATCTTCCAGACACTGTAGAGAATTTTCAAATCTGTTAGAATCATTTGATCTCAAATTAACTATTAAAGAAGTTACACGTGAATGTAAAATGGTGGTAGCTGCCTTGATAATATTATTGCAAGTAAAAGTGATGATTTTTCAGTGAAAAATGTAAAGACATATGTTTCTAATCATTGGTGCCGAGAATTGGCTCTTTGGTTGCAAGGCATAAAAAATAATATTAAAATTAAAATTAGACCCTTGACAGATGAAGCAATTCAAAACTTTTGTGCGGATATAAGTGATGAACTTTTTTAGAAGTTTACAATTCTAATATGGTGGATCTTAACTATAACACATTTATTAATACTTTTTTTACGATACTTCCATAAACGTTTTCCACCCAAAACTTTAAATAACAAAAAATCTAAATTTACGTATAGAACACCAGAACTAATAAATGCTAAAAATAAAATGACACATTACCAACGATTATCACTGAAATCTTTTTTACAAGTGCTCAAAAAAATATCTTACAAAAAAATAACAAAATAATGCAGGTCAGTGAAAAAAAAACACCCTGTATAATTTTAAATAATGGGGTGTTTTCCTATTTTTTTTTACATTGGCAATGGAAAGTAGTTGGAAAAAGAAGAGATACGTATTTCTGGAATTTTAATATTGGGTTCATTTAAGTCCATAAATTATTTTTTTATTGTGCGCGATACTATGTGACGTCACTAAGCGAAAATTTAAAATTTGCGCCATTTTTTAGCGATTTCTAGGATATTTTCATTTGTGTGGTTGGTGTCACTGCGTGAAAACTTTACTTTTGTTTATGTTTGAATTGTTTGGTTAGGGTAAACATCATGGTAAACATGAGACATTGTTTTTAGTTTATATTTTTACCTGCGAATTGTTGTCTCTGCCTGTGACTGATTACAAGTGTATTTATTAGTAATAGAAAAACATCGTAATTTGTAAAGGTAATTTTTTAATATATTTAATCGACTTTGCAGTAATACTGTTAAGTTGAATATTAACCTTACATTTTTCATTCCTTTTATTTCTGAAAGGATCTATAGGATCTTTATCATAAAAGAATCTATAACCGTTAAATTGTCGGACTTAGCCCCCTTGCTCCATGTTTAATAAAAGTTTACTTTACAAGAAAACAACAATACAACACGTCAAGTTGTCAAGCCAAACACAAACAGGAAATTTCAAATGTCAATTATCGAAATGTCGACTGTTGTTTCTCGTCATTACAAACTGAAACTAGCCACATCTTATCAGTGTGGCCTCTTTATAGATACATATTCCCTAGTTTTCGCTTAGTGACGTCACGAATATAGAATAAAATTTCAAAATTGAATTAAAAATTTTCTACCAATTCAATCTTAATCATTTTTATCCTAATAAATATAAAAAAAATATATTTTATAAAAATACAGGTTTCCACTTTCATTTCGATTGAAGGAAAATACCCCATTATAATAATGCAATTATCTTTTAAAAATGATTTTCTTCTGGAATGTTTTTGAATGACTACAGTCCATTTCTATATTAGTGAGATACTCACAATCACAGTAGAAGTCGTTGTCCAGAAACATCTTTCGAGGTGCATATCCTGGACACCATGTTATCTAACAAATTATTATCTGACTGCTTATATTTATTCATTGGAAATTGTTCTTTTTGTAGAATTTGGTTATGAAAATTAAAACTATAGTTTTGTTTTGAAAGGGCGGTAGAGTTCTTATTGACATTTCTAATACTAAATTTATTCGGATAAATTCTATTGTGCGGATATTGCTTTGACTGCCCCTTTACACTACTTGTTAGTGGTCTATTTTTGGTGAGGTCTGTAGCATCTTGGGATAAACTGATCGTGAGCATTCACAATTCTGATTTCAAATATAAACCTAGTGGTCTATTTTGTAAACAATATTTATTTCACTCTTATTTGGTATTTTAGATTTTTTAGAATATAATTGTTTGGTTGTATTGACAGGCTTTTATAAAATTAATTGTATCATATTTCTTTTCTTTTTTTTAATGTTCAGATTATCCGAGATGTTCTGACGCTTAGGTAGATAAGGCGATAAATGTATTTGTAGTTACTTGTAGGCTTATTGTTTGGCTTGTGATTGAAAAATAAAAAGATGTTTTTATAAATGAATGTACATTAGATGGCTAATCTCGTAATATTTAAATATTAAGTTGTTAATGGTATAGAGAATACTTACAGGTGCATCAATTATGGTTGGAATACTCAGTAATTCAGCTCCCACACCTCCAATACCATTCTCTTCACTTCTTGGAGACGACGGCCTTGGCCTCTTAGAAAATGAATTCCGGCTTCCAGATTCAGAATTTACTCTTTTGACTGGAGACTAAAACAAAAAAATAGTTTACTGCACTATCAAGAATAGTTATATAAATAAGGGAAGGAATTTTATAATTAGGTATTTTTTTTAGAACCTGGAAGTCTATTTACATTAAAATGTAAACATTCACCTATATTAAAAAGCAATTAGAATGCTAAATTCTAATAAAAAATTTACAATTGTGCACCGACTAAATAAATACTGGCTAAAAGTTGATGAAGCTGTGGTCTTAATAGTTATAACCTGACCTATCAAAAAATCATATTATCATATTTATTGTACTGATTAATCGACTTTGCTCGAGCGAAGTTATATCAAAAAGATTAGTTTCTTTGAATTAACAATAATTGTTTTTAATGTGATTATTATAATAATCGAATTGATACATTTCGATAATTGAAATAATCCGATTATGCCCATCACTAATACTGCAGAGTTAAGGTTTTTGCTTACACTGGCTTTTAAAAGCATTAGTTGTGAGTGGAGACAGTCTGCTGGACACACCCAGTGACAGATTATCTCCCACTTATGTGTTTCTTAAACCTTTCACAGCAGAGATACCGGACAGGGACGTCTGGCTCGAAAATCCTGATGCTCAGGTCTCAAATGGGCTCGTCTGGTTTACGGATTGGTCCAAGACAGACCAGGGCTCAGGGTCGAGAGTCCGAGGCGTGCACCCAAGGACGAGACTATCTTTATTCTTGGGAAAGTATCCCACGGTCTTTCAGGCGGAAGTGTTTGCTATCTCTGCATGTGTTCAGGAAAATCTCAAAAGGAGATATTCTAATCAGCATATCCAGATATGCACAGACAGTCAGACGGCTTTACATGCCTTGATCTCCTACAGGATCACCTCCAGACCAGGGCGGTCCTAGAGTGTATTAATGGTCTGGCCCAATTGGGACAGAACAATCAAGTAAAATTGACCTGGGTACCGGATCACCACAACATAACTGGAAATGAGAACGCCGATGCACTGGCTAAAAGAGGCTCAAGTATATAGTTTACAGGGCCCGAACCAGTACTCGGGCTTTCGCCTAGTTATGTAACAAGGTCTATTGGAAACTGGATCAAGGAAAGATCAGAGGAAGAATGGTCGAACGGGACTGGGCTGCGACAAGCCAGGCTCTTAATTGAAGGCCCTTGGTTGAACGCAACTCGATCAATACTTGCGCTACAGCCGTACAGCATAAGGATTGTCACAGGACTGTTGATAGATCACGGACATCTCAACAAGCACCATAATACTATCGGCCTTAGTGACACTAAAAGGTGCAGGTTTTGCGGACACGAAGACGAGGACTCCATTCACATCCTCTGTCGCTGTGCCTGCCTCATGGTCCAGACACAAACATCTGGGTGCAGCATATCTCTTGCCCCAGGAGATTAGAGAGCTTCCCCTGGAACGGACGTTGGTGTATACGCATAGCACGGGTCTCTTCCAATAGCTCTCGACTAGCGACAGGCACAATGGGTCAGAAGACGTGAGTGCTGTGGGTAACCGCGCCGCCTCCCAACAACTACATTAATTAGTTTCCTACATTTTATCTGATGTGAATATCTGTAGCCATCATCTACATAATTATTGTCTGGTTGTCATATAATTATGGATTAATAGATGCATAATGGGCTAGATCAAAGTCACCTGGTCCCGGCTCCTTATACTAGTCCGTTCCATTGCCCTGTTTCACTGCTTCTCCACAATTACCGGCATTGGCAGCACTTAACGATAAGTTTACGGTAGTCATTTGTTTGTTTTGATTTGAAATTAGTGACAGCCTGATAGCTGTCAAACCTATCTGCTACTGTTTTCATGATTGTTTTGATGCTACCCGAATTATTTTCATTATTTTTAATTATTTTGTAATTGTGTATATAAATTTTAAAGTTTTGGTTACTTTCATCCTGACAGCTGTCAAACCTATCTGCTACTGTTTTCATGATTGTTTTGATGCTACCCGAATTATTTTCATTATTTTTAATTATTTTGTAATTGTGTATATAAATTTTAAAGTTTTGGTTACTTTCATGAGTTTTGTGTTTTGTAGGGCCGTAAAGTGCAACTGCTGCCACTAGTGTCACTTTCAACTTTTGACACATAGAGTATGCCACCCTGACACTTTGTAGTTCTCAGCAGGAAAATGTGGTGGTCCCAGTTACCGAATCTCCATGGCAAACAGGAAATGAATTGCAGACCCCTGTACATTGGGCCGAATCGATAGACTAGAAATAGAGGAGCAGGCGACGTGATTTAGCCGATTATGATACATGTCATCTACATGACATTTTCTTCATGAATACATTAATAGAATGGAGTTGATCAATAGGCTAATATATAAACACAGGAGGAACTCCCATGGTCCAATATTTTGATATCTTGATATATATTATAAAAACTAAGTAACTAATAAATGATTATTACAAAAAATATGTCTGCTTAGTTTAATTTATGTAAATATGTACATATTTATTAAACAATACAAACATATTATGTAAATATTTTGTTAACAGAATTGTAAACACCTCATATCTCCAAAAATAAAAATCTGATGTTGATCAGATTAGGAAATTTGTTAATTTGATGTTGAACAACAAAGATTCATGCCAACATGATCCCATTCTCCAATATCTAATTGCAGCACTGGGGTGCTCTAATATCGACGTTCTTTCTTTTGGCATTAAATGTTATAATACCGGGATATCAAAAATTATCTTGGTCAAGGGTGGTTGTGGAATGTAAAACGTGTGTCTTACTTTAAATTTGAAATAATTATGTCACTGTCACACTGACATCATCAATAACCTACAAATTTCATACCTATTTATTTCAGTTGTAAAACAATAATGAACTACAAATTATGAAATAACGGTTTTAGTAACGAGAAAAACTAAATTACAGTAATTGTTGGAAATGTCCCCCGTTTTGTTCGATGCACAAATTGACGCGCCTCCTCATGCTGTGAAAAGCGTTTTGCAGCATTTCTGGCGTTATGGTTACACATTGCTGAACAATTCTTTGTTGCAGTTCTTGCAAATTATTTATGGGAGTTGCAAAAATCTTGTTTTTTAAGTAAGGAAATATAAAATCGTCCATAATTGTCAAACAAGGTGATCTCGGAGGAAACTCAACTTCTGTATGTAAACTTATCAGCTGGTCATCAAAAAACTCGCGGAGGAAAGCAATATTTTCTCGTGTAGTATGTTCTGTTGCACCGTCATGCTGGAAATAACCGTACCGAAGTTCATCATCGTTTAACTGTTGCACAAATTCAGCCAAAAAGTTGTCTGTACCTTTCTGCGTTGATGGTGAAATCGAAAAAAATTGGCCGAATTATTCTTCTGCGAGAAACTGCCATCCAAACACCAATTTTTTGAACATGTAGTGGTGATTCAGTAAAAACATGAGGGTTATCATTGCTCCACATTCACATATTTTGAGAATTGATGTATCCCGAAAGGTGGAACCACGCTTCGTCAGAAAAAAAAGTTAAGTCCAGAAGATCGTCATTCACTAAATTATTGACAAACCAATGGCAGTAAGCAAGGCAAGGCAAGACTAAGGGTAGTCTGCGGACAGAAGAGCTTGATGTGCTTGCATCTTATATGGATGCATGTTCAAGTCTTTCTTTAAAATCTTATGACATGTTCCATAAGAAAGTCCAATTTCCTGAGAAAGACGTTTCAAAGGTTTTGCAGGCTGCTCTTCCATACGTTGACGAACGTCATTGACAACTTCTTCTGTACGAACTCTTGGTCTACCAGCACCTTTTTTTATGAGTCACACAACCAGTTTCGCGAAACACTTCAACACAATTTGTAAGGCACGCATAAAAATTGTCCGGTAATATTTCCACGTTTGGGAAGTGCTCTCGAAAATTGTCCAAACACAAACGTTGACTGTATTGCCAATTTCCATTAACTAGCGCACCCGTTCGAAAATAGGCTTCAATCATGAAAATTTTGTGCTGTGTGGTAAGAGGCATGATTCAAAACCTGGATTAGAAAATTTCAGCACAATGACTTGACAGATTCTGACACAACAAAACATATTCAAAAATTTAAAATAAGACACACGTTTTACATTCCACAACCATCCGCAACCGTTAGTAACCATGATTACTAACTGCCGAAGTAATGCGATGTCAGTCGGGGCACACTGCCCGTGGAGTAGTTGTTTTCGGCATCTCCTTCAACTGAAAATATTAATCAGATATTTCCTAAGTCGAATCTGTTATAATAACATGTACGTTATCAATCACTAGGCAACCAGCTAATAGGAATCCGTGTATATTCGCAACAATAGAAAGATGTCATGTTATTTGCTCTTTCGGCTATTTTTGAGAGCAAATTCAGTCACCATTTACCTTCTTCTGTTATTTAAAGAAATGTGAAATAAAGTATGATAAGCATGGTTTAAACCAAAATTCATTGTTGCCCCATTTTGATCGGGTGGATACAAGGTAAATCTATCTATCAGATAATCTAAATGTCGTCTTCCCTTGACTATCTTATTATATGATAAAGAAAATAGGGCATTAGATGTATTATAGTTGTCCAAAAACCTATAAAAGCAGCCATATTTTTGGTACACAGAAGATTTGTGGGTCACACTCCGGCTCACATTCCAAATCAATTATTTTCAGGAAAGAGATCCCTAAAGAAGCAACCATGAGTTTTACATAAATTACTCTAAAATTTTCAAGTATTTTCAGTAGGTAAATTACATTAAAATTTTATCCTTTCAATTTTCTCTATCGACAATCATCAAACAAACAATATCGCTCACACACTACACACCGTCTACCATTTTATGAATAAATTTTTATGCATCGTACAAATAAGTATGGTAGAAAATTAGTTGAGGGTACTCAGCACAAGAAACTTTGTCTAATCCTCCATCTCACCAGATATTAATTAGTCTGATGACGCCATCTGGCGATCTACGAGAGCACTGTAGATTGCAATAATTCTACTGGGCAGCAATCCTTTCTCTGGTGGTCATCATGCTATTTGTAGATTGCGTAGTTCCTGACTGGTTAATTATCGTAAGTGAGGAATAAGCATAACGACAAGAGAGGCAGTGAAGACTCTGTGATTTCAATCAACAGGTTGGTAAGATTTTGAGTGTCTGTATAGCAGTGGCGGCTAGTCATAATGGGCACAAAGGCACGTGCCCTATGCGTAAGCACATAAGACTTGTGAATGTTGTGATATTTTATAACCTTTTATAATTATTATAAGTTGTGGATTTTCTTATTAATTTTTCATCATGAATATTGAATCATTCGGTGCAAACATATCCGTCTAGCATCTAGACCGCTTCACGCTTCACCGTCTGTGGACTGGGCTGGGCACGGCTGCTGTGTGCCTGTTCTTTTTTCTTTTCTATTTGCATGCGCAAGAAAAGGATACACAGCTTCTATTTTTCCAGCGCGTCTTTTCTAATGCGTTCTGTTACGTCATTGAATGGGCGCTGCCCCGTCGACCAGACGGTACAGAGTACTAGAGATGGGAATACCCCATCATATTAATGAACGTACGTGAGAGATTTCAATTTACTGATTTTTTAACTATAGCCAATTTGTTTGAAAAGGAGAAATTTAACAACTGTAGAATAGTTTTTCCTCTGGAACATATTAAAACAGTGTGTGCCTTATTTCCAAAGATCAACATTACAAAATTAAAAAATGAGCTGTATATAATGTATTCTAGAGATGATTTCATACAACATAGTGGTGCGGTTGCTTTATTACAAATGTTAAATAAAAATAATTTACTTACGACGTTTTCGGAATCGGTTGAACTATTAACTATATTGTGCACAATTCCTATGACTACAGTCGAAAGTGAACGCTGCTTCTCAACACTTAAATGAATAAAGACATTTTTAAGAAACACGATGTCACAAGAAAGGTTATGTGCTCTAGCAATGCTTTCCATCGAGAAAAATTTAGTAAACACTATGACTGATTTTAACGAACAAGTTATCGAACATTTTGCAAATGATAAGTCAAGAAGAATGGAGTTTCATTTTAAAAGTTACTAAGTTTAGTTTTCGATGGACGAGCGGGTGGTTGCAGATTGTATGGGTGGCGCATTTTTTTCCCCAGTACCCCCCATTCCCAAATTTCGCCAGCCGCCACTGCTGTATAGTGGTAGAATCGCAAACTATGAAAAGCCCAACCAGGCTGTCTCTTGAGAACAAGTAGGTTTTTGGAGACAGAAGACGTGTAACAAAAGAAACTTTATCTAATTTTCTAATCCTAAAATAAATAACGAAGTTCTCTTCAATCTTCCACCTCGAGAAATGTGCTTGTTCTTAACTACTTGATATATTTAATAGCTTCTCATATCTTACATGATCCGTAAATCAGTTTTAAACCAAGTTAGTTGCTAACAGAATTTTGAGAAGGACTAACAGGACATTTCAGTCATAACTCAAAATTATTGTTATTCGAATGTTACTTTAAGAATATTATTTTCCAAATTTCCAAATTATACCTAGTCTAATTAGATAATTGTGTGATACTCTTTAACAACACCAGGGGACACTGAATTATTAACTTAACATTTTAATTAATGTTCAGTGTATATAAACAATTTATAGGATACTAAAATCTCACTCACCTTCTTTTGTTTCTTTGGTGTAGACGATACGAGTTTGTTGAATTTATCATCACTTTCATCCTTGTCACTGCTGTTGCCTTGTTCTGAAGGAAGAACCAGTTCATGATTTGGATCTTCCTGTAATTTACAAGAAATTTTTCATTAACATAGTGCCGGCACATCAGAAAATAAATATTTAAAACGAAAAAGTTATTATCAATATAACCTAGCAAATATCTGGTTTTTTGATTGATTAGGTAAATACATATTTAAATACCCAAACATACGCAGAATTTGTTTAAACTGACAATAACATCCTGGTGTACACCAATGTAGACTAATGTTGATTTGAATAGATTGTAAATTTTATTAAGTATTTTCAGATTAATGTAATAACTAATTTAACTTAAGTGTCACTACCTACTATGATATTTACATTAGGTAGTTATCTATCTATAGGACTATAACTTTGTTACAGTATACGCGATTCTTGCTAAGCAATACGCTACCTACTGGCGGCACGCCCAACTAACGCTTGAGTTATTGGTTCAGTTTTGCGTATATATGTCTATTGTAAATTTTGAAATATCCGTTGTTATATTAGTTAATTACTTTGATTAGATCTGAATCATTATTGTTGTGAGCGTCATTGTTCCTCTTGTACAAAGAAAAACCCTGAGATCAGTTTCATACTTTTCCAAAAGCGGGAAAATCCGGAGCTATCACGGAAACTATAAATTAAGCATTACAGAGTTACAGGAGACAAGTATGGATAAAGAAGCTAAAGAACGCAGAGTAGAGAGTGTGCTCTTTACCTTTCTCTAAGGATGACTATTTCCATAAAGGTATGTATGCCGTATGCCCAAAAAAGAATTTGACATATTTTGAGGTTAAGTTTCATTTTCAGATTGAACGCTCGAAAAATATTGAAATCTATTTTAATTTTATATCACTACTTACCCCTTTCAAAATAGTTTTACAAGCTTTTTACCTGGTTTAAAGTTCTCGACAACAAATCTTTGATGAATAAAATTTCAAACGTCAGTGTCAGTGAACATAGGTTAGTATAGGTTTCTGCCATTTTGGCGCTTCGATCTTAAAATGAATCGCGTATATCAAGAAACCACAATCTGTAGTTAATTTACTGAAAACTTGCTTTTATGACATTACATATTGGTGGAGCACTTTAAAAGTTGTCCTTGGTACTACACTTGCAATCACATTCTACAAACTTCTAGTTAGAAATTTGCTTTAAAAATGTTTTGTAAACCTGAATTTTTCACATTATATTGTGGACTTTAAATTCTGTCCTCTTGAGCAAATTTGTGGTACTGATATTAGTGTACCCTTCGTCAGAATTCCAGCATGCCGAGAACTTCTCTTACTGACTATTATCGAGTTCTCTGGCATTCTCTGGTCCATATTTTTGTGTAATAAATCCAGCTTCAGTTTGAGTATTATTTTTGGGATAAATGGTAGTAGGAGAGCTGAAGGACCTATATAACTACAATGTCATTAATAAATGTACCGATTGCTACCGGTACAAAGACTCATGACCTTAGACCTAGTGATGTGAAGGGGAGAACGTTCCCTTCGTGCTGTGGAGAATATTCGCGAACGATAAATCGTTCGTGCGCGCACGATAGATCGCTCTCTGCGAATGTTTTTCACAGAGCACACTCAGCACGAAAGAGAATTTTCAGCACGATTCCGGCCAATCAACATGCTTCATCTGCGTGCATTGCATCATCCTGCCTCTGTGGATCCCCTTGTTTTATTTTGTTATGATTTAGTTAACACATTCGATTATTTGCATAAAGTTCAGCGAGTGTGGTTAGGTTAGATTAGTGTTAAATTTGTTTATACCTACATTTAGCAGAGATATTTAGATACTTCAGTTTGATTGAATATCGAGTTGAATAGACTTTAATCAATAAGCTCAGAAGAAAATGCATTTGATTTATTTTATTGTAAAATTAAATAAAATCCGTAAGGGGTCAATTAATAACAATAAGTAAGTACCAGTATTTTATAAACATTTTATTACGTAGCGCAACGAAATATTAAATTTTACAAATTTAATTTATAAATTGTGTCTAAGGATATATAATCGGTCAACGTTAAACGGGAAAATTCAATGTGGCGCTTAAATTGAATAGTGCATCTGTTTGTATATAACATTTAAAACAAACTAAAACGGAATTATCTATGTACTTTAGAAAATAAAAAAATAATATAAAAGTTTCAGAAACTTGACCGGGACATTTTTACAAATTGTGGTCTTCAGTTTGTCAGGAAAATGCAAAGGAAATGTCAACGGCAAATTTAAATTGCAATTTCATTTTTCTTATATAGTTTTTTAAATAAAAAAATATTTTATATTTAAATTATAAGCTACTATGTCAAAGCTATATGTATCTTACACTATGTTTCTACATGCATGTGACTTAAGTTTTGCTATATTTTTTACTTAATATATATTTTTTTTTATGTTAGGTTATTACTGTATTATTTGTAATACAGAATATGAATACACTCTTACTTTCATATGAAGCATTAGGAGCATTTTGAGCACTTTGAAAAGTAAGTTTCTAAATACTTCACTACACCTCAAATATAAATTCTAGGGTTTTTTTCGTTTGTGCTCGTTTATTCTCGTTCATGCTCGTTCGTGCTTGGGGAAAGTTCTCCAAAAATATGTGCTCGAGAATTTTACATCATTAACTAGACCCCATAGACTTAGGATGTGATTCCAGAGATGGAATTTGTGTGCCTAATTTACTATATATTCACGTATCAAATATAACAATAATGCAATGCATAGTAATTTCAATGTACAGTGTATTTATAATTAATTTCTACATGTTAACCGGGGAATCATCAAACAAATAATACCGCTCACACACTACATACCACCTAGTCCTTTATAAATAAATTTTTACGCATCATACAAGTAAACAGAATAAAAATATATATATTCTTAATGAATTCCACGTCTGTTCAAGTTTTTGTTTGGCCGGTCTCTACAATTTCAGGCAGTGAATGTATAAATATTCCCTATCAAACGGATACTAGAACTTGATCGAAGGCCTTTACTTATTTATTTATATATTTATCTAAGTAATCTGCAGAATGCAACTTATTACCCATTTAGTTGATGGTCCTGGAGTTAAACAATCAATTCTACGAAAATATTTACAGTTTCGATTTGCACGTTCGTTTACTGTCTGCAAATGGGTATTTACGGACAAACGACAGGGCACCTCATGTAGAACACATTGTACTCATATTTTTTTATTATTATACGACTGAATAGTTTTAGTGATATTACTAACAACACAGTATATAAGATGAGATACCATTTCTTTATAAATGTAAAATTTTACATAGGAAATCTGTACATTTCTCAATCTGACCCTGTTATTTACGTCATGAAATCTAAATTCATGGGGTGTACTCTTGACTAGAGATGTGCGTTTAACTTTGCACCAGTTGTTTGAACAAATTATTACTTCAACTGGTTTTAGAAAGACACTATGGTGTTTTCCATCAAATGTTGGTGGTTTTATGACTCAATTATACTTAATGTGTGACTTTTGTTTGCTTCCAGGCTCTCAATTATATTCTGCATCTTTTATTTTGCCTTTTGTCTTTTTTTATTTTACAATTTACTATTCTTCCTCAAAGATTAAATTTAAAATTTTCTGCTCTATGTTTTTCGTTATCTTGTTTAGTTCCTTCTACTATTTACATTTTGGTACTTACTTATCCGTGTGTATTTTTCCACTTTATTTGTTATTAAATTTTTCCTTCTTTAAAACCTAATCCTGTTCATTATTTCTCATTTCATTCTCAGAAAATTTTACAAGTTTTTCATTGCTTTTTTGTAGCCTTGAACCATATAGTATGCATTCACTCTCTCTTAACTTCTAAGCTTAGACGTATGTATTTAATGCTTTGGATCGTCAGGCTTCAATTACATGGGACATTACTAACTACTTCCATTTAACTTACTCGCTGCTATTGACATTCAACTAAAATTTAATAATGCCACCAACTTATGAATTTAGCAGGATGTTGCTATCCACATTAATATTTTTATTCACATAAAAAATATGTAGGTATATACACAACAATTAGTTAAAATTGTATTACATATTGTGGTTGTCACGTTGTGGTATTTGTACAGGTCGCCGGTTCAGTCTTAAAATTAATTTAAACCATATATATTAACCATTCCTTTACCAGCAGTGTTTGTTTAAACTTTGATTGGCGGTAAATTAACATTATACAACTGGCCCTAAAAATATTATACCAAGTTGGATACCTGCTGCGTGAAATATTTTCAAACTAGCACAGTAAAGGAAACCTGCCTCCATGAATAAGAGAATAGCAAATACTTGCACTCGTTTCTCGGGCAGTAGTTGCGAATTCAGCAAAGCAGGTTAATAATTTCTGATTCAAAGTTGGACTATTTATGAATTCTAGCTAAATACTTTATAATTAATTAAATTAGTTACTGTAAAAATCTAAGTTAGGACAGGGACGACCGGTCTTCTCAGAGAAACCCCACTGCTCGGTACCAACATTTGCCAAAAATGTAGCCCAATCATGATAGAAAAAATGTGTAATTAACCTTTCAGAACTTCATTCACCACACAATTTTACTTGGGGATTTTTCAAAAATATGGATGTTAGTTGAACTGTACAACACCCCTTGTATATATATATATACATGAAGAGGCATATTTGGAGATTGCAAAACTACATACTTTATCATTATTTCAGACCCCTAAATAATAGTATACAATGTTAACCAATATAAACTACAAACTTCTTACTTACTTGCAATTTGGCTAGAAAGTCCTCAATTTCTCCAACAGCTTTCTTAAAATTCACCGTATTGTATGTTTTCAAAAACTCTTCCTTATGGTCATCGTACGGTTTAATATTGTTTTCTTCTATCCATCCACTAAAAACCAGTTAGTTAATTAGTAACTTCAGTTTACTATACCTGTAAATACTTAAAATTAGTACAAAATTCTGTTACTTACTAGTTATAAGTTCCGAAGAAGTATACCCAGTAATGAGTACCCTTTCTTGATGGTTTCTTAACATTGCGAGAATTAGGGCTAGGTTCCACAATCTACAAATAAAAAAAAAATTATTGAAAATTTAGATTGCCAAAGAAATCTTATTCAAAATAAATAAATATTTAGGTTAGGTAGCATTAAGCTCACACATCAAAGCAAATTGGTGACGCGCGCGCAATATGGGAGGGAATAACGGTTGGGTTGAAAGTCGGCGGCATATACTTACACGAGCGGGCCAAGGTGAAAATCCTTTCATTTTCGCCCTGAAAAAATTCCAATATAATTTAAATATGTCAAAAATGATTGAATATATTTTTAAAAAATTAAAATGCTTCTTACCAAACGAGATCACCAATTTTTAATTCCCAACTCATAATAGCACCCTCACCTACACACGCTTCTTCTCGAAGTGAAGTTTATTTTCATGATGCCATGTCGCGAGGTCTTAAGGTGGGGATGTCGAGCATGCGCAAATGAAGAACATGAAAAACCCGAATAGAAATGTCCCGAATACTCTTCTTCTTCTTTTTTTTGTTGCCTTCGTCCATTGAACATTTAGCCAGCTTCACGTCCCGAAAACTCAAATAAATTTTTGAAAACCTCTTCTGTTTATTTTATGACCTCCACTTTAGGGTATTTGACCAGACCAGTTTGCTTTACATTTCACTATGAAAGGGAATCCTTATCAGCATTGATTAGCTTCTGGAATTGAAAACTACTATTTTCAATCTGGATCATAATGTATGCGAGATTCTAGGACGCTTATTCATTTTCGGTGTCCTGGCATGTACGGCAAAGCTCATTCAAATGAGTCGTTCATTTGAAAGACGTGATCATAACACTGACACTGTAGCATTCATTCACCATCATCTGGTGATGTAGCTTCATCACGAGCTAAGCTGTCACAGTAAAAAGAAATAGTGCTTACAAAAAAGGCTCATGTTTCTAGTTTGTACGCTGGGTAAATGGCGTAATGAACGAGTTCTTTTGTGGCGAGTCGTTCATGAGCGGGAGCGACCTTTTCTATGAGTTAATTAGCTCTTAACTCTAGTTATAAGAAGAGAAGCGCTCTACCTTTTGTTCTGTATTATAAATATTCTTGCTGCTTTGTGGTTATAAACTACAAATCCCAGTATTTTGAGGTTTGATAACATTGTAAGAATTCGTGTGAGGGTGTGAGCAAAATAGGGTATTTTCCATCAAGATTTGGGGTAATTTTCAAGTTGTTCGTGGGTAACACTGGGGCTAACATATGTGGGTGTATGGTTTATGGCACCAGATACATATATTCCAAAAATGAGTCTTATTATAAAAGTAAATACGATTTCGTAGTGTACCTAGTTACATAAATGCTAATCAAGTTTTAATTAGAAGCGATTCCAAGATTTGATATATAATCTACTTTCGAAATATCTTCTATCGTGGGTAGCGCCATCTCTTGGCTCTTGGCAAAGACAGAAGTCTTATTTTTTGAATTCACCCTTGCCTAGATAATCTTCCTTTCTTCCTTAGTTAAGACAACACACAGATATTGTTCAATCCATGATACAACTACACGTTCAATCGATCCTTGTAATGTAGATGTAGACGTCTTAAACACTGTAGATATACGTAGGCAATTAAAAAAGGAACTTATTATTTTTTTTATATACTGAACGAACTAATTAAATTTATCATAACTGATTGCACTCACTTTCATTAGCATTTCTTCGTTACCGCTCAGTCCACTCAAACAATAAGTTATTGTATTTTTTCGATGGTTATGTAGAATTTCTTCATATAGACAAGGGTTTTAACATACCAGATAATAACTCAGCAATTCAGATATAACCTTTTATGGGCATCACATTTAACAAACATTGAAAATTGCGATACCATGTCTTTATTCAGATTAAAGAAAAATATTAATATTCTTGTGATCTTATTGTTTTTTTGCTGAACAAAGTGAAGTGATTTTTATAATCGTCACTAATCTTCGTACAGCGCGGAGTCTAACAGAGTCGTACTCAGGTCACTGGCCTTGCCAGCTGACTGACAGTCCGCAAATAACTTTTAGTTATTTACGGAACGTTGTAATAATCGGTCGGTAACGCATAAATAAATTTCTCTTTTACGTCTTTTACGTTCTAGCGTGCTCGTATTCGCCGTGTATACTATAAACGTTTACTATTATTATCAATAACTATTAATGAGAGAAGTAAATCAAGTAAGATGCCAAAGGAGAGAAGAAATAGACGTGAACTATTTCAAATGTGGTTTGACAGTGATCCTGAATATTACAAGGACATACGCATTAAAGAAAGTGACTTGTTTTGTACTGTGTGTGATCGCATTATAAATTCTTCTGACAAAACTAAAGTGAATAGACATTTGAAGAGCCATGCCTCGTCCAGCGCTGATAACTCGGAATTTTTCTATGAACTTACAGAAGTCTTTCTTGCAAGTAATATTCCGTTAAACAAACTAGAGAACCCTAAATTACGTACGTTTTTAGAAAAATATACTGACCGAAAACTGCCACATGAAAGCACGTTAAGATTAAGATATGTCGATCGGGTTTACAACGATGTAGTGACATCAATTCGTGAAGACATTGCGGACAATTTTGTGTATTTTATTATAGACGAAGCAACTGATGCTTGTGGGCGTTCAGTCGCCAACTTTTTAATTGGTGCGTTAAAAAGTGACATTGCTAGTGATAGCCACCTATTGGCTTCTAAGGTGATGGACAAAACCAATCATGAGACCATTATAAGTTTTGTTATTGATTGTTTTGAATATATGTGGCCCGATCAAGATTCTTCAGATAAAGTCCTTGTCATGTTAAGTGACGCAGCCGCATACATGTTAAAAGCAGGACAGATTTTATCCCAAAAATATAAGAAAATGGTTCATTTTACATGTGCTGCTCATGCACTCAATCGGGTAGCAGAGAAAATAAGGGAAAGTTTCCCTTTAGTAAATACTTTCATATCAACCGTCAAAAAGGTTTTCATTAAGGCGCCTATACGAAGGGATGTTTTTAGGGAGGTTCTACTAGACATACCTCTGCCTCCTGAACCAGTTATAACTAGATGGGGTACTTGGTTAGAAGCCGTAGGGTATTATGCCAAACATTTCGATGGTATAAAAGATGTTATTTGTAGATTTAATCCAAATGAAAGCAGCGCCATACACAGACTCCATGACATACTAAAGGACCAAAGTATTCGCGATGACATACACTACATTAATAAACACTATGGTTTCTTAGTTACTGCAATCACGAAATTGGAAACACATAGATTACCGTTAAAAGAACAGTTTCGCATATTGGAAGATGTACAGAAAAATATATGCGATGCCAGTAATATACGTCCAGTCGGTAATGCAATAAAAGAAAAAATGCAAAACCTGTTAAAAAGGAATACAGGATATCCCATTTTGGAAAACATAAGCAAAGTGTTATCTGGGACCTGTCAGGACTTGCCAGCCAATATACTAATGTACAGTTCATGCCTCAACCATTTTCCGTACTGCCCGTTATCTTCAGTAGACGTTGAACGGTCTTTTCCCCTGCACAAATTAATACTGAGTGATAGACGTCGCCGTTTCACTCCAGAACACTTAGAGAAACACGTGATAATATGTTATAACAACCGCCAATTTGCCAGCGAAACCTTCTCTGAACACTAAGGATTGTCAGGTAAGAGTTGTCACTTTTACGTAGGTATTTTCTTAATTTATATAGATATTATATCCTTGACTTATTCGTGGCATTTGGTAATAATAATATGCACATTGCGTCATAATTTATTGATATTTCCATTTGTAACCTTAGTACGATCCTGTTAAACTCCGTGCTCGCACGAAGTCTAATCATCACTTAAATCAGTTTTTTTTGGCACAAAAAAGCACTACTATTATTTCACTTTCATTCTGCACATATTTAATTTAAGATCCATTATTATTCAATTCTGCACGTGCAAATGTCAACATTGTCAGAGTATAGCTTTAATATTTTGTCCTTTGGCGTTTTCAGATAATTCTCCACTAAATCATGCTACCCGCAGTCAACAGG
The DNA here is from genome assembly GCA_963924545.1 of Pogonocherus hispidulus. Classification (NCBI taxonomy): domain Eukaryota; kingdom Metazoa; phylum Arthropoda; class Insecta; order Coleoptera; family Cerambycidae; genus Pogonocherus; species Pogonocherus hispidulus. The sequence goes on from OZ004699.1 coordinate 13,325,611, forward strand.
AGTGCTATAGCACATTATCTTCAAAAGAAACATGGAGTTTAATAGAAAAATGGCGAATTAGAAAATATTTCACTACCATCAGATTCATAATTTATTTATTATTTCAGATCTGGATATTGCTCAAGTTGGATTGGGAAATATATATAGGTATATATATTCAAACACATATTTAATTCTCATACTACGGATACATTTTTAATTTTTTCAGTCGATACTTTATTATACAATAAATATAATGGCCAATACGTATAATTCATTTAACATATTGTACAACCTAAAGAGAAATTACGATATGTTCAAGAAAAAGAGCAGTTATAAATAATATAGATATGTTTCAAATTCAAAAGTATTTTAGTTATGTTTTTCTGAAGTTAGTATAATCTCTTATGGAAACAAGGAAAACTTTTTAACAATTCAACAAAACAGAATAGATATTATATAATGAACACACTAGTATCATATGAAGAGTATAAACTCTGCACAAATAATTACTATAATCAATTTTATTTATTATCAGCAACATTATATTTACAAATTGCCTAGTTCAATTAAAATGTTAAAAAAAATAATTAATAAATAATGTGTGTAACACTTAGTTGACAGTAGATGTAACTTTAAATCTAAAACTAATTTAGATACATTGAAATTTAGTTTTTTGGAGCATCCGGTACACAGCACACACACTTTTGTATCTTGAACACATTAACTTTCTTATTTTAAATGACACCCGGTACATTGTTACGGATTTGAATAGAGTATTCTCTCATGAATGTATTGATATAGAGCTTGATGCATCTATTTCTAATAGTAAGAGAGGCATTGCTAAAGCAATGTACCATGTGTGTTACGAGTATATTTGTTCTTTTGTTTAGCTCTCTTACAACCGCTAAAAACTCTTTGTACAACACATTCCTCATATGGCACACTTTTTGAGACATCTTTTATTATTAGAAGTAGACAAAAAAAACTATATCAGTGCATTTGTGAGATAATGCTTTATCCAAATACCATGTGTTAAAAATAAAATAAAGAAATCATCTCATGTTACATCTCTCTTGCTTGGTGGGACTTAAATATGCACAATAACCTGAGTGAGCTACATTTGCATTCAATCTAAAATATTTTTATAAGTTATTATCTAAACTAGTCGCAGTTATGTCCATCGTCAATTCGTCACAACACACTCTGTATATACAATAACAGGTAAAAGTTACTAATGGAGAACTTTTATTGGAACCTATTGATAAAAAATAAAGCAAGCTGTACGATTAAGTTCTGTGAAAACTTAAAGTTGATACCGAACTCGTTCTCATAATATAATCATAATCCTTGGGTGAAAAATTATAGAAAGGATAAAAATAATTATGAAATTCAGTAACGTTTTCTTATTTTTGATTTAGTTATATAATATATAAATTGTGAAAATTTAATTTTGCATAGTTTATATAAGAATAAATGTGTGACTTTTTCATAAACAAATAATACTGATTTGTTCTTTGAAAACAATGTTTTATTTCATTTCCTTGTCTAATGGCCACTAGTAACTTTGTTTTACACCCTTAACTTTGAAACACACTATAAGCTTGGCTTATAAATTATTACCAATATGTCTTTTAGAAAATAAAAATAAATAGAACAAATAGAGAAATTAACTTAATACAATAATTATTTATACAATTATACATATTTATAATTCAATATTTGGCTACTGTAAAATTGTGCATTATAATATGTCGATAGTTACATGGCAAGTCATATAAAATAATAATATATACTTTTGTTTAAATTATGTGGGTTATCATACAAAATTGTTTTTTGTTCTTGCAGAAACCACAAAAAAAAATATATTAAAACGTACATATTCAGTGACACATTACCACCATTTCTAGCCCAACTTTAAAAACTTTTTATTATTTTTCACAGAACAAACAATTTAATTTAATTAAAAATTACTTAAAAAGTCGTTACAATTTTTGAATTTTTTAAATTGTTATTTATTAGTAGTTATTAATTTATATTGTTTTAAATACAGAATATACTGCTTTTTACTCGAATAGCTTTTTGAATTTTTGTTCTTTTTTCCATTGCAAATTACTTGTGAGCTAATTATGTATTATGATATTTAGCCAAAAATTAAACAAGATATTTTATTAAAAGAAATTATTTAAATATTATGATCTAATGAGAATTACGTCATATAAACATTTTTTTAAATGAAGATTGTGTTTTCCTTGTTACTTATAATTAAAGCTAGCCATTATTTCCATGCATAGGTGTATGCATCGTAACAAGCACAATAAAGAACATGTACCAACCTACAACAGTGTTCGTGAAGCTCATGACCTACGAAACACATTGTCGCGGCACCATCGGCCACAAACATTCAACGCTTGTCTTGTAGACAGTTTAAATTTTTCTAACGTCTCCAGCACCACCCGCACCCGCGTAATTGCTTTGTCAGTACACTCAGTTAGTCTTTTTCTAGCTAGTAACAATGGATATGTTGGTTTCAGAGTATATGTACTGTAACATTTACAATATCATTTTTTTTACAATCGGTCTTTCATCAACACAACCATAGCCATGTATATTTTAATACACATTTGAACTTATCTACAAATTCTTCGTGTACAGTTGGCACAGTTACGTTAACGTTGTGCAACCGGGTAAGGCCACCTGGGGATTATATTTATTCGAATTCCCGAAGTGATTGGTTGTTTATCGAGTTATGTGCAAGGGGACATCACAGGCAATCATCATTAATAGTAAATCGAGCATAAACTGTGTTGTCGAGAGCATGCCATTTCTTTTTGTATAAACTTTTATTTTGTATGTATTTTTTTGTACTAAATATTTACATGATAGGTACAATTAAACGTGTCCCAGTGCATCAGGTCTTTCTCGCACACGTGACAAATTATTGCAGTACCATTATAAAATAAATCTGGGAATTCACTGATAAATTTATTCACTTTTTACCCTTACGCAAGTTTGACATATTTTATTGTTAAATTTTTACCAACAATAAAATACGCATACACCTCGAGAAACAACAATGAAATAACTGAGAAGGGAAGCATGTATTGCTACGAAGCAATAGCCGACAGTTCGTGTCAGTATCTTGGTCGTTACACCCACGCTTGGCGAGCGGACTTGGCTCGCCGGGGCAATCTCGCTCGCTTGCCAGCTTTCCTTATAATATGCAAAGAAAACAACATCATTATTTAAAAGGAAATATCTGAAAAAACATAAACGTCTTTAGATCATTATATTTAAGTAAGACACATTTTTTTTTTGCTAAATCCCTAATATGTATAGTTAAAATGACCAATAAATAATTTTAAGCAGCCTTTCTGGTGTATTTGTGTTGATAATTTTTGCTTTTTAGGTTTTTAAGTTTAAAAATGGATCTAAAAAATATTTTACTTTATTGGGTTTCTGATTGCAGAATCAAATATAAATGCATGAGAGACATGAATATTAATGTTACAATTATTTCGGAAATGTTTGGCATTAGGTAAAATTCTCGAAATTTTTATATACCCCAATGTGAACAAGATATTTATAGTTTCATGCATATTTTTCAGATTGTTCCGAATATCAGTGCCAAATTCTAGTGATAATTAAATTAGACGTGTATAGCATTTCATTCTAATCTATTGGAATCTCGACTTTTATAACAATATTTGGGGAATATTAAGATATTTACACAGTTCCAGTTACAATTAATAAATAAGTTTAAGTATTTGTTACTAATTTGATGATCAATTAATTTTAGAAATATTTTAACAATATTGTAGTACTGAATTAATAGGTGTTAAATATTTACAGTGTTGTTCATATAGATCGACAATACGACAAATTGTTTTTATAAAAACACCCACCGCTAATTTTAAAATCATTGAATTTTCTATTTCAATAACAATATTGGGCTTGTTATTATTTAAAAAAAATTTAAAAATGCATTTCCTATCTTACCTCTGTTTTGCATGTACCTGATGAAACACTTGCATGCTAAGATTTTCTGGACCACACTAATATTTTTTGAATAAACCAATTTTCAAAGTAGAATGTTAAAATAATATTCTTCACAATAAAAATATAAAAATCAGTAGCTCTCTACAAAACTAGCCGGAAAAAGGCCAGTTCTCCCAGTCCTCTGCTGCGTTCCCTTATACCAACCATCGTCTCGCTTCTTATGAACATAAATGATATCATTAACCTGAAGCTCCAATTCATACTCGCTATTTGGCGGGTAAGGGGCGATACAGCGAAATCTTTCCCGTACCGTTTGAACTCCAGTTTTAGGTTTCATACCTGCGTCTAGAGAGTTTGATTTTCGGTGATGATGAATATCCGGGCTAGAACCGGAACTGCCTGCTGGATTTTCAACCGTCCTAAAATCAGTGATCCATGTAAAAAATACAAATTTCAAAACAGTGTTGAAATTTCATAGTAAAATTATATTTTTTTAGCATCGTATAAGTGTTATACCGGGTTTCTCATTTCATTTGACTAATTGGCAACTAATATAGGCTATTACATTTCATTGAATTTTATATTCCCAGGGCACACTATGAGAAATATTGCTAACGGAATCGATAGAACTGACTGTCAAACACTTCTGATTACCAAAATACTAAAGCGAAATGCTTTTTTAATTAAAATATCAATAAAAATTCGTTTAAAGTTAATAGGTGTAGTTTACATAACTGTTTTAAGAGATATTATTAAACGTCATCCGGTGGACTAGTTAGTTGAGCGGCGGTGTTGCAAACTGAACCGCAAAAATTTGCAGGTTCGAATCCCGGCAGAGACAACTTTTTTTTTACTTTATCATTAATTACAAATTATTAGTGTTTACTTATTCGAATAAATATGGTTGATTGTCAGTATCTAGTTATTATTTTTGAAAGTGACAATATTTGCTTATCAAAAAAAAAAAAATAATAAAACATGTTTTAATTGGTTCGTTTCCTTTATATTTAGCTAAAGCTACTATCTTAGAAAATAAGTAATCAACAAGCAACATATTTTTTATTTATTATATACACTGTGCTTTTACTAATAATAGTGTACTTATCTCTGCTAATAGTTACTACATATTATACCTCAATCTGGATATTGAGTTAAACAGTTACAGAGGAACTGTCGTGAATTAGTAATAGGTTTTTTTTGAGGAGTTTTTTAAAATTATTCTTATTTTAAAAAATTCATAATTTTAGAATTATAGTTTTTATTTAAAAAAAACCTATTACTAATTCACGACAGTTCCTCTGTAATACTGTTTAACTCAATATCCAGATTGAGGAATAATATGTAGTAACTATTAGCAGAGATAAGTACACTATTAGTAAAAGCACAGTGCATGTAATAAATAAAAAATATGTTGCTTGTTGATTAATTATTTTATAAGACAGTAGCTTTAGCTAAAGATAAAGAAAACGAACCAATTAAAACATGTTTTTTTTTATAAGTAAATATTGTGACTTTCAAAAATAATAACTAGGTATTGACAATGAACCATATTTATTCGAATAAGTAAACACTAATAATTTGTAATTAATGATCAAGTAAAAAAAAAAAGTTGTCTCTGGCGGGATTCGAACCTGCAAAATTTGCGGTTGAGTTTGAAACACTGCCGCTCAACCAACTAGTCCACCGCATGACGTTTAAAAATATCTCTTAAAACAGTTATGTAAACTACACCTATTAACATAAAACAAATTTTTATTGATATTTTAATTAAAAAAGCATTTCGCTTTAGTATTTTGGTAATCAGAAGTGTTTGACAGTTAGTACTATCGATTCCGTTAGCAATATTTCACATAGCGAGCCCTGGGAATATAAAATTCAATGAAATGTAATAGCCCATGTTAATTGCCATTAGTCAAATGAAATGGGAAACCCGGTATAATAAACTTTTATTCTACATAATTATACTAAAATTCTTACTTCTTGTACCAATATAAAATAAATATCTTCAGATTAACAGATTTATAGTCTAACAGCTGTTGACACTTTCGTTTTAGTATATCATTTTATAAGAGATAATGGTGTTTGGCATAGATGCGTAACTCAAAAAATCAGCCTAGCATTTTCTACTTACTTTTTGGGATGATGGGTTACAATAAACACTTAGAATATTGTATCTAGAAAAATATCGATTAGCTTGCCCATTTAGTCTAAGCATAAGCATATTCCACTTAACACATACAAGATATTGGCATTTAAATTGGTGAACATATATAATAAAATAGATTGTAGTTTTTTTTAAATTTCATTTATGCAAAAATGTTGCCTATAGTGTGTACTAGCTAGATACTGAAAATTATGTTTTCTAGTTGGAAAATAAGATATCTCGTATTTCACATGCAAATAAGATTGTATTATTGCAATAATAATAATAATAATAATAATAAATCATTAAATATTATGTTAAAAACAGTGAGCTGTATAACTTGATATCAATTTGAATAATCTTTCATGGTACAGCTAATATCGGAGAATCTACAGGATATTTTAATTAAAATATGACAGTGATTTTTTTATTACAAAAAGCTTCCACTATACAATTATTATAATGGAAGCAACAACATAAATAAAAAAATTAAAATTATATACCTATAACGAGTTAAATGCAAATATGTACAATACAACAGCAAAATAAAAACAAGCACAAACCACACATATGTTAACAAAACAAACGGATAATTATGTTAGTCAGGAACTGAAAAAAAATAATTGGAAAATATAGTAACGCTATAGCACCATTCTTAGCAGCAGTCTATATAAAATATTGTATGTAATAAAACATGATATGCATATTATCCCCAGATGGTTTATTTATATATTTAAACTAAACTATATTTTCCAATTTGTGTTAAGTGCATACAAAGAATTTAAAACATTTCAGATTATAATTTACTGTGCAAACACACCTGGAGCTGTGAGTAAGTATAGTAGGGCGTTCTTTATGCTTATGGCGCTGTGAAGTAGATCCAAACAAACGATGATGCTCAGTGGGCTGAAGTTGCAGAAGTTGACTTGGGCAAGATCCAGACCTAGATGTAAACACTCACATGGCGTAACATGCAAAGCTACTTAGATTAAATACATTGGCTTAGAATGAGACAATCATTGGTTAAATAATGTCATGTTTTTAAACCCAATTTAGCTAGTGCTAAATTGGCACAAAGGCCCATATAATCGGGTCGATTCTGTTTGCATCTTGCTAAGAGTCTTGTTATGTAAACCATGTTATAAGTTTAAGTGGTAACAAGATCTTATTCAAAATTGGTATTTCGTTTGGAGAGTTATAGTAAGTATTGTTAAATTTTACAAAAACAACAATATTGTTATAAGTTTGTACGTGTCGGGGGTCAAATTCATTGGATATTTTTCTAGAAGAAGAAGACGACAGTGGGATATAACCTTAAATTTTGTGTTTTGAGTTTGAAGTCTAACCGTTTCATCGCGAATCACGATATATCCTTTGGTTTCACGAGCGTTTCACCTTAATATTTACCAAAGCGGAACCTATGTGATTTGTGAAGAAGAATTAGTTTATTCCATAGAGAAAACGTGTATCATCCTCTTTGCCATTACCACGTCACGAAGCAAGAAAAGTTTATATGTGAATTGATAATTTTAATTAAATTATCCCTGTGTATCATCTGTAAATAAAATGGTATTGTATGTAGCTGCATAGACAAACATTTCCAGTTCCTGAATTAATTTCAGTGCCGCTTCTTTACTCAAACGGAATAACTTGATAAATTTTTCATTCGGAACCTCAAATGGGTTGCTTGCATCTCTAATACTTTTGAATTCAAGTCTTAATTGTTTTCTAAAATTTTAAATATTCAATTTTAATTTAGGTGTTAGACGATTGTTTTAACTTGGGCCGTTGTTTATAAAACAACGATACAGACTGAAGGACAGGGCGCAGAGATTCGTATTGTGAGACACAGACTTGATAATATATTTTTAACTGTGAAAGAAGACAGATGTTACGATACTGTTAACCCACTAACAAAAGTAATTGTTTAATAAAGCAATTTAATAAATAGTGTCCTTAATTATATACATCCAGAAGAAGGTTCCAACAGTACACATTTCTGATCGAAGTACACAAATAAAAATAATTGTACTTAAACATAGGTAGGTACCTACTTACTTATGTAGAACAGTTTGAAACATGAAAATTCAGCTGAAAATGTATAAATAATGGATTTATGGCCATTTTAAACACTAAATATAACCACTAACTATATTGCAATGTTCATAGCAAGCACTAAAATGATGTTGCTAAGATTACCAGAAATAATAGCAAGATATGTTTAAAATGACAAATCATCTTGTTAAAATTTATCAAACAGAATAGGTATCTTACATATCTGATTAAGAAATAACCATATCTTTTTAAAATAGCCAAAAACAATATTGTTATGTTCAAACAGAATCGACCTGAATGTCTTAAGAAGCATGTTATTAATTTACTGGTTATTGACAAAACCCACTTATTGTTAATTAATAGTACTTCAATCTTATTGTTGAAAAATACTATTAACTGCCCAAGCATTTACCCCTGAATTAAACAAGTTGCAGCAAAAATAAATTGAAGTTATTCGAGTTTGTTAAAAATTTTCAAATGATTTGAAATGTTCCAACAGCAAGGCAACCTACCAAAGTAATGACCAAAATGTGTGTAACAATACATCAATTAATGCCCTGTGCAACACTATACTTAATGTTAAAATGTTTAAAACTCCGTTGAACATTATTTGCCCACGTAAGACTACTCCAACATTGATACTTTATAAATTAGACATGTGAATTTTTATAATGGACTATTTCATAAACTTTGATAACTTGACCCTCATGCACATACAGGGTGAACCATTAAGAATGGAAACACTCGCGTACAAAATTTGTTTATGGACCGATTTGACCCGGATTTTTTTTTAAAGATAGATCTCCAAAAGCTTTATGTTGATGCAAAATTTGAAGACGAAATTTTGATTTTCAAGGCCTACTACGAATTTTTTTTTAAGTGAAAAATAGCAAAATTTTGTTAGCGATTTTCTTATAAAAAATCTGACTACACCACTGGATTTAGGAGCCCCTCGAATACATTTGTACCAATTTTGGCAAAAAAAAGTTTGTTCCTAAAAAGTTATGACAATATCGACATCACCAGTGTTTGCCTTTGTCGGTGAACCTATTCTTTTATAAAATTAGAAGAAAACCCAAAGTGAAACAAAACTAAACAACTTCAACACTGGTGTAATTATTAATAAGAACCATAAAAACCAGTATACACAAAATAACCAATAATTACTCTAATATAAACAACAATTGATAGGTAAGTTTGTCAAATTATTATTATTTCGTGGTTATTATGCCAAAACTTATAATATTACCTTCTTAGATAAAAAATAACTACATTATAATTTTTTATTCAAAAAGTGTGAATTAATTTGACAGACTCCTTTTTCATTTTTAAAAATGTAATTTTCTAATCATTACTTTTTTTTATCAATTGTTGTTTATATTAGAGTTATTGCTGGTTATTTTGCATATACTGTTTTTTATGGTTCTTATTAATAATTACACCAGTGTTTAAGTTGTTTAATTTTGTTTCTCTTTGGGTTCTAATCGATTTTTATAAACAAATAGGTTCACCGACAAAGGCAAACACTGGTGATGACGATATTGTCATAACTTTTTTAGGAACAAACTTTTTTACGAAAAAAATGGTATGATTTTGGAGATGTATCTTTAAAAAAAATCTGGTTAAAATCGGTCCATAAACAACTTTTGTACGCGAGTGTTTCCATTCTTAATGGGTCACCTTGTATATTATACAAAGGCCAAAAACTTTTAACTCTGTATAGGATTAATTAATCCCTAAGCAGAAATGACGGTGTAATCCAGAATTGCATTGTTAATGTTACATGTGCATAAGGGTCAATTCCATTATTAAATAATTAATATGATGTCACATCAATCAGCCTATAAAAATATGTGCAAAAATTAAGGATATCTGGGAATATACAAGGAACGAAATTTTAAAATAATAATGCAAAGCAGCAACACATTTTCAAATTATATTAAGTGACAATGGCAGGCAGAACAAAATAAAGCTACAAATTATGCACAAAATAAACGGCAAAACCCATGCAAAAATAGAGAAATGAGGTTTTACCTGATGTGTACGGGATGAGCAGGAGATGATTTGGTAACACCCAGTGTGGAATCTTCAAACACGGGATTGTCCATAGAATAAGAGCATGGCGGTGGTGATTTGGACCGTTTCATACTCGTTAATCTGCGCATGAGGCTGACTGTTCCCTTTTCCTTACGTTCTTTTGACTGTGGCCGTAAATAGTACAATGTCACAATCACAAATTCAGTGAAGTCAAAAATATACAAGAAAACAAATCTTAATGATAGTATCTTATTAATTATTACTCATCTCATGATTTCCACGCAACCTAAAGCCACGATGTTGATTGCAATTTGGAGCTTTTATCGCATAAGCACTTACACTGCATGGGTTAACGGATTCCCGCTTATTCTGTATGAATGCTGACACTTGATTGTTTATATACATTCCAAATGGATTTGCCCTTTTTTTATTAATAAATATGAGCAAATAGACAAAAATTAATAGCTTGTAAAATTGTGCCAGAAATAGAAAACCGAATTTGAGGCTATCAACTTTTCTAAAATACTAAAATATATAAAATATACTGAGTGGAGTAATATGTAATATAGTCTGTATTTTTCATAAATTTAAAAACGTAAGAAAAAGCAATAAGGGATCATATATTATAAAAAGGATTATTTCAATTTTTAATTTCAAATTTTACTACTTCGCACAACTATCAAGAACAATTGTAAAAACATTAATTTTGCGAAAAATGTGTATTTGTACAAAATGGTTACATAAAGTTAAGTATAAAATAACTATGTTATCAGTAGCAAATTTCTGAAACTGAGATCTGATTAATCGGATGCATAAAAATCAACCAAAAATCAATCCAAATCAATCAAAAATCAACTGTACTTTACTGTTTGTAAATATCAACTGTTTCCTATTTAGAATAGATCTGTGATAAGTTGTTAGTGATATGTGGCTGTTCTAATGCTGCGTCGTTAAATATACCAAAATTGTGATAGACATTGGATTTGAAAACAAAATTAGAAGAAAATATTAATAATATTAATTTTAACACAAACACAAAACAAATTCTTCCACAATATTAAAAATAACCCATTATTAAAAAACTTTATTATAAGTACATAAAATAAATATAAATAATAAATGTAAAATATAATAATGTTCACATCCCAAAACCGACAAAACAAAAAAAAAAACAAAACTGATGGATTCATAAAAATATAAGGATACTATTATGATTCATGTTTTGCACTTACTATAAATTAGAAAAATAAGTAGTTCTATAATGGTCTCATAAATTCATACATATCTAGACAATATAAAATTATTTAAAAAAAAAGAAAACAGTTATGTCAAGAGGGTTCAGAGTTTAGTCCGGGTTGAGTCAGTAACTTCAATATGATCTTTCGAAAATTTACGCAAGTATATAACCCCCAAATTGGTTGATATGTTAGAACGTCAAATGTTATTAAGTACCATCAAGAGTAGCTCGTTTTCTGATTCAACCTATACATCTAATCTAGTAACTTTTTGTGTGGGAAACTTCTTAGCTATGTAAATAAAAAAATTGTTTTAAGTTGTCCAAAAAAATTAGGAACCTCTTTTGTGAACGAGGAGTTAATTTCATAAGCACTTTGTTTGTGGCCATGTCAATGCTTGGGCATATGTCTAGAAAATATATGGGCGCAGTTAGTTAAGAGTTAGTTGGCAAAATTTGATTATTTATTGACTAATAAAAGTGCATTTCAGCTATAAATTGTAACTTGGTCACACAGATTTAGTTTAGATTAGGTTTTTTGCCTCCAAGGGTACTGAAAAATATGTATAGCATTTCTTATTTTTTAACTTCAATATCTATAAACACTACTCTAAAATAAATAGTGCGAAGCGGTTTATAAAATCATGTCTATAGCTAGAAATCTCCTAAACAGTATTCCGTAATAGATCCATAGACAGTTGCTTTTAGACATTTAAAACTGTTATAATTATACATTTTTGAATATAATATGAAAGATTTTTATGTCATGTGCGTTGTTAGATGTACTGCTACGAAAAAAAAAATACTAATTTTGTAATATGTTAGTAAAACATTTAGAATTAAAAAAAGTTAAAAAAAATGTATGAGACCCTAAAAAGAAAAAATTATGTTATACCGGGTTTTCCATTTCATTTGACTAATGGCAATTAACATGGGCTATTACATTTCATTGAATTTTATATTCCCAGGGCACGCTAGGAGAAATATTGCTAACGGAATCGATAGTACTGACTGTCAAACAGTTCTGATTACCAAAATACTAAAGCGAAATGCTTTTTTAATTAAAATATCAGTAAAAATTCATTTTAAGTTAATAGGTGTAGTTTACATAACTGTTTTAAGAAACGTCGTTAAACGTCATCCGGTGGACTAGTTGGTTGAGCGGCAGTGTTTCAAACTGAACCGCAAAATTTTGCAGGTTCGAATCCCGTCAGAGACAACTTTTTTTTTACTTTTTCATTAATTACAAATTATTAGTGTTTACTTATTCGAATAAATATGGTTCATTGTCAGTACCTTGTTATTATTTTTGAAAGTCACAATATTTGCTTATCAAAAAAAAAAAAAAATAATAAAACATGTTTTAATTGGTTCGTTTCCTTTATCTTTAGCTAAAGCTACTATCTTATAAAATAAAAATAAGTAATCAACAAGCAACATATTTTTTATTTATTACATGCACTGTGCTTTTACTAATACTAGTGTACTTATCTCTGCTAATAGTTACTACATATTATACCTCAATCTGGATATTGAGTTAAACAGTTACAGAGGAACTGTCGTGAATTAGTAATAGGTTTCTTTTTGAGGAGTTTTTTTAAAATATATTCTTATTTTAAAAAATTCATAATTTTAGAATTATAGTTTTTATTTAAAAAAAACCTATTCCAATTCACGACAGTTCTTCTGTAATACTGTTTAACTCAATATCCAGATTGAGGTATAATATGTAGTAACTATTAGCAGAGATAAGTACACTAGTATTAGTAAAAGCACAGTGCATGTAATAAATAAAAAATATGTTGCTTGTTGATTACTTATTTTATCATGATACAACTACACAGATATGCTCATAACTTTCGTTTGTTCTGCGATGACGTCATTCGTGAGGGAAAAATGGTAATGCGATGCGAAAATTCTTAAGGGCAGTGATATAATTATTTTCTTGTTTATCAATTGTTTTTCCCTCGTAACTGACGTCACTATGCGCATTGGTATATCTGTGTAGTTGTATCATGTTATTTTATAAGATAGTAGCTTTAGCTAAAGATAAAGGAAATGAACCAATTAAAACATGTTTTATTATTTTTTTTTTTGATAAGCAAATATTGTGACTTTCAAAAATAATAACTAGGTACTGACAATGAACCATATTTATTCGAATAAGTAAACACTAATAATTTGTAATTAATGAAAAAGTAAAAAAAAAAGTTGTCTGACGGGATTCGAACCTGCAAAATTTTGCGGTTCAGTTTGAAACACTGCCGCTCAACCAACTAGTCCACCGGATGACGTTTAACGACGTTTCTTAAAACAGTTATGTAAACTACACCTATTAACTTAAAACGAATTTTTACTGATATTTTAATTAAAAAAGCATTTCGCTTTAGTATTTTGGTAATCAGAACTGTTTGACAGCCAGTACTATCGATTCCGTTAGCAATATTTCTCATTAGTGTGCCCTGGGAATATAAAATTCAATGAAATGTAATAGGCCATGTTAATTGCCATTAGTCAAATGAAATGAGAAATCCGGTATAATAATTCTCTGTCTTAAAACAATTGAATTTGCATAATGTATAAGTAATAATCAACTATATCATAATAGCAGCTTCAAAATTTATGAATCTTGTCAACTCACGACAATAACCACCAACAGAACATCAGGGTACCGAATGCAACAATAAGAAAAATCACACCAACCTTATCGGAAGCTTTAGCGGCGGTGGGGCTACCCACAGATAGATGGGTGTTGTTTACACTTGACATTATGGCGCTACTACTGCGTCCCAGCGGCACGGCAGTGTTGTCCTGTTGCCCGTGCCAGCTGGACGAGATAGTGTTGCCAGTAGTAGAGGGACTTATTGAGCGAGGCGGCAGGTCTGGCGGATTAGAAGCTGTGCGGCAGGAAGACACACTTTTGCCACTCCTTGTGAAACTTACAGGAAGCTTAGAGTCACCTGTGCCATCCTTGGAGGATGAGGACTGAAGGTTAGGACCACCTCTTGCCAGTGTGACATAGTTTCCTGGAAATACGCCACACTTTTGAGTTCTGTTAGATGTGCCTTTGAACCAACCATCTTGACAACTGCAAATGGTAATATGTAAAAATATTTAGTAAATCTTTATTATTTGTGGTTAATTTTTAATAAAATCACCAATAAAAAATTCTTTATAAGACAGGATGTAACAAGGTTCCACATCTTTTGATTAGTATTCAAATATTGTTGTTCAAAAAACCTTGCTATTATAATTTTTTTGGTCAATTCCGTTAATTTCTGATTTACTACATGGTTTACATTAGTAATTTAACGAAATAAAAAAAGTTACAATATACAACATTCAGAATAACTCACCGTTCAGTAACCATGTATATACCACCTTTCCGAAGCTCCAACTCATCTGGCTTTTGTGGTTTATATGGATATAAAGCTATGTAGGTTGCAGGCAATGTCAGCTCCGAAGCACCAGAAGAATGACCGTTCCTCCTGATCCTTTCAGGTGGCTGAGCCTGGCCTGAAGAATTATGCGCATCGCTTGCCACAATCTCAGCCGAATGTCGATTTTGATTGGTAGAGATGTGATGGGGAGGTGTTAAACTGGTAAAGCTGTGACGTTTTTCCTTGTTCTTTTCGTGAGAGGAGCCATGCCCTTCTAGAGATGGGGAACTCTGGGGCTGAGGGGAGCGTTGCAGAGTGTTAGATTTGTTGGAGTTGAGAAAATGGTCCGGTTTCCTATTATAACAATATTAAATTATTGTTTCAAAAATCTAAAATGCACGGAAACTTTGCAAGTGTCTTATTTATTTATTTATCTTACAAAATTTATCTACATATCCATTTCATAATCTTGTAACGTGTATCTTCAATGTGTTTATATTAAAAAACAAAACAGCAAACAAATAGAACTTACTGTCCTATATTTTTTGGCTGTAATGGCTGACTTCTTGGTGGTGGTGAGGCTGGAGAAGACGGTGCGGTGCTAGAAGTGGAGGAAGTATTGTTCGATGAGATGTTTGGAGTAGTCGTGGAGGAACTTCCAGAACTCACAGTAGAGCTTGAATCGGATGTCACCAGATTGGCCTGCTGAGTAGGCGGCTGGGAAGGAGTCACAACAGTTTGTGATATTTGCTGTTGTGTTACAACATTTCTGGAGTGATCTGTTGGAATAAGAGGAGAGCTATCTTCGGCAGTAGGAGTGGGCGGTGCCACTCTCGAAGGACCTGGTTGTACACTACAAACGATATGGCGCTATTAACTATCGTTTATCTTAAATGCATATTAAATTATCTACAAAAGCATGTCAATAGGTCTAGTAAAAGGTTAGTATTTTGAATATATTGCCTAATAGAATGAGAAATACGATCTTCTTACTGGGGGTCGGCTTCTCTAAGGCGAGGCCCAACGCACTGTTGCCACAGCTAAGCCAATTCTAAAAGTCTACTCACTGAAATTTCTCTTAACTCATATGTTTTCAAGAATGGTTAATCTCAAAAGTTAGTCTCAGTGAGCATAACTCTCACATTACTCAGAATGTGCAGCACACTCTTGTCTGCATCATCACTAAGCTTGGCGGAAATGCGAGGACAGACATAGGCGCGTATATTATAATACACGTAATAAAATAAATTAACTATTAACAAAAGTAATAGATTGAACTATTCACAATACAACAAGATATTCCGGCACGGTGAGGTGTTTGCCACACACCGCTGGTCTCTCTAGTGGCTCGCCAAGCCTAATCATATATCAGGCTTTCTGAAAATCTTAAATTATAGACTCTATACAGGGTTAATCAGAACCCGTATAAAAAACTTTGAGGATATGTGCATCCTTCAATAAGAAATCGATATCACCAAAAAAATTGTAATAAAAGTAATTAGGATTTCCCGTAAACAATGTTTAAAGTTATACCATTATAAAGGACTACGTAGCTGGGCAACTGTACTTCAACGAGATCGGATATACCACATTCCGACAAAAAACAGTAAACAAGTTTTTTGTACCTGGAACGTCTATCTATCTTTAAGTTTATTTTAAAGTAAAAACGCTGCAAATCTTTTTTGCGCCGGGCACGCCGGTTTCTTTCGTGCTAGCTAGTTTGCATTGTCAGTCCCAAGGTCACTCCATTACAGTGGATCAGTATCTAGCGGCGTACAATGAAAAATTTTTAAATAGTTTTCAGATCCCGCCAAAAAAATTTCTTTTTGCACTACCACATTTCTACATGTATGTTGAACATCCCCAAATTTTATTTTCGATAAGTTCTGAATAACCCTGTATAGATGTTTCTTGAAATGGCAGTGCCCTGTTCAGCCCTGTAATACTACTGGGCCGAGGTTTACTCATGCCCAGTATATCTACAGTTCTTTTCTACCAAGGAGCTTCCATCTGTGCCTTCGCATGACTGTATTGGTTTTATGACGTAGTAGTTGGGAAGTTCTAGTTTCACCCATTTTCCCAGAACCCAAAGCTCTTTCCCTATGCCAGTTCTGGCAGCGTTAGAACCAACTCCGCAAGCTGGCTCCGGTCCTATGAGAAGACCGTAGAAGACGCGAAGAAATAAGATCTGCTACATGTTAATAATTTTACATTAAAATTATTTTAAAGTGATGCTATTTCACCTGATATATTTACAGAATAGTAATTATCTGCAATTTTAACTAAATTAGACCTCTTTTTAATGCAGTAGCCTTAGGGTTTTTTAAACTCTTTTAAATATATGTAATTCCTTTGCTACTAATTACACAGCCATCAAATTCTATATAAATAAACTGGTACAAATATACAGGTGTTTTACAAAACTCAGGTTTTTTTCTTGTTTTTAATGTTCTGCTGTTTGTTTATGTATTAAAAAAAAACTGGAAAAGACAAGTTTTTTTTCCATATTTTATAATTTCTCCGAATCTATATCAAAATATTAGGAAAAACTATTTATCCAACTCCTCCATATCCTCAACTCAATTCCAAGTAGTATAAAAGTATTAGATATGACAAAGAACAGATGCCATTGTATTTAAAAAAAAAAGAACTTGTGAAGGAGTCCTTAAAACCGAATGAATAGAATTTGTACCTAAAATCCACTCTTTGTTGAAGTTAATTAAAAAATTAAAACAATTATAAAAATGTGTTCTATAAACAACAATAAGCTCAAATATAACTCTTATCTATTCCTGTAAGAATTCCTAGAATATTTTTGCTATATACTGATGATTAAACGAGATTAAATTATTATTTGTAAAATAGCTATTCAATAATAAATTTAAATATTTCGCATTACCACCTTAATTCGCTTAGGAAATAAGATATAATACTCCAAAGCACTAAGCTAAATATATTGATTTAAATATAGACTCTATTTTCGATAGGTTTATTTATCATTAGTGCTACCTAAACTTAAACAGATTAAACAAGTCAAAAACAAATAAACACATACTCACTTTGAGGATAGTTTCATAAGAGATCTGGCCAGGTTGTTCATTTCCACAAAGGCCAGTGGAAATATTCCTATCTTGCCATCCAATTTTCCCTCAGCCCAATTCTCATCCACTCGACGGATGACATTGATGATGTCACCCTTGTTGAATGCCAAGCAGCCTTCTTCCTCATCGTTAGTCATGCGGAAATCATACAGAGCTTTACATTGGGGTATGTGGCTTGGGAGGGGAGTAATAATCTACAAATATATTGGTTTTTATTATTCATTCGGGGATTAAATTTGTAGTTATGGATTTGGTTTCTAATATTAAAAGATATAAATACCTGAACATAACTTAGAGGAAAAACTCCTTGCTTTCCCGCACACTCGCCCTGGTACCAATGGCTGTCTATCCTTTTGCGTAATATTATGACATCTCCTCGTTTAAAGCTCAAGTCTCTAAAAGAGACATTATATCACACTATAATCTACAAATATGTATTCACTTTTATAAAGAAAGATACTTTTATACATCTGTCACCTGAACCACATGACTGAAAATGACATTAAAATTTTTAGTTTTCTGCTTATAGCAAACCTTATCAAGTTCGGCAAACAAATAATTATTTGATCCGTTTAGTAGGTAGGTTACGTTATTTTAGGTTAGGTTGTTATTAACATAACTCGTTGAACAACTTTTTCATTGTAACTTAATTTTTTTACTACTTTTGAATGAAAATACTATGTAAAAGCCTATGCAGAATCCAAACACAGACATAGGTACTATGTATTATTAAATTCAACCGAGAATTTGGCTACACATTGTAGATCTGACCCAGTGTATTGTAGTAATGATAAACTAAATGATAAACCTACATGTAGATTAAAAGAAAGTACCGAAAACTACTGGCAGATGTTTACTATAGGTTACTATCTATCGGTTGACAACATAGTTGGACAACTTGGACCAGAAGATGAAATTTATTTATAAATATTTATCTACGAGTGAATAAATTATGATTAAGAATAATTATTCATTACTCGATGCATTACACTATACCTACTTACAAAAACAAACTTAGTACAATATTGAACAAAAAACTGTCATTCCTTTCTGTGAATTTTTGAATACTTTTTTTAGTTTTGATAGAATGATAGATGATTTGAATGAATGGTAAAAATTAGTCATAGTCTGGAGGTTAGTTTTTAGATATATCTTCAAAATGGACTTCATTTAAAATTGTCCATTATTTCATTTCAAAAGAATATAAGGTACATACATATACTCATCACTCATACTCATTACGAATGCATGAGTTATATACTATTTATCCTTTACATTTCTTCCAGACAATATTAATATTCATCAATGTTATGGAAACATTGTTAGAAACAAAAACTGCATTTAAAATAAAACTATATAAACATACAATATGAATCAAACACGATAAACATTTCTATACCTATGGTCATTTCAAACTATTGGTTCACTATCTGCAGTTACCCTAAAACTACCTGAGATTAGTTGAATTTTTGTTTACATTTTTATTTACTTAAAACAATACTGTCATTTTCTAGACCAGTTCAAAAGTGTGAAAATTTGAATTGGAAACCAAGTTTGAATACATTTTTAATTTAATACTAGATAAGCACAACTCATGATGCATACCTATCTCTACACCCACAGTAACAAAATATAGGAAATCATTTAAACAGGATATCCTGTATTCTAAGACTTCATTAGACTAACAAAACAGTTTAGTTATAAACAATCAATAGGTACAAGACAAAATCTATTGATTGTACCTATGACATAGATTTTATTAATTGCAATATCTGTTTTTTTAAATGGATTAAATAATTGCCCTTCTTAATCGATTTTATTGCAGATTTTAAATCGATAAGATGCTTTTACTAAATAGAAGATATATGGTGTTTAAAACAATTTTAATATTTTAAACGGTTATAAAAAAATTTCCCTCAGATAATTGCTCCCTCTGGGGTTTATACCCCAGAGAGAGCACTTATACCCCATAAACTTTATAATATATACTTATATTATAAAGTTTAATTTACCTCCAAATAGGTAAACTTAGACTCCAACTTAATCGGTTTTATTAATATTTTTTGATATAACTGTCAATTTTAAATCATAAGTGCATATATAAATATATCACCTCTACAAGGATAAAAAATTTATGCTGACAGGTTATATTGTGATGGAAATGTTGAAGGTGTGAAGGTAAAATACTAGGAAATAATTAATTAGTAACTTACCCCGCTTCTTTTGAAGCATAATCATACATAGCTTTTGCATATGGTTGGTGTGGAATCAAATGGGGAGAGTTTTGTTTATTGGAATTAATTCGATGGTCAGATGTACCATGCTGTTGGTGTATAGGAGTGGTATGTACTATAGGTACCGAAGTCAGATTAGGAGAACCCCTATTTGAGCGATGCATCTTTTTTGGAATGGCATTTCCTGCATTCCTCATGCCCTCTAAAATTCTCATTAAAAGAACATTGGGAGGCAAATCTTCCACTTTTATCTGAACTAAAACGCGACATTCCGGACAACGTAATTCTTTGTGTTTTTGTACTATCTCGTCCAGACATTTCTTACAGAAAGTGTGTTGACAAGGCAGAACTTTACTTGATGTATCCAGCCGATCCAGGCACACAGAGCATTCTAACAAATCGTTTAATGTTCCCTCATCCATTTTAATAGACAGCACAGATAATTTAATTCGGATATTTGATACTAGATAGACGCACAATGGAATTATCACTACAATATTATCTAATATTTCACACAATGTTGTTTGATACAGTTCAGTTTACGGCACAATTAGTGGTAACCATTCTGCGATGTTTCTATTCATTTTTGAAATGTATGAATGAAACATGAACTTCTTGCATATTAATTACTCCTCACTCCACTTCCGGTTATAAAGAACCATTCAATCCACTCATCGTCATCATATCATAACGTTTGGTTTGGGTGGGGTGACTAACACGAACACAGGAAATATGCAGGAAATTGACTATTTCTTACGCAAAGTTGAATCAACTTCAAACTTCAAGACATCTTTTTCTGTTTTGTGTTGCTACAACTATTTTTTGTATCTGCTGTGCCGTGTGTAAATGGTGCAAATTACTGTAGTAACTGTAACTGCAACACCATAGCATAACAAATTTAATGCTCATTTTCTGTGCATAGAAAAAGGATATACTAACGTTTCTCATAAAGGAAAATATTTTCCTTTTTGCTTTTAAGAGAATTGCTTATGCTATTCTATAATCTGGCAAAATGTTCAGTGAACGAAGTACGAAGGCCAAGAAAAAGTAAGAAGAAGAAGAAGAAGAACTTTTCTAAAAATTTGTGGATTTCTGTGTTCCGTGTTCATAACCCTTAATGAATTTCATGTTCATAAAATCCATTAATCCATAAAATCATAATAACAATAACAATCATGTCAATATATTATAGTGGAACTTTCAAGAGATCGTCAGGTTTAATAAGCGCTATAATTAAACAATTAAATTTAGTTAATTTGAAACCAG
The DNA here is from genome assembly GCA_963924545.1 of Pogonocherus hispidulus. Taxonomy (NCBI): domain Eukaryota; kingdom Metazoa; phylum Arthropoda; class Insecta; order Coleoptera; family Cerambycidae; genus Pogonocherus; species Pogonocherus hispidulus. The sequence goes on from OZ004699.1 coordinate 13,347,039, forward strand.
TAAAGAGAATTCAAGTTCAGTTTGACCCATTCCATCCAAATGCTGAGAATACAAGGTAGATAGATATAACCTCAAAGCTATCGATTTCTAAATTTAGACCGAGCGCAAGCGTATTTTTCCAAATTCGTTGATTATGAATTAATATTATTATTTCACTTTTATAGGAATTTCCTTTTTCATATATCTTCACCTAAAGTGGCTGAAACAAACTTAAATTGTGTGATTAAGACAAATGTTGTTTGTGACCGAAGTGAACCACAGATTAAGATAGATTTACTTGATTCAAGGTAAGAACCGAAGGACAGATTTAATAAATAAATGAAATTTAAATTTATTATTTTGTGTTCTAGGAGCATAAAGTTCTTAGCAAATAATTTGACTGTGTTAGAAATTTTGCAACAAATAAATAAACATATAAGTTCCAAAGTCGTGGAAGAACCTATTACTCAAGAGTCCAATAAGAAATTATTAGGAAAAAAACAAAATAAACGTTAATATGGCAAATAAAGAGAAGGATTATCAGTTGAAACTGATCCAGCATATATATAATCAAATTCCTGCCTTTACAGATATATTTACAGAAGAAACATTTTATATGTTTGCAGTCACTGTAGTTATAAGTACAATTGTTGTTGTGTTTATTATTTCCAGGTTTGTTACACTTAAACCTGTTGATTATTAAATGTTTTTAAATGAACTCAATTTAATAAAAATTTGAAGATCTCAAATCTCAAATTCCAGATATTGGAGTTTTGCAATATTTCCTATTTCAACTAGTACTAATGAATTTGACGATTTTTTCTGTATTTTGAAAAATTTGGTACTGTTTGTAAGGTTACTTTAGAATACATTAGGTTAGATTGACTATAGTTGTTCGCTATCAAAATTCAATGCTCTATTACCATTAAAATAAAAGCAATACCTATTAATAGCAATAATAATATTAATATTATTAATGAGGTGTTCCTTGTTTCCTAGCATCGAATGGTGGTTAGGGCTTACCAACGTTAGTCGTTACTGAGGCTGAGGCTTCACTGAAGTATCACTTGCACTTCTAAACTTAGTTTGGACTGCACAGGTAGGTATATATGTCCTTCTGATATTATCAGTTATAATTATAAATGATGGAGTTATTCAGGTGTTCTATCATTAGATCTATTTTTAATAATAATATCTATACCCCCTCATTATAATAACAAGGATTAGCCCGAAACTCTGAGACTTGTGTGGGAGAGGAGGCGGCATATTATTATTTCGCGGGCCGCATTTGCGCCTCAGGAACGACTTGCGTTGGTAGGCTCTAACCACCATTCAGTCCTGGAATGAGGGAAACCTGAAAACCTCATAAATTAGGGGGAACACTCAAACATCAACTGATTTTAATCTCTCACATTAACACCAAATTGAGATTCTTCCCATCCTAGGCCATCGGCAGGTGGGGTGGCCTACTGTTTAGCCGTTCTTTTAACATGGTTTTCACAGAATATCTGGTTCTTCTGTATCTGCCAGTCGCTTTATTTGTTATAAGGCCCTACTACGTTTGTTTATATAGTCAAAGAAAAAACTCCATAAAAATAACCATAGAAAAATTTATATAAAAGTAACAATGCCACTACCCCTCTCTTTCCTGCAGTGGTATTACATACAAGTGTCTTAAGGTTGAGACATAAATTAAGCAGATTTGTTTAAGATCATTAAGAGTCAACTTAAACATTAGGCTTAAAAATTGCCTGTAATGTTAGTATTCTCGCCTATACCTACAACTACATAATATCAAAATCTCCCAAAAACTTAAACATCCACAATACAATTAGAAGCGGGACGAATTTATGTCGCAAATTGTGAGTTCTAGCCGTCTAGAAAAAGTACATAATACCCATGATATAAGTAATTTATTGTATCATGCATAATACCACAAGTATAAAGATATATATTTATACTTGTGATAATACTACTGCTGGTCCATTTGCTGGTCTAAGCACTGGCGACTGGCGACGCTGGCGGCACCAGAGACAAGAACTCTTTCTTGTCTCTGGGCGGCACTGGCGCTATAGGCACACATGATATAATAAAGTATCATGATAGGAACAGTATAATGTTAAGGAAATAGGTAATAGCCTTGTTTATATATCTCTATAAACAAGGGTAATAGGCACCATAACACCGTAATAGGCATAAAACTAAAACACGAAGAATTGTAATAGGCATAGAGAAAGTTATTTTTTTTAGCTTATCTCTGGTAATAGGTAAGGTGGGTCCAGAGATAAGACTTTCTCTATGGGTGGGTCGCTCATAAACGACTTGTAACGAATGAGCTCATTGTTATTGTTCATTCCTCGATTCGATTCGAGCTCGATTTCTTTTTACTGTGATTAAGCTTAAGCCTCCTCTATAATATCTCTGAGCTTGCTCACTACACAATCGTTAATCGCTACACAATACACATACGATGTGTGATGGATGAATACTTATTTAATGCCCAATGCTGCTATAGTCCATAGATAATAGCTATAGTCTACACTACAGTGACAGTGCCTATGATCACGTCGTTCAAATGAACGACTCGGCACACCGAAAATGAATGAGCTATCCAGATTCCAGCTCTAACCATAGATTACATAGATTGCTCCACCATCACTGGGGCTGGGAGTTGGGGTCGCCCAAGCATTTTAAAATCCTTGAGGGCCGGCCAGCGGCCAGCCTTATATATTTTCTTTGGCGGCCAGTGCAGGTTAGGTAGGTTTAATTCAAGGATTGTTAACTGTTTACAGGATTGCTCGATCGCTCAATTTTCATCCGCCTTTCTGACGTCATCGAAGATCTATGTAATCGAATTGTCGAAATATACCTATTTTGTGTTTGTTATATTTCACATTTGCAAAAGAATTTTCGTATTTGAATGATTATTAATATTATTATTTATTAAAGTTTGTAATAACAGTATAAATTGTACCTATTTCTACAAGTTCGAGATCTTTGGATCTTTGACGACGTCATAATTATGGATTACATTGTAGTATAGGGAATATAGGGATGGAGCAATCCTGTAAACAGTTAACAATCCTTGGGTTTAATTTGTCTTTAGGGGCCAGTGCTAATTAAACTAATCTTGGACCAGTGTCACCAGTGCCATCAAAATCAAACAAATCAAAATAATGCGCATTGCGCATATTCAGTTTGAACATGCGCATGCGCATTACACATTTTCATAATTTTGATTTTGATGGCAGAAGAACAGGTTAAAAAATTGACAAGTTTTTATAAACAAAAAGTTATTCGTTGCTATATCTGTTAAAAAATACAAAATGAGCGAATTTAAATTACAGCACCTCGTAGCTGAATTATTAAATAAACTAGGGTAAGTGATATTTTTCTGGTTAACTTTGGGTTAGCTAAAAAATGCTTACACATTTCACAAATTTTCAGTGGCAAAATAACTCCAGACCGCCTCATAGAATATCTGCAAAAGAGTTTAAATATTAATGCAGACAGCGGATGTTCGGGAACACAAGTTGCAGTTCATACCCATTTAACCCGCTTAGTACAGGATTTGCCCAATTCAGAATCTTTCTTAACAAAATATAATGATCTCAAAGACAAAAAGTAAGAAAACAATTTTTTTAAAACAGTTCTGAACAAAGTAGTAACTATTTGCATATTTTTAGTGTTTACTGTTTAAATTCATATGTGCAGTTACTTGATAATATATCTCAAGATCCCGGTGTTAAAGATTTTTTGCTAAAAAGTACGAAGCAGCCGTCCTCCAATCCCAATACTGAACTTACCAAGGATGATTTACCTAATGTAAGTGTAAATCAATCATATTTGTTATATAATTTTTGATGTGTCTTTTTGTAGTTTAAAAACCGCTTAAAGAAAGCAGTAACATCAAAATCCAGGAAGGATGAATCTTTTGATAGTATTTTAAACATATCTGCTGTTCCTTTACCTTCAACTCCTTCAGTAACGTCTTGGGTTCAAAGACGACCTAGTATGTCTTGGGACTTTTCTACTCATGCATTACCACACACTACCCCCACAGTGCCTGCAGTTTCTCAAGAAAATATACTCATTGAAGATTTATTAAATGTTTTAATAGGTTTGCCGGGATGCTACATAGAACCGGAAGACCTTCGAGATATATACGGACCTAGAAGTTTTAAAATTAACGACAATGTGTCCTTATCTCTGCGGGAACTAGTAAAACAAATATTGCCATTAGCTAGTCACTACTCAGTTATACAGAGATTTATAGAAGAAAAAATGCGGTTCGAATTTGGACAGGTTAATAATGCTCTGGCAGAGGCAATGGGAAGTATAAACAAAGATCATATGGTACTTATTATTTTTGTTTTTTTGGATACATTATAACAGTAATTCTAATTTTAGCTTTTTATAATACAATTAGAGAGTGAGTTTAGAGCCAATAATCTTACTCTGCAAAAGTTATGGTTCTTTGTACAACGAAATATGCAAAGTTTAGGCATTGCCGCCAATATTGCATGTTCAATAAGTAAGGTAAGTAGGCTATTAATAAAGTAACTTATCTTATAACAACTGTAAATTATAAATATCACAAAAATCAAAAGAATACACTGCATAGTAAAATTATTTTCAGTCTGGTGCTAAAGGTGGCAAAGTATTAAGTTTGCTTCATGAAAATGTTATTGGTTCCATTGGTGATGAAAGAGCCCAACAGCTCTGTCTTAAACTTATGGAAGCAGCCTGTGAACCATACATGAAAATGCTTGGCATGTGGATATATAAAGGTATCATTTCCGACCCCATTAATGAGGTAAATATGAAATTGTTGTATTATAGCAGCAAAGTGTTTCCAGCATCTTATATGTTTAGTTTCTTGTGGAGGATAATGAGGTTGTTCAGAAAGAGGATATGCCGGTCGATTATTCTGCTGACTATTGGGAAAAGAAATATGCTGTACGTAGAGAAAGGATTCCTAAATTTCTTGAACCAGTGTCGGATATGATATTAAAAGCTGGAAAATACCTGAATGTAATAAGACAGTGTGGTGAGTGTTAAGATTGCCATTTTTTATATTCACCTTGCCACCGATGGCAAAATATGTTATAATGTAGGTACTACATATAATGAAAATAATAATTAAAAAAATAATTATGATACACTGTACATTTTCGACTATCTAGCCTATTCCGTAAGATGAGAAAGTACACATTTGGACAATTCGCACATTAGGAAATCAGGGTAACATAATTTTTGTACAAGTTAAAATAAGGAGAATAAATGCAACTTCAATAGTTAACGAATAATAATCAATAACACATTCTAAGTTTATTAGTAATTAGTTTTTTGACTTTGTAGTAGGCTATAATATTCAAGCAATTTCATTATGTCTCATCTCAAAGCTGGAAAATACCTGAATGTAATAAGACAGTGTGGTGAGTGTTAAGATTGTCATTTTTTATATTTACCTTGCCACCTATGGCAAAATGTGTTATAATGTAGGTACTAAATATAATGAAAATAATAATTAAAAAAATAATTATGATACACTGTACATTTTCGACTATCTAGCCTATTCCGTAAGATGAGAAAGTACACATTTGGGCCATTCGCACATTAGGAAATCAGGGTAACATAATTTTTGTACAAGTTAAAATAAGGAGAATAAATGCAACTTCAATAGTTAACGAATAATATTCAATAACACATTCTAAGTTGTGATTTTAACACAAAAGCGATAGTGATAATTAGTGATAAAGCGGCATTAATTAGTAGTTGCTTTTCTTCGGATTATTAATTTTGATTTAGTTACCTCGCTTTATTCCAACTTTTCCGACATCAATAACCGATATATTCTTTTTTATATTATAAATAAATATCAAAACATTCAATAATACGGTACCAATTTTTTAAATGTTCCCTTTTAGGTAAACCTGTCAAGAACAAAGTTATTTCAATACAATACAAAATAGAGGAAAAGCAATACATTGAAGCCATTGAGAAAGCCTATGTGTTTGCTAGTCAAACTCTGCTAGATTTAGTACTTAAGGAAAAGGATCTCATAGGAAGGTTGAAGTCTGTTAAACATTATTTCTTGCTAGATCAAGGTGACTTTATTGTGACTTTCCTCACACTGTGCGAAAAGGAACTCGGAAAATATGTTATGGACGTCAACCAGGGATGCATAGAGTCTCTGATGGATCTAGCTTTGAGACTTTCTAGTGCCATAAGCGATCCATATAAAGATGATTTGCGTACCGAATTATTGCAATACGACTTACAGTTTCAAATGTTTAAGATATTAAGTATACAGACTAACTCGGAACACGGTAAGAGAAAATAAAATTGCTTTCTAAGACATATATCTTTCATTGGTGGTTAATAACTAGTACATTTCATGTAACAAATTAGGTATTATTAAAGTGGGTAAATGGGATTATGAGAATATTGTATTATTGGACTAGATTAATATAATCATTCATTTATATTTTGTCTTTTTAAAAACATATTAAATGTAGACATTTTTGCCTCTTAACTTGTTTGTAGGATACTTATATTTACACTTATATTTAAGTATGTCTTTTTAGGAAACAATTTTAGAAGGACAACTTTTATTTATATTGAAAAAGTTATTTTTTTCAGAATACTGGTCCTCTACTGAGCCAAAAAAATTGTTGATGATTGAATCTTTTTCATTTGGCTATGAGGTGCATTGGCCGCTATCACTGATCCTCAACAGGAAGTCACTTGCTTGTTACCAGATGATTTTTCGTCACTTATTTTATTGTAAATACATTGAGCGTATGATTTGTCAAGTGTGGAAGTCCAACAAGGTCGCCAAGAAATTCCACTTCTACGATGCCCAGCATTATAGAGCTGCCTTCGCCCTGCGTCAGAGAATGCTCCATTGTGTACAGAATTTGGAGTATCATATGATGGTGGAAGTGATTGAACCACATTGGTGTACATTTTTACAAAAAATAGCTAAGGTATCGTCTATAAATGATTTGTGGCACAGGTCCTGTGGTTTATTAAGAATTCTTCTGGGATATAGCTTTAAAATAAATACAAGAAATCAGAAAGCATTCAATGTCCAAAGGGCAAAGTGAGAGTAGTCTTAAGGCAAACTTAAGAAATTTGCGTGGATAGTCGTGCCACAGTTGTTGTATTTGATTGCTTTCTGTTGTTTTTGTTTTACAGGTGCCATCTCCCATAATTTTTTATGAATAATATATGAGGTATCTAAATGCATTACTTAATTATATGGAATTTCATGAAGTCGTTTAGTGACTATTAACAGTTTTTAACAAATTTTCCAGGTAAATAATGTCGACGAAATACTTTCATGTCACTGTGACTTTTTGGATAGTTGTTTGAAAGACTGTATGCTGACCATCCCGCCCATTCTTAGCACCATAATGAAACTTCTTGCCATTTGTGAGGATTTCTGCAAATTTATGCAGGTTAGTTTTGCCTGTCGTTAAGTTAGTTATATGTGTGCAAAATCACATTTTTGGCACAAAGGTACCACCTTACTTTTTCAAAAAAAGAAAAAACACTGCTTGCAGCAGCTTGACAAGAGTTGTTTTGGTTTTGTTTGTTTTCTAACAATAATAATCGTGTTATTAAACCTTTCACTGTGGGAGCTACATTTTTGTGGAAATTGAAATTATGCCCTTGGGAACTGTACACATGTGTAAGCAATACCGAACTGCATTTGCAAGGTACTAAGTTATGATATGAAGCCCATAGTGAAAGGGTTAAATAGTGCTTTGGGGTACTTTTATTAAACTTCAAAAGTTTCCTTATGCAAAAATATGTTTTATGGATGATTTTGTTTATATTTTACTACTGTTTATTACACATTGAAATTATCAGAGAACAAAGATAATAAGATTAAAATAAAAAAATTAATGATAATTGTTATATTACTACATTGTTTCTATTTTTTTCTCACAAACGTTTCCAGCGGATGCAGCGCTACTTTGTGGAAGCTGAGTTAGGTTCTTTACCGAACTCATTTTATGAGTCGTTCACACAGGTATTACAAGCTTTGCTTTCACGCTTAGGCTTTACGTGTAAACCATATTTACGCATGGCCCTTGTTTTCGTACAATTTCATTATATAGGTACCTATGTATATTTTTAATTCGTCGCATCTCTTCATTTTATGTTTATGTTGCAAATTACTTATTTGTTAACTCTACACTGTAGTAAACTACAACCCTACATATTTAATAATTTAATTATTTCACAAGTCATTCATAAAAATAATGATAAACGTGAATAAAATCCTAATAATTTGAAAAGTTAATAAATACAGCAGTGTGGAGTAATATATAATTTGGATGCTGTATCAATTATTGTACCGTCCGATTTAAGATAAAAAAATAAGAATAGTATACTCAGCACAATAAACTTTTATTAATTTTAAGAATAAATAAACCATGTAATATTTTCGTCTTAGTTCACTTTGTTAGTCAAAACTTTACATGACAATGAATAACAGACTTCTCACTTTTCTTATTTCATATTTCTTACTTTTCATATTACCTATCATCAAATATGCTAATAATACATGGTTTGAACATTCTGTTAGGCAAATTTTTTTAGATAAATTCAAATTCATAAAAATTATTAAATTTTTTTTTGTGTTTCGAGATACGAGTAAGATCAAAACTTGCATTTTTTTATATATTATGGAGAACATCTTATTTTTTTTCTCAAAATTGAGCATAGGATTAAAGAACTACCTTGAAAACGGTAGAAGGATACAGTTTGTCTTATTTTTACATTTAAGAAAAGAAGCTTCGGACACATCAGATTTGCTGTTTCTAACTGTATATCGGGAATAATTGAAAACCTTAATTAAACAACATGCTGCTGTAATGTAAGTTTATACAGTTTTTTTTTTTGTATTTCAGTATACTTTACATCAAAATATAGAGATTATTCCAAAATAGTCTAAAATGGCTTATATTTATTACTTTTCACAATATTAGGTATGCCATTCATTAATAATAATGCAAAATTCATATAGAAAACTACATTTTCATAAGATCATTAAATTTACATTTTGTTATTACAAATTAACAAAATTGTCTCGGCATGACTCATCATTGCAAACATAGAGAAAGTAGTTCATTAAACACTGTGGTTCACTGTTTTAAAACATCGTGGTGTTTTAGAGTGAACTGCCTTTTCATGGAAACAGTATTGATCTTACCGATCCAGCCCCCAGTTTTAAGGAAACCATATCTATGTTTGATGTGAAGTTTTCAGCAGCTTTGATGAAGCTTTTGGATCAAATCAACGATTTGAATAGAGATACAAGTGAACATGATCGACTATTCAATTTGTTGTACAGGTGAGTGACTAATAGTCTGCCTTTGATTGGACACTGCCATTTTGTTTTTGCTGTTGTATGTTGAGTTCATCTGACTAATTTAGTTGAGTTTTATAAAATATTAGTTAGAACTGAGTAAACATAAAATAATTAACCAAATTAGATACTACTAGCTTCTGTAAATACCTGCAATTCCATGTGATCTTTTTGGTTTATTAGAAATCATGTCATTCATTTATATCCTTTGATAGATGGCCTACCTTGTATCCAGTATAACCTAACCTATCCCAGCACCATTCCTTTGCCATGAAAAAGTGTAATGGTGAGAATTTTCCTGCTCTTATATACTGTGTTTTAACTGAATTATTATTTAAATTTTTCAGGCTGGACTTCAATTCCTTTTACACTGGACAACTTGAGAAACTGGGTCTGACTAAACTAACTAAGAATTCTTCAGGATGAAGTCTGTTTTCTTTTTCTTGATATGTGATCAACCGTACTAATTCAAATTAGTTTAAATTGTAAACCTTGTAGTTATTGATTAATATATGTCTTATAAAAAACTGAAAACTGTAATTGATTTAGACGGTGCCCCAATTTTTTCTAGAAAGTCTCTATTTGAAAAGTTTTATGGAAGTTGGTGGGGAAGACTGCAGATTTGTATTCTACATTTTTCCAAAATATTGCATGTATAATGGTAGTACAAATTTTAAATAGGAAATTTCTGCAATGCATGTTTTTCGATAGATACCTACATATTTCAGTTGAGATTTATGATTTTCACTTCTTGTTGATATACATGTAAGAAACATGTTTTATTAATGAATAGATGAAAGCGATACAATGTTTCTGTTATAAAACTAAAAAGAAATGTGTCATGATCTTGGCTATATTATATTTATTTATTTTTTACTGTTTTTGTCATTACTCATTATTTAAGAAATACATTATTTTATGATTACTAATTGTTGGCAATTTCTTTAGCTATACGTACAAAGTGAACCCCATCATCCTATACTATACAGTTGATTACTGTTACTTATTTGGGTATTATGCCACTACTGAAAAGTACAAAAAATTAATAATGAACCTGTATGTCGACGGATCAGTCAAAGGTTGTTTTTTCGAAAATTATGTTTGCCTAATCAAGAAATATCACACTAAAAAGCAGATTAACAATATATAACATTAAACACATTGCTTAAAATCTGTATAACCCTATATTAATGAATTAATAAGAGAACATCAGAAATTAAATATGCATTATTTTGCTACCCTATTCCCATAGCACCCTGTATACGTATTTATATTGCTTTAGATCAACTTTACATCTTCAATTCTGTGTTGTAACTATGGAATCTCCAAGGTATAACCTGCATGGACGGTAATTTGTGTAAAAAAAATTATAATATACTGCAGAATAGTTATTTTCCTAACAAGTGTGGAAGGTGATACTTTTCCGCAAGCGACTGCAGTTGTCCGAACGACGCGAAGCGGAGTTCGGACAAGCAGTGAGTGCGGAAAAGACACCTTCCACATGTGTTAGGAACAACGTTTTTTCTACGGGCGTGAAGAAAATTGACATAAGAAAAATAAATATTTGCACACAATGCTGTCTAATAATTAGGAGTGTCAAGCATTCCTTTTTCTTTATGTCAAAATCTGAACAGTGACAACATGATTTTTTGGAATTAAGATAATATTATGATCACATTGCAAGTAATACATAGGTATTTATTTTCCGCACTAGTGCGGAAAAGTGCAATTTTCTACACTCAAATGCGTGCAGAAAATTGTAACTTTCCACACGCCCGTAGAAAAAATATTTTAACGGTTTAAAATATAAAACATTTTCTTAAAAATATGGCACCTATTATTTTGTTAGCTGTGAGATAAGTACAATATTTATAATTTTTTATGTACTTACATAAACAACTCACTTGGCTTCCTGCTGCTGGTTTTGTTGTTTATAGCTTGTTATCTATTATTACAATTACATCTATTTATTGAGAACTATTTGACAACTAAAACTATGTTATAAAACTTACCTAATATAGTTCCTATTTTGGTCTATATGGCAAAGAATATTTAATTTGGTCTATATAATGAAAATATGTCAGGACAGTGTTTTATAAATTATTTTCTTAGTTTTCATTTTCGGAATAATTGATAATTAGTCTAGTAACTGATAATTATTTAATAGGTAATTAAGATAAAGTACATTTTTTATTTAAATTTCAACTATCTCATTGCATCATATCACAAATATATTTACATTTTTTTAATGGTTACTTCGTATTGTATCCTAGTGTACATATTAATCATACTTTATCTGATTTAAAGAATTGTCATTATTTACTTACTTTCCTATATTATAGTTTTAAAAGACTTCAATATAGCCAATTGAGTCATGTAATGTCTTTATGATGTATATTTCTAAATTTGCTATCTGCTTTTGAAATCTATTTAAAATTAGTTTTTTGACTTTGTAGTAGGCTATAATATTCAAGCAATTTCATTATGTCTCATTTTATATTTATTTATAAAAAATTCAGTTTGATAACACAGTAAGGTAAGTTTCTTTACAAACAATAAATAGGTATCTAAATAAAATATGTGCATATCTTACGTATATAAATTGTTTGATACACACTAAATAAAGTATTTATTATTTAAACAAATATAAAAATTATAATAAACAAGTTAAAAATTGTAACATCTATTGATCATTTTCAACACTGATATACCTGATAATATCATCTAACTTTTTATTTAATACAGAAATCTCTTTCTTGTCAATACGAGCGGTCTCTACTAATGTTTTAACAATATTTTCCATTTTCCGCAATTGATTGTCTTCATATTTAATTTTCAGTGCTTCTCTTTTTCCCTGAATTATTTTGTTGGTCCTTTTTATAGTCTCCTTATCCAAATATATGTACGCACATGTGCCTATACAATTTCGCCCAAACACAGTCTTCTTCTTTTCTGAATAAATCTGACCACCTTTGTTTGGGTAAACAGTCAGTTTGTAGTCTAGATAATGAGGAAATAAACAAGCCCTTTTCGCTAATGGCTTCAAAATGGTTAAATTCCAATTGACACTATCTGGGAAACAACAACACAATTTATTTATGTTCCTGAGAAGAGTACTTGGTAGAATGTTACCCAAAAGCATGCTCTCAACATATTGTATATGCTGCGCTCTAGCGATGTGACCAACTAACTCGGCATTATTTTTAATCTGTTGAGTATCGCTTACTGCCAAGCCGTTCAGTAAGTTTAATAAAATAATGGCTATCATGAAAATGAAAAGGGCAAACATAATTTTGCTTGTGATTGGAAAATGATCGAAGTTCAGGGAACCAGCATCAAATTCTCCTGTTAACATTACAATGGTTTTGAACATTGATTTTCCTGGATCTGTGAAGAAGTCTTCTTCATCATCTTCAACTGTATTATTTTTAGGTATTTTTACGTCTGTATCGGAAAATAATATGTAGAAGCTAAGCGCAAAAGCTATTATTAGCAGTGAATACCATATAAGGAATTTGAAGAAATTCAATGAAACTGTTTCCAACATCACCACGTTAGTGGATAATTTTGGATGTTGGCCTACCATCAGTACTAATTCAAAAGCTGCTAGAAGTATAGATACTGAAGATAAGATCTTTCTAGTGTCATCTGCTGGATTACCAATGAATAATATTGAACCAGTGAAGAATATTAGTATAATTTCCACATAATTTTCGAAGTTTTTAAAGTATTTGCCAGGTGAAACGGTGATTTGGAACAGTTCGCGAAATACTAGGATGACAAATGTTATTAAAAATATCCCAAATGACAAATTTGTGATAAATTTTTCGAATGACGAGTTTCCTGCATTACTGAAGTTTGCATACCAAACAAATATATATACAACCAAAGACATGAAAAAGGCAATGTAGAAGGCGAGATTGGTGTAAAACAACCATCGAATACGGTGCCACTTCATAAACAAGAAGCTGATAATTACAGGGTGTTTCAGAAGGTATCTAAATTCAGGAGCTTTGCTCATATAAGAAATTACTTCAGTTTCGTCCACAAGTTCTTGCGTAATAATATGATTCAAATTTGTTTCTGGGTCGCTGTTTTCGAAGGCAACGTTGTACTCAATTTTTTTTGCAGGAGGAATGAGTGTGTGGTAGTTGAAGGTCACCGAGAAGTCTTCTTTTTCGAATTTTTTCCCTTTCAAATCGAAATGTATGCAATTGTCCAAGTGCTTCTCCAGTATCTCAGGTTCAATGTCCTGTATGGGCATTACACCATATTTGTTCTTCGAACCCAAAGAGGCCCCAAGCTCTAAAAGTTTCTCGATTTTCTCAGGCTCGGAATACCTTACTGCATAGTGAAGAGGAGAGTTGTTCGATCCATCTGTTTCATTTATATCCATAAGGTTCCTATTTACTTGGATTTTATCGAAAAGGATGTCGTAACACTTTTCATGACTAATACCAGGAAACTGTTCATTGTCCAAATTTTTCAGCAATGTGATTAATACTGTTTTAGGTACTTGGATTTTTGGATGGCCCAGCAGGATTTGAAAAATCTCGTAGGAGCCATTCTCAGCGGATATTTCGATTGGGGTTTGCCTATTTTTATTCGTCGTCATGTTCGGATCGGCACCTTTATTTATGAGATGTTCTGTAGCTTTTTTTAAGCGTTTTTCGCAACTAATTTGCAACAATGTCGAAGAGTTATTATCGGCGTTGACTAAATCGAAAATATCACCGCTTTTAAAGTTCAAGAAGGCATTTTCATTTTTGGAATGGAGATATTTAAACAAAATGATCCCGTCGCTTTCGTTATTGTTATCAATTTTTTCAGGTAAAACTCCATCATAAAGTTTTTTTCTGAGTATAATATCTCTCGCAGTTTCTTTTCTGGATCGGTGGGAATCTATATCTACTGGAATATCACTGCATTCCAGGATTACCTTTATTATTTCTTTGTACCCTTTCTTAGCAGCCCAGAGAATAGGGGATATGTCATCTCCATCTCCTTGGTTCACGTCGATACCTTCTTGCACTAATATTTTAGCACATTCTGTAAATTCATCTGTGGAGTCGCTTTTTCCGTATCGAATGAGAATATGGAGAGCATTGTTTCCCTTTGCGAGTATATTAATATCACCTGGATGCCTTAAATACTCCAGAATCACCTTTAAGGTGTCACTTTTGGTGCTAAAAGCGGCGAAATGAATCGCTTGCCACTCTTCATCTAACTCACTGGAGTAATAGAGATCAGCGCCTAAATCTATGAGAGTCTTGACTGTGTTTGCTTCGACATTTTCTTCAGAACACGCAATCAACAGTATTGGTTTGTTGTATTCTGAACCATAAATGTAATTTAGCAAGTTTGGATCGTCTTCTACTAGCCGGACGATATTTCTACAGTCATTTCTCAGCACCGACTTAAGAAGAATCTCCTCTGGCGTTGAGCAGATACTATTGGTCCTTGCAAGTTCTTCTTTCTTGCCATTTAATTGCCTATACATTTCCTCGACCTGAAAAAGAACAATAGTATTAGTATTATATATATGCATGCATGGTACCTATAACTAGGATCTATATTAAATTTTAAATACTCCTACAACATGTTAACGTTGTAGTTGTATAAGTTAGATGCGGAGTTCCATTGTAATTTTTTATTGAAACATATGGATTTTTTAGTCATTTATGTTAATGAAATATAGAAAACCATGAGGTGGTAAAGATTTTAAAAGAAACTGCGATTTTCAACTTTCTGATTTTAGTTTTACTTATAGGAAATTACTAATCGCGATGCGTTTTGTTTCTTTCAAGTTCTTGAAAATATTGGGTTTTGCAAATATGCTTTTAGCCAAAATCACGACGGTAAGGCAGCGTATTTTTATTTATCTTTTCCAGAAGGTAAAGGAATATGTATCTACCGCAGGATATATTATACAGGGTGGTCCAAAAACATACCGACAAACTTTGAGGGGTGGTAGGGGACATGAAAACAAGCCTTTTTTGTTTAATAAATATATGTTTGCAAATGAGCCGTTTGGGCTATAGAACAATAAAATGTTTTAAGTCATATCCAAATAACTAAATTAATTCTTGATTTAGTTGGACACGACTGTATTTCGTTCAACATTTTTTTTTTCAACTATGTACACTGGGAGAAAAAAATTCTTTATCAGAATAACATTCCAAAGATGTCAATTTTAAGACCGTAGTATTATTTGTGACTTATTAAATTTAGTTGGTATCAGAACATTAACTTTGTTGATTTTTAATTCGTTCGCGCAATGGCACACTAAAGGAGATCCTCCAAGTAGACGGTATACCGTGTCATGCATGGACAACTTCTCTACCCCTACCATTTACAACGCGTACAAGCTTTAAATCCTGAAGATTATCCACATGAATTAGCTTTTTGCCAATGGTTTTTGGGTCACAACTTAATAGAACCTCACTTCGGGAGAATAGTATTGTTTTCTGATGTTTCACGCGCGATGGTTATTTTAATGGTAGAAACAGGCGCATTTGGCATGATGAAAATATCACGCTGTGGTCTCTAGAAGACACCAGCAACAATTTCTGTAAACATGTAGGCTGGTATTGTTGGAGAGAATCTAATAGTTTACTTACTGCCTGCTTGTTTGAACGCAGATATTTATCTCCATTTTCTGCAAAATGTTTTGTCTCTACTATTAGAAAATGTCCCTTTAGACATTAGAAATAACATGTGGTTTCAACATGACGGGGAACCTCCACATTTTGGTTTGGACGTGTACCAGTATCCGGACCAACAATTTCCCCGCCGATGGATTGGAAGAAGAGGTCCCGTGGCCTGGCCCGCGCGTTCTCCCGATCTCAACCCTTTGGATTTTTTCTTTGAATTTTGAAGTATATATTTTAAAAGACATGTATAGATCATAAATTCTTGTTTTAATTGAAAAAGAACACGAAACGGACAATAAATAAGCGAGCATTTCTCGGTAACACTGCCTATTATGGTCTAGGTTCAATTCCCAGCTCCGGCACTGGCAATATCGATGGGTATATGGGGTGTTTGTCTGTATGTAAATCCTCCTTCCGGGCAACCTTTGGTTCTGGATTTGGGAGTTGTCTAACTTACCTATGTGACGTTTTATGCATAATTGAACATAAATGAAATAGTTGCCGGGCATAGAGCTGCTTTTTTATTATTACTCGGCGAAATTAAACTGTGATTTGTTAAAAGTTCTCTTTCAGCGCAATCACTTTACATTATCTATTCTATTCCATTCTATTCCATGAGTCGAAAGAAATGACAAAAGTTTCTTCATGGAATATTCTTTTGTGGTGTCATTTCTGACGGGACTATCGACTTAAACGGCAATTTATACAAAAGGCTGCAATCGATATTTAATTTAGAATATTGTGTAGTACCGGGTAATCATTATGATGCAATCAATCCAGTTGAGGAGATATAAATACAAACACTTGAAACAAACCGTACCGACACGCAATCGTAGTTATTGATAAATATTTTAATAATTAAAAACTATAGGTGATATACGGCATTATTTTCGCGCTATTCAAAATTCGTGACCAAAAGGATGAGATTTTTGCAACGACGTCTTTTTGAATAAAAAAAATATTTTTATTATAAAAATAAATACAAAAGATATAACATATATCTGTATTCAACCAACACATATTCTCAAGTTGACAATTTGGATTTGGGAAATGTATTATTTCTTTTATTCAAGCAGTTAACGAGACAAAATTATTGTTGTTCTCATTAGATGTTTTGATAACAGAAATAATTCTTCAATAACATTTATTATCCTTTTACATTATGCGAGCATTTTTATTAAAAATAAGTTGGACAGGAGAAAGCCAAAATATTTTGATCAAGTCCTTATAGGATTAAAAACTATACCTTAAAAAAGTCTCGATGAGTTCTGGGTTGACAAGAAGTGACCTAAACTTTTTAAAATCAAAAGTAGTTGTCGGAGTTGTATAATATTTCGATTTTCGATAAAGGTACCTCAGGAGTAGGTACATTGGATACAGTGATCACTTTTAAATCATATTATGTGTTTGTATTTTACAGAAAGGTATAATGATAACCAAAATAAGTATGATAAAAACGGTATAGCTACTACTATACCGACTAAGTTGTCAGATTTCTATTTTCTAATTTCTAAATTAATAGCCCTAACTTCAAATTTATTCTCGGTGTCACTATTAGATATAAATATACAACAATTTTGTCAAAATGTAGTTTTCAGACCATGCTTCGACGTTTTATTTTAGATACCAATGTAAACACGCAATTCAAACACGTTAATCATCTAGATGATGCCAACTTGGTTGCATCTCCAGACGATGCCAACTTAGTTGGTAAAACGCGTGTCGAGTGCAGTATAGTGTTTTGGTGTTACGTGGAAAACTACGTCAGAGTTGTCTTCACACCAAAGGTTTCCAACCCCTTTCAAGACCTACCTATATCATATTTTGACCATTTGAATGGAAAGCCAGTTAGTTTATTTCAATTACAATTTTCCATTGCTTGAAGCTTTGAACCTTTTAAATATTTATTTGTTTTAGGTAAGACTTTTATTTAAAATAAATAATGTTATGTCAATAATTATGTCATGATAAAGAGTAACTTATCATCGCGGTGCGCCACTTCCCGAGTAGGTAACCCGAAATATTTCATCTACTTGTGAAGAATAAATAAAAATAAGTCAGTATTGTATTTCTTTTGTTCCCTTTTGTTATCATGATTATGGTCATGCGTCTTGGGTAGATTCTAGCTATGTCCAACCAGCAGTTAATATTTTATTTAGCCTGCAAGTCTTTTCTGTTAATATTTTTATAGCCGCAATTAATATAATAATAATTCGGAAGGCTGAAAATGTTTGCTTTACTAATGATTAATGTACACTTTACGATCCATATAAACCTAAAGATAAAGGATTTATATGGGTTACTCGGAAATGTGCATCATTAGATTGAACAACAACGCGAGATTATTTTTTGCCAACTTCAGAAGCTAAATACTACAGTGCCTTATCGAAAAAAAAAATAGTCCATTGTTAAGTTAGAGTTAGGTTACAGATCTTCAGATTTATATAACATTCTCTAAAAATCTGGAATTCCATACTCCAATTAAGTAATTATTCTAAAATCTTTAATAGTGTTTATATATGTTTACTTTATGTATATTGAAGATTAGTTCGGTCATTTGTAGCCTTGAAAATAAAGAAATCTATACGATATTACTGAGTTTATGACCTCTATACTCTATCCAAATATGTAGAAATATAAGTTTCACTTAAAATAAGAGAGATGAAAATATGTGACGAGTTTTCTCAATATTCACTAAGCAAAATATGGTGCATATGCAATAAAGAAAATGTAAATAAATGCCCCCATTACATTGCAAAACAAGGAATGCATTATGTTACCTCTATTGACTAAACAAAAACCAAGTGCTTTTTATTTATGTATGTGTGACTCTACAATAGAATCGGTTCAATTGTGGATGTAAATATGGACATAATTCGTTAAAAATGTATGAGTCTAGCAGGAGGAAAATTACTGCTTTGTCATCCTGAAATAACAAGTTAGAAAAGACAATAACTGTAATATCAATGTTATGACTGATATCTAATCGAAATTTTATCGACTAATGTAATTTTATATTTATTAAGATACATGTGTAATTTGACTTTTGTCAATGCTGGTAGGTATTTCTTATTAGTATTACTTTCTTTAGATACTAGATTTTATAGTTAGGTTACATGAAGAATATTTCTTCACGTAGTAACATAATACATTAAGTAAACATTATTTTTACTTAATTATATGGATATAAATTTATGATACATTCATAATTTCGAATTCAGATAGCAATTTAACTTAATTCAATTGATCAAGTAATGGGTAGGTACAGATAAGATTTTGCTGGATTCGTTTTAGCGTTTAGCTGGATTCGTTGCGTTTTAGGATGGATAGCTACAGGCCTTGGTGTAGGTATGCCATACTAGCTATATGCAGTATGTCTGCGGATGTACTGATGCTGCGAAAGTGTCTATGAAACGAGAGGGTGATTTTTTGTCGAAAAGTTCGGCACGAGAAGAGATAACACAACAGTTTCAGGAAAATTGGACAAGTTAAAATTTAAATAGAGCAACGTAGATTTGACAATAAATTATCATCTGATGTGGTTGCTACACTGGCTGTAGGACAAGCCTAGGGTAAATCGCTATTATGTAAATCCTACTTAAAAGGATCTTGGTGGCAATTTCTTTCTTGTTCTGCAAAGACTCCTCTATATACCTTTCAGCAATTGTATCAGATTTCCATCGGCCATGTCGTTTTAAACACGTCGGTAATGTCTCCTCCACAGTCTGCCAACACAGTTGTATATTCAGTATATTCCTTCCAATTGGGTATTAACATGTTTATTTAATTTGTTTTCCCTTAGACTCTTTAGTGTGATAGTCTGGTTTAGTAGTATCGAGTCTAGTTTCACAATAAGTACCTACTTAAAGGCACGTATGTTACATTTTTAAGATATTGCATTGCAGAGGTTTCAAAGTGAAACAAGGCATTTTGAATTTGCTTTAGAAAGTCTATGATTTCTTATTTCTATGGCGAGAGACATTCTCCGTGACATGCGAAAGTCTATTCTTGCTTCGTCTCATGTCACGGTATCACTAAATGAATGCGTAGAGTTTTTGAATTTTCGAGAAAATATAACTCTGCGTAAAAACCGTGAAAAAACTTCTTATCGCACAGATCTTAACTAATAAATTGTAAATGGCTTGATACTCACTGGCTTGATTAAATTTGTTGGAAAGGTTTAATCTTCCCTGTGAAGAAGTTACTTCTTTTGAAATTTGAGTCTAGCTCTCCTTAATAACAACACTGTAAAAAATCATTCATGAATCTATATTATAAAATGCATAGGTAGGTATATCTTCATTTAGCTGAAAGTGGAGTTAAAGTATGCTTAATTAAATATGTGGGCTTAAATAACAAGCGATGGGATCATAGTAACAAATGTGTCATATTTGTAGTTCATGCCGTATATTATCGTTATTAGCAACTATAACTTCTCTGTAATATACGTATTTATACTTGCAGCTAGATGTTAGGTGCAAATAATACTAGGATTATACGTAGTGTTTAAATAACCACAAATTTTTCACCCTGTGGCGTGTGCTGCTTGTGAAGCTCCCAGATAAATATTTCGCTTATTTCCAAATAGAGGTACAGGGGAAAACTTGAACTTGCTGTATATTATTTAATGACGCAAGGAATAACCTCTTGCGAATTGGCTAGATATATTGCATGTAGTAAATTTGAAACGAAATTTTCTCTATTTTGCACACTTTGTATTGTCTGTAAGTTTTCTGTAGACATATTCGACATTATACGAGATATACATATCGTAACAGAATATGTTGAACTGAAATATAATGTTTGGAGACAATTTGTTGTTTAAAATGACCATATTTTCATTTTACATACATACACACGTACATACTTATAGATAGTTCATGGTATATGAGCTGGAACTGAATCTAAGGAGGTAAAAGTTTCAAAAAGGTAAGAGATTATCAAGATCTTATCATTTCTTCCATAAACCTCTCCACATATAGGGCACATCACGCCAAAATATGCTGTAGGTAGTGATTGCTGTGATAGTAATTGTTCTTTTTATTACTACTTCCAGTTTACAATTAAGACATTACATTTTGTTTAGACTGTATCATTTTTAGGATATACTTAAACTGATTTTAAGTGTTTATACTTCCCGCCCGGCATTATTTCACTATTAAAAGATGTTTGGTGATAAATCAGATTTAATGATTCACAACTGTGAAGCGCAGTTTATTTTAACAACTGAAATAATATTTGAAATTACGATAAATGATTTTTCAGGGAACAAAGGTTCCCGCAACGAGGCTTTGTTTGCAAAAGCTTTAGCGATATCAAACACCTGGCTTCCTTATAGAGGTTATACAGTATGGTACATGTTTCTCACATACTTATTAATAGTTATTTGTGATATCTACCAGTCAGTAAGATATTTTATCCGCCACCAAAATTTTTACCACACGAGGTAAAGCCGAATGTGTTTACATTTCTGTGACTGGATTTAAGTATCTTTATTCACTTATGTGTCATTCCAATACCTATCGAAAAATGTAAAAAACATGTCTTAATTTTTTAATACATATTAAAATCTTGGTATCTACTGGTAATAACCTAGTGGACTATTTTTCGGAAAATCTGAAAAGGTTAAAGTTTCCACTTTTCTATAGGTAGGTACCTAAATATATCGTCATACATTTATCGTGTAAGAAATCGTCCTGTTACCTTCATGACGTTGTTACTTTTGTACCCGGTCTCCCCTATCTTTATTTCAAGAATATTATTGTGGTTTAAAGTAGTTGGAGTAGTTATACCAAAGACAAAATTCGTCTATATTCTTTGGTTATACGTTATATTGAAGATCTTCACCTTTAGAAAATAGAAATCTGGGAAAAATGAAGGTTAGTTTGAGCCAAAAGTTTATCGTGGATCCGCTAACTGCAGCAATGTTTTGTTTTAATGTTACTTATGTATCTACGTATTATAGATACCTTGAAAGGGGATGGGAATAAAAAAAACTTAATTAGATCAAACCTATATGATACCTGAATGATTTAAATTATTATAAATCCCTTAGCTTAATACCTATATAGCTACATAAATTTGTAAAAAACTGTTGTGCTAAAGATTTCTCTGATATAAAACAGGTTATGGAGGTATATAGGGAAGAATTAAGGTCGATTGTATAAAGAAAATTATAAAAGAAGATTAGCTTATGTTGCAGTTTTAGCTTGCATATTAATAGTATCCAATCTTGAAGGGGGTTGGAACCTTTGGGGTGAATACAACACTGTGTTTTGGTGTTATGTGAAAAACTACCTGAGTGTTAATAGTAGATATCCAAGATGTTTGAAATTCATTTTAACTAAAGGTTCTTTACTTTTTGTTATGAAACCCGGACAAAATTGACGCACTGTATAATAGTTTCATGTTGCATCGTTCATTAACGCCCACTATTTTGAGCTACCTAGGCGATTCGTTGATGGAAGACTTTTAAAATTATGGCGGACGCGCCAGGTTTGACCAGAAAATATCAATGTCTTAATAATTATCATATTGTAGAATTTATGTATTGTCTTTTTTGTGATAATTCTCACCTATATAGAGTTGGTGTTTAAGGAATAACGCCCAGAGAAAATGTATGATAATTTACACCTTAGATTTTAGTGTTCTGGAAACAAACAAATCTGGCACCTGTATTATTGGTGGTGGGAACTGTTGTATCTTGTAAAAAAAAGATAATGAAACTCGATATTTTGTTTTGTATACAGGGTGATTCTTAACCTATACGCATAAACTTGGGAAATTATAGCTGAGGACAAATAATGACTAATAATGAAAAAAATTTTTAAACATTTTTAGTTTCGGAAATAATAATTATAAAAGATGTTTACAAAAATTTATCAGGTGATATTTTTTGTTTATAAAGACTAAGAAGTAAACAAGTCAGGATGTTTGGTATTTCTAGCGGTATACTTTGTTATCAGTTGTGGTCGTATTTGAGTTTATTTTCAGACGATTAGAATTAAAATATGGCGCATAGTTTCTCAAACGAAGAACTTATGGACATGATACTGGCATATACGAGGCATTTTACGAAATTCACGTAAATATTCTATATTCTCATATAGTTTCCGCGTATAGTTTAAGAATCACCCTGTATAGATGTCTAAAAAGTTAAAAATTATCAGGAGGGCGGTCCCCCCTGCCTCTCCTTGGCGACGCCCATGATCATGGTATATACCAATATGTATGTAACTATGTGATAATTTATACATCGCTAAATTATCTTTCTAACCATAAAATAAAATGAAGTAGTATTATTTAAATGTTTGCATTATTTTACTGATTTTACTCATTTAAAATTAAATGGTATGCAGTTATCCTTGCTTGATAGCAACTGGAAGATTAAACGAAATGATTCGTTACTGCTTTCAAAACATTTTTTAATTAAAATGGATTAACAATATCCATTTACCATTTAAATATGGCTCGAGGTTATTAAATTATTTTCATATAATTAAATATTATCAAATTTTAATTTAAATATACTTATCTAAAAGTTTGATAATTTAGAAAAGTAGGTATTCTATAGTTTGAACCAACTAAATTTAAACAAATGAATTTATGCAAAAAGCTAAGTTTAATAATTAATTGGCATCCATGTAAAATTCTTACGTTTTGTATCTGACCTATATACCTATCTATTACTTTCATGTAATATGATATTTTAATTGTTTTGCAAATGGGATGTTCAATGTATGTATGTATAGAAAGTATAATATTTGGCACACCTGGACATCATGACAAATTAATGGATGTTAAAAGATATCGAACGGAAAATATGAAATGTAGGTATTAATGTATACTTTTTTATTTGTTTTTGCTTGGATTTCGCATTTTGTTTTGGTTCGTTCAGAATTTTATTTATAAATGTTAATATATTTTTATATTTTGATAAATAATAAGTGGTTGATGTACCCATAGCGATATTTTGTCTTATACCTAATATGTTCTATGTGAATGCGGTTGATAATTAAATTTGAAATGGAAGGAAAATACAAGTATATCAAAATTTAAACGAAATTGGTTTATCAGCTTCCCATGAATAGCTATAAACTAAGGCTACAATGAATCAGTATTTATATTTTCATGGTAAATTTCCCACCTCAGTTTTTACGGGTAAGGGATAAATGTGTAATGGGTTACCATGGTCGTATATAGTTGCTCATAGCTTTTAAAATAATTATTTCAATTGAAATCACCCGCAACATTTCGGAATAATAGTACATAGTACTTTTATAATATAATAGTACCTACGTGTATAGGTAAATCCCTAATACGAGACCCAACAGTTACCAATGGCTTATCTGATTAAGCCATTGTATGGTGTAACAATTCTATGGTTTTGTAAATTAATCGTTCACGTAAATTTCAAGTAACGATTGTTTTTGGTAAGCCATATAGACCGAAATTGCGCAAATATCTGCTTTTAGTAAGAAAATGTGATAGTGAATGATTTGGCTTTTCTTTTATCCAATTTTTAGGTAGAATTTGATAGGTAGATAACTAATACATATATTATTATGCAATTTAGCAAGTTGACGCTTTGAATTTGCAACCGGATGATGCAAGATGCAAGTATAAGCAAATTAAAATTATAAACGTCCTTATTCAACAAAGTTGTTTGTTTTGCGAGAAGGTAGCATATCAAGTGACATTAGCTCAATCTCTAAATTATCAATTACGTTGCACACATTGCCTTTTACCACCTTATGCGGAGACAAAGTTAGTAGGTAGGTATTCAATCATATAAAAAAATTAGATACCACAACGTCATTTGAGATAAATCAATTCAGTTGCATTGCACTTTTTTCCTTAAATTAAATATGTTAAAATTCAAATTGTTATACTCAACGAAAATGCTCGTTCTGTTTGATTATTACAATTTTGCATTAATCTTGGTTCAAGAAAACATATAGATATGTCACTCATATAGGTAGGTATCTCTTGAACAAAGATAGCTCTATCGCAACCTTCTTATCACACATACTTTTTTTAATTACTGATTTTTGAGGTAATAAAAAGGGTGTGTCTAGGAGTATCCATTTATTGTATTCTTACCGTTTTGATTATCAAAGTTGTCGGAAAAAAAGACTCTATATTAAAGCAATTTAAGACTGAAATCATTATTTCTGGTTTACTTCTACTACGCAGTTACAACAAATATAAATAACAAATAGTAGCAATCGTTGTGGTAATAAATTGTTCCGATATGGTTTTTTTTTTTAGAAAATCGGGCCACAGCTCATTCATGTTTAGCATCTGAGTAATGTCCCATAATTATTGGTTTAAAACATGTTCGACGGAAGGTCACATCAAACATTTTGCTTAGTAGAAACTGAATATGGGTTCTGAAAGGGGGAATCTGGAAATTCAGACAGAGATAATGAGTCGTCCGACCGGATTTGAACTGATACGGTTTCTATAATTTATTAGATCAGCAGAATCAGTATTATATGCTTGACTTATTTCATTAAATAAAGTGTATGAGGTCACAGCATATTGTAAAATTCTTTAATGCAATTACCTACATGTGGTGACAAATAGCCCTCATCAGATAAACAGGAGCAAGTACTAAATGTTCTGTGCAAGTACTCACTTTTCCTTGTTATGAGAGGATATCCAATAGCACGTAGCGATTATCTTATGTGGCACATCACAGGCACTATGGCATTAGATTAGACACAAGTGGCACTAATTAAACAGTCTCCGTTTTTACGAACACATTTGGAATTGGATGTAAGTTACGACAGACTGCGGCCGATGGTATAAGTAACAAGTGTTCGTTTAAATTATTGTGTTGCCGCTGTTGTGGTCTAGGACGCGAAGTTGCGCGTTGACTGTTTGGCTGTAGCCGCGGCTAATAATTATTATTGTGAGCGTGATGCACTTTCCATTTTCGTTTTTTACACGGACTTTTAAGGCAAAGTTACGTAGGCCGTTGATCGTTAGTACCTACCTGTATTTGCTGTGCTTTTAGTCATCGTGTGGATTTAGTAATGTCAGTAACTACTACTTAATAGAGAAAATTTAAAAAAAAAACTACCAGAGTTAAAGTAATTTGTATATAATTAACTTGGAACAATATTAAAAAACGGTTACCTTGTTATAGCAAACCAGAAACATGCATATTATATACAGTGTGGACCATTTTGGTGATGCATGTATTATTGTAGTGATGTAAAGTATCGTTACTTTGGGGCTTGTTCCAAATTGTTACTTTACTTACTAGGACTCGTTACTATAGACTAGTTACTTTGGACTAGTTACATTTAGTTTTAAACAACTACCAACTATACTAGTATTTTCTTTTCGTAGTGGTTTTATTTTAGTACGTAGTCCTAGTCTAGTACCTACACCTACCTTGAGTAAGACTCGATACTCCGGAATTATTATTACTGCAAAAAAAAATGTATTTAATGTGCAATTTCCATTAAAGAGTTTAAAAAACGTGACTTCTTTCTCTTCGACAATTATTATTGTTATTGTAAAAAAAACGAAGGGGGTAATGACATCCTCTTTTTTTACATGAAATTCAACAAAAAAAAAATAATAAAAGATAGGAAATGGTTAAATGGGGAAAGTTTTAGAGTTTTGTTGCTAACTTAATGGCCCTTGCCGACCGGTCATAGCTCTTCAGGTTTTGAAAAAAAGTAAATGTGGCGTTTTCAAAAATCATCTGAACCTTTTTTATTTAGAGGAATTTTTAAAATCTAAACACACTTTTTCACAGCAAGTTTTTTCAAGCAATTTCACTGCATATTTAGATTTTCATTGGGACGTTTCGGTTGCGAGAAACCATATTCAACTTTCTTTTTTCTTATGGACACCATATTGAATTTTAAGCTCAGCAAATAGAGCATTTTTTAGGCTTTTCAATGACATAATATAGTAAGAATGAATCTCAAAACAACCTCAATAATGAATATCTTAATATTTCCAATAAATCTGGCAACACCGCATAATTTTTTGGGTTTATTATAGAATAGTTTAAAATTTTTGTAAATGCTTATCATTGATGTGATGGCGTTAAGTGAAAAAATTGTAATAATGGCTACGTGTTTACGAAAAGCCCCATTAGTATTATATGAATCGCCATAGATCTACAATCTAATTCTACAAAAGGTCGACCTGTAAACATTTTCTACCTCCATTACATCCCTTTCAGGATGATGATTTTCTATCTTTAAAAAATGAGTTTGAGTCAAAGTAAATTCTAAATTTTTGAAGCTCTCGACGCTACGTGTTTAATATGAGGAACAAAAGTAAGATCGGTATCAAAAATTACCCCAACATCTTTAAATTCCGTGCATCCATTTACATATTGTTATCTATCTCATATTCGAATTTGATATTATACCTTTATTCGTGTAGGTCATTGCATAGCATTTTATTTTATTTTATAATTCCATACAGATATAACTAGAGTAATCAAGGATTGGTTTGTTAGTCCTGGCAAAATAGAAAAAAGCTAGTTTTGGTTAGGTTTAGGTCTCATTTAATCATCTAACGGCCTCTGGTTATACATAAGTGAAATACTTAATTGGGATTTGTTTAAATCTGATTACCTATAATCGTCTAAATTCTATCATTTCAGATGGACAAAAAGCGTTTTTTCAATTTAGCAATGCTGCTGCTGATGTAGATGTAGATTATCTTATCAATAACATAGATGAGTTTGATGATGGCATAGTGAATCTGTGTTGCAGATGATAATCTTTCTTTGAGTTCACTAGTATCGAGAAGTACGACTTCACGATCTTCATCAGAAATTGGTGCCCAGTCAAAACAGCAATTGGTGCCCTGTCAAAAACTGACGTTGACCTTGCAGCAGAGGAAATGGAGTTGGTAGATGATCAGTATTATCCCCGAGAAAAGATGAAGCAGGACCTCGGAGACCTGTTGATGAAAGTAAAAATGACTGATCCAGCAGTTTTTCTGTGGATGAAGATTTTCACTGGACACGATCAAATGTAATACCGCAGCAGTTTATTCACAGTCATTTTTGGTGTATTAAGACAAAGAGAATTTGATATATCAAGTCTAAAACAAATTTCCCATCCGAAACCCATATATCATCACTAATCAATTAAATTTTCCATAATACCTGCTTCAGGGTTGTGCCCGTTAAAGGGTTAAAATAATGAATTTGATCATACTAACTGGACAAAATGATGGATATAAAGACCCACAAATGCGAAATATTTTTGATGACAGCATTACATTTTGCTCTGATTTGCTTTAATTGTTTATTTCTATTTATTTATGTGATACCTAGTCCCATTCCGTTTACAACGTTACTTTCAATTAACCATTACTGGAGGAGTAGGGAGGCCGAAGGGGGCTTAGGTGCTGTCGGAAATTAGATGTAGTATCGCCACAGAGTACCAATCTTGCTAACAGAAACATTGAAACAGATATGTAGGTACATTGACGTACCTACATATTTCTTAACTAATTATTCAGTAAAAAAATTGTATTGGTATTTTTAATTTTAAAATATTTTATGTAGTTGCATTATAACCTGTTCCTTTGTTATAAAAGAAAGGAGCCTATCCCTTGACATTTAGATACCTACCTACTTCAACATTAAAAGCATGTTAAATATTTATTATTAATTTTATATCTTTATAAAGACAAGCTGGTTGATCTTGGTCTAGATCTGAACCCTAGTCGACTTTGACCTCATTTTATTGTTGTAGGTACCGTGATTATGAATTATAACCTCCAAAATATCCACATTTTTTACCAATTGGCCTCGAAGAACGATCTCCCAATAATTATTTCCAACAGATATAGAAAATATAGGTGCCACGTCATCTATGAACAGTTTATGTTCCAGGTAATATGTCGATTATCAGTGATTAGGGAATAGTCATAATGTACTAAAATATATAATGGTTATAACACCGTGACAGGCAGATTAAGAAACAGTATCTAGCAAATTAAATTAAGACTGTGGAGTGGTGACATTTTTCAAAATGCTGGATCCTTGAGCGTGTTTTTTAAGTAAAAATTCTCGATTAATTAATTATTATAAAATTTAGAAGACATTTTGGGTTTCCAGTCAATTTACAATGGTAACTTTGTTGCCTGGCTTTTTATTAATAATCATTTGTAATACAAGTGTTAAAAAATATATTTGAACTTAATGTGTTCATAAAATAAAATCGAAACAAAGCTGAAAAGAAAATAAACGACATCTGTGATTTACCCATCATAATAACATCTGCCTGCCTCTGATGGTTCATCTACTTTGGATGCTACAAAGTATAATCCAATTATACTTATAAAAACAACGGTCTAAGTGACTGATTACAACTCAACGGCTTCTTCAATGGGCATAATTAAAACGTATTAATAATATATATCTCAATACTGTTCGAATACTTGCTTAAATTTATGTTAATATTTCCAACTTTAAGGTGTATCAATAATTTGGAATATCTATATGTAATTAATAATTATTATAATAAACAAGTTGAATGTGATGCTGACAGGATATTGCAACAGTGAAAGTCGATTAGCTACAAACATCCGGTGCATATTTCTGAAGATCTTGTAGAAATAAGAAAGGATTGCTTGTATTTAATCAAATTCCTTTTGTGCAGGACTTGAAGTATCTGATATAAGAAATTAAATGTTATTTAGATAGATAATATGTATTCTTATATATAATAATTGTTTATTTGCCATGATCAATTCAAGGATTGCCAGTTATACTTTTTGTATCTAAATGAAAATTATTTTCGTAATTCTATTATTATTTCCTTTACTGACATATTTGGACACTGTGCTGTATATTCAGGATCATCCAAGTCCTAAAATGTATGACACCGATTTCTGCTTCTAAATATAATAATACCTATATAATTCTGCTTCGTAATAAATGAAATTTATAGGAAGCTAAATAGTTACTTTAGATGATATACTCATAAATATCAACGCTTCTATTGGTTGGTTCGTCCTGGCTTCTCTTATTTATTTCTGTCTACAAAATATTTATATCCTAGCTCCTCTTCCACACCACTCTAATTTTTGAGTAAATTCTTGTGGTTAAAATCAATTGAGTGGTACATGATGATATCTTGAAATGAAAAAACAAACAGTTAACCAAATTCCTACAATAATTCGCATGTACATGTACGTGCGTCCTAAAATTTAGTGACGAATTGTAGTTCTGACCTGGCAATTTGCATAATTCATGCAGGAAGTAATCAGGAAATTAACGAGGTGACGAGTAGAATATATAAAAGCACATTACATTTATACGTTCACACTGTTTGCTCGATAATATTATCCGTAAACTGCTTTTATTATACTTATCATCTTTCTTCTAATTAATTATCGACACAAATGATATTTATTGCATATATATTTAAGGTTTGTAGACAAGGTTACCCGTAGAACAGAACATTTAGTATGTAATATGTAACAACTGAAAATTTATCTCATAAGAAAATTATCAATTTTCCACAGATATATCTAGTCTAATTAGGAATATTAGTTGAATTGCATTGCCAGAAAGTACCTACAGTATTAGGTACTTCATCAATCGTTTTTCGCAAGTAATTCTTCAAACATGTCTTTTGAACCTAAAACCTTATCTTCTTATTTCTGTGTAAAGTTCGGAGATATTTCGATTCATTCGATCTGTTGAATCTAGAGAGTAGAAATAGTAAGAGAAAACAACGTAGTTTTCCTTGGTAGTTACCAATGTGCACTTTTGAGTTATTGTATGATAGAATATGCAGTCTAAAGGATTATTTTTCTACTTGAAATAAATTTCCCAAGAAAAATTTATGTAGATGATCCAACGGATGGATAGGATGTCATGTCAGTCAAGTCCTTAAACTTCTTTGTTAGCAGGGTGAGGGACACTTAAAAGCATACCTACTGTACAAAATAAACATCTTCAGGATCTTTAGGAACAGAACTTCAAACGGACCAGCTGTTAAATTTTAGATAAGACAGTTTGCTAGAGATAGTAGGAGAGGGTAAGAGGAAGATACCTAAAATAAATTTTCATTTATCAACAAATTGGGCATGTCCTGTGCGTTTGTTAAAAAGCTAATTAATTTTTATTTTATCATAAAAAAAACAGTTCCATTGCGTATGCAACACAACATGTGCAGGATGTGGTTTATGTGTTGCATACATACAGCTGGATGCTGGAAACAATGGTAATTTCTGGTTTGGGTGGATAGTTTCATTAAACAAATGCATATTATTCTCATATACAGGGTGACCCATTAAGAATGGAAACACTCGCGTACAAAAGTTTTTTATGGACCGATTTAATCCGTATTTTTTTTTAAAGATAGATCTCCAAAAGCTCTATGTTTCAAATCAAAATTTGAAGACGAAATTTTGATTTTCACAGTCTGCTAGAAATTTTTTTAAAGTGAAAATAAATCGCAAAATTTTGTTAGCGATTTTTTTATAAAAAATCTGACTACACCTCTGGATTTACGAGTCCCTCGAATACATTTGTACCAATTTTTGCGAAAAAAAGTTTGTTCTTAAAAGAGTTATGACAATATCGGCATTACCAGTGTTTGCCTTTGTCGGTGAACCTATTCTTTTATAAAAATCGAATAGAACCCAAAGAGAAACAAAATTAAACAACTTAAACACTGGTGTAATTATTAATAAGAACCATAAAAACCAGTATACCCAAAATAACCAACAATTACTCTAATATAAAAAACAATTGATACCAAAAAGTAATGATTAGAAAATTATATTTTTAAAAATGAAAAAGGACTCTGGTCAAATTGATTCACACTTTTTGAATAAAAAATTATAATGTAGTTATTTTTTATCTAGGAAGGTAATAGTATAGGTAAGTTTTGGCATAATAACCACAAAATAATAATAATTTGACGAATTTACCTATCAATTGTTGTTTATATTAGAGTAATTGTTGGTTATTTTGTGTATACTGGTTTTTATGGTTCATATTAATAATTAAACCAATGTTTAAGTTGTTTAATTTTGTTTCTCTTTGGGTTCTATTCGATTTTTATAAAAGAATAGGTTCACCGACAAAGGCAAACACTGGTGATGCCGATATTGTCCATAACTTTTTTAGGAACAAACTTTTTTTCGCAAAAATTGGTACAAATGCATTCGAGGGGATCCTAAATCCAGTAGTGTAGTCAGATTTTTTATAGAAAAATCGCTAACAAAATTTTGCTATTTTTCACTTAAAAAAAATTCGTAGTAGGCCTTGAAAATAAAAATTTCGTCTTCAAATTTTGCATCAACATAGAGCTTTTGGAGATCTATCTTTTGAAAAAAATCCGGTTCAAATCGGTCCATAAACAAATGTTGTACGTGAGTGTTTCCGTTCTTATTGGGTCACCCTGTATATAATAATACTAGGTATATTATTCTCTTTAATTTTTAGTTTGTGTATGTCTAACATATTATATACTGTCAACTAAAATTAAGTGTACTATTACTCGTTCAAATTAAAGTTTAAAACAAAATCAAAAGTTTAAAACACCAAATTACGGTGGAGATTGCAAAATGCAAAATTTTTACACATATTAGCGCCTTTGATAACTGATAGGTAAGTATCAAAAACAAATCCTCGAACTAAAGATCGTACAGGCAATAATTTTAATCGTCTATATTAATTATAATCATTTTACATTTTACATAAAGAAACAGTTCCCTTATTGAACTCCCTGACCTATGTTTTACATATTAGAAGCCAGCAGCCCGCATGATTTTTTTTCTCAATTTGTAAATTCAGGTGAGGCTCAGTAGAATCTAGATTTTTTCATTTTTTATTTGAATCTAGAGAAATGGGAGAAAATCTAGAATATTCGGGAAATTTATTATTTTACTTGACATCAACCATCTTATACATGTCCATCTTTGCCTGTAAAAAAGTTTTTCCATAGTATAAAGTATCTGTTTGTGTCTCTTACTGTCTTATACCAGAAGTAATTCGGTTGGTCTATGCTTATACCTACTTCGTAATAATTCGTAAAAATATTTAGATACTGATTATAGACACCTGTTTGTCAGAAATAATCGACACCTATTCGTACCCTGTAAATTCGATACGTAGTAGGTATCTGTGCCACACCCTTTAAATTTACAAGAAGTGAAAATATATGAAATGATCCCAGAGTGGGATTAATGGACCCAGTTTTGCAAGTTCCATTTACTGAACTTGATACATGCAGTATTACAAGTTGCAGTGTTGATTTCACCGATATTTCGTATTTCCTTAACTTCCTAATTATAAATATTCATTACCTTTTACCTTTATATACGCACATGCGCTTATCAGATTTATCGAGCGATTAAGGAAAGATACTGAATTTTCCTCTACGAAAACGAGCTAAATCAACAAATACAAAATGCTTTAGCATTTACTTCGTTCGGCCAGTAAAGAATATTAGTTTCCTAATGAGTTTCTCATTACCTAGTCAGTAGTCATTAACAAATGAGTTTGTACGGTGGAAGCAAAAATGCTTGCTGGTCAGATTTTTGTGTCGTTTGCAGAAAGCTTAGTCTAAAATGTAACATTGACGGATCTTCGTTTTGTTAATAATGGATCTGTGTTATCTTTTCTTCGGGTGTATCGGTTTTATTTTATTCCTGTATTGTTTGTTGGAGCTGCATTATTTTCTACGCACCATGGTGTGCGTTATATGGGCAAGAATTACCAAAAAGAGAGTTTATATTCTTGATGAGACAAAAGTTGCAGGTATGCACAATTAAATTTAGTTTACTTTTAGCTTTGTAGTTTTGTTGTCATTTGACAGTGCCTGTCACTTTGATTCAATATCTATATAATTGAAATTTCAAATAATAAATATAGGTAAATTTAAAATTCCGCGGGTTTCTTAAGTGCATACATACATATCCATGTTTTACAATTCAAAATAAGAGCGATTACATACCTAGTGTTTGAAATAATAATTTTATCGATACCATGGGCGTCGCCAAGGAGAGGGGCAGAGGAGCGACTGCCTCCCCTAGCTTATTTCGGGTCTAATACTGTAACATAGCTAACATAGCTAAACATAGTATAGCTGTTATAATATATTTATTTAATACTTATATTTTATATTACCTACCATTATTTTGATAATTAATTTTAAGAGAATACCTTTCTATTAGAAATATTTTTTATTTGTTTTGATCATGTAAGTAGATCTTTTGATTAAAATTATTAAGTCCAGTGGCGTCCCGGGGGCACCTTAACCAATATTTTTGACAAATAAAATGTGCGCACTGACTTTTTTCGCATTCTGCAACTAAAAATACAACTTTTTTTGTCTCTTCAATTTTTTTCGTATCTTGCTGCGTTTTCGAGATAAAAATAAAAACAATTTTGTTGCATATCCCTGGGACAACATATTAAAAAATTAAAACTACTATTGTTATTTTTTTCATATGGAAAAACCTATTGATATGGAGTGATTGTTCATCAAATAATTATTAAATCAATTGTTCAAAGCTGTATATGTTTATGAATGTCTGCATCTCTGCTTAAGACAACAATATCTAGTTTCTACATGGTCACCAGAAAATTCACCGTGAATCCGAGGTACGCGTTATAAAGTTGAACGAATTCTGATTTTTTTTTTTTTTCGGGAAGTGTTGTAGAGTGTCTGAAGCGTGTACCTAAATAAACAAGATTTATCTCTGAATGCTCATATTAACTTGACTGACTGACACAAACTTTATATTTTTTCTTTTCCATCTTCACCAGTGTGTTTCAAAATTTATAGAATAAAATAATACTGATTCGTTAAAAATGTTGCCGTTGATATTTAAGTAATTAATATAATAGGTACCTAATAATTTTCTACAGAAAATTGTCAAGTGGAAAATACTGCGGTACTTATTTAATTAGTATTATTAAAGTATTTCTTCCTGTTTCCAATATATATGATTGATAATGCGAGATAATAGGTACATAGAAAAAATATTCCAGTAAATAATCGGAAAAATATATTCTTCATTTGGTGTTTTTTCAGTTGCAGTTCTGGTGGTTAGGGTTTCTGATTTAAAATGAGAAGGAAGGAGATATAGGTATAATTATTATGTTATGTGTTATTTGTTCATTTATGAAAGTATTTACATCAGACACAAAATATTGGTATACTGATGACAAATCTATGATAAATGACAATTCTATGATAAATCCACAACATATAATGATTTTTCAAGAATGAATATAAAAAATATTTATTTATATTCACCTAAAATGATCACATCTTTGGGCTTTAAAAAAGTAAATACCTATTATTTTTCACAGGAATATGTTTCACCACTGACATAGACAACCTACTTAATCATATGAATAATGCTCGGTACATCAGAGAGTTGGATTTCGCCAAGATCGACTTCAATGAGAGGACGGGCCTCTATCAGCGAATAAGGAGCTGCGGGGGCTCAATAGTTTTAGGCGCAACCACCATTAGATACAGGAGGTTTATAAAACTTTTCAGCAGATACTACATAACAACAAAAGTAAGTTAATCACATATACTTACTGGCACACATCATACACATATAGTTTTTATAAAAATCAGAGCTTGTAAATTTTCTTTCTATCTACATAATACTGACGTAATTTTCCACATACTATACTGCACTCTAATACTAGACTGTAGTATAGTGTTTTGGTGATATGTGGAAAACTATAAGTACGTCAGTGTTATCTTCATACCAAAGGTTCCAACCCCTTTCAAGGGTCCTTTCTACATGTCTTCTTTACGTTAAAGAAGACCCCATTTTCAAGACGTTCGGTGAATGTCGCACATATTTACTTAAAAGGAGCTTGCCGATTTTGAAGACGATGAAAAATCCTTGATATGGTTTCCAACCAATCAATTCCCACAATATGATTTTCGGTTTATTTTAAAATGATTCTGAAAATATTTCAGTTTTAAAATAAATAAAAGAAAATGACCGTATGCTACAAAGATTTGTGTTATTCCAAACTTGAATATTTTTAAATTGGACATTATATATTTTTGAATACATATTTGAACCAATCTAGCACTTGGCTGACTTTAGGAATATATACAGGGTGTCCACCTAGTGCGCGTAAGTCCAATATCTGGGTTAATAAAAGAGATAACTTAATTTTTTTTTCTACAGGGTTGTCTAATATCCCGAGCTGCACAAAATGAAAATATATTTACATATTCAGGGTGTTCAGTTTTTCCTGGACAGGTACCAACTTCGTTTTTCTAAATGGAAACATATATTTTTTATTGCTTTTTCGAACTAAACCCTTGATTTTAGTAGGACTTTCATCAGCCTTCCCTATACCTAACTTAAACTGTTTTTGAAATATTGACGGGTGAATATTGACATTTTTGCAACTTTGACACCCTGTAAAATCTAAACGGTTTGAGATCAAGCAAAACGGTTTGCACATTCCTATCTTAACTTTTCATAAGCTATCGTTTGGTACTAATTTCAGAATTATCCAAAAATTTTAAATTTTCTGAAAATTTTGAAAATTTTTTATTCCTGTATAAATTTGAAATTAGTATCAAACGATAGCTTATGAAAAGTTAAGATAGGAATGTGCAAACCGTTTTGCTTGATCTCAAACCGTTTAGATTTTACAGGGTGTCAAAGTTGCAAAAATGTCAATATTCACCGGTCAATATTTCAAAAACAGTTTAAGTTAGGTATAGGGAAGGCTGATGAAAGTCCTACTAAAATCAAGGGTTTAGTTCGAAAAAGCAATAAAAAATATATATTTCCATTTAGAAAAACGAAGTTGGTACCTGTCCAGGAAAAACTGAACACCCTGAATATGTAAATATATTTTCATTTTGTGCAGCACGGGATATTAGACAATCCTGTAGAAAAAAAAATTAAGTTATCTCTTTTATTAACCCAGATATTGGACTTACGCGCACTAGGTGGACACCCTGTATGTTATGGTTTATTCCTGTGTTTCTCCAAAGCTTCGAAAGATATTTCGCATTTCTTTAGAGAATTATCAGTAACACCAATTCAAAACTAATAACTATAGCTATCATTCTTTCAGATAATCTACTGGGACGACCAGAACATCTACATGGAGCATCGCTTCATCACTCCATCAGACAAGTTCATAAACGCAATCGTTTTGTGTAAAACTAGACTGACAAACTGCAATGCTGGCCAAATCATAACGGATCTCATAGTCAATTCATCAAGCAACAGCGGCGTTGAATCTGCGAAAACTCAAAAACCAGAGATGCCAGATGAACTCGTCAAGTGGATAGAGAGCAATGAAATTTCCAGTGCGTTGTTGAGGAAAACATTAGATAATCAGTGATAGAAAATTTATTAATAAGAATATTTAAGTGAAAATACATTATTTATTTGATTAAAAGTAAAAGGTTTATTAGACATTCAATTTTGAATTTAATCAGTTTTGAATTTAATAAATAATTTATAATTGTTAAAACAATGAAATTATTTTTAATATAATCTACCTATAGTAAACTATTGAGTTTATTACTCCTTATATCCATCAAGCACGGCAAACTGCTCTACCCTGCCCACCCCACACCCATCAAAACATGAATCCGCGCAAATCCAATATAATTATACAACATAAGTATACCAATATATTATAGGCACATATACAATATTTGCATAGATGCCAAAATTTGTCTATGTATCTGGCTGAATGTCCTCTTTATTGCTTTTTATTGAAGAAATAAATTTCAATAATTTCGTTATCAGTAACTTTTTAGAAAGTTCATACCTAAGTGCATGCGCGGGAAAGTTTTATTTGGTAAATAGGTATCAGTAGTTGAACCAATTCCATTGGATTGTGAGTATATAATCGTTGGGATTATGATCTAGCCAAATTATCTAACACATCTTCGATTCAGAATTAAGCAAAGTGCAATGACCGGAAAAAGAGTAGATCTGTGTTGTCACATTTATTTCTAAAGTATTCTTATTTAAAACAGGAAACGTATTAATTACCTTATTTACCCATTTTTTTACTTGTCTTTAACGTCCCTTATTCCTATTGTACTTTATTAAAGCAAACACAATGTTTAATTTGCTTTTACTTAATAATATCAAAAGTATAAAGAATAAAGACAATATATCTTTATACTTGATATACGTGATAATATCAAGGAATTTCGGAATATCTGACAACTGTGAAAGCCGTAAAGTTGACGACAAGCTGTTTATCCTTATTTAACATACATATTCTTTCATTTTCCCTTTCTTTTTTCTGCGCCTCAACTACGTTGATTGGTCGAATTAGGAACCAATGGGAACCAACAAGCGACTGCGCTCGAAACAGTGGCGTGATGTTGGGTTATTTCGCGCGCGTTTCTTAACGGTAAAAATTTGTGGAAAATTATCAGTGTATTTATTCTTTGTGTCAGTGTTTATACTTATTTGTGTTAGTTAAAAAAGTGGAAGTGCATATACTGAAGTATTCTATAGAATAGTATACGAGTATATATTAACTGAAATGTGTCCAATGGTAAAACAGAATACGCACGCCCATGCTTCACCGCATTTTACCAGATCGGCGAGGACATTCCACTTTGCTTAATTCTGAATCGGGGTATAGATATATCTAAGATTGTGATCTTGCTTGTGATGATTGTGAGCTTATATGACCTGTGTCATGTAATGTTTTTTCTATACTTTTGATCTGTGTCTTTGTCTCTGACTATTTCTATATTTGGTTCAGTGCTCAGTGGTGTTTTACTTTTCTTAACCTAAAAGTTTTGACGTTTTTCCATTCAAATTTTAAACGAATACACTAATTTTCTTGACGTGGATTTTAAATTATCTTTTATTTCCTATATTTTTCAACTGAATTTTTGCAAAATACACACCCTAAATTTATTATGGAAGCATTTCTGAAAAGGAAAAATGATAGAAGTCCAGGTAAAAATTCTTTACATATTGTAGTGTCCTTAAAGCCTTTACTGTTGGCTAATTATATGTTAATTAAATAATAAACTAAATTTATATGTCTTGATTTCTAAAATATAGATAATATTAGTAAAAAAGTGAAGAAGGAGGTATGCCCTCATTCAGAGCGTTGTTATAGAAAAAACCCACATCACTTCAAAGAGTACGAGCATCCTCATTGTAA
This sequence comes from Pogonocherus hispidulus, assembly GCA_963924545.1. Taxonomy (NCBI): domain Eukaryota; kingdom Metazoa; phylum Arthropoda; class Insecta; order Coleoptera; family Cerambycidae; genus Pogonocherus; species Pogonocherus hispidulus. The sequence continues at coordinate 13,386,217 of OZ004699.1, forward strand.
GAAATTTCCTCAAACTTTGCCTCTTATTTATTTTAACTTAACTTTTTTTTCAGTAATTAAATTTATAGAAATGGGAGAGTCGCTAATTCTCCCCGATAATTTACCTCAACCAAAAAGTTTATACCTAGAGCAGATAGAAATATTGAAACCTATGATTCAAAACGACAGTAGAACAAAGGATTCTAATGAACAAAAGTCATCTGCTCAATCAAATAAGGAAAAGTCTATGCCAGATTTATCAGGCGATGCTGGTCCTTCATCAAACAGAAAATCAAACAAAGGAAGGACTACTAATTATAGCACTAAACTAGATTCTGAAATGGATCAGACTTTAAAGAAAAGATGTAAACCAGGTACAATGCTGGAAAAACTGGAGAAGGTTGCACCATATAATTTATTTTTTACTACGGTTAATAAAGCTCCAGAAACATTAAACCAACCAAATGCTATAACATTTACAGGTACCTATTTAACTGTAATTTTTTGTTAAAGAAATATTATTAATTATTTACATGTTTCATAGATCTCCAAGTAATTTGCAATACTTTGAAAAAATTCATTTGCACAAGTAACACTTTTTTCAGATTTACTATGTCCAAGTTTGGGTGATCTGAAATGTTCCCTACAAATAAATTTTATGATAGACATTGACTGGCTCTTAAAACAATATAAAGCAAGGAATTTAAAGTAGGTATTTTTTTAATATTTAAATTTCTGGATTAAATACTCTACATCTTTATTTTAGTACAAAGCCCTTAACAATTCTATATGGTGATGATTGGCCAGATATGGCCAAATTTATAGATATGTTTTGTCCAAATGTTACATATAAATTCATGAAGATGAAAGATCCATTTGGATGTCATCATTCGTGAGTAGATTGGGTTTTTTGGCTTTATTTTTATTAAGCATTTGATATATTCTTTCATTTTAGTAAAATCGGTATTTACGTATATGAAGACAATTCTTTGCGTGTTGTCGTATCGACAGCAAATCTATATTATGAAGACTGGAATCATTACAATCAAGGGTAGGTAAACATGATGAACATGAAATGTTATGTTTCTCATTTATTACCCATTTTAGACTCTGGTTGAGTCCTGCATGCCCACGATTACCCGAATCTAGTTCCAATACTGATGGAGAGTCTCCAACTGGTTTCAAAGCAAACCTTTTAAGTTATTTGGAAAGTTATAATCTTCCTTGTCTCAAACCGTTTATAGATTATGTCAAAAGGGCTGATTTCAGTGCAGTCAGGTAAATACATATACATTTAAGGCTTATACACTCTTTGGTATTGTCACTGAGTGTTGCTAATTCGGTTAAAGTTTTTAACAAAAGAGGTTAAACTGACAAATATTTTGAGGAGAACTTCAACATATTTCTATATTATAATAATTGTCTGTATTATTGTTATTAAAATTGATTGTAGATAATGCTTCCTAATAATTTAATAAAATATTGTTAATGTACCTACTCGCTTAAGTATATTTTAAAGGTTTTATAAATATAGTTTAGAAAAAAGTTTTTAAACTCTTTATAAGTCCTTTCTTTTCAGAGTATTCTTGGTATATTCCGTACCTGGCAAGCACTACCCTAAAAATACAGGCAGTCATCTTCACCGGGTAGGGGATTTATTGGGTCGACATTGCACACTACCTGCAAAAACCACGCCTCAAAGCGAAGGACCTCTTTCCTGGGGCATCATTGCCCAAGCGTCCAGCATAGGATCAATGGGTAAAAAACCAGCTGAATGGCTTAGAGGGTCACTGCTTCGAAGTTTGGCTAGCCACACCAAGAGTCCCTTACCTATGAATTCTAATGCTACCCTGAGCCTAGTGTATCCTAGTGTGGATAATGTTATGACAGGTTATTATGGACATGAGAGTGGTGGATGTTTGCCTTATTCAAAAGCAACTAATGAGAAGCAGAAGTGGCTGCAGGAGTATATGCAGTAAGTGTGATATATGCAGCTCTGTTCAAATAATTATCTTTTTTCTATCTCTTCAAGCCATCAATTTCATTTTCTTTTTTAACCATAAATATTTTACTTCATAATTAACGTATTTATACTTTATATATTCACAATTTTTAAAATCTTAGATATATTTTTGGTTCCAAACAAAGTTAAATAAATATATGTAATGTGTAATGTAAAAATAATTAATAATACTCAACCTGTTATATTTTTTCTATTAAATATTTTTAGGCAATGGAAGGCTGAAGCATATGGTAGGACCAGGGCAATGCCACATATTAAGTCGTACTGCCGTGTTTCACCCTGTCTAAGTAAATTAGCTTATTTCTTAATCACAAGTGCAAACTTGTCGAAATCTGCTTGGGGTGGCCCTATAGGGAAGGACTCAGGAGTGTATGTTAGGTCTTACGAAGTAGGAGTTCTCTTTTTGCCAAAGTTCTTTGACGAGGAGTACCTGGAAATAAAAAAGACTACAACCAGTAAAAATAAGAAGTTGTTTCCCTTTATGTACGATTTACCATTGGTTCCTTACAAGGCTGATGATTATCCTTGGTGCAACTAACAATATTTTGAAATATGCAGTTAATATTTATTATTATAGAAAATATATCTGTTATGTTCCTTTTTTCTTTGAATAAAGCACTTTTTATATTTTTTATCAATTGTATTTTAGTTGCTGTTTCCAGAAAACAAATGTTTTTATAATACATTTCTAATCCTCATTTAACAGGTTATAAAGATCCTCAGGTATACAATTTTTAAATATTACATAAATATAACTAATTATAGCAAAACTGACTATTTTTGAATTCACATGCTGATCTAATTATCTCTAGAATATCTATCTAAATAAAAGTTTAACTTAAGTTTAAGTAAAAGTTATTTATAACGGTGCCTACAAACTTGATCTAGTTTATAGTAACAACTAATCAAATTTAAAATATACTTACATACCTACCTATTATGTGTTTAACCAAATAAAATAATGCCAAGCTCCCAAAGGGAACCACTCAGACATGCAAATACAGATTTATTAAAAAAAATAAAAATGCAAAACAATATCAATACCACATAGTTTCCCATTAAAAAAAATTAGATGAATGCCATAATTAAGAAAATATTTGGTATACCAAAAAGGGCAGGAGATTCAAATTAGTTTTCTTCTATCACTGAATAGCCTATGCTCTGCAATCTTGAACAAAATGAGTCACCCTCTAGACCTGTCAGACCTGTTTATTAGCTACAGATCTGTAACTCTTAGGTACCTATATCAATGTTCTTAAAAATGGAATAATATACAGGGCTTTCTATTTAATAAAATATAACTGCTCATTAACGATTTTTTGGAACACCCTGTATATTTGCACATTTATAAAATGTAGTAAAAAATTCTTAAAACTACTGAATACTACCGATACTTTCTAAGAACCGTTTAGTTTCTCACACCCGATATTTATTAAATAGGGTGTAACAAAAATAAGGGAAAAACTCTGGCAGTAGGTTGCCTAAATGTTTCCTTCATAGATTCCATTTACTTCCATAGCATTAAAGAATGAAAAAACATATTTTAAGACACCTGATTAAACATACTTTAAGATATTCTTGAAAATTTTAACAATCTCTATCTTTTTGCGAAAAATATTACATGATTCACCCATAGTATTTTTACATGTTTTGTGTACTCTTGAACACAATTTTTCCCCTTTATATTTGTTAAATCTTGTATATGCCTTAGGATAATTTATTACTTAAGTTTATCAGTAAGAAAACATATCTGTCTATAGTTTTGTACATAAGAGCATATTTTGGGAAGAAGACTTCTGGAAAACAGTAGATAGATAGATAATTAGATAGGAGGACCATGTAGAAGAATTTGGATGAGAATGGCAGGTAATATACATTAGAGCGCCCTTGCCATGGCACGACGATGGCTCTCGTACTTGTTGGCTCTTTAAAATTCACAGTATATACCGTTCGATGGGAGACGCCTGCGTCGTGACGCCCTAGATTTCCAGTAATGTCAGTCACGTCGGAATAGCACCATGCTTCCTTTCGCCTCGAAAAAAATTATTTGGACAACAACCGTGCACGTTATATTAATAAAACAAACTGATCAAAATAGAACACATTAAAATAAAATCACTCAAAAATTCAATAACTGAAAACGGACGCAGACAAAGAAGATTCCTCAAAAATGATTGCATTTGCAATATTTTTACATACCTCACGGTTAGACTAAAAATAGCCCAGCGAGTTTTATACAAATGTGTATTATACGTGTTTGCAGTGTAGTTTGGCAAAAATTGCGATGATGTTTTCAGATGTTAATTTAATTTTTCAGTTGAGTTGCAAAGTGACCCGAAATTAAAGGATGTCGAGTGAATATGTTACGATTTGTTTCATATCCCCGCCTGGGTAATGTAATGAGAATTCGGCTTGCGACTCTTAATATTTGATGTGAGCAAATGGATCTGATATGAAAGAGGCGAGGACTACTGTTTTGCTTGTTTTTGATGCTTCTGTGACTATGATAGGTGAGTTTTTGTTAGTATTTACTTAATAACTCACCGTTCAAGTTGTAGAATTACCCGTGAGGAAGTACCTACTAAAAAAAGATTTTCCTTACTATACCTAGTGTATTTCATAAATAAAAAAGTCAGTATCTTTGTTACGTTTGTATAAAACATAAATACAAATGATCCAGGGGTGGCCTTTTTAGATGAAAGCAGAATCCAGTGTAGGGGAAGAAGGTACATAATAATGCGTTTAATTACAACAGTTAGGTATATCTAAGCCTAAAAGTTTGCTCGATATCTGATATTATTAAGAACACTTTCTTGGTATCTGTCAAAGTTTAGCAATTATTAGATTCAGTATCTTTTTTTTTTAATTTGGTTATTTCTAAATAATAGATCGGAATCTATGGAGGTAATATCAGACATAAAACATCTGTTATCAATATGTTATCAGTCTCTGATCAATCGATCTATTATGATAATCTGATCAATATTGTTCAAGTACGAAAAAATCTTGTATGTAGCTATATATACCTATTCCTGTTATCCTGTTAATGGAGAACAATTTTCTTATTTTACTTTATATCTTACAATGTGTCCTGTATAAGAGTAAAACACCCTGTATGGTACAATGTACAATATGTAAATAAATGTTGATTATTTGAATCGATCAACAGATATTGTGCTTAGTAGAGTTAGGTAGTTTCATAATACTCATATTACCATTTTACTTCTGTTTTCAAATGGAGCTTCTGAATTCATGCACAAGTGTAAGTCAGCTTTCTAAATAATTTTCTAGCTTATGATAAAAACATTACCAGATTTTTTAATTAGCTAATAAAATACCGCTGCTCCAGATATACCAGTAGATAGGTACGGAATACATGAGTAGGTATGACTCTTGAATATTTCAGACTAGGTTGTTATAGTTGTTATGGTTTTGTACTTACTTAACATATTATGGTTATCCATACAAGTTTAAATCTTAATTGAACAATGTTAATATAACTTACTATAGGTAAATTTTGACTTTAGAACTTTAATTATTTTAATAAGTACTTAAAAAAGATAACAATTAATGTATGTAAATAAAAAAATTGTAAATAATACAAATACTTCAATATAAATATTCAGTTTCGACCTCTATGGATTGTAAAAGAGGAAGGATAAATGTAAAATAGTAAAAACGTATAATATATGTTACAACTTGGTACTTACATCCTACTTTTACCCCTGGTGAAAGTCGTGCCTAGAGGTTGAAGGGAGTTGGTTTTTATAAAAATCGTTTCCACATTAACATGCATTTTCTTCGAGAAAGAGACAACCCTTTGTATCTAATGAAATCCCCGTGAAAGATATCCAGTTTTTTCACTGTTTAGGGTATTTTAATATTTTATGGACAAGGGTTTGCTTCCATAGTTAGTGACCGTCCCTGAATCTGAAACCTGAAAATCTCCAAATCCGGTTTATAGAGAAATTGGCCCATAAACAGCAAAATATTACGCCCTACGTAATAAATTCTCAAGTTTTTACTGAAAATTCATAATTCGCTAACTTGAAAATTCCTCAGATACCAATTTTCAGTGCAATCGGACCATGAAAGGCATAATTCTTCCACGATATTGGAGCTGTCATTAAAAATATTAAAGTGTATTGTCATTCAAGATCCATAAGCAAAATTTTAGCTCAATAATTCAACGGAAGCGGACTAAATTGGAGTTACAAATTTTTAACCACGTTTACATACAGTGAGTCCCAGAAGTAGGTAATGTCTAAATTCGTTTAAATTTCAGCGGTGTGTTTTTTGGAAAAACGCTCGGACTCGTCGATTTTTATTTTTTAATGCGGATTTTTTATGCTAAATTCATGTATACAGGGTAGCCCAAAAATATGTTACGACCAACAACTTTATTTTTTCAAATAAAGACATCTATCTTTTATTTCATTTTTGAATTTTTGACATTATTATTTATCACTTGTAGACTGACTATAAATGAGAGATTGTTTGAGAAAAACTATAACACTGTTTTTCCAAGTAGATATGGCATTACCTCAAAAGACACTGTATAAAATACAGTGTACGTACTTTTATACGTAATTAAAAAAGTGCATGTACGTTTTGATGAAAAGGTAACAGCTTTTTAGGAAAATAATTTTTCATATGATAATATTTAAACAGGCAGCTCTATGGCCATTATGTGATAAGACCAATACTTTCCAGTCATAATACACTGATAGACTGATAATTTCTCATCATTATGTTCATGGTTCACTGCGTTTTAGGGGCATCTATATCTTTTTACTATTAGTACCGAAACTATAAACTTTTTTGAGGTATAAATACTATTAATGTCTACAGAATAACAATAAACAATTTTGAATACAGAAGATGTGCTTGCATACTCCTAGAAAGTCAGACTCAGAATTGAATGATCTGTAATTTGAAGTAAGACACGTTCGAAGTATGAAGATATTCTTTTGGCGGCTGGGTGTCATTTTAAAATACTGCCACTTTCGTACAAAATATGATATAAATTTATGATTTATGGACAATTTTATCAATGAGTGTTATGCTTCCTGTTACTTCTACTTCGAAATTTAAGGAATCGCGTATTAAAAGGGGCGTATTGAGATGGATGTATTGATTTCCGAGAGTTGTTCCTAACTTGTTAAGCTTGTGAGGGACTCCCCATGCCCGAATATCCTAAGTTACCATTAACAAATTAAAGAGGGTTCAGGAGGGCTCTGACGTCCTCCGAAGGGCCTGTTCATTATAGGATTATCTTTCATTCACAGTCGAGATTACTGTGAATTTGAGAATAATTAAAAAAAAAATATGTTTGAGCTGTATATACCATTTTTTACACTATTATTATAGAGTAAGTATATAGTTATTATAAAACTGATCTTGCGTTTATTGAAAATATTCTTTATACCTTGCCAAGGAGGAAGGAATACATTTTTTGCAATTGATTTTTGATTTTATAAATCATATCAGCTTTAGAGTGTCCTCAAAGAAAACATTCAAAAGGAACGCGTTTTCGTAATGATATTCTATGTTTCCCAGTTTTAATGAAATAGGACATTCTTATATTAGGACTATGACACCATCAAGTTTGTTTACTTATTAATAAGCATATAGAAGAGGGTGAAAAACTTTTTTCGTTTTCACATAGACTCCTCATCCAATTCCATCTGGATGGTTTCCAAACGAATTTAACTGTTCACCAATAAATCACACAGTTAGATAGGCAATCAAAGTTGTTTATTATAAAATAGCTATCTGCATACAAGAGGTTTTAAAATGGAAGCATAATACCATTGGCTTTTTGAGTCGTATAAACTCAACGATGATTATTATGTTATTGTTATCCTTCAAATAGATCATTGTTATATTCTCTTTAAATTGTATTGTAGTGGTTCCAAACTCTATGCTTCCAATAGTAAAAGTAGATGCAGTAATGATCTATTCATTTGACAACCTATTTCCCAATTAAAATATTCATCAGCCTCACTTCGAATATTTGCTTCAGATGAACATTTGTAAACGGAAAATTTTTATAAAGTGGATACTAGAAGCGTATGGTTCTTGAAACATCGTGAAAATAATTGTTTTGAAAAAAACATTGATCTCATTTAGATGTTCTAAGAAATATATAGAAAACACTATATACTAGTATTTCGCCTTATTAGGCCTTTTTCCATAGAGTAAATGTCTATTACTAAATGTTTCCAAGCGCGTTTTCGTTATTTATTTGTACCATCTGGTAGAGCCCGAGTTTTTAGTACCTTTTCTAACAAGGGCGAAAGTGTAAAATCTATCTGATCATTCGTAGTACAAAGATTTATAATTAAAGATTTTTTAATTTCCAAGCAGATCTAAGCGTTAAGATAGAGAAAGGGTTAATAAATTAAAACAATCGGGAGCATACCAAATTAACTGCGTGGATTGTAATGTCGTGTATGTAGGTCAAACCGGTAGAAGTATTGAAACTAGAGTAAAAGAACATAAAAAATCCATACTAAATAACGCAAAAAATTCAGGATTTTCGACGCATTGTACAGAAAACAATCATTTTACGGAACAGAAAAATGTAAAGATACTGCATTGTGGAAAGAGAGGAAAGCGCTTAGATCTGTTGGAGCAATTGGAAATTAAGAAATCTTTAATTATAAATCCTTGTACTACAAATGATCAGATAGATTTTACACTTTCGCCCTTCTTAGAAAAGGTACTAAAAACTCGGGCTTTCAATCAATCGGGGGTAGCTGCTCGTAAACAAATAAATAACGAAAACGCGCTTGGAAACATTTAGTAATTGACATTTACTCTATTGAAAAAGGCCTAATAACCCGAAATACTAGTGTATAGAGTGTTTTCTATATATTTCTTGGAACATCTAAATGAGATCAATGTTTTTTTCAAAACAATTATGGAAAATTTTTATTATGTTTACTATTCTGATCCATTTTTGCACCGACACCATAGAAACAGTATAAATAATCATTTTACTTCCTTTCTTTAATTTAAACTTCAAGCGATATTTGCAAAATTACGGTGTTGTTAATTACGTTTAATTTATTTTAGGACATGTTCTTTGTAGTGTTTCACATAGAATTTGTTCTCAATGGGTTAGGAAACGTTATCATGTAATTAGAAAACGCCGAAATCATCAGAAGGCAGTTCATTTAAGAGTATCTTCACTGTAGATTTGACAGGCATGAATACGGGGTCGGGTTGAGAGGTTGGGTAGCCGATGGGCGGAAACTTACATATTTCCACTACCGTATTATTTAGATTTCGGAGGTGCACGTAAAGCCGAAGTTAAAAGGCACATGGAAATAAATTAACCCTTATTGCAACGGTACCGGATTTGTCTTATAATTGCAACAAAATTTTTTTTTAATGTTATAAATTATATATCACCGGAAAGATCAAAAGATAATCTAGATCCCTATAGTAGCAAATTTTTGTTTAATTCATGTATTTTAGAAAAAACAGCTTTTGAAAATACGCTATTTTAGTACAAGATTGTTTGCCTGGAATTTTAAAAATAAAAAGAATTACCAAAAAGTGCTACCATAGGGATTTAGATTAAAGTCTCATCTTTCAATACTTTTTTACTGAAAGTCGCCATCTTTTATAGTTTTTTTTATAATTAGACACGAGACGAACGCCGATTTTGGGCTTATTTCGGACTAGTGAATGGACCCTTAAGAAGATACTGGAGATACATTGACGCAATTTAGTTAATGAAATTACATATGGTGTCTTTTATATTTTTCCTTTTATTGATTCCTTTTATTTATGTCGCCACTCAGTTTTCAATATAAATATTTCTTTTTACTTCTCGCAGATTTTTTAGCGCTTCTGCGGAATTTAAGTCAAGATGGTAAACGCAGTGGTTTAAAATAGAAGACATTATTTCGTTTGAAATTGTTTATTATTGTTAGTTTAGAGGAAATAGAAGTTTTAGTGGAAAGTAAATATTTGATCATAGTTCTCGGATTTATAAATAACAATCTGTTATAGTTGAGACACGGTATGTGATGTGATTAACATGTCTAAATTGAAATATTGTTTTTCGTGCTGAATTTTCAAACAATAACATGTCCACAAAACACATTGTTTGAGATTGATGAGTATTAGATATTGCTGTGCCGACTAGGTATAATAGTAGTCAGGCTTTCAAGTCCTACACGTCATGACTACTTATTTGTAAATAAATTGTAAGGATAATGAAAACATGTATAAAGGCGAATCCACTTTTAAGCACTGTTATTTAAATTGGTGTACATAATGTCTACTTTTAATCCATTAAACAATTTAAAATGAAGTTGGCAACGGCAAGGGTTTCATAGCTCCACTCATGACGTATATGACTTGAAATCTTGACTATAATTACTAAGTGTACCTATTATAATAGTATATTATATACCAAGGGACTAAAGTGTACCAATAAAGTTGTTTATAGAACCGTTTCCTTCTTATGTTTTCATTAAATTTGTATCTGAGGGATTAAATTTTTCAGAAGATTAAATTTATTTTTAATCCCCGGGCGATTAAAAGCGATACTTCAGTTCCTAAAATGATGGAATGAAATATCACTTTTAGTTAACTCTACAAAGTGCAATAAATTTGTACAACAGAAAAAATGTTTTAACTAAAAACTAAGCAAAGACTAGAGTGTATTTTAAAGTTGAACTTATGGTTATACAAAGAGTATAAGCAATAAAGAACAGAAACTAGATGGTACATTTTGTAAACAACACTCCTACGAACTGACGTCATAATACTATATAAAGTTCTGTGAAGTGTTTCCCAAAGCTCTTGATAACTGTTTCTAGTAATGTGGACGTTGATCTAAATATATTATTACTTTATTAGGTACCTAGTGTCGATGAAAGGTACTATCAACACAGGATAAGTTATTTGCTTTGTTTGAGATTTATATGTGAGAGCTATTTAAATTTTGTTCATGTTTACCTATATTTTATAATGTTGCAGGAATTCAAACAAGATAAATTACGCTTAAACAGCAACCTTATTTCGATATTTATATTTTGAAATGTAAAGCTGGAAAACCGTGTTTATAGTTAAATAATATATTACATACAACTTTGTTATTAACAATTTACCTCTACTATATAAGAAGTCGACACTATATAAATACTAAATACTTACCTAATATTAATTTATTAAATTTTTCAAATTTAGTAAAGTATTAGTTAGATATAAGAAATATTTTGTTTTACAAAGAAGTTTAGATATAAAATGGTAGTAATTTCAATTGAGGAACTAAAAAGTTGTTGTTTCATTATTAACGGAAATAACTCTCCAAATGTATTAATCAGACATCATAATCTATATTATGATTAAGATATATTAAATATTACTTTTATTAAATGACTGAGGTGAATTATTGTTAACTTATTGATATTGTTTTCCATTTAAGTCAATAAAACGAGTCTTAGAAATTGCGATTACGAGTACGAGTACGAGTACGATTATTGGAAACAGCTATATGGAGAGTCAGGATATTGCGGTATTATATTAATTATCCTATCAACAAAGTATTCGCGTAAACACATAACTATGTATCTGCAGTTAAATGAGCTTTGTGTCATCATGTCAAAGAAAACCTTTTAGCTAATTGCCCTGAAGTTCATGTAAGAGAGCTTATACAACAATTTACTTCTGTGCTTTGCTTCTTAATTACGAAAGCGAAACATATTGATCCGTACAATAATTAATCGATGACGACTGAACGACCCTTTGACTGAAGAGGAAGGAGGTTTCTGTTGTACTTAAAATCCGCACATTCTGAAAAAATTGTAAAAATTTTGTGATTGTACTTATACTTAATTTCAATGTCAGTTTGCTGCAAGAGAACATTAATCTACGCATTCGCATGTTGGCGATTTGCCAGTTCCTCTTTTCATCGTACTGGAACCACGTGCGAGCATTTGCTGAGTGCTAAATGACTAGTCGGTCATCTCTTTTAATCCCCTTCATTACTCATTAGGAGCATGTTTAATAATTCACAGGCAATAGAATTGTAACATACTGACTAATGGAACATTTCACCGGCTGAAAATATGAATATGTTTATTAAAAAAGTATAATGAAGGGTGTTCCTTAGATAAATTTGTTTGGAAAACCATGAACTAGAAGGAATGAACTCGTAAATTAGCTATTTTTAAGATAAACAATTTAAACTTTGAATAAAAATACTGCTAAACCCGCAAACACTTAAATTGTTTCTCATGAGGTAGAAAATAGAATGATTTGTGGGGAGATCATTCTAGTGGTAAGTTTTAATCATAATTTTTGGTTTTAAGACCTTTTATCTTTATCAGTAATTTTCGCTTCAAAGGAACACACCGCTGAAGTTTATCGCACAGATAAAAACACTAATTAATATTATGCACCTTTGGATTGAATGTAATCGTTTTTCTATTTAGTTCTCCCTACATTATTCCAAAGAAGAACGAAACTAATATTATCCTACAACATGAGATAATTATTTCTTAAAAGTAAGTCGAGAAACTATGGTTACCTTGTCTCGTCATTTGAGGCACAACCTCTTCCAGAAGCTCCTGAAACTAATTAATCCAGAACTTAGTTCACTAAATTTATTCATCAAGTTGTAAGTTAGTTGTTTACTACCCTAAAGCGAATTCAAAACTTCTTTGATCTCTATGTTCAGTTGCTCACACGCACTTCTTGCAAATAAGTGCCCTCAAGCACTACGCTGCAATAATTACTACTTTTGGTACACCCCTAATACTAGGAGGTTTAAAACTTAAAATTAAAATAGTTAATAGGTTCGTTTGAATCAGTCAGCAGCCTGCCATCTACTTATGATATACAGGATGTCAAAAGGTGAAAAAAATGTATATCTTGTTGCCCAGATAGGCAAAAACACGCTGGCAGTGTATTACTAATGGTTTTTCGTCCTATTTCGCAGAGCTGTGACGTTATTGATATTTTTTAAATGCGGTATTCTGGAATTAACCTTTAGGTTAAAGAGTAGAAGTTCTGTTTTTAAAAGCTACTAATACTAATCCATTAACAAATTGATTTGAGTACAGACTATACAAAATGCAGAATATGGTCGAGTCACTAAATAATACCTAACCGTTCAAGTTAAGAATTAAGTTTAAGGGCTGGTCTTTCCATCTGTTTATAAAGTTGCTTTTAACTAAAGGAAACTTAATGTTAACGGGTGAATTTATCTGGTAGTTAGTTGAGTGTATACCCCCTCTTTCTTTAAAAATCGCTGAAATTGCTCCGTTCTTATCAAACACATATTCATTACTGTGATATCTTTTAATATTGAAATTAACGTAGTTGTAATATCTTATTAAAACTACTAAGTACTTACTATTTTATACATTTTCTGAAGGCAATTTGGCACTGCCTTTTAACTGACAACTCTGTTCCTGCATAATAAAGCCATTTCTGTTTCGAGAAAGAACGATTCCGTTCAGATTTCACTATCAATTAATCACTACGTCTAAATTTAGCTCAGTCCCTTAAATATATTTTCGTGGGGACTACGTTACTCTTTGGATAAATCATTCAACTTTAATCCTCAATTTTTCACCCTGACTGCCCTGCAAAATGATAGCGTCAAATTCCGTGCATTTTCCATTAGTTTTCACAAAGAAAAGAGTGGTGATATCTTTCATGATTATAAAATTACATCTGTGGAAAAAATATGACATATTAGGTTAGTTTATACAATATGATAAAAATTTCTGGGACATATGCACATTCCTGAAGGTTCTCTTAAAGACACATAGGTATCTAAGGGGATTTGTTTGTAAAACATGGCATTATTGTGATCATACAATATTTATAGTATTTTCAATTAGATATATTTGATTTTCACAATTTTTTCATGGCTTTTAATTATAATTATAAATATTTTCCTCCAGTGAGTATACTAAAATGACATGTGACATGTATACACTAAAGACTTCGCATAGAAATAGCTCCTTTATATGCTATATCTATATTTTTTAAATAATTTGAAATTACTGACTTGTTAGTGTTGGATTATTAATGTTGTGAAGTCAAATAAATCATCTTTTCACGTGATGATCTTTCAATCATATTTTGAAAAATCTTTAATAAATCAGTAAATCCGTACTGATATTATAACAGTAATTGTTTTGTTCATTTGTAAAAGAGCAATAAGAGTTTATTTTAAGACAGCTGCGTTTTAAAAACAAAGCAGTTTGTAATTAAAATGTATTTTGCTTTTTTTCAAGGCGAGTTTTATTTAATTACCCTGCGATTAGTTTTAATTTAGAAGGCAATGAAATATTAGAGCGGATATACCTGCGAGGACAATACCCCCAATTTGTTTTATAAATTAAATGTTATACAATTATTATGTCTTATTACTACTTTCAAAATACTGATATAGTATTAGACTTGTAGAAAACACCATTTTGTTTTCTGCAACTAAACTCTTTTCTAAATTTATTGTTAAAACGTTTTTGCAACAAAATTATAAAATCGCTTATAAATCAATTAAAACATTATTTTATAAATGTTTCTGTGACTGAGATATAAACCATTTAAGCTTATAAAATCAAACTGTTTTATAATGCTTATTTAGTAATACACTGTGGCATTTTTAGCACTGTTATAAAAACATATTAAAATTATTTTGTAACTGTTCCCTATTAGCTTACAAAATAATTATGTTAGAGAATTGTTTGAGACAATTTTGCCTTTTTGAGAGTAAACTTTAATGTCTAAATCCGTTATATAATTATCATTTAGTAGTACAATTTGCTGCAATATGGAAAAGGTTATAAAGTCGTTATAAAACAAAATAGTTTATTTAACCATAAAATGGTAATTTTATTAATATTTTCCTTCCCAATTTGCTTTTGTCTCGGCGCCACTATAGACATGATGCCACTTTTTAGACATGATATTATATACCATGGCGTCGTTATCAGTTTTGAGAATTATTTTTATAAGGTTGGGAAGTAAGATGGTAATCCGCTCAATTCTGTATCTTTAAATATGCCATTACAGATAAAGGAAGCAATAGCTGTTCTCTAAAATTTACCACACTTTCGGTAACACATGTTACTTTCTAAAGATATGCCTTAATTTCCAAAACAAAAGAGTATCTTGACATTCACCACATGAGCTTTTGTTACCTACATATATATAGGCTCTAAATTTTATAAGGTATAAATGTATGAAATATATATATATATAATGAAAAAATATCGGAAAGTAATAAATACAGAGTGATTTCTTTAAAGCAATTTTAAAGTCGCATTTTATGATTAAAGAAAACTCTTCATAGTGTTTGAAAGTGTTCAAAATACCTAATTTTTCTTTACTTAAGACTTGAGATGGTTCGTAAATTTTCTTGAACTTTCTTTCTAAATTATTTAAAAATAAAAACAGATGGCTCAGCTTGTTCACAAGATCCACCCTTTAAATTAATTGTAGTTAAAATATACTATATAATAGTATATTTTATAATGGACACATATACCCTAGCTAATAATATAACTAACTAATGACAGTTTTTCTATTGCGATTCCAGGCAACTCTCGTACGTGATGGACCCGGAGCCTGATGGCTCTCCAAGAAAAAACGTCACCTCCATTCCGTACCCCACCGTCGTCAGCACGACGACCCCCGACCCCAGAGAGTACTACAAGACGTACGACGTTATGACGGGGGTACGCATAGCTGCCACTCTAGGCAGCTTCTTCGGCCTAATGGTACTTTTGGTGCTGTACAAATCAAAATCAAAGACTGAGAAAGCGATGGAAGACCCGAATTTCACGGCTGCGGCAGTGGCGGAGGTCTGTGGGTCATAAAATTGTTTCATTGTATAGTTTTAGGATATATACAGATCTGCCATATTGGAGTCAAATTCACTAGTACAATTTTCTTATATAATTTACCTATTATTTAATGAGAGTGTAATGATAACCCACTTATTTTACTTCAAATTTCAAAAATACTAATATAGTATATTAGACACACTATTCGTACTATAGTAGAAAACACTATTTTGTTGTCTCCAACTAAACTGTTTTCTAAATTTATTGTTAAAACGTTTTTGCAACAAAATTATAAAATCGCTTGTAAATCAATTAAAACATTATTTTATAAATGTTTCTGTGACAGAGATATAAAACATTTAAGCTTATAAAATCAAACTGTTTTATAATGCTTATTTAGTAATACACTGTGGCATTTTTAGCACTGTTATAAAAACATATTAAAATTATTTTGTAACTGTTCCCTATTAGCTTACAAAATAATGATAACCCACTTATTTTACTTCAAAAGCTAAAATAAGTGGCTTTATATACTACAATCATATACATTTCTGGAAGATATAAAACCACCAAAAATGTTATGCTATTTGTTTGACTGTAATGTTACTAGATAATAATTTTGTACCTCTTCCTAGGTTGAGGAGGAGGAAAGGCAGCTACAGCTAGCTTTAGAAGCCACTGCCTATCACCAGTTGAATCCGAGAAGGACGCGACGCTCTCTGGACACCTCCAGCATGCCTTTGGGGTGGAGTAGAGCGTCGACGAGATTTTCGTCGGTCGGGGGTTACAGTAGTCTCCTGGAGCCGCCGACTAGACCACACTCGAGACTGCCGAGCTTTGTCGATGAGGATTCTCTTCCAGAAGATACAGGGTCTCTTTATGAAGATGTTTACTATAATAGGTAGGTAGAAGAAGTAGGTACCAGAAGAACGAATAAAATTAGAGGTTCCCAAACTGGTTGACGTTTTAACCAGAAAGTTTTATATTCTGCTTTAGTTAAAAGGAATAGAATAAACGTAATTTGTTATGCGATAAATAATAATTTTGTCAAAACATTTGAGTTAATTATTAAATTAACTATTAAGTTGTTAAAGTTAATTAAAAAAAATCATACCAGGGAATAAATAATTGAGGTTTACGCTCTTGCATTTCCATATGCAACCTTTTGGCCGCTAACGGTGAGGTCATACGTATTTATAATTAGGAGTCTTTAGTGCGTTAGGGTTATAACCTTATAATAAATTTAGAACTCATGCTTATAGTTGCATATATTTTGAGGCAGTTTAAACAATATAGGTATGAACATCACTTTTCAAAGATGTAAACTAAAATTTTCGTTATTAATAACTGTATTTTCAAGTGAATCAAATGTTTATATCAATCTATAAATAAACTCATAAAAGCTTTCGTTGACTAAAATAAAATTTGAATAAAAAATTATTTTCAAACACTTTGTTAGTATGAAACTTCGTCTACCTCTTAAAAACATGTTTTTTAGACGACACCCCTTTTGTATTTAGTTCCAAGTTAGTATACAAGAGATCACTAAAGTTCAATCCTTGTTGCCTTGTATGCAGATATTACTATTTGAGTTGTATAGCTTTCAATTTTAATCATGTACAATGGAGATTGTTGATAAAACGTATGCTTGTATGATTTGTATTACGTTTTCATGTAATCTCTTTGTGACCACGCAGTAATAATGTGCTAATAAAATGATTTTCCGGGAGGGACAGAGCATGTCCATCAGTCCGTAATGTGGAAAGGTCAAAGTTAAAACGCACTCGTCCTCATGTATTAGTTCCTGCTATACGTGAGTTTTAATAATATTACATTAGGTATGCACATGAAAATGTCCAAAATCAAATTGACTTGGAGTTGTGTTTAAATTATTTGTCAATTAGTCAGTATCATAATTATATTATAATGGTTATAATGAGTAGTTATAGTACATGGGATATTTTCCCGTCCATACTCGAATAGATAATGATTAAATGAGTATTTTAAATGTATTTAGTATGAACAAATATAAGAAAAATTATATAAAATGTATAGACAATATGAACGTAAATAGTTTTTCCGCTATTTCGTGTTATATAAAGATTCTGCTGAAAAATTTAACAAAACAAAAATGATTGTGTCAAAGTCCGTCATGAGAAGCCAAACCCACTTGGCTAGACGAAATTTGCAGCAGAGAGTATTGTAGTACCTAGAGTACGTATTTAGTGGTTTTTTAGTTCTTGGTATACAGGGTGCTTCAAATTGGATGCAATATATGGGGATCTCGGAAACGGTAAGAGATACGAAGTCGTTTAAATGGAGGCAAAGTTGCGTATTCAGGGGGGCAACATAATGGTGAAAAGAGATCAAGGCTAACTTGATTAGTTTTCGAAATATTTTGAAGAAACCGAAAATTTCGATTTTCGTTTTTGTTTTTTTGCGGGCCTATTTGATGAGGTATTCAAAAATAAAGAGCCCTTTTCTATAGCAACTTTTTGCCTTTTTTCAAATGCTGTTAGTTAATTTTCCGAAAAACGTTTCGTTTTCCGGATATCAACATCAACTTAATTTTTTTAAATACGGACCTGGAATTTTTTTTCAATTTTTTGGAATCATTTTTGTAACTTGATAGAATGCCACCATAAAAGGAACCAGATTTAAACGTTTTGTCTAAGAAAAATCCATCATTAATAATTTCCCGTGGTCCTCTTAGATTTAGTTTTATCTAGGCAAACGTTTCTATGACAAATACATTTCAATGTTGTGTCAAGCATTATCGGTACTTAAAAATGGCTTTCAGCAATCTAGAATTTTTTAATTTTATTTAAATTTCCTCATAATTCAGGAATTGTGCGCAACTACCTACTTAAATGAAACATTTCCAAACAGATGGATTGGAAATCATGGTGCTGTAGAATGGCCAGCAAGAGGTCCTGATTTATCCCCACTAGATTATTTCTTGGGGACGAACTAAAAATGTTTTATATAAGAATCAATATAATACCATTGAGGATTTGAGAAATGCCATTATTCGTGTTCTGAATGCAATACCTTCAAGGGAAATCGAAAGATCTATTCAAAACTTAAAAAGACGAATACGCCTCTGCATGAATAATGACGGAGGATTATTTCAACATCTGCTTTAGGGTTTTTATAGTTTTAACATATTTTGTTGTTTTATTCATTGTTTATTCAAGTATATCAAAGTTTATAGTTGTTAATTCGTTGTTTTATTATTAGGTTTTGTTTATTTATCGTAAATAAAAATGAAAACTCAAAAATATTCAATATCTAGAATTAACAAAAGTCGAAACAAAAATACTGATGATGGATTTTTCTTAGACAAAACGTTTAAATCTGGTTCCTTTTATGGTGCCATTCTATCAAGTTACAAAAATGCTTCCAAAAAATTGAAAAAAAATTCCAGGTCCGTATTTAAAAAAATTAAGTTGATGTTGGTTTCCGGGAAACGAAACGTTTTTCGGAAAATTTACTAACACCATTCAACAAAAGGCAAAAAGTTGCTATAGAAAAGTGCTCTTTATTTTTGAATACCTCATCAAATAGGCCCGCAAAAAAACAAAAACGAAAATCGAAACTTTCGGTTTTTTCAAAATATTTCGAAAACTAATCAAGTTAGCCTTGATCTCTTTTCACCATTATGTTGCCCCCCTGAATACGCAACTTTGCCTCTATTTAACCGACTTCGTATCTCTTACCGTTTCCGAGATCCCCATGTATTGCATCGAATTTGAAGCACCCTGTACACAAAGATGTATCTATGTGTATACCAAGTTTGGAATAGACAAGTGGAACTAACTGGATGTTTTGAGCAAAAAGAACAATATTTGAACTACGACTTATAGTTATGCTATCAAAAGTTTTTTAATTGACTATGTGAAGCTCCCTTTTGGTTACTCTGTAATCTATTTTCTTAACCATTTTGAAGACGTCAGTGTTTATAGTATTAAGTATATTGAATTTATGTATTATGGCTTATCTACCTACAAAAAATTAACCAGTTTATCATGAAAACCTATTTTTCAGCCACTTAAACGTACCGAGACGGTCCAGCAACATCACTTGCTCATCCTCGGGAAGCTCCTACCTGGAGCGGCGCGACTCGGCGGTCGCACTAGGTCTTCCGGCCCTACCAGCGCACAAATGCAAGTCTTCGAGACGCCCATCGTCGCCGCTGCCCGAGATATACGACTTTTACTACCCCATCGACATCAGAGTCACGCAGCCCACACCAGGGGGCTCTCCATGCGGCAGTGACCGCGCCCTCTACGACCGCGTCTTGGATCCGCCGAATCTGAAGCCGAGACTGGCTCCCCTAGCTTCCATAAGCAGCTGCAACAGCTCCTTGGGCACCGACTACCCCGACTTCGAGGCGCAGTCGTTCGCCAGCGACTCCGTGTTCCAGGACGAAGAAGAGGAAGACACCGACAACGAGATAGAGGAGTTCTCTACCGACAGTGACGTGAATAGTGACGAAGGAGCCTGCTACGGCGGACGGCACAGACTGAGTGCTTCGTTAGACACAAGCATCACTCTTATCAGTGACAGGCCTCCCTGTGACCTACCAGGGTCCTCAAAGTCGTCCTCTACGTTGGTGGGAAGCCAGGAGAAGGAACTGTCTCAGCTGACATTGACTGAGAGTGTTCGTAGGCTACCTGCTTCCAGCGAAAGACTGGATGACAGGAACAGCTGGGCCCAAGAGACACTGTTCTAAACGATGCTAGGGTGAGGGTAGCTGGCAAAATTTTCTACATTTAGTGATGCCGCGAGGTATTTAGCGACGCGACGGGAAATTGACTCCAAGGAACGGGGCAAGAGTGAAAACCCTTTTGCCTTTTATAATCGAGATGATACGAACAACAGTATCTACCAGAAGAGAAATTCTCGTCTCCTAAAACTGAATAATTGAGTCATTTTATCTTCTTATCTTGATTTTCATCCTATCAGATTAGTTGATTTTGTTCTTTTGCCATTTTCTGTGAAGTTGAATAACAAAACCATAACTTCAGTTTTGGGAAATTCGAGATTTCTAGCGCGAGAACCGAGACGAATCGAGAAGTTGTGCGTTTGAGACGGATAGGATATTCCTTTTCGTCTCGATTTTGCGAGGTCTGATGACATCACTAGTCATTTTACCTAAAAAAAAATTCTCATTAATTTCAAGCCTCCAGGGTCAATATTGATTCAGGATGACTTTTCACAGCAATGTGAAAATATGTGGAAAAAGTTGTTTGTAACGAAACGTACGAATGCAATTTGTTTTGGTGTTTCTAAAGTTACAAATTCAAGTCATTAAAGGGCATAAGAAATTAGTGTAATTATCATATCAGTATTCTGTTCTATACCAGTATTCAAACAGGTCTGTTTACATTATCTGTTTATAAGTATTTGTACTTTATAAATGAAGGAACTACTCAAGGTATGTTTACTGAACATACATGTAATCATTTAATTAACAACAAGTAACAGCAGTTCCTTCAATTTTCATAGATCGAAGATCGAACTCTAAGTACCCTACTACCAAACTGAAAACTATGTTTTTGTTAGATTAAATGCTTGCTTTCTTTAGTTAAGAAGTTAATATCGAAATACACGTTATTCAATTATCTATATTACAAATTAGTATTACAGAAATATATTTGTGTACATTTTTTATTTCGAATTTTTTTCGAAATCTACTCATTTAAATATGCATACTTTTCAGACAGGGTATTCAGTCTGTTAGTTATAAATTCATATAATTACATAGGATTAAAACTAAGTAGTCTAAATTTGAAAGAACAATATCATCACATCAATAATTGTAATAATAATTTTGACTTTTCAAAGCTTGTTTCATATTATCACATGTGAAGTCTTTGTATTCCTTTTGTTGATAAGTATTTGAATTTTATAGAAACAATTTCCTAAACGATAAATTTGATCTCCCATTAAGTATTTACATGGTGTTGGCCTATGCGCATAGCACGGGTCTCTTCCAATAGCTCTCGACTAGCGGCAGGCACAATGGGTCGAAAGACCTGAGTGCTGCGGGTAACCGCGCCGACTTCCAACTACAACAACAAGTATTTACATTACAGTTTTGAGAAATAACATAGTTCAGTATTGCAATACGATTGTTATTAATGTTTTTGTTTTTTAATGTGCATTGAAAACATTACTAGGATATTATGCCGGAGTAATTTAATGTTGGTCGGGACGTTTGCTCGCAGAGGAGTAGTTTTAAACTTTTCCTTTAAATTATAGTTATATATTCACGTATGTCTGGGTTCTGTTAAAATTCACACTGCTAGCTTTGCAGAGGAGTGACAATGATATCGATACAGGCAAATATGAAGTTACAGGGAACCATTCTATCTTTTAACATTATAAGAAAAATACGACAATCAAAGTATTTGTTTTATCAACATTTTTGTTTCTGATGCAGATCATCTGCCAAGAATCTACTGAATAATTCAAAGTTATAGAAATAAGGATAAATTCACCGAAGAAGTTTTAATTTTATCAATGTATTGGACTGACACGCGACTGTTTGAATCGAATTTTAAATAATAATGCCTTTTAGCAATCAGTTGAAGGCGGAAAATTCAATTACCGGAAGTAAAATATTTTGCCAGGTACTCTTATTCCAATAAATGTCTGTTATTAATGTATATTGTTACAAATAAGCCATTTCAATATCATCTATACTTTAAGGAAGGCTACACTTCAAGGTAATGTGAAATGTGAAACAAGAAATACGAACAATTTTTTTATCAGGTACATTGAATGACGCTGAATAATTATTATTTTTTTATTAGAGTATTTTGTGGATGATATTTTCTTGGTGGGTGTAGCTTATCTTAGGTCCATTAAATGTTTTCTATGTCTCTATAAATATCTATCTTGTTTAGAATCACCATTTTTTAATTATTAATGCATATTTATCAATATGTATCAAAATATAACAATCATCAAACAATAAAATAAGGGATCAAAATTTTCCCATCAAAACTTTAATGTAAATACTGACTGTTTCGTATAAAACTGTATATAAATCTTCTTATCTTTGTCAATTTTTAACCATGTACATTAGAAAACTGAAATTTGTCAGAATTTTATGTAATTATTGTCACACATGTTATTATTTCTTTTATTTTTAGAATATATCTTAATAATATTTACTTTATTATAACATAACGTTTTTCAATAGTTATGATTTTTTTCAGTACTGAAAATTTCAATCTATATACCATGTGTAAATTTTTGTATTTATTTATTATATTTTCTGACATTTATTTACCCCTTTACTAAATATAGTACAATTACCCATAAGTGGTAGGTGTTAAATCTTGACTTGGACCAGGGGGGAAGATATATACTTTTATGGGAAGCAATCGCTTAAAATGAACTAAATTTGTGAAGAAGTATGTTTTTAGAGGCGGAAGACGTTCAGCAAGAACCTTGTGTATCCTCCATCGTATTACACATATCATTACTTTTATTAAAAATAAAAGGTACAATTATTGTTTAAGAGGTGAATTTATTCCAGAAAAAAATTAGAATTACTATTACAGTTCCTTATAGCATACAATTACGATTTCTATATCTTATTATGGCATGTATTTATTTAAACACAATTTTAGGAAGATAAATAATAATAATAATAGAACTTAAATTCGTTTGTTACTTAATAAGTAGTAACAGAATATACAGGGTGTTCAAAAGTAAAAACTTATAAAACATGTTTCCTAAGAACTTATCGTTTTTAAGAGATGGAGAAAATTATTGTCACGATTTTGTAAGTAGTTTGTCAGAATACCTACTCCTATTTTGTCGACATTACACTTTTTTGACGAAGTAATATCAATTTTTGTTTTTTATTTACATTTTGTATAAAAATATAAAACTCTTTCTTAAAGTATTTTTAAGGAAATTAATTTGCAGAAATGTGTGGTTCTGACTCATAGGAGACATTAAGTTCGGATATGCAGGTTTTACAAGACTTAACACTGGTAAATAACTTAAAGAATTATCATTTTATGGTCAGCAGCTCTAGTGCTTTTGGAAAGTAACTGCAGATAATATTTTGCTCAAAATTAAATTTCCTATTCAGGGTGTTCACAGCCAATCAGTGTCAGGTTGTAAACGCGTCATGTTCAGCGTCATGGTGGTATGATGAATTTTTTTAAAGTTATAGAGAATGATATGATTCCGTAATGTTGGTAAAGTAAAGTAAAATACCACAAGATGTTTATGAACTACTATGTTCGTAAAATTTTACTCTATATGGTAGATTGAAAAATGTTACAATTACGTTTAAAAGTCTACGAACTGATGGACTGTATAAAATTTCTGTATTTCTGATGGGGTACTTCTGCACCGCAGATACTCCACCTTGTCTCGCCATATAATGGTAATGTTATTAGTTATTTTTTAAAGAAAAGTCTCTTCTGTAATAGCCTTCATTTGTTCTTACAGTAAACCAGATATCTCCTACCTGTCAGTGTGATATTCTAAAAAATTGGTACAGTTAATTCTAATCTTCTGATGATACACTTCCTTTACAGTGTATGGTCTTGCAGAAGGCTAAATACATATAGGCCATATATAGGAACCATAGGGCCTGCAAAAGGAACGGATCATCTTAAGAAGGGTATAAAATATTCCATTTATTGCCACAAATAGTTGTTGACAGCAAAGAGAACGAACCCGGGCCTTTAAATCAGTAACGGAAAACGTTATATAATTTACCGAAACATCTCCCATTTGACATTTTAGTAGATATATGTGGTATTACAGCCACAAATCGAGGGATAACATTACACTAGACAGGTAGACATACCAACAAATATTTATACAAAGGAAGTTGGTTGTATATCGATTAATCTAAATACCTAAAACCATGTGATTATATGATAATCTGTAAATAATTGATAAAATGTATTTTTAACGATTCATCACAAATATATTTTCTTCATTCTACATCTGTCTCACCTAAATGTGATAAGTTTAGTAATTTTATGAGACATAATTTTTATATCAAAACAGTCGACTCTGTTAGATCTAGACCATTGTCGAAATAGGCATATAAATATAAATCAAAAATACTAAAGATGTTATTTTGTTATAGATTTTCTATAAACTGTTGTAGGTTTCTAATTGTATCAATCGTTCAGTTTACGAAATAATATTACTAGGTGTAGGGAGTTTTGTATTCAGGACAGTTTCAGGTTGTTTCATGTTAAATGGTATAAACAGTAGATTACTCTGTGTATAATATGTATTGTACAGAAAAGGTTGTATTGAACAAATTATGTTGTTACAGTTCTTTTATCGTTGTGGTAAATATGCAATAAATGTACTAAATTGTTATCAGGTGTTTTATTTATTTTTAAAAATAAAATATCGGGTACAAACGAGTGTTTGAGATGACCTGAGAAAATTGGCAGAGCAGTCAGAGCATCAATTGAAATTTTAAACAGATAATCTCAAATTTTAGAATTTTTTCTTGCGCGTAGATAATTTTTGATACGAACCAGAAAATGTCGCAATCTTTGGAAATCTTATCTTCATCTGATAGCTCAGGCGAAGAGTTCGCATATGTTTGTGCCTACAATAATAATTATTATTGCAAGGAAACAAAACACAATAAAAAAATATATTAAAAATCAAAGCCAGAATTAAGCAAAGTGGCCGGAAAAAGAGTAGATCTATGTTGTCACATTTATTTCTAAAGTATTCTTATTTAAAACAGGAAACGTATTAATTACCTTATTTACCCATTTTTTTACTTGTCTTTAACGTCCCTTATCCCTATTGTACTTTATTAAAGCAAACACAATGTTTAATTTGTGTTTTACTTAATAATATCAACGAATTTCCGAATACGTGGCAATTGTGAAAGTCGTAAAGTCGACGACAAGCTGTTCATCCTTATTTAACATACATATTCTTGCATTTACGCTTTCTTTTCTCTAGCATCAACGACGTTGATTGGTCGAATCAGGAACCAACAAGCGACTGCGCTCGAGGTAGTAGGGAAACAGTGGCGTGGGTTATTTCGCGCGCGTTTCTTAACGGTAAAATATTGTGGTAAAATTATCAGTATATTTATTCTTTGTGTCAGTGTTTATACTTATTTGTGTTAGTTAAAAAAGTGGAAGTGCATATACTAGAAGTATTCTATAGAATAGTATACGAGTATATATTAACTGAAATATGCCCAATGGTAAAACAGAATACGGACGCCCATGCATCACCGCATTTTACCAGATCGGCGAGGTCATTCCATTTTGCTTAATTCTGGCTTTGACTTTAGTGTGGTGAAAAACTCAAAATCTAATGTATAAAATCTTTATTCAAAAAATATAAAAATGTTAATCAATACTCAACAAAGTGACAATGAAAAGGAACCTGCGTTTAAGATTAATAAAAGCTAAAAAATACATATAAAAAATCATAAACCTCTGAAACGTAAACTAGGTATATATATATTAACAATTATTGGCAAGCGAGTCACTGTTTCATATTAATTTAAAAAAAATATAGTAACACACCGTGTAGGTCAGTTATTTCTCATAATGTCACAAGTAACGAGTTGAGTATCCTGGGATGTAGACAGAAATAAATATAATTTAAATAACCAGTGAAATGTACCGCTAAAAAGATTATTGTTAGAATGAACAGATAATATTCTCCAACTTATCCTGAATGAAAGTTTCTGCGGTCGTCATGAGGATGGCAGGACAAAACGCAGTCGAGTCGAAATCGTATCTTCGGCAGGTGTTTAATAGTGTTCGGCATATGGGGAGTGTCTAATTCCGAAGCTGTGTGCTGGTGGGATATCTATAACAACCTGAAAATCACCATATAATTCATTAATAATTCTTAATACATGGTCTGTCTTCTTAATTATAATATCGCTATCCCTTAATTTCCCAAGTTAGAGACGAATTTGGGAAAGGGAGAGGCATATTATTATTTTACGGAAAACGACTCCCATGTTAAAAGTCGTCGTCAAATGGGTGGGAAGATTAAAAACCTGGCGTGTACACTAGCTCCTACTTACCTAAAGTACAAACATCTTATCAAGTTGTTTGTACTTTTCAGAATACTTTTTTAACATGGGTTGTGGGCCTTTCGTCCAGTTCGGACAATTGTCGTTTATTTTTTTTTATTTTTTCCTACATGGATCAGAAAAATATACAACGTTTCAGTCTTATTCCAGTAATCTTTCAATGAATGTATTGCTATTTATGTATTGGTATTTTAATTTTCGTAGGTTTACAAGACTAGGTTTGAAAAGTTTTTATTTGTATGATATACAGTAAGGTAAATGGAGGATACATTCTTGATACCTTTTTCTGACGCAAATATTCTGTTCCAAATAAAAAATTTCGCGAGTTATAAGAAAAGTTTGAATGTGCAAATCTACGTACAAGCAGCGTGATGATGAGAAACAGTCAAATAGAGCCAATATGTTTATTACTACACTAAAATTATATAAAAACATCTAATCCCTTCCTATTTTTCTTACAGACCAAAAGCTGAGTTGTAGTGGAGGTGCATAACTAATTTTATTATGCGTGCTAGTGATTTCAACATTTATTTGAAACTGAATATTGTGCTTTGCGATCGTCATGTGCTAAAATAATTTCGCAAACCTTTACTTTTTATTCCAACCACGTGTACAGCTGTAATATTAGCGCTTTTTACTTCGTCTTAAATATTCGTTAAAATAAAAGAGAGGTCTTTTCTCTTCTTAGAAATGGACTTATGGAACCCAAATAAGGAGAGTGCTTGATTCCGAATGAATGGCTTGGGGCATGCCTCAAATGACTTTTAACCTAAAGAAATCATGTTAGGTATATCGTATTGTACTGAGCTGGTAATGAATCAAAATATTGAATAATATGATATTCCTTATTACCAAAATGTGTAAGTTTCACTGGGCAGAAGGTTTTTCTGATGAAAGTTGACCTGCTAATAACATTAATCAGGACGCGCATACATCATTCGTTATTCGTGATTATGGTAATTTACGCAGCTGCATACGAATTACTGTAAATTTTAAACCAATGAATAAAATAATATCTCATAATATTAAAATTGCATCACTATCTTAACAGCCTTAACGTGCAAGGTGACATTAACATGACATTAATCTTATTTTGAACTATCATAATTTTCTTTGGTTTATAATAAAGCAGTGCTCAGAAGAAATTTTAAATAAATTTTCTCTGAGGGAATCTTATTTTGAACTATCATAATTTTCTTTGGTTTATAATAAAGCAGCGCTCAGAGGAAATTTTAAATAAATTCCCTAACATCGCAGCTTCACTAAAATGAGAAAAGTATTATTTATATTTGCCCGACTTTTAGTTCTACTAAATGAAAGCGAATAAATGCCAAGAGTTGATTTAAACTCAAAAAACCTAGCTCCTAATAGTAGTCCGGTAATGAGGAAATGACATTACGGTACTGTAATCTTCTATTTATCCTTGTTTTTTTTATCGGTCGAAAATCACTGCAGGATAAGTAAATTTACTGGACAGTATGAAATAAACTACATTTCATTCGCGGAGTGTCACGAATTGCTTAAAGAAATTCTATATTGCTTGCCCAATATCAATATGCCACGGCAAAACTTCTAAGTATCACTGGTGCTTCACCAAATCACTAAATATTGATGCTAACAAGAAGTATACGAGGAGTTGCATTAGCTAGGTACTCACCTTTTCAGGAGAGTAAACTCCTGGTCCAGGAATCTTATCATCTCTAGGGACATTCACCCTTCCACTGATAGTGTAAGCCGGAGAATGAGTTTTATAGTGTTCAGGATCTACGTTGTTGTATTGTCCAGGAGCGGGATTCTTCACACGCTCGTCCACAGGGTCCTTAGTCCTTCCAGATATGGTGTATGCTGGTGCAGCTTTGTCTCCCACGGCAGATGGAATATGGTAAACGTTTGGTGCTGGGAAATAACGGGATTGTGAAGATTTCTTAAAGACTAAGTAAATCTTTAGTTTACCAACACCAGAAGAGAAAAGTTAGTCGATATTTGTACACTGAACAGGTTAAAGAAGGGGTAAATATACTAATATCCACTCACAGTAGAATACTCAAGTGAGAAATTCAGCATTACCCAAAATATTTTTTTTTTCAGGAGTTCCAATTAAGGCTAAGCGAAGTGTAACATTAATATATTTTACAATTATTCAGTTGCTGCGCCCATATTAGTAATATACAAATTGGGATATATTCGTTCTGGATTTCTAAACCTATTACAACAAATGTTTGGGATTTAAGGTATTAATAGTATTGATTGTTCATGTTCGCCGCTCTTTTTTCTGAATATTCAAACAAATCTGAAGGTACACTGCTTATTTGAATTTTTTTAGCTATGCTTTGATGTAAAAAAATTGTATGGAGAAGAAAGTATCATAATCGTACCTCAATTTTATCTTGTAGATATAGAAAGCAGTCTGCATTTTAAAAATTCTATGCACATACAATCTAGAGAATGTCACGCGCCACAAAACGTTTTTGAAGGATGATGAAACACCTAGGTGTATTTTTGTTGTCATTGATTAATTAAAATATTGTATTTTGACCATGTGTCTGCAAAAAACTTAATTGAAAATATTATGTCGGCCAATGCGTTGGCAGAATATCCTACACAAACACAATAACTGGTGGGACACATTAAAGTCATACACTTTCAAAATTTGGCCATGCCAACCTTCTTTTCATGTTTAATTGATGAGATAATGTGGTAAAGCTTGTCTGAATAACATATTATAGCGGTTGCACATTTAAAACAATGACAATATTAGAATTGAAAGCAATTATTAGTTATCCCAATGCCATTGAATTTGTTAAAGTTTCTTTGGAAAGGTATAGATTGTACATGGTACAGAAAATTTAAAAAAGTGATTAAAAGGAAGACTTTAGGGAACTATAAAACCTTGTCTACATCTTACATTATTAGTCACATCACGCAAACAGTTAAAAATAGGTTACCCTTGGCCTGTCAAAGAATTGAATCAGGTACCAACATTTATGAATATAAAGCATTAAATTGTTAATAAATAAAGTGTAAAGGAACCAACCAGGGGTGTCCAAAGGTTTCTCCGCTTCTACTTTATTTCCAAAGCTGTACTTCGGAGAATTTTCATGCAAAACCTTGTCAGAAGTTGGTACATTGTATTCGTTTGGTGCTAGAGGATACAAAATTGATGTGAGGTTTGATGTGCGTTACAGTAAAAGTAACAGTTAGTAATTGACTAAAGGCCTGTATCCATTTGTATCAAATGCCCCGTAACGCAACACCGAACATGACTTTACGCGTGGCGACTAGTTGGGACGCGTATGTATCTTTGCCTGTTGGGTTCGAGATTTATTTGTCTGTTGTCTGACAGTTAGTTCCCCGTAGTTAGTCGTTGTCGTTAGTCTGTCGAAGAACTAACATTTATTTCACGTTTTATGATTATGGAGTTGAAATCATAAATTAAGGAGTTGATTATAAATTTAATAGAAACTTATCATGTGAAAACTATAATTTGGGATCCTGAAGATCCCGATCATTGCCACAAAATAAAGAAATAAATCTTCTTACTTTCATATAGTTTCGAGACCTACCATCGCGGAGATTTCCGTTTTTTATTTTTCAAAATCTGGTGGTGACTGAAAACATATGAAGCTGCTGCTAGCTGTAATTGCAGATCTGCATTCATTGCTGAAGTCAGATTCAAACTGAGGGCGGCGTTGTGTCTTAACCTCGTTCGCGGTTACGTTACGGGATGATTGAATGGCATCTTCTTGCAACGAGCCGAACATGTTACGGTGTTACGTTACGGGTCATTTGTTACAAATGGATACGGGCCTTAGATGTGTACATTTTTACTGTAACATATGTAAAAAAAGCATTCCAGTTTAAGAAGTCAGTAATTGAAAATAACAATGTGTGCACTTATTAGTAGAAGGCTATATACATACTGTATAATACAATTTGAAAATTTATTGAAATATCTTTTAAATTCAGGAAGATTCAGGCAATATATTCATTAATAAATATAGCTTTAGATAGCATATGTAATATGTAATCAATACTTGTCATACTAAATGATTTATAGACAATACAAACTAACGTTTAGACAAGATATATAGGTATAAAGATATAAAGGAAATACACCTACCCGATTATAAATATAATAGTACAAAATGAGATTTCTCCTTTTGTAGATTCATGTTTTTATTTTCAGTATGCAAATTAAAACAATTTGGGTTACAATATGAAGAAAAACAAGTTCTTTCGATTGCAGTTGTAAAAAAGAGAGCTGCTACTAAAAAAATAATTTGACGCTTTTGACGCCTGTGATGTACGCCGTTGCAATGTTGATTTTAACTGATCAAAATTTGAAAAATTAAAAACAAAATCGAGAGTTCTGAGTGATTTTACAAAAAAATATTTACATGGATATTCATTGTATCAATTTTTCCACAATATAGGATAATGTATAATGCGTAAATGCAAATAAATTCTAGGCGTAAATCCAAATAGCTTAGAAATACTAAAATATTTGGAACTCGTAAAATAAAATTTAAAAATTACCGAAAGTGATCGGTCATCTACCATTTCATACAATGAATTGTTTCAATATTTCTCTTCATTTACGCACTATAACAAAAATTTATAATTACATACTACCTACAGCTCTCGGATTCTGAGTTCTGAGAGAGATAGAGCAATACGATATGCTCAAGTTAGAGAAAGAAGCACGTATTGTGTTCGATATGCTTTCAGATTCAGAATCCAGTCCCTTTCATATTCGTAAATCATAAGTACTATCGTTGACTGAGTCAATTAAGTCAGTACTACAATCCAATTGATTTTACAGCCCTTTTCTTAATCTTTCGTAGTTTTCCTATAAATGATTACAGGACAAAGCAGGAAGATGGAATAATGTTTTTACAGTTAACTTTTAATAGAAATCTGTTGAATTGAAGAAAATGTTTAAACTTTAAGCTTTATACTAAAATGAAATAAGAGTAAGACAAAAAGATATATAAAAAAAGACTGAGTAAGGTATTGATTATTTGTCTTAACCTCCAAGTCACAGTCTAAATATAATTTAAACTGTGTCCTAGTTGTAGGTATTATAAATTAGAAAATAGTAGTAAAGACAAAAGTGCAGTATAGAATAAAAACTAATACTTTTTCACAAGCTTCAACTTCATGTTAAAATGGAAGAAAGAAACATGACAGAAACTCAAAAGAAAAAGAGAGAAAAAATAAAATATATCCCTGGATATATTCGTGTACATTTTTTTGCAGCTGGGGTACATTGTACACAATGGGTGCTTAAATCCAAACATTGAAATAGAAAATATAAAGCAAGAATGTTTCAAAATAAGCAAAAATATTCCTTTTTCAAAAGTTTCAATTGTATGCAAAGATGAAAGAAGAGTATAACAAAAAAAAACAAAAACTAACCCGGGGTGTCTGAAGGCTTTTGGTGGTTTGTCTTAAACCCAAAGCTGTATTTTGGAGACTGTTCATGTAAAGCATTATCCGACTGTGGTACATTGTATTCGTTGGGTGCTAAAATCAGAATAAACAAAATAGAAGAAGCAGCAAAATGAAGAGTGTAGCAAAATAAAATAAAAACTAACCCGGTGTATCCGAAGGCTTAACTATAGGTGTCCTGCGTCCAAAGGAATATCGATGGCTGCCAGAGCGCCGCAATGGTTTATAAGCGTTAGGAGCTGTGTTAACATTATTAATTTTACTTAACACCACTGTTAATCTACTAAAATTAGTTTATTTATTACCTATTATGTTATTATTTTTGTATAGTTATTGCCCACCGAACTAAAATATTCATTTACATCTTACACCTCAAGAAAAAAAACCTCAAACGTCACGACTGCCAAAATTCTTTATTTATGTTACTGATTTTGGGGTTTTATCAGAATCATACATAAACTAATGGCTGGTTTATGCACAACCTATGAATTAAGAACCATATAGGTACTATTTCTTCAATTTTGACGCTTGAAGAAAAAATAGTAGTCACTTGGAGTACAAAGCTCTTTGTGTTTCGCCCAGTTTACACAGCCTCGATTTAACCCCTCGGCTGTGTACGCTTCCGGGCTCAATAATGTTCACCTTCTACTCTTAGTAACATAATATGCTATTTTTGTTTGACCCAAGGAAGCCATTCTTTGTCACGTGTTCTGGAATGCTTAATTAAGAGACCTGCGCAGATTCTTCTGTCAATTCTGTCAGTGAAGGTGGGAGTTTGTCAAGTACACTTATCAATAATTCGTCTTCAATTTCCATATATTTTTCTTTCACCATAAGGCAATTTGTTTTAATAGAACAGTGACTTTTTAGTGACAGTGACATTAACGACGTAATTTTCACGGACATTACCTTTACGCTTGCGCAGATAATGATTGTCATGACCTAAGACTTGAAAAGTTGAACTTTTTAAGTTAAGTCGTTGTGACGTTAGGTTCCTAAGTGCTGCGTAAACGTACACAGGAAAGTCTTTGTTTTAACTGTCTAAATTTTTTAATTTGTAAGTGATAAGTCGTGCATAAATTAACCATAATATTTAAAAGTAGGTATACATCTACAGTAAAGTCGCCGTTTCCTCTGGAATTTTAGCGAAAGCCGATCTAAATCTAAATCATTTATTAGGAATGTTATAATTCTATGTATATTAATTTTTAAATGACAAATATTTTAATATTATGGGTATAATGGGTCTTGTAGATGAATATTTTAGGTAATCAGTTTATTTATATCCGGTTAATATTAGATAAATAATATAAAACTATAAAGTTAATTATTATTGTCAATTTTTTTGGAATATTCTAATAGAAACGTGATAGATTTTTATTTTACAAGTAATGTTTATGCCAAACTTCATAGGTTTAGTAGATGACCCGGTTGTAGTATAAAACAAAATGACGGGTATTGACAAAAAAATAATAAAATAGCAATTTAATCAGGTGAGAATGTCAGATCAGCATTTCAATTGAAAGTGGATTATTTTGAAAGATTTACAGACCAACTATGCTAACTGACTGACTAGCACATTTTACTCGTAAAACAAAAATAAAATTAAAACAACTTAGTATATAAAACTACAAATGCTACACATTTATTAACCACAAATAATTTACGTTATAATTATAAATACATGCTAATATGTATGGATTAATGTATGTAAAACTTTTGTGTTTAACATTTTTTCCTATAGCTATCTTACTTTAGGAAATAATCGACCATACATATCCGCGACCCTGTATATGTTATATTTAAAATAAATATTTTTTTATTTAGTTTATTGTTAAATATACCCAAATAATCTACTGAAATATCTGCGTGTTAACACTTAAAAACATTACTTAGAAATTTTGTTTACCTGGTGTGTCCACTGGTTTGTCTACATTTGTTTTTAAACCAAAAGTGAATTTGGGAGCGTTATCATGGATGACTTTTTCTGCTTTATCAGGGTCGTAGTCTCCAGGCGCTGGGAAGTTCTCTGGTTTTGGCTCTTTTGGTCTGCCATGAAGGCTCAGTGCTGGTGGAGTGTCTTTTCCTACAAAACACGTTTATTCTTTACTTTACTATATTCACGCACAAATAGGCTTTCACAATGTATCTCAAAGATAAATGGTAACTTTTTCTTTGAGACTGTAACAAGCAATGCTCTTGTACTCTTGATGTAATAGAAATTTAGTATTACAAAATGTTAGAAATTCGTTTTGCGTAATTTCCACCTTACTGCAATAAACATTTAAAGTTGACAGCACTAATCTATTGCAGAAAATTTATTTATATAGTACTCATAATAAACATGACATGTTAACTTCCTGTCTAATATACATAACATTTATATTTTTCATAATTTTACTTTATTTTGAGCAAGTTCCGTTTAATATTTCAATACTGATTTTAATGACAAAACAGAAACGAGTTACAATTGTAACGGTAACACAATTTACTTCTCTTCCAAGATTTTCCAATTTCCACCTTGATAGATTCGAAGTATGAGGAGCAGTATACCATGTGTCCCAAATTGGTCAGTTGAAAATCCAATATGGCCGCCATAAGAAAAACAAAAGTTGACCATAGTATCTCGACATCAAGTGAACATATAGAATAATCGATTATTCGGCAAAATATTCCTTTCTAAATTGAGTCTTAATAATGTACGAACATTGAACCTTGGGACACATGGTATATACAATTTTAAAAAGGTTGACTGCTACTGTTGGCCTGAAATCCTGTTTAGAAAAAAGCTGTTTGGATGCTAGTATGAATTCTAGAATAATTAGTTAATATTGTGGTGACCTAAACACACTGTAGTAACTGGAATAATTTATAATTTTTTAAAAAGAATGTTTTATTTAAGCACTAAGTATAGTATTCTTTTTTATATACCTATATAGATATACATACTATTGCCGTTTAGCGAACAATATATCATATGTTTATAAAAAGTAAACCATAGGTATTCATTTCTGTTGAATAGGAGATTGTAAATATCGATTAAACATTAATTTTCCAGCTTTATTGTTCCTTTTTAATAGCCCACTAGATAGATAGCTCATTAGATAAATTTAGCATTTAATTATACCTCCTACCTACAAACCATTGTGCTGGAAAAGACAGTTTACAATACAAAAGCGATGAGTGAACATTTTATTTCATATCGGCCTCTGCAAAGTGTATCTAAATGGTGTGGTCAAAACATATTTTCTGGGCTACATAAAGGACGATATGAGAAGTTTTACCTGTACTTCTTTTTTATCTCACTAACAATCATTTACGTAGTTACATTGCTATGGAGGATGAGTTTGCCTCTAATTTGGGCAATAAATATGTCGAATCTAACGTACATGTCACTGTTTTTATCTAATTTGTTTTCATTATATTGCGTTAACTTTTCACGAAGAACCAGCCTGTACAAAGTATTCAGAAACATCAACATGCTCTCCAGTGATTTGATGAATCAATTTCCGGAACTTAAGTTACCAGAAAAAAAGGACTTTCATATATATTTTTCTGGGATTCATATAATCTTTCTACTATTTTCCGTTTTCCAGCATTTATTGTTCTACAATTTGAATTTCCCTGTTCATAGTGGAATAGTAATAATAGTTTTTAACTACTTGGTTATGCTAACGGCTTTACAGTACGCTTTCGTTATTTCCATTATAAAAAATATGCTTGATGTACTTAACAAGCTGATAATTAAATGCAAAACCGATAAGATTAACTTATACAATATAAGAAAGCAAAGGAATTTGGTTTCGAATGGAAAATGTCTTTCAAAGTGTTACGACAAGATTTTTGGAATGGTATATGAAGTTAATAACATATTTGGAGTGCCCCTACTCGGAGTTTACCTGGTTCTGTTAGTTAGCGTAATAAGCTCTGTCGCATTCTGTATACCGAACAATAAGAATTTTAACTGGTATAAGATCGAGATTGTGTTTATATCACATATATTAGGCTGTCTAGTATGGTTGGTAAGTATAAATTTTTCATATTGAATAATATAAATGTAAAACTCTTTCCCTTGAGGAGCAAAACTCTCGCGGCCGAATTCCGAAGTTTGTTCCCAACCTAAGCAAAAACAAAGTACAGTATAGCTTGGTTGTAACGTACTGGAGGGGAACTTAAAAAAATGTACCTATGTTATATCAAAAGCTCGTTAAAAAATTAAATACAAAGGCTAACATTTTCTTTGTTTTATTAATTTTTTAGAAAAAGACATATCTAAATGTAACGAAAGCAACAACAAAATAACAAAATATTTCGTTATTAAAACAAAAACACATAACTCTTAAGGATGTATTATAGAAAAAGCCTATGGTTTTACTAGTAAAGAAAAATTCTCATTTTTTACTAGTACAAAAAAGTAAAAGTGGAACCATAACAACGGATTAAAAAAGAGAGTCATGTAGCCATGATTTTTCAGAAATGTCTCTTTGAAATTGAACGTCCCGTCAGATCGATTTTTATACAAGTATGATTGTCTGAAGAAATACAGTTTTAATTTTGAACCTTGAAGAAAAAAATAGTATATGTCACTCGCAGTACAAAGAAAGCTCTTTATGTGTTTCACCCAGTTTACCCAGCCTCGGCACGGATTATAAAAGAGAGTCATGTAGCCATGATTCTCAGAACTGTTAGTTTGAAATTAAACGTCACTTCAGATCGCTTTTTATACAGGCATAAATGTTTGTAGAAATACAACGTACACTCGGAGTACGAAGCTCTTTATGTGTTTCGCCCAGTTTACACAGCCTTGGCTAACGCCTCGGCTGCGTCTGGGCCTGCGTCTGGGCTTAACAAATAATGTTCGCCTTCTACTTATAGTAACCATAATATACTATTATATTTGCTCTTTTCGGACCTCGTAATTTGGTACTTTTTATCAGAAGTACGTAATATAAATGTTATAAGAATTATTATTTTATTGATTGTTCATAATGACAGCCGGGACTTTTTATTTGATACGTTATGACTGGGTTCGTAGTAAGTGTTTACCTTTATAAGTGACTTTACTGTATTAAGCAATACGAGTATACAACAAGCAATATGAAATGAACAATCTTACAATGAACAATGAACATTTTACTGTAAATTACTTATGTTTACTGAGATTTTAATTTCATCGAAATAGTCAATCACTTGTATATAATGATTATTGTATTACCCTATTTTATTTTTGTAGGTAGTGGCTCAACTGTTATCAAGGGTTTGCGCAAAAGCCAAATATGCCATACGAGAAGGTTCTCTTTTGTTATATGAAACCATAATTAGTATCCCTTGTTCCGGCAAATACGGAGACGAAGACGTTTTACGAGAGGATTTAATTTTATTGGCTTATTCTCTGATGAATCGTCCGTTTTCTTTTGTAGCTTGTGGGTTCTACGAAATCGACTACAGTCTTTTGTTTGCCATGATGGGTTCCATAGCGTATTATGTTGTGATTTTGATTCAATTGCAGTAGTAGCTTATCTATGTTGAGAAAATTTACAAAAATTTCGTTTATTTTGTTTAGAAACTTTAGCTTTTAGTGTCCAGAACTATAACCACTACTAACATTAATGCTTCAACATATACCTATGTTAGTTAAACGTATATTTAACTAGATGCCATTTTATTTAGAGTTGCTATTTGACTTTATAGCTAATTAGGTAGGTATATAATATTTTATCAGATTTTACTTACAGATAATCTAAATAAGTTTTTTTCGTATCTTTGAATATAGGCTGTAGTTTAATGCAGATAATAATTAAAAGTACAATTCTGTAATTCAAAGGAATATCATTAATTCTTGCAGCAGTATTCAAACTGTCTTCAGTAAGACACGACATTTTTTGGTATTTGAAATAACAGTAGGTACTCACTAAATGCATAATTATTAATAGAACAGACATATATATCGTTATATTATATTGTCAAAACTTCAAAGCCTACTTTGTAAATATTAACATCTTGTTGAATCGTAAGGTAAGTTACCTACTTAAAATGAGTAGGTATGCAAAAAAACAGTACAAAGTCAGTTGCTAATTTAATCATAATTTAAAATCACATGTTCACTTTTGGGCTCACTATGTAGATGACATTTTTTGTATTTGGACTGGTACTGAAAGAAATTTGAGCGGTTTTCTCAATTTTTTAAATTCCCTTATCGATAATATTCAGTTTACAATGAAAAAGGAGGAAAACAACCAATTAAACTATTTGGATATAACAATAAGAAAGGTAGAAAATAAATTAAAATTCTCGGTTTATAGAAAACCAAAACTTCCGACGCAATTATACGAGCAAGTTCGCAGCAGTCCTGGCAAATAAAAAAGTCTGTTTTCCATAATTTAATACATAGGATTTTAATGTTTCCGCTGGAAAAAGCAGATTTTGAAAAAGAATTAAGTACAATCAAACAAATTGCAAGAAACAACGGATATAAAGAAAAACTAATAGATAGCATGCTAAAAAACAAAAGGAGGAAAATAATTCTTCGGGAATTTTACAACATTCGGGAAAAAGAAGGCACCTGTAGTTATATTAATCACGTCCCAGGTTATAGCGAAAAAATATCTCGCAGAATAGAACCAAACGGGTGTAAAACGATTAGTGTCAACAGGCGTACTATTGGGAGGATTCTGATAAACAACAAAGAAAGGGTTAATAAATTAAAACAATCGGGTGTATACCAAATTAACTGAGTGGATTGTAATGCCGTGTATGTGGGTGAAACCGGCAGAAGTATTGAAACTAGAGTAAAAGAACATAAAAAATCCATATTAAATAACGCAAAAAATTCAGGATTTTCGACGCATTTGTATAGAAAACAATCATTTTATAGATCAGAAAAATGTAAAGGTACTGCATCGTGAAAAGAAAGGAAAGCGCTTAGAGCAATTAGAAATTAAAAAATCTTTAATTATAAATCCGTGTACTACCAATGATCAGATAGATTTTACACTCTCGTCCTTCTTAGAAAAGGTAATAAAAACTCGGGCTTTACCAGATGGTAGGATCAATCGGAGGTAGGTGCTCGTAAACAAATAAATAACGAAAACGCGCTTGGAAATGTTTAGTAATAGACATTTACTCTATTGAAAAAGGCCTAACAATCCGAAAAACTAGTATATAGTGTTTTCTATATATTTCTTGGAACATCTAAATGAGATCAATATTTTTTTCAAAACAATTATTTTCACGATGTTTCATAAAGAACCATCCGCTTCGAGTATCCACTTTATGTCAGTTGCTACAGTCAGTCAGTTGCTACAGTTGCTAACTTTTCAGAGTTTATGTAAAAATTCAACATTTATTTGCTAAATCTGAATACAATTTTTTATGTAACTAATATATGTACCGTTAAAAGCTATTCATGCGTATAGCGTAAATATTCTAAATTTGTAACATCTGCTCTTTATTTATTTTTGAAACTCCAATCGCATCTACAGAAATATGCAATACTCAAGATCGCAAAACACATAAAGGTCATCATATGGAAAGTAAAGCACGTCGCTTGGAAAGTGAACAAAACAATAGTCCTTAAAGGCGACACTGGAAGGCCGTTGGGCGCCATATGTTCGTACCTACTCACCTTTCGCGCTAAGACCGGTGACATTGTACTGTCCTGGACCAGGCCCGATGCTCTCCAGTTTGCCGTTGGTTCTGGCTCCGAAGCTGAATGCTGGCGCTCGCCCACTCTTTGATTCCGACGTCTTTTTGCCTAAGGACAGATTAATGTCAGTAAGAAACATCGAAAAATACACAGCGGGATATTTATAGATACAAGGTTTACATCCTCTGTTTGTGAATTTATAACTATAGGTATCCGGATAAGGCAACTTGTAGGATCGGGGTCTGCAAAGGCAGAGGCGTAACAATATAATAGCGTGTTTAATTTAGTTGAATATGTAACTTGACACATACAGGGTGCTTCAAATTCGATGCAATACATGGGGATCTCGGAAACGGTAAGAGATACGAAGTCGGTTAAATGGAGGCAAAGTTGCGTATTCAGGGGGGCAACATAATGGTGAAAAGAGATCAAGGCTAACTTGATTAGTTTTCAAATATTTTGAAAAAACCGAAAATTTCGATTTTCGTTTTTGTTTTTTTTGCGGGCCTATTTGATGAGGTATCCAAAAATAAAGGGCACTTTTCTATAGCAACTTTTTGCCCTTTATCGAATGGTGTTAGCGAATTTTCCGCAAAACGTTTCGTTTCCCGGAAACCACCATCAACTTAAAAATCCATCATTGGTATTTTTGTTTCGACTTTTATTAATTCTAGATATTGAATAATATTTTTGAGGTTTCACTTTTATTTACGATAAATAAACAAAAGCTAATAATAAAAAAACGAATTAACAACTATAAACTTTGATGTAATTGAATAAACAATGAATAAAACAACAAAATATGTTAAAACTATAAAAATCCTAAAGCAGATGTTGAAATAATCCTCCATCATTATTCATGCAGAGGCGTATTCGTCTTTTTAAGTTTTGAATAAATCTTTCGATTTCCCTTGCAGGTATTGCATTCAGAACACGAATAGTGGCATTTCTCAAATCCTCAATGTTATTATATTGATTCTTATATAAAACATTTTTAGTTTGTCCCCATAAGAAATAATCTAATGGGGATAAATCAGGAGGTCTTGCTGGCCATTCTATAGCACCATGATTTCCAATCCATCTGTTTGGAAATGTTTTATTTAAGTAGTTGCGCACAATTTCTGAATTATGAGGAAATTTAAATAAAATTAAAAAATTCTAGATTGCTGAAAGCCATTTTTAAGTACCGATAGTGCTTGACACAACATTGAAATGTGTTTGTCATTAGAAACGTTTGCCTAGATAAAACTAAATCTATAAGAGGACCACGGGAAATTATTAATGATGAATTTTTCTTAGACAAAACGTTTAAATCTGGTTCCTTTTATGGTGGCATTCTATCAAGTTACAAAAATGATTCCAAAAAATTGAAAAAAAAAATTCAGGTCCGTATTTAAAAAAATTAAGTTGATGGGAAAAGTTAAGTTCCGGGAAACGAAACGTTTTGCGGAAAATTCGCTAACACCATTCGATAAAGGGCAAAAAGTTGCTATAGAAAGTGCTCTTTATTTTTTAATGCTTCATCAAATAGGCCCGCAAAAAAACAAAAACGAAAATCGAAATTTTCGGTTTTTTCAAAATATTTCGAAAACTAATCAAGTTAGCCTTGATCTCTTTTCACCATTATGTTGTCCCCCTGAATACGCAACTTTGCCTCCATTTAACCGACTTCGTATCTCTTACCGTTTCCGAGATCCCCATGTATTGCATCGAATTTGAAGCACCCTGTACAGTTAATATTTTTATAAACTGCTCATTTTCGCTAAAGACTGTTTATTATTGGTATGTTGTGTATCAAATTTAAGAGGAAAATGCATCTGAGTGGGTATCTTACGGTGAAAAATGTTTACTGATATAAATATTTTTATTTTCCGGGTTTCAAATTTCTGGCGGATGCGCCAATGTGGTAGCCCTAAAATCCTGCCTTGGGAAGAATCTGTTACAAAATAAGTATATATAAGAGTAGGTATATACTACAACGTATATTATTAAATTGCGAACTGTTATTTATAATACCTATGTGCCGTTTGTAAAGAAAAATATATATTGTAGGAGTAATTTAAAAAATCATTATTAAAAATTGCCACCGTTTCGATTTTTGTCTAATTATTTTCAAAGCTATATTATTTTCAAGGTTCTTATAAGAATTATTTATTAAATACCTATATCCTTACATTGGAAAATCGCTAGACAATTTGATTATTTCTTCTAGGGTACTAGAGTGTATTTCTAATAATAACTAAATACATTAAAATTCAATAGAAGGTAGGTAGGTAATTAATCATATTTATAGTGCATATAATAATAATAATGGTATATTAGAAAGTATATTAAGTAAATTTCAATGAGAAATTGATTACATAGTTACATCATCAATCAATATTATGCCAAAGTTAAGTCCCTATACTTTACAGGGTGTCCCAAAAACATACAAACTTTAAGGGGTGGTAGGGGACATGAAAACAAACCTTCTTTGTTTAATAAACATAAGTATATGTCCACAAATGAGCTGTTTGGGCAGAAAAAAGGAAAAATGGTTTTTGGTAAGTTTTATTTATTTCAGTGATAAATAATTAATATTCATTTACAAAAAATGTTCAGGAGGACATTAATAAATCTCTTTTTGTTCGTGTTGGACTTTGTTTCATAGATGAATAAATGGTGGTTTCCAATAAGTGTTCAAAATGTCCAATAAGTGTTCAACTAAATCAGGAATTAATCTAGTTATTTGGGTATGATTTAAAATATTTTATTGCTCTACAGACGGCTCATTTGCGGACATATGTTTATTAAGTACTAACACTTAATAAACATATGTCCGCAAATGAGCCGTCTGTAGAGCAGACGGCTCATTATATTTTGTATATATATATTTTGGTTTGTATATATTTTGTTTGCCAAAAATGTTAGGTTAGTACAAAAAAGGTTTTTTTCATATCTTCTACCACCCCTTAAAGTTTGTCGATATGTTTCTGGGACACCCTATATATGTATATATCTATGTAAGTACTTATTAATTTTAGTGAAATGAAATATGATAGACTATGCCAAGCCCCAGTAATCTATACCATCATTTATAAAATATGGTGTATTAGTAATTTAATCCTTACCTATATATGATGGTAAGGCTACGCAAGCAGGACCGGGTCCTTTAAATTCTGCCGCAATGGGTCCGCGCCTTTTGGTTGGGGTCCATGGACGTTGTGTCATTCCACCCATGATCTGGAACATGAAAAATTAATTTAAAGTTCTTCGAAAATAAATAATAATTGTATACAGTAAATTATATCATATATGATGATATTTGTAATCACTATATGCCTTCAATCATTATTGAATTATCAGCAAAATGCAGAAAAAAGGTATCTGAAAAAGAATCTAAATTGTATTTTCTGAAGTGTTTAATCGAACAATGGATTAGTTATACGAGTAATTTTGGTTTGACTTTTGGCTTATACAGGATGTTCCTTAATGTCATGTCCATACTGTAGGAGATAATTCCTTATCCAATTTTATGACGAAAGAGTCCAAATAAACTTGTCCTAAATTGCCTCGTTTTCGAGATAAAGAGTGTCAAGGTTTTTATAAAAAATCGTTATTTATCTTGAAAACTCTTTCACCAATTTGAATGAAACTTGGTACATTGGCTTGAAGTAGTAAGGGGCTTATTTTAACGAGAAAATTCAGTGGCGTCCAGGAGGGTAACCTATTTGAAATTTAAACTGAGATGTCCACATTTTTTTAGCAGAAATTTAATATCTACAAACACTAAAAAACACGCAAGAT
The DNA here is from genome assembly GCA_963924545.1 of Pogonocherus hispidulus. NCBI lineage: Eukaryota > Metazoa > Arthropoda > Insecta > Coleoptera > Cerambycidae > Pogonocherus > Pogonocherus hispidulus. The sequence goes on from OZ004699.1 coordinate 13,430,007, forward strand.
ATAAACCTAGATAATAACTACAAATGACTACAAACGTATATGACCTCTGTATATCGAAAACGAGGCAATTTAGGACATACGATTATTTGGACTCTTAGTCATACAATTGGACAAGGAATTAGCTCCTACAGTATGGACATGATATCAAGGAACACTCTGTATAATACGTCACACTCAAATAACTTGAATGGAACAGTTTTGAATAATCGGTTTTTGAAGTAGCTTTTAAGAACACCGTACTTAAGTAAGGTCCTATTTATATACAGTACACTGTGTACCAATTTTAAAATCAAATCGATTTTTCTCAGAAAATTGTACATAATACATATTTTTTATTTTTGTAATAACTTATAAAAAGCATAGAAAAGAAGAAAGTGTGGAGTTCGCAACGCCTTTACATTTAGGTACTGTTAATTCATCACTAGACATAAGGCATTAGTACCCATAAATCTCGATACTACGATGTACCTCCACATTAAAATGACAAAAATATATGTGTATGTAAATTTAAAAATGTGTACACATAAAATAGTTCATGAACATTTTTGGTTCAATGTTAAGTACCTATAGATATTTGCTGATACTAAATAATTTATTACCTCGGAAATCCCATTGCCAATGCTAATAATTAATAGTTCCAAGACTGCACGCGTTGAAAACACCTACCTATTATCCACATTAATAAACCGGTCGGTTTTATATTTATCGTCGCGACCATGATGTCATACCTGATGTGTGTTGACCCGACTATATACCAGATTACCTTATATGCTACTAACCTTAAAATAAAAAAAAATTGCTAAAGGAATTGAGTAGGATTTTCGCCGCCAGCGAAACATATTGTTATATAACGCCATAATACCGAAACGAACAGATATATGCAAGGTGGGCAATTTTAAAACTATACTTCCATTTATACATGGTCATCAATACAGGAAATCGAATTTTAATATATCGGGCGATAAAACGGTCTAAATATCTTTAAAAGTATATTAAAGGTGTTTAAAAAACTCTAGGCTATGTAAAACCTTTCAGTTTGATAAAATCTCTTTTTTAGAACAGCCTATGTGAATGTCAGAAGTTTGAAAGGTGCTCACTGATAAAAATTTTACGAATTTCAGTGTTTTTAGACTAGACTATAAAAGGGAGGAAAATATTAAAGAGTAGGTTAGGTTAGGCCAAAAGTGAGTAGGCCGAAAACCAGACCCTCCACCGCGACCATGTGGTCTATTGTGGCTCACACCTACTTATATTTCACCCAACAGGTCCAGCTTCTTAATGTAGGTAATTACCTTATTGGGTGAGAAATTGTTCAGATCCTCTGGCAGAAGTTGTCTTTTGCCAAAAAATGAGTATCTGATCCTTTCCCCAGCGGAGCGGGTGCACAATATGCGTTCTGCCGTTTCATCATCTTCTAAGCACAAGCGGCACTCAGCATCTTTTGCTAGGCCGAATTTGCACAGATGATATTTTAAACGGCAGTGGCCAGTATATAGGCCAATTATTGTTCGTAGGTGGAACCTGCTTAACTCTAAAAGTTTTTTAGTTCTTGTTTTTGAAGGGTTTATCATAAACGCCTTCGAATGAACTAATCGTGGTATAGTTGCTGCCAGTACTGGAGGATTTGCCAAGCACCGTTTCTGGTCCGACAAATTTAGAAGCAGCACCCTCCCTAGCTAGAGAGTCGGCTGCCTCATTTCCTTCATGGCCAGAATGGCCTGGGACCCAGACCAGAGTTACTCTATTTTTTCTGCTCAAATGAGCGAGCGTCTGCTGGCAGCTCCATACCGTTTTTGAGTTGCAACGGTAGGAACCAAGAGCTTTAAGAGCTGCTTGGCTGTCTGAGAAGATTTTTACCAACTTGTATAATGTAGCAGTAGATAGCTTAGACAAAACTGTATATAGCTCGCATCCCCATCATTTGTTATACGTATCTATAGGTACACATATCGCATTTTTTAGGCTCAGTTGACCAAACATTTATACAACCAAATATTTCAATATTTGAATGGCAATAAGTTACGTGGTGGCAAACGTTTTTAAGTTTATGGAAGTGAACAAGTGTTTCTAGAAGTAGAAAGAAGAAGAAGAATACTGTTTCCAGCCCTAACACCAATTAGACATTCCAGAACACACGATAAAAAATGGCTTTAGTGTGCACGTCAAACAAAGTAAATTTTTGTGATTTTTACTACGAATATCTCTTATTCAGAAATTCTAAAACGACTTTTTATCTTCAAATAACAATAAGTAATTATAATTAATCTTCGATTTGACAATAATTGTCAGACATATAATAGCACAGACCCAAAGAGGGCACTATGGTGTGTTTCTCACCACTACTAACATTCATGATGCCCATTAGGCAATCACGTCGCAACATCGTTCATCTCGAGTCCACTATCTATGGCACTCTGATAAGCGCATAATAAGTGTGAAACCGGCCAGTGTCTGTAGTTGGTCTCTATGAATGATATGGCGACTATGGAGATGCCGAAGTAATGCAATGTCAGTCGGGGAACATTGCCCGTGGAGTAGTTCTTTTTGGCATCTCCTTCAAATAAATAAATAAATAAATAAATAAATAAATAAATAAATAAATAAATAAATAAATAAATAAATAAATAAATAAATAAATAAATAAATAAATAAACAAATAAATAAATTTGTTACAGATGTCATTCTCGTTCTGCAGGCAGACAAATTTCTTTTGGCTTTGTTTAAATTTTCATACTTTTCGTTAACCTGGGTATACAACCCAGTAAAAAACACACTATAAAATAAGAAATATACCATCATATACCTATTATTCTAACAATAAAGTAAGCTCGCTTTTTCCGATTTGCCTATTCTAAAAGTCGCTACCAGGGAAGTGCCAACGATGTCGATATTTCAGTGAATTTCCAATCACTTTTCTACACTCAGTGGAAATAGATTTAAAAATACATGCACCTTTGTTAGTATTTCTATCCATCCATACGTATATGCATAGTTTTCATATATTTTAATGTTTGCCACACATTTTCAATATTCTTCTCATAATACAATAAGAACTATGAAATCAGTGTCTATTATTTAATTTGAATGATACTATCAACCATAAAATTCGTTGTTGCTGCGCTAAAACGAGTTAATGGTTTTGGCCTTAAAACTTGAAAATACAAGCCATGCAGATTTGTAATACACATAAAATAATGATTTTATGAAGTTAGTATTCAGTGGGTTTACTATTTATCTACGCCTTCATATTTCCCTATTTCGGTATCCAAGTCAAGAACGAGAAAGGGAATAATGTTGATAAATAATTGCTCAGAATTAATTGTCTGGAGGACTCTGTTAACAATAATAATACTCGGTCTTTAAGCATGTGGTCATATCTAGATAAGAAAGATAGAAAATACCTACCGATAGAACATTTGAGGAATAGTACAAGTAGCTCTTATATTTTTCCTTCTCTATGCTTTAATTTATAGCTGTTATTTTGAAACTTGCCCCTGTTTATCTCGGATATTATTCAGGATTCCCGGTCCTGGCAGGACTTTTTTCTATATATGTATTAATAATTATTAGGTCCTCAAATTCAGTCGATGAAATAGTGACAACTTGGTGTTACGCGTTATATACAGGAAAATTTTATTAAACCACCCTGTATATTGCTACATATTTGAACAGATCGTTTTCTCATAAACATATTAATAATGGGTCTATTTTTAATATTAAAAGAAGTTACTGACCTACATAAATGATGATAGTGTTAAATTGCTTTTACTACTTACCTGGGTTTTATAATTCAACTCTTAAACATTAAATTAAGATTTAATTTAATGTTTACATCAAGATCTAGAGGGGACTGTAGATCTAGAAGATCTACAAGATTATTTAGATTAGCAATGTTTTTACTATTTTTTATCGTTTTTAATGTCTTGTTCTTATAAAATATCTATGTGGATGTATTCTTGTTGATGACTTAATGTTCACCTTCATTAAGAATTCGTTTAAAACTCGCCATAGCTTTCCATATTTAACTAAGAACATATTTTGTGCATACACTACTAACTCAGGCATAAATTCTATTTTTAGTTATGATGATTGCTTGCACATAATTTTTAAATAAATTTACGATGTACCTACCTCGGAAAAGTGTAACCACGTAGGTACCCAGGAGTAAATGATAAAATTACCTAGTCATACAATTACTTGGTTAATAACATTATATTTAAAATTTCTCATTTAGTTTATTAAACCTCTGTTGATGAAATTAGAAAGGCAATACTGTCACGGTGGGATTACATGTTTTAAATTAGTATAGTACTCGTATTATCGGTTTGTCACCAGTGGTGTAGAGTGATTTAAAATTTAGAGCACAAAAATTTAGTTTTATATTAACTTAAAATCGACTATTACGGGAGGCGGGTTATGGTTTTTTTGATGGGACGAATGGGGGAGTTTTGTATTTAATCTTACTGATTATCATAGTATTTCCATTTGGTTTAGTTTTTCGTGTATTAAATATCGCATTTATATATTATAATTGCAAAAAAAGAGATGTAACTTTTTTACAACTATACATACTTAACTAAGATATAATTTAAATATTCTCTGGATTTGTTTACAAGAATTGGGAAAATATAGATGGAGAATAATATTATATTCACAAAATGTGACTATACCGATTGTATGTTTCAATACCTCAAATAGTCTTCAGAAATGATATCGGAAATGCATGAAGCACATTGATGCAATATTACAGAAATAAGAAATTCCCAATTAAAAAAGCGAGCAAATGGATAACTAATTCCTACTTCAATAACAACCTGTATACTATGCAGGGAGTTAGTTAAACATGCGGCAAAAATCAAGAGGTTATTCCTTGGACTATTCTAAGGTTATTTTATCCTTTTATGATTTTTGAAAAAGCGCTTTGTTGCGAACATATAGGGCCAAAAAGAAAGTGGGCTGACGAAAATCCATATGAGATTTTTTGTAAAGATCGGTTTCAACATCAGTTCTCGTTGAACGTTTGGGTTGGAATTGTGGGTGACTGGCTAATTGGACCGGTATTTCTATCAGGAAGACTTACCGGCGAAGTATACCGCCTTTTTGGAACAAACGCTACCTCAGTTTTTGGAGGATGTACCATTTGCTACAAGACAGGCAATGTGGTTTATGCATGATGGTGCACCACCTCATTTTAGTGTAGTTGCTCGAGAGTTTTTAACAGCAACATACGGAGATCGCTGGATTGGTCGAGGTGGACCTCACGTATGGCCTGCTCGATCCCCGAACTTAAACACCCTGGATTATTTCCTATGGGGCCATCTAAAGTCATTAGTTTATACTAGGCCAGTGGAAGACGTGGACGATTTAAGAGATCGGATTATTGCTGGGTGTAACTCAATAAGAAACGACCCTGGTGTTTTTGAAAGAGTTCGGGAGTCTATGAGGAGAAGATTGGATGGTTGCATCCGAGCTGGAGGTAGCCATTTTGAACAATTCTTGTAGGTTCAGAAATGTTACATGTAATTTTTAGTAATAAATTGTTATTTGTTGAACATTTTTTTCGCCCTATATCTTCGCAACAAAGCGCTTTTTCAAAAATCATCAAAGGATAAAATATCCTTAGAATAGTCCAAGGAATAACCTCTTGAATTTTTGCCGCATGTTTAACTAACACCCTGTATATTAGAGGTCAAAATGCAATATCATCATATAGTAAACTCTGTTGTTATACATCACAGGTTATATTTTTGATAACATTGCTTACAGTTAGATACCTATACGATGTAACGAAAGCAATTTTTTAAAAGCATAGAGAGTATATGTAGGTACACAATGAAACAGCCTTGTATGGAAAAATGTGTGTATTGTTCAAGGAACCTTAAATGGAAATTATAATTTAAAAATATAAATTACAATATCCCACACTGGCAAATTTTTAATGAGGTTTCAGATGCGAAAATATCACGTTATGCAACCACCTACCGGCAAACGTGAACGAAAATCGATGACAGAATTAAATTTAACTGATGGCATTGCAACAGAATATAAATAAAATTCAATAGTCCCTCGAAATATCCGCAATTCGAAAGTCCTGTGCCTGGCACGATTGAATCCTTGTAGAACGCTCGCGAATCCTGTGATTGGGAAAATAAAGTCGGTGTTAGAATATCTATGTAGAAAAGGAGGAAAAACGAGTTCTAGTCAAATTTAGGTTAACTATAAATCAATAAAACGCATACCTAGTTTAAATTTCATCCCGTATACAGTATGATAACGTTTTACATATCCATAAAATAACCAAGAAAATGTAGTAATTGTAGAGTTTTATAATTTAAAGATTGTTTACCTGTCACTAAGGTACTGTCGTTTATTTAATTGCTTAAATTCTTTATCAAAGACTAATGTATTTCAACTTTATGTAAATATCAAGTAGCTGTAAAGAAAATTTATATGAAAATATTAATATTTTGTCCAATAAGAAAGTAAATAAACCCAATAATCGCGTATGACTGAATACATCATTATTTATTTATCATTGATTTATAGTATAATTTTGATTATTAATGAAAACGAATTTAAGGACTGTTATTTTATAAATTTCTCGTCAATATCTATATTTTATGGTATGAGTTTAAGAGCGTAAAGTTTTCTTGAACCATGCCATAACTATAAATAAACATTTGGGTACAAGTGAACATTTGTTGTGGACAACAAAGTCCATAGTAGGAAACAACGTCGCACCTTATATAAAAACTATGCCACGAATAATTTTTCTGTTATAATCTGCTTCTGATTTCTCCGCCAATCCCTTCCTGTTATTAATAAATAACCATATGTCTTTAATCCACTGGTTGACACCTACGTAGTTATAACATGTCTCCAATGACCTTGCACTGATTTACAAAAAAGTACACACATGGTGCATATGTCACAGCATGCAATGTAAATACCTTTTTAACAGCCTTGTTATGGAAATGTTATAATAAAATATTTACACTGCTAAACATACTGTAATTACAGAAGTAAATAAAACTGAAAACAAACCAGGAAATTATAAACTGAAGTAAAACTGTGTGTCTTGATTTAAAAAATCTCTTTCCGCCTACTCTTGTACAGATAGAATAATGAATTCAACCTTCTGTAACAGTTGCTGATAGAAAATTCATATGCAGTTAATTATAATTAGAATAGTGGTACTTTTATCATATGAACTTGCTTGGTTAAAAGTTGGTCGTTTGTCAATAACTGACATCTACAATAATGATTGTAGATCGATAAAAACTACATCATACGTGTAACAGAATAGCAGTTGTACTTGTCAGTGTGGGTGGATTGTTTATTAATCTTGGTAATGAACAGTTAGTCTACATAAATTTGTTCTGGTCGAGTAGTTGGTAGGTATTATCCCTGACATCAATATTTCGAGTACATTGTAGGCAGGAATATCTTGGTCCTGATTTATATCTATCTATACTGAATACATTTCAAATGATAAACGTACTACACGTATACAGGGTGTTACAAATTCGCTTCTCACCATTGAGATCTAAGAAATTGTACCTAAGAGATACGAAGAAGCTTAAACGAGGGCAAAGTTGCGTAATCAGAAGACCAATATAATGACCCAAAAAAATCAAGGCTAACTTGATTAGGTTTTAAAATATTTAAAAAACCCGAAATTTTGGAAATTCGTTTTAATTTTTTAGCAGCCTTATTTGAGAAAATATTGAAAAATGAAGAGCGCTTTCTCAAAGCAACTTTCTGTCCTCTATTGGCCAGTATATTTAATAATAATAATAATAATAATAATAATAATAATAATAATAATGAATTTATTTCCTTTGACACATTACAAATGTATGGAAAACGTCAGTACAATACAATACAACAGTATTTGAATGGTACTCATAAAGTACCCAATAAAAGTCAACAAAATAAAAATATAAATAACAATTACAGATTAAAAATTGCAGCTGAAATACTCCTGTAGATTATAAAATGAATAAGGCAATAAGACCTCCTTGACTCTACACTTAAAAAGTTTACTATTATTGATCAGTTTAAGACTATATGGAAGATGGTTAAATATTTTTGGAGCTAATACAAATGGACTGTTAGTTGATTTAGACAAATATGGTGCTGAGGAAGAAGGAGATCACTATGATTTCTTAGATTACCTATATTGGATTTGTCTGTCCCTAAAGTGTGAAAACTGATCAGGATGAACCTTAACATATGTCACACATGCCAAAATAAACATAGACACAATGGTCAAAATACCAGTCCTTAAACAGTTTGCGACAAGAATGCAGTCTTGACTTGAAAAGCATAGTACGTATAATTCTTTTTTGTGCAATTAGTAAACTGATAATGCTGGCACAATTTCCCCAACAAGTTATTGAATAATTTAATATTGGATATACTTGTCCATAATAGTATGTTTTTAATATATCGAGGCTGACATGCTCCCTGAGATTGAAGATTATATAATTTTGTTTGGCCAATTTACAGCAAAGGATATTCACATGGGTGCTCCAGTTTAGCTGTCTATAAATTACAATACCAATAGATGTAATAATCCTGTCATCTTTCAGGGACTTGCCAGTAAAAGTCACATACAAACTAAAGTTAGGCTCAATAATGGAAAATGAGGTCATTTCTGTTTTTAAACTATTCAGGAATAGTCCATTATTCACAATTTATTTATATTTTCAATATGATGTTTCGTTTTTCCTGAACCATCATCAACTTAATTTTTTAAATACGGACCTGGAATTTTGAAATCATAATTTACCCCAACAACATACTGCACCATAATAAATCATATTAGAACGTTTCGAATTAAAAAATGCACCTTCAATGTTTCAGTTCCGAATTCCATGCTGAATAGGCTATGAAAATAGTTATTTAATTTTAGCTATAGAAAGAATATGGTTACCGCATAAGTTTTTTTTAAATCACTTTTATTCAAATACCTATTGGCCTAGTGAAAACCGAATGAAACCACGTTAGAGAAACATGCACCTATTTTTAACTACAAAATGAAATTATTTAATATCAGTCGCTTATAGATACTTACACACAAACAGAGCGCTCTATTTAATTAAATTCATATCACTTATTGGACAATCATTTGGATTAAAACATACTATTATGTAAACAAACATATTTTTATTTTCAAAATGTGACCAAAGCTATTTTTAAATGCTGATGTATCACCTGTTGCATGATCAACTCAGAAATGATATACAATCACATGTTGAAGATTATCGCGGAAAACAAATTGTTAAACATAATATCTATCAAACAAGAAAAGTAACTAAATTGAAATAATAGGTACTGATCACATAGAACTATTTTACAAACTGTCAAGTACTTTCTTTTTCACACATTTTGACAAGTTTATAACTTCATTTGTGTAGGTACGTATTTTTCTAATAATCTCTTAGTATTTACCTACATCTCAGCACGCGGCAGAAAATGCTATAGATAATACATAGGTATATATAATTCAAGAGACAATACAATATCATACGGGAGAGCGGCTAATATAAAGTATATCAATACTTACTATAATTTAGTTGGTAAAAGTGATATTCCAAATGTACACGATCACTATAATCCGCGCGTGCGGCTTCTTTCGTAAAACTAATCGCAGTTGTGCGTCCTGAATCGGCGGGCCATGTAAAATTCCCCTCCAAAGGACGACAACGTCACCGTCTGGAAGGAGGAGATAAAGGATAACTTGTTGCGATCTATGACCAAATATGATCTCAACCGCGACTTGTTCGACAATACTTTTCTCCCACAGAAAAATTCGACCGACTATACCTATTAAATTAAATAAGTATTCGGTAATTGGATTTTGATAAAGATGGAGTGGGTTTGGGTAGATAATTCCTGTAATTTTCTAATTGTGGTTCAACGTTGGTCGCTAAGCAGAGTCACACCTTTATACCAAACAGAAATTCAACAAGAGGTGTCATAATAATGGCACTTCAAATGGCGCAACAAATAAGGCATTTAAATTGTACGCCCCTAGACAACAGTATGGTTTTTGAGCAATGTGTATGCCCTAGCTAGACTATCACATGTCGACTGTACAAAATCACAGCTGTTTGGCCGGAAATAACACGAACTTTTGGTATTCAAATAAAATACTATCGATTTCAATTGAGGGGTCCCCCACGAGTATACTGATGGTAGGTTTGATGGGTCTAACTCCAACAATAAGGCAGGTAAAAGTAAAGTATGTGCCATAAGGACAGCATATTGTAACCTAGCAACAAAGTAATGATATTTTTCTCACTTTTTGGGAATAGCAATTCTCTTTAATGAATCTTTCCAAGCAACTTTAAAAGGATCATTAATTATTTACTGACCTACATGAATTATGTCCTAATTTTATGTAAAGATGAGTTAGCTGAAAAAAATTACCTGTGTTTTATATATTAGGTACTTATTAGGTAAAAACGATGAAAATATCTTGAGGATAGCAATTTAATAATAATAATAATATAATAATAATAATATCTCTACCCCTCATTCTAATCACAAGGATTAGCCCGAAAGTCTGAGACTTGTGTGGGAGAGGGGGCGGCATATTATTATTTCGCGGGCCGCATTTGCGCCTCAGGAACGACTTACGTTGGTAGGCCCTAACCACCATTCAGTGCTGGAATGAGGGAAACCTGGAAAACCTCATTAGTTAGGGGGACAAGTCAAACATCAACTGATTTTAATCTCTTACATTAACACCAAGTTGACATTCTTCCCATCCTAGACCATCGCCAGTATGGTTGCCAAGCCATTCCTGCGAATACTAAAGAGATAGAGAAAGAGATTTAAAGATATTAACATAGAGTTTGGTTACTTTATGATATTAATAACATTAGCTATTTCCTATTAATCCTATCCAACAATTTTTTGCAACAGAATTTTTGGCATATAGGTTTATAAAGATATGGTCTTAATTTAAATTCGAATTAGAAATAACGAATAACTATTTATTTATATTAATTAACTTATATTTTTATCAAATACAAAAAAATAAGTCATCAATTCGGTAGGATTATTACAATACAAGATCTGTCTCTATAATCACTATTATTGTGATGAATTTTTATCATTTATATCTACTTGTGGTCCAAATGTCATTCCATGTGATAATAAATAAATGATAGTGGTGTGAAAGTATAAAATATTTGAAATATTTTAAAGATTATCAAACAATAGGGTGTGGAGTATTTTCTTTAGAATTTTAATTGAAACTTAGCAGATTCAAAATCAAAACCGAAATCCGGTAGCAAGATTCGTTTTTACGCTATAAGTCTATCTACCACGTTGCGATGGTCTATTACCCAAATTCTTGTTGTTGTCGCTTTTCTAATATACCTAAATGTTGACAGCTCTGGTCTGTTTGGCAAGTAAGGGCCAATTACAAAAAGCGTACATATTGCTTAAGATTACCTAATGTATAGCAAACCAATGTCCAAATCTTTAAAGTAAATATTAAGAGTAGTCCAATTAAAATTCTGGATTGTTTGAAATCTAAGATATATAAGAAAGCAGTTCACAGCTTCCTTTAGAATGAGTTTATAGGTGGTATAGATTACACCTATGTGGTTTAGATTACACATTTTATATCGATCGTGCCATTATAATGCACTGGAATGTGGTACCTAAATCAATTATTTGGGCCGCCCGGTATATGGTTTCTAAAGTAAAGTATTTCTAATATTTTTATTATAGGTTTGTTAAATTAGATAAATGATTGATAAGTGGATTTTGATAGAGACGACTGGGTTTGGCAAGTTAATTCCTTTAATTGTTTAATTCATTGTGATCCGGGTTGTGAAATCATTGCAGTTTAGGTACTGTATGCAATCAATCAGTAATGAGAAGTAATAATAATAATACTACCGATATTTATCGTCAACTATAACAGAAAACGAAAATTATAAATTAAACAGGGACCTAACCATACAAACTATAATAGACCAGATATAACACGTTAAGATAAAATTCAAAGGATCAATTACCTCATCCAGGTGGCAATATTATCTGACCAAAACATAGCTAAAAAATATACAGAAAAGAAAGAAAAATATAACAACTAGCAACAGAAGTTGAAAGAATAGGAAACAGAAACAAGTGCACATCATTCACTATCACTCTAAGCTGATCCATAAATCACCTCACACATCTTATCCTGGACGAAAGTGTATGGTAGCCACTCACAAAAAGCAACTACATGAAGTGTAGTTGCCTTTTGTGAGTGGCTAATCTGATTACGTTTCTAAAACTACTCCTACCCTACTAAAATTATGTTTAAGAATGTGTAATTGTTTAACAATAATTTATTTCTTAATTTAAGAAATAAATTAGTTTTGGAACCTTTGGTGTGAGGATAATACTGACGTAGTTTTCCACATAACACCAAAATACTATATTGAATTCAACACGCGTTTTGTCAACCAAGTTGGCATCATCTGCAGATTATTAAAACCGATAAAACTAAAGTTTTAATCATCACCAGATGTTGCTAACTTGGTTGGCGAAACGGTCGTCGAGTGCAGAATAGTGTTTTGGTATTATGTGGAAAATTACGTCAGTATTAAATAAATTAGTGTTACACATTTGAATTGAACACGTTATATAGATGAAGTTTAGTCCAGATGTACTTCTCTGTCCAGTATCTATAGTTTCTAGCGAGATTTTTAGTTACCTATAGAAGTTTAATTTAATTTAGGTGTATTTATTTTGTTCAATGCTGATTCAATGCGCAGATTCAGTCCTATTATAGATTTCCTACATACCTACAAAAGTTGAAAGTATAATATTTTTGTTAAGATTAGTCATGAAAGCTACCAAATAAATATTTAATTTTTACTTTTACATATATTTATTTATTTGACAGCTACCTACTGGAAGAAAGCATATTTTTCCGAAACTTTTGTTGAGATTGATGGATAAATAAATATGATTCACAGCATATACCACACCACATAGTATTTTAAAACTATAAAATAATATATGAAAACCAGCTTGTAAAATGGGTATACTCATTCTACCTATACTTACTACTAAAAACTTGAATTACTCAAGCATATCAGGTCCAGCGACCGTGAGATTTACATGGAATCATTACCCAATATGTAAAAATATATATTAGTGTTGAAACCGGTAAAATATACTACAAAACAATTCATTGTGCTGTGAGCAATGTTTCACTGCTGTATAACAATTGGACCTTGTAAATATTGTTCTGAATGAAAGAGAAAATAATTCACTGATCTACGTCATGGCTTTTAAGGGTCCATTCTCTGTAGATTTGACAGGCATGAATGTTGGGTCAGATTGAGAGGATGGGTGGAGACTTATATATTCCAACTATCGAATTGTTAAGATTTCGGAGGTGCACGTAAAGTCGAAGTAAAAAGGCACATGGAAATAAAGTTAGCCCTCATTGCAAGTGTACCGGATTTGTCTTATAATTGCAACAAAATTTCTTTTTAGTGTTATAAATTATATATCACCGGAAAGACCAAAAGATAAACTAGATCCTTATAGTAGCAAATTTTTGTTTAATACATGTATTTTAGAGAAAATAATTTTTGAAAGTACGCTATTTTAGTACAAGATTGTTTGCCTGGAATTTTAAAAATAAAAAGAAATACCAAAAATTACTACTATAGGGACTTAGATTAAAGTCTTATCTTTCAATACTTTTTTACTAAAAGTCGCTATCTTTTATAGTTTTTTTATAATTAGACACGAGACGAACGCCGATTTAGGGCTTATTTCGACCTAGTGAATGGACTCTTAAGTGTAAAAAAGTCTTTTATAATGAACTGGAAGTATCTATCATTTTATGGAATACAATTATTTTATTATAGATCATTCTATATAGGTATTTTTACATTTTTGGATAGTGTTCTCTCACAAGTAGAAGTTCTCTCAGAAGTATAATATAATAATTGTTGAGATTATATCAGTATCATATTATTCATTTAGATTTAATTTTTTCTTATATCTTTTGTGCGAAATCCCAAGTAGTTGTCAATGTATTTCCAAATTTACTTCAAAACGAACTAAGTACAACGTCAAATTAATATGTACATATCTGATTACCTTCTTCCAACCGGTGCTGAGCAAACTAAGTACTCACGTTAACGTTTTTACCGATGGTATTAGAGATCCTGAGCGATTAAGAGAAATTCGAATCGTCCGTGAACGTCCCTTGTATGGGTTTACACCTCTTCTAGGCCAAATGACTCATTTTCCATCCCACCGCTCGTCGCCCACAAACTAATTGCCCTGGTATGACCTAAATAAATGTGCCCAGATGGTCGCCGAGCCGGCAAAGTAAATTTAAGTTTTGGTGTTTAAAACTATATTTAGGAAAATCATACCAAACAATATTAAGAAAAAATAATAGTAATAATTGGTACCACTGCCACCTATAGTTAATAAATAACACTAAGTTGATAGAATAGTTAATAGAAATAACTGAAAACTTAAAATAGTGCTAAATAGTATTGCCATACCTTAGTTCATTTTATGAACATTTGCTATCGTCAAAATTTAGGTATAATTTCAGCATTACATACCTATTTTTATGTATATCTCGATAATGAGGGGTGATAAAGGCGTTACAGAGAAGTATGTACTAAAACCATCGTGTTTAGGGGTTTAATTGGTAAGATTTTGTAGTCTTCCTGATTAATGTGGGAAGATTAAGATTATCTGAACAAAAGTTGCGTGTAGCATTATTTCTTGAAGTAGGTATAATTTTTTTTTTAAATTATGCGTGTCAATGAAATAATTCTAATTATGATTATCAATGACACCCAACGCAAAACCCACCAATCTGAATAGAATTGTTGTATCTACCTATAATAATATTACATCTGCAAGACTAGGTATATTACTTCTACAAGATCATTCATATACATGTATTTATTATATATGTATTTTAAATGAGCATAAGCATAGTAAGTAAGTACCTACATTTTTTAACTGTTGTGGTAAACCGATGAGTTACCATGCAAATAGGTATATAAATAGTAATGATAATGAATAACAATACCTAAAGTAGGTAGGTAATAACACTTTGGTCAGAGACAACTTTGGTAATAGGTTTTCATATTCATACCAAATCGCACACCAGTTTGGAGTATGAGACACAAAGGAATTTAAAAGTCCTAAGCATATAACCACCTAATTCTAAACTAATTTAATATTCGATAAGTCTCTGAGTTAACTAATTTACTAATTGACTGATTGACAAAAATTGAATATGTAATGTATAAAATATAATATGCCACACTATTACAACTTTTTGAGTGTCACGTAAATGTAAAGTTTATGATTTAATTAAGGCCAACTTTATAAAGCACCAGTGTAAACTTTAATCAATTAGTATTGGTTTATAAATCATAATTGTTGTATTAATTAGGTCTATCATTAACATTAATTAGGCCTTCAGTTTATAAAAATTAAAATTATTAATGAAGTTATCAAATATCATGGATCAATAAAGTTTTTAATTTTCCTCATTACCTATAATCCTAAATACACAAAGCAATAATCTTATTATTTTGAAGATAACGTCGAAAACATCTACTTTGCGTGCAATATGCACCCCCAACATTGAATTACAACGGAATTATTTACATAATATAACCATTTATTGTGATATAAGTAGGTAACATAAGTATACCTAACAACATTACATATCTTAAAAATAATAAGGTTATATACCTATATTTATTGGTATATTTATATACCAAAACCATCATTCATGAATCATTCCATAAGTTCATAATTGCTGGTAGGTATATAGGTAGGTACCTAGGTATACTTACTACATAATAACCAAGGTGCTAGTCTCTAAATAGAAGAGCAGTGTAGTGAAGGTATTGTTTAAACAAATTACGTTTTGTTAACTAAATAAAATAAACAATTTCCTTGCTCGTCTGTATCAGGAGAACAGCAACAATACGATAGTATAGAAATAGGAAACAGATATCACAGACAAATAAATTTTTTCGTTACATGTGCGCGAGACAGTTTATTTTTCAATTGAGTAGATGTATAGGCAACTTGTATACACACGTTTGTATAGAAATTGCCTACCCATGCCTACTATCTCTCTATGGAACGCGGGAAGGATACGTGCGACATTTTGATTTTGTCCTGGAGCGAATATATTTACATATTTTTTTACAGTATTATTAGACTATAGTTACATTTTAATTAACAAAATACACCATAAATGTACAGGAAAAGTGCAAAAACTCGAGTATGACAAATTGCATGGTTACAAGAATAAGGAACCTTTTGAACGTTGCAGATAAGTTTTATGGGATGGCACATGCAGGCTATTGTATGGGAGTAGACAATTGCTAGATAATATTTCACAAAATTTACCTCCATCAAAATGATAAATTCAAGAATTTAGAAAAACATAACAATCATAAGAAATACATATTTATTTTAAGAAATTCCAGTATCTACATATTAATGATAATGTACAAATTAGTATGTCAGAGAGTTTATAACACAAAACATAAACTAAACTGTATTTTTAAAAATAAATAAATAAGTGTATACAGCTTACCATAAACATACTAATCTATAATAAATATCGAAATAAATATTGAAATTAATTAATACAAATATCTACAGCCATTGTTAACTTTAAATAATGAATATAGACCAATCAGTGAACAGAAATATTAGAAAGTGGATTATAAATTTTGAAAGGTACTCCAAAGTATAAAAATAGAAATTTTACATTTTTATTTTACATTTCAATGTTACATTTTATCACTTCAGTTATAAACAAGTAAATTTTAAATTATATTTATTTATGTTATTTGTTAAACCAGTCACTGCACACCTAATAGATGTAAACGAGTTATATTCAACAGACTTCATTAGTTTATACAATACTTAAATCACATCCTTTCCTCCTATTATTCATATGAGCTTCAGCTATTTTTGCAAATGCTTCTCCATTCAATAGTCGATAATTTGTTGACAAAAATCTGAGTGCAGTGGAATTCAGGCAATCCACCCCATGACTTATAATATTCCAGCCTAACTCAATACCAGTCCCAAAATCACACTCATCGGCAGCTATACTTGCATAAGTAAGCACTGGTTGTAATTCACTCAAATACTTTTGTTTTTGTTCTGGCAGCGCATTTTGGAGCTTCGTAAATAGCGTAACCAAATCTTTGTTGTTCAGTGCTAGTTCACGATAGCCTAGTTGAGACCTGTAAAGCATACCAATGTAATGAATAAGAAGAAGAAGAGTAATTAAGCATACTTTCGGTTATAAGGCACAACAAGTCCTATTTTATTTAAGGTCCTTGCAACAATTTTCTTTTCTCTAGATATAATCGCATTTGTTCTAGGTGACAAATCCAATTTTAAATTTTCTGCCTCTTTTTTAATGGATGCTTGTACTCGTCCTACATTCATTTTTTTGAAAGGGTCTCCAGTCTTTTTTAGATCCTCAAGATACAAACTAAAATAAAAAACCAAGTATCAGAACACTCAATTTTAAGTTAAGTAATACTAAATAAAGGACTTACATTAGGTGTAATGCACTATTAAAATTAATTTAACTAAATACAACTTACATGACAGCCGTGAAAATATTTTCACCCATCTGATGAAGGACGCCATCCTTTTTAGCACTGTTGCTTGCTAAAAATACAGGAGGCTCATCAGGACAATCTCTAAAATAACCAATGTGATATCCCGTCTTATCATCACCTTTCAGTACTGTTTGAAACTCTGGGGGATCGTGATAGTACCTCCAGTGAAGTAAATATTTCTCATCTGACTTACTCACATTGTCAAATCTAGCTGCAAGAACATCAAAAGGTCCTACCAATTTCAATCCAATGTCTTTAAGAGCATCGAGTGGGTTACTTGATTTCATCTTTTTACAGTATTCCCAAAATTGATAAAAATCTTCTGACATTTCAACCAGAAATTTTTCTTTTATAAACTCCTTGTAATCCAATTGACCAGAATCTTTCTTCTCTTCATATTTAGCTAAATTGCTCTTGTCTTTAGAATTTTCCATTTTCTTATTTTGGTGTACTATTTTATTGTCATCTTCTGAGTCATCTGACGCAGAAATATCATTACTGATACGAACTTCTCTTGTTTTTATGTTACTTGTTACATCTGAATTTGAATCTTCTTTGTTGGTTGTTACCTCATCTTTTTCAATACTTGTTAAATTATCGTCTTCCTTTGACTCTGAATCAGATACTTGATTACTAATTTTATTAATCTTATTTGAGGATGTGTCGCTGTCAGGGCTATCATCCTCAATGTTATAGTCATCAGAGTCTGATACGTCATTACATGTAACCACTTCCTTAGCTTCTTTATTCGCTATTTCAACTTTTAATTTCTTGTTTACATGTCCCCTCTGCTCTCTGTTCTAAAATGTTTTATCATTACACAGTCATAATCAAAAAAATTGGTACCTAGGTACTAACCTTATTATTTGGAGGGTGCTTGTACTTTTCGTGATGTGCCGGATTCTTTTGGTAACATTTTGCACCATATTTACAAGCTATTCTAGAATCTTGGGCATACTTACACTCGTTATCGGACATATTATTCACGCACTATTAATAGGTATTTTTTTTATAAAAATGCATTAATTACGTAGGTAGTTTGTAAAGAAATAAGAGAAGAAAAAAAACAAATAGAAATATACTTATACGAGAATCAGAGTAGTAAAAACCGCCAAAGAATCTAAAGTGAAAACGTCAAATGAAATGTGGTTAAGTACATAGAAAATAATAGTACTTCTGTGCTAACGTTTTCCATGAATTCTTCTTCTTCTTGTTTTTTTTTTCTTGGCCTTCGTCCATTGAGCCATAAAGGAACATTGAGCATTTAGCCCCTTGTACCTATATACAGTGCGATCTGGAAATGATTGATCAGATTCTGAAAGCTTAGCTTGTCCCAATTCCTATAAAAACTGGTTTAACTTTACTAAAATTAATTTCTTTCCTATTGTTAATTATCCGATTTCGAAAATAGATCGGTTGACAATGGCAAGTAAGTACTTAGTATATTGTCTTATATGGTATAACATAAAAGGTGCGCTCAAAATCCGGTCAATTATTCTGGAATACCTACTTCTATTCTGTAATTCTATATCGCATTATCTCACTCGAATATCATAATCATAATTAAGTAGTAAGCAGGTAATTGGTGCGTGACTCAATTATGAGCACATTGGATTTGTGAAAAACCAAATAGCTAATCAATAAAACCTCATAGCGGTTTTATTGATTTTAATAGTTAATGCTTCGGGTTAGGTCTTAAAAGTTGGCGACGATTCTTCAGCACGCAATTAGGTATTCATACTCTTCATTAACTTTTTTTATTGATGTAAATATGTAAATGCTCATTGAAATAGTAAAATTAATAAATGCACTTCCTTTTAACAAAATATCTATAAACTTGATTAATACCTACCTACCCCAAATGTTTTAGCAAGCACCTTTGCCAGAATGTTTAAGGTCATGGTCATTCTACGGTCTCATTTGACAATAGCTCCCCCTCCACTCATCAACATTAACACAACGAACTCAGTAAAATTACTTACCTACTTACCTGTTTTGTATACAGGACCGTAACGTAACCTTTCTTAGGTGTTTGAGATGATACAATAATTGTAATGGGTGTTTGATTATCAAGACAAAAGATGTAAGTTCTCTACGAATGTTAGTTATTGAACTTTTATTTCTAAAATAATGACCATATTTTTTGACTTCTGTTTCTAAAGTGGTGCGTTTGGCGCCTTGCCCATTATTTTAATAGTCAATGTCTACTCTGAACTATACTACGGTATATATTATATTGCACTTTGGACTAGACCAACTCTGTTTCGAATATACGAAGTGGTATAGGTAAACAACTAATGACTTATTCCTTACATTCAGTGAGTAGTTTGTTCGCACAATGGTTGTAGAAAGTTCCTGCTTGTTGTGTTATTCTATATTTGTGACAGTAGTGGCATTGCTGTATGTATTATTCGATGTAAACTATTTCCTAAGAATTATTTTCACAATTGGATGGGGAAAACTCTTCGATAAGAAGAAGAAGATTGATGACTCTACAGAAATATACGGTAAGTTATCCTTGGAAAGAAACACTAATTGTTTGGTAAAATTTTTCCTACAATTTTATTAAAAATTTTGTTTAGAAAGTGATGGACATATGAATAAGTGGTCTGCGGAAAATTTGTCGCAAATTTATTTAACATTATTTAATATTTTAATATAAAATATTAATATTTACAATATTAATATTTTTAACATTTACAAAGTACCTATACCCTTTGGTAAGTATAAAGTAGGCTTCAACCTCGCCGCTTTGCGGCTCGTTTTCTACGTCAAAAGAGTAAAATTTGAGTAAAATTTTCAGTGGACCACTTCATATGTCCATCAGTTCATTTTATTTGATAGCAGATGTTGGTTGCATAGCTTAACTATTCAAATTATGACTTATGACTCTTTACTCATTAACATTCATTTCCAAAGTGCTTTGTTTAAGAGTGAGTACCTAATATAAATATGATTTTATGGAATAAATATGGTATTCATATTTGTATTCAGAATACTGATAAAGTGTGAAACAAACATACATATTTATATGTACCTATATATAGGTGAACTACAGCTAGAACCAAAAGTTGTTGCTTCCACCAAAATGTCTGAAGGTATCACCTACTGCTTACTGGCATTAGTTTGCAGAAAAAGTTTATTTTTTTGTACCTAGTTTGCTTTATGATGCGTTTTTTAGTTATTAATAATTTTATAGTTTTTACCTATTTAATTTAAATTTATCATTGTGCTTGCTTAATTTACTCACATACTTAAATCAACGCGTTAAATCAACAAACCGGGTTTGTTATTATATAAGGAATTGCAAAATGTCCTGACTGTTTTTAAAATCAAGGACCTACATTTTATTGGTCTATCCAGAGTCTACTACAATTACTTGAACGTAATGGTTTGCTCTCATTCTTCGATATTACAAGGCTTATTGTTACACATATGATTTAGGACTCCCCATAAACTCCTCCACATTATGTCACCAATAAAGATCCAATACAAACTTTAGAGGGCGTAATGAATGATTTCTATTCATTTTCTATTCTAAAAGCGTTGGATTATTTTGTAATTCCCTATACCTAATACCTATAATAAACATCAAAATAAATTGAATATTAAGTTCAATCTATATGTAAATCAATAGTCTATAAGAAATTAGAAATACTTAGATTTTAAAATTTATTCTCAATCAATGAATGACATATTTACTACATTTTTTAAATATTCAATTGAAATATGATTGCATGTGACCTGAAGGCTTAAATGTACTTATATATACTAATATAAGCCTGTTAGGCTTCTTGTATGTAAATAATGTATAATCATTAAATTAAAAACTGAAGAGTAATACGAATACAGATTTTTGTTAAATATGGCGAATGCGCAAGTAATATTAAATAATATAAAATACGAGCCAAATCTCACATTTTCTGCGAGATTTGGAAATTTCCAGATACTTATTATTAGATGTAATCTTGTTATAGAATATAGATTATCTCTATTATTATTAGATATACATCCATCAAACTGTACTCGTGAGAGAGACCTTAATAGGTAAATGTGTAAAATCCGGATTGTTCCATGCATTAATATAATACACATTTGTGTCAGTAGAGATATTGATGAAAATTCGTCTATCTGATGCTGAGAGGCAATGCAATGTTTGATTGTTTTGGCCAACAAAATCAGTACAAAAAATATCAACTTTTCTAGTGTAACCGACTCTCTATTCCTTTTAGTTTTCGAGTCTTAGGCTCTGCTCTATAATAAATGATTCCTAAGTCATATTTTCTGAGTAGAATATCTCTTTTACTGTTAGAGACAGATTTATCAAACCTTATATCAGGGTACTTCTGAGGGAAACTTCATTCGAAATATATAAAAATATTTAGGTATAGGGTGGTCAATTAAAAAATATATATACGCACTTCAATATCTCGATAATGCGATGATAAATTGGTTTTCTATTTTTTCAATTAGAAACAACATACAAAATTATACACCTTTGCTAATTTGATCGATTATCGATTTCTTCCAGTTTTCGAGCTACCAATATTGTCAAACGAAGAAAAGGACCACCGTGTATACGATACATAGTAATTTTGGCGGGTCAGGCTACGGGGTAACCTTTTTAAACGCGATGGATTTGTTTCTAGAGTAGAAGTTTTAAAAATTTGTAATCTATGAAGGTGAGTAAGGGGGGGCTAAAGCTTAAGTTGTGACTTTTCAACCGAAAAGTCCGGGGTTTAGCTCCCGCTGACTTCATATACAGAATGAGTATGGAGGTTGCTGCGCGTATTCAGTTTTTATTTGACTACTGGTTTCTATTTGGAACTTACCAGATAGCTATTTGGATATTACCAGACATTATTTAGAATTTTTTGTATGGCCTTTCAGAGCTTTCGTATTCAAAGAAACTATTTGCAAAATAAATATATAGCCAAATCTATATCAGGCTTTACACCAGAAAACGTTCTAAATATAAAAAATTATACCACTATGGAGAGGGGCGCGTTTTTGGTCATCACTGAATTAATGCATTTTTATATGATTTTTGTTTTGACATAAATTGTGGAACAACCTTAATACAACGGTAATAATATTTATACAAATATGTCAACCTATTACGATTACTTTTGTATACGTTTAGTGTTCTACATACATATTTTATCAAATTAATAAAACAAGTAATAGTCAGCCAATAGTGGTTTCTTTATAAGTACTTATAGAACTTTAATATAGTGTTTTAGTAAGACTAAGACTAAGTTATTATACTGTTCTTATTCTTCAAGCACCTTTAAGACCTTTTAGCCACTTTTGTCATGACAGAGAAAACTAGATCCAAGGATTTTCAAAAATGTTCATTGATTGATAATTGAGCCTCTAGTAACTCGTAGAGAATATGTTTATATCCTATTTATAATATAAATAACATACGAAAGTGGCTGCCTAACCGCACACTATTAAAAATGTTGACCGTTCCATACTATTCTTAGATAATTAAAATGTCTTCAACATCAGGTCTATTCTAATTCCCATCTGAAATTTAATATGAGAGTAAAGCACCCCTGTTCTTATTTACAGAAAACCAGTTTTTTCTTCTTTTTAATGATGTTCAAGTTGGATATCTTGAATATCCAACATAATTTGAAATATTAATTATTGGTCACATTAATCGAGTCAGTGGTTCAGAGGGTGTGTCTCAATCCCTTAACCCAAAGATCGTGGGTTCGAATCCCGAGGGATGGATGGGCAACCATCCTACCGTTTGTGCCAAGGATAGGAAGAATGTCAGTTTGGTGTTAATGCATCGGTTGATGCTGACTGTCCCCCTATAATGAGGTTTTCTAGGTTTCCCTCATTCCAGTACTGAATGGTGGCTAGGGCTTAGCAACGTAAGCCGTTCGTGAGACCCAATTGCTGTCTAATGAATGATAATATACCGCCCCTTTTTCCCCATAAGTCTCAGACTTTCGGGTGAATTTTTGTGGTTATAAAATGAGGAGTAGTTATATTTTATTTTTATTTTACTTTTATTTTTCAAGGCATCTGTACGTCTCAGGACTTGGACATATTCTTCAAACATATGAACAATGCCAGATACGTGAGGGACCTGGATTTTGCTAGATTTCATTTTTATGAACGAACAGGCCTTTACGAAGAAATCACTAAAGCCAAGGGCCATGTGCTACAGACTGCCTCCAATATCCGTTATCGAAGAACGATTCCTCTGTTAAACACGTACAAGGTCACCACAAAGGTAAGAAAGCATTTCAAGTATAACTTTAACGATAAATTTAAAATTTCTTCTGTCGTTTCCAAGGAAAGATTGAAAATTTGATCATTGTACAAATATGAAATAACTTATTTAATTGATTTAATTATTCATCTTATTCATCCTATTTCAGATTGTGTATTGGGAGGACAAAACCCTTTACATAGAACAGCAGTTCATCACTTTGAGTGACGGTTTCATCAGAGCGATAGTTTTAAGCAAACAAGGCACCATTGGGCTTAATGTGCCGGAAATTATGGCCAGATTGACTGGAAGGGATATCTCATATCGTCCTACGCCTCCTGCCGAACTCCAGGACTGGCTGACTTCAATGGAAAAATCCAGCGCCAGGCTACGGAAAAAGGATTAAAACATTAAGATTTTACGTGAAGAGCTTATTACAGGATTTGGATGTGGGTACCTACTAATAATTAAGAAGATGTGAAATTTGGAAATAATTTTATTTCCTATCAGTAAGGGTTATAGGTATTTTGGTATGAGAGATATATCACTGTATTGGAAACAAAAAAATATAATTTAAAAAGCCACGGGATACATTTCCATTGCTCTGATGACTTAATCGTTTTAGGCAATATCAGATATTTTAGGTGTTCTGCTCAGCAGTTTTGACATACTTCTGATGCAGTATAGTCATATGAGAACTGATTTTTATTATTGTATTGTTTTGTAATAAAATAAATATATTATTATGATTTTTATGGAGTTGTTCATTGTAATATTTTCCTAGATTTGGTTGATGTGAAGGAAAAGGAAATGAAAGATCTTAAGTAATTTAATTACTGATTACCCTTCTAAAGTATTAATTATAGATGTCTTAAATGTGTTTGTTGTCTGACTGCATAAGTTTAGTAAACAAATAAGAATATATTATTTTCTTATGGTAAGAACTTAAAATAGTCTAATGACTCACAATATCCAGGTGTTTTATCGTTTTTATTAAACAAAAGTTGTCACCCACCCATATTATGCATATCAAGAGAATTAATACGAAACAATACTTATGACTTATTGTGTACATAAAACACTTATAAACTCAACAATCGACTGTAAAAATATTGAAATATTTATCATTTAAGAACAATAAGCCACATTTTTTAATACAACTGCATTAATCAAAAGTCATAAAAGTTTTATGTAATAGATATAAAATAGAGTATTTTTCCGAGTTTGCATATTATCACTTTAAAAAGAAGAAAATTGAGATCCTTCTTTAAAAAATCTTGACTTGTATGTCAATATATTGGCTTTTATCAAATATCATACTGGTCTAAAGCCAGTTTTTAGGCATTTCTATTTCTCTGATTAGGTATACCCTAGATTTTCGGACAAAATTTGGTGTTACATAATAGCAACTCTCATATGGGAAAAAATAAACAAGATTTGTATTCTCATTTCCCATTACTTATTACCTAGGTACATAAAATTCTAATATTTAATAAGATAGAACATATTGTGAGATTGAAGCCAAAATTCAGGTAAGAAAGAAAACGGTCCAGAATCCTTACAGAAATAGGAAACATAAAGATAATATTCAATAGGTCATAGGTCTAATGGCTTTCCTCGAAACAAAACGTGGAAACAAAATAAAAAAAAAATGGTTAAGAAAAATTGGTTAAACCTACCAGAAATCATTAATAGATAGATCCTAATTATTAATCTGTGATATAATCTTACAACAATATGAATAATAGACAAGAATATTTGTTATAACTATTCCAGGAAGTAAGTATACAATTTTTTCTGTTTTCTAAATGTCCGTTTTAACATTAAACATTTCTGTTCTCTACCAATAGTGCTATATTACTTTACTAAACTACATTTACCATTTACTGTTAGTTCCAGATATGATACAGGAACTGGTTTCCCAAAGAATTTACTGTCCAAACAATAAAACACCAGCTTTGTTGACTTTACCATATACATTGGACCTCTATTTCCTCATGTCTTATTTTCAAATTCCTGTTAAACACTCGTCAAATTAATATAGGGAATAACAGTGTTCTCTGGTGTAAATATCTATCAATCTAGAGTCCCCAATTTGATACCACTACTAGGAATTTAGGAATTCTATTATTTAGGTTTAAGCTAAAAATATTTAAATATTTTATATTTATGCATGGGCAACTACACAGTAAATCTTAGAAAATCGCTTTAGCTACATTTAGCTTAAAGTGTCGAAAGTGATGGAATTAAACATTTTTACGAAAGTAACTAGTAATTAAACATTTACAAACAAAATTCTTTAATTCTTAGTTACGAAAGTAACTAGGAATGACATATCTTCCTATTCACTAGTTTTTGAAGAAATTTTTGCTTATTTAGGTAGACATACTTTTCTAGTTGCTTATAAGGAAAACAGCCTATACCAAAAAAAAATTGTGATGATGATGATGTCAGTTCTGAGTGAATGAAAATTGAATTTCCTAATTGCAAGTTGAGGATGGAGTAGTAGTTAAGTGTTTGATAAAAGTAGTTTATTTTACTTGTTTATCCCTCATCCTATATTTCATTAATGTTTCATTCAGTTTCAGTTTACTTACAGACAGGTTTAGTAAATATTTAGGATATACCTACTTATGGATCCTAACTAATTTCTTGTAATATTGCTTTTTGTACTTTGACGTTAATAAAAATAAGTTTTATTGTCATCTTCTATTATTTGCATTCAGATTTACTTGATGATGATGAGAGCAACATGTATTTGTATAGAGCTAAACCCCTATTTTCTCGATAGGTACCAAATATCCATTTACAGTTTCTATTTTATTAATATAAATCTTAGTTTTATTCAGAATATTTAATAACAGAATATGCTATGATTGAGCTAAGATACTTTATTATATATTATATTATATATATTATACCCCTTCCTTTTCTGACAAATACCTACTGTTAACTAAAAAAATGTTTTTCACCAATTTGATCAAATAGTCCTTAATTTGTTCGGCCTGTTTATTTTACCATCAAACAAAAGAGGAACGTTTCGCCGTGGAATCACAGGTAACCAAATGGTGAAAAGAACGCGACCGTTGGCGAAGTTCCCCGAATCAAGAATTTGAGTGGGACGTTCAAAATATGGAGCCCCATTCAAAAGTTAAGTTTACGTTTACAGTATGAAACTGACCTTCTTGCGTTGTGTTTAAACGACGGCGTTGCTATTTTGATTGTTTGAGAGCGCGAAATGTTTATTTATACATTATTGATGAACTGAAAAGATACAGTTTGTTTTGGCGAATGTTTCCGATTGAAAAATTGTAGTTGTTGTGAACATGTGGTGAAATTGATCTTCCTCGTACCTCGATAAAATTAAAGGTAAATAAATATTCTTATCTTTCCATATTTTTGTGTTTACCTTGAATTGTATATTATTGATTTATGATGATTTTTCGATACATTTTTATACCTATACAGGGAATATTCAATATTATGACAAGACTATGTTATGTTAGTATAGTTATTAAAGTAGGAGGTGTTTTTAATGTCTGTTTAAATTTCGTGTAATAATAAATAATAGAACCATTTCAGAATAATAAACACCTATATAAGCATAGAAAAATACTAGTGCATTTTTTGAAGATAACTTGGCAACGCCGCATCCGAATTTCACAAATAAAATATTATTTTGTAAGTAAAAGAAAGGCGAATCGAATACGATTGAAAATACAGGGTGTTCCATTTAAACAAATTGAGTTTCGGCTGTTTGAAAATTGATAAATTACTACTCCTATAAAAAACACTCTATATAAAAAGTGCAGATTTCAGAACTATACCGATGAAGAACGAAGATAGTACTAGGTGTCTGCAAAATATCTTTCCTTAATTACCTACTCAAGATAACTTTTCGCTGATTTTTTCAGTGCGCCCCTGCAAAATTCGTCTTTCGAAGATCACTTGGCAACGCCGCATAATAATAATAATTATTATTATAACAGGAATTTTATATTCCTGTGCTGGGAATCACACGTTACTTCCGCTCAATTAGGTAGGAATATCGAATTTCGAACCTTCAGTACTTTTGTAGGTGCGCTACTGGAGGTGGACTTGTTTTATAAAGTTATGTTATAAATGCCACCAAAATAAAGAATCTATGTTTTTTAATGAAGTAGGTAATATGCCTCCTTAAATATGTAGATTTCTGACCATACCTACTGTTAAAATTAATCTTGTTCTGAGAATTCGTCAATCTGGAAACTCCGGAAATTAAAAAATGTTCAATTCCTGAAATAATAATACTGTCATGCAGTTATCCAGTTAGAATACACATTTGATTTGTACACTTTTGACATTTTATTTTAAATGGAAACCGTTCCGGGCCAAATGTTCTTTTAAACTTTCTACTAGATATAGATATAAGTACCCACCTATTATAAAATGCAAACTGGCATTTACCTCACTAAAAGTCAGTTAATATAGAATGTGAAACAAGCAATAAAGTGTCTGAATTACCTTCATAATCTGACTTTTCCATAAAAACTATAATTAAGAGCTGTCGCTATGCAAATAACTCAGAGGTATACAATGTGATCAATTTATTGCGTTCACACCGAAATAATAAGTTTTTTAATAATTCTTTGATTATTTATTTGTGTTATGCATAGTACAGCACACAAACATTGACAAAGCATAATGTGTGCAATTTTCCCTAATTTGAAATATTTGTCAACTAATTACGTTATTTTCATATAAAACTTCTATGCGTAAATATAATAATTACCAGAAAATACAATAAATTTGCACAGATTTACATTCTGCGTATAAAGAAGCAGTCCATAATTAAGGACGTTGATAACTTTTCACTTTTACAAAATAAATTGAAAATGTGGAATGGAAAATTTCAACTGATCGTCCTGCACAACAAAAAATACATAATTAATAATTTATATATTACCAGAGACTTCTATACGTCTCTGATATTACTAAACCATAAATAGAAATGTAGGATAACATTGGCTCAGTGCAAGATATGTAATACTTTGTTGTTTATTTAATATTATATACCTTGAAGGGGGTGGGAACCTTTGGTGTAAAGCTAACACTGACGTAGTTTTCCATATAACACCAAAACACTATACTGTACTCAAGTGCAGTATATGCAGTTTGAGCCCAGTATAGTGTTTTGGTGTTATGTGGAAAACTACGTCAATGTTTGTCGTATTACGAGTATATACCTATTTATTTTATTCCGTGTTACAATTATTATTAGAATGTCGTCACAGTTATCATGAGAAAGAATCTTAAAACGAATGCATAATTTAAACCCAGTTAGCCTACTCACTCACATCCTATTAGTTAGTTATTTATACTAAATGATCCATCTTGAAATATCTTGCATATAATTTTTATTTTGTGACCTTTTGACTTTCACCAAATGGGTCAGAGATGTTAAATGTAGCACGCACTTTCCAAGTACATAATATTGCGAACAATATAAATTTCAAATAACAAGACCATACAGGCGGCCACATAAATTTACGAGTAGATATAGATATTGCTAAGAAAAATGTAATTATAGGTATTATTTCTGCACGAATTTGGCGAGCTAGCAAAATGAAAGTGGAAAAATTACTGGAGCCAGCTCACCGTGTCAAAAACAAAAGTAGGAAGATTTGGATTTAAGTTCACTAATCCTGGGCAGTGGACTAAAACGAAGATGTCTCTTCTTTATCTTTTATACATGGATGATTAATTTCTGCTTTCTTTATTTCAAAATAATTCGATTATATCTTTCGTAACTAGCACCAATATCCTTGTCTAATTAGTAAAATAGCATCCTTGACCAAAGTACAGGGTGATCGGCGATGGCCAGGTAAAGGCTTACTATTACGGTTAGATATATTCACATTTATTAGAGTGGTAAGAAGAAAAAAACATGCATTCAGTTATTTAAATTAAGTATACCTACAATCACCCACCGAAATAGATATCTTCCCTCAAAAATCTACTCAGTCGCTCTAAACGGAAATTTATATATCAGTATAAGACACACCTCGATTGTATAAGACAATCATAATAATAATAATAATAATAATAATAATAATAATAATAATAATAATAATAATAATAATAATAATAATAATAATACTTGGTCCTGGATTGCACAAAGAGGGAGCTCTTTGTGCAATCCAGGATTAAGTAGTACCCACAAGAATGTACAGGAAGCATATACTTGAAGAACACATCGATGATACGACCTGTAGATTGTGCAAAGCCTCCCAGGAATCCATTCAGCATTTAATATCTGGATGCACCGAACTGGCATCCACTGCCTACCAGTCAAGGCATGACAGTATGGGTAGGATTGTACACCAAGCCTTGTGCCTGAAAGAAAAACTCATTACAGTCAAACAAGAAAAATATAAATACTTACCTACATCAGTGACTGAAAATCAAAAAGTTAAAATTTACTGGGATATGGAGATTGTCACAGATAGGCCTGTCGCGCATAACCGTCCAGATATTGTTATGCTCGATAAAGAAAAAACAAATTGCAATTTTCATCGACTTTACAGTTCCGCTAGATGAAAACATAGAAAGAGCACATAACGGTAAGATAACCAAATATAATGAGTTAGCCCAAGAAGTCAAGCAAATTTGGCAACTAAATAAGGTTATCATCATGCCGATAGTAATCTCGGCAAATGGTTTGGTGCACAGAAAACTTGCTTGTTATCTGGAACAACTGCAACTGAGCCTACAGCTAATAGGACCAATGTAGAAAGCTGTAATTTTGGCCACAACAGCAATAGTTCGAAGAGTCTTCTCTAATTAGTAGCCATCTCTTACGTCCTTGGATATCCCGGATGTACGAGCTACACCCAGAGTAATCTGTGAAATTTAAAAAAAAAAAATAATAATAATAATAATAATAATAATAATAATAATAATAGTAACAACTCTTTACCTATATGTTTTACTGCATAATGCAATAGATAAAAACATATGATAAAAAGGCAATATAATAGTACAAAATTAAATAGAAAAAATAGATATCTACCAAATAAAATATAATTTATCATAAAACTACAGCATAGAAAGACAGGATTTCAGTTGAAGGGTAACTTAGAATAACCAAAAAATCGTTTTTTTTTGTTGGAAAGACCACTATAGAAAAAATAATTAATCATAATTACTTCAATGAGTTATATAACTCTTGAAACGTATACAAAGGAGGAAGATACTTCTGCCATTATCAGGTTAAACAATAGAATCAAGTCTTCAAACTTTCTCTTGTAAAAAAGTTTAATTAGAAGAGTTTTATTTGTAGATGCAACACAATCAGTTGCTATATTTTATCATGATATAATTTGTAATGGGGTGACCAAAGACAGATGGCATATTCGAAGTGCCAACAGGAAATGGGTGGGCTTGCAACACGATTCTAATAAAGTATCCTCAGAGAAATAATCCTGTGGGGTTGAGTTGAAATATTCGGGTTGAATCTCCAGTATAGACACAAGACAAAAGACAAGTGTCTGTGTTACAGCCTGGGCATATGAAAAATTTGTTGTGTAAAATATAAATAGTGAATGATTTTCAGTGCTGTAAAATGTTTTCGTAAACTGCAGCTTTTTTTCTTCAGTGGTGACGTTAGTCGCGTACAAATATTGATAAATAAGTAAATGTTATATTAGCGGTGTAACAACCTACTAAGAATATTTCATAAAATCTGGGTTAAATTAACATTTAAGTATGTATCAGTTTGATAAAAGTAGGTAGGTATTTCGGAAGTGGCTCCAGATGCACATAATACAGATTAAAAACAGATTACGTAATATCAAACAATTATTCATTGTTGTTATAGGGCATAGGCTACCTTTACAATGATTCACTGAACAAAAATAAAGTCAGTTATTTGAGTTACTAATGGAAATAATATCCGTAAAAATAGCATTGATCAAAGTATCGATGTCGTCCCAAAAACAAAGAGAAATTTTTGTTAAGGCGAGATAAAGTGGACGGTGGGACGAGAATTAGTTTTGTCTTACGGAAACATTAACTTTTAAAACCCCATAAAATATATTACCTGTAGCTTTTCTACAGGAAAATAATATTTGTATTAGACCAAACAAATATTATGACTAAGAAAGTACATGCAAGCTACACTTGAACTTGTTTTTATAACGGTGAGATGCAGCTTGCAGGCAAAACAAACTCAAAATGTAGGTAAAAATACATTCAATCGGTATTACTACATCACTTTTAAAGAGTTTGTATTGGCTTTAGTTATATTTTGTGTACACGTTTTATATTTTTGATGTATCTACCTAAATAGTTATAAAGTATTATAGAATACTTAATTGAAGTTCGATGATTGGGGATAGGTTTTGCTATTTTTGCAAAAACAAAATCTACCACCGGCACACAATAAACAATAGATCGAAAACTCATTTTTGTCGCTTCTGCGTTCCCTGTAGAACCACCAAACTATAATGTCGGAAAGGTTTGGAGGAAAAGCGTCATGATTATGAAATAATTATTTGAGGGAAAGTGGGGGGGGGGGAGGATTAAGAGTCAAAAGAAGATCATCTTTCTTGTGAAGTATTATTCTTTTTGACCACAAATTGTTCGTTTATTTTATAATGTACTTGTACTTTATAATTTTTGGTACATAAATAAATAGGAAGTGTTATGGCACAAATTTTATACGTATATCGAGATGACTTTATGCATTTTGTAAATTATTAATACGGAATCACTAGAAAGTTATTTGAAAATGAATTGTAACCGTACAAAAAAATGTATACTTTACTGTCACTTGGGTCTTGTATTACCTCTTTAACTCTTTTATCATTAGTTCATTGCAACACTGGCAGTAGCTGGCTGCTGGCTAGCATAAAATTAAAATTATTATTTTCTAATAGAAACATAATTAATTTCTATGCGGAATATAATTTAAAACTGTTGCGAACAAAAAATACACTATAAAATTAATCATTAAAAACACGTACTAATTCTTCAATCCTATTGTAAAAATGCAATTTATGCCGTAGGTACCATAAACTTATAGAAAGTGTTGTCTATTATTGTCTATCTAGTTACAAAAAATTAATGAACATGAAAGTTTAAGCATACATTTTAATAAAATAGTTTCACAAGTCATAAATGAGGATTGATTCAAAACTAGTACTTACACCGATATTGTCCTGAAGTATTAAAAAAGTCTACTGAATTCGTGACCTGTTATACCTACTTATATTTATTTGCTGTTTGCAGCAAATGCGAAATTTTTATGCGAATCAGTCAAAGGCACGCAGTATTTCCCAAAAAGGTTCGGTTTGGTTTGAGTTGGTGTTGATATAAATTAAATATCATTTAAAATTATGGTCTGTGAAATCTGAGTTATTATTACAAGTAGAATTTGGAAAATATGTCGTACAATAACAGTTCTTTGTTCGTGTACCGGTTGACGGACGTTTAAACACTTGCTTCGAGTACTTGAAAATGCCTCTGATTTATTGCGTGAACCTCGTTCGGCATGTGTGCTTTGACTGTGAAATGCATCCATTTGTTTGCTTTTAAGACACAAAACAAAATCGTATTCATGCATCAATTTGTAGCCTCTAGCTTGCTAAGAGCAATGTTCTGCTTTATGACGGTGTTTTGACCTTTTTATGGTTCTTCGAATGCTATCCATTAAACATGCCACTGCACAAATATAGTTCACTGTATTGCATAGATATATGAAACCAATTTACTCCCAAAGGACACTGCCAACAGCGAGGGAACGATTTTCATTGTAGAAAATGATCATTATAAAAATAAATTTATTTGAAGACAAAAGATTGACAATAGAGCCATATTGCATACTCACACAATGAAAACAGAATTTCGAGTCAAATTAATGCACAGAGTTTGAGTTAAAAATCGAAAAATAGCCAAGAATCTAATGTACTTGGTGAAAAATTTCCACGAGGTAGATAGTTCTGAAAAGAAGTATCTATATTTTGTTTCTTTTCTGTAAAAAATGATTACTTTACGTCGAACAAAATACAACCGAAATGTATTCAAAATCTTCCTTTTTCAATTACTTCAATTATAGTACTCATATTCATATGGGTACTACCATCTCAGCCTTGGAATTTTATTTGTACAAGCACTTACTTATTTTTAACACGAAGTTGTTAAATTATTCAGTAGTTAGCATTTTGTTGTCATGTGATGACACAATAGTTCAAACTGCACAAATTGATTGAATACTATGAAATATTTTCATATATTTATATATCTTCTAATACCCATACTATAGATCTCGGAGTTCCTCAAAGCTCAATATTAGGCCCACTTATTTTCATAATATTCATAAACGATCTTCCCACTCATGTTAGTACTTAGTACTAGCTGCACTGTGTTGTACGCAGATGATGTCAGACTTGGAGCTGCTTTGGATAGTCCTGAGAAGCTCCGAGATTACCTGAACAACATATCGTTTGAATTTACGAATTGGTGTAGGAGGGACGCACTAATATTGAATGCTGAGAACACTATCTGCATGCAATTTGTCTCTCGTTTTAAGCATGCCCCAATTATTGATATTATAGTAAATGAGAGTTATTCAACACTCAGAAACTAATAAGTTTTATAGGTACGTTTATTGACTGTGATATGAGCTGCAACAGTAATGTTCATTATATTAGCAGAAAAAATTAATAGTGGATATTATGCTCTACTACAGTTGAGACTAGTTGTTTGATGCAAAACAACTGTATTACTATTACTTTGTCATACAACGTTATATTATTTGGGGTAGTACAAGTGGTGCAAATATCAGTAGAATTCTAGTTTCTCAAAAAAGAATAATCCGCTTAATTTTTGGAGTGCCACCACTAGATTTTTGCAAACCGAATTTTATAAAAAATGATATTTTAACATTTCCTTCAATACGAGTTATTAAATGATGTTTCTATACAGTGACTACTGACGATTCAATTTAATAATGAAATCTAAATTTATTTACTACTAGTATCACCTCGAGTTATTTAAGTATCTCCAATGACCCTAGTAACACTGGCATTGGACGCATTTGACCTACTAAGAATACCAAGAATAACGCGGAAACAGACACTGAAATAACCAACGAGGAATAAATTGATCACCAAAGTAGGTTTGTGTGGAACTAATAGATCTGTTATTTCAATTTTATTGCGTTAGTTGTGTTTTAGTGGTATATAACCACTCTTGTTTATAATTGGCACACAGAACTCTAATACAATGACACTGTGATTTCCTTGTGTAGATCTAAATTTTTTGTAATGATTTTTATGAAAAAGCACTAAAAGCAGTATCTGGGGAAAGTAGCATATTAAAACTTATCGATCTATTACTAATACAAAACTTTCTAAGTTTGAAATTATTTTTTTATGATATTTATTTAACTATTATATTATATTACTAGTTTATTGGCATTACTTATCAATAAACTGATCACAAAGACTCTCATGCGGTGAATTGAAGCCTAAATCAAAAGTTTCAATATGATTTTTGAAAAAAGACGAGAAGAAAACAGTTCACTATTTAAATAAAAGCTTATGGACCTTTTTTATACCATTGGCGGTATAAATTACATTTTATATATAAAAATATGTCATACTGAAATGTTTTTGGGCATTTCATATCCCTAACATATCCTTCATGGAAACGAACCATTAAATACGACCCTATATACGATATTTTTGACTTCTTGAAACTAGTTTCTAGTTTCAAGCAAATAGTTTTACATAATGTACATCGAACTAATAATTGTACTTTGCAACCAAAACTAAATGTATCAGCAATATCTATTTTATGCCAAAGTAAAGTGCAAAATATAAATCGATTATTTCATTTTATTTTCTCAAGCACCAACAATATGCACTACGTGCATTATTTATAACCTCATGTAACATACAGGGTGTCCACCTAGTGCGCGTAAGTCCAATATCTGGGTTAATAAAAAAGATAACTTAATTTCTTTTTCTACAGGGTTGTCTAATATCCCGAGCTGCACAAAATGAAAATATATTTACATATTCAGGGTGTTCAGTTTTTCCTGGACAGGTACCAACTTCGTTTTTCTAAATGGAAATATATATTTTTTATTGCTTTTTCGAACTAAACCCTTGATTTTAGTAGGACTTTCATCAGCCTTCCCTATACCTAACTTAAACTGTTTTTGAAATATTGACGGGTGAATATTGACATTTTTGCAACTTTGACACCCTGTAAAATCTAAACGGTTTGAGATCAAGCAAAACGGTTTGCACATTCCTATCTTAACTTTTCATAAGCTATCGTTTGGTACTAATTTCAAATTTATCCAGGAATTAAAAATTTTCAAAATTTTCAGAAAATTTTAAATTTTTGGATAATTCTGAAATTAGTACCAAACGATAGCTTATGAAAAGTTAAGATAGGAATGTGCAAACCGTTTTGCTTGATCTCAAACCGTTTAGATTTTACAGGGTGTCAAAGTTGCAAAAATGTCAATATTCACCCGTCAATATTTCAAAAACAGTTTAAGTTAGGTATAGGGAAGGCTGATGAAAGTCCTACTAAAATCAAGGGTTTAGTTCGAAAAAGCAATAAAAAATATATATTTCCATTTAGAAAAACGAAGTTGGTACCTGTCCAGGAAAAACTGAACACCCTGAATATGTAAATATATTTTCATTTTGTGCAGCTCGGGATATTAGACAACCCTGTAGAAAAAAAAATTAAGTTATCTCTTTTATTAACCCAGATATTGGACTTACGCGCACTAGGTGGACACCCTGTATATAACATAACATCATATACAAACTGAGAATTACTCTATGATAAATAACATGCTGTTGTTTAACATAAAATGCTATCTATTATTTTTTATTAATTACAATTGAAAAATATGGGGTCCTCTGATATGTTGCTTGCATAATTTATTATAATTAATATATTGAGCTCGTTTAAAAATTTAGGGTGATACAAATGATTTAATAGCATTTCATGTTACATTATTATCATTTACGCACCATCAGTAAATTCCCTGTATGGGAAGCGGTTTTAGAAATACGTACATTAACATTTTTAGAACCATATGAACAGTTGGTTTTGGTTAATCAATCAATCATCTTCAAACTTTAAACATTCTCGTATACTAATGTTAAAGACTAATATATTAAAATAATTGCATTATACAGGGTGTCCACCTAGTGCGCGTAAGTCCAATATCTGGGTTAATAAAAGAGATAACTTAATTTTTTTTTCTACAGGGTTGTCTAATATCCCGAGCTGCACAAAATGAAAATATATTTACATATTCAGGGTGTTCAGTTTTTCCTGGACAGGTACCAACTTCGTTTTTCTAAATGGAAATATATATTTTTTATTGCTTTTTCGAACTAAACCCTTGATTTTAGTAGGACTTTCATCAGCCTTCCCTATACCTAACTTAAACTGTTTTTGAAATATTGACGGGTGAATATTGACATTTTTGCAACTTTGACACCCTGTAAAATCTAAACGGTTTGAGATCTAGCAAAACGGTTTGCACATTCCTATCTTAACTTTTCATAAGCTATCGTTTGATACTAATTTAAAATTTATACAGGAATAAAAAATTTTCAAAATTTTCAGAAAATTTTAAATTTTTGGATAATTCTGAAATTACTACCAAACGATAGCTTATGAAAAGTTAAGATAGGAATGTGCAAACCGTTTTGCTTGATCTCAAACCGTTTAGATTTTACAGGGTGTCAAAGTTGCAAAAATGTCAATATTCACCCGTCAATATTTCAAAAACAGTTTAAGTTAGGTATAGGGAAGGCTGATGAAAGTCCTACTAAAATCAAGGGTTTAGTTCGAAAAAGCAATAAAAAATATATATTTCCATTTAGAAAAACGAAGTTGGTACCTGTCCAGGGAAAACTGAACACCCTGAATATGTAAATATATTTTCATTTTGTGCAGCTCGGGATATTAGACAACCCTGTAGAAAAAAAAATTAAGTTATCTCTTTTATTAACCCAGATATTGGACTTACGCGCACTAGGTGGACACCCTGTATGTTGTTAAATGAACTAGATTTTGGAAATTCAATCTCTGAAGGAGTTGACAATGTCAAGATATTTCTAATTCACCTGATAATATATAAGAAAAAAATAAGGTTTACATATAATTTTTTAAATTAAGTCTGCATTGTATAGTTCAAGCAACAAAAGGTAATTATATAATAAACATTAAGGTCATGAGGTCACAGTCGTTGACGCAATTTGATAACGCATCACTGGCCTGAAATATACGAGTAATTGCTATAATATGCGATTTATTTATGTTTGTGTACTCTACAAGCTTTTAAATGTTAGTAAAACAAATAATTAATTTACATATTTACTTTGGAAAGTTATATGGAAGCGTTGAGTGACAAGTTACACAACTTGGTCACTCTACGGTAGGAGTTAATAATTTGAAGTAATCAGTATTAGACACATAGGCATCTAAAGGCGGGTATCCACTTGTCGCAATGCTCCGTAACGTAACAAGGAACATGTTACGGCCTGTTGCAAAGGTGAAACGGTTTACTGCGAAAGTATGTGTGGTTTTGGTCGACAAAATAAGGTTACGACAAGATAGAAACATTTTTAATCCGCAGTATATGAACCTGACTGCAATAATGGATTCATCACTGCAATTGCAGTTAGCAGCAGTCTCATATATACTATTCATTATACGATTTTGAAAAATAAGAAACGGAAATCTCCGCGATGGTGGATCTCAAAACTGTATCATAGCAGGAAGATGTATAGTGGATCAAGTTGGTTGGCGGATTTAATATTTCAACTTATAAGTGGACTGTACAAAAATTTCATCAGAATGCACCAGACTGATTTTGAATTTTTGATAAATACAATTATTGGAATTGTAGATTTCCAGGAAGAACACAAAATTTCGTGAAGCAATTTCTGCACAGGAAATATTAGCAGTAATCTGATTAAAACCCACAACTGACGGTTCGTCCCGCATTCGTCAAGCATGTCAAATTGGTTACACATACCATGCAACAATTTTCCGTCTCTATTATCTGTATTGCAACATGTTCGGTGTTACGTTACCAGGCATCTGACACAAATGGATACCCGCCTTAATATGTACGAATATATTTTAAATATGTAAATAGATTGTTGCTATATGTTTTTTACAAAGTTGTAGTTTCATATTTATATTATTAAAAAGATATTGTGGTTTTTGGAGGTCATATTTTTCAATTAATTATTGCAAATATAATCGTATATCCTTATTTTTTGTTCTTATTACTTTAACAGAATGCACCTACCTGGTTTATTGAAATTAATGGACCTACAATTACTTATTTTTTTATAAATATCAAGTTTTATACAAGGTGTATCGCAGTTTACTTTAGTTATTCGTCAACAATGTATATTGAACGATATGCCATATTCGGTATCTATGCCAAATATCTTGTTCTTTTTTAAGGATGCAATTTTTATCGCGGTAGATATATTCCTTAGTTATTTAGAATAAGAAATTATTGAATTAATAAAATTTTTAGCAACATGTTTAGCCAGAAGTCTTTGTTACAGATTTTTAGTCTTCCTGGTCCAACAAAAATGTCTGTAAGTGGCTACACATGCATACGGTTCGTATTTTGCTGGATTAACGTACTATTTTGGGTGAGTATAATGAAAATTATTGTTGTCATATCCATTCTTACTAAAACATTTATTTAACATAAAAAAATTATATAGGGGTAGTTAACATATAAAATAAAATAAAATAAAATAAAATAAAATAAAATACCTGTTAAAAAATCTTAAACTCTATTTTTAGCAACGTACCGTGTCGTTGATTTTGGAAATAGGACATCCTAGAAATGTAACCAGTAGGGATTACATTAAGGATATTCAAATTTTTTTTCATGTAACAGTGTATCCAAGAACTGAATGTATATAATAAAGTTAGCGTGGATTGGCCAATTATTTCCCAGTATTGTTTGAAGGTTGTTTTGCAATATCCACCTAAGTAGGTAATATCTAATTTCTATTCTCACGTTATCACGTAATACCTACAGTACATCTTTACGGGATATATAATATTCATATTCAATGGTTTTTCCGTCAATTCTGTCTGAAATGTTATAATTGATTTATTTCTAATATTACTGCTAAATTATTCATACTGTACGTTTACTAAAACAATAAGAAATAATGGAGAGAAACAGGAGAAATTTGTCTAAAAAAATATAACACAGTAAATTGATTTTGTCGCCGTTAAAGAAACAACTGAGTTATTGAGTTAATCAGTTTATTAAGTAAGTAGCACGAAATGATATTATGAATTTATGATAAAAAGCAGTAAATGTGTTTATGTAACTAAATTGTTTGGAGTTTCTAAAGTGACAGATATCTCGGCAAACCCCCAGAAAACTGGGTATTAAATTCTTACACTTAGATATAAGTAATTACCAAAGCAGATAGTTACTTGCTGGACCACTTTGGGTAAAACTAATTGTATTTTCATGTCATTAAAAAAATTGGACTATAGAA
Organism: Pogonocherus hispidulus; assembly: GCA_963924545.1. Classification (NCBI taxonomy): domain Eukaryota; kingdom Metazoa; phylum Arthropoda; class Insecta; order Coleoptera; family Cerambycidae; genus Pogonocherus; species Pogonocherus hispidulus. The sequence continues at coordinate 13,470,482 of OZ004699.1, forward strand.
ACGTATAGGAACAATACACAATGCTTTTTATCACTTTTCAATTTTATTCTACAAAAGGTTCTATATATTTCTTAATTGCAATATCTTCATTTATGTAATTTATTACATCGTATTCATCAATACTGACACTGGGTGGATCAGCAAGCAGGCTGACCCCCAATATATTTTTCATTCTTTAGCCAAAGTAAATGAAAGAATCAAGATAACAAAAGAGAGATTATGCTGAATGATAGTATTCATTCAGCATAATTTGCGTATTTTAGCAATTATTAATTGCAGCAATTATTTGCAGCAATTGCTAATTGCCCCTGATTAAAGTCCTATATGTAGTACAATAACAAAACTATATTTTTATCAGCACTTTTTGGAGACATAACTCTTACTTTTTGGAAAGCGACAATATGTAGATAATATTTATTTCAGATTTGGTAGTCTTAATTTAGTGAAAACATAGGTAATTTTTCTGTTCTTTGTTGGTTATAGAATAAATTTTGGAATGCATTATCTACATCATTCGTAAAAATGTTTTACTAGTCAAAAACCAATTCAAATCAACAGAACTCCTTAAATACTAGTGTTTAAATGCATAAATCATGATTATGTTAGAAATAAAGACATGTTGGAAAACTACAAACACATGTATACATTTTTATGGCGTTCTAACGATTTTTCTTAACTAACGGAAAATAAACTTTTATAATACCTTTTTATCTTTGCAGATATCAGGTTGCGGGCTCCTGGGAGTGGGGCTTTGGTTAAGGATAGCATACGAAGGATACGCATCCTTACTGCCCCAGTTCGCACTGCTAAGTGCTGACTCGTTAGCCATAGCATTTGGGACTATTACTTTTGTGTTTTCGTTTTTCGCGTGTTGTGGGTCTTGGTTCCAAAACAAATGCATGCTAGTAACGGTAAGTGAAAATTAAAGTACATTGTTCATGTTTTCCTTTACTAATTATTTCTTTTGTCGTTCTTGAATATAAATATACAATTATAATAATAATTAAAAGTACCTTTTATCAGAATCAGTGAACTATATGGTGTTTTTTAAGTGTATCAAGTGTCTATATTCAAAATATAAATCAAAGATTATTTATGAGTACAAATATGGTTATCTATTTATTTTGACTAGTTACTAGTAAAGTGGAACTTTTTATACAACTACTCTAGAATATCTTAGAGTAGTTGTAGTAGAGAATCAAATAGTCAAAAAAAAGTAGATGACATTAGTCTTAAAGAAGATTGGTCCAATTAACCTAAGACGACTTATTCTTCGTTCCCAGGCTCCTATTTTCTGTGGTGAAAGGTGGCTTCATTTGTAGTCTAAGGATTCTTTGTCCAATCCGCATATTCTTCGAATTAATACACTCAGTTAAGTAGAAGATGAAACCAGGCCTTGTCTAGACTACAAAGCATGGTTAAATTTACTCATCTTCTCGTTTTGGAGAATCCTGTTCTTACAAGTTGCTGAACAGAATCAAATTTCCAATAAATTTCCCATTTATTTTCAGATACTATCTCAAAACTCCATAAAATAAAAAGTAATCCAATAAGTCGTCTCTATTAACCAGAAAGCAATTCTAAAACTAAGATTTATGTTAAATCATGAATGCCTATTGAATTATTTTCATCTGCTAGATTTTGTAATAATATTTACAACAATTATATGTGACTATAAATTTTACCTGAATTTATATTGAGTAAAGAAGTGATTTTCATTGCACTAGCTGAAGATAATATGAATTTTCATCACATTCTTTGCACTTGTATATTGGTTTAAAAATAAACAAACACTAAATACACTTTATGCTTAATACCTACGGGCATTTACTTTTGTTTTCTGTTTTCAGTATTTCGTCCTGGTAGTATTTATTTTCGTGGTTGAGTTTTTGGTAGGAGCTCTCGCTTTTATATACAGAGAAAGCTTAAAACACACTCTACGGGAAGAGCTCAGAGATGGACTTTTACATCATTATAACATGACATCCCAGGGCCCCAACAGCTTGGTTCATATTTGGGATAATATTCAGACGAAGGTGAGCATCCATAATCGCAGATTTACTCACAAACTTAATCGTGGTGGTCCTCTGTAGTGAGTCACCCTCTATATTTAAAAATATTTTTAAAATGTCAGCCTTTTGACACTCTATCTCACCCCTATGAAGGTTTTTTCCAGTAGGTACCCTTAATAGGGCCGATATTGAACTTTATCGCAACCCTGAAAATAAAATTTTTGTACTTATTAACCGGAAAAACTCAACGTGACATGTTTTTCTCAGTTTGGATGTTGTGGTATTGAAAACTATGAAGATTGGTACATGATAGACGCCTGGCCAGATGAGAAATGGGTGCCAGACTCCTGCTGTTTACCTGCCAATTACGATCTGAACTGTGGCAAGATCAAGGACTCCGGTTTGTACATCCAGGGGTGTTTCAGTCAGATTTATAGCTGGTTCCTTCAGCGTCTTGATATTATTGGAGTTGTTGGATTGTTGGTGGCTTTCTTACAGGTAGATAATAACACTCCTTATACTATTACTATTAGTGGTAGAGGTATCAGTTAGTGATATAATAATGTAGTAATTACTTATATGGGAGATAAGAAAGTGAATTACTGATCACATGTGAGGCAAACCTCGATTTTATTCTCTAAATTCAGTAAAGGAATCACATTTTTTACAATATGCAACCGCGTTCTCAAAATCCGTCCTTAAAGTAGATGAAATTTTAGCCACGACTTGCTTTTAGATGAAGTTTTTCACCCATCCTGTCTATTTAAAGATTTTATGTCCTCACCACTACAAAAATGGCTAATATATTGTATATACTGAATGCAATACATGCAGTAGTTTTTCAAATAAGTACAAATTAACTTTCTAGGTCTTAAATATTTATAAGATGTAAGACGTCCGTATATTAGAAAAAAAAATCATTCTAATAGGTCCGTAGATCCGACTGAAATCCGTAAATCTACGGATTAATCCGTAGATCTGGCAACACTGCTCCGATGTTGTATTTAAGTGAACAAGGAAGAAACATTGTTAATAAATTTTTTTGAGTTGCAATATGCAACTCAACCCGAACCGAGTTGCAATATTATTGCAATAATATATATTGCAACCCGAACTTGCAATATGCAGTGCTATTCAGAACTTATCCATAATAAAATTTGGGGATGTACAACATACAGGTAAAAATGTGGTAGTGCAAAAAAAAATTTTTTTGGTGGTTTCTGAAAAGTATTTAAAATTTTTTTATTTCACGTCGCTGGATACTGGTCCACTGTAATGGAGTGACCTTGGGACTGACAATGCAAACTGGCTAGCACGGAAAAAACTTCGGAAGTTCTGAGAGTATACCGACACCCGGCGCAAAAAAGATTTGCAGCGTTTTTACTTTAAAATAAACTTGAAGATAGATATAGATGTGACCAAAGTGACGTGTCTTTAAAATGAAAAAAATTTTGTTACACTAATTTTGAAGAATTGCGCTTCTTGATTACTAGGTATTAGAAACATGAAATTTATAAAAAATTTGTACATACCTTGTTACAAAAGTTGTTCGAAATTTTGTCCCTCGATTTCTACACACTTTTGGGCACGCATTATCCAATTTTGCCGCACTAAAACGAATGTTCCTCCTGGTTGCTGATCTTGTAAACGCAAATTATTAAGTAAATTGGGGATTTTCAACATTTTGCTGCAACAACCACTCACAAAATCTAACTTGTAATTGATAATCCACTGGTAACAGTCCATTAACTCAGCATTACTGTACACATGAGCGATTTTGAAAATTTTACAGTTTAACACTCCTACGATAAATAAAACACCGGCACACAGAGAGTACACACATAGACTGATGACTGAATAGACAGACAATAGAGATATTATCCCCATTCCAACTCTCTTCGCTCAGGCGTTCCAGGTACAAAAAGTTTTTACTTTTTTTTAACACATTCTTAGGAATGTGGTATATCAGATTGTCGTTGAAGTACAGTTGCCCATCTACGTAGTCCTTTATAATGGTATAACTTTAAACATTGTTTACGGGAAATCCTAAGTCTTTTATTATAAATGTTTTGGTGATTTCGATTTCTTATTTAAGGATGCACATATCCTCAAAGTTTTAGAGATAAGTTCTGAATAACCCTGTATACCTATGTTTTTTATTTGCAGCTCTATGGTTTGATTTCTTCCATGCTGCTATTCTGTACAGTGAAACACAAAAGGACTTCTAGAACATACAAATCCTATTCGTGAATCTAGTTAATTTTAATTAAAATTGAAAGACATTAGCAAATTTTGATAACACGTAATTATCTACGTACGTTATAAGATGACCTGTGACGTGACCCGTAAGGCTGATTTTATGTCATTTTCAAACATCTGTTGTTATCATGTACCGCGGATAAAGAAATAATATCCGTACTATTAGATAGTTCTAAATATTTGGTGTTAGCAGAGACTTATACATGTAGATTCTATACGTCTCTGGTGTTAGTTAATCTTAGCTTTAATAATTTTAATGATTTTTACACTGTTTTATTGTCCCTGTTTAGGAAAATGTGAAAATATTGTATATAAAATGATATATTTATTTAGTATTGATAATAATTTATATGTAAATGTTAATAAACTATTCATTGTTTTGTATAAGTACTTCCTTTATTTTTAGATGCAATATTTTGTAGCAGAGTAGTACCAGATCTTATATATAAATTACGCCTAATATTTTTTATAGTTACATTTCTAGAAGAAATTATCCCAATCAGGTGGGTAATCCGACTACCTTAGTATTTTCCTACAAATTAAATGAATGTAACAAAATGAGTGAAACAAAAATAAACAATGGGCGCTCTCGCGGCTAGCGAAATAACAATATGCCGCCCCTTCCCTTGTCTTTGACTTCCGGGTTTATCATTGTAGTGAAAATGAGGGATATAGGTAGGTTTATTATTAGTGTTAGTAAATGTACTCAATTTGGCTTCAAAAACTTTTTTTAAATTTATAAACGCTAGTAGACAATTGTTTCTGGTAATATGGGATGGTTTGGTTAGTTGTACTATACCTACTGTATTTTTTCCTGTTTGTGTTGGTAATATAAATAAAATAATATTGTTTTAGTTTTCTGTGTCAAAAAAAGCAAGGGGATGAAAATGAAGTATAGGTACTTACTTTTTTTATGAAAAATAGCCGGTTGTAAACTATCACAGAATTTTCTTTCAGTTGAGGAATTGTATGTATAAATCAATATGTATAAACAGTCTTATTGAATTTCTGTGAAAAATTGCAAGTTACAATAAATTATATATAATTATCAGACAGAATTTTCAGTCGTGAAAAGTATAAATTATCTTCAACTGAAAGGAGGAATTTTATTAGATTTGATTTATACGGGGTTTTTTTATTTCTTTTTTTACTTCTAGAATATTACACATATTAAATAAAATGCATAGGTATGATACTGTATAGAATGTCTCAAATTCGAAGTATTGCAGTTTTGTTAGAAAATGGGTTTTAAGTGAAGTTTGTATCTACTGATAAAAGTGGGAAATATATAAATACCTAATGCTGTTTTAATTATATTCATTTGTATAATAGGTATATCATAAAATAGATCTACCTATATCTATCTATATATCTATGTAGAATTACACTCAAAAATTAAATAAGTAAACCTATTCCAAAAAGATCTGTTACATTTTGGTTTTTTGAAACAATTTCAACAACTCAAATCGATTTTGTATTCTGTTTCTGTAAAGAATTTAATTCATAAACAGGAACGGACATATTATTGGACATAAACAGGAAAATCCTGTAGCACATTCTATACAGGATCTTCCTTGAATTATGCCAGTAAAAATGTAAATTACTGTCAAATAATTCGTATTTGTCAGCCTAAATGAAGACTTTATTGTCTTCTAAATAGATTTTACAATGATACGTGACAAGACTCATTTGCATAATCGTGATTTTAATGACTTTTAAAGAAAAATTACATAAACTTATGCAAATATTTTCTTGCCTGCAAATCTTTATTTTGTTAAGATGAGACTGAAACTACTTAATGCAACTTGACCATACTGAAACTCACTTTTGGAAACATCGGTTTAGCACCTTACTTACTATTAGTTATTATTATTACTCAACAAGAAGATTAAGATTGATTGATTCTTTCTTCATCTTAGTTAGGTATAAAGGAGAGAGAAAAATTTACATCTGAGACAATCTGTATAATTATTGTATAACATCTGGCAGAGCAAGTATACAATTTCCATACAAGCGACTGTAATTCAACAACTAAATTATTTACCAAATAATATAACTTTAATGCATAGATAGGTACAGTTTTATCAAGTATCAGTAGAGCGAGATATGGAGTACGAATCAAATTTCTTGAATTTAACCAAAACCCCCATGATGTACGCGGGCACATGGCCCCGTTTATCATCGCCTAGTCTGAATTCTGCATATCAGATATATCGTGCCGTTCTATTCACATACTACACGCTGTTCATAATAACGCTAATTATTGGAGCTAGAGATATTTTAAACGAGAGCCCTGAAAGACAAGCCTCCATACTGCAATACACGTTAGTTTATGTGTTTATGCTCTGGAAGATGACAATAATATCTCAAACCAATTCTATTAAGAAACTGATGAGAGTAGTGTCAGAGAAAGAGAAACTTATAATGAGTGGCAATGACAGTGGCATCAAAGAAGAATATAAAAATTGCATAAAAAATAACGCTTCACTGTTCTACAAATTAGTCTGTATTTTGATTAGTTGTATTATATTTTTCATTGTAGTAATGTGTCTTGAAATTCATAGTTGGAAAACCGTCGTCGACGAGACTGCTAATTTCACCAGAACGTTGCCTTTGCCAGAAAGTTTTCCTTTTGGAAGTGAAAACTACTTTGAAGTACAGTTTTATCTTCAATTTTCAGGGCGACTCTTGGCTGCTTTGCTCTATCTGGGATGTGATACGCTGATTGTGTCTTTGATATATTTTCCTGTAGCACTTTTAAAAGTATTAGGATACAAGTTTCGACATTTTGGAGATGGAATTGATACGGGAAAAATAACCCCAGAGGCTCTTTTGAGAGCCTTAATTTTAGAGCACAAGGACATTATTGAGTAAATATATATTTGAGCAATAAAAACAAGGTGTTTCTGGACGACAGAAACACCTTGGATGGGTGGCCGATGGGTGGAGACTTATATATTCCAACTATCGAATTATTAAGATTTCGGAGGTGCACGTAAAGCCGAAGTAAAAAGGCACATGGAAATAAAGTTAGCCCTCATTGCAAGGGTACCGGATTTGTCTTATAATTGCAACAAAATTTCTTTTTAGTGTTATAAATTATATATCACCGGAAAGATCAAAAGATAAACTAGATCCCTATAGTAACAAATTTTTGTTTAATACATGTATTTTAGAGAAAATAATTTTTGAAAATACGCTATTTTAGTACAAGATTGTTTGTCTGAAATTTTAAAAATAAAAAGAAATACCAAAAATTACTACTATAAGGACTTAGATTAAAGTCTTATCTTTCAATACTTTTTTACTAAAAGTCGCTATCTTTTATAGTTTTTTTATAATTAGACACGAGACGAACGCCGATTTAGGGCTTATTTCGACATAGTGAATGGACTCTTAAGAAATTCTGCATTCAATGAAAATATTCCAGAAACACAGACCAACTGCCTACTTTGAATTGCAACTCCCTATGTATAAATACAGTATAAAATAGTCAACGTTCAAATTGAGGTCATTCTCATTCGAACATACTATTTTCGCTGGTTTTTGAGATCATTGCATTTTGAATTTTTTGGTAAAATCAATTATTAACTCATCAAAATCAACTTGAGAAAAATATAAAATTGTTTAGCTGAATCACACTAAACTGATTATTCACTAAGCTGATTATTGCCTCTAATGAATATGTTATTTATTTCACAACTCATATTTAACTGTTATACATGTTGATCGTTTATACCTATATTTGTATTTTAGTTTTCTTAAATTTATCCAGTAAATGGGGACAAGATTCTATTATTTTTAAGAGTTTTAGAGAACACTTCAACTACAAGAAAGAGATTCTACTGCAATAAAATATTTTACGATTTTTTTATTAATTCAAGGATAAGAAGTACCTAGTCGAAATGAGCCTCTAGTTTTCATGAAATGAGCCTCTAGTTAAATGAGCCTCTATTGTTATCCAATGAGCCTCCATGAGTTTGTTCATGGATTGCTCTTCTAATATGGTGTGTCTATTCAACAGAGGCCAATCAAGATCTTGGGTAAAGGACAAACTGTAACAGTTTGTTAACAAAGCGTATGTTAATAACAGGCAAATATGAGTTTTGTGGATTTCATCCAAACAAGTTGACATTGATTTTTCCCAAAAAATTTGTAATTTGCGATGTTCGCAAAATCATTAGCAGCCCATTCAGGATCCATTTTGTTATCTATTGATAATTAAACTACTTTTTTAGATATGCCATCAATTTAAATGATGCCCTGAAATGGTTACTTTCTGTTGACTTTTTTTTGCGATCTTACCACATGTCACTCATGCTAATGACCATAATGAATGTAAGTATTGCGGGTACTTAAGTATTGTGGGTAAGTCTCATGACTTACCCAAGAGGATCATGTCTCATGACTTTATATTATAAAAATAACGACCATGATAGTCAAGTGATCTACCTACTATAAATCTTGAGATAGAAAAAATGTTTCGTCAGTGGCATGTATACGGTTTTTTGTATACATTTTGTTTAAACTGTTTTATATTTTAGTTAGTGAGAAGTAACTTTGGTTATAACGCAAACTTTTTTATGACCTTCTTCCTCAATTTTGCATTTATGGTCGCAGTATTTCTCCAGATGTGCTGCACATATTATAAAAGCAATCAACTAAGCATTGAGGTAAGTTTCAAAAATGTTTCTGCGTAAATTACCTAGAACTAAAGATATATCCGGGTATTTGTGTTTCGAATTTGATTTCAAAATATCATCAGAAAACTCAACCTTAAATAAAATTCGATTTTTCATATAATGCCATTTTGTATTTCAGCTGCATTACTTCGGCCTAATTTTTCTCTGTATTTTTAGTCAATGGAGCTGGCGAATTGTATTTTTCAGAGCGACTGGTACAAACAGCCGCTTGGAATCAAAAAGAAGTTTATAATTATAGTAACACGATCTCGAAAACCTTTGGAACTGTCAATTATCAATATGTATCCTATAGGGAATGATCTCATAATAGGAGTACGTATAGTTATTGTAAATAAAGTCTAATTTATTTGTTGCGTAATAATAATACAAAACTAAATAATAAAATAATAAAAAAAACCAGACAAATAACTAAAGTTTATCAGTGGTATTTTAATTTGATACAATAAACAAGCTATGTTTTTAATATATTTTTAAATAATATAATAGAATTAAAGTGACTTTTAGTAACACTATAAGAAAATAGTGCTTTTAAGTGACTTTGTGTACCTACTCGCTAAAAACCACATGGTATATGATAAGCTCTATTCGATTTTTCTGAAACACGATAAAATATTCTTTTCATTTTTTAGTTTGTGAAGGCTGGATTCACATACATATTATTATCATTTATTGGTAGCGTTTATTTCCATTGAAATGGATGTGTGAGAAACTGAACACAGGACAAACACTACTATAAATAAAAGAAAACAACTATCACAAGAAAAACACTACCAAACACACTACACATTGTTAGAAATATGTATATTAATATTTATAACACACTACTTACTTCAATAAAGCATTAGAAATCTGCAAATATAATTTAATTTATCTAAAAAATCTATATACACAAAATAGAAATAAATAAAATTAATAAAAACTTAAAAAATAATATATATACAAAAACGTATATGGTAACATTAAAATGTTCTCTAAAACAAAAAAAAAATGTTCTATAAAACTACTTACTACATGTCAGAACGACGATAACAACACTGAAACTATAAAAAAAAATGTATATGATGATTTATTGTGACAATCCTACAAGCTTTCCTCCCACCGTATTAAAGGAAGTTGTTACTGTTTTCCCAATATTCCTCAGTGCTGTGAATGGTAACTAAAACAAGAAAATTTGTACTAAAATGTGGGAACAAAAAGAGGCAAATGAATATTCAGAAAACACCAAATCAACAGCGTTTTTCCTAACTAAGTTCTGGAAATGATCAAATATGAGATGATTTAATTATTTTCAGATTATGACACGGGTGATTGAAACCCTCGATTGTTTTTTTATTTAAAAAAAGTTCAAGTTAATATTATATATGAAATAAAGGCCCATTTAATAATGTATACCAGATATTGAGTAGTTTAAATTCATGTGTTTCAAAGATCCTTTATGATCGGTTAAACCTAGATCGGTTAAACTACATATGACATTTGTATATGTAGTCTAGGTCCTAAACCAGAGGTCCTCTTCCCGTGCAAAACAGCGGGTTCTGTTTTGGTATTATCTTTTGTTTATTATATGGCGATCACAACTTGTATCTTTTATATCGATGACTACCCAAATTTGGGATGTGGAATAAAAAATGTTGTAAAGACTTGTGCGATTTAAGGAGAAGGGCCTGCAGCTTATATTGGAAGTTCTTGGAAATAAAGTACATAGTTACCTCTGCCACGGTATTTAGCGTATTGGACAGTCCTTCCACACCACCAACTACTAAATTTGCCACCTTCCTGAAATGTTCACCGTCATTTCCATATTTCTCGTGCTCCTGAATGGTGTCCACTATAGGTTTAGGCTTAACGAAGCTGGCGACGAACGCTTGTAAGTTACCATATTTGTCATCTATCTGTATAGGCAGAGATTCAAGTGATTTTTGTTCCAAAATCGGCGCTTTTCTGCCGGAATCTGGAAATGGGGTGACCACAGAGAAAGCCTAAGAACACAGCAATAAGTATAAGAATCTGTAAACTACAGAGGCATAGTAGGTCCTCAATATTATTTTTTTGATAATTCACCCTGTAAGTCAGGAATTGTCATTAAGTTTTGTAAATGTTTTTTATTGATTAAATTTTTTACGTGAAGAAGAACGTGAACAACGCCTTGACCCGTCAATTTTTTATTAGATCAAGAAAAATTTCATCCCTATGTTAACCGCCTCTGTGTGACACCTATACTCCCAATGTTTATAAAAAGAGAGATATAGAGGTGTATCACAGACAAAATAACTATACAGATCGACGGACACATTGTTATATTTGGCAGTATCAAGATGATGCCAACTAAAATTATTGGCATCAATCCCTAATTATTTTATTTCTTGACAATCTTGACTGTGAAGATGATGAAAGAGGCAGAATTGTTTCTTTATGGTCTGCGCCAGTTTCCAAGACGAAAAATTGTTCAGAAAATTCGGTATTTTATTTTCTGACTGTGTAGATGTAACGCTGTAAAGGTTGATTAATCTGTGGTTTTACCTCCTTCCAAAGTTTAAAATTATGTAGTTCTTAATAAATGGCGTGAAGTCAAAATTTGGTTACAGCTTTGTAAGAACCCTTTTCATTTATAAAAATTAAACAGATTGTTTAAACGTAAAAAGTTCAAAATATTATCCGTTCACTTAATGGCAAAAATAAACTATGTTTTGGTTTGTTTTGCGACTTACTTTTGATTTGGCAAATGTAGAAACTGCTTGATCTACATTATCTCCTAAATTTTCCAAAGGTGACAGAACTGCAGTGCTATCAAATGCTCCTGAAGATGATATACTGCCTTTTGATAAAATCGGGTAACATTTTGCTAATGTTGCTGATAAAACTAACACGATGAATTTCATTTTGACTTCAGCAAGAAATAGTTGGTTTCTGTAAAAAAAATCAAGATAAATATGGATAATCCAATACGCATAAGTGGTTATAGAATACATATCTGATATCGTCTATCTCAAATAGTAAGTTCGATATGAGAAAACTATTGGCTGCGTTACGAATTCTTTAGAGGAATGCCACCTGTGAAGTAATAAAAGACGGGAGAACAGGAGAATTTAAAATTTAAAGCCGGTAAGTGTCGAATGAAGGCAATTTTTGTAAATTTGTCTTTCCTAAATAGTTTTATGATGCATTCTGAAGAAAGCAGGCGCAGACATTTTGATCCACAGAGTGCAGTAGCATATGTTTGTGTATTTATGCTCTTATGGTATTTATAGTCTTCTATACAATGGATCGACTACAATGTATCGATCATACTCAAGTCAGGTGATCACACATCAACTTAAATGAACCAAACAACTAAATTTATTAATGCCATGAAGGTAATTCGTCACACATAATACATAATTTAATACGCGCTTTTCATTTACTAAAATGAACACGACGAAACGTACCTACCTACCAGTCATAGTTTCCAATAGCAATGGACGAAAGGTTTATTCTGTATCCGGTATTTCAGAGAATTTCAAATTGGGGAGGAACCAGTATATTTTTAACACAAAATTCAAAGTTTCAAAAATTCCGATCGTTACTTATTCTAACAATTTCTTTAGCCATCTATCCAATAGGGCTAGCAATTCGGAAAGTGGATTTTAATAATGTAGTAGGAGGTTTATATATACTCTCCTATATAAATCTATGTGTATCGAATTTGGTTTGCAATATTTGTATAAATATCTTACAGACTGCAAATGTGAAGACGCTATTTAGATGTTTCAATGCGGTTGACTTCAATCTCAAGAGTATATCTGGGAAATTAATTCGTAAAGAAAGAGCGCAATTTTCTGTCCAATTTTCAATAGTACAATGCGTTTTCGTTTTGCTTGTAAGTGCCGACATAATTCTTATTATTTCTGAAAACAAACTATCACTTGTATTACTCGAATCATTAGTCCTAGTTTGTACTTTCGACTGGCTCACGTATTTGGCGATTCTAACCATTCTTCAGCATGTCTGTATTGTATCCACTATTAAAACAATTTTGAAATACCACAACGCCGTTTTACATGAGGGGCTTGCAACATATTGGAAAATGGATGTGATTCATATTTGTAAGAGGGATAAGTTGAAGTGCCTCATGAGGTCTTACAACAAGATTTCGGAAATGACGGTCCTTTGCAATAAAATTTTTGGAGTGCCCATACTCGTGCTGTATCCATTTCTGGTGATATATATCGTGAGCATTGTTACACTTGCTATTAAATTTGGACTTTCCTGGAATGGAGACATTACTGGACTAAAATTTTTTAAAGTACTGTTGGTCCTGGCAAATGTTTTTGCATGCTTACTCTACATGGTAAGTACAAATAAAGATAAAATATACATTGGATAAAACTGAATGCCAGAGTGATTATCTAGGGATATATAAATATAGGTATATACGTAGGTGAACAAATAATCAATATTTCCATTTACTTGTAGTCTAAATTCCGCAGTAATAATAATAAAGAGAATTTGGAACTCTTCTATACTTTTTCAAAGAATGTACTTATTTGTTTTAGCTAATAGCAAAACTGTTAACATCGGCCTGCGCTGAAACAAAGCAGGAATTTAGAAAAGCATCCCTATACCTCTTTAAAGCCATCGTCAGTATCAAACACGACAAAAGGAACAAGGCCATGGAGGAAAATCTAGTAACTCTATGTCATTCTTTGATGATACGTCCTATCAGTTTTACAGCTGCTGGTTTCTATGAATTAGATTACACATTGTTATTTGATTTGCTTCGTTCTGTAGCGTACTATATTGTAATATTTATACAATTGTCATGAATAATTTTTTAAATTTTAATATAATGACAGAGACGAGAAATAAAATTCTCCAATCGAACGATTTCTTGTCTTTACATGAGAATTCAAATTTGTGAAAATCGATGTATGACTTAACATTTTTTCATTTGTATGAAAATAAAGGACAATAGAAAATGTTAACTTCTTATTGAATCTACAGAAGGAAGAATATTATTTGTATAAATATTTTGTCATTGTGTAGAGGGTGGTATTTTTTAAAATCTTTTGTACCTTTCTTTTTACATATATTTTCCTTTTTTCCTTTTTTATATATCCTATACATCCAGGTTTTCAAAACGAAAATATATTGTAATTGCAATTAATTATATTTTTCGTAAAATAAATAGGTAATTGCATTAGATTTAAATATTTTTTAAAATGGCGAGTAAAAATTGTACTTATCTAAATATATCTCCCAAAAAGTAATTCTAATTCTAGTAAATACTTCTGGTACAAAGAGAGAACCAGAAGGTTTTATTTGTTCTGCTTATAGAAACAAACTGGTTTAATCTATTTCAGAACACTCATACTCTTTGTAACTTTTATTATAGGTATACGTGCGTTAAACCCTTTTTTAATATCAATGTAGATGCGAATAAAGGTCTGCAGAAATATGAAAAATATACAAGGTGTTCAGCTCAAGTTTTCGAAAGTGCACCTCTAAAAAACAAAAATAAACTGACAAACAATAAAATGAATCTAAAAATAAACAATAGCTCTACTTATAAATACATATTTATACTATTTCTGCAGACTTTAGTAAAATGTTCTTCATTGTTGCGGATTCATATAACAGTGGTCTGATACAGAAATATAGGGACGTTAGATCAATTTTATGCTATTATATCTACAATATAATACAAATTCACAATTGCAGCAGTTATTACAACACATTTTTTAAATAATTTGCAGATTCATTGATTTCAAAGATAGGACGAATTTATAAAACTAATCTAAGATACTGAAGAAAAAATAGAGAAATTATACATAATAATAGATGGAATGCAGACCAAAAACTATATTTATTTAAACTACCTATTCCATTAGTGCCTTCTTGGGCCAAATAAGTAGGTACCTTTTATTTATTTTTAATATTAACACTTGCTTACCTTTAATACACAATAAAATTAGTAGGTTGGTAATTGACTTTGACAATGAGAAAGGCACGCAAAAACGAAAACGTCACGGCAGCTCAATACCACTCAGGAGCGGAGCTAGTTGGAATTAGTACTGAAACTTATATCTATTGCTATTAGTGTTTAGGTCTCACATAAGCGAAATATGCCTTAACAAATTTGTACCTATTACTCAATATTTTGTAACATATAGAAGACACATTACATGACCCTGCATCGCGAACTACTCGTCTTTTTTAACTTTCACTTCTTCGTTGATGTCAAATAAGGACAACCACATACCTACTTACATTATTTTCTTAATTACATCAATTTCTTAATGCATTTAGTAATTACTACTTTCACTTAGGTGTATTACCCCCTTCCGCTTAAATTTAGTTTAAATGATGGCCAGAAATAGCTAGATACAAGGTGATCCACATAAGGTGACCATGCAGTGGTCTATTATAATTGAGTGATCACTGATCACTTGTGCTGCATAAAAAGTTTGATTGTACGCATAGTGTGTTCCACTTAATGTGCGGGCATAGGCCCTTTTAGCTTTTTCGAGATAAACGGATTAATTATTTTCGTTATTTTAGAGTATAAAGTGTCGCATTTTTGAGCTATACTGTGATGTTGCAGAAGTCGGTGTACGACTAAATACGATTTTTTAAACCCCCTAAAGCAGAGATTATATAGACGATTTTTTAATTTACAATCCGACATCATCGTTGATCATGATATTCAAAAAACGCGGTTATACCGATTTCATGAGCGAAAATACTTAAGTATTGAGGGCCGAAGTTGCAAATGGCGTCATTTAATGTTTCTTGTGTAAAAAGCTAAATAGACTTTGAAAAAATAAACATATTAAGTTATGTCAAGAAATGAAGTTGCATTAACGTTTTATGGATTTTTATACCTCATTTTCAATTGAAGGTATACCTGATTAGTGATTATAGACAAGGTACACCGGATTTTTAATGTGTAAGATGATTGGCTTTCTTGGAAAAAACGTAGATAGGGTTTTTTATATTAATACCAGAATTATTTCATTAGTTGGTATTTAATATAAAATATTTCTCAATTCCACATTTTATCGTTTCCAAATTACTGTATCATTTTCTGATAAATCCAAAAGTCGTAAGTATTATTTAATATTTTTGAGAATAACCAAACAACTGGTTCAAACCAGCACGCCCGGTTTGAGCCATATCTAAATAAGGAAGGAATACGTAGCCCATATACAGGGTGATTCAGGAATCTTTATAACTTCAGGAATCCATAGAATAGGTTAAGATAATGTTCAATCATGATATAAAGTTATTTCCTAAATCGGATCGTTTCGGAAATAGAGGGCATCTTTTATCTGCTTTTCCCCTAATCCACTTCGATTGAGGTGAACGTTGATTTATTGAAGTTGATTGGTGTAAACGTCAGTTTACACAAATCACTGCGAGTTTTGTTTTCATGGCTTGCTATAACGTTAAATGAAATTTACGCGTCTGGGGCGCTACACTATCACAAATCTCATTGATTATTTCAGAAACCAGGCCAAATGTGTTAAAAAAAATTAGACGAAAAAGTTTCAAAAATAATAAGGCAAAAACGGTGTGCAGCTCTTTTATTGAAATTAAAGAAATTTTGAAATAAAGTAAAAAGGGGGTAGCACACAAAATACACTTTTGAGAGGGGTGACTCGTTCAAACTTAAGAAGCGTAGGTATGTAAGATCATAAAGAGTGCTTCTGTTCCCAATTTCACTTCAATCGAATGAGTGGTTCAAAAGTTATGAGGGAAGCGGGAAAAATTCTTACTTCAACGCCTTCTATCTCTGAAACGATACAATTTAGGATATAAGTTTATATCATGAATGAACATTATTTTAACCTACTGGAAGGAGATGCCGAAAACAACTACTCCACGGGCAATATGCCCCGACTGGCGTTGCATTACATCAACATCTCCATGGTTGATGTAATGTAACAGATAACAATCGTTCTCTGTCTGTCAATTAGACAATAATTGTCAGACAGGTAGTAGCAAAGACCCAAAGAGGGCACTACGGTGTATTTCACTGTATCTCGCCACTACAAATTATTTTAACCTGTTCTATCGATTCCTGAAGTTATCAAGATTAAACCTGAATCACCTTGTATATAATACTACTACCATATTACGAGTTAGGTGTGTCTTTCAAAGGTTGAGGCGAGTGGTCGCTTCAAATGATTTAAGGTCTCCGTCTCAAGTTCACAAATGCCCAAAACCAATACTTTATTATGAAAAAGTTAAGGTAAGATATAGGTATATTTTTAATAGTCTCCTTTAAAGAAGATAGCTCTTTCGCGACTGAAATAATTAGGTACCTATAAAAATAATGGGACTCTGCTATATAAACTTATTTCCAAATCTGTACTATGTCTAAGATAGAGGGTGTGAAAATAAAATAAAAACTGGTTATTCTCATCACTTGAATTGTAATTGATAACCGGAAAACTCAGGTTATTGCAATAATGAGACAACAGGTTATTTTTCACTCGAGTGATCCCAACACTACTTGAAATCTAAATCTGGGAAATACTGAATATCCCTGATATCTATAAGAGATATTTGAGTATAATCAATAGATATTATTTTTTCATAAAACAAGTAATAAGTAACACCTGTGACATTACAAGTGAAAAGACGTGGAAAAGGGATTAAAAATAAAAAAGGTTCAAGTTTAAAATTACCTACGTTCTTTTATTCAACACACTTACAATTTTTTATACATTTATTCCATGGTGGAAGAAAATCCAGTAAAAAATATAAACACAGTCTAATATTATTTGAATACAATATAATACAACTTATGGTTTATTAACAAATGCTTCAGGTGGAATTTTATCAACCTTATACAAATCTATAAATAATGCCAGTGCCTTCTTCAGGTCAAAATTGCATTCTTCTAAACACCTGAAACAGTTTCATATCAATATCTAATAGTTACCTACTTATCTTATCATATAGTTTAGTCACAATGTGAAATAGATACAATTCATACATGTTTTTATACAAACAAAACTTTCTTTGCATTGCATTGAACAACACTTGAATTTGCCTTTATATTTACTGCAATATATTTCTAGAGGTGTTCACTTTGAAACTTTGTCGTAGTTAATGTCAAAAAAGATATCTTTTTGTTTAAACTATAGAAATCCTACTTACTTTTTTGACCAGTCAGTATTCATATTTGTGATAACTTTAAGCGTGTTAGCCAACTGTTGTTGATCTTTCGCAGACTGAGCAGTAGGTATAACATCTACTTGTGGTTGTTTATGTACTTTAAAACTGGAAGTTACTTGAAGGTTTATAGCATTATAGATATGAAGTTGTTCATTTACTATGCACCATTCTTGTACACCCGACATTTCCAAGACGAAGGACCTCGAGAAGCCAATGTATCTCTCAGGATCTAAGAGGTTTTGTGGCAATTCACGGAACACTCCAGTCACATTAATAACCACACAAAAAGGCTACAAAGAAGGTATGATAAATTCCATTTTTTTTATTAAAGTTCTGCCTGAAAGAATATATTTATTATATTTCTTAAAAATTATGTCTTACCGCATTATAAATCAAATCTGTTTTAAATGAGAAAGCATCATGTTCTGTAGGCGGTAACTGGCTGAAAATTTTCATTATAGACAAACTTCCAGCAAATAGATACTCTCGGTTCCTTGACAAATCAGCTAGCTTCAGCAGATTTCGTGAACAATTGTTGTATGTTCTTAACCTACAAAAAATGTATACAAAACTCTAGAAAATAATATTCATTTTCTATTGCTTTATTGATATAAAAGAAAAATAGTTTATAGGGCTAAAAAGCTTTACTGTGCAGATCCAGAAGACATTTGTCCTGGAATGTATGATGCTGTGAGAGAAAACATGGCGTTTTTATGATACAAGCCTTCCAACATCATTCGATTTCTGGTATCATAAATAGTAAAAAAATATTCCAGAAACTGGTTTACTAAATCAAAACTATCTGGGTTGCAGAGAAAGTTAGGTTTTGAAGTTAGAAAACTTCCCTCTTTTATTGAAATTCCATCCTACAAAATAAAAAACAAGATATAGATAATTTCAGATGTAAAATTGAATTCTCCCAAATATATGGAAACTTACCAAGACAGAAATTTTCGGGCAGTAAAGTTCTACATTTTTAATATATTCATAAATACTATTAAATTTATCACATAATGGATTCTTGTCAAGCACAAGTTCTGTAACTTCAAAAGGCTTTAGTGGAATTAAATTTTCAGTTCTCTCAATCTAAAAATTAAAAAAATTAACTAATAACATTTTATTCAACCTATTCTATTCTAATTTCATTTACGTCACATCTATCGGAAAAGATGAGGAGACCCACATCACATTATAGAGTTCATTGGTAGTAGATTTTCACATCAAAGTGCGGTTTGATATCGGTTCATACTAGATGTCACTGTATGTACTGATAACAAAACCTCTTTTGAAATGTTTTACCTACATTAACTGAACTATGTCGCGAGAGTACTTGGTTTTAATTTCAAATCCACTTACTAGATTATTCGTTAAGTCAAAATATGAAATTCCTTTAACCCCAGACAAAGCATCCAAGGGATTTAACAACTTGATTCCATTCCTACTCAAAATATATCGCTCCGGCGATGGTATTAAATGTTTTGTTAAATGTAAAACAAAGAACATTATTTTCGGTTGAGACAGGGGACAAAACTCTGATAGCCCTTAAAAGAGAAACATTTGGTAAAATAAATATTTCGTATATAGACAGAGGTGTATGCACCATCACCACATGAGCGTCAGTCACCTGCTAGCTGTTTAAATCTATTAGACCTCTTCAGTGCCATGCAGGTCTCAAAGTGAAGACAACTCATTGAGGCTTCAAGATGGCATACACACTACAGTTTGCGCTATAAGTATGGGATATAAATCATGTCATCTGAGATGGAAAAGAGTAACGCACTATGCTGAAGTTTCAAATTAATTGTTTTATTACAGCATCCCTCCACAATTTCACATTCGCAACGAAAGCTTTATACTTGACCCTTGTAAGTTACATACCTAAACCTAAAACTGTCATAAAAACATAGTTCCTGAGGACATCCCTCATGCACATAATAAGGATATAGACAGAGGTGTATACATGGGATCAAAATTAGCAATATGATCTTATATGATTTCATTAAATTTAGGTAAGTAGTACTGGTTATATAAATATGGTACAGAACTCTAAATCTACTTTTAACAAGTTGTCCTTACCTCTATCCTCATGAAAGTTATCCAAATTAAGTGATTTTGTAGCTGAGTCATATCGTCTTGTTAAAACGCTGATAATATTTTTCTGCACATCAATTTTGAACTCATTTGTAGTAGCAAATTTCAAAATGATACTTAATTTAAACTTAAAAAAAATATATATTAGGATCACAGCAATAAAAAACTAAAACTTTTTTACTTACAGGGTTCGAAGGATCTCCTGGATTAGGCACAGTTAAATTATCTTTGGCTAATTTTGATATTGCTGGTCCACAATTTCTGGCAAGAAAATGAGCCCGTCCATGTTCTTTATCATAAGAAACGGGTATTAAATCAAGAGGATGAACATGATCCAAAACTGCTTTTAAAATTGTGTTACGTTTATATTGTTCTACATTAGTAATCTGTAAAAAATGGTCCACAAATATTAAATAAAAAAATACATAGACCCTTGTGTCTTCATCATAGTACAATTTTCAGCAGTTTTAACTAGATTACAAATAGATAGGTAGGTGGATAGATAGGTTATACTAATGTTAATGCCTATTAATTTAATAACAATTTATAGGTACCTTGGGCTTTACAAACAGAAAATCTAAAAGCTGTACTTTACATATTAACTGTTTTTACCTACCACAAATTTATGCCAAAAATGTATATTATCAATCAAAGTCTTGTGCTTATAAACTATTCCAGTAGGCAAGTTGTTTTCATTTATTATTACTCGTTGAGAACTTGCATTTGCATTCATCTTAAAAAATATTAAAACCAAATGAATTAAACACAAAAGTGATGATGGCCTGGTGGTTTATGGTTCACTATAGTATCTGTTAGTATTCATAAAATGTTTGTAAGGTGAGCAGTATCGAAGGCTTTTTAAATTAAAACACGTAGAGCAGAGTTCAGTTTCAGCAACATGAGCATTACAAAACAAATATAGTATAAAGTATTTGAAATAACCAAAGACAATAAATT
The DNA here is from genome assembly GCA_963924545.1 of Pogonocherus hispidulus. Taxonomy (NCBI): domain Eukaryota; kingdom Metazoa; phylum Arthropoda; class Insecta; order Coleoptera; family Cerambycidae; genus Pogonocherus; species Pogonocherus hispidulus. Next base: position 13,491,666 of record OZ004699.1, read on the forward strand.
AATTATAATTATATTTTTTGATATGATATAACTAATCAATCACTAAACAGCTTTATTCTTTGTTTGTTATTATTGTTAATACTCGACGGTGGTCATTATGTATTATTTGTTATTGATTGTGGTTAACTGGTTGGTTAGGGTTAGGATCATAGAATATTAAAATAGAGATCTTCTTCTTCTTGTTATTTTCTTGGCTTTGTCCATTGAACATTTGCCCTGCATCACTTTTTAAACATTATAGTAGTACCACAGCTTCATAAACAGTGGTAGTACCCTAAGCATTTTCCTTTTTGGTTTGATCAAGTATTTTCTTGATATTTATCTGTATGACTGAGTTCTGCTCTACAGATTCTTACTCTTTTATTATCTATGCTACAAAGATAATGGAATATAATTATTTTTTATTTCTTCGGGTTTCAGTTTCTTCGGAATTATGAACAAGTTGGATAAAAATTCTGTAGTCTGTGATTCTCTATGGTATTGTGTTGTGTTGTGAATATTGCAATATTGTGATTATTTTATGGTTTTTGTACGTTTATTGTCAAAATTTGTTTGGAATGAGTTATATTTTCATCTAGAATTTTTCTAAAAGTTTTATTTATGTCGTACTAGATATGATAATAAGTACGATATACGGTACTTATACAGTTTTCATGCGAAAAGAATTGTTACTTTCGATAAAAAAGGTATGCAATTTTTTTCTAGGTTAAAACATCATACATTACCAGATAGGATTTGAAAATTCTAGTTTTTATCATAAACTATTCAAATGATGAAATTAGTAGTTTTTAATAATATCATTCTCTACAGATTTATAAAATTTTTCAGGCCAGCATAGATATCATATCTTGGTAGGATTTTAATAAACGAAAATTAGAACACAAAGGCAGCAATTATAGAAACTTTTTTACGTAAGAATCTACTGGATAGCAATTGATAAACACGGAAATTGGAAGAGATATGCCAGCAGCTACTCTAGGTAGCATTCAACACCCAAATAATGAGGATTGTGGTATCCGAGATGTTTGGGCACACAATCTAGAAGATGAGTTTCGAACAATAAGACAGGTAGAATGATTATCTGAGCTGAATAATTATATAATAATAGCAGAAATAAACACACTAATATACCTAATTCTCAAACTGACTAGTATTTCATGACATATTTTATTAAATTGTACATAAACTTATGTACCAGTATTTAGCAGGTTAGCAAAGGAAGTATTTATATATAGAGCAAAGGGGTAAAATATAAGAATAACTGAAGTCTTTGGTGGTATAACAGTTGCTTTTTGGTCTTTTAAATCAACTACTTGTAGATAATATCAGTCTTCTATATGTTATTGCTAAAAATTTAAAAATTATCATAATTGATAGGTACACTAAGTACACACAATATTTTATAGTGCACCCAGTGAAACAATACGGGGTACATTTATGTGTATATAATTGTAAAAAAGACCAGACACCACAACTGAAATGCATTTTGTATAATGCTTGCTGGGAAAAAATTCTAGCGTCAAATTATTTATGTGATATTAATCTGTTACTAAATTTTTTGCTGAGGACAATGAATTTCTGGAAGTAGCTACCTAACTTCAGTTTTTGTGAAATTCAGTCTTGGTCTATGTAGCGCAAATGTTCTGAGTTCCGCTTATTCTATTTAATTTTTTATAGTATAGTAGTATAGTACTTAATAGTAATAAAATAAGTATTTTTTTAAGATTGTACAAAAATACCAGTATGTTGCCATGGATACGGAGTTTCCGGGTGTTGTTGCTAGACCTATTGGTGAATTCCGAAGCTCCGCAGATTATCAATATCAGATGTTGAGGTGCAATGTGGATTTGTTGAGAATCATTCAGTTGGGTCTTACATTTTTGGATGATAGTGGAAAAACTCCTGGAGGTTCATACACAACATGGCAGTTCAATTTTAAATTCAATCTACAGTAAGTAGAAAATAGTTTTTTTATTGCTTAATTGTAATGTTAACAAAAAATATTGTGCTCCTGCTAGTGTGTTACACCAAATAAATTACCCAAGTGGATTTAATATTAAATATCAATATTAAGTCAACGCAGAACTTCTTAGATCATAGAAACTAGTTTACTGTAGGTTGACAGTTGTGGCAAGCCATTTAACTCTTAGTTAATTCTCGATCTTTTCTGTCTATCACCCATTTAGTGGTATATTCAAACATGACTGAAGTTTTTCAACTTGTTGTATTATATCGTCTATAAAAGGCTGTTTTATTCCTCTGTGTTTAATAATATTCTTTAAGAGGAGACTTGCAACCTTTGATTAGTTTTAAGAAAATTAATTTGCCTTATTTTTTTTAAGAGAAGACATGTACGCGCAAGACAGTATTGATCTACTGACAAACTCTGGGATACAATTTAAAAAACATGAAGATGAAGGCATTGAACCATTAGAGTTTGCTGAGCTGTTGATGTCATCCGGCATAGTACTAATGGAGAATATAAAATGGCTATCCTTTCACTCTGGCTACGATTTCGGTTACCTCATAAAACTATTGACAGATAACAACTTGCCTCAGGATGAAAATGAATTCTTTGATCTACTAAAACTGTATTTCCCAACAATATATGACGTTAAGGTAATTATATGAATAGTTCTGCAAATGTTGTAAATTGAATTGATTTTCTGTCGAAGAAAATCACATTCTGACTGAGATAACCAGGATTCTGGTTTTTCAATTTTTAAATTGATGTGCCTGAAGAATAGTGAATCTGGAAATTTACAGCATAATTTTGACAGTCATATTTGTGACTGACTGACTGACTTTTATATTTTTTTAGTACCTTATGAAATCCTGTAAAAACTTAAAGGGTGGCCTTCAAGAAGTAGCGGAACAATTAGATTTGGAAAGGATTGGGCCACAGCATCAGGCAGGATCTGATTCCCTGTTGACAGGCATGGCATTTTTTAAAATGAAGGAGGTATGTGTAGATTACTACTTGTTTTACTATATTCCGTACAGAGCATTTATATGAATTAATTGATCAGTAAGAGTGGTTGACATTGACTTGTTACATACCTACGGTGCTTTTTAACACCTGGCTGATGAACTGCAAGACATCAATTGTCGAGTCTCTTAGTGATAGAAGTGGTACTTCCTTGAAATGTTTAATAAATTTGCATTATTTTCTAGACATTTCAAGAAAATATCATAGGACATCAACGACTAGAGATTCGACAATTGAAGACCATGTCAGGTGAGTTTATTTCTATCAAAAACTCTTTAAATATGTAACCACATTGGCAATGAAACAAGAATTCATTATATTTAAAAAATGCTTAAAATTTATACTTACTACTAAATTACTCATTTTTATAAAGCTCAGTTTAACAGATATGTAAATTATTAACACACAACAGATAAAAGTGTTTTTAAACCTCACTTGGTTAGTGAGATAAGTTGAAGGACGTAAAACTTTCCACTTGGAATAATTAAATAAACTGAAACTGAAATTCCATAGTTTTACAATTCTGATATTTCTTTTAGATGTTCTTTGAGGATACTATTGATGATTCGAAGTTCTCTGGGCACCTTTATGGGCTTGGTACTTCGTTTGCAGTAAACGGTACATCAAATAATTATGCGAACGATAACGGTGACACGACGAACTCCTCATGAAATCCATTTTTACTCTGTTTATTTAAACTGTTACGTGTAAGATAGAAAAAGTGAATTATTTCAATAGATTAATTCTAGCAAATTTGGTTTGTAAATTAGATGATAGTTTTTTACATTATTATAAAATATTTAAGGTTTTAACATCATACAAAGGATCCAACCTAAACCTTTTAACAAAATAATAAATTAACATTTAGTATATATGCCATCATTTTTTATAAAATTAACTTATGTGTTCCTCCCTTAAACTGTATGTTTACCATTTTTAATTTTATATTATCGTTTTTAAATAAATAATTCACAGTATTCAATTTTAGTAATTTCTTGAATAAATTTACATATGGTGTACCATATCCGAAAAAGTTGAACTGTGGCATGTAACGATAAATTAAAGTGGCTATATGTCGCACTTGCATATTTTCTCTTTTTAAAATACAAGATTCTGATAAACACTCTGGTTTCTTCTTCTATCATCATCTAATCCTCAAGACAGTACAAGAACATCAAAAACAAAACAAATATCACAATATTTAGTACATAAGTTTATCATTACAGTACTTATCTAAAAATGAAATAAAAAACATAATATGCATAATACAAATATATGTTATACGAGTATTTAGAAGTTAGTGTAACATGTATTTGATATGTTGATGTAACTTTAAAGAGATGTAATATGGGCAATTTTTGACTAATGAAACTAATGAAAATATCATGTTCATTAGTTTTTCTGGTCTCATTGTTTAAGGAATGAATAATTGCATACCTAATTACTGTTTTCTATTTCCCACAAATTTCAGTAGTAAAATACATAACTTCAACAAAGTCAACCATTTGATAATTTGCTTCCTATATACAGGACCAGGATAGGAACCAAAATGAAACATATTTTAGTTTGTATAAAAATGTATTCTTAGGTATAATGTTGCAAATATATATACATAAAATAATATGTATAGACTAACCATGAATATCTCCAGAAAACCCAAAAGTTCTAGCACCTAGATATATGGGTTCGAATTGAGTATTAGTGCGAATTATAGCAAAACCATGAAAAGTATGACAAATTGGATTGCTGGAGTGATTATAAAGTGTATATAAAAATGAAAAGTTGCATTATTCTAACCTACATGTAAACCATATAAATAGCTTGAACTAAAAAAATTGCATATGACTGAATTCATCCCAAGTATATTTTTATCAAGTAAAATGCACAGCATCGTTGATTGAAGAAGTACCTACATGGTTTATATGTATGAGATGTACACAATTGTTTTAGTTCGATAGCTAATATAAAAACATCACAATAAAAAATCTACTAAACTATCACAATATTATTTCTGTCAACAGGATGGAGTGAAAAAGATTTTATTAGATACAATTAGTTTCAAAAATGGAACTTTTTCTAATCCATTTTTTAACTTACATAATTCTTTGCATTTAGTACTAAGTATATGACTAATGATGTGTAATTATTAGTACCAACATACTGCAAGTTGTTTTAATACTATTAAAAGTTTCGTGATAGACTAATAAAGTTCCATATTCAAATCTGTCTAGCCTAAAGTAAAGCCTAAAATAAAACCGAGCCACCAAAAGCATTGTATTAGGCAATGTATAAGGTACCAATCGGATATAAATAATTATAGATATACATAATATTCTAGACATTTTTTAACAAAGCCGAATTATAAAATATATTAGATTTAGTTGACTAGAAAAAATTGAGTCTTGATGCCATTTAAGAGTAAGATTTGAGATATACTTAATATCCAAAAATTATCGAGTACTTTTATGTTTGCAACAATATTTGAAGTGAGACTTCAGAAATTTATTATTATTATGTTTGTCATTTCATCTTTCAATTATTCTTTAAAAAATCACGTGTAACTAGTAGTTACAGTTTTAATATCCAACAAATAGCATATTTGCTAAAACACTAATAATGTTTTTAACAATTCAAGTTAGATATAAACCTAACCATCTAACTCTATTTGAGCCACACAGTTGCATAATGAGATTTATTATAGAGCATGGGTGTTCAGAGTCTCTACTACGACGTGGCAACATGAAAAAATGAAAAAGTGAAAAATCTCACAAAAATGGTATTTACAAATTTATGAGGACTTATCAACTTTTCTATTTTAAAACTACTGGGGTTTTTCAACCCATAAGCCACTGATAACTATGTATAAGCCATAAAATACGTATGGCCTACAGAGTGTAAGGTAATATCTCTTGTGTAATTTTTGTCATATGTGCTTTGAAAGCTAAAACATGGATAAAATAACCAGATATATTAAAAAGTATTATACTTTTTAAATTACTGACATTACTGATCTATAAATCATAAAATTTGTTGTTATATGGTTAATTTTATTGTTTTGTGTGTGTGTTTACTCAAATATAGCATTTTCTTACATTTAGCTGTTGCAACTTCTTTCTTTATTAGTCTATTACACGTTTTATTTAAAAAAGTTGTGTTTATTCAGTATTATTAAGTCAAAAAATATATGTTTATGATTAGATGCCCATTTTTCACCATAATATTATATTTCATTGTAGTATAGGTAGGTACCTAATTTGAGCTCTTTTCCATACGACTTACTACTTGTACCTCTCTTAAAACCATCCAAGTGACAAGTACTGACCCTTCTTTACCGATTTTGAAATAATTTTATTCGAAGTACAAAGTATGCGCATATCCTAAGCAAAATAAATAATGCACACAATACAGATACATCGATAATGTATGATGTCATGTCATTATTCATTGACATCTGCTCCAGAAACTTTTTGGGGTCCTTGAAATGACAATACATTTCAGTACATTTCAATTTTGGTCTGTTTAGGCCATATATAGCTATCATGCTCGCTTCAAATCCATACTTTAGGTAACTGGCATACGGTAACCACTTTATATAATAGGGGATGTCTTCTAAGTTAGCAAAAAAGCCTGAGAATAATACCATTGGTATTGTCGATATTGGTCCTAAAAATACTCCTCCCTGAAACATGTACCATTATTATATTGCATACCAATTAAAGAGGTAGACAATGAGTTTTAGTTATAGTTATATAACCAATTGACACAGCACCATGTAGATTTCAAAAGAAAGATTTTTTGGAACGGCCAATCAATTGCAAATATATAATAATCCACTAACTATATAAGGTAAAGCATTTTGCTAATATGGTTTTACTACCTCAAATAGTCGTTTTACTGTTCTCATAAAGGTGCCTTCACTAATTATTCTTCCTCGCATTTATTTTCCTAGAGGTAAGTAAATAAAGTTTTGTAGTAAATGTGTGCATCAACTTGAGACAAACTTAGTTGGGGTTACTACATCTTAGTTTATGGCAAGTCGGTTCTAACTATAACTATAACTGTGTAGATATATATTTGAAAGTCATGTATGCACAGTTGAAATAGAGATCACTGTACAGGTTCCCGCTAACCAGCCTGCCCTTTGCATCATCATGTGCATCGTGTGAAAGCAACATAAACCCATTTATGTTCGTTAAAGTGCATTGTCAGAGACAATAAATGTATAAAGTTGTTTCAATAGTTTTTAATTGTGGATTTTTAAGGGCGAAAATTTGTGGGTGTGCTGTTACATGTCACAGGGTCTATAATAATATAATTTACTTACCTCTATATTGAATGCGGCACCTATTAATAGTCCAAAACTTTGTGAAACAAGTGCTATTAGAACTGCTACTAGTAGGAACATTCCAAATCTCGTAGCATCTAATGGTTGAGAGGTAATAAAATACACTCCGATGATATAGCAAGTTGTCAAAATAATCTAAAAAAGAAATGTGTAAATTTTCCAATTGAAGGACCTCCTTACAATTTCTTAGTTTTCATAATTCTTGTGCAGGTGATTTCTAAATAGGTAACCAACGTTATTTTCTCTTCTGCTAAAGTTAGCACTTTAGCAGAACAATTTTTAAGAATAGAAATATGTGAATTGAAAAAAGAACAATTAAAGTGTTTAGTATCCTTTTCCGGATGTATAAACATATAAACTTACTTGGAATGGTATATCAGCAAGTGTTTTCGCCATATAGTATGCTTTTAATGAATACCAATAGTTCAGATGTTCTCGAACAAAAACCGACATTTCTAAAGGAACTGAAAAACAAAATAACATATTAATTATTCTTTTATTGTTACCATGCAAAAGACTTACAAGTTAAAATCGTTGGCATCATAGCTGTGAACATCATAAACATTAAACAGAAAAATAAGCACCCTGCGTTACTCATTACTTTGCCAGCATTGTCTCCTATATCATAATAAATTAAACCTATTAAACAGCCTATGATGAAGTGGGCAACCAATCTCATTCTTGTCAATGTTTTATCCATTAAGATTATGTACATACTCCTCTTAAGCAGTATGACAAATTGTTGCCACCCAGTTGTCGGGAATCCTATAAAAAAATATTTTCAAATACCGGGTGGAATAGAAGGATGGCTTTCCCCTCTATCTTTTTTATCATGCAACTTATTATATAAGTAAAATTGAATAGTGTTAGGGTGGAAGTTACTTAAAGTACAAAACTGATATGTATGATATGTGGCTGAGTGTTTTGTGTCTATAATTGCAGAATTGTAGAAGCATTAATGAAGTTTTTGATTCTCAAGCACTTTCAAAATTGGGCTGGATATATTGAAAATAAAAAAGATAGAGGAATAAGTCACCTTTCTGTACCACCAGGTATATGATGCAAAAATAGATGTATGGAACATCACATCACAATTTTTTCAAATTGAATTGAATAAACGTATCTAGACTATATTGTTTACCCATACCGTTTTTCTCTGAATATGGTAGGTGTTCTGATGAATCTAAAAGTGATGTAGTGCATGTTGCTGGGGTGGTGGGTGTTTTCACAGAACCGTTTGGAAGCCCCGTTGTCTCAAGAGGTGGTTTTTCTGTGCTGTCTTTCACAATGTCGTTTGAGATTATTCTGTTGCTATCACTGTAGTCTTGCTTTGCAAACTTGTTGCATAGGCCTGCATTTACTGCTACCACTAGTTTTTGAACGTAATCTCCATGTTCTCCGCAAGCTACTTCCATTACTGAAACAAAATAAATTTATTTAATACACCCTTTTTAGTTTTTCAATAGGTAAAACTTAAAAATTAACTTGTCGATTGTTCTATTTAGCGAAGATATACTTTCATCCCTAATGCCCACCCCTTCTATGTGACAGTTACTTTTAAAAAAGTTTGAATAATAAGGGTTGTCGAGTTTATTTCATTTCAAACTATAAGGGAAAAAATAAAATATTATTTTTATCCTTTTTAAATCATATTACATATCTGCAGATGCAGATATTTGAAACTATTAGGTCATCATTCTACCAATCAACTTACGCCAGCAACCACCATTTTTGACGCAAGTTACAATCTTTTTTTGTGGCACAAAATAGCAACAAATTGTGGTAAGTATAGTTAGTTGTTAGTTATAGTTTGCTAGTATAGTGGCTAGCTTGTGGCCGAAGCTGTCCACAAAAAGTCAATGAAGTGTATTATGCTTACCGTAATCAGCCGGATTGTGGTAACTGGGACAGTCCAACCCCATACTCGACAAAAACCGCACCAGCCCAGTGACAGGTCCCCTGTATATGCATTGACCTTCTGCCAACATGTACAAGTGGTCGAACATTTCGAAGAGGCGTGCTGACGGTTGATGGATGGTGCAGATGACAGTTCTGCCGCCTCTGGCAAGCGACTTCAACAGACACAAACACTGAAAGCACGAAGAACTATCTAGGCCGCTGGTTGGCTCATCAAAGAACATCACTGGTGGATTATTAACTAGCTCTAGCGCTATAGAGAGCCTCTTCCTTTGCCCTCCAGACAGGCTAGAGGAGTTGGTGTCCACGCAATCCTGCAGACCTAGCGTCTCGATGATCTCGTTAATGACGATCCTTTTCTCGGAGTGCGTGATACCCTTGCCCAGTTTGAGATTCGCAGAGACTTGCATGGCTTCCCTAACGCTGAGAAGGGGCGAAAGGCAGTCGTCCTGCATGATGTAGCAGGACATCTTACGGAAGCGACGCAGGCTGCGGTCTTTTCCGTTTATCATGACTTGGCCGTCGAGATTTGATGTCCTACGGAAAAAATTTTCTTTAATTTAAGTTCAAAGCATAACTGGTAGGTCGTGTTTAATGATAATTAGAAATAATCAACTTCCAAATATTTTTATTTTTGATAATGATACCATGTTTCTAAATATTAATCTAGAACATAAAAGTCCTCACCTCTCATCTGTTATGAAACCTAACGCGGTATGTGCCAAGATAGTATAGATTACTTTGAACGCAATAAATTTAGTAATAATCTTAATTTTAGTTTTAAAATGGTCACTGAGCAAGAGGTTCATGATATTTTGTTTAACCTAAAATCAAATGCTATATGATAATATATCGGCAATAATGTTACAGTACTGTAGCCCTTTTATTGACAAGTATCTAACTCATAATATTAACTTTTCGATAGAAATTAGTGCATACCCCGATGTATGGAAGGTTGCAATAGGTTGTCCTATACCAAAAAAACGGAATCCATCTGAAATGTCAGATTTAAGAATTATTAGTATCTTGCCATGTATCTCAAAAATCTTGGAAAAAGTAATGTTTAACCAAATATATGAATTTGTTAATACTGAAAAAATGTTACCTGCTTTTCAAACTGATTTTAGAAAACTTTATAGTGCTGGTATATGGCACTTACTCAAGTAACAGATGACTTACTAATAAGAATGAGGCTAGTGTTTTAGTGTTACTCGACTTCTCTAAAGCCTTCGACACAATTAATCGTAAACTAATTTGTTCTAAATTAAAATATTATTGTTTCGATAACAAATCAGTGGCGTTGATAACATCATATTTGTTAAATAGGCAACAAAAAATTAGAGTACAGAACAAAACATCAGAGACAGTGAATATTGAAGCGGGTGTGCCACAAGGGTTGATATTGGGTCCATTATTGTTTATATTATATACAGCTGAACTATTAAATTGTTTAAGATACTCAAAAATACAAGCATTTGCAGATGATTCGCAAATTTATTATAGTTTTTTACCTGAGGATGTAATTTTAGCACAAAACAACATTAATAGTGATTTGGATGTCTATTCAATAAATGTCAGAAACACAACCTGAAAATTAATCCCAAGAAATCTTGTATTATGGTATTTGGGCCCAAGGCTAAAGTTAGTGTTATAAAGGACTATCAAAATTAATCTTAGTAATAATCCTTTACCCATTCTATCCTCCTCTAGAAATTTGGGTTTGATAATAGATGATGATTTTAGATTTAAGATTTTAGATTTCTACTCCTCTATGAAACTTTTATATTCAAATAGATTCGTGTTAAACTGTAAACTTAAAAAAATGTTGTGTGAATCTTTGTTTCTATCTGTATTCAACTATTCTGACTTTATTTATGGCCCTTGTCTTAACTTAATTTACAGAAAAAAGATCCAAAGAGTTCAAAATTTCTGTATTCGCTATATCTTTGGACTGCGTAAGTATGATCATGTGTCACATAAATTACATGAACTTGGGTGGTTAAATATGGAAAATAGAAGATTGCTACATTTAAATACGTTTGTTCATAAGCTACTAACACTTAATATCGATTCTTCACTTAATTCTAAATTGACTAAAAGGGCTCAAGTTCATACTGTGAATCTTTGAAATACTGTATGCTTACTCTTCCTCCTCGATGCCACTGCTCTTTTTCAAAAAAGTTTTTCTTATAATGCAGTAAAATCTTATAATAATATACCATTTACTATGAAGAATCTCACGGTTCAAGCTTTTAAATTTCAATTAAGAAAACACATATTTTCATTTCAATAATACAGGACCTGATTGTGGTTGTGCATTTTTTATTGGTTTTTATTAATTGTGTCTCTTTGTATAGTTACTTCTTTATGTTCAATTATATTAATTACCTCTGGTGTGTCTTAGTCTAAGGGAACTTTTTTCCTTTTTTTTTTTACAGGATTAGAACGACACCTGTAGGTAGTACCTATGTTAAGTATAAGAATAGCCTAGAGCTAAACTTCGTATGCTGCAAGGTGATTATGCACCAATATTGTATTGTATTGTATTGTCATTTTATGTAATGTTATTATTTTCTATTGGTGTAACAATAAAGACGATTATTATTATTATTATTATTATTATTATTATTATTATTATTATTAAGTGTACGTACTTATAACCTGCTAAAATATTCATCAAGGTGCTCTTCCCTGCCCCAGATGGTCCCATGATGCCAGTTAGTTCCCCAGATTTAAACTTTCCATTAACACATTTTAGGATAGTCTTGTATCCCCTCTTCCTCCCCTCTGATACCGAGTACGATAAGTCGATGAATTGTATGTCCACGGGGAGTCTTTTTGGTAAGTGGGTAAGGGATATTGTTGGTTTCTTCTGGTTGTTGGGGCTGTTGTTAGGTACTTTTCTCAGTGCTCCAGAGCTGGTTATAGTCACTGATGAGGATCCATTGCAGAGGTTCGTTTGGGAGCCGCTGAAATAAGGACAAAAACATAATGCACAGTGTTAAATTAATATAGGAAGGTTCATATTTCATAGGTTGATCGGCTGTATGTTTACTATAAGAAGAAAGTTGTGCTAAAATTTCGGGAACCGATAGAAGAAGTGTAAATAATTGAATTTTGCCTGGGATTTTGCTAAGTATATAATTTTTTGTTGGAAACAATCAACCAATTCCGAGATATAAATTGAGGAAACTCATACATCAATAACTGTTTTCAAACTTGATATGATACTAAGCACTTTTGTTATCAGATACTTCAACACGAATCTCAGTGACTATAATCCTTATTATTTAATTCGAGCGGTAATTCACTAAAAAAATTTGTACACTGAAATTCCCCTTGCAGGGAAAAATCGCCGAAATTCCTCAAAAATTCCCTACAATACCCCCAAACGTTTTCGCCAAAATATCCCTCAATTCCCCATGCCGTTTTGAAATTCCCAACAAATAGGTAATCAGATCGGGCCTCATGCAGATATAACAAAATACGAGAATGAAGAAAACATTTTTTGTAAAAGATATTCTTATGAATAAAGTAACATTTTAATGGATAAATTACAAATTTAAAACAAAATAATAACATAACAAAAACATTTAACAAGCATTTTCTTATATTACAGTCAGTCTTTTCTTTTAGGAGATGAGCGTACAGATAGGAAGATCTTTAAAACATATTACAGCATTATAACATGTTTCAAAAATAAAGAAAAGTATTTAAAAAGTCTTTTCTTTTATTTCAGTTATGATAGATAGGTACAGTTTGAGTAAGAATAAAATAAACGTAAGATATATTCTTTTAAAAGACAATACCATATAGTATAACAAATTTATAAATTGTTTGTTGCGAGGTTTCGTATATCGTCATATTTTTTATTTACTCGTATATCCAATAAATCAACCCGTTTTAGCAAAAAAGGTTCTGAACCCAAAGAAAAATTAAGCAGGTACCATTGAAATTCTCCAAAATACCCAAAAAACTGCCCGAAATACCCTGAAATTTCTCAAAATACCCCGAAATTCCACAATTTTTCTCGAAATTCCCCCTGCTTATACATTAAAATACCCCAGTGATTCGCACCTCGGTTTGATTCCATTTTCAAAAAGATATCACGTACTCAATCTGAAATCAAATACAATGCTTTTTGTAAAATGTCTGGTTTGTTTCAGAAAAAATCGGATTGTAAAATTATATAATTTTTTATCTAACTGTTCGCCTAACTCTTCAAATATCAATTAATTTAATTAAGTGCCTTATTATTAGATTCCCTAGCATAAATCCAGTTAAGATTTTTCAATAAGGATCTAATCTGTCACATTGGCGTACCATAATAATACAGACAGTACAAAATAGTACAGACAATAATAATATTTGCACTCCTGTGAAAATATAGATAATCACGAGGTACCTATTTAATAAAAATATTTTTGGGTATGGGCGCCAAAAATATTATTGGTATAAAACTCAAATGCATGTTGTACATGTATGTCCATTTAAAATAATTTTCTTAAGAATCCATTCACTAGGTCGAAATAAGCCCTAAATCGGCGTTCGGCTCGTGTCTAATTATAAAAAAACTATAAAAGATAGCGACTTTTAGTAAAAAAGTATTGAAAGATAAGACTTTAATCTAAGTCCCTATTGTAGTAATTTTTGGTATTTCTTTTTATTTTTAAAATTCCAGGCAAACAATCTTGTACTAAAATAGCGTATTTTCAAAAATTATTTTCTCTAAAATACATGTAGGTATTAAACAAAAATTTGCTACTATAGGGACCTAGTTTATCTTTTGATCTTTCCGGTGATATATAATTTATAACATTAAAAAGAAATTTTGTTGCTATTATAAGACAAATCCGGTACCCTTGCAATGAGGGCTAACTTTATTTCCATGTGCCTTTTTACTTCGGCTTTACGTGCACCTCCGAAATCTTAATAATTCGATAGTTGGATAAGTCTCCACCCATCGGCCACCCATCCTCTCAATCCGACCCAACATTCATGCCTGTCAAATCTACAGAGAATGAACCCTTAATAGTAAAAAGCACAACATGACATAAACGGCATGACATAAACGTACGACGGCATAAACAATGTATTTATCAAAATTATAGTATTTATATGGATAAATTGAATAATTGGACTTACTCGGAAAATCTATTAAATGTTTTTACGAACAGAGCCACATAATATCGAGCAGAGCCGTGCGAAATTAAAAGCACTCCATTCGGACAGATGTTTAATTTGCCCCCTACTTATGTTTTCAAATTAAAATTAAACACTGAACGTTTTTGTATATGGTCAGGGACCACACATGTACAGGGTGTCCAAAATAAGATCCTCTATCCCCTTATCTCAGAAAGTATAAAAGGTAGAGAAAAAAGTTAAATACGAAAGTTTTTTGTTTTTACCTGAATTTTTTATTTTTATAACTTTCTTGAATACAGGTTGTTCAGGTTTTCTGATCCAGGCATCAACTTTCTTTTTTTAAACGGGACACCCTATATTCAATTACGTTTTTAAGATCTCCTTAAATTTCTAGGTCGACATTGTTAAGAGTACCCTATACCTATCATTTACCGTTACGAAGATATTAGCATTTAAAGAAAAAAATCTTTAAAAATCACCTGTTCAAAAAATCTCGGCAAAACAAATAAGACATCCAAAAAAAAGGTAAATAGGGTTTATTTCGTAGACAATTAGATTCAGAAATTACTTCTATGGATCGATATTACCTGATTAATATACAGGGTGTTTTTGACAGATGGCTCAAACATGTATATGTTAAAACTCCAGAAAATCGAAAATCTCTTATGGAACACCCTGTGTATTATTATATTTTTGGATTCTCTATTAAATTTTAACATTACTCTATATAACGTTTCCTATTCTTATTTTGCTTAGTTTTCAAGATATTGACGAAAATGTTTGGTGCGCTATTTATAAGAGACACATTTTAAGCCCTGTCTTTCTTGGCCAATATTTAAATGGTCCCAGGTACCTTAGGTAAAATATCAGGAAATGGCATTCATTACAAACTTGCATTTTATCTTTATTGGATGCCGAAGAAGATGCCAATGAGATCATCTATCAGTTGGATGGAGTTCCATGCCACAATACTGCAGTTGTAAAGAATTTTATTAAGAACTATTTTGTGGAATGGATAGGGCCAAACGGGAATATCCCATGGCCGCCGAGGATCCCAGATTTAACTCCACTTGATAACTTTTTATGGGGTATGTACATTGAAAACCTGAGTTTAAAATCAGGATGGAAATTGAAGCGCTCAATCAAAGTGATTGCGCTGTAAGAAAACTAGCAGTTATATACACAACATGCATAGCTGAAAATTGAGGACATATAAAACACTTGATTTAATTTATTATTTTTATTGTTATTTGTTGATTATTGTTAGTTATTTGTGGTTCAAGTTACAAACATAGATTTGTTTATATTAGTTAATTAATGAAATAATTTAAAAAAATATTAGATTTAATAAAATAATATATTCTTAATCAGTATTAAGGCACACTTACTATAATATACCAACTAATAGTAGATATATTTTTAATAATAGCCGATAATGAACATTTTTTCCACATTTTCGTGAATATCTTGAAAACTATACATGTTTGAGCCATCTGTCAAAACACCCTGTATATTAATCAGGTAATATTGACCCATAGAAGTAATTTATGAGTCTAATTGTCTACGTTATAAACCCTATTTAGCTTTTTTTTGGATGTCTTATTTGTTTTGTCGACATTTTTTGAGCAGGTGTTTTTTACAGATTTTTTTCTTTAAATGCTAATATCTTCGTAACGGTAAATGATAGGTATAGGGTACTCTTAACAATGTCGACCTAGAATTTTAAGGAGAGTTCAAAAACGTAATTGAATATAGGATGTCCCATTTAAAAAAAGAAAGTTGATGTCTGGATCAGAAAAACTGAGCAACCTGTATTCAAGAAAGTTATAAAAATGAAAAATTTAGGTAAAAACAAAAAACTTTCGTATTTAACATTTTTCTCTATCTTTTATACTTTCTGAGATAAGGGGTTAGAGGATCTTATTTTGGACACCCTGTACATATAAATTTTTAATAGATACATTTTTCTTTAACAAATAAGCAAGATTATAAAGTAGTTAAGAAAAATCTAATAATTGAGGAAGTGCATATTTATGAAAATAATCAAAATATTTATGTTATATAAATTTAGATATAAATTCAACTAGGAAGATTAAAAAACAATCATCTACCAAAATAATGGGTTGCGCTCTCCACGTCTATTTTCATTCACTGGTTTTTAATTTGCATATATTATTATATCTAATTTATATACGCATTAATGTGTGATAAGTAGTTAGTAATTTATTATTGGTATTCCATGCCAACAATAGCTACCCATTTTGAAGTGATGGCTACATATTTTAGTTGCCATGGGAGAACAAATTTGCTTATATCTTTATTTTTATATTTCTCTATGTATACACTGTCAGAATGTACCCACATACAACAATACACATACATAAATGACAAATTCACCCTTAGTGTTAATTGGACATTGTCTAGCCGATATTTAAGCTACAATTTAGAAAAGAACGAGCGTCGTCCGGCGTCCTTTTAACGTGACGCTTGGCGTGGCTGCTCTTTTGGCACTTCCTGTGCACGAACTGAGAATGGTTGATGGCATTGCTTGTATTTATTCAACCGGTTTTAATTAATTATAATGTACCTATATGTTTTATTTTTAGCCTGTGACTGGATGATCACTTTACATCTGCATAAGTTGTACTTGGACGGATGTTAGATAAATAGTTTCATCGAATCTATACAAAGACAATCGACAAAAAGGCGATTTGGTAAAATTTTCAGGTTGAGGGTTGCTTAAAAAGGTTTAATAACATTAGTATTACCTAGTAAGGTATGATTTAGTGCACTCATAGGTACATCATTTCTAACTAATCATCACCCCACTAGATTAGGTTTGTGTTTCCTTTGATATGGAATGGTTTGGTAGGTAAATCAGATTGGTTTGCTATAAAATAATTGTACAGGGTATTCGCGTATATTTTGACCCCTACCTACAGGAGTTATTAAGAAAGTTAGAAAAAAAGTTTAAATACAAAAGTTGTTTGGTTTTTCACGTATTATCTTTTGGCTAGGTCGAAAAAAAATGGCATGTCGTAAATTTGACGAATCCAATTGAACATAATATTTTTAAATGGGACACCCTGTTTAATTTTAGACGCTGGGGAAAATAATGTTTCTCTGATCTCAAAAATATATATTTTGTTGACATTTGCACTGACAGTTTTCGAAATATTTAATATATAATGTTTACAATAAATCATAAAAAAAATATTAAAAAATGAAAATATTGGAAAATATTTAAATAACTAAGGAGGTTACATCGAAAATCTTTAAGTATTTTTTATTACTGTTGGTTTCTACTGTTAAATATTTTTAGTTCTTTGTATTTTTTATATTTTTTTATGGTACCTACTCACTGTCGAATATTTCGAAAACTGTCAGTGCAAATGTCAACAAAATATATATTTTTGAAATCAAGAAAAGAATATTTACCCAAGCGTGTAAAATTATACAGGGTGTCCCATTTAAAAATATTATGTTCAATTGGTTTTCCTAAGTTTTCGACATGCAATTTTTTTTTCGACCTACCTAAAAGATAATACATGAAAAACCAAACAACTTTTGTATTTAAATATTTTTTCTAACTTTCTTAATAACCCCTGTAGGTAGGGGTCAAAATATACGCGAATACCCTGTATCTGTTTGATATTTTCTTGTTTTTGTTTGTGTCGGTGAAAGTTCCAGTAAAATTTTATTGATTACTTTTTCTGGAAAAAATAGTACTAAGAAGAAAGATAATGTGTAATTGTGGTAACCTATGTGTTTTTATTTTTCAGAATAATTTGTTTTGTATAGTCGCCTGTCGCCTTATTTCGATGCGGAGGTCTCGTAAACACGTTTATCCTAGGGAATAGAAAATCTCACTACATTGACATATTATTAAGCTCTACATAAACATTATATATGATAATTTAATGTAGTGCTATTTGAGTCCTCTAATTAGAATTTGTGGGCTATGAAAATTAATGTTGTGTAGTTCTAAATTTATCTCGGAATTAGTGTTAAGCTTGCACACCTACGCAAAAATTATTATCGAAAAATCTCGGATCGACCTGTTTTTAATATTCTCATCGTACTTTACTATTTTTATTATGAAAACCTAAACTGAGAGTGATTTTTTTCTTTTCTATGAAAGGCATGATTTTTGCAGAAACAGTAAAATTTTTTACATTGGAACTAATGTTAACTAGAAGCTATGTTATGAAGAAAAGATCGTGTTATTTCGTATAATTGCCATTCTCTACTATTTAATGAATACCTACCACATTGTTCCTACGTGGAGGTGGTTAGTCATGCTTTGGATTATTGCCTTTTAATGCCATATCAATATATATTTTATATCCTCATTATAACGTTAGTTTGAACGGAATGGTTGTCGTGTACATTAAATTTTACGATTATATTTAATTTTTCATGAGTCAGCGCACATCCTTATTTTGTTTTCACTCTCTTCTGGCTACATTTTTACAAAAAAGTTATAATAATAGTTATGAATAAGTCTCAATTTAATTTTGACAGGCAACGGCTGTTACCTCAGCTTTGTTCATGTCTTTTTTTGCTCCAAGACATGCAAAACTTGCTGGCATTATCAAGGTTTCCTTGGAAACAGCAGTAACAAAATGTACCATATGATGGGTACTTTTCGAAAAGAACTTTATATGAACCATATATAATTTTTATCGCCATATAAATCTGAGACACTTCTAAATATTTTTTTAAGACTTTTTTTAGTAAAACAACACATAGGTACATTGAACAACCCTCAAATCCAAAGCTACAAAGGCTGCCTGGAAGGGAGTTTCACACTGAATCGAACCCAATACATAATAAACAGTGTGGCAGAGAAACACTGTTAAAACACTATACATAAAGTATATTTGGTTATTCTCTGCATTATACTACCCACTGTGCTATCAGTGGTAATATTTGTTAAAATTAAAATTAAAAAAAGTATCAAAATATATATGTATACTTTAAAACATATGGTAGGTACTAAAAAGAATAGAACATGCAAGAATTAGAATCGTAGTTGTAATTTTATTTATAATTTCAAGAGGCTTCATTTTCTGATGGTAATTGTATGTTATTCTGAAGTCGTTTCATTAAGTATTACCAACCTTGACCTTTAACTTTACGTTTTGATAAATGTATTATATTAAAACAGCGGGTACCTACTTAGATAATGAATGTACCTATAATTATGCTTTTCATCGTATAACATTATATCCAAATTGTAATTAGATGTCAATTAAAGTTTCAAATACGACGCAAAAGTAAAAATATAAAAACAAATAACATAGGTGAAATATAGTTTGGGATTTTTAGTAGTGTGCGGGTATTATGGATATTCTTAAATAAGGGATATTTTATACACGGCGTCCCATCGGCAAGGGCCGCGATTGAAATATGGAAAAGTACGTACAGGGTGATCTTGAAAATTTGGTTATTTACAAAGGTCAGCGGGATCTACCTTTTTAAAATATTTTCACGTTTCTGGCTCTTCCGGTATAACCGGAAGCCGACACCAACTTGCTTATTTTAAATAGAACACCCTATATATTATATAATTTCTGGATTCTACGTATAATTCTAAACACATTTCATGTAGAATGTCCTATACCTATCTTCAACTGTTTGACTGTCAACAATCTATCATTGATGAACATCATAAAGAGATCAGAGTACCTATATTGACCCTCGGGGAGCACCTGAGGTTTGAAAAAAGCAAAAGATTTAAATCCCCGGTACTGCACAAATTGGTAGAGATCTTCAGTTCTTATCTACATGTTATATCTGTCCTAAGAAATTAGCAGAGCTGTCCAGTATTTGAAATAAAAGTAATTGAAAAAGTATTTCAAATACTTTCGGTATTTGAAGCACTTTATTTCAAATCCTTTCGATTATCGGTATTTGGTACTTGGTATTTGACATATTTTGGTAGAGTATTTGAATTTGGTATTTGGTTTTCAGAATTACTGGCATTTCAATTACTTTGCTTGGTATTTCAAATACTTTCGGGTATTTCAAATACTGTACCGCTATTTCAAGTACCTAGTAGATGGCATTTCAAATACTGTTTAAAGCACTAGAATGAATATTTAAATTATGCAAAATAGGTAGGTACCTAACGTATCGACCTACTTCTTTTCTTACTTATTATTTACTAATAGTTCTTAATAGATAAGAAAGTCAAAAGGCATGTACCTAATCCTACTTAGAATCTGTAGTATTGTAGAATTAGGGACATGAAAACGTCTCCATTCCATATTATCCTACTATATAGGTCAGCCATTTAAAACATCGTAGGTCGCAAAAAATTGCACAGTTCTGATTTTTTGGAATGTTGTTAGGATAGATACCAATAGTGTAAAACCAAGTTTGCAGCTTCGAAAGACCTGTGCTAACTGCGTGGTGCTCGAAAAACCTTTATTTTTTGTAAGGTTTTAACTTATAACTTATAACTCGTTCTGTACAATTTTAGTGTAGACAAATTTACTACAATTTGAGTGCAATCACAGCTCCATAAGTCTAATAGGTCCCGAGATACAGCACTTCAAAAATTGGCCATTTTTCCCAAAAAGTTAGAAATTATTGTTTTAGCCGTCTTCCGAGCCGAATATCGACTAATACTCAGCCTACGAGGAAAGTCATGGGAAATAAAGTTGTAGAGCAGTTACTTAGCTTTAATTTAAGCATAAGCGAAACACTGTAGGGCAAATTGTGTACACTTGCAGATAAAATACGGCAAATTTTGCTTTATAACTTAGCGCTCGACGTGGTATTAGTCAGGAGAATAGTTGTTTTGGTCTAATTTGTTTCAGTCCTTATTTTTAACATAAGGCGTGTTTACAGATGGAGGATATAGGGGTATCCTTACTACACCCGTAGTTGTTTGTTGTTTACGTTAACCATCTATTAAGCTGTAGAACTCTTTTTCTACACCCGTAGAGGTATAGGTAACATCGTTGTTACCGTTGTTACCTATAAAATCCTTTATAGGTAACAACGGTAACAACGATAAAACTTGTATTTGAAATACTAGAGAATATTTGAAATACTTTGCTCGAAATTTCAATTACCTACTTCTCTTGAGTATTTGGTATTTCAAATCCTTTCTGTAAAGCAGAGTATTTGGTAATTGAAACTGCAAATACTTTAGATGGTATTTGGTATTTGATATTTGAAATTCTTTTGATGGGCATTTGGAGCAGCAGCTCTGGAAATTAGATATAACGTGTTTATAATTTTACCCTGCGCCTTCGCCAGATTTAAATATTTTTGAATAAAACGTTGGTGATACTCACGGATTAACTATCTATATAGAATGTTAATTACTTGCAATAATAAAATACAATGCCCTTTATTTTTTTTATTAGCAGTCCTTGTAAAATAAAATTTTAATCCGTTTTTTTAACATTAGGATGATAATAATTACCTCCCGAATTACAACACATATATTTTTAATAGATTTGTACTTTTATTAATTATTGAGTTGACTGAAATACGCTAAAATATAGATACTATTTTGACTCCTCTTTTTTTAATTTTTAACAGAAGAAATATAAGAAAGATTTTAGCGAGAAACTGAAACTAAATAAACTATTTTTGAAGGATTACCTTAGAGCAGAAGCATTGTTAAGAGATTCAACCTCCTTGTTCAGTGGTGGAGAGCATATTCCTTTGTTGCTGTACAATACGGCTTCGCTGCTACCTTCATATTCAAGTGGTAGATTTATTTTTACGCTTTTCAAATCGGCTGCCATTTTTTCTTTCGCTTTCGCATATGTTTCTTACACTGAGGCTAGGTTAGAGTCAAATTCGTCCTTATATCTGAAAGGAAAAATATACAAAAAGGTTAAATGTTAAATGAAAAAAATAGGAAATGTAAGAGCACTATTGATAAATGTGAAAAGAGCGATAGTTTGAAAAGTGCGATAATTCTGAGTGCTCAAGTTAAATAAAAACATTGGTCCTTTATGGGTTTATTAAAAACCAATAGAGACTGCACCTCACTTCTTAATTTTTACATACTTAGTTATTGGTGTAATTTTTTAATAAACTTAACTAGTCTCTTAGGGAAGTTTTTCCAATGCTTGGTTAATATAATTTGATTAGTAGTGACCTAGATATTGTGTATTTTGAACTACTGTACACATTGTAAAAGAATAGTCGATTGTGTACTTACTATTGTAAATTGTAAGTATAAGTACGGTATAATCAAGTATAGTAAATATAAGTACAAAAATATATCTTTTAATTCTATAAATTGTCGACATAAATTCTTGTCCCTATTTGTGTGTCTTTTTTCCAACCTTTTGTGTCGTTATTTGCGCGACATTTTCGTGTGTGTGAATGTGTAAAAATTTTTACTCTATAGAAACAAATTTGGGCCGCAATATAAATAAACCATTGTTACCTGTGAAACCTGTTAAAATTATTCATATATTGCACGCAGTACTATTGATATTTCTAACCCAGTTTTAAAAAACATAAATAATATATTACACCTATAAAACTCGCGATATTCTCGATTAACTATACCTTTCAGTATAATATAAAATATTAGGAAACTATGGTGATTCAATTATTATCTTAAAACCCACAGCTTAAAAATTGGGGAAAATCCCAACACGAATTGTGGAAATTTTGGAAATGAGCGAGTTTGAACGAAATGAGAATGAATAAAAAAATAGACTGTGAAATTATCTCGAATTGGAACACCATCGAGTTAAATGCAAATACCTTCTCAAGACTTTTTCTGGGTTGAGATGTGAGTATTACATTAAGGACTTCAAATGATGTAGCATGTTCTAATTGTGGCCTGACCAACGCATTACATAGGACAGTAAAGGTTGACGTATCTTTAAAAAATGTTGAATTTCTCAAAATAAAGCTTACATTTTTTAAACTCTCGACACTATGTAATTAACTTGAAGAGCACAAGTAAGTTTCGTGTCGAAAATGACCTCAAATTCTAGAAACGAACAAAAAATTGGTAAGTATAAGGTTTAAAAACTTTAGAAGGATTGAAAACCTCTTAGATAGGTACTTGAGTTTTTGAGTAAATCTACGTTAGAATGTCTTAGTTTATCAAGTGGTTGATGCGATTATTTTTTATCTTAGCTGCTGCACAATATCTAACAATATTTTTGACGCTAATCAGTCATGTTACAAAACTTGATAAAGAAAATCTGCCCCAGTTGTATCTAATCAATTTAATTGTTTATGTTTGATTTAGTTATTCGAGTAAAAACACCTGTGGTACTTTTAATAGAATTATGTCCTGATTTGATACCTACTACAATATTTGATGTAGGTTATATAGTAGGTAGGTATGTATTATTAGACACATTCTTTTAAATTATATGTTTTATCTAAGAGTAAAAATTAACTCTTCACTTCAATATAATGTGGAAAAAAAGAGGAAATTTCTGATATATTAATCTAAAATATAGATAATGTTTACATAAATATTTAAATAAATAAACTGTAGATGATCAAGAGAAAACCTCTATATATTTACTAGAATATAATAATAATTGTCATATATTATGAATTCGAGTTCTAATAATAATTTAGGTACCAACCTAACCATTACACAGGGTTTTCAACAAAAACATATCAAATGATTAAACTTATCCATCAGTTACAACTGATGGATAAGTTGCAACGAGTTCGTTTCTAAAGAAGAAACGTCAAGTAAATCACCCAGTTCGAAATGAAGCAGTTGAAGTGGCAGTTTTGGGTCACTTGCAGATGGACGATAATCAGTCGATCAAAGCGGTGTCTCAAGATTCTGGCGTATCCAGTTCTAGTGTTCATCGAATTTTGAAATAATACAAGTTTTATCCATTTAAGATGATGCTGGTTCAAGAGTTAGATGAAGATGATTTTGATCGTCGTACCCAATTTTGCGAATATTTTAGTGAGCGACTTCTACTGAACCCAAATCTTTTCTACAAATCTTGTTTTTCAGACGAATGTACATTTATATTGATTGGCGAAGTGAATAGACGCATAATTGTCGCTATAGGAGTGATACTAATCCGAGTATAATCAGGGAATTTCATACTCAGACTTCTCAAAAATTTAATTTTTGGGCCGGAATATTTGCATAATTTAATATTTTTCAGAAAAGTATTTAGTTTTGTACGAATCTTATTGCGTTAATTAAATAAAATCTATTTAAAAAAAATTAATTTTAAGGAATTTATTAGTAATAATAATTATAATAGAATTATCTCAGTAAGCGCAATAATTCTAATCTAATCACACTTTATCATCATTTACATTCATCATACTGAAAAAATACACTTCAAATACAGAAATCAAAATATTTGTATAATTATCTTTTAAAGAAATGAATAATAACATAGTGATAAACTTTCCTGTATATTACATTTACACATTCATGAAAATAATTTTATTTTCAATAATATATGCGTGGAAAAAGTAAATAACTATCACGTACTCATTCATGTAGGCACACTCTTCGTTAAACAGCAGTTTATTATAATAACAAGGCAATAGATTAACTTGCACAATACAAATAAAATGGTGAGAATCGGAACGACTGAAGCATTAACATACATTTTACTATTAGGTTCACTGGGGTTTAATTCAATTCGAGATAATATTTTATTGCTAGTTTATATTTAAAAAGGTTTATCTTTATATTTTGTATGAATATATCTTTATGCATGTATTCATACATTTTTATCCGGTTTTGTCTTTCACCATTTCAAGGCTTTCCCAGTTTTCTATTCTGGTCACATTCAGACCATCACCTAATATAATTTTTTCGTATTATCCTTGACACTGACGTAGTTTTCCACATAACACCAAAACACTCTACTGCACTCGATGGGATTGGCCCTCTGTCACTAATCATACTATATTTATACACTTTGCAATTTCCAAACTCTCAAATGTATTCAGCTGTCTGGAATTTGTTACATTCCTAATTAGTCTTAAATTGTTAGTCTAAATCTAAATCTATTTTATGGTTGTTCTAAAACGCATATTGGGTGACACTAGACTTATCTGTTCTACCATATTTGAAATGAGCTATATGTTCCTTGAATCTAGTTTAAATTGACCTTCTCGTTTGTCCAACATACTTTTGATTACAGTCTTTACAGCTAATTTCGTAAATCCCGACTTTTCCTTAGTTTCTATTTTGTCTTTTAGATGTAAAGATTTAGCTGCAATGACTGAAGCTGTAAAGTGAAATTCACGTAAATTTTTTTATCGAGAAGAGGTTTGACATTGGGTTCAATTTCCTCCAGAATGCCTTATCTTTTCTCCTTATGTTTCCAGCTTAGATAGGACGTTTGTCATCATGAATTTTGTTGATCAACAATTATACATTGTTGACTTGACAAAAAGAACAGAGACTGTCACTCTGTTCTTGTTTCATAGAGCTTCCTTATTATAACAGCAAGTTTAACACTCGGATCAACAGTTATTCATCATCATAATGTAATGTTAGATATTAGACTAGCTACTGTGGGATAGGAACAATGAAGTGGAATTGGAACAGTCGATAATCAGAACCAGTTTGCTCCGAAAACCCCATATTTCAACGACACTAGTTATAACTTTACTGATAAATTGTATTTACTTAGCCTATTTTTTAATTGGTAAGAATATGTATACTTGCAAATGAATTTCCATTATAATATCATAGATATTAAGAAACTGATATTTTAGAAAACTAATATTGCAGTAAACATCTGGGAAACGAATTCTTCTAAAGCTCTGTTTGGTAAATGCTTGGTAAAAACAGTTTGTAAAACTGACAACCTAATAGTTTTTGTAGATCACACTGAAGATGTCAACCCAATCTGTAGACAAATAATACTACAATCTTTGGAAATCAATTAATTCTTCGTTTATAAAAAATAATAAAT
Source organism: Pogonocherus hispidulus (assembly GCA_963924545.1). Taxonomy (NCBI): domain Eukaryota; kingdom Metazoa; phylum Arthropoda; class Insecta; order Coleoptera; family Cerambycidae; genus Pogonocherus; species Pogonocherus hispidulus. The sequence continues at coordinate 13,517,980 of OZ004699.1, forward strand.
TAAATTTACTGTAAAATAACAATCAACTACGAGCGTAGTAAGGATACCCCTATCCTCCATCGACTTATTAAATAAGGACTGGAAACAAATGAAGCCAAAACAGCTATTCTCCTGGCTAATGCCACGCCGAGCGCTGAATTATAAAACAAAATTTGCCGTATTTTGTCTAACAACGCCAGAATAAAAAATACAAGGTTTTGGATTGCAACGAAAACTACGAGGAAATACTCTGAACCTCACATCGTAGGATTCCACTAATTGCAGACCGGTTTCGACCTTTTTATGATCTCGTCAGTGCACGATCCTACGATGTGAGGTTCAGAGTATTTCCTCGTAGTTTTCGTTGCAATCCAAAACCTTGTATTTTTTATTCTAACGTTATTATACAAAATACTGCAAATTTTTCTTTATAATTCAGCGCTTGACGTGGCATTAGCCAGGAGAATAGCTGTTTTAGCTTATTTATTAAGACGTTTACAGATGGAGGATAAGGGTATCCTTACTACACTCGTAGTTGTTTGTTATTTTACATTAACCATCTGTTAAGCTGTTGAACTCTTTTTCTACACCCCGTTGTTAAATTTACTGTGTCTATTCCCATATTCTTTATTTAATTTAACTTCAGTAATCAAAGTAAAGCGCTCGATCGTAACTTGAGGTGAAGTTCAAGTCGTGTAATCAATCAGTCAACAGTTATCACTGTGACTGTCACACGGGAATTATAGACGTAACGCAGACTGTAAAGAACAATGTTCTCTTATCTATTATTGCATTGCTTATACAAGTATTATTATTTGTGCTGATCTGAAAAGAAACCTATAATATAAGATTACTGAAGTACTAAGAATAATGAAGACATTATCGAAGATACTTGCTATACATTTTTTTTTCAAGTGGCAAATATATAACCCGCTGTGAGAATTTTGGTAATAGAAGTATCGTACAGCAAGTTTTATAACTTCAATTTCTGTTGTAAGTATCACATTGTTATTTAACTTGTCTTCCAAGCTAAGAAGAACGATCGCAAACAGACATGACCTTCCAAAACACAGATAAAAGTAAGCAGACTTGTAATCTACAGAAGCAATATTTTTTTGACTAAGTAAACTCGTCGAATTAGAAACATATCAAGTTAAATTAAATTAAGCGATAAAATAGGGTAATATACTGATACGAGCTGAGATTTATAATAGTCATGCTTACATGTGTAAAATATTAAAGCAGTATATTTGATAATTTTAGAATTTCGTTTATGTTACGATGTTAAATCTAGATTAATGGTTTGGATTTACAGGAATTATCTACCGGTTAGTTAGTTAATTAGATGTTATAGTAGATAATACCCTAATTATTAAAAAAGTTTTATTTGCAACACAGATATTAATTTACAGTTAGATATTTTTATTAGATTTCACTGAAAATCGGTATCTGGGGGGTTTTCAGGAATATATATAGAACTGAATATACTCCTAGTTAAATGGGATTTCAGGTAGAATTACTACTAGAAATTCGACAACATTGCCTACTTATGAATTAAAATATTAGATAATTTATTTAATGTTAATCCCAGAAGGCTGTCAAAAGTGGAAGCAACAAAATTTATTAACATCAAGGTCACCACTGGATCGTCAATAAATCTCCAAACATATTTGCATGTGACTGTACAAAAATTTATCAGATTTTTTTTTCAATAAAGTAGAGAACTAACAAAAATAAACTAAAGTAAATAAACGTTACGTAAATTGTTTTAAAATTCCAGAAAATGTTCACATTTTCACATATGTAAATATACATACAGTGTAATTTATTTATGGCAAATTACCCAGGTTGGACCTGTTTACCTATCCACCATCTGTATATAATTGAACGCAAATTTAGAGATACCGGATATGTTATATATCTTCCAAAATCTGGCGGATATGTAATATACTGGGTAGAAAATAAAATATGCATATGAAATCCAACTTACTCAAACCACGGTTTTTTGAAATTTATGGATATGTAGGTATGACATTAATCAATTTCTGCACCGCTAGATACTGTTTTTAGGTAAAGCCATATTTTGCCTTAATTTCAAAAGCTTTTTTCCATCATTTGATAATTTTATTTATTTTTTAAGACGTTCTAATTCATTTTTGTTTCAATTTATTAATAAAAGATCTGTTTTCCAATGTTCAAGTACATTTTTCTCATCAATTAACTTCCTCACGGCAGATAAACCCATTAAACTTTTAATATCGTATGCACAGGAAAATGATCTATTAAGCTTTTCCTTAAAAATATCTGTTTTTAATGCACAATAAACAAAGTAATAATTTATCTAAAGTATTTCGAAGATAAAAAGGTAATAGATGACGCATGTAATTTATTTGAAAAAATAAAGATCATATCTCAATTATTGGTACCTATTTTTATTTATAAGATACTCAGGATTATTACATAATAGATGCCATGTTGAGTTACTTAATATATGTTTATTTTAAACAAGTATTTTCTATAAAAAAAATCTACATAGAATCATAGAAACGTCCGGTGATATCGCGGTTCAAATAGTTCATTATATATGAGGTCATCATAAAGTAAAGGGTATTACAATTGTCAAATGTAATAATTGCGATTTAGAGAAGTGTTCTTCAAAATAAAACTCACGTAAATGTAAATTGAAACGATTTAAATTTTAATAACATGGATCTACAAACAAGAACTGGTTTAGTACAATGTTATTACGAATTCGGCAGAAATTACACTACTGGAAAGCGTACCGTAATTTGACTAACAAATTTGAAAGATCAAGGTCTGTAACTGACCTACCGAGATCAGGAATACCAAGGATTAGTGATCTCAAAGTTGTAGAAGTTCTTCTTCGGGGAAATCAAAACATAGCCAACATTAATCCGTTAGCAATCAGTAGTGTGAATTCGATGTCAAACAATTGCAACTGCCATACACCACGGATTGGAAAATTTTATGCAAAATCATAAAATGTATCCCTATAAACTTAAACTGCTGTTTGAATTAAATGATGCAGATTTTCCTATCAAGTATGATTTTTCTTTACAAATATTGGCTCAGATGGAAATTGAACCCGAATGGTTATCCCATATTTTATGGACAGATGAGGCCCATTTCTCTCTAAATGGTGAAGTCAATACTCAAAACTGTTGAATATGGTCAAAAGATAATCCACATGAAATCGTTCAGAAAGGTCTTCATGACAAGAAAGTCACCGTTTGGTGCGGTTTCACATCTAATTTTATCATTGGATCATACTTTTTTGAGGAGAAACAGAATTGATCCCATTGTTTAAGCAATCGAATTTCTTTCACATCCTCTTATTAACTTAATAAGCATACATAATAAGCTGAAATATGTTCCTTACTTTATGATAACCTTGTATTTTTCAAGAAATATAGCCACTATCAGCCCAATTCATACACCTTAACTCTTATTTTTTTATGTAGCTACGTTGCTAAGTACATAATATGTATGTATTTGTAGATAAATAAATTTGAGGGCTTTATCAGTGGATTGCAAATCAAAATATTCAAATCGGAAATGGTAAACAAAATGATAAACATATAATATAAATATTCTGCAGTTATGATGTTGATAAAATGGATAAGAAAACTAAACTAAATGCGACAAGCACATGAAAATATGCATATGTTGTAATACCCTATCATATCATGATTTTATGGTTTAGGTAGGTATCTTTTTAACGCCTTCATACATTATACATTAAATACATTACATACATAATACATTACATTTATACATACATACATTCATACATAATTAGGGGATGGTCAAGGCACTTTAAATTCAAAAGCAAAATAAAACCCAAAAATTAATTTGGCAGCTGAAATGTCACTTATGTTAAATGCCGTAGATTCCAAAAATATAATAATCTGCAGGGTGTTTCATATAAAAATCGAGAGTTGGTAATATAAGACATAAAAGTAATTTTTATGTCATAAATTGAGGGTATACCATAAATCTGTGTCGCAGTGTGTGTAGATCCGAATTTTTATAAATTATGGAAACAATCTTTTAATCATTTTGGTTACCCGTTTTTGAGTTATCATTCTAAGATAAAACGATAAAATTGGATATCATTGAAACTATCTTCAAATATTATTTGTGAGTATAAAGTATACAAATTACTTTTCCAAAGGAAGTTTCATTCGATTTAATCTATTATTATCTCAAGCCTCTCTTTTGCTAAAAGTGAAAAATAGGTCATGGAAAATTGCAAATATTCTTGCTTCGGAAGTTGTAGCTTGCATATCATCCAGCGTTTAAATATTAATTTTTGCACCGGTAAAATTATTTGTTTCCGTTTTCTATATGAAACATAGGAACGATATATCTATATGTTGATAATGATATATCTATATGTTATAAACAAAAGTGGTAACTTCTTAACTTTGGCCAAACACATATTTCTGTATTTAATACAACTACTGGTTGTTGACTTTCCATCACAGGCGCAAAAAAGTTTTTGGTGGAGTTTGTATGAAATAAAGCGACAACAATTATTTTAGTTTCTTCAAATGCGTATGCTATTGCATTTCTTTGGTACTGCGTTGTCGTGCCTGGTAAAAATGGCTGTATCTACATGAATCCTTAAAATAAAATGTAAAATCGACGTTCCAATTGATTAGAACTACAAGGTAGGTGTTGTTAATTTGATGTATTTTCAATATCTTCATGTAATTATAATCTTTCGTAATTTTAAAATCAGAATGGGCATATGATATTCAAAACTTGAAGTACAGGGTGCGGCAGTTTTTTCAAAACTTAATAATACCCATTGTATGAATCAGAACATTTTATTTGTTTTTTTATAATGTAGGCGCATGCCTAAAGTTTTGTTTTACATAGTTTTGAAGATAAAATCATATAAGTGACGTCCTCCATTCTCCATACACTGAGTAAACCGATTTCTGGCGTTTGTCATGACTTTTGCCAGCATAGCAGGCGTTATGTTGGCGTTGGCAATTGTTTTCTGGATATTGGTCTTCAAATCCAATGTTGGCCTGGATGTTGGCCTTTGCATTCACCTAAAGTCACAGTGTGGTGTGCAATTTCCTCAGCTGGAATTATTGGTACCTGGTTCTTTGAGTAAAATGAAGTCGCAGTGACAGTGAAACAGGGTTTTTTGAAATCCCGTGTTTATGTGAACCGTCCAAGAACCCTACAAGATTTGAAGACCAACATCCAGGAAGAAATTGCCAACATAACGCCTGCTATGCTGGCAAGAGTCATGACAAACGCCACAAAATCGGTTTACTCAGGGTATGGAGAATGGGGGACATCACCTATCTGATTTGATCTTCAAAATTATGTAAAACAAAACTTTAGGCATGCGCCTACATTATAAAAAAACAAATAAAAATGTTCTGATACAATGGGTTTTATTAAGTTTTGAAAAAAGGAAGTTATGCTGCCGCACCCTGTACATGTCATTAAAATGGCAAGACAGAATTATAGTTACACGTACTAGTTCTCTTGATCCATGTCCGTTGTAAACAGAGAGAAACATCTAAAACGTTGCTAGAACTAATGAAACGTTTCCGCAAATGTACCATATCGATTCCGGTCCTATTTATAGGAACTCGAACGACCAGACGCAACGATAACTTTCATCATTTTATGTGAAATAAGTAGTCATATTGCGAAGTTGTAATTCTATTTTTGATCCTCTTTGAGGAGCCGTAACACAGCAATCAGTTGAATTCTCTCAGAGCACTGAGGCATACATTCACATCTGAAATAGTTAAGTGGGTTTAATAATGTCCTTTCAGTTGACGACCCACACAGGCTTCAGCTATGTCAGTGACACCACAAGGAATCAATTAAATTCGCCTCAGTTATGCCGGCTTTGTTAACACGCAGGATGGCGTGTCATTGTGCAGATAATTTCCAATTATGATGAGTCACATTTTTCTTTAACTATAACCTTGTGATTTGAAGCAACAATTTGAAAGTTTAACAGTATCTGTCTTATTATTATTTTTGTACTTTAGCTTCAATTGACTTGGCCTTGTGTACTAAGAATAATAATTGTGGTCACAACTGTAAAACGCTATATACAGTGTGGACAAAAAGTCTGGAACACCTGAAATATCTCGCAAAATACATTTTTTTCGAAAAATCGCTCGAAGGGGTCAAAAGGTATTTTAAATTTGCCGTCTTTTGACATACTTGAATTCTATGTACAGTGGCGTACGTTAAAGGGGTCAAATTAAGCGCCTTTTTTTTAATGGCAACCTATATTTTTTGTTCAATATAACGAAAGAGCACATTTTTCTGAGTATTGTAGTATAAAAATTTTAATATGTTGCATAAAGAAAGTGTCGAGAAAAATGCAAATAAAGTTTTAATTGTGAAAATATTTTTTTTTAATAAAACGAAACAAGAAAAAAAATCATTAATTAATAAGATGTTCGAAGTGTTGCCCATTAACTATTTGACAATGTCCTAGTCTAAAAATAAATTCTTTTTGCACTCTGTCAAGCATTTCCGGTTCGATGTTGTGTATTTCTTGCTGAATCCGTTCCTTCAGGTCTTCTATGTTTTCCGGTTTACTGCTGTAAACTTTGGTTTTTAAATAACCCCATAAGAAGAAGTCGAGGGGTGTGAGGTCCGGGGAACGAGGCGGCCATTCTATATGTCCACGTCGCTCCACCCATCGTTCAGGAAAGACATTACTCAAATAATTGCGAACAGCAAGAGCATAATGAGGAGGCGCCCCGTCTTGTTGATACCAAAGTCTGTTGTCAGGTATGGCTGGGTCATTTATATTTGGGTATAAAGCTGTCAGTGTTGGAATCAAATCTTGTTGTAAAAATTGCAAGTATCTTTCTCCAGTCATGTTCTCATCAAAAAAATAAGGGCCCAATATTCTGTCTCTGACTATGCCTGCTCATACATTTACTTTTCTTGGATACTGAGTATGTAACTCCTGCATCCATCGGGGATTCTGTGAAGCCCAATACCTACAGTTCTGTCTATTAACAGTACCATTAAGGCAAAATGTGGCTTCATCCGAAAAAATAATATTTTTTACAAACATGTTATTGTTGTGGCAACGTAATTGCATTTCCTCGCAGAATTGTACCCTTCGATCAAAATCATCTTCTGATAATTCTTGAGACAATGCAACTTTATAAGGGTGAAATTTATGTTTATGTAAAATATTAAGTATTGTAGCATGACTTAAATTCATGTCCAAACCAATCTGCCGGGAACTAGAATGTGGATTTTCTTCAACTCTTAGTAAAATGTCAAGTTGTGTGTCAGCATTGATTGTTTGGCGGCCAGTTCTGGGTTTGTCACGTACATGTCCAAGTACTCTGTATTTACCTAAAATTTTAGTAACTGTAGAACGTACTATAGGCGGGCGATCTGGATGAGCTTCATTAAAGAGGGCACAAACTTCCACTGTAGTTCTTCTCCTATCTCCATAACCATACATCATAAGAATTTCTATTCGATCTTTTTCCTAAAGTGACATTTTTATTGATTCTTTTTTTTTTAGATTAGATTAGAGAAACCGAAGTATCAAATTTACTGACAGACAGAATAAAAGTAAGTGACATTAAATCAATTTTTTTCAACGCCTTCTAGGTTAAATATAAAATATAAATCAATTTTCACAATTAAAACTTTATTTGCATTTTTCTCGACACTTTCTTTATGCAACATATTAAAATTTTTATACTACAATACTCAGAAAAATGTGCTCTTTCGTTATATTGAACAAAAAATATAGGTTGCCATTTAAAAAAAAGGCGCTTAATTTGACCCCTTTAACGTACGCCACTGTACATAGAATTCAAGTATGTCAAAAGACGGCAAATTTAAAATACCTTTTGACCCCTTCGAGCGATTTTGCGAGATATTTCAGGTGTTCCAGACTTTTTGTCCACACTGTATATTAAAAAATATTCAAATAACTATTGATTGTTAAATAATCACGATTAATAATTAAAAAATGTTTAAATTACCACAGCCATGTGTTTGTTTTTTACAATATAAAAAGCAAAGGGTTGGTTAACCTTACAGTTGAACTTTACAATAATAGAAAATAATAAATTTTCTATGAGTAAACAAATACCAACTTAATTGTAATACTACTCTATGAAATGAAGCTAGATGAAAGTCACTAAACAATGACATTAACATTAAAATCAATGAGAGAGAAATTTAAATTTTGTTAAATTATCTTCCAGTTTCACGAAAAAGAGAAAAGTAAACATCCGTCATCAATAAACGACACTATCAGAAAAAACAACCTATACATATCATTATAAATATTAAGAGAATTTAAGAAGGGTCAGAAATAGTCAGAAAGAATTCCTAGTCAGAATTAAAATAAGGATTATTCTTATTATATGCTAATTATCAATCATTAATCGTCAAAACATCTGTGTTGAATTGGGCAACTCCTCGATCCGGACTGGACACTCCAGAGGTTATAGGACGAAGTTGAAGTGTTTGACTGGTGAACTTTAGGAAGACCATAAAATTTATTTTTTTACCTTTGACGATTACGTCGTGGAAATAAAGGATCAATTCCTAAATATAGAGTTTATCTTTGTCATATTTTTTGAAGAATGCGTATAATTGTACAAAAGGTCCATTTCTCAAGACAAAAATACGATCAAAAACATGTTCACCAAGTATGAATTCAGAGTAAAACACGCAAAATGTGAAGATACGTTTATTTTAGTCTTAACTATACTTAACAGAAATACATATATTTACACCTTGTAAGTAATATCATCAAATATACAGGGTGTCCACCTAGTGCGCGTAAGTCCAATATCTGGGTTAATAAAAGAGATAACTTAACTTTTTTTTCTACAGGGTTGTCTAATATCCCGAGCTGCACAAAATGAAAATATATTTACATATTCAGGGTGTTCAGTTTTTCCTGGACAGGTACCAACTTCGTTTTTCTAAATGGAAATATATATTTTTTATTGCTTTTTCGAACTAAACCCTTGATTTTAGTAGGACTTTCATCAGCCTTCCCTATACCTAACTTAAACTGTTTTTGAAATATTGACGGGTGAATATTGACATTTTTGCAACTTTGACACCCTGTTTGAGAACGGTTTGAGATCAAGCAAAACGGTTTGCACATTCCTATCTTAACTTTTCATAAGCTATCATTTGGTACTAATTTCAGAATTATCCAAAAATTTAAAATTTTCTGAAAATTTTGAAAATTTTTAATTCCTGGATAAATTTGAAATTAGTACCAAACGATAGCTTATGAAAAGTTAAGATAGGAATGTGCAAACCGTTTTGCTTGATCTCAAACCGTTTAGATTTTACAGGGTGTCAAAGTTGCAAAAATGTCAATATTCACCCGTCAATATTTCAAAAACAGTTTAAGTTAGGTATAGGGAAGGCTGATGAAAGTCCTACTAAAATCAAGGGTTTAGTTCGAAAAAGCAATAAAAAATATATATTTCCATTTAGAAAAACGAAGTTGGTACCTGTCCAGGAAAAACTGAACACCCTGAATATGTAAATATATTTTCATTTTGTGCAGCTCGGGATATTAGACAACCCTGTAGAAAAAAAAAATAAGTTATCTCTTTTATTAACCCAGATATTGGACTTACGCGCACTAGGTGGACACCCTGTACACATGGAACATTATTTTATATTATTTCCATATCTCCTATCTTAACATTGAACCGTTGAGACACACTTTGCCAAGTAATTGATTATAATGGATATGCAAATGGAGTCCAATTCTGTCTCTGTCTCTCTCTCTATCTCTCCCTCGTGCTGGATTGGTATTAAAAATAAATAAACCTCCACCACTTCCAATAATATATTTGTAATATAATCAAAAATGCAGTAAAATTAAAACTGGGCTGGTTTGACTGATGAATGTCTATCTGAATTTCTCCAACAATCTTCGCCAGATTTCCGAACAAAATTAGCATTATGTGACTATTTCCATAGCTTATCGGATAATTTTCTGAAAACCCTTAAAAATCAATCATAAAACTGACTTGGCTCTATTAAGCCTTTGATTGGGAAGGTGGAAGGATAAGATGACATCCTATCTAAGATGGCTGTGATTCAAGTATCCTCATAAAGTGTGCGGGGTTCTTTGTTTGTATTTTCTAGCACATTCTCAGTTCAATTGGATTGTATTATTATTTATAATTAATAATTAACTATGCCATCTCTGGGAGGGAGCTCATAACTAACTTAAAATTAGTCTCTAATTTAAGAGGATACCCTAATTAACTAACTTGGAATAAGAGTATCTTCAACATTTTTTTTGAAAAATGTTGAAAGATAATTAATATAAAATAAAATTTCTTTTACATAAAAATTTAATGCAAACGTTAAGTGTTAAATTCCCACGTCATCATATTAGAACTCAATAATTAATAATGTAGATTATTTTAAAATGTGTTAATTGGTTCAAGGAAGATACACACGTGTTTTATTTCGTTTTTTATAAACTAACTTATATATACCTAATTAACTGAATTCCCAGAAACTTTTGTTGCAGGTGGCTTTAATTTTAATCGATACGAGTAAAAAGGTACAACAATAACTTTCGCAGGTTACTTAGGTACTCCTATTTGTATTGTTCGATTATTGGAATTTAAGGTCACATCGATTTAGAAGTTAGAACAAAGTTTTATCCTTGAAATTTAATTACATACGATTTTTTCAACGAAAGGCGAAAACCTCCATATAGTACATAGGACAGGTGCAACTTGATACACAGGGTATATTTTTTAAAGGTAAACACCCCTGTACCTCCGTTATTAAGAGAGATTTACACTATATGTTCTTTGGAACTTTTTTCATCATTTTTTATAAACTATTTGATAATGTGTCCACTTACGTTTCATCACTTCCGGTTTCACCGGAAGTAACCCCAACTTTCAAAATTTAAATGGGACACCCTGTATATCTTCATCCAGTATTGTTTATCATTCAATTTCAAATAAATTTGCAAATGGAACTACATTTCTAAAATCAAAAACAACGTTGCTATTTAAAAAAGAAAATTTTATTATAACTAATGTACTGCGTCATTTAAATTAAGTAAAAGCTAATGAACAATAAGTAACAAACCAAATCCAAAAAAATCATGCATAAAACAATTATGTTAATAATTGTTTGTAATCAGGCACGACAAAATAAAACATTCATTAGGACTTTGACCAGTTATACATTTAAACTCTAGAGAGCAAATTTCAACATTTTCCAGATTACGGAATATAGTATCACAGGTGTGCATATATCTTGTCATATGGAGTAGGTACACAAAATTAGTTGCGTAAAAAAAGATTTGTGTTCAGATTAAAAAATAAAAATTATAATATACCTTAATATACAGGGCGTTATTTAAGTACGTGGCCAAACTTCAAGGGGTAATTGTTTGGGTGATTCTAAGACGAAAAGTTTGCATAAACACAGCTCCGGAACTGCTTCGTTTTCAAGATACAGTGTGTGATATTTTTTAAAAAATCGTTTTTTCGTAAAATCTTTATAATCCTTTAGCCGATTTTGTTGAAATTTGGCAGTGTTATTTATGGTAGAAAGAGGCTAATTTTGCCCTAGATTAAAATTATTAAGTCCAGTGGCGTCCCAGGGAGCACCTTAACCAATATTCTTGACAAATAAAATGTGCGCCACTGACTTTTTTAAATCTTTTGGATTTGCGATAGAGAATCACCAACGAGTGTGCGTCTATCCTCAGGCAAAAATCTTACAGCGTGTCCCAGGAAATGTTTGATAGGTTCTTCTATACTGAGAGGAGGTCCAAGGTGCTCATTTTGAACAAGATCTTTAATTATTCCTATTAAAATATTGTTTTCTTTATGAAACGGTTGAATTTGACTGCTTTTTATTAATTTGTATCCTCTCACAGAAACGCTTATAACTTGAGAACGGATGGACCGATTCCAATTTTTCAAAGACTAGTATGAAGAGAATTTAGAGACCTTTTAAAATAATACGTCCCACCTTATCGTTTAAAAACATTATTTGATAGCGTCTGTGACCTGTCCGCCTGTCCTGTGATGCCTTCTTTTATCATTATCATGGAATAGATATAAGGAAAAGCTGTAATTTTTCGCAAGTAGGTAAATAATTTTATTTATATACCATAATATAGGTCTTTCTGAATGTAGATATTGAATATAATGTTGGAAAGATTAACGTCAATCTCATTTCATATTTTTATTTGCTATTACTATTTTGCCAACAAATCTTTCCATCAGACACGCCTCCTCAGAGTTATTTTCAGCTTGATGCAACTGTGTCACCGAGAATGTATCTTGAAAAAATCTAATACAAGAGTGATGAAGTAGTCAAAAGTAATGGGCAATATTAAATACACACCCAAATTTAACAAAATTTAGTGACAAATCAAAAAGGAATACCTAAACAAATGTTTATAACTTAGGTAAGTTTATAACTATACGGAAAGTGGAGGTCCCCCCCTCTATACGACTATATAACTAAGTATTCCCTACATTTTAATGAGATTAATATAATTGAAGAAATACAAATAAGACTACTAGTTTACAGAATTACAGAATTAGTTTTAATGCAGTAAAGCCAGTATATACAGGGTGTATTTTTTAAAGGTAAACACCCCTGTATCTCCGTTATTAAGAGATTTACACTATATGTTCTTTGGAACTTTTTTCATCATTTTTTATAAACTATTTCATAATGCATCGACTTACGTTTCATCACTTCCGGTTTCACCGGAAGTAACCCCAACTTTGAAATTTTAAATGGGGCACCCTGTATATTTTCATCCAGTATTGTTTATTATTCAATTTCAAATAAATTTGCAAATGGAACTACATTTCTAAAATCAAAAACAACGTTGCTATTTAAAAAAAAGACTAATTTCTATTTAATTTGACACACAAATTTCTAACAAATTTGAAGTACATAGTAGGCGTAAAATAAATGAAGGGTAGGTTGTTTGATTGTCAATAATAGTTTAAGTCGGTATGTGTTTGTTCTGTTTGATACCCAAATAAGAAAAAGCTTTATTATAAGACACTTAACTCTCTTATAAATAATTTAAAAACTGTTGGAAAATTTAAAGTAAAAAGAAGACCTAATAATATTGTTGGAAACGAAGAAGTTCAGATACAGGTATTATTATCAGTAACTGAGAATCCAAATATTTCTCTTCGACAATTGTCTAATTTATATGAAATTTCTCATTCAAGTGTACGGAAAATTTTGAATACAAATAATTATAATTGTTATAAATATGCACTTCATCAGCATTTGCATGTGGGTGATACACAAAGAAGAATTGATTTTTGTGAATGGTTTATAGTTAAAAGTCAAGAGAATTTAGAATTTTTGAAAAACATTTTGTGGAGCGATGAAGCCAGTTTCAGAAATAATGGTGTATTTAATAGGCACAATTATCACTATTGGGCCACCGAGAATCTCCATTTGTATAAGGAAACTAATTTTCAAAGGTCTTGGAAATTCAATGTATGGGTTGGTTTAATAAATAACCGCATTGTTGGCCCATATTTTTATGACGAAAATCTTAACGGTCACAATTATTTAAATATTCTTCGTCAAATTGAAAACAACTTTTTGGATAATATTCCCCTCGCGAGTAGAAGAGAAATATTTTTACAGCATGACGGTGCTCCGCCTCATAATACAGATGCAGTCAGCATCTATTTAACAAACACATATGACGACAAATGGATTGCAAATGATGGTCCATTCAAATGGCCAGCGCGCTCGCCAGACTTAAACCCCCTAAACTTCTTTTTATGGGGCTACATTAAAAATCAAATTTATAAAAATGAATGGCATAGTAAGGAAGCAATGCGAAATCGAGTTGAAGAATTGTTACAAACTATACCGCAAGAAATGATATTTAGGGCGACTCAACAAATTTTACAAAGGGGGGAGGCTTGTCTTAATCATGGCGGTGGTATTCTTGAAAATAATTTGTAACGATTACAATTTAGTAACCATTATAAGTTTGTTACTTATTGTTCATTAGCTTTTACTTAATTTAAATGACGCAGTACATTAGTTATAATAAAATTTTCTTTTTTAAATAGCAACGTTGTTTTTGATTTTAGAAATGTAGTTCCATTTACAAATTTATTTGAAATTGAATAATAAACAATACTGGATGAAAATATACAGGGTGTCCCATTTAAAATTTCAAAGTTGGGGTTACTTCCGGTGAAACCGGAAGTGATGAAACGTAAGTCGATGCATTATCAAATAGTTTATAGAAAATTATGAAAAAAGTTCCAAAGAACATATAGTGTAAATCTCTTAATAACGGAGATACAGGGGTGTTTACATTTAAAAAATACACCCTGTATATACTGGCTTTACTGCATTAAAACTAATTCTGTAATTCTGTAAACTAGTAGTCTTATTTGTATTTCTTCAATTATATTAATCTCATTAAAATGTAGGGAATACTTAGTTATATAGTCGTATAGAGGGGGGGACGTCCACTTTCCGTATAGTTATAAACTTACCTAAGTTATAAACATTTGTTTAGGTATTCCTTTTTGATTTGTCACTAAATTTTGTTAAATTTTGGTGTGTATTTAATATTGCCCATTACTTTTGACTACTTCATCACTCTTGTATTAAATTTTTTCAAGATACATTCTCGGTGACACAGTTGCATCAAGCTGAAAATAACTATGAGGAGGCGTGTCTGATGGAAAGATTTGTTGGCAAAATAGTAATAGCAAATAAAAATATGAAATGAGATTGACGGTAATCTTTCCAACATTATATTCAATATCTACATTCAGAAAGACCTATATTATGGTATATAAATAAAATTATTTACCTACTTGCGAAAAATTACAGCTTTTCGTTATATCTATTCCATGATAATGATAAAAGAAGGCATCACAGGACAGGCGGACAGGTCACAGGCGCTATCAAATAATGTTTTTAAACGATAAGGTGGGACGTATTATTTTAAAAAGTCTCTAAATTCTCTTCATACTAGTCTTTGAAAAATTGAAATCGGTCCATCCGTTCTCAAGTTATAAGCGTTTCTGTGAGTAAGGATATAAATGAATAAAAAACAGTCAAATTCAACAGTTATTTCATAAAGAAAATAATATTTTAATAGGAATAACTAAAAATCTTCTTCAAAATGAGCACCTTGTGGACCTTCCCTCGGTAGGAGAACCTATCAAACATTTCCTGGGGCACGCTGTAAAATATTTGCCTGAGGATAGATGCACACTCGTTGGTGATTCTCTACCGCAAATCCAAAAGATTTAAAAAAGTAAGTTTCGCACATCTTATTTGTCAAAAATATTGGTTAAGGTGTCCCCCGGGACGCCACTGGACTTAATAATTTTAATCTAGGGCTAATTAGCTTCTTTCTACCAGAAATAACACTGCCAAATTTCAACAAAATCGGCTAAAGGATTTTACGAAAAAACGATTTTTTAAAAAATATCACACACTGTATCTTGAAAACGAAGCAGTTCCGGAGCTGTGTTTATGTAAACTTTTCGTCTTAGAATCACCCAAACAATTACCCCTTGAAGTTTGGCCACGTACTTAAATAACACCCTGTATATTTAGGTATATCTATTTTATAATTTTTATTTTTTAATCTGAACACAAATCTTTTTTTACGCAACTAATTTTGTGTACCTACTCCATATGACAAGATATATGCACACCTGTGATACTATGATATTCCGTAATCTGGCAAACGTTGAAATTCGCTCTCTAGAGTTTAAATGTATAACTGGTCAAAGTCCTAATGAATGTTTTATTTTGTCATGCCTGCCCTAATTTGACTTCAGTAGATTTCATTTAATTTTTTTTAATTTTTAGGCTACCGCTACCTAGGTTAGGTCAAGTTTTCTTGGATTTTATGAAAGCATAACAACTACACAAACAATTATTAACATAATTGTTTTATGCATGATTTTTTTGGATTTGAATCTATTCGTTTTGCAATAAGGTGCAATTTTTGCCTGTTGCCTTATGTTATATCGTTTTCAGTTTGACTTTGCTTATCCTCAATGGATCTGTAACTATTTATTCCTGACAAAAATTAAAAACCGTTTCTTATATATTTAATAGATTCTATGTGAAAATCTGTATTATTAAAATCTGTATAATTAAAAATATAAAAATATATAAAAAAGTATAAAAAAAGTATATAAGTCTGTAAAATCTGTATAATTAAAAGATACACATAATAAATGTAGTTTATATTTCCAGTAAGTAATTACTGCATATTATTAAAAATTGTTATATAAATGTTATATAAACATCAGCTAATTATTATTATCTAAATTATGCAAGAAGAATTTCATATCTTTATCAACAATAATGCAACGAATTACAATGTTCACTTTTTAATGCTGGCATTAGATGACGTGTTCCCAAATTTTTGTGTCGATTACAGCTACTGAATGAAGTAGTTAACACAAATAAAGACTAAACATATAATTCATTAATGAGGTGCTTAAAGAAGTACCATGCTGTGTTAGTGTTATTATAAGATTATTTTTCTTCTAATTGAAAAACCGTTTAAAAATACATACCTATATATCACAATTTGTTGTTGTTGGAAAGCGGCGCGGTTACCCGCTGCACTCAGGCCTTTCGATCCATTGTGCCTGCCGCTAGTCGAGAGCTATTATAATTATATATCATAATTTAGTTTATCATTATTATTATTAATTTCCTGATAAGCAGTGCCTTCCTGTACTTGTATGTCTTTTGTTTTTTATTAATTATTACATTACTACTGTATGACATCTGACATCGACTTTTATGTTGTTTATGTGAGGCATCGACAATGCCTATATATGTATGATGAGGCAGATAGCGACTTGCTTCGAATTATTACAATAATCAATTGTGGTAGTGACCGATCGTCCCCTACATTTTAAAATATTTCCATAAAATTCCTATTTCCCCTCTTTTCATTTGCAGATATTCTTAATGTTTTTATTGATTGTTACGTCTCCTTAATTATGTTTTTATCCTATTTTATGTCTATTAATTTATACAGTGACATAATTTATTCATCTGCTGTTTTCAAATACCAAAATAGCCCTTTTAGCCTGTACCAAAAGGTGGAAGGTCATGGTTTCATAACAGTATCTCTTGTTCTGCATCTAAGCGTATTTGAATAAAGAGAAAGTAAGTAACTGCATTTTTAGAAACTTGCAAAGCAGTTCGATTAAAACATATTTCATATTTTCTATATATAGAAGAATAACGATTTCTTCTAAATTTTACAACAGTTTTTTTAAGATGATGATTTTGGGCTTTGTATATGAGACAGTATTTTTAAAATATGTTTATTTTATCAATATATAGGCCAGTCACCGTGGACACAGAAATCGCGTTAGGTCGCAAACAATTGCAGAGTTCTGATTTTTTGGAATATTGTTAGGATAGGTACCAATAGTGTAAAACCAAGTTTGCAGCTTCGAAAGACCTGTGCTAACTGCGTGGTGCTCGAAAAACCTTTTTTGTTTCGGACTTTTTTCAGTTTTTGGCTTATAACTTCTAAATGGTGCATTCTACGGAAAAAGTCGCCCTGTACAATTTTACATATTACATATAATATTACATATTCTTCGTTGTAATTTATTATAAAATTGATTACGTAATAAATACTAATTTACATTGTGCTCTGTATTTCTGTCGCAGGAGTCGGTTGAGGTCCCGCCATCACTTCACGTTTAACATTTCACGTCCAAGGTCTCCCAAACTACCAAAATTTTTTTTATACAATTTTGATATAATTTTGATAAATTTATACGTTAAAACCATTTTCCACTGAGTTATGTCTTTCTTATCCTCTACAAAAGTCCTGCAATTCGTCAGGCTCCATTTCTTGAAAAGTCCCATTTTCCTTGATTTTTTGTTATTTCCTGATAACAAGGGAACTATTGGCCCTACAGTGTTCCGCTTATGCTTAAATTAAAGCTAAATAACTGCTCTACAACTTCATTTCCTATTACTTTCCTCGTAGGCTGAGTATTTTAGCTGATATTCGGCTTGGAAGACAGCTAAAACAACAATTTCGAACTTTTTGGAAAAAATGGCCAATTTTTGAAGTGCTGTATCTCGGGACTTCTTAGACGTATGGAGCTGCGGTTGCACTCATATTGTAGTAAATTTTGTCTACTTTAAGATTGTATAGAATGACTTTTTCCATAGGATGCACCATTTAGAAGTTATAAGCCAAAAACTGAAAAAAGTCCGAAAAAAAAGTTTTTCGAAGCTGCAAACTTGGTTTTACACTATTGGTACCTATCCTAACAACATTCCAAAAAATCAGAACTCTGCAATTTTTTGCGACCTACGATGTCTTAACTAATATAACATTATTTCAATAGAAATTTCCCATGTTTATTTATACAGAAAATGATCAGCTTTGAATAATAAGCTTTGAATATAATATTAAATACATATATATTCGACAATATATTATAAATGATATTGATTTACCTCAAAATATAGAAGTTTTTTACAATGACCATTTCCCTTATCCAAGAACTAAATTACGCGTGTATGTAAATTTCTAGCGAAGCTTCTGCGAATTCGTTTTCACCTTTAGAACTTATACCGTTTACTTATATACATAATTGCTCACATTACAACTTCCAGTTAGGTAACGACTGGGTAAATTATTTAACTAAACGCTACCACAAGTAAGTATGTATGTTATCTTGCTTTATCTTCATCTTTTTGATTATGTCTGAAGTGTGAGATTTACTTTTTTAACGCTTGAGATTGGATTTTGGAGAACGAGACAAAAGTGTCACTCGACACCTTGATTTATACATAGACTTCTACACACCAATAAATGTCTGTTCCCTTAGTAAGTTTTTCTTTATAATGGGTATAGGAAATTCTAAAATCCACTGGCGGTTGTCATAATTAAGTATGTTTTGTTGGTTGAATAATTAGAAAAAGGATTGGGTACATCTTAATCTACAACTGTAGTAGATTTCTTACTTGTAAAATTGAAAGACATTTTGTCTTTATGGCATTCTTTTAATCGTCGGAACTTCTGGTGTTACAATAATAATATAGGTACAATAATAATAGAGGAATAGAGGTAGAGGTAATAATAAAGGAGGTAATCCAAAGCATTGAATTTTTAAAACATTAAAACATTACTGTTTTTTTCTGAACCAATAAGTTATCCCATTTAAAAACAGTTAGTGCATTTTAAAATTCATTACAAAATATACCATAGGTACCTCCATGAAATATTTTTTTGAGTATTTTGAAATTATATTTTTTCCAAACGATCATGAAATATTTCGCTAATATAGTAAAGATATCTACTTGTTTGGTATTACAATTTTGTCTTATGTCTTTGTAATTATGTGCTATTAAGTATTCAAGGAAAAGTTAATTTAAATTACTATCGCAACATGTGTCAATAAACAATAATTACTTATAAATAAAATCACTTAAAATGAAAATGGCTTTAAATCAAATTGCAACTGCTGTCACTTATATTTCAAGAAATACCCATTCAATTATCTAAATCTGAAAGTTACATTTTAAAGAAATATATAGAAATTATTTAAAAATTTATCAAGTGATAGTCTTCAAATTATTTAGACTGTGATGCGGTAAGTCTTGGCAACCAACACATGTTTAATTTTTTTTAAACGCGTTTACTTGCAAAACTTTGAATAACCAAGCATATAACCTATTTAAATACTCTATTTATCATCGAGAAAAGAATTTGAAATATTTAACTAACGCGAAGAGTCTCCGTAAATGGACTTTTGGGAAAATGGGAAATTGGGAAATCTATTATTTTATTGATATCTATTTCTTCAACAAATATATGTTTTTACAATCTCTTACATACTTAATAATTAGGCTTTTTACAAAAAGGATAGATACTATTCATCACTTGCTTTTGACATAACTAGATATTTTGTTAAAAGCCTGATTTTACATTAAGTAAGTCCGAGTCTGTAACTGCCATATTAAAAATTGAAAATCACTGACTTTTCGGCCACTTTAACAAAAATTAATCTATATATCTGCAGGTCTTTTATACAATTACTTCATTAAAATCTCATGATTTCTTTCTCATCATTTTTGAAGGCTAGACTGTCACTTATATGCATTTCTCATTGCCAGTAATTCCAAGGTTGTACTTTCCAGTGCTCTCAACTTCCTTATTTTAATAGGAAAGTTTCTAAAATCTTACACTAAATCCGCGTCGTTGTCGTTCTGTTTCATTTGTTATTTATAACAATATGCAAATATTACTGTTGAAATAGCTACTGAACTGCGGAATCTATAATGAAATATTTAGTTACTTATGTGCAATACTTATTTGCTTACAATTATGAACATTTTGCTAAATAAATGGGAATGGAAAATGGATATCCAGCATTAAATACATTGTTATATGATTCCTTTGAAAGAGGTACTTCTTCGCATTTTTATAAATTTACCAATAGGTATATTGGTTTCTTGGAAAATAATAGCGCTGTTATTAACTAAGATACATTGGTTGTGATCATTTTAGGTTGGAATAACCATTATTTTCAGTTTTTCGGGTTTTACTTGTTCGATGATTCTGATCTGATGCTGCATCAGAAGCATCACTTTTTGGGAAGCATGTCAAGTCACATCATGATCATTAGATGAACTGGTATTATATCTTTCCTGAGACAAATTTAAGTTTATCTTAGAACATTAAATATGTTGTTTTCAAAAAGAATACTGTCCTTCCGACACCTGTTCAAATTAGACCCTGGCAAATTATGTTTAAAAATGTCCAATGTTAACAATTCTCTTAGGAAATCATTTCCGTATTGACATATCTATATGTATCGATATAATTGGGTACTGCAACATAAGCCAAGGTTTATAAATCATGCAGATGAATCAGTCTGTACTCTGTAGTTATAAAAGAACCACATTATGGCTTCTGAGGCAATTCCACGTTGAACCAGATAAAATTATTTCTCGATTGATTGAAAATAAATTTCAGTGTATTGACCTTATTTAGGGATCATTTCAGGATATGTACACTAGTACACTATAACGCGCTCCACCTAAATACTATCTTATTTCAAATTGTAAAACGTCTGAAATCCCTCAGTACATATGCTAAAAATAAAATAAGCGTAAAACCAACAATGTCTGAACGCCGGTATTTGGGCAGCTAACAACACAATTTGAAAATTCTCTGATACATTTGGATACATATATCAGAATTGGTAAATATGGAAAATGTAAGAGTTGCCAATATTTATTCATTTCTTTAAATGTGTGATTAAGTATCAACCATTTGATTGCTGCAAACACCATTTCCTTGCAGCCATTTTTTTTCAACATTTTTCACCTCAATGTATACCTACAGTTACTGCCCATACTCAACATCACATTGCTTTTCAGTTTTCTGAAGATATATGTAGGTATACTCTCTAATTGGCAACTATGAAAAATTCGATTCGCACAGTAATTATATTTGTCACCGGCAATTATTAATTATATCAATGTTTGACGTAATTTCATAGACGTCCTGGTCATCCCAGGACATATTATGCCTCAAAACAGGAACACACAAAATGTCAGTTGCCTAACTTAAAAGTGAAAGGTCTTATAAACAAAAGAACGTCGGAATTAAATGAGATTTATAGTTAAACATAAATACCTACGTGCAGATAGATTGACTAACACAACTTACCATGACATATGCAACTACCGTAGAAGATTTGACACTGTTACACAAGAGGTCCTTTGTGGCCGCTAAATCACTTACACCCGCACGCTATATGACTTAAGTCAGCTGTTGGATGCGATGCTACATGCACATTTTCAGCATAGTTGCCCCGGCACTGGCTTGGAGGTTCGATGCTTTCGCGACTGCCACTACCACACGTCTAAAATTCTCGCGGGCGTTGCCATGTTGCAGCTCCAGTTTTCTTCACTCGATAGGCTACTTCGTCTGACTTAGATATGGGAATGGGAGTCCACATATTTTCCCAAGAAATTCATCTTTTTACTATCTCTATAAAGTCTTGTTTTATTTTGATAAGGCCAATTCAGGTTGAACTTTTCTATTGAGGGTTGATTAGACTAGAATTGATTAGATTAGCAGATACTTAATAGTCCGCACTTTTGTAGTTAAATAATATCAGATTGAAGGTAGCTGTTTGCTTAACATTTAGAATCACATAAGATAATTCTGATAATAACCAATGAAGTGGATTATGTTGGCTTCCAAAGTATATTATTATTGAAATTATTAGGCATAACAGTTAAAAATTAAAGCTCTATCACACTATGCGATTAATATGCTTTGAACAGGTTTATTAGTTGTATGACTTCTAAAAAAATTTTTGTCCCACTTCTGATTTGACTACTGAGCATTAAAGTATGATCAATTAACCGAAACATTTAGTGAAACACAAAAATTGAAGCAGTTTTATAAATTTATATTACCATGACACCCATTTAATCTATAATTAAACACTGTATATGATAAAACATTACACAGCACAGATAATGATTTCCCCTATGAACCACCTACTTCAGAAGCTGAAGCTAGTGCGGGTAGATATTACACATTAACAAAAAAAGATAACACATCTAAGATCAAAGTGAAATTAATTTATCTTCCAAAGAAACTCAGCTGGCTATACTGTATTTTAGTGTATGTATGAAAAACAAAAGAATTGTCCTGTCAACTGCTGATACAAGTGTCAATGTAATCATTGAGATTTAGAGAATAATTGATCTCAAAATAAAACTCACTTAGATAAATGTAAATTGAAACGATTTAAACTTTAATGACATGGATTTACAAACAAGAATTGGTTTAGTACAATGTTATTACGAATGTGGCAGAAATTACACTGCTGGATTACGAAGATTTCATACTAAAATGGGTTTGGCAGCAGGGCCCTGTCAAATGAAAGCGTACTGTAATTTGATTAGCAAATTTGAAAGATCAGGGACTGTAACTGACCTACCGAGATTAGGAAGACCAAGGATTAGTAATGTCCAAGTTGCAAAAGTTCTTCGGGAAAATCAAAACATAGCCAACACTTATCCGTTAGCAATCAGTAGTATGGATTCCATATCAAAACCATTGCAAATGCCATACACCACGGTTTGGAAAATTTTACGCAAAATCCTAAAAGTGTATCCCCATAAACTTAAAGTGCTGTTTGAATTAAATGATGCAGATTTTCCTATCAGGTATGATTTTTCTTTACAAATATTGGCTTAGATGGAAATTGAACCCGAATTGATTATCACGTATTTTATGGACAGATGAGGCCCATTTCTCTCTAAATGGTGGAGGCAATACTCAAAACTGTCGAATATGGTCAATGATTTCCATGATCAGAAAGGTCTTCATGACAAGAAAGTCACCGTTTGGTGCGGTTTCACATCTAATTTTATCAGAGGACCATACTTTTTTGAGGAGATTGCCATTCCACGGATAGAAACGAGCACGAAGGAATTGAAAACATGATTTTTATGCAGGATGGAGCACCCCTGCATATTTACCATCCAGTGAAAGACTTTATTAGGGAGCAAATTGCTGCAATTCAACCAGATATGCTGAATAATGCTGTGTACAATTTGGAGTAACAGTTGGTGATTGTAGGTACAGCAGCAAAATGGACGACATATCGACGAACTACTGTTGGACATAAGAAATCCCGTTGTTTAAGCAATCGAATTTCTTTCACATTCTGTTATTAACTTAATTTGTTCAAAATACATAATAAGCTGAAATATAACCCTTACTTTATGATAACCTTGTACTACTAGCTCATGCTGCTTATGCCACAGAGAACGGTTACCTGTGCAAAAATCTACCCCTGGATAGAATTTTTAGTGTCATCTACGTTTATTGGGAATTCAGGAAGCTGACTACAATCAAAATGCCATTACGCACAAGTGCTTAGTTGCGCGTTCTGGTGTTCATAAAAGTAACGCGTTATGAGTGTCGTGAAAATGCAAACCGCTTTTGGCTGTTTCTGTTTTTCGATCCTAACGCGAGTTTTAAAAGTAACCATTACTGACACATTTCAGCAGTTATTATTTTAGCCATATATCTCTATCGTATTCAAGTTAATATAAGTAGCATTGCTTCAGTTAAGCTGTAACCGTTTTCATTCTAATAAAACTTAATTGACGGTATTCTTTATTCTTTCTATTTATTCGACCTTGCCTTATTGTTTGAGTTCAGAAGCACCAACAATAACAGAGCGCAAATCTTCATAATTGTTATTAAGCTCATTTTTTAATAATACAAAGTCCAGTAGTTGCTTAGTGCAGACCACTAACCTACCAATAATTATATCTAATCATCAACGTTTATAAAATATTAAAATCTATAATTTGGGAATGGAACTATGTCTAGTTAAATACAATCTATTGTTTTACTTATGTAAGAAAGTTAAATTAATCGTATTTGTCTCTTTTATTTGGGTCTTCACCTTATTAACCTTTGGATAATTTTGGTTTTTTTTTATCAGCAGAGTATTAAATTTACACTTAATTATCTAAATATTAGGTTATAGTAAGTAACAATACTAAAATGGTCTTGTGATAAAATGTGAAGGACAAGAACAAATTGCAACTAAGAATTCACCACTCCTGCACTTAATGGTCGTTATGATTTACGAAATTATGTCGTCTCTGGGCACTAATACGGGCCACAGAACAATAATATGTTGTCTCTCTACCACACAAGTATCAAAATAGTAAACATATTATATACCTATATAATAGTGTAATAGAATATAATTTTAGAAGCTTTTTAAATTTAAATATCGTTTAAAACTGTTTATTTGCGATATTGTCTAGGTATACGAGTATACTCGTACACCTGCTTTAAGGGTAGTTTTTAAACTCCTGGAAAAAACAGGACCTTTCAGAGCTTATATATCTTCTTCGAAATTGAAGCACTTCAGAAAATAGGTAATGTGTTTTAGAGTAATCTTGGTTTACCTAACAGAATGCTGAAATCAGTAAATAGAATAGGTTGAAACGACGTATTTTCTGAAGCTTTTATAAAATCATCAGATGTTATAATACGAAATCATTGCAACAGCAAATTTGTTTTATTTGGAGGAGATGCCGAAAACAACTATTCCACGGGCATTATGCCCCGACTGGCGTTGCATTACTTCGGCCTCCAAGGAACTCGCCACATCCTTCATCGAGACCAATCACCAGACACTGACCGGTTTCGCGCTTATTTTGCGCTCATCAGAGTGCCATGGTAGTGGACTCGATGAACGATGCTGCGACGTGATTGCCTAATGGGTATCTTAGCAAAGACTGAAAGAGGGCACTCTTCTTTCTCACCACTACTAACAGCAAATCTGTTTATTATATCTATATATAATATCTCATATCTACTAAATTTCTGATACATTTGGCAACATCACAAATATATATAACGTCGGCAATCCAATGAAGGAAGTACGGGTTCAGCTGTACCGCGTTAGAGCTAGCAAGATGCGTCATTAAGTCTAGCTTGCCATGAAACGAGGCTTCATTTTGACCCTTAAAGGTCCTAGTACACTCATTCTCTCCGGCCGGCGTAGTGAAGCGCAATTGATTTTCTCTTTGTTTTCGTGCTTTTTGGTGCAAAGTCCTGAAGTCGCCATTTTTATTACAACTAATTCGCCTGTTAGTCATTCCTTTCCGCTTTGTTCTCATTGTTGTCTCAATTGGGATTTTATATTAATCGTTTCAATAGTTTGTTTTTGTTTATTATGATATCGCTTTGTCTCAGGGCATTTACGCTGGATTTAAAATATACCTACCTAAGCGCGTTGATAAGAATATACGATGAATTATAGTGTATTGATTAAGTTATTTTAAGAAAGATAGTCGGAATTCTTTATGTTTATTGGATTGCAATCTTTTAAACCCAAATATATCAGTTAAATTAAAATTGGTACAAATTTTCAAACAACCCTCGTGTGTAACATCCTTAAGATAAGGTAATTTACTTCACACGGTAACCTCAACTTTTGTTTTAGGATACTATGTTTACCTTTACATTTTCTTCTCAATGATGTAACATGTAACCACTGTAACCTGTAACCACTGTAATGATGTAACCACTTAAATTTGTTCAAATAGTAAAATCATCCAAAATCTCTTAAATTATATTTACTAGGTCGTGAGGTGATAATAAGTACGAAAAGAAAACAGTTAGTTGCCAATGAGATGCAATATTATTTTCCGCAATTATTTACTTATTTATTAGCACTTGACAGGGAAATGAAATATTCAAAATAACAAACACCCTGTAAGTTTTACATGGACTGTATTGTGTTCTTCATATGAATCATGCATAATGCCACCAAATAAAGTACCTACCTACGCTGTACATACTCTATGACATTACCAGCAACTACTGTAGCCTACTTTTAGACTTTTGGTCAACAATATCGTCTCATCATTGCATCATCATTTAAAAAATGATGATTTTTGACGACACGACATTTAGAAATAACAAAGAAAATTTAAAATTTAATATACAGTGTGTTCTTTAATGTCATGCCCATACTGTGGGAGCTAATTCCTGGTTCAATACGAAACTGTATTCAGACCTGAAACCTGGTTCAGTCCAAACAAACTGTATCTCGAAAACGAGGCAATTTCGGAAGCACGTTTATTTGGACTCTTAGTCATAAAATTGGACAAGGAATTAGCTCCTATGTTATGGACCTACGGTAAGGAACATCCTGTATATCATTCAACTGATTCACTGATCCTTGTAATTAGTCTAAGAACTTTTGAACATTTGATATTAATTTATTCTTCTAAACAACTACAGGGGAGTAAAAAATTATCAATTATACAATATTCACATTAGCCTTGCTAAATGAGTATCTACATTTACAGAAGTTGTAAGTTTTAGTATGTCAAACCGACAAACGTACTTATTATTATTACCTACTATTGTTAACGATTCTGTTAAGAAGATTTATAAACATGTTAATAAATAATTTATTATTCATTGTTCTAAATAACTGTAAAATTATTTGCTTATCGTGCGACTCCAGATGAAAACATTTGTTTAGGAGACATATTTATTTAACAAAGATCCATAAAAAACAGCGTTTTTATGTTGAAATTTGTATACATCTTAAATATTTATGCAGAAAAACAATTTGTAGAATTATATGTTATTGTTATTACCATATATGTAGGTAGAAAAGTGGATATGATAATAATATATGAAATTGTAAATAATAAATGAAGATAATATTTATTCATATAGAATTACAAATATAAACCGGTCATAAAAGATATAGTATTCTGCAGTTTTCATTGATCAGGGACACCCAGCTTTATTGATCTAAGACTTTTCCCGATCTTCTTTGTTCGTATCATAAATAGGCACTGATCTGTTGTGGCGGTTCACTGATCCGTCTTGATGGTTCAATGAGCCGTCGCGGCGGTTCACTGAGCCATTGCGACGGCTCAATGAACCGCCGCGACGGTTCACTGAATAGTTTAGGCGTAAATAGGACACAGTGTTAGCATAGGTTTAGTTTTAATCATCTCCAGATGATGCCAACCTGGGTGGCGAAACGCGCGTCGAGTGCAGTATAGTGTTTTGGTGTCATGTGGAAACTACGTCAGTGTTATTAAAAATCGATAAAACCGACGAATTGAACTTGTAGGAGGGCATGTATTATTTAATTTACATTTATATTCCCTATAAAACTTTGTTCACGTGTAAACATGACAAATGCACGTGACTTAATCGCACTGTCATGTTCACTAAATTCTGTATAAGGTTGTTTAAACGATGATCTTTGTCTTCATCTACATACCAGGTATCTGTTTTATGAATAATTTGGTTTAATGAATACTAAACAGAAATATATTGAACCGCGATAGAGATTTCCGAGGGAAAAGAATAAAAAGCACCAAATAAATAAATTGGTATAGGTATCGTGGGTTGCAATTATTATAACCAATCAACTGTTTTGTTCTGTCCGCTCCGCTGTCGACAGCTGGTGATATTTAGTTTCCTAATGACTAATCTTGTTTGCATTGATTGTCAGTAGGTCAAATATGGAACATGTCTAGTAACAGATTATAGACAATAGCCAGCAACTGAGACTTTCGTAATAATAATTTCCAAGGATGGCTGTGGCAATATCACTTTGCATATCAATAAGGAAAAAAATAGATATAAACGTTACTAAATTAATATCAACTAAACCTACATATAACCATCTAACTACTTACCAGAGGATGTCTTTTAATGATGTCTTTCAATGACTTCTTCAAGTTCAGTATTGTTAAAACAACTTTTGAATTTAATGTTATTCAAAAGAATAACATTGAGTAATCAACAGTATTTTTGGAACACTACTGATATTACTGATAGTGTTGGTAGAAAATTACTTAAACGATGGTAAATAAACACCAACATTATCAACGAGATTTCGAGTTTTTTCAACACAGATTTCACCTCAGAATTGATAGAGGGAAATAAACAAACATCTTAAATGCCAAATTTAAAAATCGGAAAAGAGTGAGTTAGTATTCTATAATAATTCTCAAGTGTGTCAATGAAGGTAAGCAGGAATTTTCAAGGCTCTAATGACTTGCCTAATATAATATCGATGGAAGAAATAAAAATGTATAAACACCATGTTGGGGAAGTTATTTTCTAAATTCTTACGCTTTTGAGGCTCATCTGCCCCTCGCCCAGAAAAATACACTTTCCTGGCTTACTATTTTATAACACAGATTTTTCATCAAAAAAAAAAGGCAAACAGTTCTATTAAAAATAATTTATTCTTTAAATTCAACATATAGGTACACCAATAGTTATTTCAGTGACAATATTTAAATTCCACACATAGTAGAATTCACCTACAATTTCACATTTGGTACTAAGTGGGTATAAGTTCAATTTATAGCTACGGTATACACTTGCTGTGATGGAATTCATTTGGTTTTTATCTATGTGTCGAGTAGATAGGTCCAGAAAAACATTTTCATTGAATAAGATCTGTCTGATAAAAATATTCTTGTAAAATATGTGGCTTTTAAATGTTGTCATCAATTGGAGGCTAGCTAAAATTATATTACACATTAATTCTTCGAATTCCCCTGGTAAGCTCTACACCACTTCTTCTTGACGTAGTAAACGGCTACAAAGGCTACACCGAGAAAGGCTAAACCCGCGATAATTCCCGTAGATACGGCCCTTATACTCTTGTATCCTGGAAAGACAGCCCTTACTTTATCAGTTACTGCTTGCTGGTCATCTAAGGATAACGCCAGCACTTGGATATCATATTCGTTGCCCTCGGAGAGGTTAGTTACTGAAAAAGGAAAAGTAACCGCATGAAATCTCTGTCATTTTGATTTAGCTTTCTATGCCATACTGGACAACACACCATTGTACAGGGAAAGACGACTAAAAGCTATTACTAGGGTATTGGAAAGTCGAATGCAGTGACTTGATTGTTAGTTTATTGTAGTATCAATACACATTAAAATTAATAAAGCAATTAAATTAAATTAAATTAAATTAAGTTAAATTAAAGAATAAAGTAATTAAATAAAGGAACTTTGAAATTTTGAAAAGCACATCAAATGAAAATTACTACTTGGTAATATTTCCGAGAATAACCTGCTATTGGCGTCAATTGTTTTAGATATGCATGATAAAAAACTATTCTTGTCGTATAAAAAAAAATCCGTGCATATAACACTAAAATATATCGTTGAGTGCAATTATCATTATCACCAATATACAATCACTTTATTTATTGCACATTAATCGAAAGTATGTCTCTTAAATGGGTTATTTAACATAAAGATAATAAGTACAACAAACTCGTTTATATGCGATTATGCATACATTTGCATTTATATGCACTTTTACTGATTACGTTGCTAAATATAACATAATTTTCAAAGGTGATTAGAGTTTTCAAACATTTTAGTGCAATTACATTTGAGAATAAATTTGTTAGTACTTAGTTAAAAATGTTTTATTTTTTATAGGAAACAAAAAACATGTTTTTGTAATTATGAATATATTTTGATAATAAATTACGTGTTTATTTTCATATTTATCAGCTGACTACCGCTAATTTTGATATCTTGGACTTTTACTAAACCACTTTATGGTTTGTGACAAGGTATTCTGAAAATATTATATAATCTCTCGAAGAATATTCCCCACTTCCCTTTATTTTATGTAAAAAATGCTTTTATACCTTACATCATGTACAAGGTGGCCCGTTTAATGTGGGCCTATACCTTAGGGCCTCAGAGATATATGATTTGATGGATTTGTATCCCATCGTTTCTGAATGATTATCCTCAGAATATGGGATTTTAATACTGACTATTTCCCGAAGATAATACTCAATAACTCCGAAACGGTAAGCATCAGATGTATCATATTATATATCATTGAACATGTCTTCAAAAGGGCTTTCTGAAAATAGAATAATATATAGGGTGAGCTATTTAAAAAAAAAAGTGTTATCTTCGGGAAATAGCCAGTATTAAAATCCCATATTCTGAGGATAATCATTCAGAAACAATGGGATACAAACCCATCATATCATATATCTCTGAATTTGTCCATAGAAGGGCTTTCTAGAAATGTACCAATATACAGGGTGTTCCATTTGAAAAAATGTGAGAATTTATGGTTTTCGAAATGTGGCAACACGGTAAAATTTTTTTTATAAACTGAATATTGAGTAGTTACATAATGAAGTAAATAAAATTAGAATTCTCTCGCGCAAGTAGATGCTCAAAAACTTAATTATTAACTTCGCTAGCACGATTTTAATATTGGCTATTTCCTGAAGATAATTCTCAATAACTCCGAAACTGTGGGCGTCAGACCCATCATGTTATATATCATTGAAATTGTCTTTAGAAGGGCTTTCTGAAAATGTAATAATATATAGGGTGTGCTATTTAAAATAAAGGAACTTTAGTTCATCGCCCTGTATATAAACAGGTTATAAATTTGAATATATTAAAAAATTGAAGATAACTTTGAAAAAAACCATCTCATATAATTTTTTTCCCATGGGACTTGTAGTTTTTTAAGATAAGGTATAGGCTCATATTAAACGGGCCACCTTGTACATATTGTTATAAATTATATAGCACTTACATAAAATTGTTAGTTTGAGTTGCAGTTACATATTTTCCATTGTTTGCTTGTTTTAAAACACTGACTGATTATATTCTTGTAACATTTAATAGGTTTTACATGTAAGATTTTCCACCCATCAAAGTACAAACAAAATAAATTACATGAAAAACTATCTAATTGTTTCTTAGATCCCAATATATTAGATATTTGTTTTTGTAGTGTTTACGTGTAAATTTATTACATGACGTTGTTTTGTTACAAAGTATTGTAACAGACAGAAAGCACTTTAACTTATTACTAGTTAGTGTTCTAGGGAGCATAAGACATAACAAGACATTGGCCAACCACTTGGCCAAGGTCAAAATAATATAAATTATAAAACTCATATAATCTTACTCAAATACGAGGTG
This sequence comes from Pogonocherus hispidulus, assembly GCA_963924545.1. Lineage (NCBI taxonomy): Eukaryota > Metazoa > Arthropoda > Insecta > Coleoptera > Cerambycidae > Pogonocherus > Pogonocherus hispidulus. Next base: position 13,549,594 of record OZ004699.1, read on the forward strand.
TTTGTTGTATCCGCGGATCCAAAAATATATTCATCTGGTCCTTGACTCCATCGAACAACGTACCACTTCAAATATTCCAGTCCGTACTCCGGTGCTTGCCAAGAAACTAGCAACCCATTTTCCGTTGGTTGTACTGTTACGTTTCTTGGATACCCCACAGGTGGGAAGGGCCCACTGAATTTTTCCGTGTCACCCTCTGCGTTTTTGGTCCATATCCGCACAGATTTGCTGAAGAGACCTTCGCCGTCGTCGTCTTTGCAGAGTACCATAAACTCATATTCTGTACCTAAATAACAAATATAGGTATAGTTAATACGACACAGATACGTATTTATAACGCAGTATACAATTCCCTCATTGTTTATCGTTATCATCTTCTTAAATTAAAGGAAGAGTTAGTCATGAATCAGAAAAATATGGCAACAACGAAGTGACCTCATTCACAAAACGACACATTATGGTCAATTTTTTTACCTGGCTTTAGATTAGTAACAGTAGCTTCCAAAACCTTGGTCGAGGGTACTTCGTAAGTCTTCCACTCATCACTTCCTCTCTTCTTATACCAAATGCTATAGTCCACGTTGGCTCTTTGCCTTCCTATCAACCACGTAAGATGGACAGACGTGGTAGAAGATACAGCTGTGATGTTGTAGGGTGCGCTGGACGGTATGTTTTCTACAAGGAGTTCTGTTTCCGCGTTGATTGTGGCTGCCTTATTGGTAGCGGAACACTGGTATATACCCCTATCTTCGGTCTGGATGTCAATTATGGTTAGGTTTCCGTCTTTTATCGAGTAACGACCCATTGGAAGAGACGTCCCATCTTTCTATTGGGTAGAACGTTAAGCAAGGGTACAATCATTATTTTTTTTTTAGATAACTGGTTACATTCAAATCGACTAAGCTTATACGATTATTTCTAGTTGTCATAACAAAATATAGAGTCTGTTCATAAAGTAACCCCCCCTGCTAACTTTTGAACGAATCGAGTTAGCGAGTTTTAACAAAATTCAGGGTGAATCACGTAAAATGAAGTTGATTCTGACGATAAATTCGATTCTTTAAATTCAAAGATGGCGCCACGGGCGCTGTCAACTCAATTTTTTTAAATGGCAAAGTGTGCCGTGTGGCACCTCATTTAAAAGATAATTCAATTCTCTACTTTCCCGTTTTTGAAAAATGACAATCGAGTTAGCCGTTCTCTAGTTACAAGCGCTTCTGTTTCTAATCTGATCCATGAATAAAATGACATTTAATATTTTAATACAACAAATTTTGAACAAACATTTATTAAAACTAAACATAAAAGAATTAAAAAGTTATTAAAAATGGTGTCCGACTTCTTGGCACATAAAGAGTCTACTTTGAAATTCTTGCCTGATATTTCCTAAAATTTTTGTAGGGATATTTCTACACATATGTGTTAGACGTTGCTGTAGTTCGTCGATATTTACTGGAGGAGTTCTGTAGACTTTTGACTTCAAATATCCCCATAAGAAAAAATCAAGAGGAGTTAAGTCCGGGGAACGAGCCGGCCATTCTATCGGGCCCCTTCTGCTAATCCATCTGCCCGGGAAATGGTTATTTAAAAAATCGTTAACAGGTCCATAGAAATGAGGCGGGGCCCCATCTTGTTGAAATACAATACTTTGAATGTTATTGCCTGCTATTCTTTCTATCTTTGGAAAAATTTCCTCCCGCAGCATTCTTAAGTACCGCTCTCCTCTTAAATTATCTCTTAAATCTATCAAATCTATCAAATCGAATAACTTAAAAAAATAAGACAAAAACTTGTAGAAACTTTCAAATACTGTTAAATTGAGCGCTAAACTACTTTCTCGAACCTTATTGACGTTTCAGTGATAGTGGCAAGCAAAGACAAGGAGACTTGATAAAAGCAAAATTTTTATCGTTAATACAAACGCTTGTAACTACAGAACGGATAACTCGATTGTCATTTTTCAAAAACGAGAATGTAGAGAATTGAATTACCTTTTAAATGAGGTGCAACACGGCACACTTTGCCATTTAAAAAAATTGAGTTGACAGCGAACGTGGCGCCATCTGTAAATTTGAAGAATTGAATTTATCGTCAGAATCAACTTCATTTTACATGATTTACCCTGTATTTTGTTAAAACTCTCTAACTCGATTCGTTGAAAAGTTAGCAGGGGGGGGGTTACTTTATGGACAGACTGTATGTTTATTTGAAGACGTCGAAACAACAATAATGTACCTAATAATGTCTAAATTGTAATCGATTAGTAAATGTTAATAATTTCGCTAATGAATTAATAATGCCATTTAATTATTATTATATTATTATAATAATACCTACACTGTCGTACATTGGAAAAGTACTATGAAAAATGATTTTATTGACGAATTATACTTAACAATCTTGAATAATTACCAGAAAATGTATGACGTACGGCAAATGTTATTCGTTAAATGTTAACTATTTATTTATCTATCTACGAAATTCCGTATTATTACCTTATACCAAACAATAATTGGTCTATGGCCATTGTCTCCGTCCCTAGCATCGCACGGCATCTCTATTGTTTCTCCTAGCTTTTTCAGGTACAGATTATGTGGGGTCCGCACGAAAATAGGAGGCCTCTGGACAATAACGTGCATATTTGGAGAAGGTCCTGCGGTGCCCAGTTCATTGTTGGGGGTGCAAGTATATGTCCCACTGTGAGTTTCATCTACCTAGGTAGTCAACAAACTTTATTTGACCTCATGGAAACCAAAGTATTATTAAAATTTGAGGATAAATGCAAAATGTAGTTCTGTTAGACAAGGTTATGTGGAAAAGTGTTTTCGTTATCTATCAAGTATAGGTAGGCATATGAAATATTTGTCCACTAATATCATTTACTAATGTTTCATCATCTCTTGTCATTTCGACAAATTTTAAGGAAATCTTAGTTGACGCTGGAAAATACCGTTGATGAAAATATATGTTTTGCCATTTGAAATGGCCAGAAACATACAAATTAAATATTCAAAGTGCAGTATCAAGGCAAATTTCTAAAGTTTGCCCAAAAAAATTTTTTTTGTTTTTGTTTTTTTTTTTTATTTTACAGGTGGTATAATCCCAAAAGAGACAACGAGTACAATGAAGCAATTTGTTGTCTACAATACTGATTGCTTAAAAGCAATCAATAAACATTATCATATTATCAAGATATCCTATCCTTGATAAGATAATAATAAATCTTCATTTACCATCTAATTATATTCTACGTTTCTAATTTCATCTCACCATATATTCAATTCAAGCAGCAGTTATTCTACTTACTTACTTAAAGTAAAAAATATTTTTTTCATTTGATAGGGACAAATAGGGACAAATTTGATAGGGCCACCGAGCAGGTGGCTCAGGGCTTAGCGTCTCGATCGCTCAACCTAGAGGTCGTGGGTTCTAGTCCCCATTCCGCCAACAATTTTTCATTAAATTGTTTGCTCGTAGATCAAGGCTTATTCGCAGGATGGCTTGGCAACCATCCTGGCGATGGCCTAGGATGGGAAGAATATCAACTTGGTGTTAATGTGAGAGATTAAAATCAGTTGATGTTTGACTTGTCCCCCTAACTAATGAGGTTTTCCAGGTTTCCCTCATTCTAACACTGAATGGTGGTTAGGGCCTACCAACGTAAGTCGTTCCTGAGGCGCAAATGCGGCCCGCGAAATAATAATATGCCGCCCCCTCTCCCACACAAGTCTCAGACTTTCGGGCTAATCCTTGTGATTAGAATGAGGGGTAGAGATATTATTATTATATTATTATTATTATAAATGCTCTTTGAATTACCTCCAACAATTCTTATAGATAGACTTTATTTATGTTGATAGAAGAGGTAAATTATGTTTTATTAACCTTGCTGAAGTAAAGGCTGCCATTCCGCCTGTAGAAGACACCCTGTATGTTGTAAGGATCGTAGAGAAAACCATCTTTCTCCCATCTTAAATTGGTCAAAGGAGGGTTGGCTCTATAGTGACAGTCTATAATAGCTGGTCTACCGAATGGCAGATGAATTTCTGGAGGTGCGTACACCACTTTAGCTTTATCTGAAAATAATAAATACACTTATAAGTAAATACAATTTAGGGGTACATGTACATAATAATAGTATTATATATTATTTTAAACATGTTTTAAATTTCTTTTTTTCAAATTCTTTATTAAATATATTCTTTATTCCTTTTATCCTTTAAAATATATTGGTCTTCGTTGCGAATGCAAATCTCAGAGTCAACTTGGCCAGGTAAAATAGGGGGGAAATAAAGACTATCTTCTTCAATACATTTTAATATACATTCTGTACTTGCTGGTAGCCGAAAATTGTTTATTTATAATATTTTTTCTAACAGAAAAATAATAAAATACTACCGTATTTTGACTGTCGACAATGTTTCCTTATGTTTATGCATATAAGATCAAGATCAAAACACAATGTTGCATATAGGCAACCGGTGTGTCATGTCTCAGTTCTGGTGGTTTGCCTAGATATAATGTGACATCAAGCTAAAGTAGCCTAATAACGATGTCTACTCTCTGTGTCTACTGTGTATAGCTTGTATTGTATAGCCTGTATTATATAGGATAGCTTGTCTACTCTGTTTAGTTCGACAAGAAGTATTTAAGGTTTTAGGAACTGTAAAGCCACGGGAGCCATGTGTATCTCAAATCTTTCATCAAGGTTGAACAACTTAGACTGCCTAAACCTATCTAAAATATGATCACATTTTCAAGGCTAATTTGATGCTGTTCCGCTACAAATGGTATTTAAAATCTTTACAGATATAAAGGATTTTCAATGTACCTACCATATGTTTCGGATAGCAAACCAACATTTTTTGTGCAATGGTGGGGTGCAATATACTGTTTGTAAAGCTGAATTTTAAATGAAGCAATATCTTATGCATTTTCTATGTTGAAATCAAAATGAACTACATTTTATTTTGTGAGCAGTGCCTTGAGTTGTTCACCAGAAGAAAATATAAGTAAATTTGTGTTTGGTCCTCATATTGCTGTTAGCTGCAAACATTGCCCAATCCTGATGATAATATTTCTCTTTTTATATGAAATCATTAAAAATCACAAAGATATTTTATTAACTGCAACTCACAATACACATTATTGTGGATTGTATTGACACTTCTATAGCAATTTTAAAATTGTTAACCACAGCTTACCAACGACAACATGCGTGTGTTCAATTTATTATTCAATTATTCATAATTTCTTTCATCCACAGTATTATGCAAATTGGAACTGTTAGAGGAGAATAGAATAGTAGAATTGTATATTGTATGCCACTATTTACTTATGTTCACTAGTCACAAAAAAATGGTTTCACCTTTTCCCTTTGTTTATGAATAAGTTAACCAATCAAATACTCTGCACCTCGCTCTGCACTTAACCTGATGTTATCAATATAATCATAATCACAGTTGATTATTTCAGTAAAACCCGCAAACATTTAGAATTTATGCCTACACCAAATATGCTTACAACAGTATATATTAGTTTAACCCAAATGCATTTTATGAAATGGCGAAGTCAAGTTTTTAAGTACAAGGGTGAACGCTATTGTTTAATTTAAATTTTTTGAAGGGAACCGTAAGTAATTCCAATTAAATAAATTTCAAAAATAAGTGGAAGCTAAGGCCACTATTCCTGAATAATGGTTCTGCTTTTTGGCAATTAGCGAGATCTTCCGATCTCTTTGGTCAACATATTTACCGTTTGATCTTAACCTACCTTCACCTTTTATCTTCTGGATCAAGCAGAATTTTGGAACTTTTAAGGGATATGAACCCATATTAAAGCTTTAGAAAATATAGACTAATATAGACTATATACCGGTTGTTTCACATAAAAGTCCTCAGGCTCGTATCTCGGCAACGGAAAGTCACGGAGTTCAACATTTAATTTTTTCAGATTAAATTGGAGATGGCACTGAAGCCGAAAGAAATTTTTCGTTGGCAGGAACTTTGCAACAAGGTTTATCCGATACTTTGTTCAATTCTAAACAATTTTTGTTAAATGACTATTTTTCAACTTAATAGTTTCAGAAATATCGGGCTCTTCATTTGGTGAGGCTCTAACTCAAGCGTATTTTAAAGTTTAGAATTATTACCGTATACAATGAAACAATAATTATCCAAGTCAATTTAATAGCTCTTTTTAAGAAATACTGAAATATATTGTATTTCTAATTTATTTCTAATTTATTTGTAATGTATTTCTGTAAAATATGGCAAAAGTTTTTTAAATACCTAATTCATTTTGTATAATAAGTAATTTATAATTATTATTTGTACGTTTGTCCTAAAATAAAACCTGAATGTATAACGAAACTTCATCACAGTAGGTTTTGATTAGAAGGAAAAAAAAAATAAATACATTGAAAATTGAGATTGTTTGTTTTGGCTGCTATCTATTTTTCACCCCCTAGGATCCTTTTCAAGTCAATGATTTTTATACTGAGTAGTCTATATGAGATGCTTATTACGTGTACCAAAGGAGAAGTTGGATAATTATTGTTTCATTGTATAAGATAATAATTCAAGACTCTAAAATATGCTTGAGTTTGGGCCTCACCAAATGAAGAGCCCGATATCTCTGAAACTATTAAGTTGTTGAAAAATGGTCATTTAACAAATATTGTTTAGAATTGAACAAAGTATCGGATAAACCTTGTTGCAAAGTTCCTGCCAACGAAAAATTTCTTTCGACTTCAGCGCCATCTCCAATTTGCTCTGAAAAAAATCAAGTTGAACTCCGTGACGAAGCCATAGATGAGCTCTATCATCTGTTTTTTCAAAATCAAAATATATCTTTCCGTTGCCGAGATACGAGGCTGAGGACTTTTATGTGGAACACCCTGTATACATAATATATGTGCATTTTCGGTACTTACACTGAACGTTCAAAAACGCCCTGGCGGATTGTTTTTCCCCTTCGGTATTAGATGCTTCGCACTCGTACTCTCCGTAGTCTCCCGAATCAGTGGGGCGAATCACAAGGGTGTTATCCTTGGTTATCCAGGACCTCGTCATGAGATCATGATATTCATGCAACGGTATGTTGTCTTTGTACCACTGCACCTTTACAGTATAATCTTTGGCGAGGCAATGGAACTCTACCTCTTCTCCTTCCAGGACGGTTTTGTTTATTGGAGGGATTGCTAGCAGGTTTCCACCTGTAAATGTTGATAAATTTTACAGCTTCAAGTTACTCAGGCAGAACCTAGTTTTTTTTATAGAAATATGGTTTTAACATTATTAATACTTCCTTTGTAAATGTTAGTGTATTATTAATTTATTAATTTATACATAATACTTCAATGTTTCTAATTTTACGTTAACATTGTTATAACTAAAACTTTGTTTAATAAAGCATATTATACAAAATTATAAAGGCTTTTAAAATTTCTGTTTTTTCTGTCACATAAATTAAAGCCGGTTTTTCAATGGGGAGATCATTATAAAAATAAAGTTATTTTTGACAACACTGTTGTAGATGAATTGTTATTGACTTCATTTTTAAAAATATCAAGAAACATCTACTTCAAAATTAAGTTAAATCATCCTGTAATTGGAAAATCGGCCCTACAAGAAGTTTTCTAGGATTACCACTGACGGTGAGATGGAACCACGTGCCGTTGTTCCTCCAGGGCGGCATTCGGTTCGGAAATATGACTTTGCACTCGAACCACCCAGCGTCCGATTCCCTAATTGATGTCAAATTGATGGATGCCGTTCCGTAGAGGTTGTGCTGCTTGTTTAGTGGGCTTATTCTTCCCATGTAATTATCTGATTCGGTGACGACCCCATCCTGCCAGGAATAGATTACGTCTCCCTAAAATATCAAGACCTCATATAGGTACCTAAACATATTTGCACTGTTTTTTTTAATTTCGGTTATTTACCGTCGGTCTATTTCCGCGACTAAGGCCAGAACGCCAGGAGACAAACAACCCCTAACCTGGAAATTATGCCGAACTCCCACTTGTGTAACAGGGTAGGGGAATATTTTACTTGCCTACGAGGTAACTACCATAAAGTAACATCTGATTACTTTATGTATGTAATATCTCCTCATACCACGCTTCCCTATGATATGAACCTCGCCTAGGTTTGCATAGCTTCTATGAATTCACCGACGTGGAGGCCACTAGAAGATACAGGGAGGCAGCGCGGGCCTTCCCTGTATGCCTCCTTACAAAGGACAAATGTAAAAATTTATTTCGATAAAAACTTTGTTTTGGCGAGAAGAAACTTGAGTTAAATTTTGTATACCTTCTTCTGACTCACCCCGTATAGTTTTGGGATATGTGGTTTAGGTAAGTCTAAGGCTCGGTTTCACAATATTTAGTTACCTTAACTTAACCAATAGTTTAGAATAATATTTAGCCCATAAGTTTAGAATGTGTATTACCGTAGATAAGATGTTAAAGAATATTACTTTCTAAACTTATAGTCAGTTAATTGTTGGTTAAAAAACATCGTGAAACCGGCCGTAAATGATGTTATAGGATGTGAACCAACAACACAAATGTTTGTTTTTTCTCTAGTAACACTATATAATAGACAAAAGAGTAATAACCCATGAGCTTGAAATTGCTTTAGAATCCGCGCTTTTATATTACTAATATATCCTTGGGCATCTCTATTTCAAATAATCTTAAGTGTATAATTCGCTTAATAGAATAAATTTGCCATTGTCTATACGTGTCCAAGTATGTATACTCTTAAAACAAATGCTGTGAAAAAACTTAACTCCACCGCTGAAGGACTCTACTCAGGCTGGCGTTCTCGCATTGGTGAATAGAATTATTGACAAATAAAGTAATTAATTGCCGAATCAAATCCAGTTGAGGGTCTCAGCCTTGGGTTTTTAGAAATGACACCAGGCTACAGAGACAGAATTTCGAAAAGCAAATAGAAAGCATATTCACCACAACTCTGATGAATGAGAGCCTCTATGATTTCATGGGTATCTTTTTTGAGGAATATTATATTGTAGCAATTCAGTGACCAGAAGTTGAAGTATTAAAAAACATATCAAACTTTTTAACAATTTGTGTAAACTAATTTTGTGTTTAACAATTTTCTTGTTTTTAATAGATTATTATCTGGTCAAAACAAGAATCCAAGCGATACATGTTATCAGTTATACAATTATTTACGTGACGTTAAAGGGTCAAAATTATGTTTTTCTTTGTAATTATGTAATCACAGTAAATCACACTAGTAAAATCTATGCTGCGGTACAGCAAATTTAACAAAATATATATATATATATATTTCTGGAAAATAACTTTGTTTATCCTTTATGACTTGCATCGCTTGGATTTCGAGTTTATATATTATTTTTATTTATATTTGTTTCGAAAGGCATCTTTCAGGCATTAATCTCTGCAGAGGCATGGAAACAAATGTTCCTTCCTTCCTTCCTTCCTTCTTTTTATTGGGTAGGTACCTATGTTGTTTACAGTTATGGCAACATAAAAAATATTAGAAAATAAACCCCTGCTTCAAACACATATGTTTTTCTATATTGGTTAAGTTTCCTATATTTGGAAAAGTGAGGCGAAATACACAATAAAAGGAAAAATATCTAGATAAACCATCAAATATAAAAATAAAGTTTACGCTTGTAAAATATACGCAGATTTAAAAAACATCTGGCTGTATATTTGTAAATAAATAGGTATATATAGTTGACTAAAAATTTGTTACTGTTTTGGAATAAAAGTGTAAATCATTTAAATAATTCAGAGATCACTTGGATATTTTGATTGCTTCAAATGGAGACAGGCTAAAGTACCAACTATGTAAATGTAACAGCTTCTTCGAGTTTTGCAAATTTTTTAACCAATAAAAACCTACTAAAACAATTCCGCCGAAATGATCTTATCTCGTCTACTTCGCACTTACCCTTCTCCTCCAAAGCACCTTGTAGGGAATGGGAAAGTTCTGCGGGAAATCCACCTCACAGTTAAAAACGGTGTAGTCCCCCACAGCCGCAGTAAGATACCTCGGCTTACTGATGTCCTCAAAATAATAACAGTCCACCACCAATACTAAAACAGTCACCACAAAACTCACTCCACTCACTTTACCACACATTTTATTGAATTGAACACTAATCGCGATTATCTGTAAGAGTGCTGGAGATGGAGAACCCAACTCTATCGAAGATAGAGCAAATCAACAAACACAGCGGCACAAGGTACTCCAGTAACTCCAGTAATGGAATTATTATTCTATTATTACGTGCCGTATTACACTTTACACTGACTGAAGTGTGTGCTCGGGCGTATGGGTGGGCTAATTTGTTTATTACCATTTCCTAGTGTTGGTGAGGTTAATTGGATAGGTTGCAAGGAGTGAAATGAATGAATAAACGTTGAAAGTGGAATTTTGGATTATTTCGATAATTAGGGTTATGTTACAGAGGTCTTGGAAGTGGATAATTTGAACCAAGGCCTTTGGATGGCGAATTGAGGGGCCTTATTAAATCATGTTGAAGTTGTATTACAATTTTGACATAATATTAGGCCTCCCTGTCACTAATGATGACAGTAAAATAAATTAATGTTATATCCAGAGCTGCTCCAAATACCCATCAAAAGTATTTCAAATATCAAATACCAAATACCATCTAAAGTATTTGCAGTTTCAATTACCAAATACTCAAGAAAAGTAATTGAAATTTCGAGCAAATACAGTATTTCAAATATTTTCCAGTATTTGAAATACCACAAGTTTTATTTCAAATACCTAAAAATTATTTTAGGGTATTTGAAATCCTTTATAGGTATTTGAAATACCGCAAATTGTACTTCAAATACCTACCCAACAAATATTTTAAGGTATTTCAAATCTTTTATAGATATTTGAAATGGTACTTGGAATAATGTGAATTATATTTATTTATACCTGCTGAATTTTTACGCCTGAGGAAATAAGTAATAATAATAACAAAACATAAAACAAACATAACTTTTAATTTAGTCTGAAAAGGGTAACAAAATATTTACATTCAACAACAGTAAATGAGGTATTCACAATAATTAATTATACAGTTATTGTTGCCAGTGTTGCCAATAATGCCAATGAGGTTACATACATGGTACAATTAGTACAATAGTAGGATAATATGGAATGGGGACGTTTTCATGTATCTAATTCTACGATACTATAGATTCTAAGTAGTAGGATTAGGTACATACATGCCTTTTACCTTTCTTATCTACTTATGAACTCTTAATAAATAACTAGAAATGGGAGAAAACTGCTGTCGCGATTTTCGTTCACGTTTCTAGCCCTACCGGGGGTCCAGGCCTGCGGCCTGGGGGTCACCCATCGGGTGACAAATGCATCTAAAATAATATTATTTTTAAGAAAATACATATTAAAGAAATTTTGTATCCGGAATAATGATGTAATTATACTAAACGATTTTTCTTAATATTTTGATGAATTGTAAGGATACTTTATTCTTAATTGTAATATATCATAATTTTTTAAGTGCTGAAGGTAGAATTTATTTTTAAGTAAACATTATTATCAATTTTATCAACGGGACCAAAAATATTGTAGATATTTACTTTTGTAAGCTAAAATGATGAATTTAACAGATTGCCTTAATGAATGAATTAATTCTAAACTTTACGTGCAGAAAGAATAAAAACTACGGATAATGAAACAGAATAACTAAATACAAATACTAATAAATAATTGGAATTAAAAAGTTAAAAAAAAGTTTGCCTCCAGCGTGACTCGAACTCGCGAAATCAGCATTATGAAGTTTTCAATCCTACGATTTTCCCGATGCACTACCACGCCTGTTGGCAAATGTTTACCTTGAGACGTTTAAGTATGTAAACTGTACGTGTCAACCTGAAAAAATAATTTTTACCGATTTTCTAATTGGAAAAGCATTTCGTTTCAGTATTTTGGTAATCAGTGTTTGGCAAGTGTTTGGTCAGTACTATTGATTCCGTTAGCAATATTTCTCGTAGGAAACTAACCTATCTGAAGGTTAATTAATTTGACAGTTTTCGTGGGAGGTGCTTGTCTCGTTAGTGCAATCTCACATCGGTACGAATCTCACATCGCCTCAAACGGGTCGAAAATACCCCTACGCATTGAAGAAAGGCCGGGGGCGACCTCCGATGGTCCGCGGAGATCGTTCCGAAATCGCCCCTCGGAGGAGATAGCTTTGAAACTTTGTCGATTCGGCGGTGGAATTTAGAGCGAAACAGAATGGACGCGTTTTAATATATATGGATAAGTAAGAAAAGAAGTAGGAGGTACTTGTGGTAATAGTGGTACAGTATTTCAAATACCAATCAAAGTAATTGGAATACCAATATTTCTGAAAATCAAATACCAAATACAAATACTTGACCAAAAGTTGTCAAATACCAAGCACCAAATACCGACAATCGAAAGGATTTGAAATAAAGTGCTTCAAATACCGAAAGTATTTGAAATACTTTTTCAATTACTTTTATTTCAAATACTGGACAGCTCTGGTTATATCTTAACTGATCAATACACGTCAAGCTTTTCATTCACCCATAACTAATTTACATTATCATTTTCATGATTTTCATGGCAATAAATATTTTCATAACATAATTTAGTGTCCATTTGTTACCCAATGATCATGATTCATTTACTTATAGTTGATTCAAAGAAAACCAATGGCCAATAAAAATATTAGTCGACCGTACATACCACAAGGGAAGTATGTGGCCAATGTTCAATATTAAGCACATTACCAGTCGTTTTGGTTCAGTTTTGCTATTTTATGATTTTTTTGTTTGTATTGTAAAATGAGTCCCCACTGCAGCAGGCTTTGTCTTCAAAATTATTATTTTTATTTCCTGCTCATGAAGCGACATTTAAAAATGCATGAATTAATTATTACTTGTGTGAAATTGCAGGTGGATACTCCAATTAAACTGCATTAAATGATTGGAAGCACTTAGTTAGCACAATACTTACATTAAAAATACCAAGGAGTCTTACTATGGCAAAACTCATGAGAAGAACATGCAAAGAATAAAAATGTACAAATAGCAGGATTTGAAACCATGACCTAATTTTTTTGGCAATAGATTACAGAATACAATTGTTTGAAATATCAATAACAGAACTGCTGATATGATATATTACACAATGTAAAATAATAACATGGTCATGGTATTATTCAGCTAGACCAACATGTAGAATATTAAGATTATATAGAAAATAAGTTGAGACATGTTCAGTAGTGATTTCCATCATATTTTGTAGTAATCATTTCTTGTCTTTTTGTCATTTCCTCTTGTGTTCCTTTTGTTGTCCTATCTTTTGTCATTTCTTCTTGTGTTTTACTCTCATATGTTATTCTATTGCGTCCATAAGTTAAGATAAAACAATATAGAGAACCCACATTATGGAGAAGTTAACCTTACAGTGACAGTGTATTGCAAAATAGGTTGCCATTGCAACAAATTATATATCTTGAAAACTGTTTGTATTACGTGGTTAAAAACGTAGTTTAATAAAGGCTGTTATTTTCTTGTGCGAACGAAACAGGTGGACACCGCAATTAAATAATTAAAAATTTGCAAGCAATTTATCAGCGGAATACATAAAATATTAAGCGCAAGCTGCTTGGTATATAAACAAATGTTTCATTTCCTCAAAACATACATAAGAGCAGAAGAGCCATGAATGAAATTGTGCATCTTAAGATTCAAAGGTATTTTATGCTCTTCGGGGGTCAATGGCGATTCAAAAAGTATAACAAACCGCATTTGGTTCTGTATAAAATCTATTCCCATTTAATATTTTGGTACTACTTATGCATTATCCAACACTTTATGATATCGGTAATATTCTTTTGGGACTGCAAAAGTAGAGTAACAGAACTATTGATGGTATACGCTGTGTGTTGCAATAACATGTTCATGATAATATTGTCCAAATGGACAAACATGTATGAGATTTTCGAGTACATTTTGGACTTTGAGAAGATAGAACTGGAAAGTGTTGAGCGGAGAATCTATTTGAAGTATGTTAAGCTGAATAATAAAGTCTGCTCCTTGATCATTTCAAGTATTTGTTTTTCTGCAATCTATTATTATATTGTTTCGGTAAGGTGAGATAATAATTTTACTGATCTTCTTTGGCGAATATTTGGACAATCCAAATTATTGTTCAACAATAGTTCAAAGTGAATTTTAAACATGCCAATAGTGAATATCGAAACTGTTTCTATATTATAATACTTTTATTAGGCAAAAACATGCAGTAGAAGGAACTGAGGCCTGTCCTATAACAAATAGTATGATGTTTCATCTGTGGTATCCCCATGAAATGAGCTTTTGGTTGGTGGATATTAATGAATATATGATCTTATTTTCGTCCGTCGCCATCACACTATATAGGATGACAATGTCAATTTCTATGATGACTTTCATGCTGGGTCAAATAAAAATCTTGCAGCAAAATATAAGAGACTTGGAGGTAGACGCAAAGAAGACACAGATCTCATCTAAAATCAGTTTTGACGAAGCGCTGATGATTATTTTAAACAAGTGCATAGTGAAACATCAACAAATTACTGAGTAAGAGTATCTTAGCTAATCTAACATTATGTGAAAAAATATATTTTTAGATTAACGAAATTGATACAGTCCTCGACTAAGTTTTATGCAATGATACAGTATTTCAGCAATTCTATGGAAATGGCGTTTATTTTGATTCAACTTATCATGGTAACTATTTCAAAATGTGTGAATACGAAATACAAAAATAATCTAACTTAAGTCTATTTATAAAATAATTTAAGGATGGCTAGAAAATATACTAATGTGGTACTTATATTGAAATCGGTTAGGATATTTGACCAGATAAATTTAATACTTTTAAAATGACATCTCTATCTCATTACCCGAAATTGTACTGTAATAGTTATTTAAAGATAACATGTCTTACTTCTTGCTGACAACAAAATAATATACCTACTTATGTTATTTTAGGGAACGTCTTTTATGGATTTTTTCAAGATTTTAGCCTTATTTACATCAATGGCATTTCAGTATTATGTCTACTATAAGTTAGCAAACGATGTAATATCGGAGGTAAGATTGTCTCCTATGTGGAATACGACGGTATCATTTAGAAAACAAACTAAAAGTTTTAAAAATAAATCTTTTTAGAGCATTGCTGTATCTGATGTTATTTACAACGCAACAAACTGGGCTGATTATAATAAAACTGTTAAGACCAGTCTCGTGCTGATGATGATGAGATCTCAGAAACAGTTGTGCTTTAAGGCTTATGTAATTGGTGATATCTCTTTGGAAACGTTTTCAAAGGTATGAGGCTCAGGATTATAACTTCTTTGTGGCTTAAATCATTCTCATTTCCCTTATATTCTTTGCCTTTATACATACATCCACCTATGCATACATAAATCACATTTGTTTAAATATTAAGAAAAGGTTTGATGGTGCCAAAGAAAGTTATACTAATGGTTTTTTTATAATTTTTAGCTGATAAAGCTGTGCTACTCGTTGGTAGCATTTTTTAAGACGGCTTACGATTTATGAACAAAGAAGAACAAACGACACTAGAAATGTTTACTGCACTCTTTACACTAACAATTATAATATGTAACTACACATAGTATCTCTTGAAAAGTGCACGCTAGTATTTAAAGACGGTTCCCTAACTGCTGTAATGCATTTGTTATAATTCTATTTTTATTACTTTATATTATTATTTAATGTTATTTACCATCGACCCATCATCGACATCAGGAGACGACGAACCTCCGACATGGAATGTATATCTTTCGTGGACTAATAATATTTTACATACATATCAATGAATACACAAGGGACCTCCAACTTTACATCCTATCTGTAGATAGAAGAAGAACCTATCAGTCATTTCCTGGCGCACGTTGCAAAATGTTTGCATGGGGATAGATGCACACTCTTTGGTAATTCTTAATGCACACCTTAAATTTAAGGCATGCCCATAGAATAAATTCAATGAACTAAAATCCGGATAACGAGCAGGCCACTCAATAAGTCCTTGACGTCCAATCCGCCTGATTTTTGTAAATACTTTTTTGTTCAGCAGCTTTTTTGAATCGCTTTTTTTAGAATAAAATGCTATATCGTTGAACTTGACTACATTTTTGGAAACTTACTTTCGTTGGTTAAATATTCTCACAGTAGAAACTATAATTTTGTAAACTGAATAAATTATATGCATAAATACATTGAAACGAGGCTTTTATTTACGTATTTATATGGATTTATATTTTACTAGCTGGACTTATACAAATACAAATATTCCGTACAAATATTTTGTGTTTATACCTATTTCAAAATCGTATTTGTAAATATTTCTGATTCTAATTGATATCATATCATGAAATGAATTGAGCTGTGATGGTAGAAAGAATAAGACATTACACGACTAAAAAATTAAGTAAACAAAGCGTTGCGAAGGCACGCATTGTCTATTGCTGGCTAAAAGGAGGAAGAGCTAAATTGTTGTCCATTAGTAATGACTGCTATTACTTTAATGTTGTCCGCCTACTGCGATGAACGTCATATTCCGCCCCGGACATTATCCGAGCTTACAGATTTCGTAATTAATTAATACAATTTTAAAATATCCTTGTATTTAAATTGTTGAAGTATAGCGAGTGAGTAGAATGTACAGGTTGTTATGCTTTCTATATTTAAAGGAAAATTTTATGGTGATATCAGGAATTCTATAGAGAATTTGGTTGATAGATATGCTTTGATAGGCTTTGGTTGATAGGCTTTTGTAGATATGTATAAAATGTAGTACCTTTGGGTAATAACTGTAATTAATTAATTTAGATTATTGTTTTCTAAATTAAATACAGGGTGTCTCAAAAACACTGACAAACTTTATGCGGTGGTAGGGGACATGGAAGCAAACCTTTATTGTTTAATAAACCAGTGGCGGCTTCTCCTTAAGACCGCATGGCCGCGCGCCCCTCCTCCAAAAATACCAAAGGAATCCTTATTATTATCATTATTATAAATTAAATGCAAATGTTAAAAGTTAAAACATGTTTATTGTGGTACAAAACTATTATAAGGATGGGCTCGAGAGCTTGAGTTATTGTGCTCATAACGCCACAGTCCGCATCACTGGATCACAGCACGCTGCCACTGCACAGTGAGCAAAGGATCACAGATTCGTGGCCGCATTTTGAGTCGCGGCACAGGTAACTATGGCAACCGACCCGATCTCCTTTTCGACTACACTCGATAGATACTTTGGCCGCAATTATTTCGCGGCCCTACGCGAACATTATTAAACATTATTACGTATTTTTAACACATTACATATTTTTAACATTATTAAAGTACTTATTTAATTTTTGTGAAACGACAATTTTATATTTTACTTAACATGAATACTGTTAGTAGTATAATTATGAATATATATTTAAGATATATTCATAATTATATATAATTATATATATATATATATATATATATATATATATATATATATATATATATATATATATATATATATAGGATATAGCTGAAGCTTTAGATCGGAGAAGTCAGGTGGATGTTATCTACACTGACTTTTCCAAAGCATTCGATAGGTTAGACCATGGTATTCTACTGAATAAATTAGAGACATTCGTAATTAGTGTTGCCCTACTGAATTTATTTAATTCATATTTATCTTATCGGTCCCAATTCGTGAAATACCGTGGTTTTAAATCTGCAGATTTTTCTCAATCATCGGGTGTTCCACAAGGATCGATACTTGGACCACTATTTTTTTGTGCTTTTCGTAAACGATATTGTAAATGACCTCAATGTACACTACTTAATCTATGCTGATGACATTAAACTTTACTGGTGCATAAAATCTGAAGATGACTGTATCAGGCTCCAATATAATCTTGATATACTTAATACGTGGTGTGTTGATAATAGTTTACCGCTAAACCCCTCTAAGTGCAGTGCCATGTCCTTTTCGCGTAAAGTTAATCCTACAATCTTTGATTACTCTATACATTGTATTAGCTTAGAGAGACCAGAATTTGTTAAAGATTTAGGTGTAATCTTCGATCAGCGACTAACTTTCGGTAAACACGTTCAGGAATGTTTATCTGGTGCCTACAAAAATTTGGGTTTTATATTGCGAAACAGCAAGGACTTTAAGGAATTACATACACTGCGTACATTGTTTATAACTTTTGTTAGGCCCAAGTTAGAATACGCATCCTTAGTTTGGAGTCCCTGTTATTTTGTGCACATAACAGCTCTTGAGAGAGTACAACGGCGGTTTTTTAAATCTGCAACCTACATCCTGGAGGGTACCTATCCAACTAGGGGAACTCCGCAGGAGTTGTTCCTAAATAGATTCCAGATGAGTAGCTTGGTAAAGAGACGACAAATGTTTTCAACCATTTTCTTATACAAGATTATCAATAACCGATATTTTATCTCGTATTCCCCTTCATGCTCCAAGAATAAATGCAAGGACAGATAATAATGTTTTCGTGGTTTCCACAGCGCGTACCAACATATTAAGCTCTTCTCCTCTGCATCAAATGATTGCCAATTACAGCGATCTAGAGAACAGGCTGGATATATTCAACTGTAAAATATCTGATATAAAAAATATGTTCTGATAACTCTCTAAACTTAAGGTTTTATTATTTCAGTGTTCTTATCTTTTTTCTTTTATTATCTGTTTTGTATAGCTGAGTGTTTCTCTTACCCCAACCTTAATCTTATTAGTTTGTCAATGTTATTGAGTATTTTAACTGTTATTTTTGTGATTGTACTACTATTACTATTGTACTAGTTCTGAAATGTTATTTTTTTTTAAATTGTATGGAGCTGATATTTATCCTGTTACTGGGTTCTTCCCGTTGGATGAATTTAAAATAAAATAAAATAAAATAAAAATAAAATAAAATAATTATATATATAAATATTATATATTTAAGCATTTGATTAAAGCTAATTTTGCAAATCTTCCACTTGGAAGATAAAATACAAATAAAAGAGTTGGTTGTTGCCTCCCCAATAAATACCTAATTTCGATGAAAAAGTTATGGAAAAATTTATTTCTATGAAAGACCACAGCTGATTTCAATTTTAGAAAGTAAGTGTACTCGTGCATAAATAACTGTATGAAGTATGTTTACCTACGTAATAATTTAATGTGTCGTTTGATAACAACTATGAATTGAATAACTAAAATACTTTTGTGATTGTGCCATATCGTTTTTAATTAACAGATATCTAAAAACTAAAAATAGTTATGTTCCTGCTTCCTGAATTCTAGTTTAGAGCTTTTTTAAGGTAACGCATATGTAAATTTTTGATTCTAAATATTAATTACCTATTTAAATATTGTTTTAAATAATTTTTGTCGAGATTTCCGTCAATCGTATTAAAAAGGAGGATATTTGTCTAACGAACGTTATTTTTTCAAGCAAATATTTTTGCTCTGCGAATTTATAATTTATGATTTTAAGGGGTTTGACCTTGAAATATGCAAAAAAAAATATTTCTGCGCCCCCCCCACTTCCAAATGTCATCAGCCGCCACTGTAATAAACATACCTATATACGCTAAATGAGTCGTTTAGGCTGTAGAGAAAAAAATGTTTTAAATCAGACCCAAATAACTAAATTAATTCTTGATTTAATTGGACACCACTATATTTCGTTCAACAATTTTTGTTTCAACTACGCTTCTTGTTGGGATAAAAACATTTCTTTATCACAATAAACATTCCAAAGATGCCAATTTTAAGACTGTAGTATTATTTGTGACTTATTTAATTGTCATCAGAACATTAACTTTGTTGATTTTCAATTCAAAATTTGTATTGAAAATGGACAATAATTTCTCATTTCAAGAACTTCCCGATTTGCACCTTGCTTATGGCACAGCAAATTGTAATGGAAGAAAAGCTGCACGATTATATGGACAGAGATATCCGGAATGCCAGGCAGTTGCTTTGCTTCCATCCATCGTCCCCTTAGAGAAAGTGGGAACCTAAAACGTGTTGGTGCTGGTGGTCGTCCAAGAACAGCTCGAACGGTTGAATTTGAGGAAAGAGTTCTACACCGTGTGGAGGAATGTTCGCGCAATTGCACATCAAATGGGATCCTCCAAGCAACAATTTCGTGCGAACATGTGGAATGGTATTGTTAGAGATAATCTAATAGTTCACTTGCTGCCCGCTCGTTTGAATGCAGATATTTATCTCCATTTTCTGCAAAATGTTTTGCCTCTATTATTAGAAAATGTCCCTTTAGACATTAAACATAACATGTGGTTTCAACATGACGGGGCACCTCCACCTACACCATCATTTATTTATCAATGAAACAAAGTCCAATACGAACAAAAAGTGATTTATTAATGTCCTCCTGAACAGTTTTTGTAAATGAATATTAATTATTTATCACTGAAATAATCTATTGTATGCACTTTTGTGTTTTTGAGGAAAAAATCTTATTATAACCTAATAATAATTAATAACACATCTCGTGGAACTAGTTTTAATTTATGTCTTCTCATTATGGCGACAATACAAATTTTTAAAAAGAAACTAGGTAACAATATTTAAGAGCAATTAGCCTTATGAATTTCAAGTTCCTACGTAGTAAAATAAATTACTTTGAACAACTACCTACACGTAATTTTGCATTAATTAGGACGAAAAAATATACCATTAATTCGATTATAGAATTAGTGCTGCTCAGTTGCTTTTAAGTAGGTATCTACGTCAGTCGATGAAAACTCGTGAAGCAAAATATTAATTACAATCCAGTACATATGGAAGTACAATTCCTGCTTATCTTTATGGCTTATAAAATAATAATTTTTAGTAGTTTAGTAGTAGAAAATCTTCAAGAGTATATTTATAAACAGATTTTAATGTTGTAGGTGCCTCATAAGTTCTCATCTTCAGTGTTGTTGCAAGTTAGAGGCACAACTACAGCATTGAACTGTGGAATTTATATACCTACCCAGCAAACTGAAGTTAAATGATGATTCTTTAGTCTGTATTTGTTTTAATACACAACAGTCTTCTAGTTTATCAATCAATAGTACCTACCCTTAGTACAATACAATCTTAATAAATTTAATTCCTGATCATTTTATCAGTGCGATATATATTAAAGGGGATGGTTTCTAGCGAATACCCAATTTGTCTCTCTTGGATGAAATTAAAATAATAGTACCATAAGCCTTGTAAATCCATTTTGCATATTTATTTGCTTTGCAAATTCCCTATATAATCTCACTGATCCCATTTAAGTTTGCGATTTCTCATACAAAAAATGTTGCAGATAATAGTATTCACACTTCAGACACAGGTCTGGAGTTTGTCTGGGTTTTCTATTAAGAGGTACACTTTGATCTTCTTGAAATTTATACAGGGTAGGTTTGCTAAAAAAGAGGAGGTTGACCAAACTTACATTTTTATAATTAGAGACTCCGTGTATTTCTACAGATTTCAATAAAATGCCCCTTCACAAAACATTGCTATAGAATTATCACACGTATTACACATACGCTTATGGACCACTCTTTAAGCTATATCTCCCTCACACATAAAGCTATATCTATCAAACCCCATATCAATATATTCCTGAGAGTTCGTTCTATCAAAATCTGTAACCATACAAAGGCTATTCCATTCCAAAAATATTAGTTGTATTATAGTTATATTAAAAATATAAGTGTCAATAATATGAAAATGTATATTTATGGGATTTGTTTGAAAAAAATTGTATACCAAGTTATTCAAGGACATTTTTTATTGGACCATACTGTATATGTGGTGAAACTATCGAAACCGTAAGCGATTTTTATATATCTACGTAAAACAATGTCACCAGAGTTGGTTGAGACTTATTGGTTGATACTGGATACTGTAAAGCAAGAATTTATGAGTTCCATGTAGGTCTTTATCGGTGGCACGTCGTCCTTTCAAGTATGTCTGCAGCTCCAGCGGAATCTTTTGAAAACGACAGTAACCATCAATTTTCAAGTGTGTAAATAAAGTGTAATGTGGGAATTAAAGCAGTGCTTCTGTAGCAACCAGAAGTGACAGAAATCCAGAAATATTTTTAAAAGAAGTACTTTGAACGATGTTTTCATTCATTTTGAAGAACTCTTTAACTTTTTAATTATATTACTTAAACGTTCTGTAGCCATTAAAGAGTGAGGTTACAAAATTTATATATGAAGAAGGAAGGAAGGAAGCTGAATTTTATTTAACATAAAATTTAATAATTGCTACAACTAGCCTAAATTTTAGAAATAAAGGGTATTTAACCTTGTTACATTTTTGTTTTATGATCTTTCTGATCCTGATCTGATTTTCTGACAAATTCCATCAATATTTCTGGACTTCAATGAAGGATCAACATCTTCAGTGATATTAAAAGATATATCAATTTTAAATTTCTCAATAGAAGGTACTTCTCGTAAACTCACAAATACATATTTGCTCCACAGGAGCCATTTTAATCATGCGTTGTGGAATACATAACAACCTAACCTTGAACAGTGTCTGTAGTACACAAGAACTCTATTTACTTAGGGTTCTTGTGTAGCACCCACAGTGTGATATTTCTTTTGTTAAATAGTGAATTTCCAAATTTCAGTGGTAAAATTCTGGAGTCTGTGAGGGATCCCAAAATATTTATCATCTTCCCAAAAGAAACCAGCAGAACGTTAGTGCGATAGGAAGCAACTGACAGAAGATAAAACAATTTCTACCTTAAGTAAGTACCTATCCAAATTTCTTGTATTTGTTCTACAGCCGTCATTCCTTCACGGTTTTCGATAGCAAAGTGCATCGGATCGTCTAAGGTATCTAGTCCTATACAAAATGGCTCAGTGTTGACAGCATTGCTTTTAAATCCAAATCAATTTGGCGTCAATCAATCTTCTGGCTGTTTCTTTTCATCGTCAATGGATTTATCTCGGACGATACGAATATGATTGAGAAATAATACAAATGTTTTATGAGATCTGGCAACATTATTGTATTTTATTCAGATGTGATGCTTTTTACAGCGTAGTTACATAGTAACAACTGTTTATTCTACTTAACACTTAGAACTAAAAATACTACTGCTAAGTCAGTGTGCTGTGAAATGATATAATCAATGTACAATAGATTTTTATTCTGTCAACTTTAGAAAAGATCACGTGCCTAAGAAACATGCAAAATTTTATTAAAAAATTGTGTCTCCGTCCTTAAATCAGTAATAAATATTATTGGCAAGAATGTAACATTTTATAGTTAGTTACACGGTTAAAAATCGTTAGAATTTTTCTTTGTTTTTTAATACTTTATTACATGTACTCCTGTTATTGTTGAGCACACCATCCAGTCATCCATTGAAAAATTAAATTAAGTAATCACGAATTGTACTAGTTCAGATCATAAATAATATCACTATACAAAATTTTTAAAATATAAAATATCAACTAGGTACGAGAATATATCTACCAAACAAACTATGAAAAATATAACAATCCATAAATACTAATTCGATTAAAAATATATGAATGGCAATTTAAAATTAAACCTACCTATTAGGTATTAGCTAAAATTCTGAATTGGACGAAGTTTTCTGTTTCCTTCTTTTCTTTTAACAAATATGTGGCATCTAACTCTAGATTATCACAGTTCTATGAAAATAAAGAAATAGTTAAGGAAGTTGACATTCATTAAATCGCCCTCTAATAAGTCTTAATACTCGTAAATATATAGCCATTACTTTTTTTATTGTGAATGGAAATAAGAACTAATCCATTAATTTACTAATAATTTATTTTAGTGCCATTAATTTAAAAATTGGCGACACTGCACTGGTCAAACAAGCCCTA
Organism: Pogonocherus hispidulus; assembly: GCA_963924545.1. Taxonomy (NCBI): domain Eukaryota; kingdom Metazoa; phylum Arthropoda; class Insecta; order Coleoptera; family Cerambycidae; genus Pogonocherus; species Pogonocherus hispidulus. The sequence continues at coordinate 13,573,571 of OZ004699.1, forward strand.
TCATTAACCTCTTTATTTGTCATTATAATTACTATGAAATAAAAATAAATTAAAGTTTAGAAATTTTAAAATAGTATATGTCACTCGGAATGTAAAGCTCTATGTGTTTCGCCCAGTTTACACAGCCTTGGCTAGCGTCTCGGCTTTGTAAGCTTCTGGGCTAAACAAATAATGTTCGCCTTCTACTCCTAGTAATATAATAATAGTATATTACATACTGAGGCGGAAAATGTTTCATTCCGCCTCAGTATGTAATGTTCCGCCTCAAAATGTGAAACCTTCCGCCGAGGTATGTATACGATTTTATTCACAACCATCTCTAAAAAAACGAGAAAACGGGAATATCTCCATGTATTCATTCATATTTTTTCATACTACTTTTCAATTTAGAAGACAGTGAAAATCCGTTTCCATGACGCTGACATTATTATTTAATAAAGGGGGCATAAATTGTTGACTGTCACACTGACAGCAGTTGATTATTTTTTTAGTATTTGCTAAAAAACTAAAATCCAAAATTATTGTTATTGTAAACTGACTCTGTATAAATAAATATAAAATATAAGGGTTTTTCTGATGACTGATGCCTTCAGTCAAAATTAACGTCACTCAAAATACAAACATTACGTATCTTTCAGATGTTTTACTTTCCACCCTTGGGTGGAAAGTGATCACTTCCCGACCTGGACAGTAGCAACAGTTAGTAATGACTAATTTTCAAACTTCTAAAAAGTCAGTAATAACCTTATTACATATATGGTTGTGAATAAAGTATATTATATACTTAATATATCAATAATTGTCCTTCTAGATTTTATCTGTCCAAACTCGTCATCACTAGTAAAATTTGAGAATTAGAATATAATTTTCTGTGATTTTATTATAAATACTTTAAATATTTTATTTCAATGCTTACCACTCCTTGCCTATATTACCTTTCTCACAACAATAAGTGAATCACGTTTTTCTTCTTGTTATTTTCTATTAACGTGACATTTGGATATCAACGTCAAATTTCAATATAAAGCTGTCAGCCGCCGAATACAATAATTAAAGTCAGTTTGCTGAAACCACATTTTTTTTTACTTTCTTATTAAGAATCAAACTACCGGAGGACAGTTCTAGTTTTGACGTTTTCCGCGGTAAAAATGTATGAGAAATTGAGAAAATTTTTTATCATACTAATATAATCATTAATCATTATCAATTACAAATTAATTTTTAGTTGACTTTTATTTAAATGAAAAAGTACGCCTTATCAAATTCCCTGCATTTATCAGCACCACCGTAAGGCCTACTTGTAGAAATAATTGGACTGCATAAAAAGCTTTAAAGCACTGGCTATCTCTTGTTTTAGTAAGTATAGTTTGTTTGGTAAATTTCACAAAATTTGTAAACAAAAACAAGATAAAATATTCGGACCTAAGGTAGGCCCGATGTGCTCCTAAGAGCAAAAGGTACATTATACAATGTTATCCTAAACATCTAGTATTACAATACGCAACAGCCTCTCTTGTGAATGTTGGTCGCGACCTCGAGAGGTCGCGCTAAAGCGTTAGAATTTATTGGGAGGCGGGGAGGCAGTCCAGAATATCTCAGGAGGGCAGTTCCCAATTTGACATTTGGACTGATTTTTCCCGCCCACGTACACAACATTACGCCTTTGTGAACGTGTCTGATGTGTATGGGAGTCGATTTTAATTAGAAGACATTCAAGGGAGCGAAATTGCGGTTCGGCAATTAGTACAAAGAGTTATTTACAGGAATGTCCGTGGAAGTGAACTGAATATATCTTCTAGTGACTCTAAAGTAATATGGACCTTTCAGTAGGTATGCCACCGATTTTTTCAGCTGTGAAACGCAATCATCGCCGATCTAAAGTATTAAATAATAAAATAAAGTTTATTTTTTATAGTTTTTTTTTAAGAAATTGCTTATTCAGAAAATGGTAACGTTCTTGTAACTATTAATGCCAATATTTTGTATTATTTTAATGGCTTATACTTTGTTATAGGTAGGTACCTACTTTCCAACTGAAACATACTGATCATATTGTTACTTAGTGCGAAATTGGTCCTTCTAGTCAATGAACATTTATTTTTTATCATCGTTGATATTTTATTATATTTAAAATTGTTATTCGTAAATAATTCCCTTTAATATCTTCTAATTTAAATCGCCATATAAATTGAGCTTCATGCTTATATTCCTAGTTTAGAAATACGACGTAACCCAATATAAGTAATTGTGAATGAATGTAGTGTTGGTACTTAACTTTATATAATTTAATATTAGTGTCTGTTTTGGTTCTGTTTACATAAGATTTAGAACATGTTTCGTTTTGCTTGTAGTGGTTACGATATCACACTGAATTTGAGAAAAAATAGTTTTTAGTTTGGGGGTAAGTCGCGCACTCACAAACACATGGCTAAGTCAACAGGCACTTTCCAACTCGTGGCTCCTTCTCCTATTGGCTTGTCGCTTGCGAAACTCGTTGAACTCCTCCTTCATGGCTTGAACTCGAGCGTCAATGTTATCGTATCTGCTTCTGATACCTCCGTAGCTCTTCCGTTGTGGTGGACCGGGACCTGCCGATTCCAGATCCACGTCGCGTGATCCCGTGGGGGTAGAGGGCGTGGGAGTCGGAGTACTCGGGTCGAATTCATAGTGTCCATCCACGCTTCCAACATCTACCGCCTTGTGAAGGTGGTCGGAGGCAGAAGGAGACGATGAGGCAAGTTCCAACCAGTGTCCGACTAATGGCGGGGGCGGGGGTGGTAGCGCGGAAGAAGGCGGCGGTGGGGGCGGTCGATATGGAGGCAATCGCCACTCGGTGAAGGTACTGCCGCTGTGCGAACTTTGATTTTGCTGGGAAGTGTTTTTGCTGCCGAAGCCGCTAGAACTTGACCTGCTTTCCGGAGAACGATCGAGATGGTCCAGCTCGGGAGCACTCCTCGCTAATCTGGCGTGTCTTGGCGGTAACAGTCTCGTGCTCCTAGTTCTGTGCTGCGGCACGGCTCTAGGGCTGTCTCTTATGGGGTGCACTGGAATAAAGCCTTGGTGCTCCTCATGTATGGCACGAAGTGATGGCAGTTCTTGAGAGTACCGTTCATGCACTGATTTGAGTTGTATGAATCCTGGCGGTGTGGGGTAGGATCGTTCTCCTGAACTCGGGTATCTTACGGAACTTAAATCACTAAAATAGAGTGGTGTCCAAGGTGATAGTAGCAGCCCACTAGATGTTGCTGGTGAACTGGACTGAACCTTGGGAGTAGTGGGGGTGTATATTGTTGGTATAGGTTTTAGGGTAGCCTGACTGAAATGCTGTCCCAAGAAATATGCCGCTAGTCCAGAGGCTGATTGCCCGGAAGCGTCAGACCTTAGGCTAAGTTGGCTGGGGTAGCCGACAAGAGGTCTTCTCCAAGAAGCTCTATTTCTAATACCTCTTCTAGGTAGAAATCCTCCATCGTCGCTACTGGAGGCGTTAGACGGACTTTCAGCTCTTAGACTTAGGGCTGAGTCGATTAATACGAAACGCCCATCTGCTGCTCTGGATATGCGTCCTAAGGACTTAGATGGAGATCCCGAATGGAGGTAATCTGGATGCCAGGTTAGGCTAGACAGACTGCCCGAGCGACAGCGATCCCTGGGCCACACCCAGTTTGCGATGAAAGCAAGGATCCTTAAACCTGGTATTCCGCCTTTTCTAAGTCTGTTAACATATCAAGAGATAATTAGTTGGTGTTCAGGTTAGCGGTGTTAACTTTTCCCATTACTACATGCATGTTGGCAAAATAAATGATTTTGTATGTTAATCACGCATTGATACTGATCTGTTAGATCCGGCAAATGAAATTGATTTCAAGATATCTGTTAATAATGAAAAATGGGAAAAATTACTTAGACTAACACAAGAGCGAAAACAGTAGAACAGAACTGGTAATGCCATGCTTCTAATATTATTAAAAGAATTGTTATAAAACTCTTTTACACCTAGGCAGATAATCGGCAGACATGCAAAGGGCGGGGTGGGATCGATAGAATTAGGTTTAATTGCCACAACAGATAATTTTTTTAAGTTTGTGTGCTTAGAGGATCTGAAAATAGTAAATCTTATGTACATTAGAAAAGGGTAGAAGACAAAGAGATTTATCATCAAAACTACTAAACGTTTATAACTCATTAAAAAGAATAAATAGTTAGAAACCATAGGAGCTTTATTGGTTTACTTTTACAATGTTTTTCATGTAGCCTCTGACAGAATGGAGAACAGGAAGGAAGACGGAAAGGAAAGCTAAGCTTGATTAATATAAAGATTTTAGAAAGTATAAAGAAGCATATATATGTAGAGGATTTTAAGATTATTTTTAGCAATAATTGTTAAAAAGTCCAGATCAATAAAATTGTTTACTATTCAAACAAACATTGAATTCACATTTAGTTTGACTGAAAGTCCCACTATGCAATATTATGTGCTTCTTTAGGTTCATATCAGTAAGTGTGCAATCAATAGAAAGAGAACTAATACATGTGAGAGTGCGAACAGATGAGTTGGAAGTTTCAACATCCGCGGAGTTCTTCACCTTTTTTCCTCCTGCGCAGATCCAGGTGGCGGCAAATAACACACGTTTGGGATCAGAAACTGGGTAATGCAGAAACACGCGTTTAATATTTATATAACATTTATCGACAAATTCGACTTGTGCATCTGATGCATTGGGATTTCTCTATTTGTGTTTTAATATACCAGCTAGACGAACTTACTTACGTTCTCTATGTGACCGTTTGAACGAGGCGCAGTAAACAGATACTTCTATTTTACAACGATAATATGTTAAACAGAATATTTTGAAAATGACCGCTATAAATACATTTTACGTTAATTGTTATATAAAGCCATAAACTTGAAAAAGCACTATTTGAAAACAGCAGCACAACTATTGCAAATCTATATCAAATATGAAGTTGCCATCAGCTGAAGATGATTAAAACTAAACCTAATATGCTAACACTGTTACCTATTTACACCTAAACTATTGCTACGATTAAGTTCGGTTCGGTTCAGCTTCCCCCTAAATAAGGAGAGGTTTGAAAAAGAAAAGACATTGATTGGGGATAGCTGCGAGTAATGGATATTCTGTAAGTTTAATTGATAAAATAATAATAAGGAAAAGTAAATTTAAAGAGACAGTTCGAAATTCCTTGAGTTTTCAAAATGAAAGAGAAAATCCAAAATTCATATCTATTCCATACGATCCTTGTTTCACCCGTGGTTTTGGTAAGGTTTTTAAAGATATAGGTATATCCGTGGTTTTTTCATCGGGAAATAAATTACAACTTTTAGGCAATCCAAAAGACAAAATAGATACTAAGAAAAAGTCGGAGATTTAGAAAATTTGCTGTAAATACTGCAATCAAAAGTATGTTGGGCAAACTAGAAGGTCAATTCAAACTAGATTCAAAGAACATATGGGTCATTTCAAATATGGTAGAACAGATAAGTTTAGTGTCGCCCAACATGCGTTTGAGAGCCACCATAAAATAGATAGTAGCAATTTAAGACTAAATAGGAATGTAACAAATTCCAGACAACTGGATGCATGAGAGTTCGGAAATTGCAAAGTGTAAAAATAGTATGAATAGTGACAGAGGGCCAATCCCATACAGCCCGGTTTATTTGTTAGTAAATCAGGGTTCACTGATCTGTCACCGTCGGGACGGATCAATGAGCCCTCGCAACGGATCATTCACTGAGCCCTCGCAACAGTTCACTGAACCGTAGCAATAGTTTAGGTGTAAATAGGTGTAAATAGATGCCAACTTGGTTGGCGAAACCCCCATAGTGTATTGGTGTTATGTGGAAAACTACGTCGGTGTTATACAGCAACTATTTAAAATTCTACAGATAATGCAAGACATCCATGTGATACCCACCTACCTATCGTTTGGTGGAATATGCTATCTGTAAAATAATAAAAAACCGGAAAACGCAAGTATTCAAAATAAATATAGTACCTACTTAAGTGTAATACCAAGGCGTAAAGGACAAATGAAAATTTAACATGAGTCAGGCAGAAATAGAGAAATCTCCGATACATATGCATTCCTTCAGTAAAATATTAACCTCACGCGATCACAGGTGTAGTAATAGTCTATAGATCTAATGCACCTACACAGAAAAGACGGACCCAGGTCCAATCAAACATTCCAGGAACAAATGAAGCACACTTAAGTCGGGGTGTACGGCGTGTCTGGCACGCGGTGCGCCCCCACTCTACAAGTATCTATATCGCTGATCCCGCTACGAAATGCGATAACTGGTCGCAACAAATTGACATTATTGAGAAAACGTGTACAGACTTTGCGGTGTTATCGCACAGTATAACGAGATCGTTACTCCTGACGCTTACGGTTTGTGTCTACGCTTGTCCCAGGAATTATAAAAACGCTCTCGTAATCCCGGTAGGATTCGGATTCGACCGTCCTATAAGAGGAGATATTTAACCTAGGTGTCATTGTCACAGGTAATATTTGTGCAGCATAACTTTCAAGTTCGTTTGACAGAAATTTAGTACCTACGGCTATCCTAAAGCATATATATAATACTACTATATGGAGTCTATGTAATCTTTACCATGTTTCTCAAGTGAAGAGGTAGAGGTATTGTCTCTTTCACGGAGAAAATACCAAATACTCATGCGCAGCAAACCGCGGGAATTTTGCTCCATATAGGTACTGTAGAATACAATAAATTAACTTTATTTTATATTGTATTTTATCTACATATAACGGTTTTTCAATCTTGTTATTGGGATGTTCCCGTATTTATCAAGTTTACCAAAAGAGTGGATGCAGTTTGTATTTGAAGAGAAAATTTTAAAAATACATACTTCAGGTACCTATGCGACTTCATATGGAATATTTCCTTCGTACAAAAGACAAAACCTCGACTGAGTTTTTCGTTTCGGCATTTTGCGATATCTGTGGAATGAAATTAATGAAAATGAGGTATAGTATAATTCATATACCTAATTCACTACATATTTAAATTTACAAAATGTTCTTATATACCTAAACTTGCAGTTGCGACTGTAAAAATACCGTAGAAATAATTTGATGAGCAAATGTCTCTAATCACTAATAAGTCTAATAGGTATATGAACAAAACTAAAACTACAAGTTACACATAAATAAATTACTTCTAAAACTGCCGGCTCTACGAAAAACACAAATTTATTTTCTGTGAAACACAAACATACCTGAAATACAAAAGATAAACTGTCACATAACCACACCACAAAACGCATATATGACAAAACACATACAGGGTGTCCCACTGTGAGCGAACAAAAATTTACCAGTGTGTAGACCAGACCAAAATAAGAATAAAATTCTTATAAAAAAAAATTCTTCGCTGCACGCCCAACGAGTTCCAGGGTGTTATTTTGTAAAAAAAAAAAACAATTTTCCGAGATAACTTAAAAACTCGTTTCGTAGATTTAGGTAATATTTGGATGACGTGTACATCTATTAAAGGTCATTAAAACTATATGGTGTTTGTTTAACTCTAAACTTTAAAATCATTGCATATATTTTTCTGCATAAAGGAATACAGTCGGTACTTTACACTCAATTTACTCGAAAATGGTTGATTTTAGAGCTGTGTAACAAGAGCACTTTTTTTGTTCAGAATTGATAGCCGATTAAGGAAAACTTAGTTAATTCACGAAAAAGTAGGATATACAAGAGTTATGAAGACAAAACCATAAGGAAGAGTAGACCTAGGCCACAACAAGTGTCAAAGTTAAACAAACACCATATAGTTATAATGACCTTTAATAGATGTACACGTTACCCAAAAATTACCTAAATCTACGAAACTGTTTTTAAGTTGTTAAAGTTATTTAAGTTAAGTTATTACGGAAAATTGTTGTTTTTTTACAAAATAACACCCTGTAACTCGTTAGGCGAGCATCAGAGAAATTTTTTATAAGAATTTTATTCTTATTTTGGTCTGGCCTACCGACTGGTAAATTTTTGTACGCTCATACTGGGACACCCTGTATATGACAAAACAAAAGCCCGGTCTTTCTTTACTTTCGCGCCACATTGAAATTTTTGGATTGGATTGGACAACACTTGGGCATGTGCACAGGACCATTTGTCCGTGAAAGAGAACGAAATATATAACTCCATCTCATAAACCGGCTTCAAGAAAAGCTCGAATAGCTCAATATAGTAGTATTATATATATGTCCTAAAGGTACGTGTCCATTTGAGAGTGTTACTAGCGCGAGAACCTCTCGAGAGTAGTTCTCGTAAGTGGATACGCGTCTGCGAGAAACTATCAGAGTATTTATTTTACTATCAAATAGCTCACTCGAAGCATTATGCTCTCAAGTGTATACATATTATTTTTACCAGCGGACAGTTACTTCTGAAATACGAACACGTTTCGTATTGTGATAGTTCTCGCCATAATTATTTAAAATGGGAGCTATTCGTAAAGAGTGGTCAAAAGACGAGACTTGTAATTTGATAAGTATATACGAGGAAAGTACAGTTTTATGGGATACCAAGGCTACTGAGTATAGAAATAGGGATACAAAAAATAAAATATTTTGTTTCTTTGTTGCTTTCTCTTTAACAGTGTATGTGCAACAACAATTGCTCGAAGTTACATTCGTGATTGATTATCTATCTGCACCTCACTAATTTTTTCTTTCACACTACACACAAAGAAAGGAAATTGATGAACCAAAAATCTCAAATGGATATCCTCCTGACAGGTATCTCTGAGAGTAGGCACTCGGCGAGTGTTTCGTTATCTAGCTGACAGTAAAAATTCCTCAAAAAATTGCTCTCAAATTGATACCCTCTTAACAGTAACTATCGAGAGTCACTCGCGCTAGTTGCTCTCAAATGGACACGTACCTTTACATTTTCTTAAAACAATTTTAAAATAAAACTACATGCTACGTTAGTTGTTGCTACATTAAAACAAATGATTTATTTAACTTATCTAGCAAGTCTGTATCCAAACTCATCTTTTAAAGGAATTAGAGATTGACTGTTAGATTGAAAGTTAGTCCGACAAACATTAACGTTTTTATTTCTATAAAAGCAGTGACAGGTATATCGAAAACTCACTTTTTCAAAGGCACTTGAGTATCTGTGGCGTTACCCCCATTCCTAGAGTCGGTGACTCGACAGGCCACCATGTTGTACGCTGAAAGAGAACGTAAAACTGTACGCAAAAAATTACACCATCCATAAGGTGTCCCAACCGACTTTGTCTGCCTACTTCTAATGTTACCTAACGGCGTAGCGATTAAATTTTGTGAATTTTGAGTGGTGTTGAGTTTAGGACAACGATTCTTTTTTCTATTGCACTTTTAAAAACAGGATAAAGATTCATAAATAAATAAATCAGAGCTGAAGAATCGCTTCTAATTTTGTTGAGCTAACACCAAAATGTCCAGATGCCTTCTATCAAAATTACGGATGATTTCAAACGGATAGGAGAACGTGAGCAAGTTTTGGTGTTTTGGCAAAAACTGGGAGACATATAAACTGATATTGGTTTAGATATTGGCATAATGGGTCTTAATTCCAAACCAGAATCTTTGAAATATAAGTTTCCTTTTTTGATTCAGTCTTGCATTCGGAACTCTGAGATTAAGGATTTTTAGCGTAAAAGAACTGTAGAGATGTGAATATAGTTTAGAGAAATGGTATGGATTTACAACATGAGTATAATACAGGGTGTTTCAAAAAACATGTGCCATAGCTTGTGGGGAGATTCTTCATCTAAAAAACAAGACAAAAAGTTCCTATCAAGTATCTAAGAAACGAAGCAAGAGTGGACTCCAGTTGATAGGAACGTCTTATTTTTAAGTGAGGAAACTCCCTACATGCTTTGGCACATGTTTTTTGAAACACTTTGTATAACAAGAGGGAATCTTATTTGCTTGGGCCATGGGAGTGTTAATTTAGAATACACTGGATGTCCCAGGCGAGTGTGTATGCTTGCTTTTGGACTTAAGCAAATAAATTATTAAATTGTTTACATAATAATGAAATGTAAGTCAGTAATAAGTAGTAATGTAATAAGTAGTCAGTATTAGCAATGATAAGATTACTACTGATCGTATCGTCTGGATGTTATGGAATATTTCTGATAAGGCAACGGATAATGTAATGGAAAGCGTGTTGTAAGCGCAACTTTTAGTCTGAACTGCTTCAACATATCTCATACAGAGTGTCTCATCAGGAAGTACATCGATCGATATCTGGGAAAGTACTAATTGGAAATATTTACAAATTAGGCAACATGGTAAAGTCTCTAGGAGGAACGCAACCAAAATATGTAGAACTTTCCAGCACTTCCGATTATACCGGAAGTCGACATGAACTTCGTTATTTTAAATGTGACACCTTATATATTATTGCATTTTTGGATTCTACGGAAAATTTTAGGATCGATTTATGTGATATTTCCTATACACATAACAGCGCAAATGGGACACTTGGTATAATATTTTTGAACATATGGATACAACATAATTTAGCGTCGCTTAAGTTCTACAAGAATACAAAAAATCAACTTAATTTCACTTTCCCGGAAAAAGTTGCGGACATTCTGGCGCAGCATAGCACACGTCAATTTTTTTCTTTAAATATTAATTATCTCAAAATGCGTAGCTCCTAGCTATAAGGAATGTCACTTAAATTGACCCTAAAATTTTCCGTAGATTCAAAAAATGCAATAATATACAAGGTGTACCATTTAAAATAACGAAGTTTATGTCGACTTCTGATACAACCAGAATTGCTGAAGAGTTGCAGAATTGTTGAGCATATTTTGGCTGCGTTCGCCCTAGAGACTTTACTATGTTGCCAAATTTTCAAGTATTTCGGATCAGTACTTTCCTAGATATCGATCGACACAGTTCCTGGTGAGACACCCTGTATCTTATGTATCTCAATACTGCTTCTTGTTGGAGCTGTTTCACAGGATTAGTACGTTCAATTCACCAGATAAGCACTATTTATTTGAAGGAGATGCCGAAAACAACTATTCCACGGCCAGTATGCCCCGACTGGCGTTGCATTACATCAACATCTCCATGGATGTCGCCATGATACAACTATACTGATAACTATAACTGATAACTTTTGTTTGTTCTGCGCATGACGTCATTCGTGAGGGAAAAATGGCGATGCGATGCGATGCGAAAATTCAAATATCTTAAGGGCAGTGATATAATTATTTTCGTGCTTATCAATTGTTTTTCCTCGTAACTGACGTCACGATCAATCGATAGACCACGCCCCCATGCGCATTAGCATATCTGTGTAGTTGTATCATGGATGTCGCCACATCCTTCATGAAGACCAAATACCAGACAATGACCGGTTTCGATCTTGTTATGATCTCATCAGATTGTCATAGGTATCGGAATCGATGAGTGATCTGGCGACATGATTGCCTAAGGGGCATATGTGTATGTTTGTAGTGGCGAGATACAGTGAAATACACCGTAGTGCTCTCTTTCGGTCTTTGCTACTACCTGTAACAGGTAGTAGCAAAGACCGAAAGAGAGCACTACGGTGTATTTCACTGTATCTCGCCACTACAAAGCACTAATTACTTCTAATTTTTATATCTAGCGGACTAGTACGGTGTTAAGGAAATTCACAAAATTTCAAAAGCACACCGTTCGGGACAACAAAGAAATAGACCGATAAAGTCATAGAAAGGGACACCGCATTGATTATGCCATCAAAGCTGTAATGCACCCTTCCTTCTCAGGCATTTTGCGCATACCTTTTTCCTGTTTCCGTCTCTTCCGCTTGTTGCATATCTTGACGGCGCACACCGAGAGGATGATGGCCACGATGAAGAAGAGGATGCCGCCCACCACACCGGCAGTGATGGCCTTGTGCTTGACGCGCGCCGGCACTGAGAACTTCACCTCCTCGCTGCTCTCGTAGCTCTTGGCCGAGTAGGCGAGGATGCGGAAGTAGTAAGTGCGGCCACCTACGAGGTTTTTCACTGAAACAATGGAGATTGTAATTAGCATTGCTTCACAACGAAATTTATTGATGATTATCTTATACAAAGAAATTGGTAAGGGTTGCTTACAGAATGTATAATCTTTTTCCGCGTGTCCCAAAAATGTGCAACATTTCAGTCTGTATTTATTTGAAGGAGATGCCGAAAACAACTACTCCACGGACAATGTGCCCCGATTGGCATTGCATTACATCGGTATCGTTCATCGAGATCTTCTACCAGACACTGACACTGACACGGTTTCGCGCTTATTTTGCGCTCATCAGAGTGCCATAGGTAGTGGACTCGATGAACGATGTTGCGACGTGATTGCCGAATTGCCAAAGAGGGCACTACGATGTGTTTCTCACCACTACTAACATTCACGATGCCGATTAGGCAATCATATCGCAACATCATTTATCGAGTCCACTACCTATGGCACTCTGATGAGCGCAAAATAGGCGCGAAACCGGTCAGTGTCTGGTAGAAGGTCTCGATGAACGATGTGGCGACTCCTATGGAGATGCCGATGTAATGCAATGCCAGTCGGGGTATATTGCCCGTGGAGTAGTTGTTTTCGGCATCTCCTTCAAATAAATAAGTAGGATTGTCTTCCTTAAAGACAATAGAGGCCACTGCTGTAAGGGCACCTGCGGAAAAGCAGGTCGTTATCTGTCTGTCAATTTGACAATAACTGTCAGACAGATAGTAGCACAGACCCAAAGAGGGCACTACGGTGTGTTTCTCACCACTACTAACATTTCAGTCATCTTCAGTAATCTTAAAATTTTCTTAGCATTAAGTGTGCTATTTTAATCTTCGTGGTCTTTTGAATAAGTTAGAGGGAAACCTAACGAGAAAATTCACTTGGAAATTTACATTTTTTTTTATAGCATCGCGATTTGCAATTTGCTTTAGCAATTATTTTATCCTCTAAATTCAAGAATCTTAAATTTTTCCGAATGTAGTTTCTCAGAGTCATAAGTGCAATTTTAATTTCCGTGTACTTTTGAATGCCTACTTTATAGGGAAAACGAACGAGAAAATTCACTAGGGAATTTATATTTTATTAACAGAGACGCGATTCAACCTGCTCAATTCAATCTATACAATAGTAATATTTAATTAAGCATTAAATTGTGATTCAATGGTATTGTGAAATTTAATAATATAATTGGGAAATTATATTACTCACCAAAAGCAGGTACCACAGTGCAAACATGTATCCTTAAAAGTGTATCATTTTTCGCTAAAAACTACTAACTAAATAATTACGCGGTCACTTTTCTGCTATAATTGAGTAAACGTTGAAAGTTGCTTCACAGAAAAGAGGAAAATACTGTTTCGCTAGTGCTTTTATAACTTGTACTTAATCGGCAGTCCCAAACCAGTTTACTATCACATTTGAACACATTTTTCTTAATGGAGCTCTTTGATCAAATACACGTTACACGTACTAAAGTCAGTGTAAGTATTCGTATGCGTATCAATTTGTAACTTAATAAATGTTTACGTCTTTCAGCTTACTTTTATAACAACTTATTTGACAGCTTCAATTCTTGGCAAGCTTGAAAAAAAGGTATTTAGTTTTAAAAAGTGAAGCTAAGACAGCATATTTGGTGAAAATACTACAAAAGTACACTAGTTATCGAATAAACGAATACATACATTAAGTTTGAAGGCTATACCCCTAGGAGGTATACCATGTACCATGTACCTTGTACCATTTCGATGGTCATTTGACACTGTTGCCACAATTTCTATTCTGTCAATATTGATAATTATGAGATTACGACACCAATATCTACTAAATAGCAAGGGAAAGCCAGTGTTGCAATATTTTGGGAAATACAAAATAAAATCTTTCTTACCACAGCGTAATAAATACTCATTGACTGGCCAATATTACTAACTTAGCCCACATATCAGTCTGTACGAATTTATAGAGTGATGGTGTGTATTAATTGGTAGTATTTTAAAATGATTTATAATTATGTCTGTTTCAGCATCTATTTAATAACTAATTTAAAGTCAACGAGCAATTTGATTTAGAAATCTACTCCAACCAGTCAGCTCGGTCGTAGGCCGAACGAACCATATACGTGGAAAGCATGCAAAAAAATAATCACCAAGGTATACAACGCGCTCGTTTTCCTCCGTAATACAGTGGTATTTAAAATGTTTACATTTTAATTTACCCATAGAAATGGTATTCCATTATTCGCGTTAATTAACATTTCCTAGAGTAATGTATTTTTATTTATTATATTATTTATATTCTCCAATTTTTTGTATCTATTTTTTTTTTTACTAAAACATATATCAAAAATTTTTTTGTCATAAACTGTTTTTGAAAAACAGTCATAAGTTTTTCCGAATTGAATAATCATGTAAGGGCTTCATTCTGATGACTACATTCTAAGAGTTGCATTTTTATAGATCTCGAACGCAGTCTTCAAGGGGCTATCTCTCCGAAACGCTTCATTGACGGGCGTATGTTTATTGAAACTTTCATATAAAACAAAAGCGTACACACCACTTCCCCACATAAGTTCTAATACCAAACATCATACAGCTGTTTCGACTTATTCGACCTCATCAGAGCCGTATGGCATTTTTACACTATCTCAATATAACTTTCCTCGCTACTTGGGAAAGGTTTTGCGTACACAAGTCAATTTTTATCCAATGACGTTTTAGAATTACAATTACATACCTAGATATTGAGTATCTTCAGGCCGAATTTGAGCTTTGTTCAGCGTCTTCCAGGGTCCGTCAGTCCTATACTTGATCACATAGTGTTGAATAAGGTTGGCCCGCTCGATTGGGGGCATCCAGGATATCAGGAAGCCATTGCTGATCTCCGTGACGGTCAAATTTCTGGGAACGCCCGGTTTTGGTCCTGCCAACAGATTGTAAACTTTGCTATTTTTTAAAAAAACACCTGCTTCGTTTACGTGTTATTCGGCTTACAGGTTGGCAGAGTAAACACAAACTGTGGGTCACCTTAAAATGACTCGAATTTCAAAAATTACAACAATTATAATTCAATTACATGATTGCATAACACTTGCAAAATTTCAAAAAATGATTGCAAAATTTCAAAAAATTAACAACATAAATACACCTTTTAGGTATTTCTTAAATACTCTAAGAGTTTACTTAATAAAATATGCATCAGATAACAATTGTCATGTTCATTTATTTTATTTTAAAAATTTCATCATGAATATTATTACATATTAGGTAGATATCATTGCCCTTAAACGTTAAGTAAGGGAATCCACTCAATGTTTAAAATTCTATTTTTATTAACATTATGAATACAAATGTAATTACCTATCAATAACCAGTAAATAAACTTTAGAAATGAAATCGTAGAAAGATAGTGATGTGTTTACTTTCAGCATTCATGAAGAAGAGATAATGATTATGACTAACACCATTTTAATCATTTAATCACAAAACATGAGGTCAGAAGAAGTATAAACTTATTCGTTGCTTTTAAGGTACCCGCAGTTTGATACTTTACCCTTGGTTTTGGCGAAAATTAAGTTAGATACTAATGTGCATTTTAATATTTTGACAAGGCTGTAGCAACTACTATATAGTTTGATGTTAAGTTATTATACCATAATGTAAAACAAAGCTATGCAAGTTTTAAAGCTGATTTAAATACATATGTAGTTTTCGAAGATAGCATTTTCAAAGTGATTTGCTGAATTTGTATTTTTTTATTTGATAAATATAAAGATACCACAATCACGTCCTATATATTAGCTAAAATTTACAGTTTACAACATCCATAAAGCAATCAAATAGCTGTTCTTCCTCATACTAGTAAAGCTTTTAGTCGACGGATGGAATGAAAATTATATTATCATTAAAATCTATATGTATGTGTTTTGGATTTACTATTAGGTAAACAATTCATGCGAAGCAAATGAAATAAAAATTATACAGTTTGTTAACTACGTCATTTTTGCCTTAAAACATTTAATTAAACCTAAAACCAGAAAACTGTACCTTTGGGTTTGAAGATGTGTGGTATAAATGGTGTTCCATTAGAATCAGTAGGCAAAACAACATTGCTATAATCTAAAATATCTGAAAATAAACAAGATGCTTTACATGCACTACTAAAAGGTAAAATTGGAGAAAACAAAACAATAAACAAAATAAGTCATGTTCATGCAGCACAATATGTACAATATTCTAACCTATCATTAATAAATAACATAAACAAGGCTTTAATAAAGAAAGGTAAACTTATCATTATATTTAATATACCGATTCCCAAATAAATATGTCCAATTTGGAGACAAGGACGGATCGATAGTAAGTAAAGTGCGTATTAAACAGAGAAAAAGAACGTCCATGGGTGGGCCGAGGTATCAATATATACGGGTGGGAGACGTGACTATTACCACTTACCTCTACTTCACTTCTCTGTCTGAATACAATACGAATACGGATAATAGCGGGCGGAGGTGGGGTGACCGCGGTCAGAGGTGTGGTCACAGAGGGTCAGTGGGTGTATCTCTCAGCTGCATTCCCCCACTAAATAACGAATTAGAAGTATTCTTCCAGTATTACGTCATTTATCTTTATTTAACTGTCATATACTTATATCTTGTGCCATTGTTTTCAAATTGAATATACCGTTATTTGGGAATCAGTATATTACCAATATAATTATGACTAATATTTTACTAAAGTCAATACTCGAAGCGGATGGTTCTTTATGAAACATCGTTAAATAATTGTTTTGAAAAAAACATTGAACTCATTTAGATGTTCCAAGAAATATATAGAAAACATTCTATATGCTAGTATTTCGACTTATTAGGTCTTTTTCAATAGAGGAAATGTCTATTACTAAAAAAAAAATTATAATATTTTACATTGCCGATAATTTAGGAGTTAATGAAACGACATTTTGAAATTCGTAATCGTCGTTTGAGGGCTGTTTTCAAATGAAAAATTTGTAGAAATACAATTATTCTTTCAAAGTTTTCCCTTGCAATATCGAAAAATGTTTAATTTTTGAACATATATTATCAATTTCATAGTTACAAAGATTCTTCGAATTATATCAATACATCTTACGTCAGTCGGTTGATCTTTCTATAACTTGGCTTTATTAAATTGTTATCTAATATCCACTATTGAAATAATTCGATAAGGCATTTTCCTTCATTTACTTCTGAGAGAAAGGCTTAATAATATTCTTAAATATTTAATCTTGCTATATCATGACTTAGTTCTGTTTAATAGCCATTTTATAAATAGTTCAAAGCGAAAATTCCAGCATTTCGTACCTTCCAGGCTTCTATGCATGATATTTTTTATTTCGCCATGTTGCTTTCACAGAAAATATTTCAAGAATAAAAATATTATGTATGCAAATTATTTCATAGCGGATTATAGGTAGTCAAGCAGAAATATCACGAAAGATCTCAGAATTGAACAGGCTTTTAAATAAGGTCCACCTCGTCCAACTTGTCACTTGAAGTTAGTGGTTGTCAGATGATACATATAAATACATATCAAGTACTATCATCCTTAATATAAGTGCTTTTAGATTTCCCAGGAGAATTTTTCGAAAATAACGAAGTATAACAGTGTTTGGTAGATAGGTGCAGATTGATTGCTTTGACCCTACCGGGACAAAGCAAGCGAGTAAGGCTGGCTTGGGTCCTTGGCCAAGGCAGGCTGGGACTAATCAAATTGGAACACTACCCAAAAGAGGTGCCAGTAGTCAATTTCTGGATCCCAGATCAGTAACCCTCTCCAGTGTCTCAATAGAGATTCCCACAATGCTACGTATAGAGATCAATTTATTATTGGATGAAGAAAATAAAAGGAAATAGAAAAATAAAGAATGTTCAATGAGAAAACCAGTACTAGTCACACTTAGGTACTACACTAGTAGTAAGTACTACTGTTAGAAGAAACAGCATTAGGACTGTCACGTGACTGTTTACATATATGATTTCAATAATTATTCCACCAAAAGATTATACAGGCATGCAGATGAGGACTCTATATCTTTCGTCACTGTATGTATATTAGTGCCAAGATATATAAACCATCCCCATAAGAAAATGCTTTAATATTGAAAACGCCTCTTATCCTAGCAAGGAAACGTCTTAGAGAAAATAAATCTTCTAGAGGTTAATATCAATAATATAAATTAAATTGAAAACGACATTTAAAGTACATGCATTATAATGAAATAGTTAAGTACTATGTTTATATTTATTTGCTTTGAAGTAATATAAAACTGTTCACAATTATATGCTCACTTTATGGAGACGATAAAGAATAAATTTCTAGGCTAGCCTTATGCTAATACAAATCCCCTTAGATCTAAAGCACACTTTCGTAATTCTTAGCATCTAGCATAGATTTAACTTATATACAATGTACCCGGCGTTTGTTATTTCAGAATATATACCCAACTACATTAAAGCTTCCTAACATAATTTATGGCTGTGCTCAAGTAATCGAAGAGAATTTAAAGTGACATCAAATTTACAATAAAAATACTTGAACAATGGATAATATTCGTTAGGCATAGCTTGTCCTCGAAATGAAAAGTTCGCAAATAGATAAAAAGGTTCCATGCATGCAGAGCACTGAAAACCATGACCTACTAAGTGAAATACGCAAGCCAATAAATAGAACAAGCAGTACTTGGAAGTTGGGATCAATGAAAGAGGGTGGGAAGTAAACACGCCAATGTTTGTGTGAATCTATAGAATAAACTTGAAATATCATCGGCTCGATAATTCACAAACGTTTAAACGAATAAATCCGTTTGTAATCTGATTAAAACATTAGATTTAATTATAAATTAAATGTGCTTTAACAACTGGGGGAGGTAATTCCAGTTTTACACGCGCTCAACATTTGTGGTATTGTACGATTAAATTTATAGATGACACCTAATAAATGTTGAAGCATTTTAGCGATCTCATTACTAACTGTAACTGTAATCTTAAGTTATTGTAGTTTATGTACCAAGACTGTAACCAAGGCTTCAATTAGTGTAAGAAATTTAAAAAAAGGAAAATACAGATCGCTTCCTTGAACGAATATTGGATGATTGTATAAACTGCTGCAACCCAAATAGGTTCTTCCTTGGTTGCATTCTATTCAAGTCATACAGGGTTATTCAGAACTTATCTCTAAAACTTTGAGGATATGTGCATCCTTAAATAAGAAAATCGATATCACCAAAAAAATTTATAATAAAAGTCTTAGGATTTCCCGTAAACAATGTTTAAAGTTATACCATTATAAAGGACTACGTAGATGGGCAACTGTACTTCAACATCTGATATACCTACCACATTCCTAAGAATGTGGTAAGAAAAAGTAAACACGTTTTTGTACCTCGAACGAAGACCGAATAGAGTTGGAGCGGGGATAATATCTCTATTGTCTATTCAGTCATCAGTCTATATGTGTCTTCTCTCAGTGCCGGTGTTTTATTTATCGTAGGAGTGTTAAACTGTAAAATTTTCAAAATGGCTCACGTGTACAGTAATGCTGAGTTAATGGACTGTTACCAGTGGATTATCAATTACGAGTTAGGTTTTGTGAGTGGTTGTTGCAGCAAAATGCTAAAAATCCCCAATTTACCTAATAATTTGCGTTTACAAGATCAGCAACCAGGAGGAACATTCGGTTTAGTGCGGCAAAATTGGATAAGGGCGTGCCCAAAAGTGTGTACAAGTCGAGGAATATTATTTCGAACAGCTTTTGTAACAAGATATGTGCAAATTTTTTATAAATTTCATGTTTCTAATAACTAGTAATCAAGTAGCGTAATTATTCAAAATTAGTGCAACAAAATTTTATTCATTTTAAAGACACGTCACTTTGGTCACATCTATCTATCTTTAAGTTTATTTTAAAGTATAAAAACGCTGGGTGTCGGTATACTCTCAGAACTTCCGAAGTTTCTTTCGTGCTAGCCAGTTTGGATTGTCAGTCCCAAGGTCACTCCGTTATAGTTGACCAGCATCCAGCGGCGTGCAATGAAAAATTTTTAAATAGTTTTCAGAACCCGCCAAAAAATTTTTTTTTGCACTACCACATTTCTACATGTACGTTGAACATCCCCAAATTTTATTATGGATAAGTTCTGAATAACACTGTATATTTGCTAGCTTTCAGACTTTTAGGCGAGTCTCCATCTTCTTTAGTCATCTGCATCTAAATGAGGTAGGTACAGAGATTGGCTGGCGCTTTGGAATATGTCCGCTAAAACAAGTTAACGAATTTATCACATACTAATCACCGGTGGAACGGTGGTTTACCGCTAAAATTATATAATACAATAAAATTAATAATACAAAATCTGTTTGTAAGATTGGGTTTGTTATTCCCACTGTTTAATTCTGGTCACTGTGTTCATTCCTAGTTATATGAACTAGAATGGTTCATCGCAGGATAGTGGAGAGTTCACGTCTCTTTCTGTGGCTGTTTTTTACAAACATCTTTGCAACTTACATATAAACCGACATGTAATTTTCAATGACATTTAATTTTTCTTCATACAAACATACTTCGCCAAGATACAAGTAAAACGGCATAAAATGTTACATTATTACGAATAGCTATCTACTAAACCGCAATGCGCAAGGTGAACTCTGGAAAATCGCACAAAAGGGCGAGTATCTTTAGGAATTCGAACTTAAGCGGTTCAGAGCCTACTTAGGTACTTTCTGAGAAAACGAAAATCTTTTAAATACTATCCTTTATGAGTTTCAGTACTAGAAATCTCTTTTAAGTAAAAGTAGCTTTCCCATATCAATTCAATTTGCAAATGACCTTTTAAGGCGCAAAATAACGGACATATCTTGGTTGATGTGTTTCTTAATGCAAGTCTCAGCGTTATAATTTTATATGTTTGCTAGTATAACTTTGAGCACCACTTTATATTTTAAATACTCAGATAAATTCTGCATTTAAGATATGAAAGTTAAGTTGTGCAATTTACATAAAAATATTTATTGTCGAATATTTTTCAAACGTGTAAGTTTCGTCAATCAAATTTGAACAGTAAATTTACATTTTTTAAATATATTTTCACTTTTTCATCTTACCAGTACTTAACGTAAAAAATGAGGAATAAAGTCCCACTTGATACAGTACTCTGGAGTGTTCTCGTAGATCTAAGTGTTAAACATTTTTATTTGAAACCTTGATTAATAATTATTCATTTAATAGGAATCATAAAAATCAGAAAACTTATCAATAAAAACTTAGTATGTAGGAGTTCCTATTCGGAAAATGCCATCTAGCCATCACCCGTATATCGATTCATTCTAGCATATTTTTGATTAATCTTTTATCGAAATATATAATATAAAGTAACAGCAGTTTTGAGCTTTAATATTTTTTAATAACTTGCATGCACTTCTGCTTTTATAACGAAACGATTAATAAATCAACTCTGCATAAAAATTAGCTGAGCATAATATTTAAGAGAAGTCATGCAAAAAGAAAAATAGAAAATAGAAATGAGATATTCTCGTTCCAACAACATGCTTCTTTAAATATGCAACTACTGTATCCCATGAATGATAAACTAGAAAAGACAGTATTAATGAAAATTTAAACTAAATGAATGATAATAAAATGAAGAATACTACATTGATAACAATCTGACTGATGCTTTTAAGTGAATCTTAAGCATTAGCATACTCAGCACCTAAAGAGGTTCTTCAATAACGATTTCTAAATGAGTTTACTGCTAAATAGTTGCTTACCAGCAAAATATTAAAATGCGTAAACTTACAGATAAACAGAAACTTGACAATGACATACAATTTTAAAATTCTTACCCGAGTCATCGTTTGGAGTAAGAAAAGGGGTTGGTGTAGCTTTAATTTGTGGATGAGGTAAGCCGACATCTAGCCAAAGAGATAGATAGATATTGTTAGTGGTTAGTTGAAAACAGTTGTACAATGTATTAGGAGAATCTAGATGTGAATATCAAATTCCAACTGAGCCCAAGCACATAAAGTTAGTTTTAACTAAACTGCTACATTCTTGCAATCTCAATCAACCCTACCCGCTTTGAACTTTCTCCGAATTGATACGTAAAATGTGGAAAGTACTACTCCACTTTTGAGATGGTGCGTATAAGCATCAATATTTTTTAATGTAAGTTAACTTTTTTAGATTGCCGGCGTTTCGAGATTAAATATTGAAAGTAACATCTGGATACTCATACCAAATTTTGTCAAAGGGGTAAAAAAGGGGTATCTAGATTCTGTCGTAAATAAGTGTCATTAAAATAGCTGAAAAAGAAATTCATATTATCTCAAGTGAATCAATTGTAAAACACGAAATTCTAGTTTGAACTCAAATTGTAAATATCTGAAAATAATATTTTGAGCAAGTATGTCTCTTTCCGTTTTTTAATTATTACCTTTATTTTTTTAACTCACAAACTTTTTTTAATTCAATACCTGAGTAGGTATACTATAGGGGTTCTGGCTCACAAACTCCATGTAAAAGCCCATAAGCCAAAAACGTGGTAAAATTTGTTCCCAAAAAAAATTAATATTCATCTTAGCTAAACAATATTTATTACTATTTTCACTTACCAAGGGTCCTAACGGTGATAATTTTGCTCATCATGCCATCACCAAGGGCATTCTTTCCGACTACCTGAAACTCATACGTGGTACCAGGCGCTAGCCTGTTAATGGTAACCTGGGTGCTCCCCGAGGGGGTCACTGGGATGGTGGACCATTCCGACACTCCCGCCTCCCGGTACCAGATGGTATAGTCCTGCTTGTAGTCCGGACCACCGCTGTAGCCGGGCAACCAGTTGAGGGTGACCGAGAACTCTGTGGCGGTGCCAGTAAGGTTGTAGGGTGCGTGCGGCTGGGTACCCTCTACCACCAACTGCGTGGCTGTGATGATGGTGGCCACCTCGTTGGTGGCGACGCACTGATAGAAGCCGAAGTCTGAGCGGCGCAGTGACTCGATGGTGATATTCCCGCCAACGATTTTTACTCGGTTCTTGGGTAAGGGGCTTCCTGTAATAGAATTATGTTTTACTTTATTAAAGAAGCGTAATAGATATAATATGTAGAGGACTGCTAACTATGCGTCCAGGATTGTTTTGACATCTGTCAAAGGTGTTGCGATGTAATCGCAATACAGTGGCGGCTTCTCCTTAAGGCCGCACGGCCGCGCGCCCCTCCTCCAAAAATACGAAAGGAATCCTTATCATTATCATTATTGTAAATTAAATGCAAATGTTAAAAAGTTAAAACATGTTTATTGTGGTACAAAACTATTATAAGGAAGGGCTCGAGTGCTTGAGCTATTGTACTCATAACTCATAACAGCACACTGCCATTGCAGTCACTGCACTGCACAGTGAGCAAAGGATCACAGATTCATGGCCGCATTTTGAGTCGCGGCCCAGGTAACTATGGCAACCGCCCCGATCTCCTTTTCTACACTCGTTAGATACTTTCCATATGCTTCTATTATGCAGATTTGGCCGCAATTATTTCGCAGCCCTACGCGAACATTATTAAACATAACGTATTTATAACACATTACATATATTTTTAACATTATTAAAGTACTTATTTCATTTTTGTGAAAAGACAATTTTATATTTTACTTAACATGAATACTATTAGTAGTATAATTAGAGCTAATTTTGCAAATCTTCCACTAGAAGATAAAATACAAATGAAAGAGTTGGGCGTTGCCTGCCCAATAAATACCTAATTTCGATGAAAAAGTTATGGAAAAATTTATTTCTATGAAAGGCCGTAGAGCTGATTTCAATTTTAGAAAGTAAGTGTACTCGTGTATAAATAACTGTATGAAGTTTGTTTACCTACGTAATAATTTAATGTGTCGTTTGATAACTATGAATTGAATAACTAAAATATTTTTGAGTTTGTGATTGTGCCATATCGTTTTTAATTAACGGATATCTAAAAACTAAAAATAGTTATGTTCCTGCTTCCTGAATTCTAGTTGAACAGCTTTTTTAAGGTAACGTATATGTAAACTTTTTATATCTAAATATTAATTACCTATTTAAATATTGTTTGAAATGATTTTTGTCGAGATTTTTGCTTTTTATTTCTGCGCCCCCCCCCCCACCCTATTCAACTATCACCAGTCGCCACTGTCGCAATACAAAAGTGGGCCAACTGAATACAATACACAATAATAGAAAGCATAAGAAAAAATTCTTACCGTCTCTTCGTTGCCACTGAACCGTCGGCTTCTGCGTACCTTCGGCCTCCTGAGCTTCGCAGTGCATCTCCACCGTCTCACCCACCTTCCTCTGGTACATCGCTTCTGGTTCGATGGTGAAAACGGGCGGCTTCCTCACCAGGACCTCCATCTGCCCCGAGCTGCCCTGGGTGCCCTGGGCATTGTAGGGAGTACACGTATAGCGGCCCTGGTGGTTTTCGTTCACTCTAGTGAACAGCAGTGAGCCGTTGTTCATGATCACTATGTCTTTAGTCTGATAAGGCTCTAGTAGTCTTTTGTCTTTGGTCCAAGTTACATACTGTAGGGGCGGGTTGGCCTTGATGTAACACTGGACTACACCGGCCAACCGGAAGGGGAGGTACTGGATGGTGGGGGTGAAGGTGACCTTCGCGGGATCTGGAAGCAGATTAAATGGATATTTGTATTACAGTATCTCGTTTAATGAAAAATGTGACACTTTCCCTCTCAAATCGGGACGCCTGGTCACCCTAATTTCCGTAACTAACAAGAAACTCACATTCTACATTGAGATAGGCCGAAGCTGACTGCGGCTCGCCGATTCCGTTGCTAACTTCGCACAGGTACTGCCCGGAATCGTCGGAGCTCACCGGATTGATAACGAGTGATCCATCCCTCCTGATGGTAACCCTCGTTTCCAGGGAGGCCAGCTCCTTCACAGGGGCACCCTCCCTGAACCATTTGACGGTCACGTTGCCGGGCTGGGCTTTGGCTTCGCAGTTGAACTGGACCTTCTCGCCTTCCAGCTTCGTTTGGTTGGTAGGGGGCACCTGGAAAAGAATAATGATAACATAAATTTGTGAAGGCCAAAAATCTAGCAGAACTTATAGTACTGCTCAATAACAGATCTAGTACAAACTTTTACAATTATCATAGTTGGTCAAGTGACCAGATTCAGACTAAAGAGTCACTAAAATCAAAGATAAATTAGTTAAAACTCACCATTATTACAGCACCTCCCGCTATAATAACTCTGGCAGTATGGGAGATCTGTCCCTCCCCATTCCTGGCTATGCAGGTGTAGTCTCCGATGTCCTCATGTCGTATGTTCGATATGCGCAGCTCCGTGCCATCATTAAAGACTCCTACAGGGAAAAATGAACACACTACACAACATGAACAATGTTTTTCTAGACCGTGATTGGACTAGGGGCAAACTAGATGAAGGAAGTATACAAAAATAACGTGTGAATGACCCAAGAAATGGTTAAAGAAAACCAGACATGATTGCTTTAATCTCTCGTCGAATGTTCAATATGTGGAATAGCATACTCTTCAATACAATCAAAAATTGAAGTAATTATTTGACTCCAAAAATGTAAAAATTTGACTTAAACTAGTTGTATTAGCTAGTCGACTTTCTCAAAGTATGAATATTAAACATACAGTGTTATTAAGTTATGAGCAATCAAAGAGGGAAGAATTTAATTTTAGACATTTATTTTCGAAACAGTATATATTTGAATACAATTAGGTTAGTGGATACACTACATTGAAAATCATTGTAAATTAAAAAACAATTAAATTGTAATAAACAAATCAAAAGTTTCAAGCCGTGTTACTTTGAATTTTATTGGTTTTATAAGTTTATCCAAACAAATTTACATTTTAATTGAGCTTTCAGTTCGAAATATACAAGGTGGTTTATTATTTGCACTTTTTAAATCTCAGAAAGAAATAAAAGATGTCTCCAAATTAGTGTGCAATATCAAAATGGTGCATTTTATCCGATGTTCAACAAGTGTACCTTTTTACGTAGAAAACCCTAAAATTTTATATTTTAATGACAAAACCAGAGAAAATTACGTATAAAAAAAGTTACTACATCTCTTGTTATCACATGCAAATAATTAAATCGATTTTTTTAGCAAAAATATTGAAATTTCATATTTCCTAATCAAAAGTTGAAAAAGCCAAAGTTGGGGTAATATTTACCCCACTCCACCCTCTCCGTTTGGTACGCGTTTGATAAAAATTTTGAAATTTTATTTATAGTAGCGGGTTCAGCATATAAGAACCTATACATATACCATATACCATATATGTCCTTAGGCAGGATACCAAATTTGATAAATTTATCTCAACTTAAGAAAAAATTGGCACTAGGATGCCCCATTTACGGGGCGGGCTGTAGCCCACTTACAAAGCATTTCTCGACCCAGGTTTATATGAAGAAAAGTCCCCTTTTTAATCATAGAACACACTGGTAAAGTATTACGCACTAATTTCGGGACACGCTGTAAAACTAATAATAGCATGAAAGTTACTGTCTTTTGAAACCTTTACTGGCTATTTTAAAATGAAAAAAGTACGAATAATAATGATCTCAACGAATACTACATGGGTGCATTAAAACAGTCATGTGCAGTAAGACAAACCAAAATAATAAACAATGAAATAACAAGATGAAGAAGTGGGCAAGGAGTTAATATTTACCTATGGTGGCCGATGGTTCGACAGGATTGGCATCTTTGTACCATAGAATCTCGGGCGTGGGGGTGCCTTCCGCTTGGCAGTTCAGGATGATGGCGTCCCCCAGGTTAACGTAGATAACGTCCTCCGGCGTCACTACGAACCTGGGGGGCGCGTGTACGTCCAGATGGAACCAGGTGCCGTTCTTGTGCTGGTTCGGCGAACGGTTAAGGAATACCACCTTACATTCGTACCTAAATGAAATAGTAGATATTATATTTTAGCTTTTGATATAAATTTTAGAGCCCCATTTAAAATATCTTATACTGAATCTACAAAAAGCAGGACTTGAATAAATGTCAGGATCATTGAAGAGCTGTTTCTTCAGGGGAGGCTGTAAATCACTAAGATATCCTTCTTAAAAATACAAGATATTCTATTTATTATATGAAAATACATGGTTACAGCGCCACTGACTTTCTCATTTTCATGTCTTCCATCTAACATGGAAGGCTTTTCGGAAGAAAAATTATTAAATCCTTGTTAAAAACGAATATGGTTATTATTTGAAAAATACTATGTACTATACTAGAATTATTTTTAACTAATTGAAAAAAGTCAAACTAAACAAAAAAATTTTGTTTTGTTTGTATTGCATACCCATATATACAGGGTTATTCAGAACTTATCCATAATAAAATTTGGGGATGTTCAACATACATGTACAAATGTGGTAGTGCAAAAAAAATTTTTTTTGGCGCGTTCTGAAAACTATTTAAAAATTTTTAATTGCACGCCGCTGGATACTGGTCCACTGCAATGGAATGACCTTGGGACTGACAATGCAAACTGGCGATAACACATATAGCACGAAAAAAACTTCGGAATTTCTAACGCCTTACGTCCCTTTCATGAATCCGGGTGTAAGAGTATACCGACACCGGCGCAAAAAAGATTTGCAGCGTTTTTACTTTAAAATAAATTGAAAGATAGATAGATGTGACCAAAGTGACGTGTCTTTAAAATGAATAAAATTTTGTTACACTAATTTTGAAGAATTGCGCTACCTACTTGATTACTAGGTATTAGAAACATGAAATTTATAAAAAATTTGCACATACCTTGTTACAAAAGCTATTCGAAAAACGGTGTTGGAAGTGATTTCGTTGAATTGCGTGCGGATTTTCGAGTGCCCAAACGTGTGTATTGTGAATGTTCTGTATTCCATTTCGAGTAAACAAAGCTTCATCTGTAACTAGTACATCAGCAGTAAATTGGGGATTTTCAGCATTTTGCTGCAACAACCACTCACAAAACCTAACTCGTAATTGATAATCCGCTGGTAACAGTGCTTGAACACGCTGGATATGATACGGATAAAACTGAGCTTCGTGTAGTAAGCGCCACACCGTTGATTGGGATACCCCAGGCACTTGCCTAGCGATCTGACTTGTACTTTAGCCATTTTGAAAATTTTAAAGTTTAACACTCCTATACGATAAATAAAACACCGGCACTGAGAGAGCGACACAGATAGACAATAGATATTATCCCCACTCCAACTCTATTCGCTCGGTCTTGACCAGGCGTTGTAGGTCCAAAAACTTGTTTACTTTTTTTTGTAGGAATGTGATATATCAGATATCGTTGAAGTACAGTTGCCCATCTACGTCGTCCTTTATAATGGTATAACTTTTAACATTGTTTACGGTAAATCCAAAGACTTTCGAATCGATTTCTTATTTAAGGATGCACATATCCTCAAAGTTGTAGAGATAAGTTCTGAATAACGCTGTATGTTATTCGTACGAAATATTACTTTTTGTTTTGAAAGTGAATCTACTTCTTTTGTCCTGAAGATGCATATAAAACAAATTCGATTAACTATTATATAAGAATTAATACCTTGAAAATAAAAATGAATAAACTCTGTGTGATTTAAAAGTCTACATTGTAGACGTCTCACATGCCCTTATTTTCCTTATATAATGAAATCACATTTGGCGTTTGTGGTTAACTGGGTTAAGTAACTTATTTCAACTGGCTTATAGAAATATGACAGTCACAAGGAAGTCAAACATGTTGTCAGCTAAACAATAGGGATGATAATGGAACACAGTAAATCGAATCTGTTATAGTAACATATACGTTAACATCAGCTAATAGGAATCTATGTACCTTACCAACAACAGAAACATGTTATGTAATATTTTCATGTTATTTGAAGTATTATACACCCAATTACCTGGTATATATATTGTATAACCTACCAGCCTTGGTCCGATTCACGTATGTTGGTGAGGTTAAGCGATGCTGCGCCATAGGGGGAATCCGGGGAGACCCTTGAAACTCTCCCTTCGTAACCTTCTCCGCTGTGAGTCGGATAGCTCTCATACCAGATGTAAATAGGTATGTCCTGTCCCTTTAAAAAGTACTCAATCAAGGCACGGCTCTTCTACGTGCAAATAAACAAAAAAAATGACTTTAATCTTTCATTAAACACCATCATCACACGGCTTTATATGTTCAGTAATTTTGCGGGAAAATATGAAATGCCCGATTTGTAGAAAAAACTTACTTTGTTTAAAAAAAAAAGTGCAATACATGGAAGATATTAGTAGCTAGTTGCCACCTCCATTAGCGGCTATAAAAGTGATTAGCTAGGGAAATCAATACTTAGTAATTGAAGGTTTTCTAAACTACGCTAAATATATGTCAAAAATTACCTAAATCCTAGTGTGGGTACGCCCAGGGAAGGTAAGTCCCAACCAAATCAAAAGCAGAATAATGCTAGCAAGGAGTATCACTCATCTGCTTACAACTTTCAAAATCCTTTTGCAGAGTTAATATCCTCTCGACAAAATAGCCTTAATACACTTTTCTGTAGTGCTGCTAATACAACAAAATTTTTAAGATTTGTTTATGAAATCGAATGCATTTATGAGAATCTTGTGTAAAATCACTACTACGTATAATAATATATAATAATAGTGTTAAAAATATTCCTTTACTATAGAAATAATGCTCTTAAACCTTTAGCATTGGTTATAACTCATGTTTATATGATTTTTTATGTAAAATTATATGTAAAATCATATATTATATGATTGTAACACTCTCACAGATTTATGATACAAAAACAACCTCGCTTCCTTATTGCCATTCTGTTGGTAGTCAGTCTTTTTTTGTTTTGTGGTAGTCAGTTTCGATTCAACTTACATATACGAATCCTTTTGTCTTTTACATATGTATGATAGAATATACAATACAATCACTGACTGTACTTCTCAAATTTAGATATACCTGAATAGACATCACAATGCTGTGGCATTATTATTTGTGGGCACATGATTCGTCCAGAGATAAATTAGTCCTTGCATCAGTAAACCATACGTGGTTCGTTTTTTGCGTACTCTTCCCGATAGCTTAAACTTATTCACCTTCTAAAGTTCTACACCTTTTAATTATTAAATTTCCCAAAGTGGATTGCATGTATTATTATTATTCGAAATCATGTTTTCATTTATTAATTTCCTGCATAATTCAATCTAAAAACAAGAGATTAAAGTCATTTTAGAGAAGCTCGACAACAAAACCAATAAACGGAAAACAATATCAGCACTGAACGAAGGCATTTCAAAGCTTTATGTTTCATTCATTAACAATGGGTTTTAGCAGGACAATGCATAGCTCTATGGGACTATTTACTTTGCAAAATTTGTTAGCGCCACACAATCATATCCCGTTTGATATGTTTTAGATCTGCATGCACTGAAAAAGCCGAATCTGTGTTAACACGTCAAAGAGTTTTGTTGACATTAAAGGCTATTGTATTCACTAACTCTACTTTTATGTATAGTCGTACGTTGTTATAGATTTTAGTTGTAATCAATTTAGGTATTATGTATTGAGAAAAGGCGTATGTGCCTGAAAAATTGAGCAGTTCTGATTGTTGGTCCCTATATGTTTTCGATCTTTACATCTCAGGTATCCCTGTAGACATTATTATTGGTTTATTATATACCTTCTTGTATCAGAGTATAGTTCAAAAGTAGATATCGAAAAAAGTTTTTGAGATGCCATTTTAGATAACGGCTTTAGGTTTAAATATACGAGAAGTTCCAGTAAAGTAAAAACTCAAAAGATACTTCTAAATATAAGTGATTAATGTATGCTTAAAATGTCCATAATTTTACTAAAAAATAATAACTAAAAAAAGGTAAATCTTTTAATTAGAGGTGGATGATTTAAATAAAACCGAGGTCTGTAAAATTAAAGTGGTAGGCTTTAAGCAAATATTCTACCTCTGGAAAAAAAATTATTTCTATAGCAACTTTATAATTTGCTATTTTTCTGACCACAATATTATAACAACAGTAAAACTCTAAATATGTGTTCATGGATGAAAAAATAAAATATTGATTGGAACAGATAAAAGCGATATTGTTTGACCCGCAATTTTTGTAGTCGCTCAGCTAAGCTCGAGGGGCGAATCACTGGGGTATTTTAGTGTACCAGCAGGGGGAATTTCGACAAAAATTGAGAAATTTTGGGGAATTTCAAGGAATTGCGGGGAATTTCTGAGTATTTTAGGGAATTTCAGGGTATTTCGGGGAATTTTTTAGTATTTTGATAAAGTTCAATCGTACATGCTTAATTTTTCTTAAAATTCTTGTGGAGGATTGAGGTTGAGGACGCATGAATATATCTGACAAATCATTAGTGATAGAGGAGAAACCTATATGTATTGACTGTGACTGTTACTATGCAGTTTTTTATGAAGAAGATTGGTTCGTCGGAAAAGTGATGGAAAAAGTAAGAGAAAAATTTTAAATGATTTTTTTAAACAAAGAAATTAATAAATTTTTGTGGCTAGAGAAAGAAGACAGCAGACGAAGACAGAAGAAGAAGAAATAAGAGTAAAGTGGAGCAAAAGTATATTTTTTATTGCTCAATTAGTCTTTTGGGTTCAGAACCTTTTGAGCTAAAAGGGGTTGATTTATTGAATATAACAAAAAAATATAACGATATACGAAACCTCGCAATAAACAATTTATAAATTTGTTAATAGTATTATGGTGGTGTCTTTTAAAAGAATATATCTTACGTTTATTTTATTCTTACTCAAACTGTACCTATCTATCTTAACTGAAATAGAAGAAAATACTTTTTAAATACTTTTGTTTATTTTTGAAACTTATGTAATGCTATAATATCTACGTTTACTTTATTGTTAAGCTGTACCCTCAACTCTATTTGTCCTAAAAGAAAAGACTGACTGTAATATAAGAAAATACTTGTCAAATGTTTTTGTTATTTCATTATTTTATTTTAAATTTGTAATTTAACCATTTAAATGTTACTTTATTCATAAGAATATCTTATGTCTGTCTTTTAGTAGCACATAATAATGGGTAAGTACCTATTTTGATGGGAATGTCAAAACGCTATGGGGAATTGCGGAGTATTTTGGATAATTTCGGGGAATTACGAATGATTTTGGGGATTTTTGGGGAATTACTGATAATTTAATGGTATATCCAGGATTCAGGGAATTTCAAACGCTTGGGGGTATTTCAGGGAATTTTTGGGGAAATTCGGGGATTTTTCCCTGCAAGGGGAATTTCAGTGTACAAATTTTTTTAGTGATTTACCCCTCGGCTAAGCTGCTCTGTTCTCAATACTTCGTAATATAATTGCTATACCAATTTTACAACTACTCCTAATGCAATATCTCTTTAATATTTTACCTACTTGACACAACAAAATACCTGTACAGTTTGTCAAAACGAAGTCTCTCCTTCGCCAGAGTCTCGTAAATCAGTGGCTGCCTCACTATCAGTGCGTTCGTTTAATAAGATCACCTCCTTCCGCATGTAAATCCATCCAACTCAGTCCCATGGCTGCGTGGCCATGGAACATGGACTAAAACTATTTCCTTAAACCTACCTAATCCCCAGCCGAGGAATAGAGTTGACACAATTAGAGACAGCCCTACCCACTTATTGGCCTGGCAGATATCCTAGGATTAATGCTAAACCTCTTAAATCGAGATCGGTAAGTTCTTAATGGTCTCTGTTCAGACTGTTCGAAGGCAAGGAATTTCAGGGGAATTTCCAAGAAGCAACCCATATATTAGACATTTACACTAAAACTAATGCACAAAAGCAACATGGTGGACGTGTTGAAAAAAGTATTGAAATGGAAAATTCATCATCTACAGTATACAGTGGTGGATGGTTTGTTATTTTCTGCTAACAAATGTGTAATTATACACAAGTCCTTTATACTAAATTTGGACTCTTTAACATGCCTTAAATCAATCCCCCTTTTTACAGAATTGTACTTTAGAATACGAGCATAAATATTAGGGAGGTTTTTGAAACCCTTAAATTTCAGTATATAGTTATAGTTATCGCAATCGTTAGACTAAGAATGCGCAGTACCAGATATAGTAGGTATCTTTTTTGGCACTGCGCATATTCAGTATAACGATTACAATAACTATAAGACAAATTTAAGGGGCTCAAAATCTCCCTATTGCCTAGCACTTTTTATAGAGTAATTCTTTGACGTGTTACCATAAAGATCGAACATGCAAACTAAACTACACACTACCAAGAAAAGAAAATGCCACAAAGAGATAGAGAGAGACAGATATAGATCTAAACTATCGTAAACGCCACTACGAGAGTTCATAATACAGGACAGAACTACTATGAATTTTGTGATTGTTAGTACAGTGAAGTAGAGCACTTTAAGTGATTTTTCCTTTAAAAACCATATAAAATCGTGGTGCAAAAATGTCTCTGTATTATTTCTTGCTGTACAACATTTATTAATGAAAAAATCACAATATTAATGAGTATGAATACATTTGTGTGTTAATATTTTCAATGAATATTTCCGGCGAATTTAGTTTTTGCTGTAAAGTAAACACCGCGTTTTCATTTAAAATAAAATTATGTACAATGAAACTCGCTAAAATAAATCCTGTGTATAGGTATTTGACTCTGCATCAGTTTCGGTTATTTTAAATAGAATTAAAATACCCATTCCGTTTGTGCATAATACAATAAATTAGACAAATAAAAGTTTGATTAGCTGAAATATTTTATCATACTGCAGAACCCTTACAGATTTATCTGTTTAATAATAATATATCTACCCTTGACTCAACCACAAGGATTAGCCAGAGAGTCTGGCAAAAAAGTTAAGGTTAGTAAAACAATTACATAAGATTTATTTGATATTAATTTAAAGCAAAATTTACGTACAGATTTTCATCTTGCGGCAATGCTGACACCTAGATGTGACTGCTTCAAACAATATCGGGATAGGAAACACCAAACATATAAACTTTAATGATAGTCACTTGAGAAGCAACACCCTGTACGTCTACTTTTATAGAAAGTAAACAGTATACAGGATGAAAGTATCGAGAAAAATACTGGAAATGATTTTTAGCAGTAGATTGATGTTTTCAGATTCAAATACCCATATCCATTGCTCTGAACAATCTGTATTAATTATATTAAGTATATAATTAATAATAATCTATGCAGTTATAGATACTATTTCTGTTATACACCTATACAAAGAATGAAATAAGTAGTACCCGAATACAGACATAAATATATGTCACATTAAACGCTACTGTCCATTGAAAAAGAAAATTCATCTTAATTTTCCTCAATCTCTATGAAACACACAAATGTAGAGTGAACGATAAAAATGGCAATGATGAAAACACTATTGGTCTGCTCTCCGTATCCCGTTCATTGTGAATTACATCACTGTGGCCAATCACAATAAACAAAACAAATAATTTTACTGGAGGTGTTTGGTGGTTGGCACTCTTAACACCTCAAAACAAAAACAATAATCTAATTTAAATATTCATAAAATACGAGCAGACAAATTGCATATGTTGATTGTAGGTTGATCAGATGTAACTAATTTTATGTCTTTTCATTGAGTATTAGACCGATGTATATTCTAAAATTCACTCTAGTGCGTACACAGAGCTTATAGCATTGATTTTTCCGTTTTCATTATCTGTCTGTCGATTTGACAATAATTGTCTGACAGATAGTAGCAAAGACCCAAAGAAGGCAGTACGGTGTGTTTCTCACCATTAGAAGAACATCCTGTAAAGAATTTGTTGTGTATTTCAAGATATAAAGGTAGCTATAGAAGAAATAATTATTAAATAATATTGGATATTTACTGTAATTAACGGATCTTGTTTTATAAACATTTGATCTATGTTCAAATTGGAACTATAATATTTTCATCTACTATTTGGTTTTGGAGAAATATTAACTTCCAGGGAAAAGTTACATGACATACTAGTTTTCCAATAATTCTATATTTATATTGAATTAATTTCATTGCCTTGATTTGCCATTTAAATCCTTGGACTTTACCAAGTCAAAGTACAAGTGCATAAAACAAGTATTAAACTTATTTTCCTATGAAGAGTAATATCAAACACTGATGCACTAGCTCAACGATAACATAAAACATATTCCTTTGCGGCTATAATGCATTTAACTAATGCACAGTCTCAGCAGCACGAAGTGCATTTCAATTACGTTGCTCTGTGTGTGTAATGAATCATATTTTCGTGTTCGCAAGAGCTGCAGATTTACTTAGTAATTTCATCATATGCAATTTGCCTGTTGCGAGTAGCCCTGCAGCATCATTGGTAGATGGCTGGTTCCAAGATTGAAGCCATAAGTGTTAAGCTTCTTTTTCGCAATTCGATTAAAAGTATCCTTAAAACCCACTCAGTTTTAATCATCGCCAGATGATTAAACTTGGTTGGCGAAACGCGCGTCGAGTGTAGTATAGTGTTTTGGTGTTATGTGGAAAACTACGTCAGAGATAATACTCTGACTCTTATAAATGAATAATACTTTTAACATATAAAGGCAGATCGATATACACCCAATATCAGAGTTAACTGGGATGACTTTTATATCCTCCAAAAAATCTTATATCTTTTGTAGTTTCCCGACTGACCATCGAACCTCGGATAATACAGCTTTAGCCTCAAATACCTTTTAAGAAAGTGATATACCGCAGTAGCTCAATCAAATTACATCTAACGGGAAAATTGAAGAGAACAGCTCATATAACTGTGCGAACATAGTTACGATGGGTAGTTTATGATCTTTTTACAAAAGTAAACATATTTATTATATATTAGTACACATAAACGATTTTTAGTTGTTAATATGATTGGTAGAGTAAAAAACCTTTGTTTAAATTAGAAGCTCTCGTAATGTATCACTTATGACTCAAAAACCTAGGAACCACCACATTGTGGTGCTGCAAGGAGCAAACCCAGGGCCTGTGCCCATCAATAACGAATCCGAGGCCACCGTCACACAGTAAGAGAGCAGAGGGGAAAAATCCTACCG
This sequence comes from Pogonocherus hispidulus, assembly GCA_963924545.1. Lineage (NCBI taxonomy): Eukaryota > Metazoa > Arthropoda > Insecta > Coleoptera > Cerambycidae > Pogonocherus > Pogonocherus hispidulus. The sequence goes on from OZ004699.1 coordinate 13,609,766, forward strand.
TGTCGCCTACCTTCTTCTCCCATTGTAACACGTAGGGCACGGGGTGTCCCTCAGGGAACTCCACGTGGCAATTGAACACCACCGACTCACCAAGTATTGCTGTAATATGGACTGCATCTTGGAAACAGTTTACTGGAACAAATACATTCTTTAAAATTATATATGTATATATGTATATATGTATATACGAAATCTACTAAGGCTAAGAGTGGTAAAAAAGTTAATAAACCTTCTTGTTGCCTGTAACTATTATTTAAAATATATAAAATATGTATATCTCTCATCCTCACAGTAATGATGAATCCCATAGTTGTCAGAGTGTAATGCCAATATCTGACATGATTACACAAAATGTTTTATTCCATTGTTGTGTATTTCAAGATATAAGGTAGTTATAATGTTTCAAGACATAAGATTGTGTTAGCTAATAGGTACGAGACGAGACAGAGTCTAGTCTTTATTTGAATGAGATGTGCCCCGACTGGCATCGCATTACTCCGCCATCTCCATAGGAGTTTCCACATCTTTCATCGAAACCAACCACCAGACACTGACCGGTTTCGCGCTTATTATGAGCTCATCAGAGTGCCATAGGTAGTGAAATCGATGAACCATAACAGTGTCTGCATGGTGGATGGTATCGATGAAAGATGTGGTGACTCCTATGGAGATGCCGCAGTAATGCGATACCAGTCGGGGCACATTGGCCGTGGAGTAGTTGTTTTGGCATCTCCCTCAAATAAATGAACAGGATTGTCTTCCTTAAAGACAATAGGACCATCGGAAAAGCAGGTCGTTATCTGTCTGTCAATTTGACAATAATTGTCAGACAGATAGCAGCACAGACCCAAAGAGGGCACTACGATGTGTATCTCACCACTACTAAGGGTCTAGTGTTCTCTCTAGTCTTCTCAAATATGAATATTTATGCCACTAAACTGGAATATGCATTTGCATTTATAATAAAATCGTTAAGAGCCATATTTGCTTAGACCAGAAGTGGTCCCTGGTTCCATGAAATCCTAGAATGGATAAAAAGAAAATAAGCGGTGATAATAAAGCAAAGATTTTTTGTGATAAGGGGTTTCGGTTGGATCCTTCATACAGAACGATCAATTTATTCTTACGGCGAAACTTTAAGCAGGACTCGCGTTATAGCCTGGGTTAGGGTGTCATTCGTCAAGACTAACGCCCAGATTACATCTGAGGTCTGTTTCTCGGTCCCCTACGTTAGATAAGATCCACCAGTTACTTCACGTTTGCTCACTCCCTGCGTATACAGCTCATTTTTATCGCCTTTCAGATTTGACGTACAACGGAGACTTCCTTTAATTAAATGATCAATAAGGATTAACGTGTTTGACATCATTAAAGTACTGAATGTACGTAATTCCTTGATGTAGCAAAACTTTTACCGCCATCTTAGTTTGATATGCAAAAGTGAAAATTGGAAACTATCGTGATATTCCCATGTTCTTCAGTCTTCTGTGTTCTCTAATCTAAAGTCTTTTATATGCGATTTACAGCAATTTCTTACGGTCAATTATGTAACTTATCAGAATTTAGATCAGTGGAAGGTAATAATTATTCACTTATGTAAAATTATTGTATAATTAATAATTAATAATACTCATGTACTTTAAATTTATGTCTACAAAATCTGTCTGCAAGATTTGTCTGTATTGTAGGTATGTGCATTTTTCAGAACTTATGACTATTACCTACAACATTATATAAACACTAATATCAATATATGACAGAAAAATTAACACAACTGCTTTACCAAACCAAAATACCGTTGGTAAATTAATAAACCAACGAAAAATAACTAAATTTAAATTATTTCTGTCTCATAAAAAGGTACTGAAGTTGCAATTAATATTTATTTGCATCGTATCTAGGCCAGCAGAATTTAGTTCATTTGGGTAATACGCTACACGTTGTACTGCAATTTCACGTCAACGAATTCAGCAGCAGAGAATTTACAATTACACTTAAAAATAACTTTCAATTTATTTTTAATTTAAATTTGTACAACTGTCCGTTAATGTGCTTTAGATTAATTTTACATGCAATCTCGTAATCGCTTTTAGATTTCATTTTATTTTTACGTACTTTGGAGTTTAGTGGAGAACTTTTTACATTTTAATATTATTACTGTCGGATAAAGTTTGTGAACTTAAAATGGATCTAAAAACTGATCACCTTGATTATAGATTGATGCCATGTTTATAACATCAACTCTATAAACAAAAACAAGTAACAAATTTCTTGATTGTATACTATGGAATTCGATACTGAAGAGTTATGTGCAGATAAATGAGAAAAAACTAGGTACAATACAATTCGGAACTAAAACATTGAGGGTGTATTTTTTATCGAAACATCACATTCAAAATCTAAATATCCCGGCCAATAGAGCTGCAGCTGCAGAGCCAATCTGCTCTGCAAGTAAGATTGCAAAAAAATAAAAACGAATTACCAAAACTTAGGTTATTTTCAAAACCTAATCAAGTTAGTCTTGATTTCTTTCAGGCACTATATTGGTCTACTGATTACGCAACTCCCCCATTTAAGCATTTTGGCATCTCTCTTACAGTTTTCGAGATCCCAATGGTGAGAAGCGAATTTGTAACAGCGTGTCGTATGTAGCTGCATCGTTGATGTTTGTTTTGGAGATTTCCAATGTTTATTTTCCCACTTATAGCACCTCCTATTTAATTACCTCACGCTCCATTAACACCTCCAATAGTAATATAAACCAAACGATATAAAGAACTGTCAGTAAACTGCCGCCACTACTACAATAATTATTAAATGCCTAAATTGAGCCTGCAGCAGTATACCTATCTATAGTAAATGTTGCATGCATGTGTATCTGATTAGATTACTATATATGTCCTGTTATGACAGCAACTAACGTTTCTGCAGGCCTGATCTCTGTTAATCAACTGAATTGATGTTTATATGAAATTCAATGTGTTGTTCCCGATATGCATCAAATTTGCAGTAAAATTATTTATCGTGTAAATAGTTTTGCATTGACAACAGTATGATGTTTAAGTTAGTATCTAACACGACAATGTTGTTACATTATTACTTTGTTTGTACTAATAAGCAAGTTATCTACATTATCTATTAATACGTTTAAATTATTATATGTACAGGGTCATTGGTTATATTTTAGCCACCCACCTAGAGGTTCTCCCTTTAATCTGAGGAAAAGAAGTTAAATACAAAAGTTGTAGGAAATCAAATGTAGTTTATTCCAGAATGTAAAATCTTTATATAGAGTGTTTCAAAAACGCGTGACATGCCAAACTTGCATTTTTTTCAATGGAATACCCTGTATATTATTAAGTTTTCCGATTCCACGCAAAATTCTACGACTTTTTCATATACTATACCCTATGTCTAAATTTAACCGTTGTCTAATAAATGATGGTTAGAGATATAAAATATAGGTACCTAAAGATAAACGAAATGATAATAAAATAATTCGGAATTGGAAAACCAAAATGTTTGACAATGCATATGATAGATATCGGTTTTTTGTTTTCATGGCTAACTAGGAATAGTAAGCACGCGTCCCTCAGATCAATTAAATTATTACAAAATTATGGTAGGTATATCTTTAACCATTATTTATGAAAAAACGGTTAACTTTAGATATAGGGTATGGTATATGAAAAAGTCGTAAAATTTTGCGTGGAATCGAGAAACTTAATAGGGTATTCCATTTAAAAAAATGCAAGTTTGGCATGTCACGCGTATTTGAAACACCCTATATAAAAAATTTACATTCTGGAATAAACTACACTTGATTTCCTACAACTTTTGTATTTAACTTTTTTTCCTCAGATTAAAGGGAGAACCTCTAGGTGGGTGGATAAAATATAACCAATGACCCTGTATATTAATTAAAGTAGGTACACATATTTTTTAATAAACGTACATGCAACTCAGAAGGGCCATCGCCTTATTATTTGGAAATTATATACCGATATACTGATCAGATGGATATTTTTCACTCCATGGATTTTCATGCCCTGAATACAAATTATCAAATCATTAACAGCTAAACCTCTTAAATCTTTTACATAAAAATTGTACCTATGAATATTTATGTTCCATCGTAATTATTATCCTCCCTACGCAGTCATAAATATATGAATCTTAAAATTGAATATACTTTTAAATTTAAAAATGAAAATTAATCACAGAAAAATATACTTACCTAATATACTGTGACTATATATATATTGTGACAATTTAGTAATTTTTGGTTGGCAATACCTACACAGTGACTTAAATAATTAAAAGGTCTTAGTAGATATGCTATGGGCGAACGGCGCCAAAAACTTCATGTAAAAGTCCATAAGAACAAAATCTGGTCAAAATTTGTTCTCTCGCGCATGCGCAGACGCTCCATCCAAGTTTTCTGTTCCATATCTGTTTGCAAATACTTGTTTTTTGTTTTCATACCTGTTTTCTGTTCCATACCTGTTTGCAAATATCTGTTTTCTGTTTTCATAGCTATTTGCAAATACATGTTTTCTGTTTTCATACCTGTTCTGTTCCATATCTGTTTGCAAATACCTGTTTTCGAGGGAACAAATTTTTACCACGTCTTTCCTCTTATGAGTTTTTACATGGAGTTTGTGGCGCCGTTCGGCCATAGCATATCTACTGGTCTTTATTTTTATTAACTATTATACTTTCTGACTACTTTAACATGTTTTTGTAACCCTCTGTACGTACAGTGTGCGAGGTTATTACACCTATTGCAGTATATGAACTTACCTGTTTGCAAGAAGATAAATGTTACAAAGGCAGCAAGGAGAGTATAAATGCTGAAAAAACGTTGAGGCACCGGCGATCCTGTGGTGTTGGTCAGCGGACGAGACTTGCCCCGTGGGTCTGTGCGCATGCCCATTCCGGCGGTCCCATACTCCCAGCTAACGCACCCTCATTGCCGGTTCTTCTGCAAATAAAATTATACAGTTACATTTAGACATTCCTAACACGTACCAGCTGTTATTAAGTGATTACATAATAAGTCTTCCGTGAGTCTGATGAGTATCTATTATCTCGAAACATCCCTCATTACATTTTGCAGTGCGGCAGTTTTTTTCACTCGTATTTATTGTACGAGAATCATTAATAGTTTATAAGAGCAATAAGGCATTTTAAAATGACGGGGTCTCAAATGACAAAAATATTTGTAAGATGATTTTGTTAGAAACTTATTTAGATATATCTGATGTATACATATATTATTAAGCAACTGTTTACATGTAAAAAAACAGCATTACTAGACGAGAATTGCTTACGAGATTTACAACATTTTCAACAAATTTAATTTGAAGCAGTGATTTTATTCTATATGCATAAGTACTTATAGGCACAGGTGTCACTAATCTTAACCGGCGTGAAGATAGCAGCCAGAGTTAGCAGCTAAAATCTCCGAATTTGGCCGAACACAGTTAAAGATGTAAGAATATCAGAGAGTGACAACATTTTTTTTCTAATTTCTTTCAATTCCCATACGTCGCTGATAATATTTAAGGGAACTCATAATACTAACATTTTCTATTAGGGTAGTAACTACAAACCCTTTTAATAAAATTTTAAATATATCTCGACTCGCCGATATACGATCTTCATGAAATTATGTAGATATATTTCTATTCAATATTAAAACAGAATTCAATTTATGCCGTTTAGTCATATATTTTTTTTAGGGTAGTTACTACATGCCCTCTAAATAGTATCAAAAATATCTCGACGCGCACACACATACGATCTTCATGAAATTTCGTAAATATATTCCTATTCGATATTAAAATAGAATTGTATATATGCGGTCCATTCACAATTTTTTTTAGGGTAGTAAATACAAACCCTCCTAATAAAATCAATAATATCTCGGCTCACAGACATACGATTTTCATGAAATTTCGCAGATATATTCTTATGTGATATTCAAACAAAATTCTGTATATGCGGTTCACTCACAATTTTTTTTTGGGGTAGTAAATACAAACCCTCTTAATAAAATCAATAATATCTCGGCTCACAGACATACGATTTTCATGAAATTTCGTAGATATATTACTATTCGATATTCAAACAGAATTCTGTATATGCCGTTCACTCACAATTTTTTTTTTGTGGGTAGTAAATACAAACCCTCTTAATAAAATCAGTAATATCTCGGCTCACAGACATACGATTTTCATGAAATTTCGCAGATATATTGCTAATCGATATCCAAATAGAATTATCTATGTGCGGTTCACTCACAATTTTTTTTTAGGGTAGTAAATACAAACCCTTCTAATAAAATCAATAATATCTCGGCTCACAGACATACGATTTTCATGAAATTTCGCAGATATATTGCTATTCGATAATCAAACAGAATTCTGTATATGCGGTACACTCACAATTTTTTTTTAGGGTAGTAAATACAAAATCTCTTAATAAAATCAATAATATCTCGGTTCACAGACATACGATTTTCATGAAATTTCGCAGATATATTGCTATTCGATATCCAAGTAGAATTCTCTATATGCGGTTCACTCACAATTTTTTTTTAGGGTAGTAAATACAAACCCTTCTAATAAAATCAATAATATCTCGGCTCACAGACATACGATTTTCATGAAATTTCGCAGATATATTGCTATTCGATAATCAAACAGAATTCTGTATATGCGGTACACTCACAATTTTTTTTTAGGGTAGTAAATACAAACCCTCTTAATAAAATCAATAATATCTCGGTTCACAGACATACGATTTTCATGAAATTTCGCAGATATATTGCTATTCGATATCCAAATAGAATTCTCTATATGCGGTTCACTCACAATTTTTTTTTAGGGTAGTAAATACAAACCCTCCTAATAAAATCAATAATATCTCGGCTCACAGACATACGATTTTCATGAAATTTCGCAGATAAATTCTTATGCGATATTCAAACAAAATTGTGTATATGCGGTTCACTCACAATTTTTTTTTGGGGTAGTAAATACAAACCCTTTTAATAAAATCAATAATATCTCATATAATCAATATCTCGGCTCACAGACATACGATTTTCATGAAATTTCGCAGATATATTGCTATTCAATATTCAAACAGAATTCTCTATATGCGGTTCACTCACAATTTTTTTTTGGGGTAGTAAATGCAAACCCTCTTAATAAAATCAATAATATCTCGGCTCACAGACATACGATTTTCATGAAATTTCGCAGATATATTGCTATTCGATATTCAAACAGAATTCTCTATATGCGGTTCACTCACAATTTTTTTTAGGGTAGTAAATACAAACCCTCCTAATAAAATCAATAATATCTCGGCTCACAGACATACGAAATTCATGAAATTTCGCAGATATATTGCTATTCGGTATCCAAATAGAACTGTTTATATGCGGTTCACTCACAATTTTTTTTTAGGGTAGTAAATACAAACCCTCCTAATAAAATCAATAATATCTCGGCTCACGGACATACGATTTTCATGAAATTTCGCAGATATATTGCTATTCGATATTCAAACAGAATTCTGTATATGCGGTTCACTCACAATTTTTTTTTGGGATAGTAAATGCAAACCCTCTTAATAATATCAATAATATCTCGGCTCACAGACATACGATTTTCATGAAATTTCGCAGATATATTGCTATTCGATATTCAAACGGAATTCTGTATATGCGGTTCACTCACAATTTTTTTTTGGGGTAGTAAATGCAAACCCTCTTAATAAAATCAATAATATCTCGGCTCACAGACATACGATTTTCATGAAATTTCGCAGATATATTGCTATTCGATATTCAAACAGAATTCTCTATATGCGGTTCACTCACAATTTTTTTTTGGGGTAGTAAATGCAAACCCTCTTAATAAAATCAATAATATCTCGGCTCACAGACATACGATTTTCATGAAATTTCGCAGATATATTGCTATTCGATATTCAAATAGAATTCTCTATATGCGGTTCACTCACAATTTTTTTTTTGGGTAGTAAATACAAACCCTCCTAATAAAATCAATAATATCTCGGCTCACAGACATACGATTTTCATGAAATTTTGCAGATAAATTCTTATGCGATATTCAAACAAAATTGTGTATATGCGGTTCACTCACAATTTTTTTTTTGGGGTAGTAAATACAAACCCTTTTAATAAAATCAATAATATCTCGGCTCACAGACATACGATTTTCATGAAATTTCGCAGATATATTGCTATTCAATATTCAAACAGAATTCTCTATATGCGGTTCACTCACAATTTTTTTTTGGGGTAGTAAATGCAAACCCTCTTAATAAAATCAATAATATCTCGGCTCACAGACATACGATTTTCATGAAATTTTGCAGATATATTGCTATTCGATATTCAAACAGAATTCTGTATATGCGGTTCACTCACAATTTTTTTTTTGGGGTAGTAAATACAAACCCTTTTAATAAAATCAATAATATCTCGGCTCACAGACATACGATTTTCATGAAATTTCGCAGATATATTGCTATTCAATATTCAAACAGAATTCTCTATATGCGGTTCACTCACAATTTTTTTTTAGGGTAGTAAATACAAACCCTCCTAATAAAATCAATAATATCTCGGCTCACAGACATACGATTTTCATGAAATTTCGCAGATATATTCTTATGCGATATTCAAACAAAATTCTGTACATGCGGTTCACTCACAATTTTTTTTTGGGGTAGTAAATACAAACCCTTTTAATAAAATCAATAATATCTCGGCTCACAGACATACGATTTTCATGAAATTTCGCAGATATATTCTTATGCGATATTCAAACAAAATAAAAAAAGTGTCGGGAACAAAAAAGTATTGTCAACAGTATGATATTTGAAATTATCTTATTTACTTATCCAAATTTAGAAAGTCAAGATACAAATAAAAATACAATTTTTCAAGGCAAATTAATTACCCTGGTGTATAAAAATATTAAACAGCCGTTATAAAAATTATTCCATAATATTTATTTCTCTTTACAACAGTAAAACAGTTAAACACATTTCTGTTGAGTAATTTATTAACAATTGATGAACAATTGGGAATGGTGGAAAGGCTGTCATTATTTGATTCTGAAATGTCAACAGTTTGGCTCTGTAGTCTGTAGTCACAACCCATCCTCAAATGGCTGCCTGTGGGTAGGTTGGTTTATTATTGTTTATTTTTTATATCTCGCCCTTACCCTATTTATTTTATTATTGTTTAAATAAAGCTGTTGCTATGTTTTCAGTCATATTAGCAGTCAAGCGAATTTCTCAGTTTGATAATTTCTAATCACATTCGTGCCATACCGTAGCACCTTCAAAAAACAGTATTTCGATTTGAATCTTGAGTCATTAAATTTTGATAAATAAATAAAATAACTCTAAATCTCATATTACTGACAATATCAAAATTTCAAAAGGCAAATTTGGCGAATCAGGGCGGGCGAATCAATCATCATATCATCTCCAACATTTAAATCTCTGAAGGAACACGAGATACAGATATGCGAATAAATTACAAAATGAAAACTCGAAACATATATTTTTCCAAAATAATACAAAGACTACGTAATTTGGTACTAAAACTTTATCAAAATTAAACAAAATCAGTAATCTTACCGTTTTGCAAACCCGTTTTGTGAGGATCGAATTTGACACACCATATAAAAATATCGGGGCCCTACACCACCTACTTCTGAATTGTATTTATTCATTTACAAATACACAATATTTACTAATAAAAATTTAGTATAATTATTCGGAACTCAACTACGACTAAATTAGATTATTAGCAGATGCAAGAGTAGATTTTTTATTTTATTAAGAGGGTTTGAATTTACTGCCATAAAAAAATTCTTGAGTGAACCGCATTTAGAGAATTCTGTTTCAATATCGAATAGGAATCTATGAAATTTCATGAAGATCGTATGCCCGTGAGCCGAAATATTATTAATTTTATCAAGAGGGTTTGTATTTACTACCCCAAAAAAAATTGTGACTGAGCCGCATATACAGAATTTTGTTTGAATATCGCATAAGAATATATCTGCGAAATTTCATGAAAATCGTATGTCTGTGAGCCGAGATATTATTGATTTTATTAAAAGGATTTGTATTTACTACCCCAAAAAAAAATTGTGAGTGAACCGCATGTACAGAATTTTGTTTGAATATCGCATAAGAATATATCTGCGAAATTTCATGAAAATCGTATGTCTGTGAGCCGAGATATTATTGATTTTATTAGGAGGGTTTTTATTTACTACCCTAAAAAAAAATTGTGAGTGAACCGCATATAGAGAATTCTGTTTGAATATCGAATAGCAATATATCTGCGAAATTTCATGAAAATCGTATGTCTGTGAGCCGAGATATTATTGATTTTATTAAGAGGGTTTGTATTTACTACCCTAAAAAAAAATTGTGAGTGAACCGCATATAGAAAATTCTATTTGGATATCGAATAGCAATACATCTGCGAAATTTCATGAAAATCGTATGTCTGTGAGCCGAGATATTATTGATTTTATTAAGAGGGTTTGCATTTACTACCCCAAAAAAAAATTGTGAGTGAACCGCATATAGAGAATTCTATTTGGATATCGAATAGCAATATATCTGCAAAATTTCATGAAAATCGTATGTCTGTGAGCCGAGATATTATTGATTTTATTAAGAGGGTTTGTATTTACTACCCTAAAAAAAAATTGTGAGTGAACCGCATATAGAGAATTCTATTTGGATATCGAATAGCAATATATCTGCAAAATTTCATGAAAATCGTATGTCTGTGAGCCGAGATATTATTGATTTTATTAGGAGGGTTTGTATTTACTACCCAAAAAAAAAATTGTGAGTGAACCGCATATAGAGAATTCTATTTGGATATCGAATAGCAATATATCTGCAAAATTTCATGAAAATCGTATGTCTGTGAGCCGAGATATTATTGATTTTATTAAGAGGGTTTGCATTTACTACCCCAAAAAAAAATTGTGAGTGAACCGCATATAGAGAATTCTACTTGGATATCGAATAGCAATATATCTGCAAAATTTCATGAAAATCGTATGTCTGTGAGCCGAGATATTATTGATTTTATTAAGAGGGTTTGCATTTACTATCCCAAAAAAAAATTGTGAGTGAACCGCATATACAGAATTCTGTTTGAATATCGAATAGCAATATATCTGCGAAATTTCATGAAAATCGTATGTCCGTGAGCCGAGATATTATTGATTTTATTAGGAGGGTTTGTATTTACTACCCTAAAAAAAAATTGGAGTGAACCGCATATAGAGAATTCTATTTGGATATCGAATAGCAATATATTTGCAAAATTTCATGAAAATCGTATGTCTGTGAGCCGAGATATTATTGATTTTATTAAGAGGGTTTGTATTTACTACCCTAAAAAAAAATTGTGAGTGAACCGCATATAGAGAATTCTATTTGGATATCGAATAGCAATATATCTGCAAAATTTCATGAAAATCGTAAGTCTGTGAGCCGAGATATTATTGATTTTATTAGGAGGGTTTGTATTTACTACCCAAAAAAAAAATTGTGAGTGAACCGCATATAGAGAATTCTATTTGAATATCGAATAGCAATATATCTGCCAAATTTCATGAAAATCGTATGTCTGTGAGCCGAGATATTATTGATTTTATTAAGAGGGTTTGTATTTACTACCCCAAAAAAAAATTGTGAGTGAACCGCATGTACAGAATTTGGTTTGAATATCGCATAAGAATATATCTGCGAAATTTCATGAAAATCGTATGTCTGTGAGCCGAGATATTATTGATTTTATTAGGAGGGTTTGTATTTACTACCCTAAAAAAAATTGTGAATGGACCGCATATATACAATTCTATTTTAATATCGAATAGGAATATATTTACGAAATTTCATGAAGATCGTATGTGTGTGCGCGTCGAGATATTTTTGATACTATTTAGAGGGCATGTAGTAACTACCCTAAAAAAAATATATGACTAAACGGCATAAATTGAATTCTGTTTTAATATTGAATAGAAATATATCTACATAATTTCATGAAGATCGTATATCGGCGAGTCGAGATATATTTAAAATTTTATTAAAAGGGTTTGTAGTTACTACCCTAATAGAAAATGTTAGTATTATGAGTTCCCTTAAATATTATCAGCGACGTATGGGAATTGAAAGAAATTAGAAAAAAAATGTTGTCACTCTCTGATATTCTTACTTCTTTAACTGTGTTCGGCCAAATTCGGAGATTTTAGCTGCTAACTCTGGCTGCTATCTTCACGCCGGTCTAATCTTACACGTTATATCGTGGAATTATAAAAACAAATGGTGAACCACGTGATCAACAGCATATCCACCTAGAATTAAAATGAATGAAGTTATCAAAGGAAAGAACCACGAACAGCTTGTATATTCAGGTTTTAGACCGCAGTAAGTCCACAGTAAATTCCAATTAGAAGATGGAGGTCATGTTTATATCAGCGGCATGCAAAAAACATGCCTTTTAGTGAAACGGAAGTAAATCATGTTCCTAGACGGATATTTTGTGTAACTGTGATATTTTGTGTAACTGTGGTTAACGCTTTGTCAATTTGCTGGTGCTTAAATTAGACTTTCCTCAGTTTAAATTTAAAATGCGGCATGTCTTTACGAAAGTAAACTTATAAAGACCCCCGTTTTAATTTCCCACAAACATTGAAGGGGAAATGGAAAATTTAAATATATCCGTTTGAAATGAAAAGAGTTAATAAAACAGTTATCTATGTTTTATAGTTTATACACTTTATAGAACAATATCTTTTTTATAAACATGACTAAAGAGAAGTTATAATAAATGTTTTGTCCAAACTGTTAATAGTATCGTTATATTTATCGTTGTCTGTACTGAACTTGAACTCTAAGGAAAACATTTGGGGAACGCTTTATGTATTATGATAATCTAGCACCATCTGGTAGATAAATTCCAAACTAAACAATGACATAGAAAAGTCATTGTGTGTGCTTAATTTACTCACATACTACTCATTAAATGAACGCATTAAATCAACAAGCCGGGTTTGTTATTATATAAGGAATTGCAAAATGTCCTGATATCTACATTTTATTGGTCTTCTTGATCTATCTGGAGTCTACTACAATTACTTGAACGTAATGATTTGCTTTCATTCTTTAATGTTACAAGGCTTATTGTCACACACATGACTTTTAGGACTCCCCATAAACTCCTCCACATTGGCGTGGAGGGAGGGCGTAATGAATTATTTCTATTCATTTTCTATTGTAAAAACGTTGGTTTATTTTGTAATCCCTGTAATACCTCAACAAACATCAAAATAATTTGAACATTTAGTTCAATTCATATATAAATCAATAGTCAATAAGAAATTAGAAATAGATTTTAAAACTTGTTCTCAATCATTGACATATTTAGTATTTTTTAAATATTTAATTGAAAAATTATTGCGTGTGGCCCTAAAGCTTAAATATACTTATTTGCTTTTTGTAATTGTTAGGCTTTCTATATATAAATAATGTATAACCATTAAATTAAAAAATAAAAAGTAAGACGAATACAAATTTTTGTTAAATATGGCGAATGCGCCAGTAATATTGACTATACGAGCCAAATCTTTTGGCAAAATAGCGGGGATGCCTAGCACCCAATTAAAATGATTATTTTAAACTAAAATTGAACATAAATTACTCAGCCAGTCTCAAATGTTCAAATTAACAATTATTCTTCACCAATAGAAAGAATTGGTGCCAATTATTCCCTAAGAGTAACAAAGACCGATTACAGATATCAATGTTTCTGAGTTTTCGCCCTTTTTTAGCATAGTTAATGGGAAGAATCTAAGATGCTACTCTAGGATATAGATGAGGAACAAAGAAGTACTCCATCGAGAGGAGGACTAGAAATTCCGTATAATCGATGTTTGTAGCTCTCGCAATATTAAATATAATAAAATTTACAAATGTTGTTTGCAAACCCATAACATACAGCTTTATAGTAATTGAGTAGGAAGTTCTATCATGTATATATATAACTATATAGGGTCGATGAGTCTTGATCTTCTCTTTGATAGTTATCTTTGATAATTAATAAGGAAGATGTAATGATGTAATTACCTACTTAAATATACCATATAATGCGTCAGGTATAATTTATAGCGTATAGCAAGAAAATAACAATTTCTCAACCTATTATACTCTTACTAGTAAAATGAAATATATTTTGTGTATATATTGTAAACATTGGAATGTTTTGTTTGACATAACAGTTTCTAATAAAAATATTTATTAAATGATATAAGGTAGATGACCCAAATTCAGACAGTGTTCTAAATTCAGACATATTTCTGGTTATTCAGTTAAAATAAGAAATTTACAATATTCAGATATATGTTAAGACATCTGTTGGTACAATTTAACATTGATTCTTTCAGTCAAAATTCGTTTCCTGTTTTATCGACACTCTAGTACTCAGTGCATAACCTAATAGTTGGGTGTTCGTTGAAAGTTGCGTGTTGTGTTCATCTACACAGAATTTCTAATAAGGTAAGCAGATTCTGACTATTATGTTCTGTACCATAAGACACCACTAATTGAGAAAATGAGAATAAACTTTGTTGTAGTTGAATATAAAGGCTTTAATTTTTCATTTTAACAGGGTTTTCTGTCAGTGTAATTACAGAAGTAAAAAATTTTAATGGTGTCGGAATTAGGTACAAGCAAACTCGTGTGTTACGTAAATCAGACACTGGGTGTCGGAATTGTGTACATGAGATATGTAGTGGATATGGTTCTATTTCTTTCTTTTTGCTTAGATTAACATAAGTCTATACCGTTTTAAATAGCATAGTTCTTTTTAGAACTTGTATCCAAATTCCGACACAGGTGTCGGAGTTAGGGACCTCAATTGTCTGAATTATGTTCAATTGATGTAGATGGGTATCTCTGTTATTTTTACATTTAGATATCAGTACCATTAATAATTATTATTTATCATTGCAATCTTTGCTTTACTTACAGAATGTCGACGAAAAAAAATTGCAAATATAGCAAGGATGATGTAAGACGTGCTTTGGATGCCATAAAAAATGGCACACCTTGTTTAGCTGCGGCGAAACAATATAACATTCCTAGAACTACCCTTATTGGGAAGATTCAGGGCATTTACCCAGAAGAATGTCGTAGCGGAGCACCTTCAGTGCTAACTGTAAATGAAGAAAACCTATTAGTTCAGTGGATCATTAATATGGGGCGCATGGGGTTTCCTGTAACCAAAGATCAATTGCTCGACAGTGTCTGTCTTCTGTTAAAAAATTTAAAGCGTTCTAACAATTTTACAAATGGGAGGCCAGGTCGTCATTGGTATAAATTATTTACTAAAAGGCACCCCGAAATTAGTGAACGAATAACACAAAACTTATGCACATCTCGATCAGCCATAACTGAAATCAAAATCAGAAACTGGCATAAGGAAATTGAAGAATACTTTACTTCATCGAACATTAATATTACTGATCCAAAAAGAATATTCAACACGGATGAATCTGCTTTTTTTCTATCGCCAAAAGGCCGTAAGATACTTGCTAAGAAAGGAAGTAAGTCACTTCATGATAGATCCGGTGATGACAAAGAATGCCTGACTGTTCTTGTTACTGGTAATGCTGCTGGTCAACTAGCTCCACCCATGGTGATGTATGCATATGAAAGAATACCAAAGCATATAGTTTCACAGGTGCCTAAAGGTTGGGGGGTTGGCAAGTCAACCAGCGGATGGATGACTTCCGAATCTTTCTTCGAATTTATAACAAACATTTTTTACCCATGGCTTGTATCTGAAAAGATTCAGTTTCCAGTAATATTATACTTGGACGGGCATAAATCACATGTAACTTTACCTCTGACAGAATTTTGCAGAGAAAAACAAATAATCGTTATAAGCTTGTTACCAAATTCCACACATATTGTACAACCTCTGGATGTAGGGTTGTTCAAATCTTTAAAAATGAAATGGAAAAATGAAGTACAAAATTTTAAAACCCAAAACAATTATAAACATTTAGGCAAAGAGACCTTTGCCCCTGTTCTTCAAAATACTCTAAAATCAGTATCAAATTTGGAAAATATTTTCAAACATTCTTTTAAAGTATGTGGTCTTTTTCCTTTTAATGCTGATAATATTGACTATCACAAACTTCTTACTGAAGATAACAATGAGTTAAACAAAACTAAAGAAGCAGTAGATCCTGAAGTAGTAGGTCATTTGCGATATCTTGAATCTTATGTTCAACCAAATTTTTTGAGTAAATGTTATGAACTAATGGGTGCAGACTGGACAGGTGAAATTAAAGATAAGAGTTTGTATGGCATTTGGTACAAAATGTACCAGAAATCTGGATTATCTCAGGATAAAGAAAGAACCCCAAAAATTATAATAGATATAGAAGAAGGCCTAATTCTAGAAGATGGATGGGAAAATTCAATTGTATTTGAATCTAATGATACATTACCTGAAGATATTTTTGAAATAGAACCCACAATTGAAAATACTGACACCGAAGTAGAACTCGTTGGTCTCAAGGAAAATGCTGATAAAGAAAATGTAATAGAAAAACATAAAAGCATGGACGAAACAATTAATAAAGAAACTGACGAAACAATAAAAACTAATGTGGTAGAAAAGAATATAGTAAAAATATTAGAAAACATTCAATTGACCCCAGCAAAACCAATTGATGTCATTGAAGACGACCAATTAAGAGAGAAATCTGTCAATAAAGTAGAAAAGAATATAAAAGAAATATTAAAAAACATTCAATTGACCCCAGAAAAACCAACTGATGCCATTGAAGACGACCAATTAAGAGATAAATCTGTCAATAAAATAGAAAATAATATAGAAGAAATATTAAAAAACAATCAATTGACCCCAGAAAAACAAACTGATGTCATTGAAGACGAGCAACTAAGAGAGGAATCGGTCAATAAAGAAAATGTTGATACTTGCAGTAATACTAAACATTCTCGGGTTCTGCCAGGTGTGCTTATACCATCTCCGTTTAAAAAATCTTTATTCTGGCCTGAACCAATCAAAAAAGTAACTTCAAGGAAGAGTCGAGTTAAAGTTCCTTCTGTAGGCACTTCCGATGCTTGGAGAGAATATTTTCTGAAAAAAGAGGAAGAACAGAAAAAAGCAATTCAAGAAAAAGAGGATAGAAAGAGAAAAAGGGAAGAAAACAAGAAATTACGCCAAGAAAATGTAAAAAAACCTAGAAAGAAGATTAATCGGCAAAATAAACAAAGAAACACAGAGGAAGAACATGGCTCGGACAGTGAAGAAGTCTCAATTCAGGATAGTGATGAAACAGAAAATGCTCAAATTGAAAATGAAGGTAAGAAACAATTTTAATTAAGTAAGGTATTTAGCTTAATTTTACTATACAACAACTATTTAGCAGGTAATGGAGAAGTGGAACGGGAAGAAAACAAATTGCGCCAAGAAAAAGTAAAAAAACCTAGAAAAAAAATTATTCGGCAAAATAAACAAAAGATCACAGAGGGAGAAGATGGGTCAGAAAGTGAAGAAGTCTCAATTCAGGATAATGATGAAACAGAAAGTGATCAAACTCAAAATGAGAGTGAGAAACAATTTTACTTACTAAGTAGTTATCTTAATTTTAATATACAATTATTTAACAGGTATTGGAGAAATAAAACCCACATTTGTTGACGAAATAAGAATTGGTGATTTTGTAATTGTCAGCTATTTTGGAGAGTATTATCCAGCACAAGTTACAAATAAAAACACTAAAAAGGTTTTAGCTAATGCAATGGCTAAGGCTGGTGGATGGTGGAAATGGCCAAATATTAAGGATGAAATTTGGTATGATAATCATGAAGTCGTCAGGAAGATCACCCCTCCTATGGAAATAAATAAAAGAGGATTTTTTGCTGTTAAAGAGTTAGAAAACCATATCTAATGTTGAATTCATTTATGCTATTTTTGTACTAACCTTTTAATGATTTGAATAAATGATTTTATTTTTTGTCGGAATAATGTTCCTCTATTGTCTGATTTAGGGTCACTGTCAGAATTAGGTTCACTGACATGTCTGATTTTGGAACAAACTGCACTTTTAGTGTCGGATTTAGGTGATTTTGGGATGGTTATAATAAATATATAAATAAAATTAGTTTATCAAAGTTTTACTGTAAATAACTGGTCAGATCTCCTTAGAAATAATTATTAATTCAAGAAAATCAAAACTGATCAACGTTACTGAATCATTATTAATTACACTGAATAAACTGTAACGTGTAGTCCTAAAAGTGTCTGAATTTGGGCCACTTACCTTAAGGAGTATATTTTATCACTGCACAACAAGTATAAAACATTATAGAACGATATTAAAAATCGTTTAGCATATTCTAAAGTTATGCAAATTCCAGGAAATATTACTATTTCAGTGTAGGTACAAGTAGTTGAGTGTTTAATACATAGTTATATTTGCGTTGAACTTTACACCTCTTTAAACGCTTTTATATTATCCTTTGCTTTAAATAAAGTATGTTAACTTGTTGCCGTTTTATTTACTCTCTGTATCCCAGCCTTCGACAGCGGTTTTCAATTTTCGGCGTCCTCGCACGCACTCATTTCGAAAGCCGGATGATATCGATTGCCAGGGTGGTCTTTGAATAATTTATATGTGTACCGAAATCATTCAAAGCAAACAGATGAAGGAAAGGTACTTACCGGAAACATCGGGTGCCAGAATGTTGAAGATAGGATGATAAAATAAAATAATGAAAAGCGCAATACGCAGCTATCTTTTCATGGCCAAATAATTAAAGTCAATAAAAGAATTAAAGAAGGTTTATTGCAACTTTTGGATACTTTTTAATAATGATGTTTAATACCAGTGGCGGCTCGCCAGGTGACGCAAGTGACGCGCCGCTTCACCTAAAATTTCCGCGTTTGGTTGTATCATTTAAAATTATTTTTAATTTCATATACATTTTGTAATTTAGATATATTTACATTTCTATAGTTAATAAACAGTTAATAAACCCCGTACCGTTCCCTTCCTATAATAAGCAAGTGACGCAGATCGCTATCAGGTGGTATTTCTGCGACAGTCGGAACGGCGGTTGCCATGGCAACAATGCGGCCGATACGTGACTAAACTGTCCTGTGGGCGAATGAATGCCGCGGATTTCGATAGTGCATCACTTCACTCCTACCATCCTGGCCAGTTTGCCTCTATACGTGTCGCCGCGCCGGTTAAGAAGCAATTCATATAATAATAATAAATAATCATTGTTTTCTATCAATCGTAGAAATGTTTCCTATGTATGATCTAGTTTGTGTTTTATTAGAAACATCATTTTCTAGATGGAAAAATGAGGACAAAAAAGATTTTTTAAATTGCGAGAGACCTGTGCCTTCTCTAGATTTTGAAAAAGGGGTAAAGTCAAAAGACAAAGTGTTCGTTCGGAAGTTTCGGAATGAGTGGTATTCGGAGTATAAGTGGTTGTGTGGAAGTGTTTATTTAAAAAAACTTTTTTGTAAGCCGTCTTTAATTATGGGTGTAAAAAATTAGGCGTGTGGAATAAGGAGGGATTCAACAATTTTGGGAATGTTAGGCGCGGCTATCGTAAGCACGATGCTTCTTTAGAACATATACGGTGTGCATTAATATTCGCAGAATTTAGAAAAAACCTCAATACAATCGAAGACGCGTTGATGGAAAATTCCAGACTATATATTAAACAATTTAACTATGACGTCCTTTTAAATAGACGGTTTATACAATTACCTATTCGCGCAGCTATTTATTGAGGCAGACAAGAGTTGGCATTTCGAGGTCACATTGAATCGAAGTATTCGGACAATCGTGGTAATTTTAAAGAACTTCTGTATGGCGAATTCGCCGCTTAGTATTTGTCTGCTTCAACTATCATACAGTTCACAAGCAACAGGCAACTACAATGACCTTGAATTTGCTTCAAATTTTCACCTGCGGCGCTGTTTTCATTTCCGGACTTGCGGCCTGCACCTCATTCCGCAGTCCGCGTCACCTATTTACTGACCCACGAGCCGCCACTGTTTAATACAATTAAGTGTTTCATATAATATAGAGCTATTTTCAGTTAATAATTTGTGGAAATATCATTGACTACATTATTAATCGGAAAAAATTGCTTATTGCACCAAATTAGTACCTACATACAAAAGGAATGAATGTATGCATTCATAAATGTTTATGAAAAATTATGTGCTTGACCATAGACAGACCAAGATCTAAAAAAATCATGATGACTTGATCATAACAAACTTTTTATCTTGAAGCATACTTGAATGAAATCCATATATAACACGAGATGTCAGATTGTGAACATCGACGACAAAAATAAAAGCAAAAGTAAAGCAGTCCGATGGGCACCAAAGCGGATTCCAATGGCAACATTGATCAGGCGGAAAAGTCCATTTCCATTCCTCTCTAACATGATTGACTTGACATTTGCCGCGTGTTCGAGAGTGGAATGAATCGACTGCCGACAAAATATATCTGGATAGTATGCCGGAAAAACATGTCCGGTTTGTTTGGGTCTCGCGGTTGTTTCGCCACTTCACCGCAAAAGGCTCGAATATGGCAGCGAAAATGCGGCTGTATGGGATTCATATTTGCATGTATTGCAGCATATCGTATTTTGGTAAATACTTTTACAAAAAGCGTAGGCAAATGTTTGACATTTTTCACTTCAAATGAAATTGATGTGTATTTGTATATTTTTTACGTTTCGGTTATTTACATAAATAAATATATTCTTAATACTACTGAGGTATGGCAACAAGTTACTGCCTATACAGGGTGTCCCAGTATGAGCGTACAAAAATTTACCAGTGTGTAGGCCAGACCAAAATAAGAATAAAATTCTTATAAAAAAAATTTCTCTGATGCACGCCTAACGAGTTACAGGGTGTAATTTTGTAACAAAAACAACAATTTTCCGTAGTAACTTAAAAACCGTTTCGTAGATTTAGGTAATTTTTGGGTGACGTGTACATCTATTAAAAGTCATTAAAACTATATGGTATTTGTTTAACTCTGATACCTGTGGTGGCCTAGGTCCACTCTTCCTTATGATTTTGTCTTCATAACTCTTGTATATCCTATTTTTTCGTGAATTAACTAAGTTTTCCTTAATCGGCTATCAATTCTGAACAAAAAAGGTGCTCTTGTTATACAGCTCTAAAATCAACCAGTTTCGAGTAAATTGAGTGTAAAGTACCGACTACATTCCTTTATGCAGAAAAATACATGCAACGATTTTAAAATTTATAATTAAACAAACACCATGTATAGTTTTAACGAACTTTAATATCTAGATGTACACGTTACCCAAAAACTACCTAAATCTACGAAACGAGTTTTTAAGTTATTGCGGAAAATAGTTTTTTTTTACAAAATAACACCCTCTAACTCGTTAGGCGTGCATCGGAGAATTTTTTTTTATAAGAATTTTATTCTTATTTTGGTCTGGCCTACCCACTGGTAAATTTTTGTACGCTCATACTGGGACACCCTGTATCTATATGCAAAGAGATATATAGGGACGACTTGTTAGTAGAGGTAAACTTTAAACTTATTTAAATAGGTTAATTGAAATTATTTTAGTTAAACAATGCAGCCATAACTGTATACGATTGAAGATAATCGTTAAATTTGTTTATTGTAGAATAAAATTCATATATTCAACTTTTTTTTCATTTCATTCCATCAAAATAGTCTAAATATACCGCATGTCAAATCAAATTATTCAATATAAATGGCAGGAATGGTACAAAATATACAATTTAAGTTTTCAGCAATATGGTGCGGTAAGAGGTTTTAGGAAAAAATTAACAAAAGAACTGGAAATCAGACCTCAAAGTGGTAATTGAAGCGTAGCTTTCGATGTTTCGCCTTTGGCCGCTTTATTTATTGAATAATAAATTGGGCGCGGAGCGTTTCTGCAAAATAAAAAATGTAGGTAACACATAATTTGATGTATGTACATTTAAGTATTGAAATGGTTTTTTTATATACAACTTATACTATATATAAACAGTAGGAATAAGTTTTTATTCAATATAACCCTTGTTAAAACATCACTTCAATATTTTTTTTGTTTCTGTTGGCGACTAAAATAAATCGCTGACACCACAAAACAAGCAACCCCTAACCCTCAAATTTTTACCCCGAACACCCACTTTGTCGTGGGATAGGGATCTTTTACTTGCCTACTTATCATCTCATATGGACAAGGGACCTCTGTTTTTACATCCTATGCGGGAGATAATACGTCTTCTACACAAACTTTGTATATCTTCTATGAATTTACCGACCTGGAGGTGACTAGTAGGTAGGCAGGCATCGCCGGCAGTCCCTGCATAGTCTTCCATCCAAATATTAACCCCCAGAATGTTGCTTCCATTTATATCTGTGATATGAACGAAAGAGCGTTTGTGTGGTTATGATTTAAGTTCACTGTACATACAAAATTTGGTGGCAAAGTTTGCATTTTCATCCTTACTGATGTATTTTCGTCCATAAGGTTTAGAATGTGATTATTCAAATAAGGTTTAGTTTCGTCCTTAGATCCGTCCTAAATGTAATTTTTTCATAGACCGAACCTAGTTTTACATTAATTGATTATCAGAATGTAGAGATTTGGAGTAGGATATGTAGTGGAAGTGATATTGAGTGGATACCACAAAATATTTAAATAATAGACACACAGGCATTAATATTAGGGAATTTAACTACATTAAAAGTCTGAAAGTCGTATCTTCTGATTTAAAATTCTTCTAATCCCCACATAAAACAGGTAACAATAAGGAAATGATTATTACGTTCCCCTTAATTCCTATAATATCACTACCCGTGTTAGTAACGAACCTGTGGAGAGCCCAGCGAAGTCTCTGATTGGTTAGATAATCAAGCAGTTAAAGTGGGGCATTAGTCAGAGTTGCCCGGGTACTTCATGCATAATTTGGTACGATTAATTAGGAACAATTCAGGTGGCGCAGATGCGAGATGGAGATTTCGCGCACTGCCTCGGATTGCATACGGTCGAAGCTACTTAAAATTTATGAGTCGCTACGATAAAACGACATTTTGGTGAAATAATACACTGTGCTGGCGTATTGCGAATGGAACAAGCAGATTTTATGTTTAAGAGATTTTGATGTATGAGGCTCCTTTGTAGGTTTTATGTGATGTTTAATATAATTTAAGAAAAACGATTTATAGTTTGATAGAAAAGCTTGTTTGAGCTTGGTTTCCTGTAACTACAATATTAACCTTAAAAATGGGTCTGTTTTATGTCAAAAGTTGTGACGTGCGTTCCTTCCTCAACTAAATGATGTTTAAACAATAAAAAACATAATATATATGTCGAATATAAACTAAATATCAGAAGAAAAGGTAAACCCTTACAGAAAAACAAACACGTAAATATAGGGACTGGCTTCTACCTACTTCTATGACATGTTCTTGGTCTTCATTTGTGAATTCTAAACAAGATGCTGTAATATTCATAAACACGATAAAGAATAAGTATTATATGTACATGAAGATTATAATAGCTTAATTGCTAATATTTGTTCGGCACTAGTTAAAAAAAATTACTTATCCTATTAAAATTAAACATATAACTTTTCTAAGCAGTATTAGAAAAACACAACGTTTAGTTTGTTTGTGATGTCCAAAATTTTATTTCATCCTATCTGCCGCGTCAACTTATAAAATAAAATGTTTTAAAACAGGTTCCATTTAGCTGTATAATCGGTTTAACCTAATCCGCGAACTGTGAAAATATTTATTTAGCAGCCACAGTAAAAGTAGATATATTTTGTTTTTCATGGTGCAAGCTATTAAATGAAGGTACGTACTGACCTGGAAAATAGAGCTCATACCTCCACAAAATTATGTTTTTCCGCGCTACGCCTGTTATTCGTTTTCATGGTTATTGGATTAAAAATAAAACATGAAAAATCGTAGTAACACTAATCTTAAAAATAAATAGTTGCTCCAATAATATGTTTACTTTGTTTTAGTTTAATAGTTGTTAGTTTTTTATAAATAGTACTCGTTTAAATATATTTTCAACATAGTTGACAACTAACACATTGTAATTATTAAGTATATAAACTATCACTTCTTATTTGTTATTGATTTTCCATAAGTATATAAATTTAAATAAATTTATTTTTATAATTTTTTTAAATATGGGTACAGAGGGTTAAGGAGCATTTACAATGCATCGATTGTTCTTTAAACTATATATCTGATTAATTACCTAATGGAGTAGGTATCTATTGTTTCAAAATATCGCTTTTGTTTATAGAACTTTATTAACTTCAATTTTATGTTAGGTATACATTATACCTGCATATGTATTTTGACTATTTTGATTTGGAAATATGCATTTATTATGTCTGTATATGAGTTACCTACTATAAATTTTAGCCACCAAAAAGATTATAAGGGCGATTAAATTTCTCCACGATCAAAATCATCTTCATATAACTCTTGAACCGACATCATCTTAAATGAATGAAACTTTAAAAATTCGATGATCACTTGAACTGGATATGCCAGAAGCTTGAGAAACCGCTTTGATCAACTGATTATTGTCCATCTGTAAATGACCCAAAACTGCCACTTCAACTGCAGCATTTCGAACTGGGCTATTTACTTCGCGTTTCTTGTTTAGAAGCGAACCCGTTGCAAAGAACTTATCCATCAGTTGTTTAACGTACTGATGGCTTACATTTTTTCTGGATGATTAGCATTAAAAATTCGTGCTGTAGCTTCAGCGCAATTGTGATTACTATACCAAATTGCAACAATTTCTACTTTTTCTGCGATAGAATCATCCTAAACTATTTCGAAAACACGTTTACACTTTCAACAACAGACTGAAACTAACGATTTGGTGGTCACAAGCAAAAAACAACAGTGACTTTTTTGTTATTTAAGAAAAGATATTGTATGAATTTGTCTAAAAAATGGATGTATGCCCGGAAAATAGCATACGTAGGACAATATCCTTGAGAACACGCATCAAAAAAGGTAATGTGGTTGTGTAGTAGATAAAAAGCTTTGGTGGGCAAAAGCTGTAGAAATTAGTACGAAAATGCCGGTTTGTCAACTTTTTGTTTTTAGCCAATAACTCTGTCAAATCTCAACCGATTCCAAAAAACGATACACCAGTGTATTCGCAATGGAAAGGGCTTTAAAATGATAAAGATGATAAAGGTGTTAGAAGTAGGGTAGTTCCATTTGAAATTTTAAAGTTTGGGTTACTATGGGTTTAGGGGGATGAACATATCAAGTTGGCTTGACGGTAAAAAATGCCCCCCCCTCCAAGAACAAAAATCGACGGGTCACGGAGAATTCAAATTTTATGTTAGTTTTATGATTATAGGGGGAGTTAAGTATATTCGTTGAAAGGCCCTGTATAATTTCTGTACCAAATTATCCCTTTCACTCGACATAATACGTATGTACGAATCGTCAGTGCGTCAATAATTATCACCCGGTCCCTCCCGGTATCTAATACTAATACTTCTCATTACTCACAGTCGCTTTGTGCAATTAACGTTTCACTCCGAAATTCTGTATCTACAAACTTTGTCAGGCGCATGATTTAATTTCTATCACGTCTGCCATTTTAGTGGTTTTCTATTCGGTTTGACTTTGAACTGGATAGTTTGTCACGTTCTTTGATCGTACCAATTATGGAATACTCTTTGTCCTTTATATAGGACCATAATTTATAAAAAACGTATTACCTACATCATGTTTTATTTCCATACATGGTGTTAATCGATGGCCTTATTAATTGGTCTTGATGATGGTCGTATTTGATAATTTTATATTTTATATTGATTCACAATTGTTAATTCCGATTCTAAAATCAATAATTTGCATATATAATACAGGAACAAATACATGTAAAATTATAGAAAAAATATGATAGTAAAATAATAGCAAATTTAGTGTCACTACCTCCATTACTGACATTTGTACTTGGTAAGTAGTAAAAGGTTTTTTTATAAATTGTGCAAAATATAAGTTCTGAGAACATCGTTCACTTATATGTATAGCATATAGTATCTATATATACATATAGCATCTCATCACTATCAGTGTTGAGTCCAGTAAAAACAGTGGTGAGATGTAGCTTACGCCATCTACAAAGGGACTATCCAACAGGTTGTTTCAAACGTTGAAGCAATTTGCAATGCTCGGTTAAGGTAATTTAATCTAGACTAACTACAAGTTTAGAAACTGAAAATTATTCATAAAATGTTCGAGGTAAATCACTTTCTAAACTTATAGCTAGCGTAACTACTGGTTAAACCGTGTTAAGCAAGCATTGAAAAAACCGACCCTTAGTAAAAGGAATCATTTTTTGGGAAGTTTTATGAATCATTAACATTTTTGTCGATTACTGATTGAGTGCTAAATATTCAAGTCTGTTGCCAACAGACCAATAAGTCTTAGGTATACCTACGTTCCATCCACCTCTTTGTAAGTTACTGGTAGGCTAACTAGAATATTATAGAATATTAAAAGTAACAAAAACTGTTTTAAGGAAGTTACATCCTAACTACTAGTTAGTTAACCGTAACATTAACTAGAGATGTAGGTATATAGTGGCCCTAAATCTTATAGGTGACACACCCAGAGTTACACATATTATTTATTAGATAATTAGGATATATAGAATATACAAATTATTAGATAATTGTTTATATCTATTTTACATTTTTAACTTTGCCTTTCAGCCTGCGTTCTCTAAACTAATTGGTATAAATATATCTATTCTATAACGGAATTTATATTACCTACTACTAGGGATGTCAAAATTAGTTTCAATAAGTAACTGACATGCAGTCTTACAACCATTTGTAGAAGTAGTAAAACTATTACCATTAAAAACTACTAAAAACATGTGGTATGCTTCCATAATGATGAAGAGGCTGTTACAGACAACACACCCAATCTTTGAACTGCTCTGCAAATCAAGAATTCTGTTAGGGATGCGTCTTACATTTGGGAAAAGATGGAACATCGAGTACTGTCTGCCGATGTTCACAGAATTCCACCAATTAACCAGGTGCCTCCCTCCCCAGTGCTCTATATATCGAAATAGCATATGATCTCGACCTTACAATTTTAACAAAAATAGCTCATGACAAAAATGATTTA
This sequence comes from Pogonocherus hispidulus, assembly GCA_963924545.1. Taxonomy (NCBI): domain Eukaryota; kingdom Metazoa; phylum Arthropoda; class Insecta; order Coleoptera; family Cerambycidae; genus Pogonocherus; species Pogonocherus hispidulus. The sequence continues at coordinate 13,637,125 of OZ004699.1, forward strand.
CCCATGCGCACTTCACCTTGGGATAATTGTGCATCCTTTGTCGCTAGCAACATCACCTGCAGAGGCCCACTGCAACTTGCACTGCACCCGTCGCGAGCCCAACTCTCATGGGTCACTGGGTTAGAGAGGAGATGCCACCGGGAGCCGTGGAGATAGGTCGCATAGGTAAAATTCGCACGAGATACAAGCGGACAGGGTGTAGGGGCGCTACTAGCATTATCTAGTGTGCCTTGCTTGTGCTCTACGCCCTCCGGAGCGCCGTCATATTGATCCGGGCCGCCCGGATTGGCGCGGAATACTCAAATGCTCCGAGAGGGCACGAACTGCGACGGGCGAGGACGACAGGACCTCTGTACGAAGTGCTGGAACATGTATTCATTTAAAAATTTACGTTCGGGGTGGTTTAGAAGGCGGCTTGGCTCGTTCACGAGGCTGTAGTTGTATTGGAAATTCATTTTTTATGTATAATATTGGAACTATAATACCTACATTTGAGAAGATGAAACATTGTGACTAAATTTCTTAACCATTCTATATCGGGAGATATTCAACGATAAATATCTGTACAAAATATATAGGATATGATCAAAGTCATTTTGGTTCAATAATATTTATATATACAGTGAGGACATAAAGTCCGTCCCCCCCCTCTAACTTTTGAACCACTGGGTAGATTGTGATGAAATTTGGAATGATAATATATGACTAAATTCTGCATTTTGTCACATCAATAACAGCTCTGAATGTCAAAGTGACAGCTGGACGCGCAATAGGAAAACTTTTTTAAATGGAAATGGGGGTCGAGTGGGGACTCATTTTGAAGCTATTTTTATGCTCAAAACATCCCCCAAATTTGAGAACATTTCGTTCAGTAATTTCCAAATAAAAACCAGTAATATTAGTGTATAACATAATCTTTTTACCACATAATCTTTATAATAGAACTTACCCATGGAACATTTATTTGTCAGGAGGTTTATGGAGGTCATTTTCAACATCTTTTGAAGTAACACGTGTTTTCTAAATTTGTTTCTGCCTCTACGTTTAATTTAAATTATGTCATAATTTTTTAATTTAGGTTATTTTAGGTTAGGGATGGTTTATTGTTATTTGTTTAATTTTAATTTTTGTTTTACTTTGAATAATTTACAATAATTTGTAATATGTATGTAAAAAAATTATATAACAGAAATCGATATTACTGGTTTTTATTTAGAAATTACTGAACCAAATGTTCTCAAAATTGGGGGATGTTTTGAGCATAAAAATAGCTTCAAAATGAGTTATTCCTCGATCCCCATTTTCATTTTAAAAAATGTTCCTATCGTTCGCCCAGCTGTCACTTTGACATTCAGAGCTGTCTTTGATGTGTCAAAAAATGAAGAAGTTAGTCATATATTATCGTTCCAAATTTCATCACAATCTACCCAGCGGCTCAAAAATTAGAGGGGGGGACGTACTTTATGTCTTCACTGTATGTAATTTTTCATACTTATATGGCTAACTGAAAGTATTCATGCCAACATCCGCATTCATCCACATCCTGTATAGCTGCAGGTTCCAGAAAACGAAAACGTTCCCGAGTCTCACTTTTTTCTTTCTATTACTTATGCAGTTTATATTCTGAACTTATGTCTCCTCTCTTCAGCTCCTAAAATTTCTTTGGAAGCCTCTTTAATACCTGCAGAACCTGGACAGACTATTTGAAATTCAAAATGCGCAGTAACAGCCGCCTTACGTGGCATATGCAGCGTTTGGTAATTGTTCATGACCATTAACTTCAATCTGCTGCTAAAAAGCAATTTGTAAGTTACCCGAAGTAGCCTGAAAATAGCTTCACATTAAGATTTATGTAAACTAACGGCGCCGTTCGCGTCAAGATTTTTCCTTTTATGCTTCCTTATTACCTAATAAAGTAATATCTTCGGAATATTCATCTCTATATTTCCTAATCACATTTGCTTGAATTCAGGGAGATGGTTAAGTACATTATTTACTAGACGGGCTTGGGTCAATTTTACAATATCTATCACAGGGGTATTCACTAACATCATACTGCTAATAAAGTGGATACTCGAAGCGGTATCTTTCTTTATGAAACATCGTGAAAATAATTGTTTTGAAAAAAACATTGATCTCATTTTGATGTTCCAAGAAATATATAGAAAACGCTCTATATACTAGTATTTCGGCTTATTAGGCCTTTTTCAATAGAGTAAATGTCTGTTACTAAATGTTTCCCATAGCGCGTTTTCGTTATTTATTTTTTTACGAGCACCTACCCTCGATTGATCTTACCATCTGGTAAAGCCCGAGTTTTTAGTACCTTTTCTAGTACCTTTTAATTTCTAATTGTTCAAACAGATCTAAGCGCTTTCCTTTCTTTTCACGATGCAGTACATTTTTCTGATCTATAAAATGATTGTTTTCTATACAGTGCGTCGAAAATCTTGAATTTTTTGCGTTATTTAGTATGGATTTTTTATGTTGTTTTACTCTAGTTTCAATACTTCTACCGGTTTGACCCACATACACGGCATTACAATCCACGCAGTTAATTTGGTATACTCCAGATTGTTTTAATTTATTAACCCTTTCTTTTTTGTTTATCAAAATCCTCCAAATAGTACGCTTGTTGACACTAATCGTTTTACACCCGTTTCGTTCTAATCTGCGAGCTATTTTTTCACTATAACCTGGGACGTGATTGTGGCTTCTTTTCCCCGAATATTGTAAAGCTCCCGACGAATTAATTTCCTCCTTTTGTTTTTTATCATGTTATCTATTAGTTTTTCTTTATATCCGTTGTTTCTTACATGCTTTGCTTTGCTTTGATAGACATTTACTCTATTGAAAAAGGCCTAATAAGCCGAAATACTAGTAGATACTGCTAATATTTAAACAGAAATAAAACCACCTAGATGGACTGGTCACAACCTCAATATAAATTATAGGTGTAAAAGAAAACATTCATAACAACTTCTATACAACTTATTTATATATATATATATTATATCTCTTAGTTATTCTATGTTCTAATGTTATGTCATGTCATTAAGAACCATAAACATTGTAACAAAATTTTAATCATTTTGTTCCCTTTTGTATAATATCAAAAATCCTTAAATTTTATCCCTGAATACCAGCAACCCATAATGCTCCACCTTGTAGTGTGTTGTCTACCTCTAAAGTGTTTCTGATTGGTCACTTTTATGAAAAGGTAGGAATGCCGCACAAACAGCCTGGAAGTTAGATTTTTAACGAAAAATCGACAGTCTGTTTTCAGATAGGTACGAGCAAGTTGACAATTTTTACGCTTATTGAAGGCACATGTTCTTCATTTTTAATTTAATTTGAATCTTAAATTATTATCACGATTCTTAGTAATCGGTGTTGCGATATAATAGATTATTATCTGTAATAATCACATTAATCGATATTATAGTACATTTTTGTTGTTGTCACAAGATATGTGATAATAAATTTATTTTACACGTGGTGTAAATTTTTTGCCGAATTTTTATTTTTGCAGAGTTGTGAAGACGCTGGCCTAATCTTCCACACGATTCTTATTATCCTCGTAAACCATCCGATTCCATGTGGAACGTCTTAGGACATCTTTGAGGTGGATTCACGAGGTTGGAACTGAATTTTGTATACAGGTGAGTACATTGAATTTTCTTAATAAATTGAATCTGATTAAAGAAAATTGTACCCTGTATGCAAAAGTCGATTCTCTCTGAAGAGCCTGGGTTGATTGGTGCGTTGGTATACAGGGCGCCCTATTTCTTGACCCGTTGCATGGGTAACTTTTTTATTAGTAGAGATACAAAAACGCTTAAATGAGCAAATTAGTGCAGTTTCGTATTAGTAATTCTACGGTAAGGCGAAAAATTATATACGGGGGAAGGTTGAAAAGTTATTGACAAAAAACGGAAAATCCAACTTTTCTATTATCCCTCGTAGCTCGTTCATTTGAAGAGTTAGAGAAAAATGCTTCACATGTTTTTTGCAGTATTTTTCATGTAAAATGACATGCACTTGCTACTTTTTATATATCTCTTAAAATGGTTGAGAATCACAGTAAAATATATTTTTTTTAAATGTAATGGATAGGTGGCTGTGACATTAACCGAAAGTCCCCTTTTTTCTCTTTCAGATGATATAACATAGTCCATATTTTATCCTTACAAAAGTAATAATAATCGTTGTTTTTAAAGAAAGTTTATTGTCACATCAAGAATGCTATGGATTATGGAACAAAAGAATGTTTTGAGAACAGAAATTATTAATCAATTAATTATATTGAAGTAAATGTTCGAAATGACCACCATCCTGTTGGATACATAGTAAGCAACGTTTCTGGATACTTCTTAAAACATTATTTATTGTATGTCCATGTATGCTTCTCATTGCATCTTGAATCCTGACTTTTAGATCCTCTATATCTAGAGGAGCTGTCACATAAACTTTATCTTTCAATAACCCCCAAAGAAAGAAATCTAAGGGGGTCAAATCAGGTGTTCGCGCTGGCCAGTCGATATCCATTCTATTTCCTATAACATTATCAAACTGTTCATGTAAATATTGTTTTACCTCGCGGGAATTATGCGCAGGTGCTCCATCGTGTTGGAAGTATTTAAGATTTCTAAAAATATGAAGTGGTAATTCATTTAAATATTCCTCTGTTAGAGTATTCCTTAGAAAATGAAGGTAATTATTCGCATTCAAATTATCTTCGTAAAAATATGGGCCAATAATTTTGCCACAAAAAATTCCACACCACACATTTATCCCAAATTGACGTTGATTTCTTCTTTCAGAAACAAGATGTGAATTTTCTCGGCACCACATTATGTTATTATGGCGGTTAAAAATACCATTGTTGGTAAATCTACTTTCATCACTGAATAAAATCTTTTTCCAGAAGTCTAGATCCTCTTCGCATTTTGAAATGTACCATCGACAAAATGTCATCCTTCTTTGATTATCAGCTGGATATAAAGTATTGCATATGGAATAATGATAAGGCTTTAAATTGTTACCTTTTAAAATAGCTCTTACAGTTTCCTTGGAAGTGTTGCAGTGATGTGCAATTTCTGCAGTTGAAGAATCAGGTTTAAAATTTACATAAGCCAAAACATTTATTTCAGTGTCTTCATTGAAGTTTCTTTCATCCTTAGGCTTTGAAAAAGAACCGTATAATCGTATATTATTTTCCAGCTGTCTAAATATTCTATGATGGGGTTGTCTTCGTTCCATGTAAGTTTCAAAATAAAGATTCGCTGCAGCTTGTGCATCTCGATTTTGGTTATAATAACAAAATAGCATATCATTTTTCTCTTCGTTGGTGTACATATTTGCAACACTATTATTTTGTATGCAGTATTAATAATAAACAATAAACTACTTAACAAAAACTAAAAATGTCACTTATGATCTGTCAATAATTAAATGCCAACTAGACGTTTTTAAAAATATCAGGAATCTTATTTTTTGTTTTATTTCCATAGCATTCTTGATGTGACAATAAACTTTCTTTAAAAACAACGATTATTATTACTTTTTTAAGGATAAAATATGGACTATGTTATATCATCTGAAAGAGAAAAAAGGGGACTTTCGGTTAATGTCACAGCCACCTATCCATTACATTTAAAAAAAATATATTTTACTGTGATTCTCAACCATTTTAAGAGATATATAAAAAGTAGCAAGTGCATGTCATTTTACATGAAAAATACTGCAAAAAACATGTGAAGCATTTTTCTCTAACTCTTCAAATGAACGAGCTACGAGGGATAATAGAAAAGTTGGATTTTCCGTTTTTTGTCAATAACTTTTCAACCTTCCCCCGTATATAATTTTTCGCCTTACCGTAGAATTACTAATACGAAACTGCACTAATTTGCTCATTTAAGCGTTTTTGTATCTCTACTAATAAAAAAGTTACCCATGCAAAGGGTCAAGAAATAGGGCGCCCTGTATATAACCATATGGTTATTTTTTCTTTTATACTATAGTTTTGGTCTGATGATTACAGAATCTATTATATTCAGGAATTTTATTTTTGATTACTTGCTGGTATTCTAGACCGACTCACCTTCATTTTTTTTCGTTATTTCGTTATACTTAATATTGTTATTATTGCAATTAAACGATCTCATATATTAATTCAAAATTTTCACATTTTATGTTCACTAGTTTTTGTGTAGCACAGTTACAGACTTTGTTACTGCAATTTTGGTAATTATTATTGTGGTAGATAGTAACGTCAGTAAGTTACTGTTTTATATTAAAATTTATGTATACTGTCCTTCAGACATAGTTAATCTCTACCGTCTGATCGTTGACAAAATTAGAATTCCAGGATCATTTTTGTACACCTCTGGGACTGGGCTAATCATACCATATTTTTTCATGTACCTACTTTTACTTTGGAGCCACTACCTGCACCATAGCTACATTAGATCATTGTAGTCCTACAATTCAAGAGCACCGTGGGATAATTACATCGATCCATCCATCCACAGCAAGTCTAGCTAGACGTGGATTTGAACAGGAGTTCCTGCTTAACCTAGGAGAGACTAGTGGTGAGATAACTCCATAAGTAGGCCCGAAGACTGGTGAACCCAGCCCAGTGAATTTATTTTTTTTTTGTAAAATTTTGTTGAACGCCCATCAGGCTGTAGAGTCATTTAATTGAATTTGAAGTTGCTAACGTTGTAAATAAATTTTATTTAATATACAATTTTATCTTAAATTACTTTGACATTTACGCATTCACAACTTCATATATTCTTTTTCTCGTTTAAATTACCTGGTGCCCAAATTTTTATAAAGTAAGCTTAACAGTAAAATCCATTCCACGCCTTGAGCCCAGAGCTATGTCCCTGAACATTTAGGGAAGAAGCTAATAATTCCCGAGGTTCAGTGCAACATTGATTTTTTAATTTAAAGTGACCGAGAAAACAAACATACTCCTCCAAGCATTAATCATATGCAACCAGGGGATGTAATTTTCTCCACCCCCCGGCTCCAGAATTTATAAATAGGACAGTCACTTCGGCATATAATAATACGTGTGGGGTAGTTTTTGATTTTGTCCCAGCAATGACGTCAGGGGCGGGAACGTGACGTAACCCGGCATCGATCCGTCGCAAATACACCGGCAAGAATGAAACCCCTTTGAACCGACTGGAAACACAGATGCATTATACTGATGGATAGCCAGACTGCAGATCAATGTTTAAAATGTATTACGTTGTGACCAAAGGGCTATTAGCTTTCGGCATACCGTATTTGGTGTTACATGCGACTGTAGAAGATCCATATTGCAGCAGTTCGTTTTATATGTTAAAAATAAAATAGTTTAGATTATTCCTGTGTTGCTATTATAAACAAAACAGCAAGATATTGGCTGACACTTAAAGGATCTATACTCATTTTTTGGTATTAAATATAATATATAATAATAATATAATATAATTCTATACACTTGGTTTTAAATATAACGTCAACAAATTCTAAATAAATATAGTTTATTTAAAAAAAGGCTATAAGATCATTAGAAATTAAGAAAATTATTAACAGAAAAAATTCCAAGGTTTCACAAACCTTAGCATCCATTGAAGACATTGGAAATGATAACACCATATACGAAACATAATTAAATAAAAGCGGTGATACAATTATCAAAAATAAAATATAATTTATAACAATTTATCATTAAAGTGCTCCTTAATTCCTTATAAAAAATTGTAAACTTAATTCTTATACGAAACCTGTAAATGTCTTATGTTCCCTAGAAATATAAAAAAGATTATGAAGTTCAATTTAGTTTGCAAATTAATGTTTTAAACTTATGGCGAAGGCGCCAATGCTATTCTCATACATGAATTGAAGTACTCGAAAACCGATTATCGGCTTCCAGAACATAAAATATAACCGTATTTCGTTTACAAGCTATTAGGTGTTCATTCTGTTTTGGATAGATTCTTTGATTGATCTTTGTAAGGCCCTATACGATCTTTTATTTACCTCGTGCGTACTTTTTTAAGCATGAAAAGTATACCTATATAATAGTTTGCTATTATATTGGTATTACATGTATAGTATAGTTCAATATAGGTACTAATCAAACATCGAACACAGGTTTGACCAAATTTCAGAATACTATTATTGTGGGGGAACACCACGACAATTTTAAGCTTTTCTAAATTATTTAATTTTTAATTGCAAGGATATAAAGCTAGTCGGTTAAAATATGTATTCCTATAACATTTCCAGAAATACATACGCATATAAATACAACGGTGTTCAGTAATACTGTCAGATACATTAAGTTCTTCACCTTATATGTCAAGAATTTATTTAAATGTATATAAGTATACAGCACTAAAAGTGGGTAAAAACAGCCAATCCGTCAGCTGCGTTTGAAGAATAATAAACAAGAACAAAAATCAAGACATTTAAAAGGATCGTCATACGTTAACAAGATTTAATTCTGCAGGGCAAATTTATATTGCTAATAAACTGCTTAGCATGTTAATTACAAAACTTTATAATCGAATACATTCTGAGGATAAACAACAGAACGGTATGGTATAAAGATACGGCTTTATATTATATCCAACTAGAGATTATTAGACAAACTTGTCTAAATGCTTTAATTAAAATTTTCATTGTTTATAAGCTTGAAACGTTCTCATAAGAAGAATTACAATTTAATAATAACATTTAGTAATATTCAATAACATATTCTGCATCAAATCACGTGTGATTACGCATCAAATCAAAAGTGTGGTTATGTTGGTGTGGATTTTATATTTGACAGATATAATCATTGGGGTTATTGATGATATTCAGTGGTTGGTCTCCAACTTGTTGGTTGAAAATCTACAAAAATCTATAAGTAGTCTAGTAATAAGTAATCTATCATTGGCTACGTAGGTGCGTGCAAAATATTTTGTCTTGTGCGATCAATTTAAAAAAAATAACATGACGGGATGGTGGAGTAAGTCACCCTGTGTGTATCCAAATACTTTTGAAATACACTTCTTTCATACTATACGTATTTTCCATAACCATGTTTTATCATGTAAAGTTTACATTTGAGTTTGGTGCACTATTGAGACACCCTGTATACATACAGATTACACGTATGTTACATTTTTTGTGGGTAATTTATACCTACCTAGATATTTACAAAACCCGATTTACTAAATTTGTTAAAATTGCCTTTGTCACATATTTACGTATTGATCGATAGACAATTTAACGTAGTTTTTATAAAATAGTGACGCTATCTTATAATACCTATTCAATATATTTTCTTATTCACGTTATTCTGAATGCATGCTTATTTACCAACCCTTTTCAGAAATAGAACCGTTTGAGGTTTGTATAAGGCGCAATATTGAATATAGGGTTTTATTGGTTGCAAATTCCCAGGAAATATTTTGTGAACTTTATTTATAGGGAAATATTTCTCTGTTACATATTTATCCACCAAGTGAAATCCGTTATACGTACAGCTATGCATTGGAGACTTGAAAGTCGTCTAACCGTATCAGCCTGTGTACCTGTGCGCGAAATTGAATCTATTGCGAAAGTTAGTGTGTGTTACAGAAAATTTGAGAGAGTGCAAATAGTATCTACCGAATATATGTTTTTAAATCAATTTGTGTTTATACCGAAATGTGCCTCCTTTTTAACATAAAATATGTGGGGACTTTTTGTTCAAGAACTTAGTACTTCTTATTACTAGGTACCAATACAGTGTTCTGGTCTGGTGACCAAGCGTCGGCCGGGTAACGGTGTCCAAGAAACTGACAAAGGTCCAAAGACTTGCCTGCATAGGAAATACAGGTGCAATGAGGAGGACACCTACAGCTGCCCTGGAAGCCCTGCTAGGGCTGCCAAGCCTATTCACATGGATAATGAGGGACGCAATGGCGGCCTACTTAAGAATGTGGGAATCAGGAAGCTGGCAGGCGGGAGGAAGAAATAACGGTCACGCGGCAGTTGCACAGATGGCGAAGAGGGAAATACTTATATCTGCCATCAGAATAACTGAAGCAAAAGATCGTCTTAGATTCAAGAGGAAATATGCCGTCATATTTCCAGAGAGGGAGGAATGGAAGCAGAACCAGTTTAAATTCCTCCCTGATTCTCTATCTGCTACACAGATGGCTACACGTGTGGCGGACAGGTTCTCGGGGGCAGGAATTTATGTGGAGGACAGGGGCGTGTAGCAAAGCTTTGCAATGGGTTCGTATGCCACAGTCTTCCAGGCTGAAGTCTTTGCTATCCTAATGGCAGCAAACAAGGAAGAAGTAAGGAACTGTACGGAGCAAAGTATTTATTTCTGCTCCGACAGTCAGGCGGCCTTAAAGGCTTTAGCATCTCCAAGGACAAGATCCGTTTTGGTCTATGAGTGCGGAGATACCCTGGAGGAGCTGGCCAGATGAAAAGATGTCAAATTGGTATGGGTACCAGGTCATAGTGGAATCCCGGGGAACGAAAGGGCTGATGAACTGGCTCGACTCGGATCGCAGGGACCAGAACCGATTTTAGGCATTACACGAAGGCAGGTCAACATGGTTCTTAATGATTGGACTCATGAGACATTAAGTAAACACTGGAGAAGGAGTGGGAGCTGTAGACAAGCTCGCAACTTTATAGTGGAGCCAAGCAAGACCAAGACGGCCTGGCTGTTAAGTCGTAGCCGGAAAGAACTAAACCAGTTGGTGGGAGTTTTAACGGGTTACTGCAGGCTTAGAAGACATCTATCACTGATGGGTGTTGATCCTATCTACCCAAAGTGTGGGGAGGGCGACGAAACGCCTTCCCACTTCTTGGCAGAATGCGCGGCTTTCGGCAGACTGAGACATGACGTCTGGGGGGCCGGGGAGCTTTCAGACATATGTCGTGCAAAATACTACACCATAAGTTGCCAATGTTGCCATTAAACGTATTATTATGAAGCTCCTTAAACAACCAGAATACTGTGTATGGGCATAGTAAATACCTAGCATTAATTAAAAAAAAAAAAAATCGAATCACCCTGTCTAATAGGTACCTACTTAAATTGATGACATAATTTAATTTATATTACAACTAAGAACAAATACTGTCTGATGGATGATTTTATTCGTATCTGTTACGGTTTTTTCAAGAACTGAAAAGTAATTATTTTGTAGTAAATTAGCCATGCTCTATTATGGAAACCGTTGTCCAATTTGCTTTGTTTCTAGTTCCAAAAATTTTTTATCAATTGGTGAATAGTCACGAAAAGAAACATCATTTTTATAGACTGATAAATGACATGTCACCCAGTTATATTTAAAGCATTTGCCTTTTAGCTATTTAATATCAAAAATATGTAGCTCGCTACCTATTTTGAATAACAAATCTGTTACGTCAACTGGGAGAAGTTAACAAATGATATTTGCAAAGACGTGAGTTTAGTTGAACGATATTAATGGTAGATATTATGCTATAAATCATTTATCTGAAGCAGACTGTGTAAAATTCGATACGAAACATTTCCCCAAACACACCCGTTAATTAATAAAACCATTACAAGAAATGTTAGACAGTGTGTAAAAAGTTTTCTTAAGTGATAAATAGTTTTCTGCTTCAGGAGGAAAATATTTTTCCTCGTTACGGTAGGCAATTTTTTATATATGTAGTTATTTTATGATATAGTGTATTGAAATCATGTTCTATCGATTGAATGTAATGGCTACATTTTATTACTTTCGTTTTTACCAGGAACATACATCAATTTCTTATTTTAAATATAATACCCTGTATATTCTGCTTTAATATATGGTACACTGAAAGAAATGTGCTTTATCCGTTATTTCTTCTTTTTTCTTAATATACTAAAACTAACGTTATGTTCCGTAAAATTTAGATGTTTACTTCCCATAGAAACGAAACTAAAAAAAATATGGCCTTGTTTTTCCTATGTCAACGTCAAATGGCCAAAACTCCTATATTTCATATCTTTCTTTAATTTAACTTTAGACTTACGTATATTAATAACTTGTCATCATTACACACTGTGTTCAGGTATATAAGAGATGCTATCAAGAATATATACTTATCTGTTTTGTAATCTGTGCCAATTTTGAGGTTGTATTACAAACTCAAACAAATCCGAAAATTATTTTTTTTTATCTAGTTACTATTCCAAAGTACTAGAAAAGCAACAAAATCAGGCGGAAAAATTTTTGACCTAGAGTTTTTGGGTGACAAAAGCAGCAACAGGTTCTTAGCAACAAAATCGGGTGCTAGCGTAAACTTATGCTAGCAGCATTTTTCACAAGAACGGCACAAGTTACAAATTTTTTTGTGGCACAAAATAGCAACAAATTGTGGTATAATTTTTTTTGGCGGGTGCTATAGTTTGTGTGCTATCGTAATTATACGTCAATAATAACTAAAGTCCGGTTCATATATACATGTACCAGTGAGGATAAACTATAAATTGAAGATATTCCGAAAATATGATTCATTTTCATAAGCGTAGGTCCTCCGGGTAGACTAGAGGGTCTATTTAGTAAATTGCCTAGCGAAAATATTGAACCCAATTACATTTTTTATCTCGCATTCTTACACGAATCGGACTGTATTTCTCGAAGGTATCATATGGAATATATTTCCCCATTTTTGTTTGGTGCCCTATTTTCCTTGGAAAAATATGATAGTTACTTTCTGCAATTCAAAGTTATTGTTTTAATTCTTGGGAGAGCCGGAAATAGCGCCCCGGGCGGCCACAATGTCTTTTATATCTCTAGTAAATTTTACGATGCTGCTCCATTAGAACGTAGAGGGTTAAGAAAAGTTTTTACGATGTCGTTCCTTCTATTATTTTTTACTTTTCTCTGTACTGGTATTGTATTTTTTTAAATTCATATGAAGGAACATATATAGTAAAGATAAATGATTTTCCGATACTATTTGTACGCTTACCTAATCTATTTTATAGGACTTTTGTATTAAAAAAATATTTAGAAAGTTTGTAGCTGTTTATAGTAATTAAACCTCGAATTAAACATAAGAATAAGATATTAGTAAAAAAAATTCTAAGTTTATAAGCAACTTATGTGCATGCTTATACTTTAGATTATCTGTATTACTGAAAGACTCGTATTTTAGTGATTTCATTGCTTTCGCTGCAGAATTACAATATTAACCTTAATTTTTTTTGTATTTTTATCTTTTTATCTGCTGTTTATCTATTTTTTTCTTTTTTAGATTTTGCAACCCATTCGACCTGAGCTTCAACTCTGTACAATCAATGTTTTTGGACAGAAGTCCCTTCCACCAACTGCAATATTTGGTGGGAACGATAAAGTCATAAGTATCTTGCATATACCTCCAGTCTCTCTATAGGGTTTACAGCGCCCTTAATGGTCTTTGGCTCCTACATTGGCTTCCAATGGATTCTATAATGTTTTATAAAATATTAAAATGCAATTTCGTCTAATATGCAGCATGCTGATAATACTTTACATTGAACCAGCAACCAATTTATTAAAAAAATTGAAAATTATAAGCCAACGAATTCTCACTCGCCCTGGCATCTCCTCGACTAGCCTCGGCATGGCATCTGGCAGCGGTGGCACAGTAATATTTCAGGAATAATATCCACCAGACAGGTCGCCCATGAAATATGAAAACGGAGTTCCAGTAGTGGATAACGAGGGCCGGGCCGCTGCTTGCCCGGTTCAGGTGGAACATAAGTTCGTCCGCGCCGGGTTAAAATCTGGACACTACCGAGATAACCCGTCGGGAGACTCGGTAAGTTATGGCCCCGCGGGAAATCATCGGGACTCCCGCCCTACCTGGACATCTTAACCGGGATTTAATTTAAAATCGACTGTCTAAACATGCAAATGGTGCAGAGTTAAACATCTGGAAACATGTGAACACCTGGAAACCATGTAGAATGCGAACTTACTAAACAGGATATAAACAATTTTAAACTATATTCATCTAGAATTCTATATCCCCAGTTTTCCACTTCCTATAATTCTGAAAGCAAAAGCTACAGTTCTATATGACATTTATCAAGTTACTTAATGTACATAGACTTATGTTTAAAATGGAAATCTGTTTGTTCATGTATTATCAGTTATTTTTCTCTATAAATCCAGTGCAGAAAAATAACTATTCTTCCTTTATTCTTTTATTTTCCCTCACTTCTGCTAATAATATCAAAAAATGTACCTACAGAAAACGCCTGTGCCAGAAGGACAAGTTAGTTTTCTTCAAAATTGAAATTATCATCCCCGAAAAGTACCGATAAACAAAAGACACATACTTTTTCGTTGGGAGTTATAATTCTTGAAACGGCGTTATAATTCTTAAAACATAAGATTATGCATACAAACTTCGAAATGCGGTTAGCTATGTGAAATATTAAAAATTTGTATACATATGCAGCAAGATATACAAATGTAGTCTAAAGTGGCACATACATATGTAGCATATACATATGTAGCCTAGATATTGAAAAAGTTTTTTTAAAACAAATTGGGTTTATTACAGATATAAACCCAATGCTTTTCAAATTATCGAATTTTTAAAAAAGCTCTCGCGTTTATCAGAGTGAAGTATCATGGCGCGCTCAGGCTTATAGCGCGAATACTGGTGCCTCTATAGATGTCTACCTCTACAAAGGGCCGAGTTAGACTGGCGATTTTACTCTACTATTATAGATAGCGCAGCGGTCCACCGGCGAGCGCCGTGAACAGTAGAGGGGAGTGTTCAGTTATAATACCTTACTCGCTTATAATTATGTTTCATATATACTGTTATCATTTCCAATGTCTCCGATGTTTGCAAGGATTGCAAAATATATGGAATTTTTGTACTCAGAACTGTAGAAATTGTTGAATTTATATGGTTTTTTATACATATAGTCAACGAATACAGCCACATGGTGAAAAACGCAAGAATTCGCTTAGTATAGGTACATTTTTGTGTTGATATTTTGGTACAATTTGTAGAAATCTTCAGTAAATAAATTTTCGCTACTACTTTGCTCAGATTCTACGGGATTTTCTTGTTCTAGACTCTTGGACTTTTATTCGAGTAGTTTTGGTGACACTTTGTAAAAATGTACCATAGCCTCGACTATATAGCGTTCATTCCAACTATTATATTTTTCCGCTCAATGTTTGAACCGCATATATAAGATGATTTAATTCGTCAGTAAATTTCCCACATTTGTGCATTTTAAGACGAAATATAATAAAAGTATACGAACTTCCCTTCAACTTTTCGACGTTTTTCTGGTTAGTGAGTTCCAGGGATCAGACCGGCGCGGCGTGAGGTATTACCGAAAGTTTATCTTGGAAGTACGTGAGTTGGTTGAAGGAATAGAACATATCCGTAGATCTGGACGACTTCGCTGTAATCCTTTTATTTAAGATTAAGACTTCCTTCGAGTAAATAAAGAATCGCTCGACCTCCATTCTCCAAATGTAACAGAAACAAATCCGGAGTAATTCACTTACCCAACACATTTGCTCCGGCTATATGGTCCACTTGCACCTGCAACAATACAGTACTTATATATCTATCTCATCAGGGTCATTGGGGACAGACGGGCAAAAATTTCCCACACAATAAGGGAAATGGGGTGAAAATTCCTGGAAATCATCTTATTTATTATTTAAGTCTTTTGTTCGATCGTTTTACATATTTTTTTTAATAGAGTTTTGAAAATTTGTACATTTAGTAACTAATTTGAGTTCCTAACTAGTGCGGGAACAAAAATACTGACACTAATAGTGACGTACTAATAGTCTGAGAGACTACAATTTAACTACAACTCACAATAACTTCTAATAAAATACATTAATATGACCATAAACATAGTAGTATCAAAGTTTAGATATATTTATTCTGTAAATGTTGGTAGTATGTTATGTTCAAATAGGATGAGGATTAGGTAGAAGCAGCCCTTTGTGGGTGTGTTTAAAACCTAGTAAATTACACTTATTTGTGGCGTACCGACTGTCAGACGGCCCCTCGCCAGTTATGGGTTGATATTCTTGCCAAACAGTTACAGAAAATACACCCTGTATAAAGAAAACATGTCAGTTGGTTCTTATTTATTTTCAATGTCTATTTACGTGATGTTCAATAGGGTATTCATGTTTCGCAGTTTAATTTTTTGCTTTATATACGCCCAATTTTCTGAACACATACTGCAACAGTAGGTATTTACCCATAATACCACTTAGCGAAGAAAACAAAAGGACGGGAAAAAGCAACAGAGGCTTGACTTTTACGTTGCGAGGCTTTGATGGTAGCAGGGTTCCTATAATTTTCTTATTCCTATTGACATTCAAAACATCCACAATTCAATTCATAAGTTTGCCAGCGCTTCGCCGGGCCTCTTAAGAAGCCTTTCGGCATCCCTCTGTATCGACAAAGCAATCAACTGGGGCAAGCGGAAGCACGGGCGCAGATTGACAAACGGGGAGAAAGGAATTTGCATGCCGGTTTTATTTGAAACCAAAAATAACATACTTCAATCTCTGGTCGTCAAAAATAAACATTTCTTGCTCTTTTGTTAGAGCAACCCTCATTATTCTAGGTGTAGTCAAGTGAAAATAAATGTTTGAGCTTATAGACAGGCGCATTTCATATGTTGGAAATAAAAACTGCATATTTGTAAATAATTTGTTTTTTCCACGGTCGGGAGTAGAAATCAGTTTCTATGACATCAAAATTGAAACAGAAGTAGTCGATTATTCCCAAGGGAGTATAATGCTCCCAAGGGAGTTTACATTATGGAGAACGTTTTTCATGCAAAAAAAGAGGTAACATTGAAATTATTTATTGACATTTAAATTAAATGTAACATTTGTACAATTTTCAAAATTAATATTAGAAGGAATATTACTTTCGCTTACATTTAAAGTTTTTGTGATTGCGCTAGTGGTGGTACCTACTAAAACGTGATTAGCAATTTTGGTCTTATTTTCAATGGAGTTCTCGACATAACCCTCAGCGACTGTCGTTGATTTCCAACCAACATGACGCTTTATTGTCGTGATATCCACACCAGCATCTGCCAGTAATGTCGCTGAAGATCTTCGTAAGCAGTGACCAGTATAACATGCAGCATCAGGTAATTTTAAATACGAAGCTACTACACTAGGAATTTTTCCGATGGTATTCTTGCCAACTGGCTGCGAACTACATTTTCCTTCCTGCTTTGTAGTACAAAAAAAGGCGCTTATGCTTGACGTGGGGAGAACGAAGGGACAGGTATTTTCGATACAATTCAAGCATATTTCCCACATCGGTAACCACAAAGGTTCGTGGAATCTTTGTCTTAGTGTTTGGAATTTTTACAATCAAGGATGAGCCTACATCCTCAATATCATCTACAGTTAAATTGACTAGTTTATCAGAACGACAAGCTCCGGCAATCCCCAGAATTAATACAACCTATAAAAAAATCAAAATACTAAATAATTGAAATACCTAACAACAAAAGTAATCTTACCTTAATCATTAAGAATTCTTTGTCATCTGCAGTTGATAGAAAACGGTCGATTTCACCCTTTGTCAATATTTTCGATTTTTTCGCTTGATATCCGTCACCGGTTCTTTTCAAAAATGCGATCAGTTTGGGGAATTTGCTTATATCTATGTTGTCGTAAATTATCAAGCATGACTTAACCATAGAATATTGCGCCCATAATGTGGAAGACTTGTAATTCTTTGCATTTTCACTGAAGTATGCCAACAAAACATTCTCGCTTTATACTTGAATATTGTTCTCGGCGCACCACGTTTTGAACCGATTGTAAGCTATATCGTATAAAGATCTTGACTTCGTAGGTAACAAATTGCTTATTGCAATATTTGCAGCCTCCACAATCTCTTCCGACTCACAATTATTCATTGTGCACTAAACAAACTGTAAACTAAACCAAATTAACATCTTAATTTGACAATTCTTTTTGTTTGTTTATTTTGTAGTTATGACAATAACTCAACGACTACTAAATAAATGCTCAAATCCGAATACAATAATTCTGGTGCTACTTACTTCATAATAACAAAATATGTGTTTTTAAGTTAATGAGACCGTGGAAAAAATAGTATATAACATTCGGGAGAAATGCTATTTTGTCCTCGGTGCATTGTAGCCCTCTGGCTTCGCCCTCGGGCTTCAAATTGCACCTCTGCCAAAATAACGCATTTCTGTCCCTTATAGTATAGTATAGTATACTATTATAACATATGAGTAGTAATTCTATAAGGAATTAGTTAAATTTTAAAGCACTTTAAAAACTTAAGGTCCATTAAGAGACTAATAGTATTCTATAATTTGACATTATGTTAAATTTAACATATCTGTTCTGATGATCCATCAAATTGTATTCGGTAAAGGATTTTGATGTTAAATTTAAACTAGTAGGGTTAAACGTTGATGTTTAATTGAAATTTTTAAAGTGTATGTCATAGTATATGTAAAAAATAATTTCCTTTGCGTTAAAATGGCATTTGATGGATCAATTCACTTAATGGTTGGAATAAACGATAATAATAGAAGACAGAGGTAAGGAAAATTCCAATAATAATGTTGCAAAGACACTGAAGGGATGCAGGTGATCCTTTTTCAATGTTTACACTCAATAAATTTAAACTCTCATTTGGCTGCACCACAGAGACTTAGCTACTAGAGTACCCGTTCATTTAAGGGTACTGACCACCTTGCACTTTTTTGGCCAAGGCAGTTACCAAACTAGCGTTGGAGATGGGTATTCCTTTTCATTAAGTCAACCTATGGTAAATAGATTAATCGTTGAAGTAATTGATGTTATTACAAACAACTTATTGAACGAATGGATTAAGTTTCCAATGTCTGCAGAAACAAGACTAGCTATAGAAAGAGGTTTTCATTCTATGGGCCCTGGGTAATTTTTAGAGGCTGTAGGAATAATAGATGGCACTCTAATAAGAATTATCTCACCACCAGCCAATCATCCTATGATTTTATGATACAAATTATAAAATATAATTAATTATAAGTAAATATTTATGTTGTTATAAAAAATTAATCATATATTCCTTCTGTTGTTTACTCATTCGATTCCACCGTCGTGCTTGTGACATCTCGTTTCTGATTTTCATTATTATTTACTGCTCATTACTTATTTCGATTACACATAACCCATTACTATTATTTTATGTCAAATCTATGTCAAATGCCTACTACTAGCTCATCTTATCAATCACTGAACTATCACAGAAGATTTAATCTACCCTCATAGATATTTTAGTGCCTTGGTTAAATTTCTTCTATTTTAACGTGTAAGTTAATTTTCATTTTGTAGAATATCTTTATGTTAAATTTATAACATTTAGCGCATTGTTAAAATAAACATTTGTAGTTAGAGACTAGACACTAATGTCTATCAAATGCTTATAATATTCTACAAAAATATTAGGTATCAAGTGCACACACTTAAAATTCTATTCGCCTAATACTAGAGTATCCACTAAAGAACGCATTATTTGCTATAAAATCAAAGATAAAGTAATCATTGTCCTTCTGCAAAAGAAATATGTTATCTGAAACCTCAATCCTTAATTAAAGAAAATAATAAGAGACCCAATCTATAAACTTTTTAGATACAATCTGGATTAAATTGACAAAAACATTTTCTACAACTGTGTTTCAAATTTTCATTTGTATTTCTTGTTTTATTTTCTGGGACACCATATATACGTAAACTTATATCCACAATGCTTTATCAGTAAAACATTAGTGTGATACATAGAGTTATTTGTGATTTTTTGTATATCAGACTCTTGAGCCTTGGTAAATCCCATCGTTTCAATAAGAAATAGTAAATTAACTTGTTTATGCCCAGTTGGTAAATAAATAAACTAATTGTTGATTTACACACTAGATGAAGTTGCAGCATCAAAATTAAGAAAATTAATTTAGAATTAACTTGGAGAAAACCTATGTAAACTTTAACTAATAACTAATATAACATATTTTAATAAAACTAAAGTGTTTTTGTTGGGGGTGCGCATAGCTAATGATATACAAAAAGGGGTACGTGGGTTGAAAAAGGTTGAGAACCCCTGTAATATAGGATTACTTTTATTTTTTGTCCCCTTCTTCGACGGCGCCTATGATTGTGTGGAAATATAGGACTCACGGTACTAAGAGATATACAAGCTCAAATATTCGGAGTCACACGGGGAAATCTGTTTGTGTCACCCACTATTATATATCCGAGGATGCAAATAAGCCTGGCTATCCAATAATAAAATGATGAGTCGGAGACGCGACTGCGGCTCTTCAGCAGATGGTGCTCTAAATGTGAAATGTACATAATAAAATCAAATATTTCCCGGCTGCATTATTTTTACAGAGGCGTGGTTTAGCGAGACAAAGAAGTTCGTATCGACATTTTATTAGTTTGTAGAATACGGAGGAAAATGTCTTACCAAGAAGTGCCTGAAAATTTTTAGTGGCATATAAACATTTTAAATTATTTTTAGTATACATCAATTGAATAATATTTCTATAAACATATATCGCTGTCGCGTCATCTATACTTTAAATCATTGGTTTTATATAAGCAATAATAACAAAGTCATTTAAAGAATCACTTTTTTAAGAAAATATACCAGAAAACTATTCTATCGAGCAAATACTGTATATTTAGGCCTCATTTGCGCTTTAGAAACGACTAAAATTGGTAATCCCTAACCACCATTCAATGCTGGAATGAGGGAAACCTGAAAAACGTAAATAACTAAAGGGATAGTCAAACATCAACTGATTCTAACCTCTCACATTAACGCCAAGCTGACATTCTTCCCATCCTAGGCATGGATACCAGAATGGTTATCAACCCATCCCTCTAAACAAGCATTAATATAGAAGTAGACAATTTAGTTAAAAATTGTCCGGTGGAATAGGAATTCGAACCCACTACCTCTAGGTTAAGCGATCGCGACAATAAACCAGTTTCTGAGTCGATTAATACGTCTGTATATAACTTTCCTGCTATAACGCACTATGTAATACAAAAAGAAATCATTCGATTTTCAGTCAAGGAAGCGCCCTAGGCCCTATCTTATACCTGATCTACACCAGTGACATACGACCACAGTTAGAGCAAAACACAATAGCCACGTTTGCAGATGATACTGCCATTCTTGCGACAGGGAAGGGCTATGAAGAAGCTGCAAACAAACTGCAAACAAATTGCAAACATCTGTTAACCAAATCAATAACTGGACCAGAAGATCGCGTATCAATCTGAATGAAACCAAATCAGTGCAGATTAATTTCACAAATAAAAGAGAACAATGAATACCTATTAACATGAACAGTGCCCTGATTCCATATGCAAACTCAGTAAAATATCTAGGCAAGTCCATGTTACAAAGAAAAAAGAAGAGCTAGACATCAGATATAAGAAAATGTACTGGCTACTTGGTAGACACTCTTGTTTGTCAACTTACAACAAAATACTGTTGTATAAACAAATTCTTAAGCCAGTATGGACCTATGGAATACAGCTCTGGGGCTGTGCCAGTAAGAGTAATATATTAATCATTCAAAGATTTCAGAAGAAAGTACTGCGAAACATCGTCAAAGCGCCTTGGTACATCAGAAACCTCGACCTTCATCGAGATCTTCAGATGGACACTGTAGAGCAGACAATTACTAAATTTGCAAGGACTCACGAACAACGACTCCATCAACATGTGAACATCGAGGCCATCCAGCTCCTCGATAACGCTAACATAGTAAGAAGGCTCAAGAGGGTTAAGCCCTTTGAGTTAGTGAACTGATTATATCAGTATAAAAGCAGAGTATTGTGCAGTTAGTGTTACACGTTAGTGTTAGTGTAATTAAGTTATCAGACTCTAAGGTACACTAGTGAGTAAGACCTTAGCTCTATAAGATTTTTAACTTTAGTTAAATTAGGATAGAACCAAATTACTCCTTGATTTCCCTTTGAGATTGTAATCGATCTGGTTAGCAGCAAAATACCCTTCAAGGGGTATTTTTTATAAATTAAAAAAAAAATCGATTTTCAGTAATAAAATTATAAAATAGACCTTTTGGTTACTTCTGAAGTTTCATTGTAAATTTTCGCTTTGTATTATATGCCTGTACTCTTTTGAAAAAATTATATTCGTATTTTTATTCATAACAAAGAATGAATTACCACAGATTTGGTAATATAAATAATAAATTGTTTGTAGGTGTACTATTATATGATTGAACTATATTTTTCACAAAAATGTAAGTTCGTAACTTCAATAATCTCTACCGCATCTGTGCCTTAAAGATTTCTTTAATAAAATTGTCAGCATCGGACTAACACCACAATAATTCCAAAAGGGTAAACGTTCCTAAAAGGATTATTGTCGCGGCAAAACTAATATAAAACTCCCAGTATTACTGCGACGGGCTTGGTCGGTCGAAACAATGCCAGGCACAATAGCTAAACTGTTGTCTCTGGCTCAATCAAGTTAATTAGATTTATCCAATTAGGCATTATCTAATTATTAATTACGTGCCTCGATATATCAAGAATTAGCTGGAAGCCATAGCCGACAAAGCAAGGACATCCAGCTTTGGTTTACTTATGGAAATTGAGGAAATGTTTGTTTTGTTTTTTGGAGTCTGGTCATGCGCATGTCAGCTAAAAGCAGAACCCGATTTGGTATTCCAGTTTACAAAGATGTTCACATGACAACTTAGTAGAAAAATATTTGTTTCATCATCGGAATTAGGATTCTTTTCTTTTAAATATTTGTTATTTCCTAAATCTATGAAAACATAATCAATTTACACCAGAGATACTCTTAACAATATATTTAGAGCTATGGATATTTAAAATATTTTTAATATTCAGGTGCCAGAAATAATTTTTCAATAAAATTATGTCTTATAGGGTGTCCTAATAAAGCATCAAAGTCAGAATTAACCAAAAATATCATCTTTTTGACTATACAGGGTGTCCCAGTGTGAACGTACAAGAATTTACCAGAGGATGGACCAGACCAAAATAAAAATAACATTTTTATAAAACAAATTTCTCTGATGCACGACTAACGAGTTACAGGATGTTATTTTCGAAAAAAAAACAACAATTTTCCGCAACAACTTAAAAACCTTTCGTAGATTTAGGTAATTTTTGGTTGACGTGTACATATATTAAAGGTTATTAAAACTACATGGTGTTTGTTTAACCCTGACACCTGTGGTGGCCTAGGCCTACTCTTCCTTATGATTTTGTCTTCATAACTCTTGCATATCCTACTTTTTCGTGAATTGACTAAGTTTTCCTTAATCGGCTATAAATTCTGAACAAAAATGGTGCATTTGTTACACAGCTCTAAAATCAACCATTTTGGAGTAAATTGAGTGCAAAAGTACCAACTACATTCCTTTATGTAGAAATATACATGCAAAGGAGGTCATAAGGAAGAGTAGGCCTAGGCCACCACAGGTGCCAGAGTTAAACAAACACCATGTAGTTTTAATGACCTTTAATAGATGTACACGTCACCCAAAAATTACCTAAATCTACGAAACGGTTTTTAAGAGTCCATTCACTAGGTCGAAATAAGCCCTAAATCGGTGTTCGTCTCGTGTCTAATTATAAAAAAACTATAAAATATAGCGACTTTTAGTAAAAAAGTATTGAAAGATAAGACTTTAATCTAAGTCCCTATAGTAGTAATTTTTGGTATTTCTTTTTATTTTTAAAATTCCAGGCAAACAATCTTGTACTAAAATAGCGTATTTTCAAAAATTATTTTCTCTAAAATACATGTATTAAACAAAAATTTGCCATAGGGATCTAGTTTATCTTTTGATATCGGTGATATATAATTTATAACACTAAAAAGAAATTTTGTTGCAATTATAAAACAAATCCGGTACCCTTGCAATGAGGGCTAACTTTATTTCCATGTGCCTTTTTACTTCGGCTTTACCTGCACCTCCGAAATCTTAATAATTCGATAGTTGGAATATATAAGTCTCCACCCATCGGCCACCCATCCTCTCAATCCGACCCACCATTCATGCCTGTCAAATCTACAGAGAATGGACCCTTAAGTTACAGCAGAAAACTGTTTTTTTCCAAAATAACACCCTGTAACTCGTTTGGGGTGCATCAGAGAAATTTTTTTTAAGAATCTTATTCTTATTTTGGTCTGGTCCACGAATTTTTGTACGCTCACAATGCAGGTACACACCTGTGTATGGAGTTTGTTATAAATAAAAAATCAAATCGTATTTGATCTTTACATAAAGTTCTCTATACAGATACAGAAATAAAGCAGCATTTTCAAAGGACATAAAAGCTACAATGTAACTTATTTTGTCTGCTTCTGTTTTATATCTATTTTGTTATTATTTCTGACAGTGATATTTCACAAAAAAATACTGTTAGCTTTACTTAACAGAATCCACATTCATGTATAATATGTACTGATGTTATGCTGTAAAACTGTAGGAGTGTTGTCCCCGCTGTTTCGGCCAGCGGATCGATACTGGCCCGGTAGAGAGGGTGCGGTTTTGGCCTCGCCCTCGCAGCGTTTCACCCTCCGCCACTATTCTTTGCCTTTACTTAACACCGTGATTCCCGATTCCTAGTTTCAATCATACGCGCGGATATATACCTATATAGCAATTTATTTTCCAGAGAACGATATTCGTCGAGTCATTCCGTGAGGAAAATAAATTAATGGAGGGGAAAACAGGCCCAAAAAACAAGGTGCTGATAAATGTTGAGCCTTCGTAGGGCCCTCCTGGCAACACGTGGTGGGGGGATTGAGTATACCTAAAATTAACTATAGCCATTCCCTTCTACTCTACATAATTAAATTGGGTACCTGTTTTGCAACTTTTAAAAATATACAGGGTTATTCAGAACTTATCCATAATAAAATTTGGGGATGTTCAACATACATGTAGAAATGTGGTAGTGCAAAAAAAAATTTTTTTGGCGGGGTGTGAAAGCTATTTAAAAATTTTTCATTGCACGCCGCTGGATACTGGTCCACTGTAATGGAGTGACCTTGGGACTGACATGCAAACTGGCTAGAACGAAAAAAACCGGCGCACCCGGCGCAAAAAAGATTTGCAGCGTTTTTACTTTAAAATAAACTTAAAGATAGATAAATGTGACCAAAGTGACGTGTCTTTAAAATAAATAAAATTTTGTTACACTAATTTTGAAGAATTGCGCTACTTGATTACTAGGTATTAGAAACATGAAATTTATAAAAAATTTGTACATACCTTGTTACAAAAGCTGTTCGAAATAATATTCCTGGACTTGTACACAATTTTGGGAACGCCTTATCCAATTTTGCCGCACTAAACCGAATGTTCCTCCTGGTTGCTGATTTTGTAAACGCAAATTATTAAGTAAATTGGGGATTTTCAGCATTTTGCTGCAACAACCACTCACAAAACCTAACTGTCGATGTGTCGGTGTGTCGATTGGGAAATCGTTCCGTATACAAGCGCGAAGCTGCCAATGAATTTTGTCCAACTTCGCCATAAATAAGAATCATGTCCATTAACTCAGAATTACTATACACATGAGCCATTTCGAAAATTTTACAGTTTAACACTCGATAAATAGAACACCTGCACAGAGACAGCGACACAGGAAGACTGATGACTGTAATGACTGCATAGACAATAAGAGATATTATCTCCACTCCAACTGTATTCGCCAGGCGTTCCCCAGGTACAAAAACTGTTGTTTACTGTTTTTTGAAGGAATGTGATATATCAGATGTCGTTGAAGTACAGTTGCCCAGCTACGTAGTCCTTTATAATGGTATAACTTTAAACATTGTTTACGGGAAATCCTAAGCCTTTTATTATAAATTTTTTTGGTGATATCGATTTCTTATTTAAGGATGCACATATCCTCAAAGTTTTATAGATAAGTTCTGAATAACCCTGTATAAAGATAAAAAAATTATCCTGACGCTAAAAGGAATAGTGATGAGTTGTTTTTTAACTATATTTGGTCGGATATTGTAACAGTTTGCCTATCCAAAAATAACAAGAGATTTAATTTCTAATATTTGTATATTTTCAGAAGATGAAGAATATGTAATTATTGCTTCAGTCATATTATCTCTACAGAGCAGATCAAAAGTTATTCATCTACAGAATTTTCATACATTTTTTTCACCCATTTATATGCAATCCTATTTATATTTGTAATAAACAGATTTTAAATTTAATAAGTTTCTCATTATTAATATTGACAAACTCAATATCTAACAAACTTTTCATTCAGACACGTATAGATTGAAAATCCTTCTGATTGCATCGAAAATGTACTTCCTAGAAATAAAGTGTAGAAAGACTTATGAAACACTTTAATATCGAATGAGATCTTGAAATTTTAGAAAGACGCTCTCGAATGAACAGAAAAATTAATAATCATGCTTTTTAATATCGAATTTCCCCGAGATATTTGAGGATAATGAGGCGAGGATTTAATATATTAAATATGCAGTTTCCTTTAGTAGTACAGCCTCTGTTCGGGCGTACTAAATTGAAGTTTTCACGAAGTCTAGTAATTTTAATAAATAGACAGCGTAGCCTGTTAAGCTATCTCATTTAACTGAATTTTGTTATTATTAAATACACGCTGTGCTGTCCGTCGTTTCCTCGCTGAACATAATTGCCATAAATGCTTCAGAAACGATCAATTAAACAACAGACAAAAATCTTATTACAATTTTGTAATCGCCATTAGAGTAGGTACTAACCAAACAAAAAGTAATAATATCTCTACCCCTTATCTCAAGGATTAGCTCGAAAGTCTAAGATTTGAGTGGGAGAGGGGACAGCATATTATTATTCAGTAAGCCACATATGCGCCTCAGAAACGACTTACGACTTATAAGCCCTAACCACCATTCAGTGCTGGAATGAAAGAATCTTGGAAAAGCCCATTAGTTGGGGTAATTGGTAAGAGCAATAGAACGTGTAATTTATTTGTCTAAACAGCACAAGTAACTATGTAAAGAGTTACAAAAGCCAGTAAATACATACAAAATATACTACTAAAAGCAGTTATGAATTGTAGTGTGGATAGATTGTACGAATATAAAACAGGATTTTTTTTTAGATAATTTGCTAAACGATGTGTAGTGGAAATTGGAACTCGAACTATTATTATTTCAAACTATTGAGCAATAAATCAATTTTATCGCACACCCAAAGCTCCAGTAAAATCAAATCTTCAAAAAGTATGTTTCCTTAATATCAGTAACATTAATATGCAGTGTTGTAATACCTAAAATCAGATTATCGGCAAGAATTATATCTATGGTAAGTAATTTAATAAACTGAAACCGTTACAAATTTTATTATAGGAACAATATTTATTTATTTCTTTTTGTGATTTATTTTAATGTCAAGATAAGATGCAATACAATGACAATAATCTTGGAAAACTACCTGATAATAAATAATAAATCAATGAATAATAATAATGTGATAATCAAAACAAATTAAATTCTCCATATTTAAAATGTATCAAAAGAATTCAATTTTGTTTACATTTATAAAGTAAATAGGAAAGAGGAACCAAGAAGCTGCCTCTCTCAGTTTCATAACCGTCTGATCGTATTAGCATCGATCCACCTGATCCAGGTGATACTGGGGGAAAGAGGAAATTAATAACAAGCTACAAAACGAAAAGAAAGCGCACAAACTAATTTCAGGTTTCACCTAATGGAGCTCCAATGCTCATCCATCTCTTAGTTTGACTCGGGCCGCCGCATCCCGAATTTGATGGCAATTGATCCGGTTCCAAATTTCCGGTAGTTATTTGCAATCTCCTAACGCTAATGAAAACGCACGACTCTCCGTCGTTAGCATTTTGTTGCTCTGATTTATCCCTTTAATGCAACCGGGGGGGGGGGGCTAGAATACTGTAGAAACACTTAATTCCGCCTCTGTTGTATAAAAAATGCATCTACGTTTTGCTTGAGGGCCAGCGCGAGGGGGCAGAAGCGGACGGTTCCAGGACGACATACTTTTAGGAATGGCATTTTTAATTACTCGGCAGAAATATAATTTTCCATAAAACAAGTAATGCGTCTGGTGGAGAAAGAAATTAGGACTTACTTACTGTGATGCAAATCTCGAATTACTGTTTAGAAATAGTTATTACTTTATTTAATGTTATACTTTTACTTGGACCATTTATGACATATCTGCATGTTGATCTAACCTAAGGAAGTCAAGGAGCGATGGTTTTTGCGGGGTTGGGAGACGAGATTCTATCTTATCTTGTCTCGATTTTCATAAATCTAGTATTATTAAAACAATAAGGTACAGTTATATCACGAGTGCATATTTACCATGAAAATAAATAAATAATCATCGTTTTAAACAATATTTTTCGATTATTTTCATTTTGAGTTCACTAAAACAACTGGATTATATGCCCAATTTTCTGAATTAGTTTCTAATCACTGGCAAATTTTAAATTCTGAAGTAATGAAAGAAAGGATGTGTTATTGTGTACGTATTAATGGATGTATTTCGTGGTCCTCCGTTATTTGTTAAAAAACTTTCGTACTAAAGACGATATTAAAAAGGTTTGGCGAGTGTTTGTGCATGCAGAGCTTAAATTTGATGAAATGGAATAAGCAGATGGATGTTAATCAAGAAAAGTGCATTAAGGAAATGAATATAGACATGCCTGCATCTCGTTAAATTTCGTCATGCAGTTCACTGCAGTAGCAATAAAAGTTTTGTCACAATGATGCACGTAACCATATCTGCATTTAACGGTAATAAGTGTCTCAGTAAAGAATCCTAAAATTTCAATTAATCGTCGTAATAAGTACAATATAAATATAACATCATTTTGTTTAACTAAAAATGTCCCATTATGGGAAAAGAAAGAAATTATGGATACACTGCTAATTTCTGAACCACAGTCAAAACAAAAATTGGATCAAGTGGCATCGAAATTACTATTTACGAATGTAACAAAAAGTCTACCTAAAATCTACTACACAGTTTATCCAGTCAAAAACATTATTGTATATATACAGGGTGCGGCAGCATAACTTCCTTTTTTCAAAACTTAATAAAACCTATTGTATGAATCAGAACATTTTTATTTGTTTTTTTATAATGTAGGCGCATGCCTAAAGTTTTTTTTACATAGTTTTGAAGATCAAATCAGATAGGTGACGTTTCCCATTCTCTATACACTGAATAAACCGATTTCTGGTGTTTGTCATGACTCTTGCCAGCATCGCAGGCGTTATGTTGGCAATTTCTTCCTGGATGTTTGTCTTCAAATCTTGTAGGGTCTTTGGACAGTTCACATACACACGGGATTTCAAAAAACCCCACAGAAAAAAATCACAAGGGGCCAAATCTAGAGAGCGGGCCGGCCACTTCAAATCGCTCCTAATTGAGATGAGGCGCTCTGGGAAGTGTTCCCTCAAAACAGTCATCGATGCTCTTGAAGTGTGTGCCGTTGCACCGTCTTGTTGGAACCAAATGTCCCCTAAGTGCAACTCATCTAGCCGTGGAAAAAAAAATCTTGTATCATGTTTACATACCGGTCCGAATTCACTGTCACTGCGACTTCATTTTCCTCGAAAACCAGGGACCAATAATTCCACCTGAGGAAATTGCACACCACACTGTGACTTTAGGTGAAAGCAAAAACCTTTGATGCAATTCTCGAGGATTAGTGTCAAATTACAGCGATTCCGAAAGGCGCGCTGGAATGCAATCACAGAACATCCCCTCGAAAAGTAGGCCTCAACGGCAAAACCACGCTCCTCACTGTTCCAACGCATGCTGGCGACTGAACTGTTGAGGGACAAAACTTTATAGTCCCGCCTCTCGAACGAGACCACTAGCGCTCCGCTACGACATCAACCGACTGAATGGCGAGCATTTTAATAAAAGGAAGTTATGCTGCCGCACCCTGTATATCCCATATTACAATAATATGCCGCCCCTTTCCTCACAAAAGTCTCGCACTATCGGGATAAGGTACCTATTACGGTCATCTTAATCTTTGAGTTATTTTTTGTTCAAGTATCTTAATCCTCATACTCGATCTCCCATGTAACTTTTATACCCTAACTTTGCGTGAAACATGAAACTTAGAAAAAATCTAGCATTTTATGATGATCATGTTCATTTGAGCGTTAGACCCTTCATTAATATAAAACGTAAAAAACAGAAATTTCCCATTCGTTAAATGAAAATTATGTGCAGCAGCAGCAGCCCCCGACAACAACAGGAAAAGGTATTCAAGGAAGGGCTTTTCGCTCCTTTCGATTTTTCTCTCGGTCCTCGTGACAGTCCTTTTGAATGTTAAGTAATTACCCCGTAATATTTTATTCTTTGTGTTGGCCAGTAGCGTGTCAACTGCCTATTAAGTTTTTACACCATTACTTCTTACCTTGACCATTTTTCGCATGTAGAGGGTTGACGCTGACAACATGTCTTTAATTGTTCCCTGCACACTATCTACAGTTGCTAATCGAAATCATTATTTAAAGGTTTATCAGTGTAACTACTTTAGATTTGCCACAGAGAAAGCCGTCATCAGTCATTAATTTCACTATACGCGATTCTTACTAAGCAATACGCTACCTATGTATGCCATATGCCCAATAAAGAATTTGACATATTTTGAGGTTAAGTTTCATGTTCAGATTGAACGCTCGAAAAATATTGAAATCTATTTTAATTTTATATCACTACTTACCCCTTTCCAAATAGTTTTACAAGCTTTTTACCTGGTTTAAAGTTCTCAACAACAAATCTTTGATGAATAAAATTTCAAACTGTCAGTCAGTGAACATAGGTTAGTATAGGTTACTGCCATTTTAGCGCTACGATCTTAAAATGAATCGCGTATTGCTAATAATGTGTATGTATTTTATCACATCGTTATGTTAAAGAATTCAACACTTTCAATACACCATCATGATATTGTTCTAACATAATAAATCTCTTTGAATGCTGTTAAACTTGAAATAGGAGAGTGGTATTTAGTTGTTTCATTGTATAGGTGGGAAAATGAATGAACTTAAAAGTTTTGCCGTATGAAAACCACAGAAATAAAGGTTTTAGAATGGAAATAGTATACCTATGCCAATACCGAATTAACAGCATTTGGGACGCTCAGAAAATTGAGATTGCATGGAAAATTAAGATTGCATGGAAAATTGAGATTGCATGGAAAATTGAGATTGCATGTTTTGGGTGGTATCTGTATTTCACCCCCTGGGACCCATTTCAAGTCAATGATTTTTATACTGAGTAGTCTCTATGCTATGGGTACTATGTGTACCAAAGGAGAAGTTGGGACGCTCAATAATTTTCGAGAAAATTGAGATTGCACAGAAAATTGAGATTGCATATCTTGGGTGCTATCTGTATTTCACCCCCTGAAACCCATTTCAAATCAATGATTTTTATACTGAGTAGTCTCTATGCTATGGGTATTACGTGTACCAAAGGAGAAGTTGGGACGCTCAATAATTTTCGGGAAAATTGAGATTGCATGTTTTGGGTGCTATCTGTATTTCACCCCCTGGGACCCATTTCAAGTTAATGATTTTTATACCGAGTAGTCTTTATGAGATGGGTATTACGTGTACCAAAGGAGAAGTTGGGACGCTCAATAATTTTTGAGAAAATTGAGATTGTATGTATTGGATGCTATCTGCTTTTCACCCCCTGGTACCCATTTCAAATCAATGATTTTTATACTGAGTAGTCTCTATGCTATGGGTATTACGCGTACCAAAGGAGAAGTTGGGACGCTCAATAATTTTCGGGAAAATTAAGATTGCATGGAAAATTGAGATTGCATGTTTTGGGTGCTATCTGTATTTCACCCCCTGGGACCCATTTCAAGTTAATGATTTTTATACCGAGTAGTCTTTATGAGATGGGTATTACGTGTACCAAAGGAGAAGTTGGGACGCTCAATAATTTTTGAGAAAATTGAGATTGTATGTATTGGATGCTATCTGCTTTTCACCCCCTGGTACCCATTTCAAATCAATGATTTTTATACTGAGTAGTCTCTATGCTATGGGTATTACGTGTACCAAAGGAGAAGTTGGGACGCTCAATAATTTTCGGGAAAATTAAGATTGCATGGAAAATTGAGATTACATGTTTTGGGTGCTATGTGTATTTCACCCCCTGGGACCCATTTCAAGTTAATGATTTTTATACTGAGTAGTCTTTATGAGATGGGTATTACGTGTACCAAAGGAGAAGTTGGGACGCTCAATAATTTTCGAGAAAATTGAGATTGCATGGAAAATTGAGATTGCATTATAACGTCATCTAAAATCAATCGGCTGAACAATTTTGCTGCTACACATTATGTATACTTTACATAATTAAAAACGGACTAAAAAATATATGGCTTCGCTAATCTATTTTCTAATCCATGTAATCTTTGTAGTCCCTCCATCGCTAGGTTGTACATAGACATATCCCGATGTATAATATAGGCAGGGTATCCATGGATAGTTAAACTATCCACAAGCGAAAAGGGTTTCCAAAAATGTGGAAATTGCATCCAATTTTTCAACTTCAGTTACTTCTACTATCCATTCAATCGGTGTATTAAGGGTGCACAATTTGAGACGAAGATGTGCCAGATTTATTTCTTGCAAACACCCATGAACAGAGCATTTTTTAAACTTATCGGGGAACATGAACTTGCATAATTCGAACACAAGAATAGGTAAATAATACAAATTTGGTTTAAAGATGATCTCAACACTGAAAGAACAGTTTATTAATAATTAATGATATTGATTGACACCTAACAAAGGCTTTATTGGATAATGGCGTAATAAATTTTTGTTTCTGAGAAAAAAACAATATATTAAATATTTTCAAATATACCTTATTACCGTCAAGTAAGGGTTTATTGATAATCAATATATCTTTTATTTTCTATTAATAACGATCGTTTTTAATAAATATTATTATGAGTAAATGTAGCATTACTTATTTATTATGAATATTTCAGTTATTTATTATAAATAAAGCATACTAATTAAAATTTCGACTTTATTAGAATATAAAGAACCATGTTTATAAAAAATATTTGTCTTAATTTTAAAAAATAAAGATTATTTATAATGAATAGTGTCTTATTTATCACATCCAGTAATTATTTTACGTTTATTTAGTATAGTTATAATCCAGATCTATTTTTTATGTCACAGCAATCACCACTGAACAGGTAATAATTCTAAACATTTTTAATAAATCACACAATCGGCAGTTTTCCAAAGTTACGTTTTCAAAGGTATATAAGTTTTGACGTCCCTACCTTGTGCACTATACACATATGGGTCATATAGGTATACCGTACAGCACAGTGCAGCGTCTATCGTCTCATCTCAAGTATTAAGTAAAGTAACGTACACTCACATTAACGAAAACGAAGCACTCGCGCCGCACCCAAATAATAGGTAAATGAAATGAAAATAATGAAATGAAATAAAGTCACCCAATCCAAGGTAAATAGAAAAACATGTCTGCTACTCACTGTCAACAATGCCAACCTAGCCTACACTGCCAACTGCACAATTTTATAATGCCACAATAAAATATCTATTAATTAAAAAACTACTTCAGGATTTTTAACAAAAAAAATGGATTACTTCATAATAAATAAAATAGAGTAAATTAGAAACAAACATATATTAATTTTTAGTCTGGATTATTCAATATTAATAAAATCCAAATTAATAGTAAATATATTTTTTGGGAATACCACCAAATAAAGAATTTATTAAGATGAAACATTTCTCATTAACTATTAACATTTTTACACCAAACAAAGTATTTGTTTTTAATAAGTAAAATATATTTAGAAGAATATTTATAGTAAAAAATATTGTTTAACCTAAAATATGTATTATTTATTTTAAATAAATGACATCCAAATAAACAATTGTTAACTATAAACCGCGTCTTTTCTTTCAGTGAACCAACTACATTTTCAATTTACATTCAATTGTTATGCTGAAGAGTTGCGAAATTCATTTTCAGCGTCTTAGAGCAAATCGCAGTCGAGCCATTACATACAGAGAAGTTTAATTATTCTGATTTCCTATTGGAGTTAGGTGAATCTGGGAAATTTGACACACAGGAAATGAAATGCAACGGGAAATGGTACATTCCATTTACCAGAGACTCCCTGACACTGGGGGACTGATTGGCACCGTGGCCGGCTAATTGCTTAATGCTAATTGCCTTTAAACATAATAAAATTAACTGGATCGATCTACAGCAGTCAAATGGTAATTCGTTTTTCAGTAATTGGTATCTGCAAGGAATTAAAATTAAATTTCCTATATTATAATGGAAGAGTTAACAGTTTTATACAGAAAAACAGTTTTATACTGGAAGACATAACATCTTTACCGTTTCATTTTTATTAAAAACATATAAAAAGATTCTGGCCTTTTTAAAATCCGTGATCGTGACAAGATTTTTTATGCTACAAGGTTGTTATTTTCACGAAAACTGGGACAGTCCTTTTTATATAAAAAATATGTTCTGGGGTAGATCTTATCATGAGATTTCCCCATTGTATGCATCTTAGTACATACAAAATTTGTTAATTTTTGTGAGATAATATTAACTCGTATCGTTGTTAAGATTGCACTTCTCATATGAAACAACTTTTCTGCAAGATTTTAGTAAATAGACAAATTTTTCAATCAAAATGACAAGTTACATTTATTTGTTAACTTATTGCATCTACGCTCAATAATGTGTGGAATTGTGTATAAATAAAGATTTTCAGCATTTATTTTTTATGCTTCTGCCAGTGTGGCAGAATTTCAGCAAGGAACACCAAACATATACAGAAGGACCTAAGAGTACCACTGTTATAAAAAAACGTTTATAATTTAGATAGTACACATCATATAGTAATACTTCTGATATATTTTAAAGTTTTACTAACCTACATTAACTCTTTGAAAACACCTGTGATCGATCATCTAAACTTGGAAAAAAAAATGTTCGTCAAACGGTGTCAAACACCTCTTTCTGCATAAATAATTTCAATTATTTTCACGGTTACAGATTTAAGTAAATCAGTATTTTACCTTTCTGAATGAACATTTATTATTATATAACTGTAGTTCACATTTCGCACGGTCAGCTGGCAGGTAATAACAGCTTATAAAACGCTTATAAAAAATTGCAATTAACTGTGATACCAAAATACCCAGTTTATACATTTTAACTAAGGCCAGGCGCGCATGGACGATTTTACGATCGACCGATTAATCAATCGGGTAGATAGACCTGTACTTTATATATGGAGAGCGCACATGAACGATCGCAAAATCGCCCAATTTGAAAATCTGTGTCTGGACACAGATTTCTGACCCGATCGCGATCGCCCGATTGCATTAGCCCAATGTATTTCAATCTGCGCACGCGAACGCATATGTTTTCAGTCGACCGATTCACGATATACTAAGTGCATGTCTGTTGTTTTTTCACTTGGAATACATTTACGAACTACGTCTTGATATATGGTGAGATAATTATAAGTAGTTTATCAAAACTCTCTTTGCTCATTCGCGTATAATTGAAAAAATTTTCAGGATGTAATCTCAAATCTTTATATATTTTATAAAACTGTCCTTTCACTAGACGAGCACTTATGAGAGGATGTACCCAATATCGCCTTTTTCGTTTCTTTTCGCGAAATCTAATAATAAGAAGAGCAGAAATACAGGCAGCCTTTATCAAACCCATTTTACAACTGAGCAGAAAATACGAAATTCATTTTGATCGGCCGACTGCCAATCGTTCGTCCGCGCTGGGACTAATCGGCCGACTGCAAAATCGCCTCATGCGCGCGTAAACCTGTGATCTGGCGGTTGTGATCGGTCGATTCCACAATCGTCCATGCGCGCCTGGCCTAATATCCTGATCCAGAGATTTCGTTAAGTACGCCTTTTTGTTAAATTTAAAGACAGCTATAAAAAGCAGTGATTCATTACAAATTTTTGAGCAATCCATAGAAGAAGGAAAAAGGCTGGTTGAGTTAGTTTTTTAATTAGGTTAATTAGGTAAGTGTGGTAGGTGCCCCCTGGTACCTGCGGATAGCCGATATATACCGGGATCTCGACTATGTCCCAGTCCTATAAGTCATCAGCAGGTGCGGAGTCAAGTTCCTCCAACTGCTAGACCCAGGATGAGAGTAAGATCTTCTTATGTTTCAGGTTCCGGCCGGAACAAGCGTAGAGGGCTACGAAGCGACTAAAAAACGACCCTCATACCTCCCCTCGAAGCCACGACCGCCGATGCCGGTCGCGGCCTCACTTGGAGTACCACTCCCTTACCTTGCATAAAGCTAAAAGCCCAGTTGGCTCCTTTAGAGGTGCATCCCCGGCTACACAGCCACTTCTGATCTACCTCCGGTGGTTTAAATATGCAGGCGAAGAAAGAAGACAAGATAGAAGAGCGCCAGAAGATCCTACCCAGCCTGCAAGGTAGAGCCAGGTCAGGAGGAGACCCCACGAATCGCCCACACCTATCACTTTTGTGATCAGGGTTGGTGAAGGATGCGGGGTCGACCTCTACGAAGCAGTTCAGGCCTACAGCGATGGGGAGGGTAAAGAGCGATAATTCCGCTCGGCCTCAAACCATCCCAGGTCATCACCACGGCCAATGGATATTCGCGGGTATTGGTGGTAAATGTATTTTTAAATATTTGAATTGGAACAAAGAATCACTGATAAAATTTAGTTAATTTATTGATACTTGAAGTAAATTCATTTCATAAAGTGGTTTAAAATTTGAAATACTTTGTTTTTTGATTTTAATTCCACAAGAGGAATATTCTCAAAATAATTGTTGAAAAATAATAAATAGTTGCTGACAATAGAGCGAACAAACCTTCAATAACAATAACTGGAACATTTTCTATATAATTAACAAAAACAATTTAGAAAATTGTTTTAGTGCAAACTCTAGTAGTCGCTGCATAATGTAATGTAAAGTTCCAACTGTTGGGTTCTCTCTAACTTTACCTTCCTAAAAGGGCAGTAGTATTACGTTGCACCCAAATGTAGACTGCTAACATAACACCGGTCCAGTATATACAAATGCAGTCAACTAAAACATTTAGTTGCAACATTGCCACCCGACTGGGTCATCGGTGTAGCATCTCCGCCACAAAATATATCCTCTCTCGATTCGCTTGTGCACTAAAACAACCCCCTAGCCATTAATATTCAGCAAATTATTACCGACATGTACGTCATTTGCCAACGACCTGCCAAATTCGACCCTATTCACGGATTGTTGCAAACGCCATGTTTATATTACACAACTTGTCATTATAATTTACACAGAGGTAGAGCCATAAATATGTATGGACTCCAACATTTCTACATTTAGGTAGGTCATAAACTGATGCCCGATAATTGGGAGGAATGGGTAATTGCAGCAAATGTATAACATTTGAATAATTTCAGATATGTCTTTAAAAATAGTTATTTCTCTTGTATTTTACACAGAAAAAGTTAAGAATCGGCTAAGATTTTTTCAGAGAAAACAATCGTTGTGCCTTTTCCATTTCTGTATATGTCACAAACTACAACTATAAGTAGTTTACAAAGATTCTTGTGAAGAAATAAAATAACAGAAAGAAATATACTAACAAATTAAGGCATCTGTATACTTCTCCAAGTCTCAAATACAAAGATCATGCCTACATTAGAATTTGCTACCAAAACAACCATGATGGTAAAGGTTATCTGCTCTTTCACAAGTACAGACATACAACAAATAGACCATATATTTAGGTATTTCAAAATTATGGACTCTAATGAAGAGCTTAACAGTTGATTGTGGAGCAAACAGTTCACCGGATGAGCAAATAAAGGCATCGAATTTTAATTGTAGACGCTGAAAGCTGGATTAATTGATTGGTGAAGTAAAGAAAAATATATCTAAAAGAACAACTGAAAAGATTTCAAGAAAAAATTCAAATTAATGTCCTATAATTAACGTTAGAAGTTAAATGAGGTAAATAGTTCTTCCTTCACACAACTCTCACGGAAGCTGGTGGACACTACTTTACTTTATACAATTTATTTAATGCAATCGCGGGAAGTTTTAACATACTTGCATATTTATATACATAGATTATATTTGCATATACGACAATTCAAGTAGGTTAGGCAGTTAAAGTTTCAGATATTCTGTGATATAGCTACAAGTAGGTAATGTAATGTAAGAAAGTTGTAAATAAGTATAACATTGGCTAGTGGCTAAAACAATTAATAGTAATAGCAATATTTCCTATAACTGCAGTATTCAAACGTAGCTTAACTATAATAAATAATTGCATATTTTCGGTGTTTGCGCATATAGGTTTGAATTGTGGTTTAAAAAATCAACTGAAGAACAAAGGTACTTTAAATTTACAGCATTAAGCATTAAAATTAGGGTAACACTGACGCAGTTCAATATTTTTTCTATAAAAATAGTCAACAATAAATCGCCAACCCTAAATAAAATTTCCTCTAAAAAATATGATTCCCCACAAAGCTCTTTCATTATCATCACTTAGCAAATGATATTTCGCTATGACTTATAATTAAAATTCTTATTCACAGAACATCCTACATAAAGCCGTACTCCACAAAAGCCGAAGTTGAATAGGCGGTAATGCTGCATTAAATTAATGTTGTATAGCACGAGGCAACCGATTTATGAAAATGTGGAGTATATACTCAGATCTACCTCCACCTTAAGTAGGATAACTTATTCTGGAAGTCGATTAAAAGTTTTACTGGCAGAGATTTACTCATAGAATGTGTTCAGCTAAACATAGTAAATATAGCGGTAAGTATAATAACTAAATACTTAAAAATAAGTAGGTATAAAAATTTAAACCTATTTCTAACAATTAATTTAAATTTTTTAATCTAAATACAACAAATAACACTATATATAACATTTACAGAACGGTGTCTTCAAGATAATTTCTTGTGCAGTTTTTCCGTGAGATTTTAGCTCATATTTGATCCGATAAAAATCAATATCTAGATTGCTATAGATTTTAAATTATGAAATACCTACTTACTTTGTCAATGTAAGCATCTGGGCATGCCGGGGCCTGATTCGAAATAATTATTTATATCTTTAATCAAGTAGAAGAAATATGGATAGATTTCGAACAAAGAGTCTTCAAGACCGGTCGACATAATTACATCTAAAACTACAAGCTTTTAAATTCCATGGGATCCTGAACAGCGGTCAATATTTGTAATAAAACTGAGGAAAACTGATTGATTCTGCTGCAAATCATATAAAATGACCGCCAATGGCAGAGTAATAACTTGCAATTGGAATGTTGTGCCTATTGGTTTGAAAAAACTCCCTCGAATGTTAATACTCCACGAATTATTTTCACTTTTAATAAAAGCAATTCCACTTGCTTGATTAACTTTGTCTAATAAATCACCAAAATATTGATTTACATAGGTTGTGGTTTAGGCTAGTTTAGGAAGATAAGTGAAAGCCAATTAGAATTATTTCATTCTTCGATGAGTTAGAAATTTATGTTATCAATGCAACAATGTCAATGATTTGACAGAGGAACAGAGGAATTGGAAAAAAATTGGATTTGTGGGATTTTTTTATGACAAAAAATGCATTATTTTGCATTCCTTGTCTACTTTTTGGCGGCGATAAAGCATGGCTGGAGATAAAGATGACATAGGAAGTACACCTGATTGAAAAAATAAAAAACGTGACAACTCTAAAAGCCGTTCTCATAACACAATGGAATTAGGTTTATTGGGAACTATATATTATACCTTAATTAGATTCAGCTTATTGAATAAATTATTTACAAAAACATATTGACGATGTAATAAAAAATAGATGTTTTATCCAAGATTGGATTGGATAAAATTTTATGGAGCTTTCGAATTGGCGTTGAGAGGACATTACGAATCTGATACAAAGAATCGTAGAGGCCAACATTTGCAGAACACCTGCTTTATTTCATCACGAGCCGCCCTTGCATATGGACATTTCGCAGATTTAAATAAATCACACAAACTACATTTAGTACTAAAAAGTTTGCAATTAATCATTTTATAAACAGGCGCCAGACGACTAACGGCTGTTAGTTCGAGAAGCAACAATTTTATTTTAAAACAAAGTTTCTTGCAATTTAAAACTCGTGTAAATTTATACGTCTAAACAGTTTTGTTGTTCATTGGACAAAATGTTTTATTTTGACCAGTGGAACAGAGATTACAAACTGAATCACAATATATAGCAATATACGTAAATCTTTCTAAAAGCAATTTTCTCGACAAACCGATTTATTGATAGTAGGTAGTTTTAATAATAATAAATAACGTTTTTAGCAAAAACGTGTTTAGAATATATTATTATTGCAAAGATTCTGTATATTGAGAAGATTTTTGAGTTTCTATGCAATATCGATTCATGAGCGCATTATATACAGTAATTAGTTACAATAGGTATCAATTTATAATTCTCCTTAGACTGATTTCATAGAGAAATATCGTAGAGCTCAGCTGAATCGTTCACTACAGATTTTCCCTTGTTAGTTAATGTCTAACACTCAACAAGACATTCATAAAATCAAATTATATAAAGAAATAGAACCTGAGATCAGATAATACATTTATGTCATATAATATAATATCAGATAATACAAAAGGAAACTATTAACAATTCCTTGTAGCTCTACTATTATTAGAACAGCTTCCAAAGTAAGAAAATGTACTATATTCATACGTAGGTATATGTAAGCTATAAATATATTTATTTTAAAACTAATGTGTAATTATTTTATTATGCCATGGGTTCTACGTATACCTACTTATTAAAATGATGTAGAATGTGCTTCAGCGCAAATGTATAGATAACATTAACGTCAATTTAAAGGAAACATTAGTTCCACACAGAATACAAAATTTACAAATAAGTACATCGAAAGATGTGCAGTGAAGTTTATTTTCAAATAACCTACAGGCAAAGTTCATGAAAATATATCTGAAGTCAACTACTTATTGATGATTTCACAAGTTAATTTTGGATGATCGCAATCTGCTAAATCGTTATCTTTCCACCTTGCAATGTAACATTAGGTGTAGCAATACAACTCAATTTTATAAGTCTTATC
Source organism: Pogonocherus hispidulus (assembly GCA_963924545.1). Classification (NCBI taxonomy): domain Eukaryota; kingdom Metazoa; phylum Arthropoda; class Insecta; order Coleoptera; family Cerambycidae; genus Pogonocherus; species Pogonocherus hispidulus. The sequence continues at coordinate 13,678,434 of OZ004699.1, forward strand.
CAGTGCTAAATCTTTAAGAGCGTCTAAAAGTATATATAATGTAATTTAATTTTTGAGAAAACCACCAGAATTGTCATCTACAAAAGTTCTTGAAAGTCTATGTAAGTCTGTTGAAACAGGAATATGTCTAAAAGCCATAAATAATAATAATAAACTTCTAAAATATTAATCATTAATTTGCTATCCTGATGAGACTTTAAATTTTACAACTGCAATTTAATTTATTACCTACCTATTATACATAAGCAAGAATACTAATGCTTATGTAGATTTAAAAAGAGAAAAACTTTTTTAAATCTATTCTAGTAATATCATATATAAGAAATGAAAATTATTGCTTAGATAATCTGCTGAAAAAAAAAAGAATTTCTTCATAAACGAATGAACGATGTACCATTAAACTAATTACGTTTGACAGTATTTGCCAATAGAAAACCATTTTGGGGACTTTTGTAGATGTTTGTATCTGTACCTGCATATATTTTATAACATTTTCTACAATATATGCTATTCTGTTACTTTATCCTGTCTTATAACAAGAATTATATCTGTGCAACAATAAATAAGTAGATAATGAATTTATTTAATGACCAAATCCAGTGCTGAGATTATTTATACTATCTACTTTTATTAATTAATAAAAAATCACATTTCTGACATTCTTGGTGGCTTCTTCCTGTTATTAAAACGCAAACTGATAAACTAAACATTTTTACATATCGTATCACTGACCGACAAGGGTCCGTCCAACGCGCCAAGCCAAGCGTTTCAAGAATTCCTCCATGAAATTCATCGGCCCTCATGCACCTATCGCCCAGGTAAAGCGTCTCAAGTGAACTTGAATAATTTGCCGCTGCAGGTAAGACGTTCGGTTCATTGCGCGGGTTGAAAAAACTATTGTTGGGAAAAGTGAGTGTTCGGAGACCTGTTCTTTCGCCCACCTGTTAGGCTGTTACGTAACGACGATAGTAAGTATAGTTCTCGCGGCGAAATTATTAGGGTCACGGCCAGTCTGCCGCAACGTTTGTGTAATTCTAATTTACTAATTGATCTAATTAATACCGAGTCCATTAAAATCCTCTCGCGCTCCAGAAATTTTGAACAAGATCATATGGCGGGATGCCAGTGTGGCTTTCGGTACACTACGGAAACATGCTAATTTATTTGAGACAAATTTCAAGAAAAATCATGCAAACCTCAATGTTTTATCAATTATTAATTAATTATTTGTCAGTGTAATTTTAATTAAGTCAATGAATATGATTAACTCCAATAATTATAGCAGTTATGGCACAGCCATTTTTGTATCGTGTTGTGTGTTTCTTTGCAAGTAAAGTAAGTATATGTGTATAGTAATTCTATATTGTTTTTGTGTAGTATTGTGATCCAATATTACGCAAATCATAGGTATTATGAGTTATTTATAATTGCAGGGAGGTTGGAAAACCTACGCCACCGTTGTGCTATATTTGATGGGTGGTAGGTGCAGCTCTTGCGGTAGAATGTACATACCTATTACAGAGGTAATATTTCTTTTTAAGATTATCCTTAAATTACATTGTTCATAATACATCTCCTTAAAAAAATAATAGTTAAGCTCTCCCAGCATTATCTTTAACTTTTTAGTTATATTTTTAACTACTGTAGACTGTATACTAGTATACAACACATTTATAGTTGATCTCATCCCAACATGTCCTCTTAGATATATCTCCCTTACTACTAGAGATATATCCATCAACTACAACATGATAATAATAGTATCTCTATCCCCCATTCTCATCTTAATGATGAGCCCAGAAGTCAGAGACTTGTATGGGAGAGAGAGCGGCATATTATTATTTTGCGGACCGCGAGTGAGGCCGCACTCGCCCGTTGATGTATGAGAGCACATTTCTATTCAAATATGCAAAATTTCTAAATATTGCCAGTAGCCTGTGGCCTACTTGAGGCAGACAGAGCCAGACAGCCTCACCCGACATCCTGAAAAAACGTCACGTTATCTTGAAAAACGTCACGTTATCCTGAAAAAACGTCGCGTTAACCTGAAAAAACGGCACGTTATCCTGGAAAAACGTCACGTTATCCTGAAAAACGTCACGTTATCCTAAAAAACGTCACGTTATTCTGAAAAACGTCACGTTATTCGGAAAAACGTCACGTTTTCCTGAAACAAACGTCCCGTTATCCTGAAAAAACGTCACGTTATCCTGAAAAAAGTAACATTTTTTTCAGGATGCCGGGTGAGGCTGTCTGGAACTGTCTGCCTCAAGTAGCCCACAGACTACTACAATTGCCATTTGTTTGTAATTCACATAGAAGTCTGTTTTTTCACAGATCAAAATTAATACATTATATAAACTAAACCATTCCCACGACTCCATCTTGAACTTTTAGTTCGCTTTGCACCTCATTACCTGCGGTGAAGCCTTCGCAGTGAATAATTGTAAGAATTTAATAAAAAGTTAGGCGTTTCTGAAGTTTAGAACTCGTTAATGCTTGTCTCTACAGAAAATAGGACCTCTTACAGTTCTTCAGGAATCCCCACAAAGCACCCTGGGTTCTCTCGCAAAATATGGAGAAAATATCTCCAAAGTTTAATATTGAATGGCGCACGTCGATCCGGGCTGCCGTCGAACAATAATCTTCCTTTGTAAACGTATTTACCCAGGTAATTCTGCCTTTTAAGGTATCTTGCTCAAAGGATAAGTTTTGTGTACGGTGCAATTTACATGGATGAATTCTTAAGCGGAACGACCTAATATTTTAGAAAACAAGCAAAAGATTTGGTAAACAGTATCAAGGGAAAATTAAATGAACAAGGTGCTCAAGTAAAAAAATGCTAGTAAAAGCTTTTTCAAACGTTTTTAACAAAATAGTCTGAACAAATAATATCAGAATCTGTTTACTTATTTATTTGCATATAGAAATAAATATAAATAACTCATACAAGTTTAATACTTGTACGTTGTACATTTTTTGTTTGTAAAGGCAACGATTGCTTTGGCCTTTTGTTTACTAGAAATTAATAAATTATTTGCGAAATATCCTATCAATAACGTTCCAATTACGTCTTTAACAAGTGAAAATGTCAATGCCATATCTTGTACGCATTAACAACGGTACAGTGTTTTATTATTCGTATGTATGTTATTCTGTTCTGTATTTTCTGCCACTCGTGTCACGTCTCCCACCCATAGATATTAATATCTCGGATATTGCAATTTTTGATACCTTTTGCCAAGATATTGGTAGGTACCTATTGCAAATTTTATAGAAATTAAAGAAATGCTGAAAATTATTATTTTTTCCAAAATGAGAAAGTCAGTCTCAACAATTTTTTCGCTCCATTCGACAACTGCATTATGGATTAGTGTGTCTGTGTCTTGTCATATTTTTCATAAAGTCAACGACTTTGTTACAAATTTGGCGAATTTATAATACAATCTATGCGGTCAAACAGACAACAAAACACATTCAAGTAACGGTCCAAGAAAAACCGTTTGAATTATATTAATTTCAAAACAATTTATAAGTAATCTATATTATTTTAGTAAGGGAATTTAACGCTACAGAGCATCATCTAGTTCAGTGATCTGTAATTTCTGTGGTCGAAATCAACGTTACACCAGGCCTCGTTAAGGAAAAATTCGAAACCACCTCCATTTGTAAATTAAATAAATTTCTTGTGTAAATTCCAACGAGACCATTGATTCATTGGCGCGTAGTAGTACGGTGGAAGCGAAGAGAGTGAAGGCCATCTTCTTCGGTATAAGAACTCTCAGAGACGGTTACGTACAAACTGGCTTCGCCTCTAGAACAGAAGAGTCTTACTATCGAGAGAGTGCTCCAGGGTATAGACCATTTCAAAATATTATATATTCAGCTGATAGCTGTTCTTAACAATGCACTTATTATTGCGTAAACAGATTGAGAAACTACCTCTCAAAAGTACCTTTTTGATCTTCAATAATATCTTCACTAACAATTCTTACATGTCAATTTTCTAAGCACTAACTACGTCACGTTTTTGTTGTTCCATCACTTGATGAATATCATGTTGATTCCTAAGTTAGAGGTACAAACCTTGTCCTATCTGGTACAATATATCTAGAACAATGATTCACATTTCCTAGGGATGTTTATATTTTAAAAAGGAACCGATTCAAGAAAAGGAAATAGAATGGGACATAATTTGATAAAATGACAACTGCTGCAAATTTCGATCAGGGACAGGGTAACCCTTGCAGAAATAAGTACCTAGTAGCTCTGCATGCTTTGCCAGTAATCTCAGTTGTTGGCTTCATCAGCAACCTTGGACTGGATTGACATTATCATAGATAAAGTAGCTATACAGGTTGATTAATCTGTGCTTACATAGATTAAAAATATTCATGAAATGTCTTGTAGATCGAAGTGAAGATATGCATGAACGAAGGGACCTATCTAGTCTACCACAATAAATTCCTTAAAATTCATTTGAAACCAAATGTTATTTTGATTCCAATTATTTGATTAAATTAGTAGTTAATAAAAATTATTCTAAAATGAATTCAAGCAACTACTATAGTACTAATACGCAGAGTCTTGGGTATTACTCGATCCGAATGAACCGGCTTAACCAAAAAATCATAACCAATTTATCACCAGCAAACCAAGAGGATCAAATAAAAGATTCATTAATTATTTCTGATAGCGACTTTTGAATATATCTTTTTAAATCCTTAAAATGTGTTCTTTCAACACAGACCTTAGATAAAATCAACGCTTTTATAGGTAGCGGCCTGCCGGCAAAGATTATAAAAATAATGACATTATGGCCGTGGGCATCTCGGCATTCCTTTTACGTAAATGGTTCATAGGAGCCGGTAGAAGTTGCGCGTCCACTTTCCTCCGCCGTACTATAATCTTTATTAAGAAAACGGAGAACCTCGAAACCGTGAGGTCTCGTTTATTTTATGTTATAAGACTGCATTGCATCACACTGTGCTTCGAACTCTTTAAATGTACTTTCGGTTTTATTCAATTTATCGACTATAACTACTCACGACATATTGACTAATATAATTTAGAATTACCTGAATTTCGTACGCGGGGCTTGGGGAATATATTGATTACGTTACGACTGCTTCAAATACTCTGAATCATTGAGGATTCGCATTCTTTATGATCATACATTAAGGGTCCTTCTCTGTAGATTTGACAGGCATGAATGTTGGGTCGGATTGAGAGGATGGGTGGCCGATGGGTGGAGACTTATATATTCCAACTATCGAATTATTAAGATTTCGGAGGTGCACGTAAAGCCGAAGTAAAAAGGCACATGGAAATAAAGTTAGCCCATTGCAAGGGTACCGGATTTGTCTTATAATTGCAACAAAATTTCTTTTTAGTGTTATAAATTATATATCACCGATATCAAAAGATAAACTAGATCTCTATAGTAGCAAATTTTTGTTTAATACATGTATTTCAGAGAAAATAATTTTTGAAAATACGCTATTTTAGTACAAGATTGTTTGCCTGGAATTTTAAATATAAAAAGAAATACCAAAAATTACTACTATAGGGACTTAGATTAAAGTCTTATCTTTCAATACTTCAATACTTTTTTTACTAAAAGTCGCTATCTTTTATAGTTTTTTTATAATTAGACACGAGACGAACGCCGATTTAGGGCTTATTTCGACCTAGTGAATGGACTCTTAAAAAAGGAGGCAAGAGACCGAAATATTTTTTAGGTCAATTCTTTAAATGCAGCCCAAACAAAACATATTCTATTGGCGATTCAAATTACCGATGAGGGCGCTGCAAATTGTAAACAAATATAGATGAAGACGAGTAAAAATTTTGCATTTCATATCACATCATCTAGCAATTTAGCATTCAACTGCCATAAATATAGTTACCTACTTCAGGTGTTAGTTAGGGTGAAATGAAGGATAAAGAGTGGTAAAAGTAGTCAAACGTCCCATAAGTGCTTCATTGCGAATTATATGAATTTTTTGGGTTGAAACAGGTACCCTAGTTTTTGTTTACTTACATTTTGGATTAAAATAAGTGTGATAAACTGTATGGTGATACCATATTAGTGCTTGTGTTTTGTTAAATAATGTTTAAATTAAAATATATTCTGCTTTTATAAGACTAATGATAGAAAAGTATAGACAAACGGCAACAAAGTGGTTATGTTGTGTAAATAAACGTATTCTCTGTTATTAAATTGTTACATACCTTTTGAAGAAATGAATGAGAAATAGTTTCTTATACTAGGGCCAAACCTCTACCTATCTTCAATCTTAAACACTTTTATTGACTCATTTTGTGGAATGACACCTATAAACACGGCAGTTTGTGTTGTGCTGACTTCTTTCGAGTGCCATTTTAAAATGTAAAAATAAAGATGTAAGTAGGTTCAAATATTTTCATGCAGAGGGCGCATTCATTTTTGGAATCGCCAATTGTATTAAATAGAGAAATAGAACGGTGCGTAGGTGGACCGAGGTATCAATATTCAAGGGTCGAAGAGGTGACACGAATAACAGAGGTGTGGCCATAGAGATGTCTCTGGATGTGGCTCTCAGCTGAATTCCCCCACTAAATAACAAATCATGCAGGAGAATTTTTCAAGCATTATGTTATTTTTATCTTTATTTAACTATCATGTAAGTACTAATATCTTGTCTTTGTTTCCAAATTGAATATATTTTTATTTGGCGACCTGTATACATACCTATATATGTGAAATAACCAACACAACTATTCAGATCATGTCTTTCTTCTGGTTATTCTTAAAATATCACTCATATTCTTATAATGTTTTAAATATTTTTGTCATATTATGTGATGTACCTAACTATGATGTCATTGATTTACAGTGTTAGATAGAACGTTCTCGTAATAATTACGAGAACGTAAAGGAAGAGAAGTTTTAGAATTATTCTAATATTTCTCTTTCTTCCTCGTAATTCTACCTTCAGAGTGTACTGTAAAAATTTCTGAGAGCATAAAATGGAAAAAAGCACCTAATCCAAATTTACCAACCAAAATATTTGCCTCTGGTATAGAAATTATAGTTGAGTCCTACGGAATAAGGCCACACCCTCAAGCCGCGGTAACGTTATTAACATTTTACCTGAATTGTTACTGTGGGATTCTGCGTTGCTCATTTCTATGCATACCTCAAATACCTTTGACCTTACACGCCTACTCAAAATGACCAGCACAAAATTACTAGAGATGCTGATGGACACAAAGGCCGCGACCACTGCAATACTTGCTAACAGCAAGGACCGAGTTTCATTTGAAGTACGTTGTACAGCGACGTCGATATTTCTTCCAAAAAATGTCAAGGGTTTTATCTGACATTGGAATTTTCATTCAAGAAATACATTCTATACAATAATACAATAAGGTATCATTAACTTCATTAAGCATAAAAATAAGCTTGATTATCTTATTTGTGTAATACTGATGAAGATGATGTGAAGAAACTTATATTTTTATTTTATATTTACTTTAGGCATCTGTCAAAATTGAATTCCTGCTTAAAAATTAAATAAAGTAATAACCTTCTTAATTAGTTGAAATTTCATTGAAATAAGTCGCCAATTTCCATGCAGTGTTATGTTATTTGTTTTGATATTAAATTATTCTGAATTCACCCCGCAAGGACAAACAGGGGAAAATGAAAAGCTGAATCAGTTATTGTTTGAATGCAGTCTACTTTAACACACATATGTTATTTTCCCATTGCTACATTGCAGTAAAGTGCACCACACGTAAAATATTTCAACTGTGTTTAGACATGCAGTTTCTATCTGAAAAGTTATCTATCTGAAAACAGTGAATAAAATTCAATGAAATAAACAGAAATAATTAGTGTCAATGTAAGTGTCTGCATGTTTATTGACATTTACTGTAGAATTATTTTATCTGCCTTTTTTGTAACATAGGCACTAATAACCTATGATGGCTACCACTTCTTTATCTTAAAATCAAGTATTTTGAGTACAACCAGAGTACCTACTGTATACACGTTTTTTCTTGGTTTTTGTGTCATCTTAAGTTACAACCAATAAGTATGTAGCAAAACTGAATGTAAATAAAGAATTTACTAGAGAGCTTTCTCAAAAAGACAGGATCCATTGCTAAAGTCTTCTCTTATGTATATTATCTGTATCTCTTCGGAAATCACTGAAACACCGCTATATTGTAAAATCTTTACAGAAAAAAACTTCACGGGACCTGCTCTCATTAATAACCATAAATAAACATTAATATCAAGTTGGACAGGCTATTGAACTTTACGAATAAGCACACATCTCAGCAATATTTGCTATATTTTTCTATAAATATAGATATAATACCCCAGAATTCCCTCATAATTATGGAATTAGAATCTAATCCCTATAAGAATTTATCCGGAATTTATTTTACAACCTACTATAGCTATAAATCATAATTATTAAAGCGATTAACATTATTACTTAATTAATAAACATTAGGTACATGATGGTATGTACCTATGGTTTATTACGTATGTAAGTTAGGAGCTAAACCTGCACTTTAATAGAAAATATAATTTTTATAACCGTGACTAAATACTCTGTAACTGGGTTCTATACTTTCAGTTCTTTACATGAGAATAATAAAACAATTGTTTAATTTTCCCACAATTTTTTAATCACTAGTTCACACAGAAACAAACGTTATTATTTTGTGGGTAAATTTTTAAAATTATATTTATTCTAATACAGATACAGGTTAATAAAAGAAATATATTAGAGATTGTAATAAAATTCGTTAGTTAGGCACTAAATAGGTACTTAAAATACAAAACCATCCTGTATATCGTATGGTTAGAACACATACAGAAATATTTGCTATAGTTATAACTCCTTCATAAATCATGTAAATGACAGTAAAATAATAGTACTATCATATTATAGTATGGAATCTAGATTTCAAGTAAACCCATAAGTACATCTTACCAAAAATCAATATCAACTTGTTTACTGATAGGACAAATGGTCAAAACTACATCTAAAGCACACTTAAATGAATTAGATATTTCATTTAACTGTGATCTAAAGGCAGTAAAGAAAAGCCATTGCTTTTTCTGTAGTGATTGCTAGTTTTTACTTCGTTTTGTTTAAATAAAGTTTGTAATAAAATATTTCAGTTGAATTTCAAAGTTTAGCTTAAAATAGTAGTACTTTTTGTGTTCCCCAAAAACGAACACTTTCATTTCCCGTGAATAAAAGGAAATACTGCATGGAAACTTGAGTAAATGCTTCAACATTTTAGAAGTATATTCTTAAATACATTTTGTTTATCTCAGATATCTGCTATTGGTATTCAATTAATTAGTACATATATATGGGAACTTTAATGAAAATACCTATAAGAAAATTGAAGCATAATATGAAGATAGTCAGACCATTTAGAATGGGTGAATGTTTTACCTCCAATGTAGCTGAATGTGGAACTTGTATTTTACCTCTAATAATTTTACAAATTATTTCTTCCTTAGAATCTTATTTTTAAAAATTATATTTTCTTTTTTTTAGTGCTTGGCGTATATATTTGCAATATGTTTCTTTATTAGTACACAGTCGTACATTTATTTATGTTACGGAATATTCAACTGAGTTGTCAATGTCTGCAATTCACAAAATAAGACCTCTTTTTTTCGTGCCCCCCTAATTTTTTAGTTAAACGTCAACCAATTATTAATTTATGGATACATTTCTATAATTAGATATATGTTTTCTTTCATTTACCCAGTGCTGACAGTAGTTGATAGTTGTCTTCCGTTGAGGTTTGGCTACAAAAACTTGCGAGTATTGCGTGTATAGTAATTGGTATGGTTATTTTTTGCTTTTTGTTATTGTTCTTTTCCTGTGTTCTTACTTTATATCTAATTTGTTATTTAATCTAATTTTTATATTGCAAAATCTCATTTAATTTTATATTTTTCTTTATTTTGTACATCTTTTATTGTTTCTTCAGTGTACATATTTTTTCTATCTACTCTGTAAATGGGTCTGTCCTATAGAGTAGAGTACAAATAAATAAATAGATAAATAAATAAATATATTTGCAATATGTTTCTTTATTAGCGTACCTACAGTCGTAGATTTATTTATGTTACGGGATATTCAACTGAGTTATCAATGTCTGCATTTCACAAAATAAGACTTGTCTTTTTGCGCCCCCTAATTTTTAAGTTAAACGTCATTCAATTATTAATTTATCATCAGAACTAAGTAATATAATTTGGATATGGCCAAACATTTCTACACAGTTAGGTATACCTATGTTTTCTTTCATTTACTCAGTGCTGACAGTAGTTGATAGTTGTCTTAAGTTGAGGTTTGGCTACAAAAACTTGCGAGTATTGCGTGTATAGTTAGTCAAGTTATTGCCACATGCTTTCATCGGACAAATATAATGCGAACACAGCACGAGAACCTGGGCCGTAATGAGTGGTGGCGTTTACCGTTAACCGTGAATTACGACGGTTAATGGAAATATGCATTTCGCTGGCAGCGAGCAATGGCTGAGAGAGGATCGATAAGTGAAGCAGTAACACTAATATCGATCATGAGCGAATACACAGGGCGATAAACTAAAGACTGTTTAGTAGTAATTTAAGTCTAGTATCCTCGTCTAAAACAACACATCGTGTGTCATGGGTAAATGAATAGAGATAATTTTTTGCATTGGTTTGAATACAAACTTTTATGTAATTTAGAGGAGCCTTCTATAATTATTATGGATAATGCTAAATATCACAGCACTTCACAGCCTATATTTTAACCAAAAAGGTAGTGATGACACTTTTCCTCAATCTGGGTGGTATTCACCTCAAATTGGGCAAAGATTCTTCCAGAATGGTTACCTTTGGGGAAATTACCAACACCAGAGCGATCACAGAATGCGTGTTTGTCCATTTCGTCTTATTGTTAACGTCTGCAGAGGTATTATATTATGAAGGTATTTCCCTAGATGACAATGTTGTCCCCGACACCCACTAATGGGCCATTTGGTCCCTCTTAGAGGTGCATCCGTAGGCTACAATGCCAATCCCGACCCCACCTAACCACAATCCCAGGGCGGTAGCAGCAATTGCCGCCCCCGCCCATGACAGACCACCCCCGGGGGTTAACATGCTGGCGAAGAAAGAACATCAAGACAGAAGAGCGCCAGAAGATCCTACCCGGCCAGCAGGGTAGAGCCAGGACAGGAGGAGATCCCACAAATCGCCCACACCTATCACTCTTGTGATCGGGGTTGGTGAGGGATGGGGTCCACCTCTACGAGGCCGTCCAGGCCTACAGAGATGAGGAGGGCAAAGAGTGATAGTCCCACTCGACCCCGAATCATACAAGGTCACGTTCACAGCCAAGAATATTGGCGCGAGATGACAATGTCAAGAAGTAAGAATGTCCATTGTAAGTCATGGGTTCTGTTTTAGATATCGCTAAGTAGTTCGTAACTGTATCTCTATTAGGGTACCTTATAAACCCCTGGAAAAATTACAGATGCTTATTTCATCCTACACAATTTGATATTGTTTGGTTGTCTAGTTTGATAGTAATGCCTCATGAGTTGTCATTGCATTTATTTCAAATTTTGTATAGCAATAATTTCCTCCAGGTTTCATGTTAGATTCTATGTATAAGAATCATTTTATTATATTTTATAACACAAACATTTTAAATTTATATTGTTTTCGTGAACTACGCATTCAAGTGCAATAGTGTAGTCAATTATAAATATAAGTGTAGGTCAATGAACCGTGGTAATCGTATTTACATGGTGATTATGGGTAATTCTTTGATGTTCAAACTACTTTTTACCCCCGCATTTTCTGATAGAGGGAAATGAGAGAATTTTATTGTACAAAATGGCTTTTGCACAGTTGGGTGAGTCAATCACATTAACTAATAATTGGTAACTATACCCACTTAATTGTATATCCGCTTCTGATGGGCAATTAACCTTTGAACAATATGCCATATAATAGGTGCAGAAACTAATCAACTTGTTAGATCATTTAATAAATTAGAAAATAGTATTTATTTCTGCAATTAAAAACAAAAAAAGAGGACTTTCAGCCTACGTTTCGTCCGGGTTTTCGGACTTTTTCAAGGTTAGGTACCTAATAGATAAAAATAATGGTTTTACATAAGTATTAAATTAGATTAGTGCCAGAATAGATATCCAAAAATGTGTTAATATTAATTTTCTATTTTAATTTTACTGTATGGGTTGGTTTTATTTTGTATTTCATCTTTTTTATTTAATTTTTACTTATTGTTTGGGTATTTGTAAATGTATCTGTCCTCTTTTTTGTCTTCTATTGAAGAAATAAACATCAATTTAAAATTATTTGTACTTTACACCTATTTTTAATACACATAATTTTTTAATCGTCGACATATTTAGCCATACTGTTTACACTCTCTTCTTATCGTTAACATTTTGCGAGCTGTTTTTTTCATATCACAACTACGCAGATTCGAAGTTTGTTTGCAGTAAAACGGTTGTAACATCTGTATTCAATTTTGATGAAAAACAAATGTTGTTGTTGAGATTGAGCAATTGGGATTCGCGTGGTATAAATATCTCAGTGATCTTTCATATAGGCACTAGCAATGCGTAAAAATCAAATACACTAGTAAAACCTGTCCCACTTACACATATTGCTCTTTCTAAGGATAACATCTGTTTCACCTCACTCTTCAGTGAGCAGCACGCCTAGTGCAATTGCTGTTATACTCGAATGCTTCGTAGCACTCTGGCAAGTATATTCACCTGAATGCCGGTGTCTACAAGGTGGCTAACCAAAAATTCAATGTTTTAGTTTCTATCTTTTACTGCCTCTAATACTTATGTCATGCCTATAATAGCAATATAATTATACCGGGATATCAAAAATTATCTTGGTCAAGGGTGGTTCTGGAATGTCAAACGTGTGTCTTACTTTAAATTTTTGAATATGTTTTGTTGTGTCAGAATCTGTCAAGTCATTGTGCTGAAATTTTCTAATCCAGTTTTTGAATCATGCCTCTTACCACACAGCACAAAATGTTCATGATTGAAGCCTATTTTCGAACGGGTGCGCTAGTTAATGGAAATTGGCAATACAGTCAACGTTTGTGTTTGGACAATTTTCGAGAGCACTTCCCAAACGTGGCAATATTACCGGACAATTTTTATGCGTGCCTTACAAATTGTGTTGAAGTGTTTCGCGAAACTGGTTGTGTGACTCATAAAAAAGGTGTTGGTAGGCCAAGAGTTCGTACAGAAGAAGTTGTCAATGACGTTTGTCAACGTATGGAAAAGGAGCCTGCAAAACCTTTGAAACGTCTTTCTTAGGAAATTGGACTTTCTTATGGAACATGTCATAAGATTTTAAAGAAAGACTTGAACATGCATCCATATAAGATGCAAGCACATCAAGCTCTTCTGCTCGCAGACCACCCCAGACGCCTTGCTTACTGCCATTGGTTTGTCAATAATTTAACGAATGACGATCTTCTGGACTTAACTTTTTTTTCTGACGAAGCCTTTCGGGATACATCAATTCTCAAAATATGCGAATGTGGAGCAATGATAACCCTCATGTTTTTACTGAATCGCAACTACATGCTCAAAAAATTGGTGTTTGGATGGCAGTTTCTCGCAGAAGAATAATTGGGCAAATTTTTTTCGATTTCACCGTCAACGCAGAAAGGTACAGACACGACTTTTTGGCTGAATTTGTGCAATAGTTAAACGATGATGAACTTCGGTACTGTTATTTCCAGCATGACGGTGCAACAGCACATACTACACGAGAAAGTATTGCTTTCCTCCGCAAGTTTTTTGATGACCGGCTGATAAATTTGCATACAGAAGTTGAGTTTCCTCCGAGATCACCTTGTTTGACAATTATGGACTATTTTATATTTCCTTACTTAAAAAACAAGATTTTCGCAACTCCGGTAAATAATTTGCAAGAACTGCAACAAAGAATTGTTCAGCAATGTGCAACCATAACGCCAGAAATGCTACAAAACGCTTGTCACAGCATGAGGAGGCACGTCAACTTGTGCATCGAACAAAACGGGGGACATTTCCAACAATTACTGTAATTTAGTTTTTCTTGTTACTAAAACCGTTATTTCATAATTTGTAGTTCATTATTGTTTTACAACTGAAATGGGTATGAAATTTGTAGGTTATTGATGATGTCAGTGTGACAGTGACATAATTATTTCAAATTTAAAGTAAGACACACGTTTTACATTCCACAACCACCCTTGACCAAGATAACTTTGATATCCCGGTATCAATAAATGGAAGTATAGAAAGAACTATAACTCAAGAAATTTTCCTGGTTTGACAATCTAAAACCTACATGCTAGATAATAATAAGTCTTGAGGTTCAGATCACTCACTTTAGATCACTCTAAATTAATTGTGGATATTTTTCATATCCGTAATATTGCACATTAATTATACCTCATTTTACTTTATAATTACATCGCAAGAATTAAAAAATGTAAAAATTAAAGTCCTTAAGTTCTCATAGACTGAAGAAATTCAAGAAAATATATCCATCAACTTTTATTATATTTTACCAAACATCTTTTAAATTATTATTGAAATGCTGAAATCACATGTCATGCAAATCACAAAAATACCATTATATCTTTAGGCAAAATGAAGCTATCACAATTTACGGCGCTCCTCTTGTATGTCGTTATGTCCACCAGGTACATATAGAAATGCTAATTACACCATCGCCGTTGAGTATGACAAAAAACGAAAGTATAAAGTACAGTTACAGAACCGCAGCAGTGTTCTATCGAAAAATTCAAACTATATTCTTTGCTATTTGTTAAACAGTAGGTACCTCGCTGTTTAAAGTAAATGTTTTCTTAAATATCTGAAAACTGAATGAGATTTATATTGAAAATGCCAACGAAAACATATATAGAGGCAGCAAAATTATATTTTTAAGTTATTTGCTTACCTTGCAATAACCTTTCGAACACATGAATATAAAAATAAATTACGAACATGTTGTTACTTCTAAAATATATTTTTGAGATGCGTCAATGGCTGTATGTAAGGTTAATTGACAGTTATTTAGAACATGTGTTTAGTAGTCAGTAAGTAAATCATTTCCTTGACAGACAAATGTAACATTTAACAGGAAAAATAGTAAAAATATGGCATGTATAAATTTAGTCAGGTACAATTTGTTGATGATTTTAAATCATTTGAATCATATAAAATATGTAGCTATATACAGGGTGACACAAACACCAAGGACATCGAAATTCTTCTTTGAAACTTGAGGACTCGTTGAAGGAATACATTAAAATATTTTAATCAACCCTGGGAATACAAATCCGGACAAGTAACTAGAACTTTATTTTAAATGGCACCCTGCATATTTAAACCACATTTCTGATAGAGTATAACTGCCTCTGCAATGCCTCAAAAGCGATCTAATAACAAAATAAATAAAACAATTATCATACAGTCGAAAGCATGTATGTATACTAGCGAGTCCTCACGACCGACGCGACGCAGAGGTTTATAATAAAATTATAAAGCATGTTATACTTTTTATATATGTATATTTTATAATATAAAACATATTACAGTTGTATGCCTGATTTGCGCTATAGTCATTATTACACAATGTATTGCCACTGCTAGTAATCCAACGAAATTTACTGTGTGTGTAAAATGTAATGTGAAATATGTTATTTCCGTATAAAACAAATGTTGCCTGCTATGGTAAAATAAATTTTTGGAAAACGTATCAGTTTGAATGTTATATTCTCTTTATTATTTGATATCTCGTTAGTTATCAATACTGAAAACTGATGACGTCATTCAGGCAAAATTTATAATAATAATAATAATAATAATAATAATAATAATAATAATAATAATAATAATAATAATAATAATAATAAATCTTTATTAATCCTTTGGACATATAAATGTATAGGACAAGTCACAGCTTGATAGTAAATTCAACAGATAATAAAAAAAAAATTATCTACAAAAAATTATCATTTAAAAACTAAGAGTCTACAAACAACAGAAAACAAATTTACACCAAGTTATCACTTAAAAACTCATCCACGCTATAATAAGCCTTGTGAAGGAGTAACCTTTTTATTTTGTTTTTAAATACCTACATTTTCACTTACAGTTTTAAAATAAAGCGGTAAGTGATTATAAAACTTTATGCCCATGTACAAGGGGGATTTCTCAAATTTTTTAGTCCTATGCTTAGGAATCCATAACATTTCGCAGTGCCTGGTTTGATAGCCGTGATTGAAATTATTTTTCTTCAAATCTTTTAGATGTTTTCTTATATGCTGTAATATTTTGTATATAAATATGCAGGAAAAAGTGAAGAGTTTGTGTCTAATGAAAAGAGGCCTGCATGACTCCCTCTGATGAATACCAAATATATTACGAATTATGCGCTTCTGGGCAATAAAAATCCTCTGACGCTCTGTGGAGTTACCAAAGAACACCACGTTATAACTCAGGTGACGATACACGAGGCTATAATACACATTAAGAAGTTCAGATAGAGACACAGAATCCCTAATTCGAGAAATAGCATAATACGATTTATTAAGTCTCTTGCTTAAATCATCAATATGAGCAGCCCATGAAAGATCCTGATCCACAATAATCCCAAGAAACTTAGTTTTATCAACTGATTTCATTTTACAGCTTTGAAGTGATATCTCTATCTCCTTATGTACTAAATTATTTTGAAAGTAAATACAATGTGTTTTATCTAAGTTAACTATCAAACCATTTGCATTGCACCATTCTACAAAACATCCAATTACGTTTACCGAGGATGAGATCATCTCCTCATGGGTCTGCGCTGATACCACTAATGAAGTGTCATCTGCAAATAATGTGATGACATCGCTTTTAATATGTATAGGTAGATCATTAACGAACAACAGGAATATAAGTGGTCCCAGTACAGATCCCTGAGGTACACCTGCATTTACTTCACGACAATCTGATGTACCTGTCCCCACTTTTACCAGGATTGTCCTATCTCTCAAGAAGGCCATCAGCCAGTCCAAAAATATACCCCTAAATCCCAAGTTGAACAATTTACTCTCAACAAAATTTAAGTTCAGGAAGTCAAAGGCACGTGTCAGGTCAAAGAAAAAACCTGCCACATGCCTTCCGTCATCAAGGCATGCGTAAACATGCTCGAGCAGAGTAGAGGCCGCCGATTGCGTAGATCTGCCTCTCCGAAAACCATGCTGAGAATCATTCAAAATATTGAAGTCTGTCAAGAAGTTGTACATTTTGTTTTAAACAATGTTTTCATAAATCTTGGAAAACACACTTAAGATAGATATTGGGCGGTAGTTAGCGATACTCTGCGGATCCCCTTTCTTGTGAATAGGAATGACTTTAGCAGCTTTTAAAATGGTAGGAAAAATACCCGATACAATTGATAAATTAATTAAATGAGCTAAGTGTCCACCAATACATTCAGCTATCCTTTTTACAATCTTAACTGAAATATTATCAGTGCCGTTGCTTTTTTTATTTTTTAATTCTTTTATTGCACTCAATACATCTTCTTTTGATACTGGCGTGAAGAAAAAGGTTTTATTAGTAATACTGCTTACTGTACAGTTATCTGATCTAGTGTCACCAAAATGATTTTGCAGCGTAACATCCGTCACATTGGCAAAGTACCCGCAGAACATCGCTGCCACCTCCCCAGGATCAGAATAGACTACCCCATCCTGGTTCAGAGATATAGCATCCGATACTAATTTTTTCCTACCGATTTCCCTATTAACTAGGTTCCAAACTGCTTTAGGCTTGTTACTCGAATTATCTATTAAATTCTTATAAAACTCTTGTTTAGTTTTTTTAAGAAGGTTGTTATAGTCATTTTTGGTTTTTTTATAGAAATTCAGTGATTCAACAGTGTTTAATGCATTACATAACCAGTATAGATTTTTTAGACATTCACTAGCCTCTTTAATTTCCGTAGTTACCCATGATTTTGACTGAGCTGTTTGATTGCATGCTTTATAAGGACAGGAATTGTCTATTTCTAACAACAGCAAATTTATAAAAGTTTCAAAACTCAAATTAACATTAACACAATATAAAGGGATGTTATAGTATATGAGGAATATCATGATATTCCTCATATACCAAAACATCCCTCATCAGGCTGATCAGCTTACTGACAACATTGATCTACAAGAAATAACCAATGTTTATTTAAACATCCTCAAAGTTTATAAGTAAATAAAGAAATGAGTGTAAATAAACAAGTTTTCTAGATAATGTTTGTAACTTATTTGTGGTGCATTTTCATGATTCATTGTAATCATTTTTAGGATTGCACCACCTGTAAAATAATAAAAAAAAAACAGGAAACCACTATATAATATTTAAAAAAATTGTATAATATGCAATAAAATAAATATTTGATAAATTAACTAATTTAGTTGATTTATCAAATATTTATTTTATTACATATTATACAGTGGTTTTTTTGGGGCAAACTTTAGAAGTTTGAATAGTTCTCGTTTCCTGTTTTTTATTATTTTACAAATGGTGTAATCCCAAAAAAAAGACTATAAAGTTTTCTGTTATTAACAAAATTTTTATTAGTGATACGCTACTGACTGTAAACATCGCATGGCACGACACTGTTTTAGTTTTTAAATTGAAAAAGGCAGGTAGATTTTTTAATGCGAAGGCGTGATTTGTGACACGTCATTTAGGCATTTAACATTTAAAATCCATTTGCCGGACAATATTTAATGGATGTGAGTTGTTTAGGGGTGCCAATAGAATAGTATTCGATTCCAGGAAGCTAAAAGGCTTCACTGTCCCCACGAGTGACAAAAAAATCCAATTCACACGAAGAGGACTTCTAAAATCTTCTAAATCTAAATGATGATGGCTAAAAGAGAGCAAGAAGAAACTTGTCAATTTCCAAAAAAATAGATATTGCAAAGTATATAACACAATATTGTTTTGCTATGTTAAACAACATATAGTTAATATTAGACTTTTCTTTTCTTGACCGTTAAGAGATTTAACACATATTGTTTTTCTTGGGTATATCGGTCACTTAATTACATATAAAAAAGGTTACATTTTTTTATACATATATATATTTCTGACGTTTCGGCTTTATTAGGCCATCTTCAGAGATTCTGCAGAAGATTACATTTTACATTATTTTAATATTTTTGTGATGTATTATACTTACATTTATAGGATGTTTCGTGTATTGTAACTAACTAAATTATAATAATTTTAAATTGTTTGAAACGATTATTACGTTATTTTGCTGCATACATGTTGTTTGAGGGCTTTGACGCGACTGAGTTTTAAAGTGGTTTGGGTTCAGTTTTGTTTCAAGCTGACAGATTTGCTGATAATATACATATACATGCATTAGGTAGATGTATAATTGAAACTTAAAAATAATATTTGTTCCGACATGTTTGTAATTTAAACATGTCGGAACAAATATTATTTTTAAGTTTCAATTTGCTCTCCTCAACTTCTGTCAAATTGAAGTGTTTATTATATATATGTGACTACATCTAATAATGTTTACTTTTGTATTTTTTACAGAAAAATGTCATCTATTTAGTGCCCATATAGTAATCTGAAAAACTAAGTTCATAGTAAACAAAATTATAACATTCAATTAAAATTAGGTAATTTGCTAAATTATCATTTGTTTTATATTTCCTGGATTTACATTAATATTAAAATTATTGAGATAACTACATTATCCAAATACCACAATTACTAAATGTATACAATAGTGCACCAATATATCAAATAACATAAATGGTTACCAGTGGTGAGTAATTTTAGGGGATCAACATTAAAACATACTTCACATAACATTTTATAATCATCGCAGCGAAATAACTTCATTATACCGAAGTACCGAACTAAAAACATATTATTACATACTATATACCTACGTATACATGACTTTGAACTAGTTTTGCGTCACACTATAAAACCGCTTATAGTGTACTTTATTACCTGCACAATCTTAGAAGAGTAAAAAAGGAGCATGGCGAATCGAAAACCGTAATGCAGTGCAAAGGAAGAAGGGAATGATTAATAACATTCGGCAAGCTACTGTAACTAATTAGCTATGTCAGGAATTTCATTTGAGGCGATTTACTATAAACTTTTGGTGTTTAGGGTTAATTTATGGGTACTGGTTATAACTTAAGGTTGATTGTAACTCTATTAAACATTTATTTCGTGAAACCAGGAGCAATTCTATATCTACTTCTACTTGTTACACGTATTACTCCTTAAAAGTAATATGTTTGTAAAAGTTTGACAAATATGTCATGTATATCTCTAGAATTGCCTTTCTCTGATCTATTTTGAGGAAAACTGGTGCACCAAGAACACATTAACAAGTAATTAATAGTGCAATTTCTATTATATAAAAACTACCTACAACTAAAAATAGATAAGTACTAAAAGGTAGAAAAATAAGAGGTGAAGAGGTGAAAATAAATACTGAAAGGTAGAGATTAAAAGAAATTCCGTAACTCACATAAATTAAACATCTCAATTCTACTTATTTAATAAAGTACTTGTATAGAATGCGTCTTGGGAATAAAAATGCGCTCGCTAAATACGAACGCTATTCGTAATGTCGTCATTGAGGCATTAATAACAGACGTTCAGACGTACCTACTTCGTTAATTAAGTCGAAGCTGATCGGGTTTAACTAAAAATTGTAAATGAAAAGTAGTCTAAAACAAAAGTGTATGGAGTCTTTCTGTAAAACTCCGTCATAAGCTCGTTAAAATCTCGCTTTGGAAAATTTAATAAAGCCTGCGGAATACCGAGAATCTGTAATATGGAACAAATATTCAAGCACCATTGTATTCGTTCATGACGTGGCTTTTGCTCTGAAAAGAATAAATCTTTTTGCGATGAGGAAGGTAAGAGCAACAACTCTTTAAAATAATAAATCAACTTGCCAGAGTAGTAGTAGAGTAACAAGATCTCTCAAAAAACTGGTTATTGATTATTACGTTTGACAAAGGTTCCACAGAATAAAGACGGTAATAAGCAACTCAAAGATTTATAACATAAAAAACATAAAAACACCACAGAAATGGACCTTCTGAAAGCTTCAGGCTTGTGTAGAGAGAGGGTAAACATGAAAAAAACGCAGACACACAACCATTCCTTGGGAGTGGTGCCGTTTCTTGTGTGGGTGTGTGTGTGTGTGTGTGTTGTGTGTGAATATACCATTCTGTTGGTCACAAGCTATCACCACCACCTAAAGGTACGTGTCCATTTGAGAGCAACTAGCGCGAGTGACTCTCGATAGTTACTGTTAAGAGGGTATCCATTTGAGAGCAATTTGAGGAATTTTTACTGTCAGCTAGCTAACGAAACACTCGCCGAGTGCTTACTCTCAGAGATATCTATCAGGAGGATATCCATTTAAGATTTCTGTTTCATCAATTTCCTTTCTTTGTGTGTAGTGTGAAAGAAAAAATTAGTGAGGTGCAGATAGATAATCAATCATGAATGTACAAAAACTTCGAGCAATTGTTGTTGCACGTATACTGTTAAAGAGAAAGCAACAAAGAAAGAAAATATGTTGGATCAAGCCATGGATTCAGAGGTGTGAATTTGGAGCATGTTCTGCACTAATAAGAGAACTTAAAATTGAAGATGGCCAACAATTTCGAAACTTTATACGTATGAGTGCAGTGCAAGTGCAATTTATAATAGACTTAGTTGGACCAGTAATTGTCAAAATTGATACAAAATTAAGGAGAGCTATTTCTGTTTATGAACGCGTTATGGTTACATTGCGTTTTCTGGCATCATGTTTGGATAGAGTTATTAATGAAATGTGAAAATGGAAATATATAAATTTGCGAATAGCTGCCATTTTCAATAATTATGGCGAGAACTATCACAATACGAAACGTGTTCGTATTTCAGAAGTAACTGTCCGCTAGTAAAAATAATATGTATACACTTGAGAGCAAAATGCTGCGAGTAAACTATTTGATAGTAAAATGAATACTCTCGAGAACAACTCTCGAGAGTTTCTAGCGCTAGTAACACTCTCAAATGGACACGTACCTTTACAGATTGAGTTATCACTACGGTGATACCTGTTAAGTTCCTGGGAATAATTTGCAACCACTTCCACTATAAAGTCTCATTTACATCCACTTAACTTAACATAACGTACGAAAAATTAGTAATTAAGAAAAGTTGAAAGTATACTAAGCTTATGGGAACGTTCACATTCGTTCAAAAAATAACGTAACATACGTGAAAGTCCAACCAATTTCAACTTAACAGAATCGGTGCGTTAATTTCACCAATCACAGCCTATGTAAAGTAACATAGCCTAGTACTTTTTTCTATCGTCGTCAACTGTCAACTTTACTGTACTGTAATTTGCACTGTAATATTTCCTGACCAATTTAGTAGCATTGCTATAAATTATGTTGATAATATCAAACTGAACTTTGAAATTTAATTTGTTCTTCCCAACTTCCCAATGTGAATGAAAATATTCGGGATCTATTACTTGGTGCATAAAATTATTCAACGTTTCTTGGTTACTCCTATATAAACAACTATCTTTGTAAGTTTGTTATTGTTACGGGATTCTGATGGTAAACGTTGAATTTCACACACACTGCATAAAATAACAGTTTTCAACTCACTTTGTTATGTTTTCGTTCTATAGACCTGATGAAATGTTTTTAAATACTACCTATATGCATCCCAGCATCCCGTGTTAGTAAACAGGAATACGTACTAAAATAACCAGACAATTCATCAAAAACAAAATCAACCCGCCTAAATATATCATCAGTAATAGACTGTCACCTGGAAATTTCATTTATTAAAAATTGAATAAAAGTTGAATGTTACTATCGTATTTATTTCAACAAAAATATATCAATTATGAATTCAGAACTGAAAAATACCATTTTGGATATCTACAGTCTGTCCATAAAGTAGCCCCTCCCCCCTGCTAACTTTTGAACGAATCGAGTTAGCGAGTTTTAACAAAATACAGGGTGAATCATGTAAAATGAAGTTGATTCTGACGATAAATTCAATTCTTCAAATTCAAAGATGGCCCCACGGGTGCTGTCAACTCAATTTTTTTAAATGGCAAAGTGTGCGGTGTTGCAACTCATTTAAAAGGTAATTCAATTCTCTACATTCTCGTTTTTGAGAAATGACAATCAAGTTATCCGTTCTCTAGTTACAAGCGTTTGTATTAACAATATTTAAAAATTTTGCTTTTATCAAGTCTCCTTGCTTTTGCTTGCCACTGTCACTGAAACGTCAATAACGTCGAGAAAGTAGTTTAGCTTTCAATTTAAGAGTGTTTGAAAGTTTTTACAGGTTTTTTATTATTTTTTTAAGTTATTCGATTTGATAGATTTAAGAGGAGGACGGTACTTAAGAATGCATCGGGAAGAAATTTTTCCAAAGATAGAGAGTATAGCAGGCAATAACATTCAAAGTATTGTATTTCAACAAGATGTGACCCAGCCTCATTTCTATGGACCTGTTACCGATTTTTTGAATAACCATTTCCCGGGCAGATGGAATAATAGAAGGGGCCCGATAGAATGGCCGGCTCGTTCCCTGGACTTAACTCCTCTTAATTTTTTCTTATGGGGATATTTGAAGTCAAAAGCTTACAGAACTCCTCTGGTTTTTAAAGGAACTCACATGATACTCACTCCTATCACGTTGCTGTCACATTCTCATCATCATGTTGCTCACATGATGATCTTATTGCTGCCATATCACTCACACTCGGTTCATGGCTTAATTTTCTAACGTAAACAACGATTTCACAAGAGTTATGTTTGTTTCATTACTTTAAATTTTAATTCAAATAATAAAAATTCTAGATCTAAATAATTATATACATTTATTTTAAAAAGGCGAACTGAAACTATATTGTCTCTTTTGATTTTTCTTACGATTTTTCTCTCTAAAACAAAAGTATTTAATTTGAAATTTATGTCGTCTGAAAGGAATCGGGCAGTTAAAAATATTCATAAAAAAATATTTTATTTCCATATCCCTGCTGCTCCTTAAGTTTGCGGGCAAAAAAATCTTCCACCAGATGGCACTTTACAAACAAAACAAATGCAAAACTACCTATCCTGAAATATATACCCTCGAGAGGGAAAAGAATCTGAAGAATTTAGCCAATGGACTTCCTGCATTTATAGCCAAGCGGTCTTTATAAATTCTCATCGAACAGATAGCACTTCTCAAACAATAATAAACTCGGTTTTTTATATTCGGCAATATTTGTTCTGTCCAATAGAGTAAGATAGGGCTTGCTACGCCCTGTGGTGTTTGTTCTTGCCACTCAAGTGTGTTTCCTTGTCGACTTTTAAAGTGCTTAGATAAATACCAGAACTATTCCTATTATGAGGTATTATTTATGACCCTTTTCAGTGCCCGGCTTATGAATGGTTTCTTACAAACGAGTTATAAATTGATTCAGAAATGGCTTGCCAAAGGAAGTCGACTTGTTATAATATCCTGTCTGGTGCAAAAATGCGTCTATAACCTGTAGGGAAGGCTAGTTTTGTCGCGAGCGAGTATATGTACACCGTGTAGGATTGCGAAAGTTATGTAGATTTTTATATCAGACCCGATAATTTAAATATGCCAAGGAAGATATTCCACAAAAATTGGTATATCCTAAAAGTGTTTATGAACCAATTAAAAATAAAAATTAACTAAATTTACCACGAAAAATCAATTCCAGTTGCAATAATGAATATTTTCTCTAAGGACATTATTAACAGCAATATATGCTATTAGGTGTTAATTATCTGCTCTCAAAAAGACACATCAACGGGGACACCAAATACTGATCATTCTCTGCCAACTCTTCAAATTACATGTACAATTGCATTCTTAAACAATAAAAAAGATGAAAAACAAAATAAAACCAACTCATATAATGAAATTAAAGAAAATGTTCTTACCTAAACATTATATTAAGTAAGAAAACACTTTTTTGTATATTTCTGTCACTAATCTAATTGAATACTTATGTAAAACCATTATTTTTAGCTATTAACCTTGATAAAGTCCGAAAACTCGGACGAAACGTAGGATATTCGCCCATGTAAGTATCTGGTTGAAAGTCCTCTAAAAATAAAAATAATAAAAAGAGAAAAATAGGATTTTTTGATTTTTTATTGAAGAAATAAACTATATCTAACACTTTTGATATATTTTCACTAGATTTTACTTTTAAGATGATAAATAAATTATACAGTCTGCAAAAATGCGATGGCAAATCACCAATGTCTAAGCATGCAAAACATTTGGTACAATTTGCTTTTGAATTCAAGGAAAATATTTTTAGAGTAAATGATATTGATAAATTTGTTTATCTGTCATTGATCAATATTATTTATTTGCTGCCATTCATACAGAAACAGTTCTAAATACTTATTTGTTACTCCGTTCAACTCAAAATTTAAAAACACTCACGTTCAAAAATGCAGAAAACGTTTAAACACAAACATTTTAACAATACCTCACTATCAAACTTTCCTTTATGCTTTTGAATTCAATAAAAATAGTTTTAGAATATATATGATATTGATAAATTTGTTCATCTGTCATTGATCAATATTATTTATTTGCTGCCATTCATACAGAAACAGTTCTAAATACTTATTTGTTTCTCCGTTCAACTCAAAATTTAAAAACACTCACGTTCAAAAATGCAGAAAACGTTTAAACACAAACCTTTTAACAATACCTCACTATCAAACTTTCCTTTATGCTTTTGAATTCAAGGAAAATAGTTTTAGAATATATATGAAATTGATAAATTTGTTCATCTGTCATTGATCAATATTATTTATTTGCTGCCATTCATACAGAAACAGTTCTAAATACTTATTTGTTTCTCCGTTCAACTCAAAATTTAAAAACACTCACGTTCAAAAATGCAGAAAACGTTTAAACACAAACATTTTAACAATACCTCACCATCAAACTTTCCTTTATGCTTTTGAATTCAAGGAAAATAGTTTTAGAATATATATGATATTGATAAATTTGTTCATCTGTCATTGATCAATATTATTTATTTGCTGCCATTCATACAGAAACAGTTCTAAATACTTATTTGTTACTCCGTTCAACTCAAAATTTAAAAACACTCACGTTCAAAAATGCAGAAAACGTTTAAACACAAACATTTTAACAATACCTCACTATCAAGCTTTTCTTTTTTTCTTATACATATAGGTACTTCTTCAAGATATGACTGACATTTTTATGCAAACTATAAACTAATACTGTACATACTGATTTACTTATTGTTCTTATAAAATACCGTAGATAATTGTTTATTTCTCAGAGAACTATCCAGTTCGGGATTAGTTTATTATGTAATACTTACTTCCATAAAATAAATTTGCAGAAAGGTTATTTATAAACCTTCCGCCTTCGCGGACCTATATTTAGCGGACTATTTTTAAATGTGCCGTTTATGTATTCGGTTGAACGATTGACTGAATGGTTGCCTGATTTTTTTATTTGCTACCATCTTAGCAAAACCACTGAACAGAATTAAACATTCTTTTATTTTCGGATACAGTTTGAAAGTAAGTTATTTTTCCGAAAGAAGCAAACCTATAGTAACATAGTTATTAAAATTTTAACACATGTAAATTAGATACTTCTAGTATTAGTTCTTGTTAGCTTTATTAACGCTGTTGACAAAAATATTATTTAATAACTAAAATCACTATCATAAATGAACTAGTTTTCAATCAGTATAAGAGCCTCAATTTCATTTATTTTTTTAATTAAAATACATAATTTCATATGATATATAGACAGGTATAGTATATCTAAACGAGTTTATAGGATTGATTATATTTCATAATCGGTAACTCAAACTGACATTCTTTTTTATCAGTTGCAAATCTCTGTACGAATATCTAAAACGCGCTAGCCAACATCCTTAATATAAAGCTAACTGTCGCCTTATAAGTGAAATTTTTATAATAAAACAATTATCATATATGTAAATTTGAGATAGGTATGTTCATTCATAATTTTCAGATTCTCTTCAGAGCTTTGATAGATTAACAAATTGTAAAAGACATTAATTATGTAACCGATATTTACAATCCGCAATCTACAATCTCTAACTTCTATTTTGTTTTCATCTTATTATTTATTAAATACTATTTGATCCTAACAACTCATTTGCATAAGAAACATAATTAATCAAATAACGACTATACTCAGAAGGATTGAACTACCTACATAAAATTATAGGATGAGGATTAAAATCGAATCAGCGATTTGGCAGCAATCTCGATTTTAATATAGACAGAGAAATATTAAAGCCTTTAAGAGTCCATTCACTATGTCGAAATAAGCCCTAAATCGGCGTTCGGCTCGTGTCTAATTATAAAAAAACTATAAAAGATAGCGACTTTTAGTAAAAAAGTATTGAAAGATAAGACTTTAATCTAAGTCCCTATAGTAGTAATTTTTGGTATTTCTTTTTATTTTTAAAATTCCAGGAAAACAATCTTGTACTATAAATAGCGTATTTTCAAAAATTATTTTCCCTAAAATACATGTATTAAATAAAAATTTGCTACTATAGGGACCTAGTTTATCTTTTGATCTTTCCGGTGATATATAATTTATAACATTAAAAAGAAATTCTGTTGCAATTATAAGACAAATCCGGTACCCTTGCAATGAGGGCTAACTTTATTTCCATGTGCCTTTTTACTTCGGCTTTACGTGCACCTCCGAAATCTTAATAATTCGATAGTTGGAATATATAAGTCTCCACCCATCCTCTCAATCCGACCCAACATTCATGCCTGTCAAATCTACAGAGAATGGACCCTTAAAGGAAGAATGATGAACATTTTGTTTAATAAAGAGATTGATTTTGACAATAACAAAAGCAAGCAATACAGTTCAAAGTAATGAAAACAACTTTTATCGTAACACCTACCTTCACTATCGTCTTCATACATATTTCTAATAACACTGAGGTAGTTTTCTACATAACACCACAATACTATAGCGTTTAGATAATAAAATAAAGATATAAAATTATAGATTTCTTAGTTTTTTGCGCCCATCTAAATTTCTAGAATTACAATCAAATTTATTTCTGTTCTTGACCCATCGTTGAAATCGATAATATTTCCAAATAAAGAAGACACCTCAAAATATTCTGTAAAATTACTTATACATAATAATTTATACGTTTAATGAAAAATCTAAAGTGTGATTTGCGCTGTATAAGGACATTTTTGTACTGTAAGGTAAGGATATAATTTTCAGGGATTTTGACAATTAGAACAGCAATTAATACGCGTGTTTGTATTTTTTATAGTTACAGATTTCATTTATTCTTAATAATTCGGTTATTTATTTTCAAGAGTAAATAAAAACCGTGTTAGAATTTATGTGTTTTCATACGTATTACCCTCGATATTGCCTAGAAATTATTTCATATTATCTGGGAACCCTGGTTTTGCTTCAAAATTACCCCAAACTGCCTTGGATTACAAAATTACCCCGGAGACCACCCCTCTTATGCCGCACTGTAGATGAAATTAACTGCAAATCTAAAATTATAGATTTCTTAGTTTTTCGCGCCCATCTAAATTTCTAGAAATACAATTTATTTTTGTTCTTGACCCATCGTTGAAATCTATGTTTTTTGATACGATATGTTCCAAAGAGAGAAGACAATCTTATTGATTTTAGTCCATATGTGCAAATTTGATTCCGAAATCCATACTGCGAAGGATGATTAAAACATCTACTCCACTGGGGTTTTATTAAATTCTTCAATCGGAGCTCTTATGTAACTATTTGTGACTATTTAAATCATATCGGGTCCTTGCATCGTTAATATTCAACAACTTTCACCGATTGACGGTTATTACAAAAAAAATGTTCGTTAAAAGTGATACCCGTCAGACGAGTAATCCGGCGACATTCAAATGTGTTCATCTGACCCGAGCTTCCCCAGAAAACAGTTGAAGTTCGTTACAGTACAGTTTCTTGTTGAATAACTGCCGGTGAAGATTCGGTCAACTCCAGAACCTACCTCCAAGACGCGAGGAAATAATAACGAGACGACTGGAAGTGACAAAAAATTGGGTTCTCACGCTGGTTCTATCTTCTACGTTTAGTTATGTAGGTATATATACACGTACAAGATGGGAACCGTTAGCCGTGGAATTTTGAAATTAAGAAGCACTTGTATGCGAAATTAGGTAGTTTTCCTATGTTAGTGTGATATTAACAATGCGTCTGCATTAAATAAGTACGTTCTAGAAATGTAAAATTTTTTTAATCGAAATACTACAGATCACTAATTCTAATTTCTCTTTCTTGCGTGAGAATCAGATATCATCTCCAAATTAGTGATTCCTAGCAGAGAAAGGATGGTACGTAATACGCTTCATGTGTTAGTTACAAAAGTGCCTTAAGAACACATTTTTTTCGATCTGCTTAGGTATACGTTTACAAATAAATGGGTTATTTCATATTTCAAAATTGTTAGATTTTAATTTCGCCCTGTAATTCGTAAAGTAAGAGAACACTTAATTATCACATTGTTGAGTTTTAAATGATAATAATGATACATATACATTCTTCTCTAGTATCAACTACTACTATCTAACTATAACTACTAACTACTAACTAACTAACTACTACTTTCGAGTCGAATACTATAAGTACGATACATAATTTAAAAAATAGCCTAAATTCATATTCACAAATAAAATTTATTGTAATTTTTTAGTCATCTATATATAATACAAAATATCGAGTCCCATTTACCAAAGGCTTTGCAAGACTATACGTATATATTTCCACACATATTGTTTAGGAATATTTTTGCAACTTTTGTTATGTTTATTTGTTTTACAAATTATATATTTATTAGCTGTTATATTATATTAACTTAATATATCGTATATTACCATTAACATGTTATTTTATTTTAAGAAAATACCTTTCTATTAAAAATATTTATTATGTATTTGATGGAGATGCCGAAAAGAACTACTCCACAGGCAGTGTGCCCCGACTGGCGTTGCATTACTCCAGCATCTCCATAGAGGTCGCCACATTCTTGATTGACGACTCTAAGGAGAACATAATAAGCGCGAAACCGGTCGGTGTCTGGTGGTTGGTCACGATGTGTGTGGTTTATATATAAGGTTTTATATATGTTTTTTTCGATATTTCCTGCTTTTTATTATTTTGCAGGTGGTGTAATTCCAAAAGAAACTATGAATTACATATTGTTGTTACATATAAGGCGACGTCCATGGTAAGTACCTAATAAATAAATCAAACACGTTATAATTATATGCATTTGGGAACAATAATCTAGAAGAAACAAATTGCAAACGTCTATCTACCTCTTACATCAAAACTTGTGAAATTTTGCTCTGTTGAGAGAAACTATATATTATACTAGGTATATTTCTGTTTTGGAAACTTGTTTAGAAATTGTATGAACATTGGTATAAAGATAAAAGAAAGATAAAAGTTTATATTAATATTACGATTTTTCTGATGTTATAATACAGGATTATTGACGCAAAGCGGGTATTAGACGTTTTTAGGGTTCTGTTAACGATAAAAATCAGATTTTTTTATGGGGGAGGTTTTCCATTATTTCCGATTCAATGAAAATATTTTCAGGTTTGCATCACTTCCGGTTATACCGGAAGTAAACCACAACTTCGTTATTTCAAAAGGAACACCCTATATATTATTGCAATTTTGAACTCTACGTGATATTCTAAACATATTTCATGTAGGATGTCCTATACCTATCTTCAACTGTTTTTGAAATATTGACAGGTGAATAATTGACATTTTGCAACTTTGACACCCTGTAAAATCTAAACGGTTAGAGATCAAGCAAAACAGTTGCACATTCCTATCTTAACTTTTCAAAAGCTATCGTTTTATACTGAGTTTTATACTAATATCAGATTTATCCAGAAATAAAAATTTTCGATTAAATTTAATCTCTTGGTTAAATCTGAAATTAGTATCAAACGATAACTTTTGAAAAGTTAAGATTAGGAATGTGCAAACCGTTTTGCTTGATCTCTAACCGTTTATATTTTACAGGGTGTCATAGTTGCAAAATGTCAATTATTCACCTGTCAATATTTCAAAAACAGTTGAAGACAGGTATAGGACATCCTACATGAAATGTGTTTAGAATATCACGTAGAGTTTAAAATTGCAATAATATACAGGGTGTTCCATTTGAAATAACGAAGTTGTGGTCTACTTCCGATATAACCGGAAGTGATGCAAACCTGGAAATATTTTCATTGAATCGGAAATAATCGAAAACCTCCCCCCATAAAAAAATTAGATTTTTATCGTTAACCGAACCCCAAGAACGTCTAATACCCGCTTTGCGTGAATAACCCTAGATGTTAATACATAACATACCAGAAAAATCGTAATATTGGCATACAAAACATAAAAAGTGAAAGATGGTGAAAGAGATAAATAGATGTTTGTACGTTATACGGATCCAGAATCAAGGTTTCGTAGTGTCAGTTAAATATCTATACCTGTTATAATAAAATAAGTAGGTAATTATAAATGAGGGATAGGTCAGATTGGAATTAAATCCACTGTGGAATTCATGAATACGTTATGAGTTTACCTATACCAAAGTGGAAAACACGATATGGTACTGCTATGCCACTTTGTCCCCCTATTATTAATACTCCCACATTGAATAACAGCTAAAGGTAACGCTCCTTTCGAATCATGGTTTGCCTACCATGGAGCACACAAGTTGTCCCAGAAAGATCAACGAAAAGATAACAACGAGTTGGCACCTCGGTTGGCACTATAATTCTTATACGAGTACTTTTTATAAATTTGTAATTGACGATACAGCTCGCATTGTATAAGCATTTAATAAAATACAGATGTTTACAATACAAAAAAATAAATGTAGATTTGTAATTAAATGATTTTTTAATTTGCATGCCTATTTAATAATTTGTCCTGTACTGTTTAATACCAGATGCAAATATGTTTATCAAAAACCATAATGATTAAAACACGGGTAAAAATTTTGAGATCTGAATATCTAGGAAAAGCTGAATAAAATTATGTACACGGCATGGTCCTGAAATTTGCATATGCAATAGATTTGAAATAAAATACTAAACGGTCACGTCGTGGCAGTTAATAAAATACATGTGAAAAAACTTGAATTCCTAGCGAAAACAAAGATAAACTTTAAATATTAAAGACCGCTAATAATTTATTTATATATTCCAAAACCGTTGAACCTATAAATGGGAATATGCAAATGACACAATTTAATGCATTTACCATTTCTATCTCAAGGAATTTATATTTGGAAGAATTAGTAATTGATAAGTGACCTACTGGTCTTAGTTTATATATATTTTGTTTATCATTTATTCAGAATAAATATGCATTAAAAATAGAGCATAGTAAGTATTACTATTATTTATTATTGCGATTATAGTACACGTATAAAAAATTTCCTTTGCGGTACGTACACTGAGAAGAATTCTACAAAAATGCTCTGTATTGAAGGATTCAGTACAGAAATGTTGGCAACAACTTTATAAACAATCATAAGTAGGTATATTAAAATCAGTTTAAAAAAGCTTTACACGACCAATCCAAGACCATAAAGAATTCAAACTCATCCATAAACACCATGAAGGAATAATATCTCTTAGTAGTCAAAGATTTAGGAGTTATTGATTAGGGATATAAAGAACGTAAATATATGTATTTATATTTCCAATTAAAATTTATTGGCCAAGATACTTTGATTTTTCAGATTCAATTTATTTGTTGGCAGAGTGCCGACTTACAAGTGAGGATATTCCGAGGGATATTCGAATACGCTACTTGGCTTAAGAAAATCACATTTGGTCGATTTTAGCAATTTAATGAGTAGAGTATTTATAGCTTGGCTTCCAATTATAATTTTTTGTCTGAAAAATAACATAAGCGGTCTTGTATTCATTATTTTGAGAAAATATAAACATAAGTTAAAGTTACAACAACTTTCTCAATTTTCGTTACCATATTTCATAAAATATATAATATAAATTTTGAAGCATTCATTTTTTGGCGTAGTTTTTAGTAATTGATCTTGATATTTTAAATTAAGACTGGATATTGAGCTACTAAAAACTTATTTTTCTTGAAGCGTGTAATAATATTTACATTATAGGTATTTATGTAAGACTTATTATAGAAAAGGTCTCTTGCTTTACTAGTAAGGAAATATTCTTATTTTTTTAATAACAAAAAAGTAAAACTGTAACCATAACAATGAATTAAATAAGAGCGTCATGTAGCTATGATTTCTCAGAACTGTTAGTTTGAAATTAAACGTAACGTCACATCGCTTTTTATACAAGCACTAATGTCTGAGGAAATACAGTTTTAATTTTGACGCTTGAAGAAAAAATAAAATATGTCACTCGGAGTATAAATCTCTTTATGTGTTTCGCCCAGTTTACACAGCCTTGGCTAACGCCTCGGCTGTGTAAGCTTCTGGGCTCAACAAATACTGTCCGCTTTCTACTCCTAGTAACATATATAGGTACTATTAAGTACTCTTATGATAATACACAATTGAGTCTATATACCTATAGAAGTAATTTATTTCGTAATTTATAGGTGATAATAAATATACACACAAAGTAATTTAATTACTACATATTACTGTTATTTTAACTAGGAGAAAGTTCTACAGTTGACCGAAAGATTTAGTAAACGCGTAACTGAGCGGAATTGAGATTTTTTTACATTGTAAAAGTAGCCTCGAAATTTTTTCCTCCACGCAGAAGTTGCTATAAAGTGGTGAGGCAATACATACCAAATTTGGTTCAGAAATTTGGAGAAATTCAGATGATTGAGCTCTTTGGCCATTGCAATTCCCGACAATAAGATCCCTGCCCATGGTAGCGACTTGGCGTTCATATTATCCATATAGAACGAGGTCCACGGTTAGTACTTGGATGGACTGACGATGCATTGAAGACCTGCAATGACTGCTCGCATCTTCTATAGTGACCTGTATGTCGGTGAATCCACAGAAATTATACAAACTTAGACGAGGTTTGTGTATAAGACGTACCGTGCCTGAGATGTAAAGCTGGAGGTCCCTTATCTGAGATGATACGATAGTGAGAGTTTAGAAAAATTACCCTTGTTGGGTGTTGCTTATCTCCGGGTGCCTTAGTCGTGGAAATAGGCTGATGTTAAATAATTACTTGTGAATTGTTTCCCTTCGAAAGTTATTTTGTGTTCGAAAGTCTCACTGCTGAATAGCAAAGTAACGTTGTTAAAGTAACACTGCCTGGCTGAGCATTTACTATAGGTAATTCAGGATCACAATAGCATTATAGTCATTCTAATAATATACCTCTAGTTCAATTGAAACACAAAGCAACCTTAACATTAAAAATTATACGATGGAATTAGTCCACGTTTGCCTCAACTCTCGTTTGTTCTGCTGCACTTTATTGTTGCTCGGGTCACATGCACACAATAAACAAAGCTCGGTGCACGTTCACGTCCCACAACGTATAATCATTACCTAATTTAAAAGGTTTTATTTTTTTTTGCAAAATACGCGGCGTCGGCATCTCGTGGGCATTTCAATGTGGGTTGTTCGTATACTATGAATACAGTTAATATCAATCGACGGTTACGACATTATTTTGCATTTAAACTTAACATAAATTAGCAAGATTTAAGACAGAATCGGCGCCATGTCCTAAATTATTATGGCATGATAATTAGCTTAAAACTTACTTATTATGTTAAAAAGATTAGCGATACTTAAAAGTGCAGGCTTAATAATAAAGTTCTGATGAAAACAAAACATATTTAAGCAACAGAAAAGAACACACTCCATCTTATTTCAACAGACTTTAAACCAAACACGTTAAAATGGATTTACTAGATAGATAGATAGATAGATAATATTATAGTAGTAATTTATTATAAAATTATGGTTGACATAATGTTAATAAAATATTATTATGTTTAAATACAATTCTTTGAAATTAAATCATTACCCATTTGGCAACAAATCTTCTACCTGGTGCAGAACTGAATAAATCTGTTACTCTATAAACAATATAGTGATACAGATTAGATACAGAAATCGTAATTATAAAAATACTAACCCAAGATAACACTCAAAATCTAAGACTACCAACGATAAAATTCCGACACAAAATATAATGTATTTAATGTAGTCATTAGATTCAAAGTAATGCAAGTCCTTCGTCCTGGAAATGGTCCTTTTAATAAGAGTTTTAATATCTGTGTAAAGTTACAGAAATTTAGAGATACCTACTTCAAAATCATAACATTGAATTTCCGAAAAAGGTTTTGCTGCAGCTTCTGCATGTTAAGCTCGATATCAAGTATGTGGATTCTGTCTTCTGGCCAGTCGAAAAGTCAGCTTTGCACCCCACTGAAAATGAAAACCGCCGCCATTGGAAAATAAGTTACCTACTTGAAAAACCTTAAATGCAACTAGTATTGATATCAAATGGTACTTACTAAAGATAACACTTATGTTGAGTATTTTATAAGACCTTGCAATTTATTCCACACATATTAATATCTATTCCTCATCCTTTTCTGCTAACTTTTCTGAAATAGTGTTATGAATGCAGATTTTATCTAGAGCTCTCTCTATATAAAGAGAATTTTTCTGAAATTATTCATATTCGCATTTTTATAAGATGAAACAGAAATTTAAAAATATTATCAATGCCGTATGCCTGGATCCATTCCAAGAATCACACCAGTTGTGGTTTGTTTACGATTCTTATATAAATCACAATAAACTCTAGGAATCAGAATACGTTTAAAAAATTTACTACCTACACTTAGATGATTGTACGTTCGGATATATAAAAACCGAATTCGGATATATAGATTCCGTAAATTCCATAAAAAAAAAACAGAATACACTAAATTTGTAAATATTTTTCAGCATCTTATTCAAGAAGCTTAGGTATTTACTTTTCAATTATTTGTCTCGGATATTGCGTACAAAATCCATATTTCAATGCGTTTCCCATACCTCAGTTTTGAACTATTATACTTTGAACGGAACTTTGATCTATATAGAACCATTTAAGGAAGTTTGTTATACACCTTCTATATGAGTCGACTCTGACTAGATTACATTTTTAAGTGAAATCTAACAAAGATTTGAGTACAGTGTGCATGCAGAACAGTATCGAATTCTTGGTTAGTTTCTATAGTGGCAGTTCAGCACTATATCATGTTTTTCACTCGGTTTTTTACGTAATTGATCATATTCTTTTCCATATTTAGTAATCATATTCCTATGAGAATATAATATGTATGAGATTATGTAATCACCATCTTTTCTCAGCATGAAAATTTTATTTTTGGTTACACAAAATTAGTTTTTAGAAACCAACTGCTGTTCCTTATAGAGTAGAGGTTTATATTGTAATATTTAGAATATTTTCTTTGTATTTCGTCACAAATAAATCGTTACGAAACAATAATTGTGTGTTAATTTGACATTTATCTGTCACTCCGCCTACTTAAAAAAATCGTAAAGCGATTACTTTACTGGTTATTTCTCGTGCTTTACTGCCGATTTCGATGTTCTTTAGTGCCAATTGCGAAAAATAGTTATTTGTGTACCAAGGCGGCACTGAAGTTGAACTTTTTAACACAAACGTGGATTTTATTACGCGGAACGTGGATAAATTACATAAGGGATACAAATAAACTTTAGGGCCTAGGTACACATTATGTTTTTTCGAAATCGAGAGAACTGCATTTACTTACGTTTTAAAGATACAAAATTATGCCACAAATACTGCACAGCGTTTGCTGTGTGTTAATTTGACGTTTATCTGTCACTCCGCCTAATTAAATAAATCGTAAAGTGATTACTTTACTGATTATTTCTCGTGCTTTACTGCCGATTTCGACGTTCTTTAGTGCCAATTGCGAAAAATAGTTATTTATGTACCAAGGCGGCACTAAAGTTGAACTTTTTAACACAAACGTGGATTTTTTTACGTGGAACGTGGATA
This sequence comes from Pogonocherus hispidulus, assembly GCA_963924545.1. Taxonomy (NCBI): domain Eukaryota; kingdom Metazoa; phylum Arthropoda; class Insecta; order Coleoptera; family Cerambycidae; genus Pogonocherus; species Pogonocherus hispidulus. The sequence goes on from OZ004699.1 coordinate 13,715,720, forward strand.
AATTACATAAGGGATACAAATAAACTTAAGGGCCTAGGTACACATTATGTTTTTTCGAAATCGAGAGAACTGCATTTACTTACGTTTTAAAGATACAAAATTATGCCACAAATACTGTCCAACGTTTGTTGTGTGTTAATTTGACGTTTAACTGTCACTCCGCCTAATTGAAAAAATCGCAAAGCAATAGACTGCACTTTACTGATTATTTCTCGTTCTTTACTGCCGATTTCGACGTTCTTTAGTACCGATTTCGAAGAAGCTAGTAGATAAAAGTGTATCTTTTAAAATAATCCAATTTTTGAAGGAATATATCTAAATGATTCTAGGTACTTATACCTAATTAAAACAGCTGTCGTCAAAAACAGTAGGTATTACAGTAACAACATCAAATCTTAATAAAATCATCTGCGAGTAATAATAACCCACTTCAACATTTAGAGCGCAGTAACTATTAAAAATTAGGTAAATATATAAAAAGTAAAATCACCTACCAAATATGTAAACTATGTAGGTTTAGTAGTTATAGGTACCTACTAAATATTTGAATTACATTAAAGGTGCGCTGATTGAAGCTACATCAGAAGTATCACTGGACCAATTATGATACTTGGTCGATAACAGAGACTATAATATAGATACCTTGGTAGGTACTAAATTAAAGTTAAATATAATAATTTATAAGGCATCGTTCAGTAAAACACTCAACAAATCAATAAATAATTAAAATACAAACATAAACATTAACATTCAGCAATAATAATATTAATCTCTATGGTTAATATTTAAAATGCAGATATGTACCTAAGTGTCAAGATTATAGAATTAAAATATTTGGCGATAACAGAAACTGAAAACGGAGTCCTAGGATGTTAAATTATTAAACTAGGCTAAGGGAATGATTAATAGGATTGAAAAAATCAATGAACCTTTAAAGTTCACATACCTGAAAGCTCTTGGAATAATAATCCGAAAAAGGGCAAACAAAAACAGAACTTAAATAAAATCAAAAACTGCACATATTCACAGGAAGCCACTGACACAGATCGAAAATCTGACAAGAGAATCAACAATGTTCGATTGATTTGTTTCGAAAAATCGTTTCTGCGTTACCAGCGCAGATGCTTTGCTTTTGAACGCTTTTAACGTTTTGAAAACCCGGTTGTAGCGTTCGTATACCCTGACCAATCTATACTACAGACGGTTTAAATACCTTGCCTTGCGTACTAGAGATTACAGGGTGGATGCCGGTATGTAAGATCACTGGTTTCTAACTCTGCTCCGGACGAGTCTCAGTGTTTATGTTTTTTTAATACCGACCATTTCTTAATTCCGTGACCTTAAGTGCTGTTAATTTTGAGGTCAGTCGCTCGTCTGTTACGAATGAGTCAGTCTATTTTATAGGAAAGTCTACTGTGAATAAATATACATTTATAAATTTGACACATCTATATACTTAATATTTATTACATTTTCAGTGAAAGCATAGTGATTTGAACCAGACATGTGACACTGAAAGTTGTGATTTTCACTGATCACTGATCAGTCATCAGTTTAACATAAATGTTAATTTTAAACTGATTGATATCGTAACCATAACAACGTGCAGTAGCGTAGCAAGGATCTTCCGCGAAGGAGGTTCAGAAAAAATATCTCGGTACTGTGAAAGTAAGGTTGCCAAATGCCCCTCATTTCAGAGGACGTCCTGCATTTGAGATCCTTCGTCCTGCGTCCTGTCGAGATCTCTGGCAGGACCCGAAATGTCCTGAATTTCAGATATTTTACTGAATTTATTGCTAATCTTATATGATAATTACATACAAATTTGTAATATATCTAATATAGTGTTTTAATGTGGTTTCATTTAAGGTTTGACCAAAAAGTAACTTTGACTTTTAAAATTTTAACAAGACCTACTAGACTATTAGAAACTATAAAAAAAAAGCGTTTTATAAAAAAGCTTTATATTGTATAGTTAAATTGGTAGTTTTATAATATAATTTGCATTATATTATTATTAGTATTTCAGATATTATTTAGAAATTAGTTTGATGAAAAAAATAGCAATGTAATTTATCAGCAAATGTTTTCTTTACTTTGCTTTGTCAGTTGTTTTTACGTTTTAAGTGACAAATTCTGTTTTCGTTTCTGTTATTTTGTTAACAAAAACTTAAGATTTTATTTTTTAATAATCGAAAATAAAATATTAGGTACTTACATTATTGATGCGGTTTCTGAGAGAAAAGTTATGATTCATTATATTTATCAGTTCGATAATTTAAAAATAACGAATCACAATGCAGAAAATCAGTTTTATTTGTAGCTTATTGAACAGATAAACTTATTGAATCAATAATTCTGTTTCAGAAACCGGGTATTAGTCTTTGTTTTTTATTTAAACTCCCTTTTAAATGATGTCCTGCATTTTTACCCCCTTAGTCCTGAAAATTAAAGATTGAAATTTGCCAACCCTATGTCAAAGTCATAGAAACAAATAAATTAATGAAAACATGCTTTCTTATAATAATGTACTTCAATCACTTCTGGGTAGGTCTTACCAACGTCTTTATTTTGAATGAAATAGTGAATTTTTGTTGCATATTATGATTTTACTAATTTAGGGGGCCATCATCAAGTTTCTCTATACCAAAATCAACGATTTTTGGTTTTACATGAATTCATCTTTAAATTATTTGCTGTGGCTCTTGAAAATGGAAGAAAATGAATGAAGTGGTACCTCTACTTATTGACAGCATGGCAAGTAGGACCGATTAAGCTTCACACTGGTTACTTTTACTAAAACTCTTACAGGATGTGAAACACTAATTTCCTAATATTTAAGTTCATGCTTACATATTATTGCTATTGTTAGGTATTACTATTGTTAGTGCTCTTATCTGATTATTTCATACAAAATTGTTTAATTTTGTTGATTGAAGGATTTAATAATACGCAAATGAAATCGATATGTCACCTAAATATCTCCGACGATAACTACTTCAGATTTCCAAGAAAAAAATTGTATCATCACTGACCACTGCAAAAGAATCTGACTGCATCATGACCACTGATGCATTTGACAAAAATTAACAAGATATTCTTCTAGATTATCATGTTTCTCGAAAAATATTGTGTGATCGAAAACTATCGAATCCACTTCGTTAATTGCATTATGATGCTTTCTCCACAAAGGCAATTATTATATTATTTATTACATTGTTCTACCTTACTGCCTATGAATATTTTTAGAGAACTATGAACTTAATAGAACTATGTTTTCACTGCCTTACATATACGTTTAAGGAAGTAGAAGTAAAAAATCTGCCCACCATAAACTTAACATAACTGTCATCCTTATAAATATAATATAATTAATTGATAATGTGATATTTATTTGCTTCACTGGCTTTTCTCCTTACAACCTACCTATAATGGAGTATCTACATTACCCCATGTTGTGAACTTAATAAGTTTATTTTTTGTATGTCTAAATTTGTATAGTAAAAAAAGTTATTTAAAAAATTGTAAACCTAAATTTTTAATATTTTTATCTAAAGAAATAGTTTTCAACACAATCCTATCACCAGGATTAAGGCCCTGAGTCAACAGTAAAAGCTAACACTTTTACTATGTAAGTAAAAATGTAAACAAAGACCCAATGTGTTTTTTGTTTAACAATACTTTTCTTCAGTAATCCCTGACTGGTTCTATTGGTACAGACAGGGTTGTGTTTCAACGTGTATGTAGGTATGTGTGTATGTTTCAATGTTTTCACATTGCTAAAAATGTGGAAAAATACACAATAAACAGAAAGGAATATATAAATAATGACACAAATAAATGGTTACAGACAATAGTCATGTCTAGATTATCAAAAAAATCATTGTTTCATAAATCATATTATTCGATCACTATGCATATCTCAAACCATATTCAAAAGGTCATAACCGCACTACTTCCGTTTGAAAGGCAACGTAACACCGGACAAAAGACTATTCTAGACCACTGCAGAACAAGATTCTATACAGTTAAACTCTTGTAAAGCTTCCACGCCCCAGCCCACGAAACCCTAAAAAACGGTAAAAACAAACCGAATACCTGCCCCTAAAGTGACTCTACTTCCCATATATAGAGAAGAAACGAAAGCTTGACTTGGATGGCATTACGTGTAACGTTTACAGGGTGGGTCTGGTCTATGAAAACTAAATAAATATATGTGCACTGTTACAAAACATAGAGCTATATACCTATTACCACTGGCGTCGCCAAGGAGGGTTTTGAGTCGAATGCTAAGTACAATGTCACAAAATTAAAAAAATGGCCTAAATTAATATTCACAAATAAAATTTATTGTAATTTTTTAGTCATCTACATACAAAACAAAATATCCAGTTTCATTCTCTTTTTTTTTAACAAGAGTTGCCACCACCAATTAAAAAGATACCAAGATCAGTTCCTTCTGTGGTTTGAATGAGACCATACTATCATACCATGATATGCGACCATACTATTCAAAATTTTGTCAAATTTTGCAAATTTGCGAAATGACAAATGAATATCAAACATTATTATACAGTTGAAAAGAGAATTGAAAGACCTTTCATATGAGGGGTCACTTGACCCCTATTCCCTATTTAAAATTTTGACATTTCTGCTGAGAGGGGATGTTACTACGTCAAATTTGGTAGCAAAATATGTCCCCCTCCAAGCAAAAATCGACCTGTCTCAGGATTTCTCTGGAAACAAAACAGTAACGGAGTTATTCAGGGTGGCTCGTTTTCATTGAAATGCTCTGTATAATATTACAACTTGGACATAGTGAATATAGGTCTATAGGTAGTATCAATACTTCTTGGATCAAAATTAACTGAACTGATTTTGATTGGACTGGGTTTCACATTTATTTACGTCATTAAAAAATATTGACGTTCTCCTCAACATTTCAATTCTTGCAAAGGTATATACTACTATAAAATGTGGTAGTACGCACTTTTAAGAAATTGCTGTTAAACTACCCAAAGCAGTTTACTTATGGCTAATTCATCTTGCAAATGAGCGTTGCTGTTACCTAAATCAGAATCCTCTGTCCGCTTACCAGCTGTCACGTGGTCTCATATACATGCAGATCTGTACCTATTGAAGAAAACGACAGCAAAAATGTTAATTATGTAATAACTCGTCTTCCTCCACGGCAATGTCTAAATGACCAGCACCTTGCTGCCACAGATCCATTATAAAATTATTTTAAAAATAATTTTAAGAAATGACATAATATCATATCAGTCCACTAGAACAGCATCTACAGAAAACATTTTTTATTTAAAACATTAATCATTAATAACTTCCCATATAAATATATTTGTTAAATATACATTTTTTAAAGAAATATTTAATTTTAAGTTAGGTAGGGAATTTTATAAATATTTTTTAAAACTTCAATTTTTTCAAAAACGGCTGAGAATTCCTCAGGAAGTTTTATGAAAGTCCTCCTAAAATAACGTGTAGAATCGAAAAACACAATAATCTACGGGGTGCAATCTAATACAAACCACTTAAAAATAAGAAAGTTAACGGCAATTTCCGATATAACCGATATAATTTCCGATAACTGTCGCGAGGACGCCATTATTTTATTTGAGAAGAGCATTACTCAAAAATCCCAGTGTCGTTAAATCTAAGTAGTCTCTGACATATTCTAATGGGTGGTCACCATGAAACACCCGTACACGCACTGTCGCCGTCGCCACAAGAGGACCATTACCCACGTACAATTATTGTTTCAACCTATTAATTCTCCTCAGTCCCATGCAGTTTTCAATGTAAAGACACAGGCAACACTGGTTTTTCGAGAGGGCAAACTCTGAAATTTTGCGCTCTTATATTATAAACGTACATAATATATAATTTGCGCTATCTGCAGAATGATCTTCGATCAATCTGATCCACAGATCACCAAGTAAACTAGGACGATACATGGCACCCTAAGAAGTATAAAGCAACACACTAAAGTAATAAAATAGTGCCCCCACGTCACATTTCAGCCAGTATGTTACCCGCAGATGGCGTAATTATAATTTCGCAAAATGTCTCGAGTGTATGTACTCTCGAGAAACCAGTGCGAATGTTTTCACACGTAAACCGGTATGAAAGAGATTAATTAGTTAATTATCTTTGCCCGGACAGCTTTAAGAAGTCCTAACAGGCCGAAACAGCAGTCTGTCTTTTGGTGCGAGGCGTGATTGGCACTCATCTTGTGCCAAGGGCATAACACTTCTGTTTATATTATTACTGTCTCAATTCAAGCTCACTCAACGATTCAAGTTATCTTTAATTTGGCAACCAAGTATCCCTACTATTGAGATGCAGTCCAGTAAGCTTCATTTCACCTGTGCTTTGAATATGAACGCAGGCGCAATCGTACCTCACCTTGATAGAAACATTGACCTGACGCATCTAAGTATCAAGCACAGATTATATTAACCCTTTAGATGGACCACTCGGCACTTGCCGCCAATTTGAAACTCAAGCGACCTCTTGGAACCCGTTCCGTTACTACACTGGAAACAAACTGCACGGAATGAGCACTTTATAATCCAATAACTTCACAGAATGGTTACTTTATAATCTATTAATTGTACAGGATTTTCACACTATTCCTCTACCCGAACTTCTTTATTTATAGAAGTTTTTTACATTTTCAAAAACTGGCTCGTACAAAATTAATAAATTTTTTTAAATTAAGAAGATATTGATATCGGAACCGTATGATTTGTTTAAATGGTACATCCTATATATTTCATTAAATTTAGATTCCATATTTTTTTTTGTAATTTCGAAAATACAGGGTGTTACATGTTTATCTTTACTTACTTCTTCAAAAGTATAAACAAAAAACTAGGGTCATAGATCATGTTCCTACAGAAGTTAACACAGAGTAAAAGTTACGCCATTTTGGTTTATATATAAGATTTTCGAAACAATATGATTTCCAAATTTAATGAAATACCTATAGAGGGTGTTCCATTTAAAAAACTGGATTCTGGTGGTCGCATTCATATTTTTCAAATTCTCGATCTTTGATTCAGTTTTTGATTATTCAAAAAATCTCTATAAATAAAAATGTCAGGGTACAGAATTTTCTCTGTATAATCCCCATCGCAATACGAGTTGTAATAAAATGATGAAGCCATTTCCCAACTTATTGAACAGGCAAAGTCAGGTAGAGGAACCTCATTTAAGGGGAACAGAGGTGCGTCGCCTGATGACTGGGAGTGCAGTATCGCCGAGAAACTCGAGACGGGATCGGTCTACTCTGTCTAGAGTTCGAATTCCGCTTTCACCATGGATGTATCTGAATGTTGAGGGGGGAAGCACAAAAAGCCTTAGAGGCTGCAGTGCGAAAACCGCCCTCCTCGAAAAACGAAAAAAAAAAATGCGTTTATAACCCATAACAGAATTTATTCGTATTTAAGATATGTGGTTTTAACAATTTTTTTTAAATAGCGACCATACAGTTTTTCTAAATTTAGTTATCTCTTATATACATATTTGGCATCGATTTGAAGACTAAAAGTTCAATAAAACCAGTTAAACAGAGATGTATCACCAATTTTATTTTACACCCCTGCGAAGGTGGTTTAATCAACCATTTTGTAAAAACATTAAAACATAATTGATGTATTTCTATTTTCCTTCCTAATTTCCTACTTTTTCGGACAACAAAAATATGTAGACATTGGTTTTTCTTAAAAAGCAAGAGAGCAATTACAAAAATATAAAATATTTATTCGTCAATTGACATTTTAAGAACAGAAAAGCGAAATAACTGTAACTATGTATATATTTTTTAAAAAAATTCAACTTGGTAGGAACCATTTAATAAATCAACCCTTTTACAATTTTTAATTTTTGGCGTTTTGTTTTTAATTGCTTATATCTGTTTTGTGCCAACACTTTTAATTCATCTTTGTCATTTTGATTTACTGAAATTTGACCTTTCAATATTCTATTAATGTTTTTTAAATAAGTATGGAGAAAAAATGTCAAAAAATGAGATATATATAAATGAAAAACATTATGTTGGTCACACACAAATGGATTGTGTAACTGTCCTTTAAACAATTTCGTCAAATTTTCTTTAATGCCTTTCTTTAACGCTACTTTTATAAAAAAGATATTAAATAAATACACCATTTTTGAAAACATTCTTCTAAATTGTGTTCTTGGTCTTAATAATGATTTATGTCTGTAGTCCCTCAAAGATATTAATTCATGTTCAGACGAAGTAGAGGATGAAATCAACTGATTTAAACACACAGAACATTTGCCAATTTTTTTAAATATAGATCTAGCTATGTATCCTGCAATATAGGCATGCGTATTAACAATAGCTTCATTCTCTACTTCACTAAATTCAATATTTTCATGTATCTCTGCTGCAGTTTCTGCAGAATCGTATAAAGTGTCTTCCACAATAATACCTTCACCACTTTTGCTCTCCATAAGAAACAAATGCAGTGAATCCAACACGGAATTGTCGTCATTTTCACAATTTGCCCCAGGCGAGTGGGGTGAAGTAAAATTACTAATCAATAAACTTTTAAATGACGAAACAAAGTGTAAACATGAAGGATTTATGTTTCGCACCCCATGGCTTCTGATGCAGCCAAAAAAATTTTCAAGAGGATCTTGGTTGATGGTTCTTGGGCATAAATATTTGAACCCCATTTTATGTAATTTACGCCAAATGTAAATGAAGCCATGGAGGGTTTTAATCCAATTAGTGAGGGATGGAGGTACAACTTCACCTTTTTTTGTTATAAATTTGGCAGATCGTAATACCTCTACGGTATTTCTCCAAAAACATAAATGGGGCGAGTCATTTTTTACGGCACATCTGAGATCCTTTCCATGATCAGCGTCGTATGTGGATCCATTAATACTATCAAACAGTTGGTCCATTAAGGACACAAAGTCAGCAGTGCCTTCGACAGTTTTACTTAATATGCCTTCCTTTCCTAAAAGTGCACAAACTTGATTAGTAACTACACAGTATCAAAAAATAGAAGAAAAAATAAATAAATAAACAAAAAATAATTTTTAGATAGCAATGGTGAAGAGTCTATGATTTTTTAATCTCCACACTCGATAAAGCTCAGGTTCAGGGACATCTGAACTTGAGAAAATGTTAGAGAAAAATTACATGAAGTAAGAATCTAAGATGAGTCTAAGAATTAGAGTTCGCGAGACCGTCCTATAAAGTGTAAATCAGTAAATCCAGTAATACAGTAATGTATCAGTAAATCCGCAACTGCTTAATATTTTATACACATACCTAGTTGTGTAAACACAAATATTAGATTGAAATTTGAACATACCCACATAAGATACTATGTATTAGAACAAGAAATAAGAAATACTAACAAACTATAATAAAAACTTACCAAATTTTGCAGTCCATCTTAAGGTGGATGAAACCCGGTGCGAAAAGACTTGTGCCGCATGCTTAACTTTCATTTTCTTCATTTTTTCTTGGTAAATGTGACCGTCTGTTAATTTGTAACACATCCTTGTATTAAAATCACCTATGTCCAATTCATATAGGTGCTGTATATCTTTCCAGGAAGCTGTTTTTTCCTTTCCGTCCATTTTAAATTTAATATCATTTTTCAATAAATTATTTCTTATACCTTTCAATAGGTGAGGTGGGTCATAAATACCTACAATTTCTTGACCTCCAATTGTAAATAATGGAAATCTGGTGTCTCTGCTTGCTCCCGATGATTCAACAAGTCGTTTGAGTGCGGTTGAATTGGCCGAAAACTGATCACACACAGTGGCAATTATGGTGAATCCAATTTCCTGCAAAGCCTCTATAGTTGATTTTAAAATTTTTCCCAATTCAATCGAGTTGAAGCCGCCCTGGCTAAAATAGTAGGAAACGGGCTGTTTCCATTTCTTATGGATACCTTTTACTAGTAACACGAGGGCATGATCAGCCAACTTTAATTTCTTTTCTGTGCCAGTATCCTCAAACCCTACTATAACATCATTCTTTTGATCATAAGACAATGATGCATCCAGTGACATTTCATCAAAAAGTAAAATAGAACAACGGTCAAGAGGGTCCATTTTATGAACAGAGATCTTCAACGTTTCAAACATTTTTTTATTAATTCCAGTATTAAATGGAATTTTATTCAAAAGTTTAGTTAACGTCTTTCGTGCGGGCAAGGCAAAAGTTCTCCTTAAAATTTTATAGGCTAGTGGTCCTTGTTTCATTAAAGACAAAGCAAATACTTTGTCGTCAAACGAAAAACGACGACCCCTTGGATTTTTATGTTGCATCTGGAGCTGACTCCAAATAAACTTTGTAGAACGTTCATTCACTTTGGTTTTTAAAAACTCTTCCGACTCAGCAAATTCCAAAGCTCTGGTAACACGTTCCTTATTATCGGCATTTTCAAAGTTTAGGCGTTTGGCTACTTTCTGCAAATTCTTAGCACAGCTGAATAACTTACGCGCCTTTGGTGTTAATTGGCTTTTAGATCCAACTCCTACAGTATCCAAAAATTTGGCTTTAAGAACTTCACCTACAAATTACGTTAAATGAAAAAAAAAAACATAAAATGGAGGAGCCGTGACTTACGTTTTGATTTTGGAGTAACTTGCATTCTACGAGTAATTGGGTTTTCAGCCATCAGGATTGATTGAGAGCCTGTGTTGAAATAAAACATATTATAAGAATTAGAATCATATTGGTTTATTTTCTCTATATATTAAAGCTACATTTTATTTTGTGGAGTTAATTATACTGTTTACAAATAAAATAATTATAAGGTGGTTTATAAATGATTTTCTGCTAAATGATAACTCCTGCTATTGTTTAATGTACCTACAAAGTTTTAAAGAAGCTTAAATGTACTGTTCTTACCTGGAGTCTGTAGAGGACTTAAAGAATGAGCAATTGAAGGGCCAGGTTCATCTAGAACACTGCCTGGTTGATTTTCCAAGCCTTCTTCTGGTATAAAATCCATGAAAGAAGTCCCTAAAAATATACCTTTCATTATTGTTATTATTACAATCAAAATTTTGGAATTGCCAGATGATATTAAAAAGGCTCGTAAAATATAAACGCATAAACCTTTATATAAATATCTAAACAAACTTTAATAAATCAATTAGTAATTCTGGGCTCCTACAATGAATGCATCTATAAAGTAGGTAGAAAATATTTAGATCGGAATTTTAATGGAAATGGAATGGAATTTAAGGGCCTGGGTACCTTAAATATGTAAGCGCTTAGTTTTTAACAAGTACATTTATAAAAATCTAATAAGGTAATTAACACCCACAGTACGATACACTTTAAAAGCTCATCTTCACATAATCCTTACCTGGTATAATTGATGGAACAGCATCAAACGTTAGAGGGGTCCTAAGATGAGGGTTATCAATTTTATATTTGTCAGCAAAATGAGACCCACAAATTCTTATAACATTCTGCCTCAACGATTCATTTATTTCAATTAAATCTGGCCTATTAATGGCTTCACACCATTTTCGCCGTCTCTGAAAAGTTAATTCATATTATAAAATGGTATCATTATATGCACTAGTCTGTTAATTTTATGTCTATGTGTAAAGTAATGTACAAGTACTATTATCAAGATCGCAGTTCTTGGACTATAAAAATTAATCATTATACTAGGTATAACCTCATAGTTAAAAATATTTATTTTTAATTATTAAATAAAAGTATGTAAGTGATCATGAGATTTATAATTGGACGAAAAAATTTGTAAAATTCAGTCTTACCTCAAAATCCTTGGGTAGAATATGCATTTTAATACCCTGCATGGCTTTTACATTACATCCACGCACACAACAACGCACCACCATTGTTAATTTTAAAAAGTATATACACAAGAAATGATAATGTAATTATAATTACATAAACACCAATTAAACCTTATAAGACACAAGAAGACCACACTTTAAGAGAAAACAATAAAAATAGCAAATAAGAACACACTTATGATAATAACCGAACCACCACACGATATAACACTTAACGGCTACTGCGCTACTGCACGTGGTCGCGTCGTCGCGGTGCGAGATGAGATGAGATGATATATAGTTTGTCTCTGTCTAATAATCGATAAACCGTCACGAGCGCCTCTTGTGACCCGTTCTCTCACTAAAATTTTGAACTGTCAAAAGCGGGAGAGTGCCCAGCCCCTGGTATCAAGCAACAAACCGTTGTTCCTCCGGCTTAAGGAGAGTAAGTTTTGAAGTCTACGGCTACGTAGAGGATGCTGCAGATGTGAGGATGTAACACAGCGGTATTGTTATTTATTATTATTACATAACGGTACCTCCAATTTTAAGCAAATAACACACTGATTAGAAAGACTCGTCAAACTGCAAACACTAAAGTGATATGCAATCCACGATGTGTAGAGATAGATCGATGACAGACTTAGCATAATTCATATAATAGTGAGTAAGTAATATCATAATTACATCGTCCCACTCCAATGTATTCAAAATTAAAAAGACTGCCTCCTAGCAAATAGTTTGGTGGAGGATTTTTATTTTGATTGTTAGGCTTTTGTCTGTATTCGATACACGAAACCATGTTTTCTTTTGATGAGAGAATAAGCATTGCCAATTACTGCCTAGCTTTGGAGATTGGAGATATCCCTTTTCTGATAACTCAAACTGAATTAGCTCAAATGTCGCTCCAGTCTTCATGAGGTCCCTCTTCAGTTGGATCGACTATCCCATTAAGCCTCGTTCTCGTTCACTAGCATACGCAAACTGCTTGACTAAACCTGATGCACTTTGTTTACTAAAATACGAAAAATACCATTCGTTGGCTTATTTAATGGTGTAATGGTGAAATATTCCGAATTTTCATTAGCTCGATATCTTTCTAAAATCAAAATATTTAAAATTCCTGCCTTGATCAGAATGTGGTTACATTATGATCAAGGCAGGAATTTTAAATCTTTAGATTTTCAGGTGTTGAACGCACATGTACCAATAGTGGTACATGTGCGTATTCCTGCCTTGATCAGAATGTGGTTACATTCTGATCAAGGCAGGAATTTTAAATCTTTAGATTTTCAGAATAAGGTGTTGAACGTACATGTACGAATAGTGCCTTGACCACTACGATAGTTTTCTTAGTTTGGAAAAGAATACACTTCAGATCATGGCATCAAAAGTAAATCCATCCCAACCAGATGATACCAACTTCCATCTTGCATCGACTCTCCCGTTTGTTGTTACTCGTTGCACACGTATCTCCTTTTCAGCACCATTCCTCTCATCCGTTCTTCTATACGATTTAGTTTTATTGAAAGTGAAAAATTTTAGAGCATAAGCACGCTCGGATTTTTCGTTCTATTAGAGGTCGTAGTATCGCAGATATTTGATACCTAATGGATAATGCGAACACAACCAAAATAGGTACCTACCATATGGCATCATATTCTTTTAAAATCACGCTGTTACGATTCTCATGCTAAAAGTTTAATATAAACACCCTCACAATATAATCCCATGACCTCTATATTTATATTCACAATACCTTTCACAGACTCATTCGAGGTAAAAGTTATGTAAAGTAATGTAAATATTTATATTTTAAAAAATAAGGCGTTCAGCAAAAGGGCCACGACTGTCACGAGCCACGAAATGTTGTAACAGGAGAGTTGGAATGATCCAAAGAAACTAAACCTACTAATTTACCTTAGGAAAGGTAATAATAATAATAACCTACATTAAGGTAAAATTATAGCTATTATTATTATATATTATAAAATTATTATAAATATTAAAACTTTCATACATTTATTTTAAAAACTAATTGCATAATAGAAGAAGAAGAAAATTAATAAATATAGATGTACAACCATAGACTCAGTAACGAACTCTTTGATTTTGTTAAACAAAAGAGAAGAAGAAAATTCAGTTCATTCATTGTTTTAGGGTTTTAGGTTAAGGTTAATGAACTTCTTGAAATTAGAGGGAGGAGCTATAATAAGGTGAATGACCTCATGATACAACATGAATAACCTCAGTTTTCAAATAACAAGGGGAAAATGGAATGTGTAAAATCTTTTAGTGAAGTGAAACATATCATATGTTATATAAATAAATACAATACAATAAATACGTAATATAATATAAATATTATACAATAAATACGTTTTATCCTTGTATATGATTTTGTCCATTTTTTTATTAAATAAAGGGTAAAATTCTTCAGAGGAATATAAAGTGGGTAGTCTATACGTTTGCGTTTACTCCTCGTCACGGAATATAACAGCACAAATTACTGAAACTAATTTCTCAGTAATTTGTAATTTGTGTACTTATAACAGTAACAGATGCATGAAAATGTGGACAAGTGTGGTGAAAATTAATTCAACTCGATTGATAAAGTGAATAAATAGATAATACCTACCATAGACAAACCTACTACTCTATATGGTACTTAGGTAATACTGAACATTTTTCCCTTCCGGACTTCTAGCCATCTTTCTAATAACTAAGGATAAATAAGTTTGTGACTAGGAGCAGGGTTCCCAGATTCTTTAATGCTGCAATAAGTACCTACCTAAAGTAGTGCATGGTCAAGGATTTTTAACTTATTTAAAAATCCTTGGTGCATGGTAGCATGGTTAAGGTTCAACTGATATCGTTCTTGGGCTCTAATGCGGCCTACAGAACATTCTGAATATTCTTTAATCTGAAGTGAACGAAATTAGATAGGTAATAATAATAATAATAATAATAATAATAGTATAATATAGTAAAGTAAGTAAAGTGAATAATTAGAAACAAATACAGGGTGTTCCATTTGAAAGTCCTATACAAATCCGCACCTAACTAATGAGTTTTTTCCAAGTTTCCCTCATTCTTGTACAAGATGCGCGGTGTTTTTAGGGTATATTTGTTTATATGTTCCTGAGCGCTAGACGCTAGACCTACTCATAGTGAATCACTGAATTTATTATGATTAGAAAGAGGGGTGCGATTATACGATTATATTAGGTATATTTGGAGATCAGCATTTGGATAAATTTGAATTGTTTGAATCGTTAAATAATTTACAAATCCCGCCAAACTAAAACCGGAAAAGATGGCCGTGACAGACATTGTCGGTAAAGTAGGTTATATTCTATCATTTGTCTTTTCGTTCTACGGAAATTGTGGTGAACACGTTTTAGCAGATGTAAGTAATATTTTTTTCAAAATTAATTAGTAAGAAAACCTAATTTTGATTATAATTCATGGATTATTAACTAGTGTAATTAACTGAACAATGGCTTAACTGTCATTTGTAATGTGATCAATATAATCCTTTAAAACATTTGTGGTTATTTAGAGGTTATGTGATTTAACTTTATTTTTCATTTTCAGAAAGTACCACAATGCAAATTTTTGTGAAAACCCTTACGGGTAAGACAATTACATTAGAGGTCGAGCCGTCGGATACAATTGAAAATGTTAAAGCGAAGATTCAGGACAAAGAGGGCATTCCTCCAGATCAACAGCGTCTAATCTTTGCTGGTAAGCAACTTGAAGATGGGCGTACTCTGTCAGACTACAATATCCAAAAGGAGTCCACTCTTCACTTAGTATTACGTCTGAGAGGAGGTATTATTGAGCCTTCTCTTAGAATTTTGGCTCAGAAATACAACTGCGATAAAATGATCTGCCGCAAGTGTTACGCTAGGTTGCATCCAAGAGCTACTAACTGTCGTAAGACGAAATGTGGCCACACAAACAATCTTCGCCCGAAGAAGAAGCTGAAGTAGATAAGTTATTTTTTTGGGACAGATGTCATTTTAATATCAGACTATGAAATGAAAATGTTAATAACATAAGCCCTCAATATAAGGTTTACCAAAAGTAGTCGTTTTATTTTTATATATAGTTTGACTAAGTTAAAAATGAGAAATAGGTATAGAAAAATCAAAAATGGTAAGACAGTTATTTCTGGAGTGATATTGGTAAGACAAAAAGAAACAAAATATTTATAATATGAGTTTGTGTTTTGATAATTAAAATTTGCACAAAGTTCAATATTAATATTTTGCATCATTCAGATGAATAACTTGACTTAAGGACTTTCAACTTATTTATTAGGACTAATGAATATCAGTGCTTTCGGAGTTCATTGTGGACTGTAAAGGCATCAAATCTAATTTTGACCCCACCTTAATTTTATTTGTGAAAATACTTGAAAATGCCATCTTATTTTCTGATTTTTTTTTAAATTTGGATTAAAAATTATCTAGTTTCAATTATAATATGTAGTTGGAGGTTTTAATACGCAGGATGATGAAAAAAATATTTTAATGGAACACAATCTTACTTATTTCTAGTATTCTTTGAATTGATTTAAAAAATGTGGGCGTAGCTCATGTATTTATGAAAAAATAATGTACAGTTTATCATGAAGAACCTATAATTTTAATTGAAGTTAAAGAAATAGGCAGATCTTATACTTTAAACTCGAGTTTAAAGGTCATATTTGAAAAATCAGTGAGTTGAAATACAATAATATTTATTAAAATATAAATATTTAAAATATACAAGGATCATATCACAGTACTAACTATTCATAAAATTAATTCACATTAACAAAAGATCATATACATGCTCCAATGTTTGATTAATATGTAATAATAAAATATTCCACATATCAAATTATTTTAAACTAGCATATTTCTTATAAATAGCCATGTCTTTTGGTTTTGGAGTGAAACCCCCATGAAGCCCAATATCAATATACTTTTTGTAGATCTCGATCGACTCTTTGCTAACCTTCGGTGGTGTAACCTGAAAAACAGTATCCTCAGAAAACACCCCTAAATTTTTCATTAGCATTGAGGTTGGAGTGAAAATATTTCTCACAGTTCCATTAGCTTTTTTACCAAATAGCACATACCTGAAACAAAATATATATAAAAAACATTAACCACACTCCCTTAAATACATACTTTTTATACGTGAGAATATCTTCCTGACTAGGTTTTTTTAATTCAGTACCATACACTTCTTTCATCGTTGGAAATAATGATTTAAATGTTATCGGCTCAGGGGTACCTTCTTTAGACATGGTTTGTGACTCATTTATATGGATACTGTCTTCATCTTCGACAGATTCTTCATTGTCTGAACTAGAACTAATAAACAAATAAATGTCAATGTTTTATATTCTATGACAGCACTTTTTACCTGGTACTAGAAGCTGCTGAACTGGTAGAGCTCTGTCCTGTAACGGAGGGATTTTTCATGGCATTTCCTTTGCTAGAATTTTCTTCTCTTCTCCGTACTGGCCTCACTCTCAAGGCAAAAGGACTGTAATTCGTAGTGAAATTTGGCATAAAGTCTCTTATAGAATTACTCACTTTCAATGCATACACGTCATCTAAAACACTTAATTCGTATGGTCTGTAATAATCTATATACGAATCAATCATCTCCACATGCCTCGAATGTATCTGAATCAGTTCAGAGCAAGCTTTAGTGAGATCGTTATAAGCGTAAGGCAGACATTTTAAAATACCAGAGTCCCACCACTGAGTCAAAGATTTTAAACTAAATATAATGGGTTTATGGTGGAAGTAATAGTCTGTAGAATATTCCCAAATCTGCGGTTGATTTTCCTCTGGTTTAAATACACCAAGAAATAAGTTGATAGCATTTTGCTTTTCAGCATCTGAAAATGTGTTGCTGTAATACCTGCTAAGAGTTTGCATTATGTCATTGCCCTGAGAAGTCCAAGGAGCTGTCTTTCGATAAGTTTTAATCCTATGGACTAACTGCGAACCTCCATATTGTAAAGCTAAAGTGTCGCCATGATCTTCATAGAGCGATTCCAGCATCCGTACGCAATCTGTATCAAATTCAAGGTTAGGAGTGTCCAAAATGCCAAGCGCACAGAGTTGGTAGCCCAATACACACTTTCCAATAGCAAATTGTGCCGTATTAGTACGATCCAAACAATCGACACAATTCGTTCTTATAATACCTGTTTGCAGGCTACAAGAATTATTTTTATATTGACCAACAGTTGTAGTAGATCTTTGGCTGAAATACTTCGGCTTATTGTGAAAAATTCCTACTTTCATCACAGCATTACGTGCTATATCAGCTAAATGGCCCATAACATTGGTATTACCTTTATTTTTTCTTGCCATGTCAAATGTTTTGTAGAAAATCTGATATTCAACAGGTAAAAATTGATTCAAATATTTAACGGCAGAGCTCAGTTCATCACTCAAGAGTCCCTCTTGTTTTTTCTTTTCCCTTTGTTTCACCAGATTTATAATAATGATCGGTGCTCCATAGCGCTTCAACAATTCGTTGAAATGGGCGCCTGCAGTTTCAGCGAAGGGATCGTAGAAATCAATAGTTATTGCTGGTTTAGCAACCATTTTGCCCATTTCCTGTTTCCAATGGCCTAAAATAAGTCATCAATACCATGGTGAACTGAACATTTTATAAAAACTTTTTCCATATAAGCAGTACTTAAGAAAATCAAAACTAAAAAAGCTTTACTTTGTGGTGCTAGCTTTGAAATTTTTTTGTTAAAATAATATAATACTAATTGATTATTACAAAAAATGTGCGTTGATAATTGAATATATTTGCTTACCTGGTATAGAACCTCTCATTTGTACAAATGATGTAAAATGGCTCTGATTAAAAGACGAAACTCCCGAGTCATAAACCATTTGTTCAGTTTCAACTTCATTGGCGACATCTCCTTGAAAATTGGCACCCCGTTTTAAAAACCTCGTTCCAGCATATTTACTGGATCTCCTAGCTATTAGAGTAACATATATGGATCTTCCAAATACAGTTATATTGGATTGACCCACAAAACCATGAGTTATATAAATTATCCAGTCTGGATGTAACTCTGCTTTGACGGCGTCACTAGAAATTTTTGTTACTAAAAACATATCAAAAGACAGGGATTTAAGGTAAATCACACTTTACTGTAACATAAGAGCATGCATAATGCATAAATTCTATGATTTTATTTACAATAAAACCATGTATCAGTCCTATATTCAAATTAGTAATATAACATTACAAAATGTTTTCATTGCTTTAAAATTTAAGAGTGATTTACTTTAACAGAAATGTACATGCCTACATACCCAAGTAAATGAAAGTTCCAAACAAACTTTTTATGTGGTTGTGTCCTTATACCAAAGTGCTGAATCTCGGAATTTGAAGAGTTCGAACGAGGTATTACAGAAGATTCTAAATTCTGAAAACTTTTTTCTGAAACACTATTTTCAAACTCTTCGTTGCCGAAATCTGGGTTAAGTTTTTTGGGATTAGTTAAATTGTGCTGGAGTGTGTGAGTTAAATCATAACTATAACTGAAAAAAAAATCAGTACAGGTAAACAAAATTTTTGCAACTGATGCAACACCTGATAGAATTTTTTTTTCTAAAACATAATGTAAGTAAAGCTTACCTATAGTAAAAATTACTGGCTAAATCAATATTCTGAAACATTTTTACATATCGTGGTTCATCTGGATGAAGCAGCCTGACACTCTCGTGGGGAATATATATCATATTAGTGTCTTCTATTTTGTAAATTGTGTGATGTCCAATTACAGCCACTTTCCTACGTTTCGTAATTAGGATGATATAATATCCTTCCAAAAACTTAATAAAACCTAAAATTATAAATACAGGAATAATATTTAAATAAAAAGTAAAAATACACAAAGTATTTTTTATTTTTGTCATTTTATTTACATTACCTACAATTCCAAAAGCTGATATAACTTTTGAAAACCCTGCTCCTCCTGAATGCCTATTTCCAGAATCAATCATACTAACAAGATTGTGGATTTCTTCTGCAGTATATTCCACTTTATCATCATATATTTCTAAGTCTCTTGCCTCCATCCGATCTATTTTCAACACACGAAATCTGGTTTGGGTGTTGTTCGAGCCAACCACATAATATTTCTAAAAATTGTTATTTTTTAAAATAAATCTTATTTTAATTGTCACCAAGATTCCTTATTCCAAAAAATTTTACTTGTGGCTTATTAATTTTGTACCTAATGTCATCTGGCCTACCTAATTCCCGTTAGAAAAACATGGCAAGAGTGTTATACATATATGAGACAGGATGACTCGTAATTTCTAATGAGACCACCTATCTAATTTAGAAACTCCTGTAAACAACAAAAATTAATTTTCGGTATGTCGGTAGGTACTTACTGATTTTGTTTCGTAAAGCGCCATTTTTTGGATCGAACTTATTATGGGGTGAAATACTGCTCCTACTTTTTCCATATTTACTTCTCAAGTGTCTTGTGTCTTGCGCTAAATTATTTCTATTAAATAATAGTTAGTTTGGTTGACTTGTTTTAAAGTTTGAGGTGATGATAACACTGATAACTCAGAGATGAGTTAGATCACAATAATTTATAAACAATCACGTTTTAATCATTTTTATTGGAGTCTCTCATTTATACCTAAAACAACCATCACCTGTCCCTTCTACATGGCCATTTATTTATTGTTTTCTGGTGGTTTGGTTTTTCAAATTGCTTAGGTACGTATTCTAACTTTTCTAGTTAACAAACATCGATAGCAATAATAAATAATAAACTAAATCTATACAAAATCGTACACAACTTTAAATAAAATATATGAGAAAATATTTAAGGTTTAATTAAGGTTAATCTTGTCTTCGACCACAGATTATAGATACTCTTCGACAAATGACACTACGATCCGTAAACATTACCGCCATCTACAGTTCAGCTGGTCGTATTAACAATATTCCCCATGGCAAATAAGAAATGACATGCAGAAAACTGTGCTTGGAACCCATCTAGTTACATTAGTTTTGATACTATGCGATAGATGACCCTGATCAAAATACCAATCGTACATTTAATACACAGTGAATGAAAGCCCACATTTACAATCGTAACTGCTACCGAAAATTCGGGACTTAGCTTATCTCTACAAATACCAAGTAAGAGGTCTTAATTCCACAGAAAAATATTGGCGACGCGGGCATTGCCGCATAGTTCGACTGCTCGTATTAACAATATGCAAATAGGAAATGCGATGCAGAAAACTGTGCTTGGAATCCATCGGGTTACATTAGTTTTGATACTATGCGATAGATGACTGTAATCAAAATAGCTATCGCGTTTATATTCACAGTGCATGAAAGCTCACATTCCTAATCGCAACTGCTAACGAAAATTCGCAACTTAGCTTATCTCTAAAAATACCAAATAAGAGGTCTAATTCCATAGAAAAATTTTGGCGCGCGGGCATTACCGCCATCTATAGTTCGACTTCTCGTATTAACAATAGACAAATAAGAAATGACATGTAGAAAACTGTGGTTGGAATTCATAGAGTTACATTAGTTTTCATACTATGCGATAGATGACTCTAATCAAAATAACTATCGCGTTTATATTCACAGTTCATGAAAGCTCACATTCGCAATAGCAACTACTAACGAAAATTCGCGACTTAGCTCATCTCTACAAATACCAAATAAGAGGTCTTAATTCAATAGAAAAAATTGGCGACGCCAGCATTGCCGCCATCTATAGTTCGACTGCTCGTATTAACAATATGCAAATAAGAAATGAGATGCAGAAAACTGTGCTTGGAACCCATCGGTTTACATTAGTTTTGATACTATGCGATAGATGACTCTAATCAAAATAACTATCGCGTTTATATTCACAGTGCATGAAAGCTTACATTCGCAATAGCAACTAGCAACAGCTAACGAAAATTCGCGACTTAGCTCATCTCAACAAATACCAAATAAGAGGTCTTAATTCCATAGAAAATATTCGCTCCGTGAGCAATATTGCCATCTACAATTCGGCTGGTCGTATTAACCATATTAAATAAGAACTGAGATGCAGAAAACTGTGCTAGGAACCCATCGAGTTATATTAGTTTTGATACTATGCGATAGATGACTCTGATCAAAATAGTAAATTCAAGTTCGCATTTGCAATCGCAACTGCTAACGAAAATTCGCGACTTCGATACTTCGATCATTTCTACCACAGATATTTCTACACAGAATATCTATAACAGCTGACTCTCTGAGCACAGCTATGCACAATTGCACAGCTGGGCACAGCTGTGCTGCTGAACCTGCAGATGAGGGAAGGGAGTGGCATATCTTATATCTTGGAGTGAGGGCTAGGGTTGTCACATGCATCATTATTTTCGAGGTAGATTATGTGAAAAAGTGTTTGTATATTTCAATCTGAAAAACGAGCCAAATACAGATTAAAACGAGCTATTCCAAAAATACTTATTTATTTCTTGGTAAAAAAATATTTATTTTATGGGAGGCCTTGCGGGATCGTCAAGAAAACTAAACACAATCTAATCTTAATACCACAGATTATTGACTTTTACCCTTGTTTTACTTAATATTTTAATCAAAATATACTCGTGTGTAGATTTAAGGTAACGTCTTAGATCTAAGGTGACTCCACAGAAAAAAATCCAATGCACTCAAATCCGGTGAGTGAGTAGGTCACTCAAGAGCGTAATAACGTATCAACAGTACGGTGCGCTACCACATTATCTTATTACTACTAAATTATGGTTTTCTTTATTAAACTGTTGAATTTGACTGGTTTTTGGTTTTTAATACATTTTTGGGACTTTAAACGCGGACTGTATAAATATATGTATACTGTTTTTTTCTTGTCAGGCAGTTGACTGTAATGACTTTAGACAAGTTAGGATTTATTATTTATTTTGAAATTAATGCGTTTTATCATAGTTTTATCTACAAAGGATATCTATATATTTGCAGTAAAACACCTGGGAATATTACCGTTGACAAATATGATAGATAGATAGGTAGACACCTATGGGTGGTTTTTTTAGGACAAATTAAACTAGACGGAAATATACAAAATATAGTAAAAAATAATGTAGGTACATTTTTACTGGTAATAAAAATTGAGAGCATACCTAATTAAGTATATAATTTTATTAAGACAAAAAGTACCTAACACATTATAATTCTATATTTGATCATTCAGCAGTTTCATTAAAACTAAATAAATATTTTTATGAACACACAGTTTTGCATACAATTATACATAAACATACAAAATCACTTTCACTTATTGTAGGTATTAATTTTGAAAAAAAAAATATATATATATAGTGCATATATTTTGGCACAAACTGACAAACTTCGCTCGACTTCTCGATCGACGATCTTTCGATCATAATGTAAAGGGACTATATGTCCCCATTACGGTGGATAGTTTCTCCTTTTGAACGAGTTTCACGATGTCCCTCAGAGGAATAAGTAAAGATGTAGGTACCTTTTTTAAGCGTCAACCGAAATGTGCCCTATTTTCTATTTGGATTCTAGAGTATCTAATATTTATACCAAGTCCAGCAAAAGTCTCATCTCGGGACTACACTTACTGGATCTACAAACTATAGAAATTAAGGATCATTAAAGGATAAAGGAACAATATAAGCAATCACAATATTTCACCCATGTCTGGACCAATCCCAACAGGTAGCAAATACAAAATTTTGAATGGCAACACCCAGTAAACTGTTAGTCAGTAAATTGACTAAAAACCCATTGATAAAATTGAGTTATATTTTAAATAACTATCCTTACAAAAAGTAAGTAATTTAATACTCGCTTTCTATACGTGAATAAACACAAAAATTCTATATTGCAAAGTATAATAAAATTTTTCACCGTCAGCCATTTAAATCCAATCTCTACCAGTTTTTCTTGTCAATTTAGATCTCGGGTAAACTGGATCGTTATTTTTATCTGATAAATTACTCTTTGTGTCAGGCTCTCCATCGCAGGGCAGATTATTTGTTTCCTTTTCGGTTTTAGTTAAATCATCCACACACGTGGACGGAGTGGCATCGCTGACTTGTGGTTGTTCAAATTGATCTTCATCGTGAGAGTGTTCACTTGTTGGTTCTGGTTGCTGTTGCAACTGTTGTTGCTGGTGTATAGTTGCTACTTCAAGTGTTTTCGGCTCAAGTTCAACAGCATCTGTAGAAAACAGATCAAAGTACTGACTTAAAATAATGGGAGGTAAGGAATAGCTATATAATTATTTTTTATGAGATACCTAGTGTAATTTGTGCCCAACAACTTTGACGTTCACGAATTATGGACACTGTTAATGTTATTTTAATTAATATCTGCATGTATAATATATACTTAATCCTCGCAATAGAATCCTTTCCCAAATATTATTTTATGATATCGTTAATCCCGTACTATTTTTTTATCAAAGAGAAAATGGAATAATTGGAAATGCCAGAACTTCCGGGAATTTCGTTTTTATCGCAACAGAAGGGAAATAATTTGTCAGCCCATAAAAATTAATATGAAGGAATACTATAATCACTAAAAATATTTACAAAGATGTTTTCTATTAGATATACTTATTTTTCATTTAAGAGCGCGATTGAATTCCCTTGACTATAAAGCAGTCAAAAGATGAATTAAACTTATTCAGTGTGAACTTAACCAACCGAAATATAGATGTCGCTCTGAAAATAGAGTCGGCCAAATAAATTGTAACATTTTAATAAAAAACCGTAGGTGTTGACCAAGGATTTAAAAATCCTTGGGTTTTGACTGCTATTTAGGGATTTTTATGTTGCTCGTCACAAATTTAATAGCTTTTATATGAAACAATCAGTGTATTCCATTATTAAGTTTATAATTACTAAAGAATAATTATAGGCCAGTTTCCAATAGAGAGTTTTTGAAATCCTTAAATTCTAGCACGTCGTTATCGTTATCGTTATTCTGCGCATGCGCAGTGCCAAAACTGATACTCTTTAAGGCACTGCGCATGCGCAGAATAACGATAACGATAACGACATGCTAGAATTTAAGGGGTTCAAAAACTCTCTATTACGTTTTTATTGCCCTTAAAATAGTAGTAAGCAGAAAATATCCCTAAATAATTTAGTTACTTTTTGACAGCAGTGTCATCTAGTAGTAACTTATTGAAATTATTACGCAATTATGTTCAAAGCAAAAAATCTTTGTTGTTAATTGACTTTTTGGCATTGTTTAGGAATAATTCACATGAAATCCAATTTTTTCTTTTTTATTT
This sequence comes from Pogonocherus hispidulus, assembly GCA_963924545.1. Classification (NCBI taxonomy): domain Eukaryota; kingdom Metazoa; phylum Arthropoda; class Insecta; order Coleoptera; family Cerambycidae; genus Pogonocherus; species Pogonocherus hispidulus. The sequence goes on from OZ004699.1 coordinate 13,740,915, forward strand.
CTTTTTCATTTTAGTTCTTATGAAATTTGACCTTAATTCATTTATTTTTAACGTATTTCTTCATATGCGAAGAAGTTGCATTCATAAATTCAGTGCAGCTTTGGAAAAAAATGTATATTTTAAATTTTTTATATAAATTGACATATTACTACTTACTTTCTTATACTTCTCAGAATATATTTGTAACTCACCTAAAACCTCAGTGTCTTCCTGAAGAGGTGAAAGATTAGTGTCCTAGAATACAAACGGGAGATTATGATTATTAATACCAAATGTAGAAACTGCCATCTATCAAATATATTTTTTTAACCAATCCTACAGGTTCGTATCCTAGAGGGACATGTCTTAATTTGTTAAAATTTTTTATTTTTTTTTTTTTTTCAATTATCATTCATTAAAAATGTGGAAAAATATGTTGGTTTGTTTGTTATTTTTGGTATAAGGAAATGGTCTCTCCATATTCTTACATTTCTTACACTTGTGAAGTGAACTGTACATGTGATCTATATGTCTACAGAATACGAACACAAAAATAATAATATATTATAAACACACTCACCCGTGCCATAAAGCTGTCGTCGCTATCGCAATTCAGAGCTTCTCGAGCGCCTTTTGGGCTGCCGTTGGTACCGCAGCTCTCTGTCGGTTCGTTCTCGAGACCTTTTAATAGCAATAAAAATATTATTGCAACTTTAATATACGTCTCCTAAATAAATTCCAATATAAATAAACGCATCCTACATAGTTTACACCCGGTTACAAATTTTCTTTTGGTACTCAGTCGATCTCAATCTGTTGGATTAAGAGGAATAGTTTTTAGAGGCGCAAGTGCAATAGTGCAAAAATTTTGTTACGATTTGGAATCGTCGCTGTCGCTATCCATTTGTGTCGATGGAACGTTACAAATGTTAGTCACAATACTAGATATAGGTAAGTATGTGTGCCACTACTTCTTGAAAGTGTTAATTAACATGAACTATTAAAAATCTTCTGGGAGTAGCCCTAACCAGCGATTGAAGTAACACAAGATAAATTCTAATTTCAGTGTACTATCACGATCAATCAGCATAAATCTCGGTCATACTATGCTGGAACGAAAAAGTAATAATTGGAATGAAAAAACTGTTCTATGACTCCAAAACTCACAACAGTGGTAATTTCAACAACTGCACTGTTTGGCAAGATAATTTATTATTATATAACTTGTTCTTGATACAGAGTGTTATATTTAAACTAAAGAATAGTTTTAACTAAGAGACCATACATATTTTTTTTACTTGCCAAACAATTTTTGAGGATCTCCTATATGAATGAAGTTATAAAAATGTCTACAAACGTTTGAATTAAAAAAAAGTGTTGATAAAGACATGAAAACCGCCCCTGAATAATTTTATTCTATTCGAAGCAAGAATGAAGTTATGAAGTTATAGAAAAAATAGCTACAAAAAATATATGTACCTATAGTTAGTGTACACGATTTGCATCCCCGACATTGAAGTTGTTTATTTTAAATTAATTGACTTAAGGTTGTTTGGGGGTGGCAGAGTAGTTATTATCGACATCCATGTATATTAAAACGCGTCGATTCTGTCTCGCTCTAAATTCTGTCGCCGAATTCACAAAGTTTCAATAAAGCTATCTCCTCCTCCGAAGGGGGATCGCGGAGCGATCTCCGCGGGCGACCGGAGGTCGTCCTCGCGGCCTTTCTCCAATGCGTAGGGGTATTTTCGTCCCGTTTCCTACGCGTTTTCCTAATATAAACGCCTTTTCAAAAAACCTCTGCAAAATTTTCGTCGATCGCCGTTCGGCGAGAGAGATACGGCTAGCACCAGCGTTTGTCCTGGCGCGTTGTTTTGTACGGCGAGTCCTTCTACGTCTATTTCGCCTTCGAAAATCTCGAGTCGCGTCCGTCTCAACTTCTTTCTCATTTTATCTACTGATATGAGATTGCACTAACGAGACAAGCACCTCCCACGAAAACTGTCAAATTAATTAAACTTCAGATAGGTTATTTTCCTACGAGAAATATTGCTAACGGAATCAATAGTACTGACTGCCAAACACTTCTGATTACCAAAATACTGAAGCGAAATGTTTTTCCAATTAGAAAATCGGTAAAAAGTGTTTTCTTCAGGTTGACACGTACAGTTTACCTACTTAAACGTCTCAAGGTACACGTTTGACAACAGGCGTGGTAGCGCAACGGGAAAGTCGTAGGATTCAAAACTTCATAATGCTGATTTCGCAAGTTCGAGTCACGCTGGAGGCAAACTTTTTTTTAACTTTTTAATTCCAATTATTTATTAGTATTTAATTATTCTGTTTCATTATCCGTAGCTTTTATTCTTTTTGCACGTAAAGTTTGGAATTAATTCGTTCATTTTGGCAGTCTAAATTCCTCATTTTAGCTTACGAAACTAAATATCTACAATATTTTTGGTCTTATTGATAAAATTGATAATAATGTTTACTTAAAAATAAATTCTACTTTCAGTACCTAAAAAATTATGATGTTTCACCATCAACAATAGAGTACCCTTACAATTCATCAAAATATTAAGAAACATCGTTTAGTAGAATTACATCATCATTCCAGATACAAAATTTCTTTAATATGCATTTTCTTAAAAATAATATTCTAGATGCTTTTGTCACCCGAAGGTAAGGCTAGAAATGGGAACGAAAATAGTGAGAGCGATTTTCTCCCATTTCTAGTATTCTTTTAAATAATAACGTTAGTTCCTTTACAGAAATAAGAAAAACAGAAATTTCATGAAATCATAATAATAATTTCTTAAAGTTTATTTATTTATTTATTTGGTAATGCCGAAGTAAATATGTAAAATGGTAATTGTTACCATTATTCGAATCAAACACATTAGCCGGCACAAAATTTTAGGTCAATCAGAAGATCCCTATAAGTCAAAAATCTTACCTGAGAAAGTAACAGATGATTTTCGAACTTCTTCTAATTCCAATGAATCCTCTGACTTGTACTCACTTGCTATCTTCTTCGACATAAATTTGGCATACGCTTGTCTTGCTCCTCTTGGCACATCAGCCAATCTCGGATTGTACTCTGAAAAAAAATATATGTAAAAAATTATGGAGGCATTTAGTAAATAGCCAATATTTCTCAATATACAAGAATATACAAGACATATATTTATTTACTGTATCAAACATTCATTGCAGCTCACTAATATTCATTGACAGCCTTATTGTCACAGAAATAAATATAAAGATGATCCATAATTGTATAGTTTGATTTTATTATTTTAAGACATTAATTTATGATTATATTCATTTTTGGAGTATGCAGTCTATATTATTGGTGATATATAAGTTAAAAACATATTCCCAATGTATTTAGACCGGTCTTCTTCATATAAATATATTAAATAATGTGCAGATCAAATCCAAATTAGACATATGTAGATTCCATCTTTGAACCAAAGATATTCCATTGCGATATTAATTTTGTAACAGAAATTTAGAGCTCTTATGCTTATATGGAATATAAATCTCTAATTTCATTTTATTCTTAATTTAAATTTCGAACGAATTGGAAACAAATTCAAAGAAAAGTATGTGTGAGGCATTAAACCTTAAAATTTTTATTTGGCCACCTATATCGGCTTTACGTAAACGTCGCGACGCGACGGTTTGAAATAAGTTTGATTTTGTATCAGTAATAACTTGCTTACACATTTTTCTTCAACCGTAACTTTTACTCTAAAAATATTAGACGTACAGTTAAACATTCTGCCCAATTTTACCATTACACATTGATATTTGCGTCATAATATCATCTACATTAATGTTTTGTTTATACATTACTTAATTTAATTTATATTCATTTGCCAACACATAATATATAAATATATACAGTACATATTATGCACAATTTAAAGTAAAAGCATAAAATAAAATTGTAGATTATCATGGGCAAAATCCAATTTACTGAAGAATAGAAATAGGTTTGTCTATGATACTACCAATACCAAGAATAAAATAAATAAAACTAGGACTAAACTTTAAAGAAAAATGTATAAACGAACCATAAATGTCGATGAGTTTATCATATATCAACATATGATGTTATTATGGGAGAATATTTAGGTACTAATGAAATTTCAGCAGTATTTGTTTTAGTAATGTCAATGACAACATAGTATATGATACAATATCAGAAACCCATATCTATGATGTACTAATGTATTGAAAAACTACTGGTAAAATGTCATAGATAATATCGTGACAATCTTATCAATTTACATTGTTTGCGATATTCATTCATTTGGAAAACATATTTTTCCAACATGTTTGTGCTTCTGGGACAGTGGGAACATTGTTAGAGAGCTTAAAGAGGAAAAAAAGGAACACAATGACGCTGCCCCACTTGTGTTTTTGACAAGAACAACAGAGTTATCGCCTACAAGCGTCTCTGTACTGTTTTCCAAAGAACTCACAAGACTTTATGTTAAAGCAGTGGAACTGATCAAGAGTTCCATTATAATCACTCTTCCTTTGATACTTAAAATAAAAGGATAAATGTCTTACCTAACAATTTTCTATCGTCCAACTGCACAGGAGGTTTTATATTAGTTATAATATATTTCCTCAAGCTCTGTCTCTTCCTCTTGACAAATTCGAGCTCCTGAGCTGACCCTATGGGATCGTTGGGCAGGGTATTCCTACGCACCAGTGCATTCCAGTCCTTCTTAGTCTTTCTAAAGGTGGCTCTTCTGCCGATCACTTTGGCTATATGACCGAAAACGCTTTTCGGTTCGTTATGCATTGACATTTCTTGTACCAGACCTTCAACTATTCCTATGTGGAAGTCCTTCAATAGCCGCCTTTCCATCAGTTTGCCTTTTTTTCCGGACACTGGTCATACAAAAGGAGTTATGATTATGAGTTATTACCTACTTGCGGATTATGGTAATCAATTTTCCCAATTTATTTTGCTGGTTTGATGTTTCTATTTAAAATACAAGTTAGAAATATATTTAAAATAAGAAAATAATTGATCTGTGGATAACTTGTAAATATGACAATACATATTTGGTACACCAATTTACAGATTTTTACAAAATGCATTCTGAAAACTTTTTATTTAAAGTTGTGAAATTTATATACATATATAAAATGCCAAAAGTACACACAATTTCCTGAGAACATTCCTCATGTATGTACTAAGTATCATTACATGAATGTCAGTCGCTCATAATACCACTTTTATATCATTGTATGTATTACTTACCTTGTACATCTTGGTTTTTAATATTAGGGGTTTTCATTCCATTTTTACTCAAAATGTCTATCAATTCATACCGCAACGTTGATATATCTTGCCTTATTTCCATAACATCGTCTTCGGTGATTCCAAAATCGTCCCTTTTTCTTTGCTCAGACGTAATGTATCTTCTTATGAGCAGCCTCATAACAGTTTCGTGTCGCTCTCTAGCTTTCTCCCTTGATTTATCCTATAAGACACTATACTAGTAGTAACGTTTTAATAATAAATATTGCTTGTTGAATATATTTCTTATATGCCAAGTTCAAAAATAATGATTGTAGGTGTAAAGTACTCCAAGTACACTTCTATAAAGTACTTATAAGAGTTCTTATACTTTTGGGAGTCTTAAAAACGGTCTTTCAATCAGTTCAATTAAGAAGAAAGTCTGTTGGAATAATGTCGAAATTATTAATCTTGCAGCTTATGTCACTTTGGTGGATGTTCCACTTTGAGTGAAGAAGAAAGACGTTAAGTAGTATTTAGGAAAAACATGTTTTAAACGCCACCATTGGATTGCATATTAAAAAATCAAACAGGAATTTAAAAAGCTAAAAAAAATCTCCGTAGCAATGCTTACACATTGCTGTGCCTAGGATTCGAACCTGGGTTACTACATCTTAACCACTAGACGATCACGGCTATTGGAGGCGATATAAACTGCAAGATAAAGCAATAAAGCTTTGAATAAACTGGTCTTTATATCTTTAACGTAATGAAACATTAATTCTGCATTAGTTTCTCTCTAATTCTCTATAAATCCTAATTAAATTAAAATTCCCTGGAGAATGAACAAGATTCTCAATGTAATATATCAGAAGCGTCACTGACTTTGGGTTTCTTAAATTTAAGTTGTGTCAAGTGAATGTTTAAGATAGCGATAACAAAATATTTGAGTGTAAATCAGTCACACTTTTCTTATTTAATCTTTAACAAACAGTAAAAGTGATTGAGGTCTTTTAGAAGTACGGTGGAAGTGTTAATTGTGAATAAATGTTCATAGATCTCCTAAAAGCAGCAGCTAATTTAGTTAATTGAAAGAAAAATGTAGAAAAACCTCTTTTCTTCTTTATAGCATGGACATATACTGTAATATTTATAAAATAAGTTGCATGTACCTTAAAACTCTTGGTATTTTTTGAATCCCCACTGCATCCAAATGATTTTATAAGTAGTTTTGGTGTGGGCAAGATATTAAATGGGGGAGGAAGGATATCTCCATCGTCGAAGTAGTTAACCCACAACCTGCTCCTTGCAAATTTCCATTCAGTATCAGCTCTTTCCTGGGAAAAATTTAAAAAAACGTATTACTGAGTGTTTCATAAAAAAATATTTTATCCCATATTCAATGTGGTCAAAACATTCATCAAATAAGAGAAGTTTTCAGTAAAACAAATTGTTAAATTTTTGTAATTTAGTTGTTTCCTCTTTTCGTGCATGAAGAATTTTTTCCCTTTGAAATTTCAACTAGTTTTGCAGTGTGCAATACGCAATTTGCAGTATGTGTAATGTATGGATTCGTATAGGATGTGCTATTTTGCAATTCAAATTGAATTCGCAAGAGGCGATAGTACATGAATTTATGTATTTTAATTATTAAATTTATTAAATTAAATTTAGTGAGGAATAAGAATTAAACAGGAGATTTTTTAAAAGGAAAATGAAACAGGGTGAAACGCTATCATTAAAAGAAAATAAATGTTATATGTTACTAGCTTACCTGTGATATTTTATCACCTATTACTTACTGATATGATTTGATAGGAATTTGACATCATGGCAATCAGCATATTTAGAAGAACGATTATGTTAATTACGGAGTACGATCCAAACATGAGAAGTGCCCAAAATCTCGTAAAACCCTTAATGCCCGTTAGTTCGAAACACATCAAGTCGACTAGTCCAAAACTTGCCCAAAAAAGTGACTGCGACGTTTCAAATAAACTGAAATAAAAATATAAATGAATAAACGAAAGCCGATAATCTTCCACTGTATATCAATGATTGATCAGTTTAGTGAATTTTCCAGAGATCTCGACAGTCAGTCCCATGGAAAATATTAACGATATGAACAATTTTAATGACTTGCATTCGCTCATCTCTTTTCTATGAGATATATTTACAACATTTCTCGACCGTATTTGTATTCATTTTCTAGTTGCTTATGATGTTATAACAGATACATATACGTATTTATAAGAAGTACAGAGCATTTGAAGAAGGAATAGGGAAAATCGTCTTCTTGTTGCATCTTTCAACACAACTGGGTCCTCGTCAGATTCTCTACGTCAGACAGGATGTGGGAATCTTATTTTTATTATCAATAGAATTTATTTTTTAACGAGTAAAGCCAGTCGTCTTATTTTTTAACTCCAACTCCAATTGAAAGGTGCTGGTAAGTATTTAGCAATAACTCTCCTCATCCACGAGTTAGTGCGACTGAAGATTTCTCTCTAATTTCGATGAAATATCAAATTATTATGTTTTCATTATATTATTATGATTATATTAGTACTATTTCTATTATTAGAACTATTATTTTAACTTACTTTGCATATCTTCTCCATATAGCACAGGCCTTGTCATTATTATCATAGTCCGGGAGTCCGCTAGGCAAATGGTAACATTTATTTTTCTCCAGCTCTGCGTAGTACCAAAGTAACTGATTAAGACCTAAAAATGTTAATTCGTAAGTAATTAGATTTAACATACGCTCGATACACAAGATGAACAAAAGACCTACTAAATATTATTAAAGAAAAATTTTAAAAAAAATTACGACTAAAATTGACTACTACAAACTTGAATGAAATGTAGAATCTGTTTAAACTACAGTTTTACAAATAGATTTATTAATTCAAAAATAAGTGCTGTAAGAAGTAAATCAGCTTAGTTTACACTAGTAGGTATAAACACAGCGTGAAGTACCTCATTATTTTCTTTCACACAAAAATAAGTAATTTAATAGCACAACATAGTTGTATTTACTTACCACACCCGAACGCAAATAGAACAAGCGAATAAATAAAGAAGAATTTGACGATATCGATAATCATCCTTCCAAGTGATATTTGAAGAGGTCCCAAGTGTGGGTTTACGCTGAATATATGGACTAGTTTTAGGAAACTGAAAACATAGGTTACACATTAGCCTGATTAATAGATAATAATCTATTGCCTTTCAATTTCAGAATTTCCCCTGTAAAAGGTTTTATAGCATTGCTTTTATTTTTAAGCTTAAGAGGGACGAACTGTTAACATTAAATATTTTAATCAAAAAAATATATTTTAATATCCGGTATCCGGTACCTACAACATATTTTAATGATGCCTGTCTCATCATATATACAGAATATGAATTATTTTTGTCTAGAGTAGAATAACGTATATTATTGATATATTATATCAAAAATATAATATAATAAATAATTATACCAACTGTCACGTTACTAATGATGAGTAGCATATGGAAGTCGAAAACATTCGTTCGTTTGTTTGTTTGGAATACTTTTTATTTTATTACCGTTACGACTTTCAGAAATTCTTAAAATAGAAAAAATCTTCCGTCGTAAAATCATTGCTATATTTTAATTAGTTAAAAATACTTAAATATATACTGAAATATATACATATACTAAAAAAAATAGTGATATCTTGGAAACTTTTGTATTTTATTTGACTGAGAGTCCTTCAAAAACCTAAGTGAAAATTATACCGGGTGGCTTAAAGTGGATGGCCTATTAGACGTAGTTATCTCAAGAATGAATATATGTATTTTTCTGAAATTTTGGCTGTGGGCATAACCTCGAAAGTTCTATATAAGCAAAATATTTTCAAGATTGGGGCACTTCCGGTTATACCGGAAGTCGACATCAACTTGTTTATTTTAAATGGAACACCCTGTTATTTCTTTTATAGATTCTACGTAAAATTATAAACACATTTCATGTAGGATGTCTCATCCTACAAATATAACTAATGTACAAAATATGACTATAGTAATATTAAATATCGTGGATTAAAAAGTATAGAGGACACTGTCATAGAATTAGTCAAGTTAGTGTTGTTGAAAGTTGCCAAAATATAACATAACACTTTGTATATTACATATAGCTTCTACCTTCTCATATGCTAAAAAACTAAACAAGTCTCTTATACGACAGAACATCGACTGAACCCCTTACATGGATCACCCTGTACTCGCAATATCTACCAGAAAACAAAAGTGCGTTTATTGTGAAAACACACCCCATTACTCAGTTATTAAATTCCCACCCTTAATTGATAGTGGCGTGTCACTCCAACACACATTGGTATTATACCTACATCTATCTCAGGTTGGCTCTTTACCGGTCTGTTCATACAATGTGTCATTAAGCGTTGGACTGAAATTCAGTTAACGCTGAAATGTAGGAGTTATGAATTTGCGCTCTTTAATATGACTATTTTTAATGGACAGCTACTATTAAGAAACTTGTGTTACATGTGGCGTGTAAAACAAGATATTAAGGTAATTTTATTTTTAATTTCATTATGTTTGGCTTATACCTTGTTATTTTTGTGTTGTAATTTGTTGAGGTAATATAGCAAAGTTTAAAATTTTCATGTTGGATTAAATTATGTATTTACTATTGCTAATTTTTATTAGGTGTATTAGAACTACCTGATTCTTGTGTATTAATTGTATAGAATCAAAACCCCTCTGTAGGATTTTGCAAAAATTTCAGCTGGGGTGAGATATATTGCATTGAATAATTATTAATTGTTTTGAAAAAAACATTGATCTCATTTAGATGTTCCAAGAAATATATAGAAAACACTCTATATACTAGTATTTCGGCTTATTAGGCCTTTTTCAATAGAGTAAATGTATGTTACTAAATATTTCCAAGCGCGTTTTCGTTATTTATTTGTTTACGAGCACCTACCCCCGATTGATCCTACCATCTGGTAAAGCCCCAGTTTTTAGTACCTTTTATAAGAGGGGCGAATGTGTAAAATCTATCTGATTATTCGTAGTACAAGGATTTATAATTAAAGATTTTTTAATTTCTAATTGTTCCAACAGATCTAAGCGCTTTTCTTTATTTTCACGATGCAGTACCTTTACATTTTTCTGATCTATAAAATGATTATTTTCTATACAATGCGTCGAAAATCCTGAATTTTTTGCGTTATTTAGTATGGATTTTTTATGTTCTTTTACTCTAGTTTCAATACTTCTACCGGTTTGACCCACATACACGGCATTACAATCCACGCAGTTAATTTGGTATACGCAATTATTTAGAATTATTATTATTATTTATTTTCTAAAAAATAATGTCAATAATACAAGTTTTGCATGTTTAGGTTATTTAAATCCTTAGTTCCCATTATATTTTATAGAAAGTGGAGATATTAATTCTGTGTTTTTTCGATATTATTATAGTGTAATTAAATTTGATAATATAATCTGAAACTACTAGTTTAAGAGAGTTCGAAGTACGTATTTATGTCAAATATAAAAATGAATTAAAAGTTGCGCATGGCAACCTTAATAGAAAATTTTATTTGGTTTCCATTTAAGTGACAGCGATTCCATTTAAACCGATATGCACTTGTCTCTACATTTCAAGAACGCAGCTTGTTTTCTGATGCGGCCTTTAAAATCCGCTCGACTGGAAATCCATTTCCACTAGCTTCCTGTATTTCCTTTTGGGAAATATACAATCAGATCAGATAGATTAAACCGAATACCAAAGTATGCAGACCGAACAGACCAATGAAGAATCCAATGAGACGAGGTATACACAATTCTAACTAAAATAAGTTAAGTCTGAGCAACGGTGGATTAAATACAGAAAGAGGTCAGAAAATTATGAAAGTAAAACCCCAGAGCGGCTGCCAACATATACAAATGGAATGGGATTAGTAGAGATAGAGTACCTATGGATAAAAAGAAGAGAGCCAAATGTTGCTAAAGCTAAGATATCGTGTGATTAGGAAGAAAAAACTAATTAAAGACATGAAGCTTCACAATACAATATAAAAATAAAGAAATAAAATAGTCGCAATAAGTTTCTCATCCGAATTTTTCTCATATGGAGGGACTGAATAGGAACCAAATTCCGCAAAATCAATTCATTCATGCATTTCGACAGTATTAGCATACTATATTTTAATATTACTAGAGGACAGTTATCTTTTAAAAACAAAGCAAATCTACTCCAAATTGTAAAACCAAAAATTAAATTGAAGAATTAGTTATTTATTATACCTATAAGACGGTAAAAAAATGCTTTACTTGTGAGTGGAAAATGTTGGTCCACGAAGGACGAAGGAGTGAGTGGTCAATTCCACGAGCAGGTAAAGCCTTTTTACCGTCCTATGTAATATTCTATTTTATTCTTGAGCGGAATATTTAACAAAAATTGATAAAAAGGAAGAAGCAGTTACAATTACTATTGGGAGTTAAATTGGTGTTACCACGACTTGTTTTGACTTTTATCAATATTAGTGACTTTTGGTTGAACTTATTCTAAAATATGTGCGATTTTAATAAAGAAAACGAAAATAGTGGTGAATATGCTTTGCCAGAAGATGTATAGATTGAAACTGCAGATTCGGCGAACAGTTTATTGCCGCAGAAATCGCGGCTAAAGTATGAAAAATGGTGTTTCAAAGATGGAAGACTATAAAAAATGTTATTGGACTGTCTGAAAAGGTACTGTTGGCCTACTTTTCTGAAAAATTAAAGAAAAGCAAATCATCTTTTTGGTCTTACTATTCAATTTTGAAGGCAAATGCTTCTAGTGAAAGAGAATTGTGACATTTCAAAGTTGTAGGTCTTTCTTTCATGTTTTACCAAGTTGCTAATGATAATAAATGTTAACATATATTCTAAACTAGTACAATTACTTAAAAGAGCAACTAATGGATAAAAGCCAAAGAAGTCGAAGGTATTTGAACGAGAAGATGTTCTTAGTTTTTGAAAGAAGCTTCGGATGACATCTATCTTTTTATAAAGGTAATATTTTGTAAATTTGCCGAAATAAGCAGTTTATTGATTTTTTTCTGCAATTATTTACAGGTGGCTGCTATAGTGGAATTGTATAAAGCTTGTCGATCAGATGAATTAGATGAATTATATAAATTGCAAGATCAAGGATCGGTTATAATTGTTATACTTGTTGATACCAAAACAAATAAAGATCGTTCTTTCTGTATAACTGACAAAAAAGATGAAGTGAGTTTTCTGGAATATATAAAATATATGGCCTAAAATGATGGTTATTTCATCAATAACCGATTGAAAAAGTATACTGTCCAGCCTGTGGACCTTCTATAAAGTTCCCAAGACCATTGCCAAGTTCCTGAATTTGGAAAACCCGGAAAACTATACTGGCCACTGTTTTAGTCGTTCTTTAATTACGATGCTGACAAATGCTGGTGTTGATTTGGTAACTTTGAAACGCGTGGGAGGATGGAAATCGTCGTCTGTGGCCGAGACCTACATAGAAGAAGCTGTTTCTAAGATAGCTGTATCTAAACAGATACTTGCAAGGAAGCATCCAGTATAATCCATCTCACACCAATCTGACCACCTCATCTAGTTCGACTTTTCCAGAATCTTGTGAGAATCGTGTTCCTGCAGTAAATATTTCCAGTAATCAAAATTGTACTTTTAATATTTATATAAATTCGAAGAGCCAATCTTGAATTACATAATTGTTAGTATAATAATATACTAATTTTTAGTATAATAATATACTAACTTTATATTAGTTTTGAAATAAATTGCCATTGAGTGGGTAAAATTGACATATGAGTGAGTAAAAATCGTTTAATTTCATTATTTTAAATAAACTATTACTTTGACAACAAGTTTTGAGTCTATAAAATTATAATTTACCATCCACGATAGAATAATATTTATAACATTTAAGGTAATAAAGAAAATTCATATCAGCTTCTTATCTGTGTGTAGTAGGAGAAACGGTTATAAATAAATATCTTGAAACTATTCTGCTGAAAATTTCAGAAAATGTTGTCGAGCAATTCTAATACTTCTAACAAATAGTGTCAACCAATTACCCGGTATAGCACTTAGAATGCTGTGAACATTTTACTGAAATTTAATAATTGCGAATACTAAAATAACCAGGCCTAAACCGTGCTGATTGACTACTGGTATATAATATTTCGTAATTTTCTCGTAAAATCAATTGCCACTTTCAAGTCGTTGTATTGCCAAACGCGCCGGATTCTGAATGATTATTTATAGAAAATAAGTGATCGAATTTTCTTGTGGTTCACTTAACAAGAAACTGAATAATATCGGTGCCTGAAGAGTAATGGGTAACCAATAAAAACCCACTAAGTACTGCATGTATAACAAAAATGTGTATAACTTATGTTTGTTAACTGTACACTAGTGTAGTGCCCCGTGGAGAGATACTGAAGAAGTAATATGCAAAGTGTTACACGTTCTTGGCAGGTATTAGTGAAATCATTTGGATAACTTACTTCCTTTGTATATATTCCGACAAAATAAATAAATTAACTGGATTCCAATGAAATCTCTTTGATTTCTGAAGCAAAAAGCCAACCCATGACAGATCATTTTGGCACAGATTAAGATATAATAAAACTAACAAATGTTATTTATAATTAATACTGAATCTGAATTAATTCGAAATTCTTCGTGCCGAAATCCGTGTTTTCGTGTCATTATTCAAAAACCAAACGGTAATAAAATTTAAGTTGGAAACAAAAATAATAAAATATAGTGTCTATAATACTGATAAATAATATAATAATGGGTGTAATAAAATAATGTGAAAATATTAATGGGAAGGAATGTAAGAACACCAAGTATATCAGCCAAGTATGTTTCTGCTTTTTGTTTCTGTTCTTTTGTATTTTTGTTGTATAAAGTACCTTCGTTCTAAACTATCTACTTTTCTACGTATAAATATTTTTTGACAGTAATAATAATTTTAACCAAATTTTTATCAAGTATTATTACAATAGTTGAAACGAATTGCATCTTACAGCAGCTGCTGCAAAAAATTTTTAGAGCCCGTAGCAAAAATGTCTTGCCTACCTAAATATCATCCCAGCTGCAAAAGCTCCCTCTGCTAACAACATAGGCTCAAAGGTGTCCCACTCCTCCCTTGGGTACCAGGTATGTTTCCCGATACTCTCATCCCTCTGAAACAAAAATTAAATTAAAAATTGTATTCCCTTGGTTTAACTTCATTTTATTTTAAAGCTTGAACTTTAATGAAAATTAATATACATGAAATTTCAAATATTTATATTATTCGACTCATCTTTCCTGGGCGATTTGTAACACGCCGTTATTTTATTTTATTTTTTTTTTTTTTGAATACAATAGATAAAGAATATTTGATAACACCAAAATTTATTATCAATTTTCTCTTTCAGATAACTTGTAGGAAGCAATCTGTTTTAGGTTTTATTCTACCGAGGAGGTTGTGTAATTTGTCCATGTTCTGTTTTAGTATTAATATTTTGGCTGACAGAGAACAATAATGATTCAGTGGCACTCTCAGAAAGTGTGGAGAGTTGTCATTCAATCAAAATCAATGAAAAACTTTTATTCTATTAGTATATACATTCTTACCCAAGTGATGTAAAAAGATGATATCCTTAAAGCCAACCAGATGACATAGAAGAAGTTCGTAATAAAATCTACAATGTTCCACAAGTCCGAAACGTATTCCTTTATACCATTGCTCCAAAGAGATCTTATTTCGCCCCAAATTAAACCTGAATAGTTGTGAAGTTTATAAATGAATATAATCAATTTCAATGGGACTTACTGATTACATATATTATCACTCCGCACTCCGCTATACCGAAAAGGGCACCACGCTCCCTTTTTTTCCATTCACGCACCATCTCTTGAACCCAACTAGTACCAAACCACTCAAGAAACAATATTTCGACTCTCTGAGATGCAGCGCCAAGTAATGCTGAAAATTTATTTACCTAAAGTCAAGATTATCAAAACAATATAACATTAGAAACTTTAGGGTCAATTTGTCTACATAAAATGTCTATAAATCTGAATCAGTTTACGAGTAATTTCATTTTGATGATCATGAACTATGAATATGTATCAAACTACTTTAATAAAATTTGTGTTTGAGTCTATCATTCCTTCAAGTACATTTATGTAGGTATCTTGTTTATCAAGACTATTTTTAAGAGTTTATTATTGAAACATTTACACATCACAAGGAAGAGAATTCCAACTATGGAAATTGCGGTCGTTGATTCTATGCATTTATTGTAATAAGAACCATCATGAATTTTATAAAGATGCCTAAATTTTCAGGCAACCAATATGTTCTAGAGAAATAGATAGTGATGCCACTTAAGGTGATTTCCCTCAAAATGGCAACAGTATGCCAATAATGTTCAATCAGTATAAATTCTATAGTAGTAACGATGGATATTGAAAAAGTAAAGTTTCGTCCGCTTGTTCAGTCTGCAGAGATTGCTTCACTTTGTCTCATGTTATGAAGGTATTTCCTCAGTTATCAATGTTCTATTGTGTTATCAGCTTCTTTCTGAGTATCTTCTTCACGAGTTATATCATTACTTCTAATGATACAGTAATTAATAATTATTCTAATAATTACTTGTACACTTTTGAGCCAGTTTATCTTATTACCTCTGCATCGCGTGTATGCTATACAGGGTTATTCAGAACTTATCCATAATAAAATTTGGGGATGTTCAACATACATGTAGAAATGTGGTAGTGCAAAAATAAATTTTTTTGGCTGGGTCTTAAAACTATTTAAAAATTTTTCATTACTCATTACAGTTCCGCTGGATACTGGTCCACTGTAATGGAGTGACCTTGGGACTGGACTGACAATGCAAACAGGCTAGCACAAAAAAACTTCGGAAGATCTGAGAGTATACCGACACCCGGCGCAAAAAAGATTTGCAGCGTTTTTACTTTAAAATAAACTTAAAGATAGATAGATCTGACCAAAGTGACGTGTCTTTAAAATGAATAAAATTTTGTTACACTAATTTTGAAGAATTGCGCTACTTGATTACTAGGTATTAGAAACGTGAAATTTAGGTATAAAAAATTTGCACATACCTTGTTACAAAAGCTTTTCGAAATAATATTCCTCGACTTGTACACAATTTTGGGCACGCCCTTATCCAATTTTGCCGCACTAAACCGAATGTTCCTCCTGGTTGCTGATCTTGTAAACGCAAATTATTAAGTAAATTGGGGATTTTCAGCATTTTGCTGCAACAACCACTCACAAAACCTAACTGTCGATGTGTCGGTGTGTCGATTGGGAAATCGTTCCGCATACAAGCGCGAAGCTGCCAATGAATTTTGTCCAACTTCGCCATAAATAAGAATCATGTCCAATAACTGAGCATTACTGTACACATGAGCCATTTTGAAAATTTTACAGTTTAACACTCGATAAGTAAAACACCCGCACAGAGACAGCGACACAGAAAGACTGATGACTGCATAGACAATAAGAGATATTATCCCCACTCCAACTGTATTCGCCAGACGTTCGCCAGGTACAAAAACTGTTGTTTACTGTTTTTTGAAGGAATGTGATATATCAGATGTGTTGAAGTATAGTTATCCAGCTACGTTGTCCTTTATAATGGTATAACTTTAAACATTGTTTACGAGAAATCCTAAGCCTTTTATTATAAATTTTTTTGGTGATATCGATTTCTTATTTAAGGATGCACATATCCTCAAAGTTTTAGAGATGAGTTCTGAATAACCCTGTATACGTATATACTATGTACTATAACACTAATACTTCTATTATTGTAATCTCCTAATATGAAGCGCAACAATATAAATTAATGATCAACCTTATTCTAATCACCAGGACTTACTTAGAAACAGGGCATAGGACGAAGAGTGGCAAATGAACTTAACAAAAGGTTTCTTCATAAACTGGCCCATTGATGATTTTGGTGCTAACATGTATATAGTGCAATAGAATGGAAACATTGTAGCAAGCCTAGCTACCTGAAGACATTGACCAATAATATTCTTCCTTCTAAAACCCGGAAGACCTTCGTACCAGATCGATGCCAAGAGTTGCTGAACATTTGGGTGGGCAATGAACTGAGAAAATGAACAACATTAACAAATTATATGCTTGGATCTCATTGAGAAAATTCCTCCAATTAAACTATATTCCTCAAAAAAGTTTAACTATCATATTAATATAGTTGTTATACGATGTTACTTACTGCCTTTTGTTTATATTTTATAGCGAGTTTAAGTCTTTCTAAAGTTTGTCTTTCCCCAATCTCCCATGTGTCTCCTTTAGGATCATAATTTAGCATAATTTCCAATTCGTTGGATGTTCTGGCATGATCCAGTAAAGATGTGGCAAAAGTTTGCACTTGCGCCCTCATAACCTAGAAATATGTGTCAATTTATTATGTTTTATAATTTTAACCTTATTCTAGACAATTCGTAGATATTACCTTATACCTAGTGTCAAAATCGCTAAAATATCAGCTATTGCCTGTATTATTAAATTTGTCTTACATTGTATTCCGCTCTGAATTCAGTCTCCATTCTGCTCAGCCTTCTAAGATCCCATGATAATTCAAAAGCAGTTAAAAGCGGATCGCTCGAAGACAAAGAAATTAACGACGGGGAAGATAAAGCCTTATAGGCATTTATTCTAGCTTGCGAGTGTCTTAGGGAATCCGCTTTACTAGACCATAAACATTCGTCGCATCCACATCTAAAATTCAACAACAATTTGTGATAAATTACTATCAAGGGTGAGATGCAACAGAGACTCCTTCGGGCTTTATTCTTATTTTTAAGTATCTGGTATATCAACCTCGTATAGACTATATGATTCAATATTTCACTTCAAAAGTCAAAAGATCAACAGTTTAAAGGAATTTTTCAGCTTCAGAATGTGATACAGGAGTATTATCTTTTGTTGAAATATTTATTTTTAAGAGGTGAAAATAAAATATCCTGAATCCTCGTATTAATAAATTTTAATAACATTATTGGTTAATTTTTTTTACCTAACATCATGCGGCATAGGTAAAGTTGCTCCTCTATCAAGTAGTAGTTTAATGATTTCGTAATTGTTCTTGTGGGCAGCTAAAATAAGGGGAGTTACATCGGCTGTGAAAGATGCTGCTGCTCGGTTGACCTTTTCCCAGCTCTAACAAATAATCGAAAACGTTAGTTGTTCAATTATTGAATATTTACATTTTGTCAATTTCTTCCAAAGAATATTACTTACGTATGGGTCCCCTGGTAGGTGATTTTCTTCTTCCCAATTTAGTAGAACTTCTACAGCTTCAACATATTCTTCCTTGATCGCATGAAGTAAACCGTCCTAAAAATGGGTTAAACATAAATTTTAATAATTTTATGATTACGACTTAGTATCATCTTACCTTAACGTCGATGTTCTTATCTAAAAGTAGCCTTATTAACTCGATATTTTCATTTTCAATGGCTGCTATTAAGGCTGATCTGTTTAAGGGATCAACGCAGTTTATATCAAACTCTGAGGGATTATTGCCATATTCATCGATGATTCTACAACAGATGATATCCTAGATAATGTCTACGTACTAAGAGTAATAAGAAAATATTCAATAAATTTATTAAACATATTTTATTCATTTATTTTATTTATTTCTTATAAATATCTTTAATAAGAATTATAACTATAACCAAATAACCAAACAAAAATGTTCAAATGTCATTAACTAGGTTTTTCTTCAAATGTCACCAGTTGGTATGTGACTCTTCGTCAGTGGAGATTTCATTCTGAAATTTTTTGTAATAACAGAATGATACTTTTATGCAAACCTCAGCTTCTACCCACAGCTATATTATTTTTAATTTCATTTGATTCAATTCAATATCCCATTTGATTATATATTTCAAATATCATTTATAACATCAAATCAATCATTTGTGTCAAACCAAACTGATCAAGTTTAGGTAATTTGTTGCACATTTGCTTTTATTGAATATTATACAGGGTGCCCATTATCTATCTCCTTACATGGCTAACTTTGTTAATAGTGGAGATAGAGAATTGGTTAAACTAGCAAAATTGGGCAGAATTACAAGAGGAATTCAGTGCCTCCTTCAGATTTAATTTTAATTTTCGACTTTTCGAGATATTTTGAAAAAACTGAAAATCGGCAAAATTTTTAAACTCGAATATCTCGAAATCTATAAAAGATACAAATAATGTAAAAATACTCTGTGATAGTGTTTTTTACGTGGAATTCAGCGGCGATATTGAAATTTTCATGAGTATCTTAGTTTTTGAGAAAAAAAATAAAGTTATGTTTTTTTAAATACCCTCAGTATGGTATCAATGACAAACTTATTTTTTTCTGATTTCAAAAATGTAATATTTAATAAATCGTTTTTTTCTTTGTTTTTGTACATTTCACAATAACTATTTTAACATGAACACTTAACGTGTATAATGTGACTTTATTGTGATCTGACGTTTGTATTTTATTGTTGTTTACTGATCTACGTTTGTTTTTTTTATAGCTTACTATGTTAATAAATTATTTGTTCATTACAGTAAACAAAAGAAAAGAGAAAGGTATATTAAATATTATATTTTTGAAATCAGAAAGAAAAAGCTTTTCATTGATACCATACCAACTATGGTTGCCATTTAAAAAAACTTAACTTTATTTTTTCTTCTCAAAAACTAAGATACCCGTGAAATTTTTAATATCACCGCTGAATTCCACGTAAAAAACACTATCACGCAGTATTTTTATATTATTTGTATCTTTTATAGTATTCGAAATATTCGAGTTTAAAAATTTTGGCTATTTTCAGTTTTTTCAAAATATCTCGAAAAGTTGAAAATTAAAATTAAATCTGAAGGAGGCACTGAATCCCTCTTGTAATTCTGCCCAATTTTGCTAATTTAACCAATTCTCCAGCTCCACAATTAACAAAGTTAGGCATGTAAGAAGATAGATAATGGGCACTGTGTATACAGTGTAATTTTTAGGGTAAATTTTAAAAGTTTCTCGTAATACTTATAATCTTTATTATGAAAACATTAAAAAAAATTACTTTTGTGAAATTAGTCAGAATTAATTTTGAAGAAACTGTAAATAATAAAATATGAAAGTACACGTAATCTGAAAAATCAATGATCACATCACACATTTTTTTAAACTTGCTTTGGACATTACCTTCCTACAGTAGCACAGTCTCCCCGTTCCGCATGAAGCAGAAAAGTCTTTTCAATAGAGGATAGAGGCCTATCGAACGGATCGGTTGACAGAGCCACGTTCTCAAAATCATCGTTGCTTCCTCCTATCAAAAATTCCTGGGATTCTGATGTCGCTTTCATCACTGAGTCACATTATTTTACTAACGGTTTATAGATACTAATCTGATATTGCACGAAAGTGAAAAGTGAAGTAATGGCCAGTCACGATGAAATCCTATAACTTAAGTTCAACATCGATCAATTCCGCTTAATTTAATTAAAGGCTATAAAAAATATTAGGTTGCCTGTGTAATCCCTTCAATCCGTGGACTAAATTGGTCCCTTTTGCTTGTCTAGTAGACTAAAAATATTTAAAAAAAACAACATAAATTGATAAACATCGTTCCTGAATATTTATAATAAAATATAATTAATATACCTGTCAAAATAACTACGAATAGTAAGGACATCATTAGATCCTCCATCTGCAAAAACCTTATTTAAATTAGGACTAAAACAATTTGCTTTGTAATTCAGCGCTCGGCGTGGCATATAGCCAGGAGAATAGCTGTTTTGGCTTGATTTGTTTTAGTCCTTATTTAAATAAGGCTTTTGCAGATGGAGGATCTAATGATGTCCTTACTATTCGTAGTTATTTTGCTATGTACAGGGTATTCGAGTATATTTTGACCCCTACCTATAGGGGTTATTAAGAAAGTTAGAAAAAAAGTTTAAATTACAAAAGTTGTTTGGTTTTTCACGTATTATCTTTTGGCTAGGTCGAAAAAAAAATTGAAAGTCGTAAATTTGAGGAAACCAATTGAACATAATATTTTTAAAAGGGACACCCTGTATAATTTTACACGCTTGGGAAAAACATTTTTCTCTGATTTCAAACATATATATTTTGTTGACATTTGCACTGACAGTTTTCGAAATATTTAATATTTAATGTTTACAATAAATCATAAAAAATATTAAAAAATTAAAATATTAGAAAATGTTTAAATAACTAAGGAGGTTACATCGAAAATCGATAAATATTTTTATTACTGTTGGTTTCTACTGATAAATATTTTTAGTTCTTTGTATTTTTCGTATTTTTTTAATGGTAGGTACTCGCTGTCGAATATTTCGAAAACTGTCTATGCAAATGTCAACAAAATATAAATTTTTGAAATCAGGAAAAAACTGTTTCCCCAGGCGTGTAAAATTATACAGGGTGTCCCATTTAAAAATATTATGTTCAATTGGTTTTCCCAAGTTTACGACATGCAATTTTTTTTTCAACCTTATTAAAAGATAATACGTGAAAAACCAAACAACTTTTGTATTTAAATTTTTTTTCTAACTTTATTAATAACCCCTGTAGGTAGGGGTCAAAATATACGCGAATACCCTGTACCATCTGTCAAGTAGTAGAACTAGTTTCTACCCCTATTGTATTTAATATACCTGTACCTAACTTGGTTCTTAAAAACATGACTTTCAATTAATTTGCTTTGTAAAAACCTCATATTCGAATATATATTCAGAGTATATTTATAATATGATGTTATATTTTGACGGTGCGATTAAATAGGATATTTTTTCATTAAGACAGGTAGGTAGAAGTGTTGAAGCTAAAAGTGAGATATTTTTGAAAAGTTACTCATTATCTATGTTTTCCATTGAACATTGGATCACGTTATCAATATATGATCCAATCTTATTTTTCAAATAAAAAACCCCTGTAGGAGTATAGGGAATATCTCCCTTACTATTACAGATATTAACCTGTATAAGTATCAATATATTTGTGAAAGAATATCTCAAACTGAAAGGAATGAAAAAAATTGAACTCTTCCTTATTGTGAAAAGAACCCCATTATTTTTTACTATTATAAAGTATTGTTTTATAGTAAGTACTAAAGTAGTTTAATTATTGATAAAGTAATTATAAAATAAACAGTCCTTGACACATCCTAGCTTTCTTATCCTTTGCAAAGGGTGTGACTGATAATGGCTTCGATAATCTAGTAGGTAATATCATGTGTATAAAAGCGAAATTTAATTATGTCATAACCATTCAATTAAAGCAAAGGGTGAAAAAGGATAATATTTTATGTATAGAAGGAGGGTTGGTTAAACAGCTAATATAATTGGAAGCGTGATAATCTAATGGTGCATGGAACTAATAGCAATGCTCATATAAAGGATGCCTATAATTTATGAATAACAAACAGGACGTCCATTTGAAAGCTTATACGATCTATATCCCATATAGTGCTAATAAGTATTTCTTTTAAATACTAAATACGAGTGGTGGTCAGTCTAATTAAAATATTTCGACAGTTCTGTCAGTTCCCGTTGTACCGGAAATATTTGTCAAATATCTTATTATAAGGAGAAGTACAGGGTATTCGCGTATATTTTGACCCCTACATACAGGCAGTCGAAAAAAAAAATTGAATGTTGTAAATTTGAGGAACCCAATTGAACATAATATTTTTAAATGGGACACCCTCTATCATTTTACATGCTTGGGTAAACATTTTTTTCCTGATTTCAAAAATATAAATTTTTTGACATTTGCACTGACAGTTTTCGAAATCTTTAATATTTAGTGTTTGCAATAAATCATAAAAAAAATATTAAAAAATGAAAATATTAGAAAATGTTTAAATAACTAAGGAGGTTACATCGAAAATCATTAAATATTTTTTATTACTGTTGGTTTCTACTGATTAATATTTTTAGTTCTTTGTATTTTTTGTATTTTTTTATGATACTCGCTGTCGAATATTTCGAAAATTGTCAGTGCTAATGTCAACAAAATATATATTTTTGAAATCAGGAAAAAAATGATTACCCAAGCGTGTAAAATTATACAGTGTGTCCCATTTAAAAATATTATGGTCAACTGGTTTTCCCAAATTTACATACAATTTTTTTTTCGACCTATATAAAAGACAATACGTGAAAAACCAAACAACTTTTGTATTTAAACTTTTTTCTAACTTTCTTATAAGGTAGGGGTCAAAATATACGCGAATACCCTGTACCTTTCAAAATTTCCACGTGATATTGTGTGTCACTCTGTATAATAAACCTTATTTCGAAATTTTACAGTTTTTGAGATTAACTTTTTTTATAATTTGGCAGAGGCAGAAACAAAAAAAAATTGTATGAATAATCCATAGATCGAATTAAAAATTTTGTACTGTGGACATTATAAGCAAAGGCAGTGGCAATTAAGGGATACATGATTAAAAAGTAAATCAGCACTGTTCAAAAATGAGCAAGATCACACATTATACGTTTTTCACACGATAGATTAATTATGATGATTCAAATCTCACGCCCAAGAAAATAGTTACATAACATATATCTTTTGATATACTAGTTAAGAATAAAAATCTGTTAAGGTGTGAAAAATATTTTTAAGTACCAATTTCTTCACATTTGATATCGATTGGTAAATAGCCAAAGGCCATCCAGTAATCCAATAAAGGAACTAATGCAATTATGTTCAACGAGGCTCGCCCCAAAAAAAATCTGTCTTGCACTTTTAGTTTCTCAGCAACTACATGCATTTTTAGGTTTCTCTGTTTGATTTTCCTTGATTTACACATCTTAGGTTTTAAGTTGTTTGTAAAACTTTCAATATGGAGAAGGACGTAGGTGAACCAAATGAAATTCTGATTAATGGTTGATAAACAAAACTTTTCCAGGTTGACGTAGAAGCCCCGGTTACTAGAAAATCCTTGATCATGCCCAAACTGCCAAACGTCCTGACTCTCGAAGAGAAGAGGTATTTGCTGGCAGTTGAAAGAGGCGATTTGGCTAACGTTAGAAGGT
The DNA here is from genome assembly GCA_963924545.1 of Pogonocherus hispidulus. Lineage (NCBI taxonomy): Eukaryota > Metazoa > Arthropoda > Insecta > Coleoptera > Cerambycidae > Pogonocherus > Pogonocherus hispidulus. Next base: position 13,765,325 of record OZ004699.1, read on the forward strand.
TTGTATTTATGTGTTTTTATCTTAGTTTTGGAGTACTGATTACAATTTAAAGGTTTCAACCTAAAGGATGAGTTAAATTACCATCAAAATAATGTACTTCTCAAATCAAGAAGTGGTAATTAGAGTTTACGATATTTCTGTTAATGTTAGTGTATGTGATGTTTGGTTTCCATTTCCATTAAGTTTTATTCTCTATTGTTTTCACATTCATTTCATCACCTTTATTTTTAACTATACATTCTTCAGACTACTTCAAAAGGCCCAACGCAAAAGGATAACCATCAACATCAACTGTATGGACAGTTTAGGAAGGGGAGCCTTAACGATAGCCATCGATCAAGAGAACTTAGAAATGGTTGAACTGTTGGTCATTATGGGCGTGGAAACTAGAGACTCTCTCTTGCACGCCATCAACGTGGAATTCGTGGAAGCGGTGGAATTTCTGCTCGAACATGAAGAGCTGATTCATAAAGAAGGAGAGCCTTACGTAAGGAATTTACCGATGATAATGTTGTGAGTTGTATAAAGCGGTCGTTTTTAGAGTTGGCAGAAAGTCGACATTAATACGGCCATGTTCACGCCAGATCTTACGCCGTTGATTTTAGCTGCACATAGAAATAATTACGAAATTTTAAAGATATTACTGGACAGAGGGGCCACAGTTCCAATGCCTCATGACATCAAGTAAGTAGAAAACAAAACATGCAACAAATAGGCGCGGCGGCTAAATGGGATGCAATTTCTGCAACGGCAAATTATGAATGCTAATTTATAATATTTTATTACAAATAATCAATATTGTGAGAGAGAGAGAGAGAGAGAGATTTATTTAGCAAAAGCTACAAATTACAGGAAATTAATAAGTCAGCTATATCAGTGTGTGACGTAAACCTAACAAAAATACATTAACATTAAAAATCCTTAAAAAAAATTTATCACTAAACCTATGAAGGTACAACACTGTATATTTAGTAATACCACAAAACTACAATGCAATGTAAAAATTAAACGTCAAAAAGTATCAAAATTCAAAATTTTAAAAATTATTAAACAATTATCACAAATGATGACTGATTTTCCAGTAAATATATATATACAGCATTCTTTTAAATACAGAGACTGAACAATTTCTTATGTCATATGGCATTTTAATATATTCAACAACTCCTCTGTCAAAAATGCTTTTTTTAGTGGATATCAAGTTTGTAGAAGGAACATTTAGGTAACTCGTTTCTTTGCCTAGTGTTATAATGATGTATGTCACCACGATACTGCCGTCCAGATGTCAAATAACTTGGAAGCATGTTATTTAACAGCTTATGTAAAAATAAAAAAGTCTTGAACTTAATATATCCTTTTATAGGCAACCAGTTTAGTGTCCTCAGCATACCCAAAGTACTAGTGTATTTCGAGCAACCAAGAAGAAATCTCATACACCTGTTTTGTAGTAGTTGAAGTTTTTTATTTCAGTTTCATTAGCCATAAACAAGATCGTAGAACAGTAATCAAAATGCGGCTTTATTATGCTACTGTAAATAATATGCTTTGTAAAAAGTATTAAGTTTTTACTAATCCTATATGCAAATGCTAATTTTTTAGAAATTTTTTTACATACATATCCAATATGATTTGTAAAGTTAAGATTACTATGTATCTATGTTAACCCCCAAGTATTTAATTTCATAAATTCGTTCTAATTTTTCACTGCGAAATACAATGTGATTATTGTTTTGTTTATGTAGTGACTTTGGTACGAAAATTAGGTATTTTGATTTTTCAGTGTTTATTATAAGTTTATTCTGATCAAGCCAGACACTAATACTCTGAAGACACATATTAACTTTGTCAATAACTTCTCTGACATCTGATCCAGATACATAGATCATAGTGTCATCAACCAAAAGATGAAGTGAAAGATTTGCAAGTTTTTATAACATTTATCCTGTGTGTGAAATAATATAATCGAGTCAAATAGTACATACCCACAATTTGACTGCACACTCAGAAAAAAACTTGTATTTCGTTTAATTGTTCGTATCTTTCTTTAATTATTAGTTTTCGCAGTTTTCTAAAGTTTATTTTAAATAAACTGGGTTTTACAGCCAAAGAAGCTGGTAAGAGATTTAGTTTGATTCGAATGATACTCGTATACTATCAATATTAAATAGGTATATTAATTGGTACAATTAGACGTTCTAAAATATCATATTATCTAAGTATTACACTACAAAAAATAAACTTCTTTAACATATGCAACATATTCTATTATTCATATGAACAAATATATAGGTCGATATGTTTTTTATGTGCATTAAATAAATAATTTACTTTAAATAAAGTGGTATTGTTAAATTAAATTATAACGTACCTATTCTGTAAACAGACAATATATTTGAGTTAGAAGGTTTATACAATACATTGTGTATATTTTCAGATATTTTCTCAAGTATTGATGTTCCTAATACGATTTTGCAAAACAGTATAATAGGATATCGGGTATAACTCCTTTATACTTCTATATAGTCACCTTACTATACTACCCTCTTTATAAAAATATCTTTGGCCCAAAAATCGCTTCTCTCAGTATACAGTCAATAAAACTTGTGCGTACTGAAACAATATAGGTACTGGTGCATTTATTTTAAGATATCTTTTTAAAAAATAAACCCTTTTAAGTTTATCGAAAGACTTAATAATAATTATTTCTTTCAATTATTAAACCATAGAAATAATATATTATTTAAATTCATTAAAATATTTACTTAATCCAAGAAAATGTTTCTTTAATTTAATAAAATATAATTTCAAAATGGGTTGCTTATACAGGGTGTCGTTCGACATCCAATTAAACATATCCATACACCATAATTTAGCGTCCCTTAAATTCTCCAGGAATACAAAAAATCAATTTAATATCACTTTCCCGGCACTCTTGCGCATCATATGCATATAGGTCAATTTTTTTTTCCAATATTAATATCTCAAAATGCGTAATTCATATAGCTATAGGGAATGTCACACAAATTGACCCTAGAATTTTCCGTAGAATTCGTAGAATTTTCCGTACAATCTGAAAATGCAATAATATACAGGGTATCCCAATTAAAATAATGAAGTTCATGTCGACTTCCGGTATAGTGCTGGAGGATTGTATACAGCTTTATTCAGAATTCATCTGAAAAACTTTGAGGATATGTGCATCCTTAAATAAGAAATCGATATCACCAAAAAAATTGTAATAAAAGTAATTAGGATTTCCCGTAAACAATGTTTAAAGTTATACCATTATAAAGGACTACGTAGCTGGGCAACTGTACTTCAACGAGATCGGATATACCACATTCCGACAAAAAACAGTTAACAAGTTTTTTGCACCTGGAACGTCTATCTATCTTTAAGTTTATTTTAAAGTAAAAACGTCTGCAAATCTTTTTTGCGCCGGGCGCACCGGTTTCTTTCGTGCTAGCTAGTTTGCATTGTCAGTCCCAAGGTCACTCCATTACAGTGGACCAGTATCCAGCGGCGTACAATGAAAAATTTTTAAATAGTTTTCAGACCCCGCCAAAAAAATTTCTTTTTGCACTACCACATTTCTACATGTATGTTGAACATCCCCAAATTTTATTTCGGATAGGTTCTGAATAACCCTGTATATTCTGGTATATATTCGTCCTGGAGGGCTGTATATATTCGCCCTAGAGACTTTACTATGTTGCCAAATTTTCAAATAATTCAGATTAGTACTTTCCCAGATATCGATCGACGAATTTCCTAGTGAGACACCCTGTGTAGTATCAAAAAATATTTCGCTTAAAGCAATAAAAGTGTTTCTCGAATTAAAAAGATTTACAACAAGAGTTGTACTTGAGAAACTCTACTCATTTTTTATAAAATTAAGAAGATTTTTTAACAGAAGTCTCTATTTTTTGCCGCAGAATTCATAAACAAAAACTATTTATCCACATATACTAAATCTATTCGTGTTCGATTTAATAATATTTCTTTAACTCAGTGAAATAGAGTTCAAAGTAAACCAGATTCTTCTTGAAAGAATTTGTTTTTTTGTGTATAAAAGAAGTTAATTGCTTATGAAAGTTTACATATCATAACCTATTTACTAAAATAGATAATCTGTAATTTCTTTATCCTGTCCACAGTTTGGTAAGAATTGCAAATATTCAGGTTTTCATAAGATATTTATACCTTTTAATGTAAAAAGTTTAAATTATTATCCATTTAACAGAATTACGCTCTTGATGTTTAGCAAACAAAATATTTCAGCCAATTAATCCAATAAGTGTGCTATGTAACCACATGAAAAGTGAGAAGATAATTAAATTTGGCATCCCTAAAAATCCTTCGATACCAAGTTTGAAGTCAATATATCAGAAACTGTATAAAAGTTAAATATTTGAAATTTTCGAGAAAACATTATTTAGTTCAACGCCTGGTATATTTTTTAATATTCTCATTAGATACTTACTCATTAAGCCTACTCACAATATTTGGACCAAAGCTATTAGTAGATGCTTTGTGGCCAATTACCTATGGTTGCAACTTAAGACCATTCTATAGCAAATGTGGCGAATGCGCCAATGACAAACTTGCTAATGTCATTTATTATATACAGGCTGATTCACTTAAGGAGGCTCACCATTGGGATATCAGTAATGGTAAGAGATACAGGGTGGCTCAAATTACAAAAAAGTTGCGCAATTTTATGACGAATGTTTTGGTAAAAGCAAACCTGAAATATCTTTTTTAATTTCTGAAATATTCTGAAAAAACTGAAAATTTAGATTTTCTAATTTTTGCCGTAATTCATTTATTTTTCAAGATAAGTTCATGAAATTCGGTTCTCAGGCATAAAATGCTCTATTGATTGCATTGGCGAAGTCAGATCACCTCTATCTCTTATTGTTTTTGAGAGACGATAGTCAACTTTTTTTTTTCTTATGGGCGCCATATTGGATTTTTATATTTTCAGATAGCTCTTCTCATTCTCTTTACGCCGATGTATCACATTATGGGTAAATATAAATTATTAGGATAATAGTCATAAAAAAATATTTTTGATTAGACTGCTATGAAATTAAACTAAAACAATTACATGCTTTAGTTTAATCATAATTTGTTAACTTATTTATATTTGAATATAAATTGTTCTTTACTTATTTAGTAGTTTATAATTTTTATTCATTTGTTCATTTGAATTACATATAAAACATAAAAAAACATAAAACACACCACAGAAATGAACAACCTCCCTTCTGTAAGTCTCAGGCTTGTGTAGAGGGAGGATACACATGAAAAAAAACGGAGACACACAACCATTTCCTGGGAGAGGTGCCATTTCTCCCCTGGCGAGATTCGAACTCGCGCCGCGATATACCATTCTGTTAGTCACAAGCTATCACCCAGCACCTAACAGAATGAGCTATCGCCGCGGCTAAATAAAAACAATATTATGTATAATATTTTTTAAATAACCCTGTAAGGGAGCCAATTCTAAATAAATTTTATAACATTTTACTATAGATTTTTTCATTTGTAAAGTTATAATCATATCAACTTATTTATTTTACTGAGTTTAACAGAAAATGCCGAACACTGATCGGGAATACGAAAAAGGTCTTTTCTCAAAAGACCGATGTCATAACAGCATAATAAAAAGAAATTATGACTATTACCCTAATAATTTAAATTTACCCATACTATGATACATCGTCGTAAAGAGAATGAGAAGAGCTATCTGAAAATATAAAAATCTAATATGGCGCCCATAAGAAAAAAAAAAGTTGACTATCGTCTCTCAAAAACAATAAGAGATAGAGGTGATCTGACTTCGCCAATGCAATCAATAGAGCATTTTATGCCTGGGAACCGAATTTCATGAACTTATCTTGAAAAATAAATGAATTACGGCAAAAATTAGATAATCTAAATTTTCAGTTTTTTCAGAATATTTCAGAAATTAAAAAATATATTTCAGGTTTGCTTTTACCAAAACATTCGTCATAAAATTGCGCAACTTTTTTGTAATTTGAGCCACCCTGTATCTCTTACCATTACTGATATCCCAATGGTGAGCCTCCTTAAGTGAATCAGCCTGTATACCTAATATTTAAGTTGCATTTCAAAGTATGTGCTCTTTTAAAACGAAGGTAATAAGTTTTCTGAACGGTAAAAATGTTATCTATATTTTTTTCGACATTAATTTTCTGCATTATATGAGATATCTTGTTAATTGATATACTGTTAATTATTACTTTGACAACTTTTAGATTTGTACCTGATTTCCCTAATCTGTATCTAGTTTCAAGTATACCTACCTAACGTAAGGACTTCAATATCTAAAGCTAAAAAGTATCCAGATTATAAAAGGTCATAATTTTACTGAGATGGGGAGATACTCGTAGGGGAAAAGAAAAATAATTTAATTTAGCTTGTAGTTTGGGTCACTCTTCATTCTATTACTTTATCATAATGGAATAATATGTATTTGTCCTCGCACTGTGTCATCCGCATAAACAAAATCAATATTGACAATATGGATATGTATCTATTTCCCTGGAATTCATTTGCGGAATATTCTCATCGAGAAAAACGTTTCAGATGTGGTTGTGACGAATGTATTAAAGAGTCTGAAGAAGACTATTTGAGGCATTCTCTTTCAAGACTGAATGAATACAAGGCCTTGGCAAGTCCGTCTCTAATGGCTTTATCTTCTAGTGACCCTCTACTTACCGCTTTTCAATTGTCTTGGGATCTACGGGGTTTAGCATTCGCAGAGCCCGTAAGTATTATAATTTTACCACACAAGTAAAAGGAATGGGTATTTAGATAGTTTCTACTATACAATAAACACTTCCGGATTCATTAAAGAATGTTTTGGAAATACCTTATGTATATCTAACATTAAAAAAAGACGTATTCATTCATTCAAGTATTTTAAGGAATGCAAGTCAGAATATATGGATCTGCGTCTTCAATGTCAGCAGTTTGCAGTGGACTTGCTACATCAGTCTAGAAGCTCGCAGGAGTTAGCCATTATCCTTAATCATGATCCTGACAATCCTCCGTACGAGGAAGGAGAACACATGAAACTGGCCAGGCTGGAACTTGCAATCCAGTATAAACAGAAAAAGGTATATTAAAATATAAAAATTTTAAATTTTAGAATATCCATGAACAGTGATAATTAAATCATAATTTCAGTTTAACTCTGAGAGATGCTCATGAAATATGCATGTTTCAGTTTGTCGCACATCCAAATATCCAGCAGTTACTAGCAGCTATCTGGTACGAAGGTGTTCCGGGCTTCCGAAGAAAATCTTCCGGCGAAAAAATCATAATCATAATGAAGGTGGCCCTCCTTTTTCCATTCTACAGCATACTGTACATGTTCGCCCCTGAGACTAAAATCGGAAAACTGATGAGAAAGCCGTTTATGAAATTTTTAATACACGCTTCATCCTACTTGTTTTTTCTGCGTAAATATTGTTAATATTTTTAAATATTTTTATATGACAACTGTTTTGCAGTGTTGCTTATATTGGTGTCGCTGAGAGCAGACGACTTAGTGTTCGAGTATTTTGGGTCCGAGTCTATGAGAACTTACGTAATAGAAAAATACGAAAGGCAGAGGGGGAATACCCCAACCATTCTGGAGTACGCTGTATTACTATACGTTATCGGTAAGAACAAAATGATTGTAGCAGATTATGTTAAAACTACAGTAAAGACCAGAATTAAGCAAAGTGGAGTGACCAGAAAAAGAGTAGATCTGTATTGTCACATTTATTTCTAAAGTATTCTTATTTAAAACAGGAAACGTATTAATTACCTTATTTACCAATTTTTTTACTTGTCTTTAACGTCCCTTATCCCTATTGTATTTTATTAAAGCAAACACAATGTTTAATTTGTCTTTTACTTAATAATATCAAGGAATTTCCGAATATGTGGCAACTGCGAAAGTTGCGAAAGTCGTAAAGTTGACGACAAGCTGTTCATCCTTATTTAACATAGATATTCTTGCATTTACGCTTTCTTTTTTCTGAGCTTCAACGATGTTGATTAATCGAATCAGGAACCAACAAGCGACTGCGCTCGAGGTAGTAGGGAAACAGTGGCGTGATGTTGGGTTATTTCGCGCGCGTTTCTTTACGTTTCACCTAATGACAAATCTAAAAATGTCTATATTAACTAGATATTTTTAGATTTGTATTTTTTTACCACTGGGTATATTTCAATTAATATATACTAGAAGTATTCTATAGAATAGTATACGAGTATATATTAACTGAAATGTGCCCAATGGTAAAACAGAATAGGCACGCCCATGCACCACCGCATTTTACCAGATCGGCGAGGTCATTCCACTTTGCTTGATTCTGGTCTTGACTTTTAGAGAAACTTAAGTAAATGAGTTAGACGTGCGAGGAGGATTTTAATGAATTTTATTTCTTGTGTTTAACTTACAAACCAATATAGCAACATGTTGAACAATATACGAACATTGTACTAAACTGTAAAAACTATATTATAAAAGCCATGCAAAAGAGATGACTAACACGAGACAGTCAACTGTCTATGTAGAATTTGTGCTAATGGTTTTAAAAATGTTATTTCGAATTCTTAGTCTAATATCAGGTACACAGATTACTAAAATAACTCTTAAATGCACTGCGTATATTCGTAATACAATTCAAAATATTTTAGTCTAAAAGATGTAAATTCTAGGGTTTATTTTCGAGGAAACTCAAGAGATATATGTGGAAGGAATAAAGTCATATCTAAGAAATTTGTGGAACTTTATAGACTTCAGTAGAAATGTTTTATACACGGCAGTCTTTATCCTTCGCGTAGCATCTTATCTTCAACAGTCTGCCGAAATTCAAGCAAATCCGTCTACTGCTTATATCAGAAGAGAAGACTGGTATGCTTTCGATCCCCAGCTCATAGCTGAAGGGCTCTTCGCTGGAGCCAATATTTTCAGGTACATTTTTTATCATTTGCAGGATCTCCATTTCGCTTTATTACAATTGTAACTGGCTTATCTTATTACCTGTGATTAAAGATTAGTTACTAAATGTACAACTTTTCAAAACACTATTAAAAAAATAATAATGTTAGTTTAACCCACGATTCGTCTATCTAGCTTCTATTCCTTCATCTGTTATATTACAAATGCACAGGGACAGAAAATCAACCCACCAGACGGCGACGTGTTCTGGAACAGAATATAATATGTAACTTAAATTCTTGTTGTTATTTAAAGTTGTTTGATTTTCTTTTGCAGTGCTGTAAAACTAGTCCACTTATTCTCCATAAATCCGCACCTGGGACCACTGCAAATATCACTGGGAAGGATGGTCATCGATATTGTCAAGTTCTTTTTCATTTATACGTTAGTTCTCTTTGCTTTTGCATGTGGTAAGAAAACACGATACGTTATAGGTACCTACCTATGTTGTAAGGTATTTGAAAAAACAGAGTTGAAACAAAAAGTTTAAAAATCAAAATTATTTTCGATTTTGATAGTAACCCGGAAAATAAGAAGATTAGGGAAACCTGCACGCCAATATGTCAAATACATTTATCAAGGTGTACAGGGTGGCCCACATAAGATGACCCTATACCTTATCTCGGAAACTGTTAGAGATAGAAAAAAAAGTTTTATACAAAACTTGTTTGCAGTAAAGTAAATTTTTGAGATTTCATACTTTTACATATACAGAGTGATTCAAAAGTAGTGAATCAAACCTAACTTGTGGTTTTTTTAACGGAACGCCCTATATTTTCTTAGGCCATTATATGTGTCTCTCGGAGAGCAGTCAAATGGTTTTTTGTTTATGAAAATCCGTTGCGGCGTTGCCAAGTTATCGTAATTAAAGTGAAATTGCAGATGTTGGAAGAACCATTTGTTTTTCTATAGCCGATTAAACTTTTCGAAAATGTTTATTATGTGACTATTATCAATAGTCTCTTATGTAACACTGACCACACAAAATTAACTTAACTTATATAGGGTGTTCAAATTTGACCTTTGAACTTTTGGATTTTGAAAACGCTCTATCTCAATTTTTTTAAACGGAATGCATATATTTTTTTTCCAAAAATCAATTAAGTGTTTCAATATCTATAATTCATAGAATCAATATCCTATATAAAAATTTTCCCATTTTCGAGATATTAGTCAATCACTATTTTTTGGTCGTCGTCAATTATTTACGGTAGGTTTCCTAGGTAGCTGTGCATAGTATTACTACTAATTTCACTAATTAGTTAATTCATAATTTTGTCAATTTTTACTTATGTGTTTATGTCTAATGTATATTTAAAATAAAAAAAAATAGGTATATTACATTGTTATCTTTCGCTGTCAAAAAATAATTTTTTCCACATATATATTCATTGTTTTGTTTAGTTAATTAATTGTTAATTCTTCTATAAATATATCTGTTTAAAAATGTATTCCATTGTTATTTTTATTTGCATTATGTAGTATGCAGAATTGCAGAATGACAATTAAATTACTCCACAATATTACCACTCGAATTCTTCACCTATAATTAAATGTTTTACATAGTTGTTAATACAAACTACATTCATTCTACACTTTCCCAGATATTAACTAGTTTTTCAAATACGTGCATTAGTAGTAATACTATGCACAGCTGCCTAGGAAACCGACCGTAAATAATTGACGATGACCAAAAAATAGTGATTGACTAATATCTCGAAAATGGGAAAAATTTTATATAGGATACTGATTCTATTAATTGTAGATATTGAAACACTTAATTGATTTTTGGAAAAAAAATATATGCATTCCGTTTAAAAAAATTGAGATAGAGCGTTTTCAAAATCCAAAAGTTCAAAGGTCAAATATGAACACCCTATATAAGTTAAGTTAATTTTGTGTGGTCAATATTACATGAGGGACTATTGGTAATAGTCACATAATAAACATTTTCGAAAAGTTTAATCGGCTATAGAAAAACAAATGGTTCTTCCAACATCTGCAATTTCACTTTAATTACGATAACTTGGCAACGCCGCAACGGATTTTCATAAAAAAAAAACCATTTGACTGCTCTCCTAGAGACACATATATAATGGCCTAAGAAAATATAGGGCGTTCCGTAAAAAAAAACACAAGTTAGGTTTGATTCACTACTTTTGAATCACTCTGTATATGTAAAAGTATGAAAAATCAAAAATTTACTTTACTGCAAACAAGTTTTGTATAAAACTTTTTTTCTATCTCTAACAGTTTCCGAGATAAGGTATAGGGTCATCTTATGTGGGCCACCCTGTACATAATCATTTGATCAGTGAGCAGGTAGCAGATACTATGTGAGCAGTACTTGTAAATTATTGCTTTATAGGTACATACTTACAACTTATGTTGTAATTAGTAACCATGAAGAAATTGAAGATGGTTTTCTTAATAAAATTGTATGTACACGAAAAATACCTTGACGCACTGGTTACAACAATTGTAACTTGTTTTCAAAAATAATGCTTATAGAGATAATTTGTTATTCCTGTAGGCATTGACTAGGTTATTAAATCTATGCAGATACTGAATGTCTGTAACTTTTATGTGACTCAGCTCTACAACTCATCAAACAGTTCTTTTAAGAAAACGCCACTTCTAAGTAATAAAATAATATAAGGGGAAGATAAAATAAAAGAGATGAACATTATATTATAAATTAATATCTTATTTAAATAAATAATAATAATAAATAATTATAACCAATTAAAAATCAAAAATAATTGGAAACATCTATGTTCTTTACAGCTCTTGGTCTGTGAAGATATATTTGCCTTGATAATGCACTTGCAATCTTTATTTTCGAATATTTCTGTTTTCCTAATTTTTATTATTTTACTAGTGGCGTGTTCCCAAAGTAATTTTTTGATGAACTATAATTTTCTATTGTTTTATAAAAATAATGAAAAGCGATAATTGTTCAAGTACATTTCTTTGACAGGTCTCAATCAGCTGCTGTGGTACTTCTCCGATCTGGAAAGGAAAAAATGTTACCATCTGCCCAACGGCGAGCCAGATTTTGAAAACGCAGGAGACGCTTGCATGAAATGGCGACGATTTGCTAAGTAAAAAGAAAACTTCGCACTTGAAACAAAGTTATCTTTTTGTTTTCTAATTCTAGTGTATTCGAATCATCGCAATCACTCTTTTGGGCCAGTTTTGGGATGGTGGACTTGGAAAGTTTTGAACTAACAGGAATTAAGACGTATACTCGCTTCTGGGGCCTTTTGATGTTTGGATCGTATTCCGTGATTAATGTGATAGTTTTACTGAACTTACTCATTGCTATGATGTCTAATTCGTATGCCATGATAGATGTAAGTGTCTTACACTTTGCAGTATACTTATTTATACATATGCAGGATGTATATGCTTCATTTTCAAGTTGCAGGGTGTGTTGAAAAGTTGAAATTTGGCAGAAGAAACCAAATCATGTACTCTAGTATCACATAAAATATCACGCTCCTGGCTAAATTAAAAAACCTAGTCTTATTCAACTTTGCAATCGATTTACCGAAATTGCCTCCTCGATAGACTTATACAAACTTATATTAAAACTGTATAAAATCTCTAATAATTCGTTGCAGTTTCTTAAATCTTACTTAAGATCTAGATATCAACAAATAAATCATAGGAACACTCTGTCGCCACCATTCTTAACGCGGTCTGGCGTCCCCCAAAGAAGTAATTTGGGGCCATTGCTGTTTGTACTTTTTGTCAATGACATACCGGATTTTTTGCAACATTCTAAATGTTTGATGTATGCTGATGATATTAAATTATATATGGAGGTTACCATCGAAAACGATGCACAATTATTACAAGAGGACATAAATAAAATTTTCTCATGGAGTTGTATTAATAAATTACCCTTGAATGCTAAAAAATGTGGGGCCATGACCTGCTCGTTAAAAGAAAATATGTTATTACATAATTATGCTATAAATAATGTGCAATTGACACGAGTGACTAAACAAATGGATCTGGGTGTGTTATTTAATAAAAATCTTAATTTCTCTGAACATGTTGAGACTATGGTGAGTCAAGCCTATAAAAACGTAGGTTTTATTATTCGAAACTCAAAATATCTCTCATTAGAAACTACAAAACTATTGTATTATAATGTTGTTAGATCTAAGTTAGAATTTGCGTTTCAGGTTTGGGATCCTGGGACAGGAGAAATTCTGTCTAACAATATAGAAATTGTACAAAATAAATTTCTCTCTTACTTACATTACAATAAATATAAAACCTTTCCAAATTACCTTGAGTACAATTTAATAAGAACAGAATATAATATTCTTAAATTATCAGTAAGAAGGAAAATATCGAGTGTGTTATTTATTTCCAAGATAGTTACAAAACGTATATATTCGTTGGATATTTTCTCGCGACTAAACTACTATGATCCGCAAAGAGTGCGGCCCAGAGATATATTATTTTGGAATACTTACAAAACTCACCCATTATCCGAATGTGTAACGTGGTAAATTCAGTTTGTTCAAAAATAAATATATTTGAAAACTCCCCTAATGTATTAAAAAAACAGTTAATCTTACATTTTGGAAATTGATGAGCTTTTATTCCCATTTTCCTTTATCTTTTTGCGTATGGTATTTATTTTTATACATGTTTGTCCTGTTGTATTTGTCGTATTCCTCACATTGATTGTATGTGTATATATATGTATATGTATACAGGGTGTCCACCTAGTGCGCGTAAGTCCAATATCTGGGTTAATAAAAGAGATAACTTAATTTTTTTTTCTACAGGGTTGTCTAATATCCCGAGCTGCACAAAATGAAAATATATATTTTTTATTGCTTTTTCGAACTAAACCCTTGATTTTAGTAGGACTTTCATCAGCCTTCCCTATACCTAACTTAAACTGTTTTTGAAATATTGACGGGTGAATATTGACATTTTTGCAACTTTGACACCCTGTAAAATCTAAACGGTTTGAGATAAAGCAAAACGGTTTGCACATTCCTATCTTAACTTTTCATAAGCTATCCTTACAAATCTAAACGGTTTGAGATAAAGCAAAACGGTTTGCACATTCCTATCTTAACTTTTCATAAGCTATCGTTTGGTACTAATTTCAGAATTATCCAAAAATTTAAAATTTTCTGAAAATTTTGAAAATTTTTTATTCCTGTATAAATTTGAAATTAGTACCAAACGATAGCTTATGAAAAGTTAAGATAGGAATGTGCAAACCGTTTTGCTTTATCTCAAACCGTTTAGATTTTACAGGGTGTCAAAGTTGCAAAAATGTCAATATTCACCCGTCAATATTTCAAAAACAGTTTAAGTTAGGTATAGGGAAGGCTGATGAAAGTCCTACTAAAATCAAGGGTTTAGTTCGAAAAAGCAATAAAAAATATATATTTCCATTTAGAAAAACGAAGTTGGTACCTGTCCAGGAAAAACTGAACACCCTGAATATGTAAATATATTTTCATTTTGTGCAGCTCGGGATATTAGACAACCCTGTAGAAAAAAAAATTAAGTTATCTCTTTTATTAACCCAGATATTGGACTTACGCGCACTAGGTGGACACCCTGTATGTATATAGAGTTCACACATTGACTGTATGTGTGTATGTATTTGTAGATATAATTTTATTTTTTTTTGTATGATTATATTGTGTTAAGAGAAACATGCTCTGAATGTTATATTTAATTTAGTGATGTATCTGTAAATTTAGGCTAGTCCTGTGATACATCAGTCAATAAATAAATAAATAAAATAAATACAAAGATCTATCCAGGAGGTGGTAGTTCGAATTAAGTATTTTACAGTAATACTATACCTACTAACAGTAATTGTTTTTTAATTAATAAAAGTATTGAATTTTAGATAGCAAGTATTTTTAAAATCAATGGATGGTTCTCAAATTTTTAATGTTTGGATAACTTTTGATATCAAACATTTCTTAATAATATTTTTTTATATTTCTCGCCCATACGTGGATACTGGAAGCGGATGGTTCTTTATCGTGAAAATAATTGTTTTGAAAGAAACGCAGTTGTCAAGAAATATATAGAAAACGCTCTATATACTAGTATTTCGGCTTGATAGGCCTTTCTCAATAGGGACGTTCTCAATAATAGACATTTACTCTATTGAGAAAGGCCTAACAAGCCGAAATACTAGTATATAGAGTGTTTTGTATATAAGTATTCCTTGAAACATCTAAATGAGAACTGTTTTTTTCAAAACAATTAGTAAGTACTTAACTATTTAAATTTGAATGTAGGAGCATTCAGATACCGAATGGAAGTTTGCTAGAACGAAGTTGTGGATGAGTTATTTTGAAGAAACCGGAACATTACCGCCACCATTCAACATTTTTCCAAAACCGAAAAATGTTTTCAAATTACTTGGTTTAAGGAAAAAGGATAAACTGAGGAGAATGTCAACAAAGGTAACATAAATAAATGACCTACAGATTGTCAAAAATAAGAACCAATAGCTGGTATAAAGAGGGAAAAGGACAACTGAGATTTTCGCACCTGTTCCCATTATTGACAAACTATACCTACAGCCTTCAATTTGTTTTATTATAAATTCATATTCAGTTATTGTAATGCTATCGTCATACAATCATTTTCTTTTTGTAGAGGAGAAACAGAGAAGAGAAAGAGAGAGATTATAGGTACACAGCAGTAATGAGAGCGTTAGTATGGAGGTATGTGACTGCTATGCATAGAAAATGCGAAGAAGCTACGGTTACCGAAGATGATATTAATGAAGTCAAAAGTGATATTTCTTCGTTCAGATATGAAATTCTTGACGTGTTGGGAAAAAATGGTATGGATACATCATCTGCCGAGACGAAGGAAAAGGGTAGGTATCTTAAAAAACATTTTTTATTTTTCCAAAATAAGTTACCTATTGTCCATTGCCAAAATTGCAGAAAATAGCAAATGGAACTAAACTAATGATAGAAATGTTTCAAATGCAACACACTGTTAGGTAAATAAGGGATTTGCTCAAATAATATACCTACCCCTAAATTTTAAATTGTCTATAGTAGTTTGATTACTTTGTTATAATGAATTTCATGATTATCAACTTAACTACCTAATATTTAACTAATATATATACACATTTAACAAAATAGGTATTACCTAATAATGTCCACTAATCAATTCTGTATCTCAACTTTAAAAGTTCGAGATTTTTATAAATTTCGTGTCAAAGTTGAAATAATGTGTGACTGTCAGATTTTCATCTTGTTCAATATAATGAGTTATAAAAACCAACAAATTGCTAAGGAAACTATTTCAGCTGTTCTGGGGAGAAAAATGAAAGTTTGGGAAAGACGACTGATGAAAGACTTCAAAGTAGCGCCAGTTGCTTCAGAAGAAGACGAAGAATTGTTTGCCTCTCCTCCGGAAAATGAAGATTCTTTGGCCAGGTAAATACATGGCGTTACATAAAATCGGTTACTGCCCTAGAGTTTAAAGGAATATTAAAAAAGTATGCAAAATATTATGGCAATACCATAATGCATAGAATGCAATAGGTCAATATCTACTACAGATTTAGCTTTATGATTTTATTTAATTATATCCTATTAATTAGAAAGACAAATAAACTCCTCAATACCTCTATTCATATACATATTCACATACCTACACATATATTCATATTCTTCAAATATAACAGTGAACTCAAGTTACCCAATACAAAATATAGGCACATAAGTATATCTAGTTTACCTAAACAATATTTCTATTTCACCATCAATCACTATCGACCTGTGATGATGGCCACCGCGATATATAAAATTCAGGAGCATGTAGAACTAGTCAAAACAATGGGGCTTTGCTATATAACTTTATTTCTAAATCTCAACCGTTTCGTTGAAGTTGAATATATGAGTAGATAAGGTGGGCCGGTTCTCGACAGGAAAGTCCCATTATTTTGACTGTCTACATGCTACCGAATTTTTTCAGGATAAAACTGTGACACGCATGTATATAGTTAACTGGATATTTAGTAGGTATTTAAAATTTGTGACAATTATACTTATTTAAGCCTGTGCAGCATTTGTGAAATAGAGTATAATACCTTTTTGAGAACATTTATTGTATTTCAAGATTCCGAAGAATAGCAAAACTGGCAGTGCTAGATTCGGGTATAAATAAATGGCGACGGATTGTAAAAGGGGCTCAAATTGCGTAAGTATATAAGTATCTGAATATATCCTAGACCTAGAATACAGGGTAGGATAGATGGTAGATTGTATAGTAGATCATTTTGACATTCATGCTGACAAACTGAAAGAGATACCTAGAATCGGATAAATGCAATTGTTTTTTGAGAAATTTTTGAAAAAATCAAAATATCTCGAAAACGACTAAGAACAAGCAGGATAGGGTATGCTTATGAAACTTACCTTAAAATTTGACGGGGAATCTAAAAAACGAAATAAAAAATAGCATATCCATTTGAAATAAGCGAGTTAATGTCAACTTCCGGTGGAATCGGAAGTCCCACCTCAACGCCAATATTGTTAATCGACAGAAAATTGCGAAAAACCCCCGTATACCAATTTTCAGAATTGTTCTGTGTTATACAGGGTGTACCACGTAGACCATTTTCAAAACCTTATTTTAATATATTATAACGTATTAAAATAAAGGTTTTAAAAATTAAAGGCTATCACAATTTATTACCTAATTAATGCTTAATTTTTTATAAACAATGTTAATAAGGGCTCTTATTAGTAACCCGTCGGCTACACCACCCTTATTCTTATACATTAATGGTAGTGTATTAATACCTATTTAACTGAAACTCACTTCGAAAAAAGAATATCAAAGGTATACCTACCATAAATATTGACTAGAATGAAGGAATGTAAACAAGAACTCTTATTTACTTTGCTTGCTGGGTAGATATCTATTGATTTATATAAAAATTAGTTTTATGCAATATTAGGAAGCAATATTTTATTCAACTGCTTATAAACAAAGTAGATAATACAAGATAGTGTAGATACCTGTAGAGTATATTAAAAACTTCTCATTATATTTATATATTCGTTTAGTTTAACAGATAAATAATACAGCAGGTTAGTCCACTAAAATTTGTTTACATCATAAGTTGCATAATATAACAATACGTATGTATGTATATAAGTATGATTTGTATGTTTCATCCATGTAAAATAAAAATGATGTTGACAAAGTTTACTATGGATCTGCTGAGATTAAATATTTAAATATTTTTAGGTCCCAAATAGGGTACTGTCACAGGAAAGACTCGGTCAAGAAACAGCAAAACTTACAAAAAGCAATAGAGGAAGTTAAGCGACTAGCAGCTAAAAGTCCGGAAAATGTATCATCAGCCACCACACCTATCAAATTACCAGACCTGACAGGTTTAGATATATTTGACTTAGTCAGAGGTGAATACTCAGGTTTGTGTAACATTTTTTGTCTGGGTATGTTTCCTCTATTCATCTGTGCTATTTGTAGATAATTTTATTGGTTATTTTAAAAACTACTACTTTCACTTGCAAGTATTATAAATAATTAACATGATTGTTTTTATTCAGAAGAATCAATGAGAAAAAGAATTGATTTGTGTCCCAATGTGAAAATTACGAAGAAACCAATGGCACCAGCAGCAGCTTCAAAAATCTCCATTGCTCCACCAAAGCCTCCAACTTTCAAACAGGAAACACCCAGTCCTCATGTTCCTTCAAAAGATGAGGCAGATCTAATAAAACTAGAAAGCATTAAAAGTTCTCAAGTTCCTACATTAAAAAACTCTTCATCGTCTAATTCTGTAGATCAGATAGTGGATACAACTAATCATCATACTTTTGATACAGATTCTTCTGATAACAAAATACTCACCTCTCTACCTATTGTTATTTCACCACCACCTGTAGAATATACTTACAATCCAAGTAAAAATTTATCAGATCCCAGGACAGATTTTTTTCACTTTTCGGATCCACCAAAGAAAAGTAGTGAAGAGTTAGAGTCAAGAGAAATTGCAGAAGTAGATAAAAATGTAGAAGTCAAATCGGCAACAAAATGGATTGAGATTAAAAGTTCTGAATGCGAGTTATTGCAAACAACAGCAGAAGCAGCTGAGGACAAATGGAAAGAAGTGTCAATAGAAGATAAGATAAAAATTAGGGATACTAAAGGTGAAGACAGTGAAAAGGAAGAAACTATCAAAGTCACTGGTGAAGAAATAAAAGAGGTATCAGAGAGCATAGAAGATAAATTTGAAATAGAAAAGATCCACCCAGTCATTGAAGTCGAATCAGTAACAGCAGATATCCTTAAGTCATCAAAGGCAAGTTATTTTTTTGTAATAATGATAAAAGAAATTGTATGTTATTGATGGTTTTTGTTGCAGTTTGCAGTACCTAGTTATATTATTTTTGGTAAATTAGTTAATAAAAAGTAAATCTGATTTTTTATAATTTTTAGAATGATGTCTCGCCATCAATTAATTCAACAACTCCTACTAAAAGTCAAGAATCTATGCCACAGCCCCCAAGAAATATTCAACAAATCCAAGATACCAAGACGGTTCAGCCAAAGTATGGTTGGCTTTAAAGCTTGTAGAGCAAGAAACTATGTTACCTATACATTTAAAAAAAGCAAGTTGCTCAATAGACTGTAGGTAAACAGTATTTTGCAATGTTCCAGTCCAGTTCATAATTGATAACATAGTATGGGAACAAATTGAGAAACTATCAAATTCTTATTTTAATATGTAATTATAAATAAAAGTTCTATACATATTGCTGTCTATCAATGAAAGAAGTCCAAAAATCCAAATTGCAAAATTATAGCAAAATGTAGATGTAGGCATGTGTAGTATTTATACACACAAGCATGATGGATGATATAAACACCTTTTTTTGATGTAACTCTGACTGCATGTTCAGAGTATTTAAATGAAAAACTCAAGAATTAGATGGACAATTTTAAAATTTTATATTTTATGGCACCAATTGCTATTTAAATAAGATGTTTGCCGTATTTACTGAATCTGCACGCCTTGAAGTATTTAGAAACAATATTAATTCATGACTAATATGGATACATGTACAAGAAAGTTTAACGTAAGGGAAATATGTCATATTATTTATTTATTATATATACACATATATCTTATTAACCCACATTCCCTTTATTATAACTCTCTTGAATGTATATGTATCCTTTGTTATTAGATATCGATCCAACTACATATGTATAAGTGAACATAATGATCTGGGTTCGATCCCCAGCTTCGGCACTGACAATATCGGAGGGTATGGAGTGCATTTTTTCAACGTGTAACCCCCTTCCGGACAGATCGTAAAAGAATAAATATTTCAGATTAGAGAGGTGAACAACTTTTATTGAACAACATAAACTTTAAAACATAATATCTATCACACATTAGATTAACATATGGTACAATACAGTGGAATAAATAACTCTCCAACTATAAGCTATCATTTACACCTACTTTGTGTTAGTTAAAAATCAACTATGATTCAACAAATTCACTATTTGGTGTTTATTCCCAAAAGCACACAATAATGGGAAATATCAGCGAATAGCAGTTTCCAGACTAATCTACTCCCAAAAATGTCCAAAAAATACAATGAAACAACAGGGAAAACAAAAAGGGTAAACTAGTATTGGTCCCTTTTAGTTTTCAATTGCGTTCCGCATTGTATCTTCGCCTCTTTTTGGAAATAAATTGATTAGTTGTTGAACTGTGCTAATAAAAAGTCGTCAATCAAGTTTGGCCGTGCACCCTCACATAAAAAACTTGTCCGAGAACTTTTTTGCTCAACCCTAGCAAGACAGGTGTGAAAAGGTTATTATTTTTATAAGTACATCCCAAAAGCAGTTTTTAGCTTAATATTAGAGTGATTACATCATTACCTTTAAAGCTATACACACAACACCTAGATAAAGTATAAAGAACAAACATTATTAAATATACAGATATTTGTTTGTTTATAAAATATTTTAACAGGAAACAACAAGCACAGTACATGCACATGAGCTTTTTTAGTTTTTACAGTGTGAAAATTTAAACAAACTTAAAGCTAAAATCTAATCATCCAACCTAAAAACCTGAATTGACATAGAAGGTGAAAGTTGTGAAGCGTGATGTGTACGTTAGAATATATGGCTATACATCGAATTTGGTTACTTTGGACAGGCTACTAATAACCTATCCGACAGACTAAAGGGGCATCTGAAACCTGAAAAAACTTAGATAAACCACAGTAACACTGTAATTGCCATTTTCACAATGATGTTTTAATAAGTTCAAACTTATAGTAAGAGTAATGTCTGCATATATATATTTGCAGCACAAATTGTTTTTTCAGGTTTCAGGAAACTGCCTCTTTATTATTACTACTTCCTATTTTAAATGGTCAGGTATTAAGTTGGAATTATGCCTTTTTTTTCTAGACATCTACAACCATCTTCTTGTGGATGTCTGTGTTTCCTACCACGTTACAAAACTCCTCAAACGATATTTTGCCATCCTCATCCTTGTCAGCAAAAAGAATGGTCTTGTCTACAATTTGCTGTAGCTGAGTATCTTTCAGATTGTTTCCAACCATCATTTTAAGAACCTGACAATAAAACAATCAATAATATTTGTTTTTTCTAAGTGTATAAAAAGCTGCTATGACTCTCAATCAACAAATATTCATTGTAGTGGTAAAAATGGTTTTCCATGCTTTATGAGCATAAAAACCACATCTAATTCTTGGCAACAATTCAAACATTAATTATTGTTTAGATTCAGAACTACAAAACCAATAACTACGCTCATAAAATAAAGATTAATATTAACGATTATATTTTATGGCCTGAATTTATTTTTAGCAGCATTCACCTCAATGTTAAGTTTTCTACTGCTGCATTTCTCCCTGCCCAATTAAATTTAACAGGAGCCATAATTTTTGTGATTGCTTCAACCAATGATAAAAGATAAGATTAAACTAAGAGGTTCACAGTTTTTTTAAAAAACTTATCTCTAAACATAAGAGATGGAACCATCTTCATTTACCTATCTCTCCATCAGATAAAGTGTTGAAGTTCAACATCTCAGTCACTAAAAATTCTTAACTATTTCATTATCTTATCGGCAAGTTGTTTTTACTAAAGGGTTAATTTATTAAAAACCAATAAGAAATGCTGAGTAAAGCAAACAATTTAACAAATGAAAAGTTAGGACTTAAATGCAGAAAATAAGAATTGGCCAGCAATTTAGATGGTAAATAACACCATTCTTATTTGAAAACTTTCTCTATTTATGAGATTATATACAAAATATAAGTAAACCTAAATCTTTACAATAGTTTCAGCAGATAAATGATACACAATTTGTTAAATTATGAATTCAACAGTGACTTCAACCGAAAGCTGAACAAACTGACACATATTCTACAAATTTGGTAATTAAATTAAAGTTAAGTAGTTCCGAGTTAAATGGTGCAACTAAATATCAAGCTAAATATGATTATTGTAAATTTCTTAAAACTGAGTAACTGCTTACGGTAGGGAAGGGTAATTTGGCACAACTCCAAGTATAACATATAGAGAACAAAAAGATGACAGTATTCTAATTCTGATATCTTGTTGGGCCCTGAATTAACCAACACATACAAATGGAGCTAGATAAGAGCTTCAAATTAATATTATGCAAATGAGATTGCAATTTATTAATAAAATTTGAATCGAAGTAGATTTACCTGAACTTCAGAAAATAAAATCTATTTTAAATTACAATTACTTAGGTCAATGTAAATAGTACCATAGTACATTACATAACTCAAATGAAACTGGCAAATAAATGCTTCAAATGAGTGTAGAGCTTCAATTTTGGAGTACCTGCAAAACACATTTTAAATGTAATAGCCGAAGTCCATTCAAAAAGGGTTCCGGTTGAAAACTGTACTGGCCTAGATAATACGCTTTTGCACTTAGTACACAATAAGAAACACATTTTTTTTAATTATCGCATTTTTTAACTTTTGCATTTTATTGAATCATTGCGAAATAAAAAATTTGGTTTGGATTAAAATACTATATATAAAATAAAATAAATTTTGTATTTTTACCTATAAATAATTATTACTCTTCGCATACTACAACTACATAAAATGGCGCATGTTGTATTACTTACCTGAAATAGTTCTCCATTAGAGATGTACCCATCATTGTCCATATCGTAGATCCTAAAGGCAAACCTCAGTTTGGACAGCTTATCCCCTTTGACACTAAATTGGGACACCCCTTGTATAAATTCTGAAAAGACGTAGACTAATTGCAGCCATCAATTTGAAAACTAATCGCTAAGAATCGCCTCAAGTAATTAAAAGGAAAAATAAACACATTTTACAATAGCCTGACTATTTTTAGAATGCTCTTTTGACGTTTTATAAACAGCATAAACAGAAATAAAAAACTTTAGACAAGGTGTGCCTGGGCAATGTTACGGATCTACAGAAATTTAATTTAAACATCTCATAATATTTACACAATATGGGATTTATAATAAAAATTTAGACCCCACATAATTCAAAATATTACTTAAATTACTCATCTACTGTTTTCCATCTCTACTGTAAACATTTTCTTCAAATAAATGAATTGCTGCAATATAAATACAAATTACCGGCTAGTGGTGCCTGGATATTATTAATTCCTGCATATTAACCAGTGAATACACGAACCAGAGCCGCTTCTAGGCAAGTACAAAGCGTGCCCTCATATATGATGGTCAAAAGAAATAAATTTAAAAATGTTGACAGCAAATTTTCCTTTAGTAAAAATTAGAACTCTTGGCATATTATAATATAATTTTTTCCTTTTAACTAACAATTACATACAAAGAAGTACACGACAGATTAGACAGACAGGATGAAAAATAAAAAACTAATATAATGTGGCGTTGAAATGCAAAAATTCCAATTATCCACCTTCAACTATTAAACTTATTGCCAGAGAGTAAAACCTTTGTTTCTATCCTCGCCGACAATGAGTACTTAGTACTCGAAATGAAGCATTTAGCATTGCTAATAGATATATATGTGAAGAAAGGTGTATTGTTTTATTTAATATATTTCACATGATGAGGAAGAAAACAGAAGAGGCCTTTATTGAAAAAATGCTACCTTATCAATAAAAAGTAGGTTGCATAGACGTCACTGCTGATAAATTAAACTGAAAAAAGTTCAAATGGTATAGAAAATTCTAATTCTAATTTTGATAACTTCAAGTAGACAATCGAATTACATGTTTCCTTATTAGTAGTGAGAGGTATTCCATCCGTCTATGCTATTGCAGGTATATCACCAATATTGTCAATCAACAGTTTGCGACCTGCTTTGTTAGAGTAGTGATTTGTTGTTCCATTAGGTGAAATTGTTACTTAAATGGATGTCCAAAGCAACTATTTTGCAACGGATTACTCTGGCATGTTCTAGAGGTTATCAACAGATTCATTTTATACAGAACTCATCGAGAATTTGATTTGCAGTCTGCAAGGTTACTATTGAAAATGAGTAGTTTTGATTATAAAAAATGCTAAAATTGTACCTATGATTTCGGTTCAGTTCTGGATGCATGCAAAATTAATATAAATGTTTGTTAATACTTCTGAAGTGCGTTTAAGTCAAACTTGAAACTCTTAGTCAAGAACAAGAAAGTGTACACTTAGAGAGTAGTAGAATTTGTCATCACTTGATAGTTTCAGAAACACCTAGTTCCCATGTGAAATGTGATTTCAGTGTAGTGAATCTAATTCTAAAGACTTGTCTATTTGTTAAATTGAAGGGAATCCTTATCTTGAATTGAATTAAATCCCTATCTTTATCATTCTTTAAAGACAAATTAAATAAAGAAAGATGAACCATGTAACAACAGAAACTCAGTTATTTTAGTACAAGAAAATTTATAAAATTATATCCATTTTTATCTAACATACAAAACAATGAGTTTAATAATTCACTTCAATATATTTTAAATCACCACTCCAGACTATATTGCCAAAATTTATTTTTAGCATGTTACTAAAACATCCTTGAGACTAAAGTATTTACCAAAACAAGATATAAAAATGTTTCCATTAATAGGACATCCATGGTTCATTTTTTAACCTAATCAACAAAAAACAATAGCTTAGGGGAGATGCTAGTCTAGTCACTAGAAACGTTAAAAAAAATTGCCAAACATATTCCATAGTCCATATAATCAAGATATTGGCACTTCATTGCACTTGTTAGCTTATCAATTTTGGGCAGGCCAAGTGACAACAATGTAGGCAATTACAATTAATAGGTCTAAGTAATAATATGTAAGGTTGGAAACGAAATATTTTGTCGAGTGTCTATTTAATAAAAACGGATTTGTTGATAATCCCTATAATAGGTGCAAACCCAAACTGCAAATTCTCAAGTTCATCAAGTTAGACCATTATGTCATGTCAATTAGCGGCCAAGCGTTGTTTACAAACCGTGGGTGACGTGTCCTCCATGTGTGTTCTGTGATAGTGCCATTTTGAAGTAACTTCGAAATGTAATATAATAGTAGGTATTGTACATTATGATTTGTACAAGTATTTTATTGGGTGCACCCTGTTTTCAAAATATAAAGAACATCATTGTAGAAGATTTAAAATCCTATAAATGATTAGAAATAGGAAACACAAAAGTTTCTACACAACCTTTTCTCCCTATAATTTTTCCTTTTCTCCGCTTTGAAATATGCAATATGTATCAATTACTCTTCTTGTTCTTTTAAACAGGTTTAAAAAACCTAAAGGCCTCTTAAATTGACCACCTCTTGTGTGTGCGTATTTGCTTATCAACCTTAAATTACGGCATTTCTTAAATCAATCTGATGAACAAGATTTTTTTTAAGGTAACCAACCATTTTCAATAAGTAAGAATTAATTGTCCCATATCTAAATGTTCAATGTCTATTATAAAAAAAAAATGTGGAAGGGGCTAACATAAACTGCTGCACTACATAATATCAAAAAAATATTAATGGGGTTTTTTCTAAATTTGCAGTATCCGAACTTCGTTTAACATATTTATTATACCTATAACTGTAAGTGAACATAAACAGCCTCTACTTTTTGTAGGATTGAAATGTGGCAGAATATTAATTAGTTACCTATGAACATACACATTTTTTTTGTGGAAAGGTTACCTTTGAAGTCAACTTCCCCATTGCCATCGGCATCAAAAATGTCAATTACTCGCTGCACCAGAGGGTTCTGCTGCAATTCTGGTAAAGACATAAACTCATCAATGCTGAGGGCCCCAGAGTTATCCAAATCTAACTTTCTGAACCTTTTCCCGAGACGACGTATTTCATCAGCATCAACTAAAATGAAGTGTAATGGTAGAGTAGTGACAAATTACATAGAAATGTGGTGAAAACTTACAGTTTGAGCATAGCTCCATGGGTAGAGAGCTCTCGTTACCCTACAATATATCATATTATTGTTAATAAAACCAAAATTTATAAAGTATAAAGAATCTTGAAATGGGCTTGCCCCTGAAAAGTAGGCTAAGCTGAAAACATCAACACATCATGCACAAATAAGTCTACAGAGTTTAATTTTTACAGAATATGCCATCAAAAAGGTTTTAAACCATAAAAAGAATATACTTACCATGGTTTGCTCTTTATTTTCAAGTTAATGATTGGTAAACCTCTTATTACTTGTGTTTCCTAAACGAACGACAAATAATTTACTAAATAGTTAGCTCAACGTTCGTCTGTAGCGCTAGTGTTGCAGTTGTGGTAAGCGTTTTAAATCAGGGGAAAAATTAAAATTAGCATTCAACAATCAACATTTCAGGTGTTTTATGCGATAAGATATGAATTTGTAGTTATAAAATGAAAAACATCCATTTTAAATTTTGAGTATCCGTAATCGTATAAAAATATGATTAATTATTCCGATAAAAAAAAACATTATCTTACGATCTGTATCATTTTCCGAAAATAGATAAGAAACAAATCATTTTTTTATCGACCGAGGTACAGTTGCCGCCTTTGTTTAAAGTAAAGAAAACATTTTTTTTTTCTAACGTGCTATATATAGGTTTGTTCCTGCAGGAGTCCAAAACTGTCAGTAACTGTCAGAAGCATGCGCATTACAAATCTAAGCGTTCCAACAAGAGTCGAACGACAGTCCAGGATTTCTTGTCCTCTGTTCCAGCTTGAGTCAGGGCAGTTTGCTGATAGTTTGAAAAGTTCACTGATTCTTCGGAAACTCATAGTCCGGTGCATGCGCAATGCGCATTAACCAAAACCATTTAGGGTGAACGCACCGGTTTTGGCCACTGCACCATTTGAGGCCACTTTAAAATTTAGAAGCTTATATTTAAGAATCTCATAGCCTGTCTCGATTGTGCTGCCATCTAAAATTATTTTTGAATACTTAACTTTGATCTCGCCAAATATCCACTGAGTACAAAAATTCAATATGTCGTCAAAGTGATTTTAGTTTGTGCATGTGCCAGTTTCTTACATCGCCTAAAGAAAATTTTAAGGAAGTGCAGTAAGTAGAACATGGTTTTTTGCCACTATTACATTCTTTTTTGTATTTTTTATATATTTTTATGTTTGAATATGCTTAAAATTCGATGATTAAATACTGTTTCTGTGGTTTAGAACAAAAGTTTCCGTTATATTTAAGTGGCCACAAATGGGTATTTAGGTAATTCAAAATCTATTTCTCGCCACCAAAGTGGCGACAACTGGTTTTAATGAAAACCCATTTTTGGCCACCACTGATAGAATACTTAAGTACCTATGAAAAGATTTCCAAAATAGGTAGGTAATTACAAACATTATTTTAGGTAGATGGCAAAAAATCCAAAAAGAAAATTATTCCAATACAAGGAAGCAGATTTAAAAAATGCATTATTGGCCATTAAAAATGGTATGAAGGTGAAGACAGCCTCAGAACATTTCAAAGTACCAAGAACTACTTTACGAAATAAATTGAAAGGTTGTCCGGAGTCGTTTGGAAAAGTAGGACCGAAATGTGTTCTGGGTGAGAATATTGAGAACAGTTTGGTAAAGTGGATAAAAGACTGCGCAAAATCAGGGTTTCCTGTCGATAAAGATGGTTTACTGTTTTCTGTAAAGTCAATATTAAATGAAACAAAAATGAAGACACCATTCAAACAAAATGTCCCTGGGAAAAAATGGTTACACTCATTTATGAAGCGACATGCAGAGCTATCATTAAAAAAAGCTGAATATATTAATAAAGCTCGTGCAACAGTAACGCAGCAGAAGATTGAAAATTGGTTTAAAGAAACAGAAGAATTGTTAGGTGAACATACAGTTGTTTTAAAAGATGAAAACAGAGTATTTAATATGGATGAAAGTGCCTTCTTTTTAAATCCTGAAGGTGCAATTGTCATTGCTGAAAAGGGAAAGTGTGTTTATGGAGCATCTTCGAATTCGGATAAGGAAAATGTAACTGTTTTAGTAGCAGTTAATGCAAATGGTGGAATAGCGCCTCCGCTTGCCATCTATAAATTTCAAAGACTTCCTAAGTTATATGTACAAAAGGCTCCAAAGGGCTGGAGCCTTGGAACTTCGGAATCGGGGTGGATGACTGCAAAAAATTTCTATGAATATTTTGCCAATGTATTTTACCCCTTTCTCATAGAACAAAAATCAAAATTTCCAATAATTGTTTTTTTGGATGGACACTCGTCACATCTGAGTTTGCAGCTGAGTAGGTGGGTAAAAACAATAATTGTTTACTATTTGGATGTCTTGCATCTATTTTATCTAATCTTTGTTTTAGGTTCTGTCGAGAGAAGCAAATTATAGTAGT
Organism: Pogonocherus hispidulus; assembly: GCA_963924545.1. Lineage (NCBI taxonomy): Eukaryota > Metazoa > Arthropoda > Insecta > Coleoptera > Cerambycidae > Pogonocherus > Pogonocherus hispidulus. The sequence goes on from OZ004699.1 coordinate 13,794,274, forward strand.
ATGTCTACCACCCAATACAACACATATGATGCAACCCTTAGATGTTGCAGTTTTTGGGCCTCTAAAAAAAAATTGGAGAAAATCCGTAAGAAAATTTTGTTTCGAAAATGGTCGCGAAATTAAAAAATTTGATCTTCCTAATATTTTAAATGAAATTCTAAATTATGATTCAACTGCTCAAAATATCAAAAGTGGATTTAGGAAATGTGGTCTTCTGCCATTCGATTCCTCTGCAGTTGATTACACAAAGTGTATTCAACAAGTTAACCATGTTTTGCCCATTCAAGAGGATATCAATGTAGAAAACCCAGATAACCTCAATCATTTAGCATATTTGGAAAAATTTATTGATCAAGGTCTACTTGAGGAATTTAAGCAGTGTAGAGAATCCAATCAAAAACCTCAAAATTTACGAGCAGAATATCTTTTTGAAGTTTGGCTTAAAGTCGTTGGAGAATCTACTCATGATCCAAATAATAGTAATAATTATTCAGCAATTGCCACTGCAAATGGTGATGTAATTGAATTTGATTTTCCTGAACTAAAATTTGCTAATTTAAGTGACATAGAAAATTTAGATCTGGAACAATATACGACTTTTGAGCATGCAGGAGATAATCAGAAAATAGATAATTTTGAACCTGTAGAAAACGAAACAAATAAAAAAATTAATATCTTGAGTTGTGTGGTCTTGAATAATTCATATAAGAACATGGGAACTTCTGACACTTATGACGCCAAAAATGAAACCATCTATCAAATGTACAAAATAGGAGATGAAATAATTAATCAACCTGCCGCAATTAAAGAAATAGATAAGAACACAAAATATGATATAATTGATGGAAGAGAGTCGAAAATAGCCAATTTGCCAGATGAACAGGTCACAAATAAAGTCAATGCTTATGAAGTAGTATCTAAAGGAGAAACCTCAGCTGAAACTAATTTTATAGATATAAGAGTACAAGAACCTACGTGTGAAACAAAATATAGTGAATTAAATACTGAATGTAAGATACAAAAACCTGTGATTGATAAAGAAACAGACTGTGATAATATACCTGGAAATATAGTTCCTGAATTAGATTTAGAACATAAAAGTAATGAATCGACCAAAGATTTATTAGAAAGTGAAAATTCATATTCAGAGTATAAAGACAATAAACAGATTGACTTATTACAGAATAAAAATTTTGATTCAGAGAACAGAAATGATGATATGATGAAAACGTCAGAAAATAAAGATTCTACAGTAAATGTACAAAGGAAATCTATAGATAAGAGACAAAAGAGTACTGAAGAAATTCTTAAAGACATACTAGTTTTCCCCATAAAGGGTAATCTATCAGAACAAAAACGGAAAGGAAATAGAATAGCTAGTCCTAGTGTTTTAACTTCAGATAAATGGCTTCAAATTGCCGAAAAGAAAGAAGAAGAAAAGGAAAAGAAAGAAGAGCTAAAAAAGATGAGAAAAATAGCGAAGGAACAAAGTAAACGAAAAAAAATGGAAAATTGTACGCAAATGAATCATAAAAAAATTGCAAAATTAAACTCGGATGAAAGTATATCATTATCAGAAAATGACAAGGAAAACAAAAATCAAGAAGAGAATCTGAACATAACTGAAAAAAGGGATATAAAACCGGGATTATACGTTATTGTAAAGTATGATGGGAAGTATTATCCTGGAAAGGTAATTAAAACCATCCAACCCATAAATGAATTTGTAATTTCCACAATGGAAAAGAGTGGTCTCAAGGACTGGAAATGGCCCGAAGAGAAAGATGAGATTACTTACACAGAAGAAGACGTGATTTGTGTCATTAAAGAACCATTGCTAAAAACGCAGAGAGGAGCGTACAACGTTCCAGAAATGGAAAATTTTGATGAATTTACACTATTTTAAATTATTTTTATAACACAGACAAAAATATTGCATATTTTATTTTAAGTCATTAGTCCCTTAAGATTAAATATGTGATATTTTTGTCTGTGAGTAGGAAAATAAGGAAGATTTTATTTCAAAAATTTATTTATTATTTACTGTTATGTACTACAAAAAGTTTGATTTTGAATAAAAACAAGTTTTATACACATAGTCTTCATTAATGGCCACAACTGGTGTAAATAGTGTCCACAAATGGTGAAAAGGTGGCAACAACTGGTGATATGCTGATTTGGTTTATTTTAATATAATTTTACGTATCCCATCTACTTTTTCATGTTAACTCATTATACTAGTACAATTTAAGTGGGTTTCGAGAAGGATGGGAATAGTTTTGACATGATATTCATGTATAGCAGGAAAAATAGAAATGATGTAAGTTGAAAGTACCAGCAAGTGCTACTAAAGTGGCCACAACCGGTGCGTTCACTATACCAACTTTAACCCCAATTATTGTACGCTGTCTATTATTAATATTATAACTCAACAAACAATAATTATTTGTCAGAAACGGATGATATTCCTCCATAATTTATAGGTTAAAAAATTATTTGGTTATTGTTTATTGTACTCGTCTTCTTCTGCTATTAAGTTTGTCTAAAAATCCGGTGTTCCAGCAAAAATCAGAAACTAATCTAAGATCAGACATGCGCATTAAATCACAATCCCTGACTGTCAGGGATTTATCAGAGATTCTATGCAGGAACAAACCTTATATCTCATACTGAATAAATAGTAGATATATTCTATAGAGTTTCATTATCAATTTAAAATACCTTTGTATTCATAGTTGTTGATAAACCCATGAATATAAACGTAAAGTTAAAATTAATAAAACCAATGTAAGGGTAAGGGTACAGATAAGCTGTGGTACAAATTCGAAGATAGTCAGGACTAACACTTATTACTTTATGCTTTACACCACAGAATATCTATCTTTACACCAAAAGAATTATAGGAGGTACTAAAATAAAAGTTGCCCAATAAAAAGTATTACCTAGACCTAGCAAAAAAGATACTCCATTCCCAAGGATAGAGTGTAAAATCCTTGCCCAATACCTATAAATAAAATAATAAAAAAATGTATTATTTTTTAATGATAAACTCAACTTCCTAAAATAAAAGATGGCGCCACAGTCGCGTTCAAATAATTTTTGATAAATAATAATAAATATAATAATAAATAATAATAAATAATAGATTATAATAAATAATAATGATAAGGTAGGACGTGTTGCATACCATTTAAAAGTTCTAAAACAATATTTTAATAGGAATAACTGAAGATTTTGTTTAAAATGAAGTGGATTGAACGCCGAGGACCTCTTGCGAGTGGCCTACTCGTTCACCGGATTTGAGTTATTAATTGAAATTTTTATATGTGGGTTGCCTTAAATCTAAGGAGCTCATTATCCGTGGGTAAGAAATACCCAATCAGACACTCTTTTGAATTTGCGGCAGAGATTCATCAACGGAGTGTGTTTCGCTATTCCCAGGCAAAAATTTTACAGCGTGCGCCAGGAAATGTTTTCTTTATTAAATTATTGAATTTGACTGTATCTCTATTCATTTATAACCTTACTCACAGAAACGGCGTATAACTTAGCTCAACTTAACAGTAAACATAGCTGACCTATTTGGTTACCTTATGGATAGCATATAGCAATGGCTGTAGCTTAAGCACTGGAGCTGCACTGAAGGCAGTGAAAATTGAACACACTCTTGTATAAGTTTTGTCATTATCCGTTTTTGGTCCGTGACTCCGTGGCAGTATGTCAAATGTCTTTCACATTGTCAATTGACGTTTTACTTCTTTTTCTGATATTTTCTTGGCTGTATAAAAGCCAGAGTGCAGAGTGTAGTGGGCGTATAATCTAGTATTTAGTTATTTATTACTTATTACAATTAATTATTTTATTTTAATTATTTAATAACCAGGCACAAAACACTAATCAGTGAGTCAGTTTACTTATTTACATATTAAGTAGGTATTTCTACTAAATTTTAAATATTTTTTGAGCTTTGTTTATAAACTTATTCATTGTTTGTATTTTGTTAGGGTTAATTTTTTATGTAAGCAAATCACTAAGCTGAACAATGGCTTGGAGATTTAAAGCAAGCAAATATAAAAATGCAGCCCCCATTGTACCGAAACCAGAAACTTATGTGAGGGATATTTCTGTGGGGTCGTATCAAACCTATGGTAATAATATAACAGCGTCTGCTAAGTTTATGGCCTTCAATTGGGATCATACAGGATCCAGTTTGGCTGTTCTTCCTATTGATGACAGTGGAAGAAAGAGCAAGTTAATGCCCCTTTTACATGCTCATTCAGATACTGTAACTGATATGGATTTTTCTCCATTTCACGATGGACTCCTAGCTACAGGTTCCCAGGATTGCTTAGTGAAACTTTGGCACATTCCACCGGAAGGATTACAAGTAAGATATCTATAGTAAAATATTTTATAGGTACATACATAGGTACATAGGGACGCACAGAAGGGCCACATACATTTGTATTTACTTTATATTATGAAATACAACTTGTAAATACCTATTAAAATTAATTTAAGTCAAACTTGTAGAATGCAGGGTGTTTAAATTTAGAGTAAAGAAGAGAAATGGAACAATCATGAAACATTCTTATTAGACTGCATTTTATTCAATAAGAAAATTTGATGGCCAAAGTCATATTTAATTCCTTGATTTAACCAGATATTTATTTTTTGTTATTTATTTGTAGAATAGGGATGATTTATTATTATTATTATTCTGTTGAAATGGAAAACAAATGCCTATACAGATACAGTGTGGACTGTGACTTATTGAATTTATAAGTTTTGTTTAGACACCTTGTTTAAATTAGCTTGAAAAAACATTTCATGCTGTGGCATTGTGGAAATAAACTAAGATTGCCTTCAAAGCCCTATGTGAGATAAACCAAAAAACAGTAAAAATACTCTTGCGATATTTATTTTTAATATTATTATTTTGTTTTTTTTGAAATTATTTTACGTATGAAGAATTCTTAAAACAATTCTTTGATTAATCATAAGTCATTGATCTCGGTTCACAAACCATGCTTAACTGATAAAAAGTAGGTGCCTATAAAATTGTGTATAAAATACAAATATAAAACAACTAAGCATTGCAAATTAAATTGTTATTGGTGCTTTCTGTATCTCAAACATCATTCTTGTTAAAGTTAATAAACTAATTGGAATTAAATTTAAAAAAGTTCATGGTTTTTAAGTAAAACATTACATTTGTGTTATGCTCTATAGCATTTTACATAATGAAAATTTCTAATTTAGATTTTATACCAAAGTGAATAAATTCTGATGATCTTTAGATACAGTGGTTACCAAATTTGTTGGAACATTTAAGACTTACTGTGTTATCTATTGTACCTATTTAGGATCAAATCATTTACACTGATACTCATTACTCAAGTATATATAATATACAAATTTGGTTTTGGTTTCAATTATGTATTTTTGTTAAACAAATTTTACTAGGTACAATAAGTAGAATTTTTATTACAATTACATTACCTATGTTCAGCATTATGTAGAATTTAAATTTAGTAGTATGAGTGAAAAACATTAGTTAGAATTTTTTTAAATTGATTTTATTATTTTCTTAGATATTAAAAATTATTAAACAATTACTCATACTCGTATAGCAACAAACCCTTTGCACAAGAGTAAAATTATGCGGGTGGGGGTTAAAAGTTTATAGGACAAGGGACACGCCCATTATTCAAATTGAATTAAATTCTTAAAAAGAAATCCTATGTGGTAGAAAATTTAACCTGAGACTTGGTGAGATAAACCATGCACGTATCTTTATCCCTACCAGCCACATTAATACTTTATTCTTTATTCATTACTATTATAAAAAAAAAATTAATGTTAATCATCAATATTTCTAGCAATAGATCAGAATAACAGAGATAGAAAAGTTAAATAGTGAGAATAAAAACAAAATCTCTGTCTGGCATAAGATAATTTTTATAGTAAAGACTTTTTTATATATTTTTAACTATTATTAAAAGTCAGGAAATATATTATTATAGGAATCGTTAAGTAATGCAGAATGTACATTCTCCCACAAACAACGCCGTGTGGAGACTGTGGGTTTTCATCCAACTGCAGATTTTCTTCTACATTCCACCTCTTACACCACTTTGACTTTATGGGATTTAATGTCGGAACAAGAGATATTTTCAAATGCAGACCACACTGAGGTCATCCAATCGGTGAGTTGGAAGAAAGACGGAAGCTCACTTGCAACCTCCTGTAAGGACAAACAGGTACGCATCTTGGATCCTAGAGTGGAACAGTCTTGTTTGAAAACGGCAAATAGTCATCCGGGCATCAAGGACTCTAGGGTTGTTTGGTTGGGAGAACAGAATAGGATATTGACAACAGGATTCGATGCTCAAAGATTAAGACAGATCATTATTAGAGACTTGAGAAATTTTGGGGAACCTGAAAAAACGCTAGAGTTGGATTGTTCCACTGGTATTTTGATTCCTCTCTATGACTTAGACACGGGGATGTTGTTCTTGGCAGGAAAAGGTAAACATTATGAATATAATTGTAATAAATTTGGAATGTTGGTATTATTCAAATGTTTTTACTCTGAATATTATGAAGTTTTACTATACATCCTCTTTATTATACTGCCACAATGCAAATTTGAAGAAAAGAACACATTGGAAATCATTATTTCCATTGTGTTCCATAAGTTATTCCATGGAACAGCAGTTCAATTCGAATCTGATCAAATATTTTTTATTAATTACAAGGTGACACAACCATTGGCTATATGGAAGTTAGCGATAAGGAACCATTTTTAATAGAAGGCATTAGACATTCAGGGGAGCAGACGAAAGGAGCATGTCTCGTACCAAAACGTGCCTTGAATGTCATGCAAGGTGAAGTGAACAGGATTCTGCAGCTTACAAGTTCATCGGTAATTCCTATTACCTACCAAGTGCCAAGAAAAACGTACAGGTAAGAATATTGAATATTTCCATTGAGTTGGTGCGGCGAGATATTCCCATGGGGAGGTATTATTATGCGTTATATTATTGGAGGTAGTGTACGAGACTAATCGGTGAGATTTTTAGGGATTTCCATGCTGACCTATATCCGGACACTCCTGGTTATAAGACTGAATTAACTGCAATGCAGTGGTTTCAAGGGAAAAATGTACCCCTTCCGAAAATAAGTTTAGATCCAGAGAAAAGGGAAAATGGCGATGAACCAATTGTGGTAAGTTACTATCTGTTTTAAAGCAAATAAAAGCTAGATAAAAATAAGATTATTATTCCTATTTTTATTTAGTATTTACAATATCTTGTGAAAAAAGTTTAGCGGTTCTTCAGACCAATGTGACAGTGAACATATTTGCAGCTGAACCTACCGTCCATTTATTGATTACATTTCAAAATTGAATGCAAATACTTCAATAAGTCAATCATCTAAACTTAATTTATACTTACAATACAGTTTTTTTCAACTATAAAACTTAGGTACATCGAGGCCCTCTATCTAAATTGAAAGAAGAATACAAAAATGAAACATCTCCAATCAATCAGAAATTGCCAGAGACCAAACCAAAAGTGACGGCCACCATCACCAAGAGTGACTATCTTCCTGTTAAAGATATAATCAAGGACTTAGAAAAGGACACTAACAAAATTAAACCGAACAGTGAAGAAGATGAATGCATCATAAAGACACCAGACAACAAAATGAATGAAAACCACAAATTTAACACCGAAGAAATTGAAAAGGTAAATACCCCAGCTGTCATACCGCCTAAACCATTGCCCAGAACCTCCAGGACTGGATCTATATGCGAGACATCTGCCGAGGAGCCTACTAACGTGCCCAAGCCTATTGCTAGACCCCGTACTAACAGTTGTGCCCCAATTGTTACTTCCGTAAATCCAAATATCCCTATAGCTGGAGGATACAAGGTTAATCTGGTGTCAATATAGTTGTTTGCTTAACACCATTTACGCTTATCTGAAATTTTAGTTATAGACATTGGTACCTCTTAATTCTCATTTTGGGCCGCTGGATTATGAACATTGTTTTAATTTTTTTTGTTTTTTAAGTTTCAGTTTTAATTTTTTTTGTTTTAGTTTTAATTTTTTTTTGTTTTTTTTTAGGATTTTGCAGTGTTGTTTAAGTAGTTTCTTACAGTTGTTTTGGTTGATGTAGTTTGACATTTTTAGTTACATTATCATTATAATTATATAAACAAATACTGTGGGTTAATCTCATTCAAGGTCATACTTTTTATATACATATATTATAAATTTATTTCATTTTTAAAAACAATGTAATAAAGGTTTTTCACTGTGACTAGGTACCCGTACAATAATTTCTATGGTTCTATGTATTTTAAAAAATAAAACCAATACATAAAACTTTGGAATAAAATTCATCTGTGACTCTACGAGGAAACCATGTATTTTGAATTGTCACAATTTTTTTCTGAAACTTATTCCTTTAGATTGATGTTAGAATTAGCCCACAGTGTAGTAACGCCCTTGCAGTTTATTTATTACATGTCTGTTTTAGCCTCGCTTAGGGCCGAAACCCTTCACTCCACCTAAGCTCAACGATCCCGAAAACACCTTCCAGAAAATCTTTTCTGTACCTCCAGTACCAGGTCAAAATGGTGTCTTTAATGAAACTGTCGCAAGCAAAGGAGCTACTACTCCAGAAGAAAAGGAAAAAACACCCACAAGTGACGTTGAACCCGCACCTGTAAAAGATACTGAAAATGGTAAGTCGGGTTCCAGCGGAGAAGAAGAAACTAGCTGCGATTCAGGCTATATTCCCAAAACCCCTAGTACAGCTGAAAGAAGGAAATTGTTCGAAACAAGATCCAACTCGAAAGAAAACGAGCCCGAGGACAATTTTGATTCCACAGATCAAGGTAGTAACTTTGAGAGAGCCTCTGTCCAAAGAACTAGTATTGCTGAGAGGAGAAGAATGTATGAAAGCAGGTCCGTCTCTGTGCAAGACCAAATCGGAAATATGCCAGAGAAGAAAGATGGCTCACCAGTCATGTTGAGAAGGAAGGATTCGTTCAAGAACAGAAAAAATGCTGAAGAAGTTTTAAAAGAAGATAATAATAGGAAAAGTGTTCCTGTTCCGAAACAGCAGTCTTTGGATCCGCAGGTGGCCAAGAAAAATGAGGGTTCGGTGCCTACTCCTAAAAGAACTTCCACTGTTTTTGGTAAGGACTAAATTACTCTCATTTTATAATGGCAAATTTGAGTATACAACACCTATATTAATATAACTTTATTCCTCTTTAGCAATCCTAGCAAGAATAGCTATAATAAATAGTAAAATGTTGTTTTCCTTTAGAATAAAAAAGCTGTACTACAAACTTTTATAATAATAAAAGTTTGTTTCTAGGCCGCGTCTCAAAGTTCCGTCATTTGAAAGGAACCCCTGCACACAAGTCATGCCATATTGAGAACATCCGCAATATAAGCAGACAAATATCTGGAGAGTGTGATGGATTTCATGGTAATAACTTCTGTTCTGTCTGATTTCCGTAGATAAAGATAACCGTGTAACTATTACAGCAAATCCAGAACGAGTAGCAGTACCTTTGAGCGGGCCCGGAGGCAAAATAGCTATTTTCGAGCTGAGTAAAACAGGCAAATTACCAGATGGAGTCATTCCTGCTCTCGTGCACGGCAACAACATCATGGACTTTGCTTGGGATCCGTTTGACAATCACCGGTTGGCAGTTGCCTGCGACGATGGTGTCGTTAAATTATGGAGAATACCGGACGGTGGATTAACCGAGCCAACCAATGAACCTGAGAGGGAATTTAATGCCCATTCTGATAAGATTTACTTTATCAAGTTTCATCCTACTGCCAAAGACGTACTAGCTTCAGGTAAGAAATAAGAAATATTAAGAAAATTTAAATATAAAGCGTAATAGGTTAAGTTAGGAATAAAAATGCAATATTATTGTTATTTCTGAAATCTGGAAATCTGGGATATACAAAATAAACTGTAGTAATTGTAACAAGCTATATATCGGCCAAACAAAAAGAAGTGTAATAACTAGATTCAAAGAACATACATATCACACAAAAAACTTTAATGTAGGTAAGTCGTTACATGGTTACGAAACGGGGCACAAATTTAATATAAACAATACCTCCCTCATAAAAGCCAATACTTCTCAGAACCTAAATACATTAGAATCAATATATATGAAGAAATATAAAAATCATTTACTGAATTTCGATTTAAGCCCATTATCTAATGACCTTTTAAATTTAATACCCTGTATACAAGAAAAATAAAATTAAAATTAGTCAACAATAGTAAATATCCAAACACAATTTAGAAAAAGAGCAGGCAGGCAGACATCTGCAGTTTACCTAAATAAAGTTATTTTACAGCCTCATCCCCTATAAATTGGGTGACTTTATTTATAAACTTGTTAGTGTTTAAGCTACCGACGATGAGTACATAGTACTCGAAATGTATACATTTAGCATTTTTATGATAGATATGCGAAGAAAGGTGTATTGTTTTATTTACAGTCCATCTAAAATGTATACGAAGTTCACTGACCGGCAAAACGGCGAAGATCAGCGCTAGTCATGGGCGTAGGCATTTTTTTATTTTTAGGGGGGTCGAAAATAGGTTTTTATATGCATATTTTAAACACCACAGATGATATTGAATACAAGTTTCCACACCACTCATGAAATATTGCTTTCGACGCGTTACAATTTTTTAGTGGGTGGTTCGCCACAGGGATCGACCGATATGTTTTTTTTCGCCGATACCGATACCGATACGATATAACAGTTTAGAATGCCGATACCGATATGCGACTGATATAAAGTCGGCCGCAGTCAGAGCCTTATGTTTTTGCGTTAATGAAGAACAAGTCGCAGCTTCGCGGCATATCGGCACTGCGCGCGTCGTGATTTGTTTTGACGGCGATTTCTGTCTGAGGAGCGACTGAGCGAGTTGTGTCTTGCTTGTTCTTGTCATTTCTTTTATATCTTGTACGGTGCAACGTGTATGTGTAAAGTGAAAATCTGAAAGTGCAAATAATATTAAAAAATATAAAAGAAAATAATAAAAAAAGATTGTTTTATTCTTTTTTATTTTTATTTTAAGTTTTTCTGACATTCGAAGTTCTCGATTGTTATAAATTGGTTTTCTATTTGAATATATTTTAAAAATTTTGTTATGTGTTTATGAAACATAAACATAAATTATGTTTACTGTCCTATCTTTTATAAATATTACATATTTAAAGTACTAATAATTTGCTTTGCTCAGTCTCCTTTTCTTTAAAAAAATCGCATATCGGTTATTCATATCGGTCAAATTAGCGCCGATATGCCGATACACCGATATAGTAAAAAAATGCCGATATACCGATATACCGATATGCGCTTAATCGGTATCGGTCGATCCCTGGTTCGCCAGTAGCCATATTTCCCACAAGAACAAAAATAAATATGTGCAAAACAGCTAAATAGCCTTCACAACTTGAAAACGTAAAATTTCACTATTTTCACTTTATTATCACTATTCATCACTATAATTCACACTATCACTACACTATTTTTAACAACTTTCCACTTCATCTTCACTGTCGCTATCACCATTTCCAATATTAATCACAATGGGTTCTATGCTCAGAGAAATGTTCAATTCATTTCCTCATGGTAGTCTCCGGTCTTCTTGGATTGAAATATCAATTCTCCATTAGGCAAAAATCCACTATCACTTCCAATATGGGTTATGATTAAACGGCGACCTTTTCCAGACGGCATTTATAAACCAGTTGTCCGGCCTTCAGTCACAGCTTGCCGTGCATCTACGTTTTGCATCCGTGGCAGATGACGGCCCTGAAATACTTTTCATCGTTCACTGATATTATATTGTATCACAATCACAGTAAAACAGCACTACACAATCGCGAATACCTACACACATCTTATGGAAATTGAAATTACTGAAAAATTCAACTCTTTAAACTTAACCTCAAACGATTTGCCTATTATAGTAAAAAGTAGATACTTAGGTATTCCTTATATGAGTTACACTATTAAATCACTTACACTTATCTACAGTTGCACTGCACCAATGTCGAATAATTTATATAAATTCCTTATGTAAATAACCAAACGACAATAATTGCAATAAAAATCGCGCGCGAAACATATTTCCAACCCGCCACTGCCAGGCCAGAGCATTCATATATTCAGCCGAATGAAAAAAGATAGCACGTCTTTCCAATAAGTTAAAAAGAGATATATGTAACGAGCTGAGCGGCGTTGCCGCTTTTAACTATTAAGATAGATGTTTACGGAATTGTCATAGTAAAGTAGACGAAAATATTTTCAGAGTAAATGTAAAAATGGCTAATATCTTGGCGTATACTAAATTATTGTATTTCTTTTATGACATTCATAAATCATATATACATTTATTATATATTGTTTTGTGGAATTTGATATTTTAATCGAATATTGAGAAATTTGAAAATTACATGTGACAATAGCGATTGTTCCTTTAGGCGGTCAGTGAACTTCGTATACATTTTAGACGGACTTTTTTTTTTAATTATATTTATTTATTGCAATTCACCAAATTTATTTATTAAAATAGTAGTAATGTGAACAACAGTATTTTTATTATTTATAATAACAGCTGTATTATTTCATCAATAATGTTTAGAGCTATAGCTATAGTACCTAATCTGCTAAATTCAATATTACACCGAAATTTGAAATTACCAATTAATCAAATAACGGTTTCAGTGAATCTAAATGCATCTAATTTTGAAATTTGTATGTTTAAGATGAGGGTAAAAATGAAGTGTACCTTAATGTATTAGCCAGTTATTGTTACAAATTATTATTTTGTACATAGGATCTTACGATATGACAGTAAGGTTATGGGATTTGGCTACGCTCACAGAAAAAATTGTGCTGAAAGGACATGTTGATCAAATGTTCAGTTTCGCTTGGTCTCCTTGTGGATTATATTGTGCGACAGTCAGCAAGGACAGAAAAATAAGAATTTACAGACCTAGGCAGAGTGATCTGCCTATCAGAGAAGGCAAGGGACCAGAGGGAAACAGAGGGGCCAGGATCGTTTGGGCATTAGATGGACATTTTATAGTCGTCACTGGGTTCGATAAAGTATCGGAGAGACAGATTATGAGTTTCAAGTCGAGTGATTTGAAAGCTCCCTTAAATACTGTTGGACTGGATGTTTCTCCTGCCATACTGATTCCTTTCTACGATGATGACAGTTCAACTCTTTTTGTTACGGGAAAGGTTAGATCTAATTTTTAATATTTTTCATTTCTCTAGGTCGATAAAAGGGACATTCTATTCAGGCATTATCGGCTAAATCGTGCTATCCGCGAATACCTATTATCGCCTGTTTCTTAGGCGATGTTTTAGTGTTCTCCCGCAATTACGGGCATTCATAGCACTTGAGTATAATTTAATTGATTGTTAGTTTTTAAGGTAAATTGACTTTTATGAGAATAACGTCATATTTAATGAGAACTTGCAGTTCCTAATGCCTAAACATGGTGACACCACGTAAGAAATTGTTAGCAAAATGAGGTAAATAATTACGGCGGACTAGTATTGTATAGCCAACTGGACTGTGATCTTGCAGTTCTGGTTTAGTTGGTTACAGTTAGTTATTAAAATGTACACATTTTCTATTGAAATGTTTGGTGGTTGAAGTCATCAGTTATAGGAACGTTTTCATGTATATAATGTTATCTTTCTTGATAATACTTCAATCTTCAACTCGTATAAGTCATTTTTAAGTTACATATGAATGCAACTAGTGGTACAATATTTGTACCTTTAAGTACTTTTCGATAATTAGTTTGAGATAAGAGTAAATTGATATACATGTTCAGAGCTCTATAGAAATTGCTTTATTTCCTCCAACTCATTCTTGGGACATAGTGGAAATACGAATTTGAGCCACTCTGTATAGAATTGACTTGATTCATGCAATTTCAGGGTGATTCTACCATATACGCCTTTGAAATAACTGAGGAAGCGCCATACATCTGCCCACTAAGCCATCACCGCTGCAACACACTACACCAAGGCCTTTCTTTCCTACCAAAAAATGTCTGTGATGTGTCGAACGTAGAATTTGCTAAAGCCTTAAGGCTTACTAACAACTCTATAGAACCTCTCTCATTTACTGTTCCAAGGATAAAGGTAAGTGTCATGCGTGCAAATTAAAAAATCCATTGTGGGATGGAAATTTCTTTCTTAGACTGATCTATTCCAAGACGATCTGTTTCCACCGACAAGAATCACATGGGAACCAGCACTAACCAGTTCTGAATGGTTTTGTGGTAAAGATAAAGCACCGCAAAGGATCAGTTTGCAGCCAGAAGGGATGGAATTACGTAAGTATTTTAAAATTAAGCTGTTAACTGAATGGGAGGATGAGTGCATGTTTTTCGTAACATACGAGTACAGTTTCAGAATCCCAAGGGCAGGCAAATAGTGGTCCCGAAAGAACAATAAATAAATCTGCTTCAACGCCATTCATCGGGGCATCCCAACCATTCAATAGACTTGGATGGAATGCTGACATATCGGGACATACCAAAAACAAGGAAGAGGAGGTTAGTACCTTAAAAGTGCAATTTTGAGCACAAAAGTACTCAAAAGCACTTAAATTTTAGTGATTTGTGATTATGTGAAATGTAATTATTTATTTTTGATATTATTATATTATTATTATTATTATTATTATTATATTATTATATATCTGCCTCCACAGGAATATGACATATAGCTATTAGTATGTCATTTCAACTAACAAACTGAACAGCATTTCATGTATTTTACAATTATTTAGTTGTTACTATTTTTCAGCTCAAGAAGTCCGTAAGTAACAAGCTGGAGATAAATTTAAGCCTAGAACAGGACGACATGGAGGGTGTTGATGAGAAAGAGTGGAACGAATGAAAGATCCGAGTTGGACGCTTGGATCCTTTCCCTTAGTGTAAAGTATACTTATTAAAACGTAACATGATAATACCCGGATAGGTCGCCTTACGTTGGTTATATTCCATATTCTTAAGAGACCTTATACTTTTTACTATTAGGTATAATACTTAAAACCATTGCTTTACTGATTACTTGTTTTATATATCTAATCAATAATATGAATTTGCCGCATTTTATTAGTCAAGTTACAAAATAAATTTTGTAATATGATAAGAAATAGATTAAATATACAAATCATCATTTTATATACTATTGTATATAATAAGGTTTGGTTTACCCAGTATTTTAAGATGTCTCCGACTCTAGAAATTGAGGATTGATTAAGAAATTGGGGAATTGTTCAACTAAATATTTATTTTTATTGTTTACTACCTACTACAATTTATGACAGAAAAAATACCCATCAAATTTAAAGACATGCTTCGTGTATTCTCGTAGAGGAAAAGCAATATCTACAAACTAGATATAAGATTATTCTTTATACCTGTCAATGCTGTGCTGCCCTTCATATTTGTCTTTGCTATAAAAAAAATCACGGAAACATCAGTTTTGGAACAATTTCGCCTTCAATCTCAGCTTTACCCTAAACTTTCAGGTAATTCTATGCAAAAAATACTCTCCCGAGAGAGTTTAGTACTGAAACATTCACATTTTCAAGTATTTTATACTTTTGCAACTAGCAGAAATTCTTGCTAAAAAGTCTAAATTATTTTCAGCCTTTAGAAATGTATAATAATATATTTCAATAGGTTTTTTTTATTTAAAGGTGAATAATTCTAGACCTTGTCTATTCATGAATGAAATGGCTAATTTTGATTTTCCACCTTTCTGGAAATGTTCAGTCATAAACTGAACAGGCTTGTTCTTCTGTTTGGGTGATTATTGGACGATTTGAAAAATTAATGGTAAACCACCAACCAATATGAAAATTCAAAGTTTGTAAAACTTATTTGGTTTACAAACGTTATTTTATTCAGGATGGAAAGGATTTCACATTTAATTGTGCAATAACTATAAGATATTTGTACTATAAAAGTAGGTAACATGAATATTGTATTAAGAAATATATGGAATTATAAAAATAAATATAATTTAGTATTTACCAGAGATAGACTTCTTAAAATATTGGGAAACATGCATCATTTTTCCTCAAGGAATATTTTTTATTATATACAGAATTTTTATATTGACGTCTAGTCAGTTATTAGATGCTTTAACATGACATTTTGTGATCTCCGCAGTTAGAATACTCTCCAGATATTAAGTTGAACATTCCTAAATTGTCCACTGCCTTCTGATCAGGTGTATTCAGTGAAAGTTAAAATTTCCGCAGCAGGTCTGTGCCAAAACCCCTATTTGAAAAGTTGACCAAAAATTGCTCATTCCATTTTTTTATCGCTCAAAACGGTAAACCAAGTGAAATGTATTTTGATACATTTGTAGTCATTAAGTGCTATACATAGTTTTTGAATTTGAATTTTTTATATTTATTTGTATGTGTATTTTATTTGTATTAGTGTTGTGAATGTACCGTACTTTCATGTAATAAAATAGCATTTGAATTTAAAAATTTTGTTGTTCATTATTAATATTTTTATTTAAAATAGACAATCTAAACTGTTGGCTAGTTCAAGTCCTGATGTTGAGGCCTGTACTGGGCGTTCCTCCAAAAAAAGTGGATGGAAAGATTTATATAACTAAGTTGAATTTTGAATTTTTCTTTCAACCGTGAGGTAAATTTCTCCTAATTATTAGTACAAAAACAACAAACCTTCAGTTTTAAACTTTATTTTTTTATCGAATTATAATTTTTCACTTTTCGAGGGTATAAAATCAATACCTAAATGTATCTTAAAATTATGGCAATCATAAAATTTGAATATCACAGTGAAGATAAAAAATGTTCATAAATTTCCTAGTACAATTTAATTAAAAATTAATTTAATAAAGTAACTATGTACAAAGTCCATCATTTTGGAATGTGGATCTCCAAGAGCAAAATTAAGTACAAGGACATGGTTTTCTGACAAAGGACAAATTATTAAAAAATATATATTCCACCGCATTAGATACCTTGGTGGTCTTTCTAATCATAACACTGATTATCTTAAAATTATTATACTGTCATAAAACATGAACAAAATTTGTTTTCTATCCACAAAAAATATTTTAAAAAGGATTAATATGCTCTTTGAGTAAATATTAGAGTGCATTTAAAAAGGATGCACTTAATTTATCAATTTGTCAGATTCAGAAAACCAAAAAGAAGTACATTCAATATTATTGAACACCAACATTTTCCCAATCGGCAATCATTGTTAAGTTGACGTTTTCAAATCTCCATTTCTGTGTTTTGGATTTACCATCGCAAGTTGTGACAAATAACCGTTTTTGTCCTGGGTCACAATCTAGACATCTTGGATTTCCTCCATGAAGGAACCACTGCCTCTCCTGCAATAAGTTACATATTTTTCATTTTCAAATTAGAAAATAATGTGAGTGGGCAGAAAACCAGACCCTCCATCGCGACAATGTGAATGAAGTCGACTACTTTATTGGGTGAGAATTTGTCATAAACAAATTTTCCAAAGCAACATGTAACAAAAAGGTATCTATTAGAATTAATATAAAGAATTGACATTTTAATAGTTGTCTTTCTTTTCTATAAGTTATGGCACCTAAATGTTTCTCTTTTGATATATTTTGTGCCCTTTTATAAAGCTGTGACGGGCATTTGCACGAGATAATTGAATACCATATCGATATATATGGTTCCGTACTGCCATAATGGTAGTTCTTAAAATACAAAATATAGCTTAGTATATTTGTGTAGACATCCAGCAGTTGTATTTTGGAAATTTAATACATTTGAAGATCTGCCCAACATTTAATATTAGGAATATTTCCCAAAAAAATATCTTCATCATCTTTACATTTCACATTGTCCTAAAACTAAAATGAAAAATAGTCGCTAATTTCAATATTATTTACTTTACTCTGTATAATTGTTTAGAACATTTTATTTCTTGGAATTAAATTGTTTTTAATATTTATTCATTGCTTCTCGGTGTTTATCAATTAATTCAATGAAATTGGTTGTTTATTTCAATTCTGTAAATAAATAACTATATCCAAGTACAATAGAACCAAAACAATATAATTTTGTGGTGTTTTCAATTGAATCAAGAAAATTTCAAGTTTATTTCATTTCCGGAATAGATAATTTTTCTATAAAAATATAACTCACCACATCGTACTTCCAATACTGATTGCCTTTCATGCCATGGCAAGGATACAGTACAATATCTGCTTTGTCATTAGGATCTGACACATCAAAACAAAGGGGCTTTCCTTTAACTCTGAGATCTTTGTGCCAGGTCAGAGTGAAGTTTTGCTCTCCTCTCTTCTTAGTGTCGGATACACATTCTTGTAGGCCAATTACCTGGTCTCTTTCTTTGAAGCCAGAGTCAACGCATAATTCTGGTGCTGCTAGATTTCTTATCTGAAGGAAAAAAACATTTTGGATATTGTGAATGCCTATTATATATTATTGGATATTAAGTTTATTACCACTTTTTTAAATTCACTTTGTGCCGTTGAGTGAGAGTAACTGACATTAACTTTTATATCAACATTTATACTCAATCACTTTAATGATTTTTAAAAATTGAATATACAGTGAACTTAAGACTTACCTCGCCAGCCCCAAAATTGCCAGGCTCTATAGGAGGATACTTCAAAGTTAAATCAAAAGCTATATTCTCCATAAACCACTTAAAAGGTTTACACTGTAATCTTTCTCTAAGTGCTTTTTGTTTTGTCAAGTTACCTGGATTGATACTTTTGTAATGAGGCCTTCTCATGTACAAATACTGAGCATATTCATCCATCCAAACCTCAGCAACTCTTTTGTAATTCTAAAAATATACATCTTTAATAATGTTAACCAAATGTTAAGATATTAGGTAGTTACCCTTCCTACAAAATCTCCTTTGCCGGGATTTGGAAAAGGAGCAAACTTCCGGTAGATATGTCCTACTCTAGAACAGGGGGCATCGACCATTTGTCCGCCACACTGCCAAATTTTAAAGCTAAGTTCATACTGTTCTCCACCCCAAATGTCTAAACCTTCATCATACCCCTCAAGTTGCCAGAAAAACATTCGACTTATTGCAAATAAACCACCAGCCATTACTGGACTCCTAGAAAATATATTGTTACAATGTTTCCAATACCTAGACCAACAGAGCAGGTACATACAAAGTAACTGTGGTTATTAAACCAATAAAGTCTAAAGTCTTACTTGAATGGTTCAGTAGGATGTTTCAAGTCTTCTGGAAGTAAAGGAAGTCTTTTATAAAAGAATTCCCAGTCAAAAGCACCCCTAGCACCTTCATCTTGAGCTCGATATTCAAAAGTCTCATACTGTACAACATCAATGAAAGGACACACGCACGTTTTGTAATCTTGAGCAATTGGTTCTAAAAGGCATGTATAGTGTGTAAAACAGGCTATGCAAAGTCTAGAATTATTTACCTAAAAGAGGCGGAAGCCAATTGACGTTGGCCTCGGTGTGTGAATCTAAAAATATTAAAACATCGGCTTTTGCTTCTTTAGCACCAGCTAATCTAGCTCTAATCAAACCACTTCTTTCAGGTAAGTGAATAACTTTAACCTTAGTTAAATTCGCTCGCAAGTAGTCATCCAAAGGTTCTTTGCTGAATGCTGAAATGCGACAAAAATGTGGAATTACCGGAAAAGTAGGTGGTATTCAATATTCTGACTTAACTTTTTTTTATGTATTTTTATAGGAAGTAATAGGAACTGAGCTTGACTTTTTGTTTCAAATGTATATACCACAAGCTGTAAAAGTATGGTATAATTTAAATATTACAAAAACGCTTTAGCTGATTTGCAACTGGCTTTGAAATATGGGAAATTTAAAGATGTAGACTGTTGTCAGATTATTTATTTTACTACGGATTTTGACTAAAATGTTCCTATGATATTTAAATCAAATTTTCAATGTTTATACCTTCTTTTGTTAAACTTTCATACCTTTTGAGCTAAAATCATCCACTAGAATTACCTCCCTCAGTAAATGTGGAGGAGACCTGTTTACAACACTCGTGGCAGTTCTAAGCAAAGTGGTCCAATGTTCGTTGTGGAATGGTACTATAACACTGACTGACGGGAGATGTTTTAAATACTTTTTACTTTTGCACCTATAATAATTATATTTAGATGAAATATGTAAAGTATTACACTGTATTTAATTGCGCTAGTATTTTTTATAATACCCATATTTGTTGTCATTTAGCAATAGTCTTAGTAATATTGTCTACCAAAGCAGTACCATACTAGAACAGGCCATGGTACTACCGAGTTTCAAGTGCATAGAATTAAGTAATATTGAAATGAATTAAGTAATATTGAATTCTGGTAAAAATGACAGTAGATATACAGAATTTTAAGCAACGAGGGACTCCTCGAGAAGTGAAGTATCGATGTAGTCTTATAAGTATTACTTATATAAATTTTACCATTTTGTAATAACAAATAATTTAGAATAGTTTTGAATAAATATTTTGTAATCAAAAAATTAATTTACTTGGACGCAATGCCTATACTTTTCCTTTTAATTTATCAATGTATACGTATTTCACAAGTAAGTAAAACTTCCTATTTCCTATATTGCTAAAAACATCAATATTAATATTATATTTATATATAAAAGCTAATGAAATGAATGCCTGATAGAAACTGTGTTAGAAATGGTAAAAAATTGTTGAAACTAAAATTCTGAGGAAGTATAACCGTTTACATATTTTTTGTAGAGGTAGGTATTATTGGGGCGTAACTAATCTAAAGCCAAAATTATGTATTCAAATTATGAATTAGAGGTTTCACTATATAATTATTAGTTACATAAAATAATAATTTGCAAATTATATTCTTAATCATTAAAAAATAAAAATAATTTTCTAAAGGTAATGAACGGGGCAAATTTTCATAAAATAATCAAAAATCAATTGTGTAACCACATGAATAGTGATAAAGCAGTTTGACATTTATGATTAGGTATGCAAATTTCTGAGCTGGTTTTCCATGATGTTTTTACGCATTTATTACTATTATTATTATTACGCATATTCTTATTATCAACAGGATTTGTGTAATAAATGAAGTAGCTACCGTTTAACATACCAAATAGATCTATTGCTAAAACTGTTGAAAATAATGATAAGGATAAGATCATCCTAAAGATTATTTATCATATCACTTCTTTTACAAACTGAATTTCTAATAAATCGATAATTTCCTGTTTTAGCAGATATTATCAATATTCAATACATACAGTAAACCACACGTGATTTTCTTATGATTAACTATTTTCCATAAAACAAATACCTATCATTTCAAACAATTAATAAATATAAACAGCAACAAAAATAGTATAGGTACTTGTTCAAAAAAGTATGTCTCATGTTACAAATTACTTTTCGAATTACATTTGCAGTGTAGGTATGACAGAAAACATCTTTATGGCTAACAATACTTTGTTTTTATCTGCCAACATTTAAAAACTAATATTTTCACTTACCCTCTATTTCTAATATCAGGCACAGCTCTATCTAAAGCAATTTTATCACTAAGGGCGGCATTGAATCCGTTCACCTTGTATAATTTATCATAATCCTGATTTTCAGAGGAGCTTAAATAAGCTGGTTTTCCTTGTTCCCCAGGGCCTAGATTCAAGAAATAAGTCCAGTTATTCAGTTAAAAGTTAAACAAAAACCTACACCTAACAAAAATATACGGGGTCGTTCACGGTGACCAACCATTAGAACATGTTAGAGACTACTTAGACACAGATTAAATACTTAAATTTAAAGGGTGAAAATTTTGGTTGGTAATATTTAACAAATATATTCATATGGGAAGTTGTTGAATATCTGAGCTTTCTAGTTGTACCTTAACTGTTGTTTAAATTTATACATGGTATAGAAACTTTAGTATCAAGTTTCATTGACTTCAAGCCAAGAAAAGTAGATTTTTTTAAATAGGACACCCTGTATATTATGCCATATTATGATGTAGACTTTTATTCTCTGCCAATCTGTATTACACTTCCCTATATCTATCTCTTTTTGTTTTTATGTTATTAAGACTTAATTACAATAATAAAAATCTTTAAATTTCTTGCAAAGATGGCTATGTAGGTACTCAAAAACTCCAGTGTCCAAATTTTAACTATTTAAATCTAAGTAGTCTCCGACATATTATTCTAATGGGTAGTCGCCATTCTCTTTTAATGGGTAGTCGCCATGAAACAACCTGTATATGTACTGACAAATACCAAGTGCATATATATAATCTTCATGTGAATTATTTATTAAATGTTATAAATTATTTTTGTTATTTAGTTCAGTTTAGTTCACTGTGTACCTACCTATATTTAAATAAGTAGTTATGCTTTGACAATATTTATTATTACTTTGAAAGTGTATTATCAATGAACTGATGTTATCTCTGCTGAAGAAAGGTAATTCTAGGCCTCTTAAGCATACTATTCCAAAAGATAACATTGTTTTTTAATAATCACTTCTTATTGCAAACATTAAATAATAAAAATACTTATCCATTTTGTACACCTTTTTACATATACACCTTGAAAATAAATATTATATCCAAGGAAGTCAGTATTATGAGTAAGCATAATTTAAGGTTGGTATGTACTACCAGTAAAAAAAATCGAGAAATGTAAGTACTAATTTCCTACTAACAGGTCGGTGGTATCTGAACATTTTTAATTATAAACTAATAATTTATTTTCAAGGTCAGTATTAATAAGTATCATAATTACCATACTGGAAAGTATTATTTTATGATATATAGGTATATATACTTAATATATTCAAAGATATATGTTTTATATTGCCTCACTAATTTAATAATTATTGTCAAAAATCCGGGACAGCCATATGTGTCTATTATACAGGGTCTTTCAATGGAAACTTGACCTCTATAATTAAAAAACCGGAAAAAAATTATAATTCGCAGAGACCCGTTGACTTGTTCTTGGGGGCAGCATTTTTGACAATCAAGCCAACTTGATATGTTCATACCCCTAACAACCTCAACATTAAAATTTTAAATGGAACCACCCTACTTCTAACACATCATTTTAAAGCCCTTTCCTAAATAATTTTTTTTAAATACCTATCGATCTATAAAGGACAATATCAAGTACCAAAATAGTAATGATTATGATTAGTATTAGGTCCTACATATAACCGAAAATATTCTTTTGAAAACAAGTTTTATTTTAGTACCTAATCTGATAAAAGCAGCAGCATGTAGAAGAAAAATATATATATACTCAAGTGAATACCTATTAGATACGTAGCTATTTATTACTAATTTGATGTTTAATTTTTATCTTACCTATTATTTTAAGTGTATGTAGAAATAAGGTTTGTTCCAAATATTACCTATTACCTAACAGCTTCTGACAAAATACTTATGTTATTTACGAGGTTAGTTAACGTACCTACACCATCTTTTTAAAGAAATAACTACACGTTTTGAAATCTTAACTCAAAGGAAATTATACAAGATTATTTACTTCATACTATTGCCTAATTATGTAATTATGATGGTACCTGTATACGTATACCTTACATATCAAATTATAACTTTCCACTTTACTCCTCAGTTTACTCATAAAATAAACCTATGCTTTATAACTCCAGCACTTATTTTTATTTTTCAAAAACGAAAACAGTACCTATACACAAAATAAAAAAAAAAACGTTCCAGGTCTTGATTTAAAAATCTCCATATAAAATTAATCAATGGGTAAAATTATTGAGTGCATACGCTCTTACGTTCCTAAGAAATGGGTCAGCGATAATGCCCAGGAAACTAAATAGAATTCCATACAAGTTTTATATAAAACAATATTACGATTGAATCACAGAATCTGTTTTACACACGCGAAGATATAAAAAATTCCGAAGACATCCAAACAAGTATTATAGAAATCGCCATGAATAAACAAAATATATAAAGTAGGTACTTATAAATATAGTGGCTGATTGATTAGTTGCATTTTCCCCACCAACTTGCAACTTTCAAATGAAATGAGTTATTTTTTATTGTATTAAGTAAGTATATTATATTTATCTATTATGTATTTATTTTCATTTTTACCAATTTTTAAGGAACTTGGGTACTTAAGTATTTCAATTTTTTTGAAAATTTTAGTTTTACAGCATTACACAGTAAGTATACCTGTTGAGGTTCTTTTAGAAATTGAAGAAGTTATACTAACAGCATGGCTAGAACGAAACTTAAACTTTAGAATAAAAATAAATGGTTCCAATTAATAAAATAGAAACATAGGTATAGGTAAAATTATATAACTCCTGTTTAAAACTATACATACCACCTACTGGCTTGAGTTGTAATAAACTTTTGTGCTGAACTTATATAATACCTACTAAAAAAAGATACTCTCATATTGTCGAGCATATTGTGCATATGATCATGAAATGTTATAAAACGTTCCTATACCTACTTACTATTCTGTAAGATAGAAAAGAATAGGTAATTTATCTTTAGTAAGTAATTATTGTTTTAAATACTATACTTTCTAAATAGTATTTAAAAACTAATTACATAATGTTCTATGAATGAGTGAAAAACACACATTCAATTTATTTTCACTGTATATTTCACAAGTGAACTAAATTAATTTCAGTAAATATTTTTATGCTACAGCAGTTGCTTATACTATACTTATTGCTAGTTGCTTATAGGTACTATAGGTACTTAACAAAACACACATAACAGAAATAACTAAATATGGAAATTAGGTACTCTGGAATGTTGATTTGATTAAATTAGAAATAAGTTAAGTATCTATAAGTATTCCACCTTATTACGAAATAATTGTAAATGCTGTTATTGCAGAGAATAATACTTGCTACAAGGATCAATGCTATGTGAGAGTTCCTTGATAATAAAGGTTGCAATATCAATTAATACCCTAAATATATAATATAATATCAATTCCACATAATATTTTTACATACTAAGTAAATTTAAACTCAGGACATTAAAATTCGGGATATTTTTTTATGATTTTATATCTACACTTATGTTCATACCATTACTGGGAACCTCTAATGTACTGAAATTTTGGATATGGAGGTCCAAAGCACATGATCAATAATATTGTGTGAATTTTTCTCTAAAACATGCCTTATATGACTAAAAAAAATAGACCCCTTTTTCCGAGCCATTTTCCCTCACATTTTCCTTAAAAAAGTCATTGCTACGGATCGAAATTTGATTGACACGTTGGTGAAATCAGATAACTATACTAATACTAATAATAACTGAGATACGGAGGGGGTGGGGCATTAAAAATGGGGCACGCTGCGATAATAACTTTGATAATACTAAGGGTTATATAGCAGTTTGTATACCTACCTACTCGTAAAAGAAAGGGTCATATAAAAATCAAACAATAATAGGTATACAGTTTGTGCATGTTCTATTTAAAAAACAAGAGTTTGATTTATTGTCATTTTTTAGAGCACCACCTGTATTAAACTCAGTAGGTATTAGCTGGTACTATCTTTAAAAATGTGAAGTTAGAATTTATAATTTTCTTTTCTAAAATTAAAATAACAAAAATTCGTTCCCCATGGGGTACGAATGGTATAAAATAAAACCCCATAATAAGGAATGTTTTTATGAAACCTTGTATGATGATAATGGACAATGCAGACTTTTTCACAAGTATACTTAATTTCTGAGCTACTTCTATGTTTGTATTCTAAAGTAACTATTCTATAAGGAAAGCTAAAGCAGAGTCAGCATATAAAACTTTAGGCAGGATACCAAATTTGATAAATTTATCTGAACTTGTATCGGAGTTATTTAGAAAAAATCGGCACAAGGATGCCTCCTTAAAAGGGCTGTAGCTCCCTTGGAAAGTATTTTTCAACCCTTGTTTATATGCAGAAAAAGTCCCCTTTTTAACCATAGAACACACTGGTAAAATATTCCACACTAATTTCGGGACACCCTGTATATATAGACAAGTAGGTACCTACCTACAAATTAGATTGGAGATTTAGTTACATTTCAAGGATAAAAAATATTAAAATGTTAGAATGACTATGAACTTCACAGTTCACCCATAGAGAAGAATACTTAAATTCACCAAAGACAGCTGTAAAGCGCAAGGATACCTTATATAAGTACTATTTATTTAAATTATAAATAGTAGGTCTTCCTTTAGATCTGTTTTGCAAATTACCTATTATTAAATACTGAAATAAATACCTACCAATCCTTAATGAGTCCTTTTTAATCTGTTCATAATCGTGCCAGTCAATTTTTTCGTTATCCACTAATTCAACTTCCTAAAATTGCCGTCTAAAGTAAATATGTACCTAATATCTGTATAACCACTTACATTTTGAGGTGCTATAGGTTCCAAACCATTAATCCTATTTTTAACAAAAAAGTTCTTCTGGGGATACTGTTTAATTTTAAATATCCTGAACAATAAAACAGTGAACACCACAGTAATTGCTGAGAGTAGAA
This sequence comes from Pogonocherus hispidulus, assembly GCA_963924545.1. Lineage (NCBI taxonomy): Eukaryota > Metazoa > Arthropoda > Insecta > Coleoptera > Cerambycidae > Pogonocherus > Pogonocherus hispidulus. The sequence goes on from OZ004699.1 coordinate 13,820,940, forward strand.
AAAACTTAAACAGAGTCTTTATGTTCCTTTTCATAATGATTTCTGCTATGTGGGCATATCTATTTTTATGATGAAATACACTTTATCATCTCATCCCGCAAGTTGATAAGATTTCAGTGCAACCGACTTGATACTGATACTGGATTTGTGTAAACAGTTAAAAAAATATAATCACATAACCTCACTTGCTTCATGCAGCGCATTACGCCTGTTGTTACTGAAACACCTCGAAATCGAAATAACAAACAATAAAAATTTTAAACCAACTTCAAGATTAACATTGCTCCGATTGCTTTCACTTAACAATACACATTGATGACGTGCTGCCATAGATAATAAACGTGCTGCGAGGCACAAGGCCGTGGTGGAAACATTTATCCATTATCAATAATCTGTGATTCACATATCAATTGACACTTGACAGTTGCTGACAATTTTGATTTTGACATACAATATCTTCTTTTTCTTCTAATGTTGCGCACAATGTTGCAAATTATTAGAAAAGTACATGTGACGTCACATTGTTTATTAAAATTTAAAATTCGATATTTTCTTTAATTGGTCTTTTTGAAGAAAATCGCCAAATACGTAATTATTATTTTTATAATTACTACTGAAAAATATAGGAACCCAGATTGGGTAGTATTCCCCATTTATATTTCTTTATGCTTACAAGTTACGAACATAATATGGAAGCTAATACAATAGACTAAACAAATTCTCTATTTGCTGTCGCGACATCCTTTACATTGTTTAACTGGGCCGCATGAGGCAGTTCTGGCCACTGCTTGCGACACCCTTGCTCTTTCCCTCACCACCTCTCTAACAGCCCAGAAACCAGCCCATTCCTATGGGCTGGCCTTTCCCATAGAAAAAATATTAACACTAAACTAGATATGTGAAAGTATCCACTTTATGCAACCAATGTAACTGATTTTTTAGGAGGTGAGGAGACATTTAATTGGTTAAGGACAGTTTAAAATTATGAATAAAAGTATATTTCTTATACAATATAATTTAAACAATAAACTTCAATACAAAATATATTAATACATTTATTACTATCACTTACACATAAAACCTACTCTGTCCCTTGGAATGAGCCTTAGTTCAGATCCATGCTTCAAAAATATATTACCTGAAGGATAAGAAACAGATCATTAACTAAAATGCCTTTAATATGTACAATTTACATGTCACGGCCATTATTCAGTACCTTTAAATAATTATATTCATACGAAAAGTAGGTATTCATATCCCATGGAAATTGTATTGTATACAATAATAACAATGCATATTACATGGATGATAGACTAATGGAAGGAAAATAATATTATTTTTGTCAAAAGTACTTATGTGCCTAGTTGGATGACATTTAAAAAATATATATTTTGTAGGAAAATTGACAGCTTAAATTATGGAAATACCATTTTAGGCATTCCTCTTAAAATAAAATAATTGAAAGTTCTTCAAGTATAGTCCAGAGGTGAACAGAGTGTTGACACCATTTTCACTGAATTTACATATTTACAGATGATCTGAAGAAATTGGGTAATTTCTTCAAGAATGAACGGAACCTCGCTCTTTATGTATTAACCAACATTTATATATTATAAATAAATATCAGTAGCTTAAATTCATTCCCAATAAATTACCCTTTACATATCTTTATCAAATCCAGATATTTTTAGAACTCAATTGGCAGTTAGAGAAAACCAAACAGTGTAGGTATTTGAATAAGATTTTACCAGCAGTTTGCTGTGGGTTGATTCCAATTCCATCATCAGTAATAATTGCAGAAGTTGCAGGAGGAACTTTAAATTCTTCAGCTGCAAACTTGAGAACTGCGGTAAAAGGTGTCGCCTCTGGTACGCTTAAACTAGAAAAGGAAAAGAAACTTTAGATTAATTCAACAAGTGGATAGTACCGTAAGCCAGCCAGATACAAAGTAGGCCAAAAACACCGGTACAGGTTTTATATTTGTTCTAAAAAGATAATACTAACTCAAAGGTTTTGTGCCATAACATGAAGGCATTATGGTTTTTAAGAAAATTCCTTTTGAACATGTATGAACAGAAAAAATATTTCAATTATAAAGTTACACATATTATGGTCTAATGCCCCCATTTTCATTAGCTGCCATTTCCAATCGTCTTCTGTCCAATTGCAGAAACCATTTGCCTCTGCGGTAGTTGATTATCAGTGTTTTATTATTCGTCCCTTTAGATATTAAATATCAGATCTAAAAATTTTACTGTCACTTCGGGAGTGCCTTAAGGCTCTATACTAGAACCCCTGTTATTTGTTCTTTTCATTAATGACCTTTACAAATACATCAAATAATCACAATTTTTACTTTACGTAGATGACCTTAATGAAACAAAATTTTATGAAAAAAGTATTACCTATATTAAATATATTTTATAAAGAATAACAATACACCTTATGTAATATATAAAATGAATGATGTAACATTGTTATAAATATATATGTATAAATTAATACTGTATTTAAAACCATAGTCTTACAACTCTTGTTTTATTTTTTCCCAAATACAAGAATCTGTATGCTCTTGAGCCTCATTCAATCTTCTAATAACAAAACCTTGTAAATAATGGCTACTACTATAAATACGCCTAATAAAAACTAAAAGTTCATAATAAGTAATTTCTGGGCACAGAGACACAGTTTCATCACTTTGCCATATACCAGCTTCATTTTTCATCATACTACCTAAGTATGCAACAAAATTAAATATGGATATTAAAAACTTATCAAAATTTTCACATGCTCTAGAAATATAAAGTAAATCCACTTTCTTAAATATTGTCAGCCAAAAACTTTTACTTAGCAAACTTCTATCTAGCATTTTTTGTAAAACATTTTCTAAAACAATGCTCTGAACAAGTTTTTCAGAATCCACAACAGTACTTAAAGATAATATTCCTATCAATATATACAAAGTTGATTCTATTTTATACAGAGACAGTTTATTTTCAATCTCACTTCGTAGATTACTTTCTCTACCTGTTTTTATCTCATTAGACCAACTGTTAAGAATTAAACTATATTCCAAGTCATTGATCTCAGAGGTAGTCATGTTAGCATTTGCAAAGTCAGTTATCGCTTCTTGTGAACTTGATGTCAATATAAGCTTGCTTATAACTTCTTTTAACCGTTTCTTTGGAAAAATGGATGTATATACTCTGATCGCTATCTCCAATGATGTTTCAGGTGTATCTTCACACTTTAAAAACATAGCAAGCAACTGATCACATGCAAACTGAAAGAAATGCTCATCGTAAACTTTAGTCCTACTTTTTGTCTTCCACCACTGATTTAACATATTAACAAATTCTGATTTAAAGTTTTGTGATTCAAAGTGGGTTAAAGTTTTTTCGAGGAAGAATCCTAACTTAAATGCATTTTTTATATCATCTGCTTTAGCAGACCTAAACCACATATGGTTTTCCAAAATTTTTAGGAAGTTATCAAATGACATAAGGATTTGTGTAATATTAGAAGCTGCATTTTCATCCATTACTTGCCCTTTGGTAGTTACTGTCAGAGTAATTCTTCGTTTATCTGTTAACAAAGAATATATTTGTTAATAAGATAGGTATTAAATACTTACTGACAGTAACCATCAAAGAAATAAGGTAATTGTTCTAGATAATACTTACACTTTAAATGGAAGCTTGGGATCTGATGTTAAAGTAATTTTAAAGGTAACTTTTGACCTAAAACATGAGAAAATATGTAACATATGTTTGCACAAGGTTTGAAGTTCTCTTGAAAAATTATGAATTTAAAAATACTTACGCCATAGCTTATTAAGATTAGAAGATATTGCTTTATTTATTATTATATTTTTATAAACAGAAGATAATTAATTTTATTATTAATAACATCAGAGTAATTATTACTCTGATTTAATAAACAAGAAGAAATTGACTGATTGTTGCTATTCTGTTTGCTGTCACTAGCACAGAACAATAAGCTGTGACATATGTAACGTCACTTGTCACTACTTTATTAATCTATGGTCACTAGTTCACTTTTTGTCCATAAAAGAAGAAAAAGAAGAAGTCAATTGTATATATTAAAAAAAGCAGAGAATACTAGGTATTTTCTTCGGACGAAACGTATAGAATACTTGTCCATGTATAACTATCTGAAAGTTATCCTTTTTTGTTTTTTATTCCAATAATAGAAAACATTTCTTTTGCGAAGGTAATCGAGGAGAAGGGAGCTTTCTTAAAAATGTTGACTATGACTATCATTTAATAGGTGGCGCCACATTAATAATTTTATCTTTTATCTTCTTTACTGCGTTTATACAAATGCTTTAGTCCTGGTAAGTAATTCACAGTTGATTTGTTTTGTATTTTAAAACAATAAATAAGGAGGTGTGCTCCTAAATAGAATAAACTTGGCATTTAGAGTAATATCGTCAAGAGTCATCATCATAATAATATATAATTAAAAATCAGGGGTAAAATTTTTTTCAAGTTTGTCGGTAAACTTAGTAAGGTCATATAAAAACAAATGGGATGTTGTTTATGTCATTATTAGTGTCAAAATCTTCGATAAAAGTCAATAAAACCGGTGTTCGTACCATAACTACATTATTTAAAAGATACTTTAGAACGTTTGGAGTAAATATGAGCCAATGTTTAGAAACTCAAGTTGCCGAAAAAACTAAGCATCTGGCTCCGCCTCTTACAAATGATCGGCATAAAGGCCAGGCCGGAAGAATTGGTGTTTTCGGCGGGAGTCTTGAATTTACAGGTATAGTAAAATATGTTGTATTAAATTCTTTTTTGGGAAAATAAATTCAATCTAGCAGTGTAGTTACATAGACTTCATGTAAGTTTTTTCCTAAGTTCCGTAGTTATTTAATATCTGTATTGTAACTACACATCTCATAAAAGGATATAATATGTGGTCCTCATATTTTATATTTAATTAAAAACGGTTTCAAAACAACTTTCGTCTATAATAAACAAGGGTGTATACGTAATAGATAAAAATAAAGTATTTACAAAATACGAAAATATGTTGGTATACAAAAAGAGTATTTTTAAGAGATTTTTGGCACTGCGAGCATTGTCAGTACCTATGACTATTACGATAAGATCAAATTTCCTGTCTTGGCTTTACCAAAGAATATAATATTATTGTCTTTGGCTTTACTCTGCAGGCTGGGTAGGATGACAAGTATAAAGATTTATATATCTGTATACTTGTGGTAGGATCTTCTGGCGCTCTTCTGTAATAAAAACAGCCAATTCCGTGTGAAATCTATTCGCAAAAAAAAAAAAAAACGTTTATAGATGGCGCTACGATAATCTACATATTTTGGCGGGAGTCAGTTAGCGGTGATAAAAGCTAAAAGGTAGCTTTTTTTTCGCCGTGAATTTTTCATAAGAGTACTTACCTACATGCTGAATATACTTAGAATTATTTAAAATTGTCAATTTCGGTGTTAGGCAGGTCAATTAAAAAAATAATTACCTACCTATATTACTCACCGGACGGTATGATCTGATAATCTACTATTTCGATCAAAGATCGATCTAGGACGCTATTTTTTGAGGAACAAATAAAGTATCAATAATATTGGTTTCAGAAGAGAGTTGGAATGTTTTCCGATTTCTACACTGTTAACTAATTACTTGTGCTACAAATAGCAACCTGAAAAACGTTTGCAGATATGACAAATGTGAAATGTGGCTGTGTTGTTAACATTTAAAAGAATAAAATAAGACAATCGGGAGATTTTGAACTCCTTAAATTTTACGTTATTGTTATCGTAATCGTTATTTTGAGCATGCACAATTGTGCAGTGTATCTGGGTATCCTGAAATCCTCGTGCAAAATCACAATAACTATAAGCTCAAATTTCAGGGGTACAAATAAAAATCTTCCTATCAAGGAAGTTCAAAATCTCCCTATCATATTCTCTTATCAACTGGTACAGTTTTTCTAAAGTGAATCAGGTATATCAAAAAGTAAATTATAGCAAGAAATTTCATTTTACGAATTGATTCGGCTATGGAATACCTATTTTATTGTATCACAGGGTATAGTGCATCCACTTATCGAAGGTACAAGTATAGATAGCACACCAAGTGTTGTCAATTTGGTGGTTTAACCACAAGATCTAATGTTTTCGAAAATATGTATTTTTTTTAGAATTGGATGTTTTTCATTGACTTTTGATAAATTTTAAACGAGAGTATCACAAACGCTCATACCACAGATAGCAAAAATAATAATATTGTCTATAACCACGTGTTATTCTATTTTCGGGATATTCATTTGTGATTAAAATGAGATTGTAGATATTATATTATTATATTACTTTTTGTTGACATTTACAAAAATGCTCTAATCTTTTCAAATCGTCAACAAAAAATAATGCGCTGCGTATCTAGTAAATAAATTATCTGTTTTTTTTTTGTAGCATGAGAACTTATTTTTATTATTGGTTAAGTAAACCTAAGTCATTGATTTCCTGATCCTGCATACGGCTTTATTCTTTTTTTTTTTTTTTGTGAAACGGTGTTTTCTGTAAGATCTCATTGCCCCTGTCTTTCACGCCCGGATCATCAATGCTTACTGCTAAGAGTGCTAAGTTTGTTTTGTTTACCCAAATAGAGGTTTAGACTAACTAATTTGTTGTAGGTGCTCCATATTTTTCCTCAATAAGCTCCCTAAAAGTTGGAGCGGACTTGGTGTATGTATTTTGTGCGAAAGAAGCTGGAGTAGTTATCAAGTCATATAGTCCGGAACTGATAGTGCTACCAGTTCTGGATCAACCAAATGCAGTAGAACAGATAGAACCATGGTTAGAGCGATTGCATGTCGTTCTTATAGGTCCTGGATTAGGGCGATTCCCTTCCACTTTCGCGGTCATCGAGAGGATTATCAATACTTGCAGGAATAAAAAGATACCACTTGTGAGTATTTTACATCATTTTAGCTATAAGTTGAATTAAATTACAAGAAACGGCACAGTAAATTAATATTGATAAAATGTTATTCTTCTCCTATCTCCTTTTATTTTAAATGAAACCTCCTGTATATTTTTGCATTTTTGAAAAATCCATAGGATTTTAGGTCGAAAAAATGTAGGATACCTTATACTTACCTAAACCCAGCCGTTTCGGAGATATTTGACATTTCATGAAAATTTTGACAGCTGCAAGGATATGTAAGACACTCTGTACTGTAACTTTTTTCATATAGGGGATTTTCATTCGCCCTTTTACCATGTTGAAAGAACATAAGGTGGAGTACTTTTCACAATTAAAATAAACACAGAGATAATATACTAAGCGTTTCATTTTCACTCCAAATTATGTAAAATTAAATTATCTTTTTTCTGATGTTACAACATTGTACTGGTTAAAGTTACAACTTTTGAGATATTGCAGATTTTGGTCAGATTTTCAAGAATTTTTCAAAAAATTCGACAGAAGTCATAAAATAAAAAAAGTTGAAAAATTAAAAGTTTTAAAAGTTCAATGGAAAATATTTGTTAATAATCAACTAATAAAACAAACAATAACCATTAACAAAATAAAAAAAAGCATGAATAGAGTGTGAAATATATTCTTAGACTGTTATAAAGAATATTAAAGAATGTTTTCAAAATGATGACTATATGGTTGAAGATACTTTCGTAGGTATTCGTTTTTTAAAAGATTTTAAAAAACGTTTATCAGAGTGAAGTATTACGGTGCGCTCAGGCATATAACGGGAATACTGGTGTCTTTATAGATGTCTACCCCTAGAAAGAAGCGAGTTAAACCGCCGATTTTACTCGACTAATATAGATGGCGCAGCGTTCGACCGGGTTGCGGCATGAAGAGTAGTGGGGATTGTTCAGTTATAATACCGTACTCGCTTAATGGAGTAGCATGTCATTTGGTAGGACGATCGGTGCACTTATAATTATGTTTGATATATGGTGTTATCATTTCCAATGTCTCTGATGGTTGCAAGGATTGTGAAATCTGTGAATTTTCTTTGTATACTTATAGCTTCTTTTTCCTTCCTTTTTTTTATATTTCTTTGTCTTTATTCTTTTTACTTTTATTTTTAGAACACCGAATTTCAATTTCAATGTTTTTATATTATTCTCATTAGGTTAGTTTAGGGAAACATATGATTAGGTTATGTAACCTGCTTGTTTTTCTCAATAAATAGATCCATCCATCCAAACAATCCATGCAGCTTTAAACATTTTCGAAACTGCTGGTGGTTTAGAATATGCTACATGTTTTCGACCTAAAATCTCACAGGCTTTCCAAAAATGTAAAAATATACAGGGGGTCTCTTTTAAAATAAGAAAGTAAGTACCGCCATGCATATATTATTCAATATTTTTAAGTAATTCAAAAGCAAATAATAATAACTAAGACTAATATAATGAATAAATTGGTTACATACATCTTCCAAAGAACGCTACTAATAACTAATATACTAAGAATTTACCCCTAAATTCTATGAAGAAAGTTGTGGGGTTCTTAAAAGTAGGTGCATATAAAATATTTGTTTCAGGTAATTGACGCCGACGGATTAATTTTCGTGTCTGAAAAACCAGAAGTTATCAAAAACTATCCCGCTCCGGTAGTCTTAACGCCGAACGTTATGGAATTTGGTAGGCTAGTGAGTCAAAATACTGGCGACGGCACTAAATTAGAACGATCTTCAACATTTCTGAGGAATCTCGGAGGCCAAGTTACCATTCTGTGTAAAGATCACGAGGACGAGATAATAAGCAGCGGGAAAAGTGTCAAAGTGGCAGGAGGAGGTTCGGGAAGAAGGTGTGGAGGTCAGGGTGATTTGCTAGGAGGAGCTCTGTCCACTTTCCTCACTTGGGCTTTGCAAAAACAGGTCGAGCCGACTGTGGCTTGCTTTGCTGCTTGCAGGTTGACCAGAGAGTGTAATGCCAGAGCTTTTGCGAAGTTTGGAAGAAGCATGACCGCTACGGATATGATACACGAGATCCACGAAGTGTTTCAGGATAATTTTGAATTGAAATAGATCGATGAATGTGGAAGTTTTATTATTGTGTTTTTGGCATTTTATTCCTAATTTTGTGTGAGAGTGACTATAAAATAAGTACGCAATGTCCTTCTAATGTTTTTCAGTGCATTTAAAAAACGTATTTTTGGAAGTTATTTTTTAACACTTGCCAAATGCAAGTTATTTATTTATAAATCAATGGGTGCATCATATACGATCCATATGCAACATCATATTCGAGTCATAAATAATTTTTAGATAAAGCAATATTATTTAAGGAGCAAACAGCTAACATTATTTTTTACACATATATTAACATCAAAATTAAAGTACCAAATAGTTGTAGTGATATTTTTTATTCAGGAAATAACTTCAAAAAATTAAAAAAAAAAACTTACTGAACCTTTTTAAAATATGATTTATAAATGGTTTCAATACATTTTTAATAAATATTTTAAGACAACATTCACTGACGTGTTATTTTCCTGTGTGACATTTAGAAAATGGAACAGGTACGTTCTTTGCTGGTCAGTTTTGAAAGCAGTAACATTGGAATTTGAAATAATTTTGGTTATTGCATTTTAATATATCAATTCATGTAAAGTTAATATAATATTACGAAAATTTTAAGATTCAAAATACTATTTCGTTATTCCTTTTATGTTATGTTCCGCTAACAAATAAAAGTAGAATGAAATCATGTAACACTTTGAATTGTATAAAAAAATTAACAATATCCATGCCCCTAAAATAGGTAATACCTCAATAATGAGGGTGCAGATAGCACGTGCAATAGTTGATTACGACATATTAAATAATGAGGTTATTCCTTTGCATACCTATATAAGATATAAATAACAAGGAAAATTAAGAAATAATATATCCCAGTTTTTTCTCAGTTTGTTGCTTATAAAAATAAGTATATATTTATAAATATAAGTATAATGTGTATAATGTAATAAATATAATTTTCCTAATATTTGTGGGCACATTTTGCAAAAGTTGTGGGAAATTATTTTCCAAAAAACATAAGGAACTGTTGTGTATCAACTGATCGCATGACTTTTGGATTTTCTGTGGGAAAACTGTGGTTGCGAATTTTGATTCGCCCTGTATAGAAGTAAAGCTATTTTGAAAGAATTTCTATAGAAAATAAAGATACAAGGTGTTCAATTTATTACGATTAGGATACAAGATACAAGAATGCTCATATCTTCTGAACTACTCTGTATAATACTAGTAAACCCTATATTAATATTGGCGAATTCAGCAAAATGATACGAATTCAAATATGAAATAAAAAATATGGCATTCCATTTAAATAAACATAAGTTTGATATTGCTCCGATTTATAGAGCACCCTATATGACTACATATTTTTAAAATGTGGGCCCTCTTAGGCTCTATATGAGATCAGAAAATATTAGTTTATTTGTATATTATGGCATAGGAGTTATGGAACTTTGTCGCATTATTGGGCCACCCTGTATATAAGAGTGTAAATGATGTATATTTTGTTTACTATTTGCACGAAATGCCTTTGCCACTTGCGTGCAATTCACCGTGATTACCAAAATATTTTGCGGGCGATGCGAAACAATGAAGGAGCATCGCAAAGCGATTTTTCACGGGACGTGCACTGGAAACAATTGAAATTAATTGCGGGGCTGTTAATTAACCTGTTGAGGGCTTGTTTTGTAACTGGGCTCTTGTATCGCTCTTAATCATTACACGTAAACAGGAAAAAGTCATTTTTTTGTTTCACGTGCAGTTTGCGGAACTTATTTAGTTCTTATAATCACGTTATATTTGAGAAGAGGAAGCCATTAAATAACATAGGGTTTATTTCAGCGATATAGATTTATTGTACATGATTCGTGTGTCTATTAGTATTGCATTGCAAAATTTCCTGCAGAAGATCTTGTAATATTTTACAATAAAAATAAAATTATAACAAGGACCTGTTACTAGGTGCCTTAAATCATTTTGACGATTGGTATAGTATTAGAACGAATAAGCTTATTATACAGAAAAGAAAATTTCCAGGATTACCTAGATCTTAGCAGTTTATCTCTCAGTTGGGAAATAATATCCCCGGGCAGGTCGTATAACTTCCATTCCGAAAGGCAAACGGAAATGAAGGAAAGACGTCGATTTTAGCCTGCTGTAACCACAAGTGAGATTATTATGAGCTTCTGGGCGTCTGGTTGGGGCCGTGCGCTGCCCGAACGATTGGGTTTATAATATTCCATAACGCTTTGGCCTTAGGAGGCCTTTCACAGGGTGACAGTCGCGTTCCGGCCGTGATTTGTTGGACGTAGGCATTGATTATCGAATGTATCTGGGATTTCTAAAAGCTGGGAATGCATACCACAGCTTACCTATTATGGTAAGCTGTGGTATTAAATTACATAAACGAACATAAAAAAAATTAGTTCGAGGTATCAATTATTGTCCGTTTTATATTATTTTTTTAAGAACAAACGAAATAGCTAAATAAATTCAGCTAAATGATATAAAGGTTGCCCCCGAACCGAACACTTATATTTATTATAAAACAATAACATATTACCCGACATCTAGATATCGCGGGACACGCAAGGGTTTCCGTGACCGAGAATAATTAGTTTAAACTGGTGTTTAAAATAACCTTTTTTTAATGTAATTATAAGCATGATTTATTTATTAAGTTATATGAGGTAGGTAGGTACGCATGTTGTTTCTAAAGTACCTTTTATAATGCTGTAACGAGTTATAGGCATAAAAAGGTAGAATACAAAATGTTTACAGTAATGTTGTTTGGACCACGGTCTTTCAGGCGGAAGTGTTTGCTATCTCTGCATGCGTTCAGGAAAATCTTAAAAGGAGATATTCTAATCAGCACATATACAGATATGCACTGCCAGACAGGCGGCATTACATGCCTTGATCTCCTACAGGATCACCTCCAGGGCAGTCCTAGAGTGTATTAATGGACTGGCCTAATTGGGACAGAACAACCAGGTAAAATTAACCTGGGTACTGGGTCATCACAACATAACAGAAAATGAGGAGGGTGATGCACTGGCTAAAAGATGCTCAAGTATACAGTTTACCGGGTCCGAACCAGTTCTCGGGCTTCACCCTAGTTATCTAACAAGGTCTATTGAAAACTTGATCAAGAAAAGATCAGAGGAAGAATGGTCGAACGGGACTAGACTGCGACAAGCTAGGCTCTTAATTGAAGGGTCTTGGTCGAACGCAACTCGATCAATACTTGCGCTAAGTCGTAACAGCATAAGGATTGTCACAGGACTGTTGACAGGTCACGGACATCTTAACAAGCAACTTAACACTATCGGGCTTAGTGAAACCACAGAATTAGTGTATAATTCTGTGGTGAAACTAGAAGGTGCAGCTTTTGCGGACACGATGATGAAGACTCCATTCACATCCTCTGTCGCTGTGACTGCCTCATGGTCAAGAGACACAAACATCTGGGTGGAGAATTTATCCTGCCCCAGGACATTAGAGAGCTTCCCCTGGAACGGGTTTTGGTCTATGCGCATAGCACGGGTCTCTTCCAATAGCTCTCAACTAGCGGCAGGGACAACGGGTCGAAAGACCTGAGAGCTGTGGGTAACCGCGCCGCCTTCCAACAACAACAATGTTGTTTGGGTGAGATAGGGAACATGTACAGTTCTATATCTACAGTTACCTACTACTTTGACAAGTTGAAGGAATCAATACTTGTAAAGATACGCTTGTAAAGGTACGCTCTATGAAAAGAGTCATAGGCTTTACTCTAGACGACCGATATACAGTGTGACCCAAATTCGACTTGTCATAGCATTAGCATCTTGATTATTCCAACAGACAGAAACAATGTAAAGCAAGTAATATCATAGATGTAGGTCAGTATTACTTAATATTATTTATTGGGTTTATGAAGTTCTGAAAAAAAGTACCTAGTATCAGTTTTCATCATCCGTCTATATATTTGAAATAATATGTTGAATCACAACAGCATATCTTGAAATAACCCCAATTTTCTGTTTATGTGATGCAAATTTTTCTTTTTAATGCTATTATCATAATTTTTTTTAATTAGTACCTACCTACCTTTTGTATTGAATTTTGATTTAATAATTTAATACTTTTTTGAGATTTCATTCTTTATCCTTACTGACAAAATTGTAGCCGTAATAGTTCTTCTCATGTTTTTCATACCTAATTTTGAATCCGCGTTAACATGTTACGGTAATAAACGATGTTAAATAATAATGAACAAAACTAGGTACCTATATTGTATGTAAAGTTCATTAAAATACAACCATCCGTGTAAAATGTCATGTTTAAAGTCACAATTGTTGAGTTTTCCTATTTGACTTATATTTGGAGTTTTAAATTTTTCGATTTATGTTTAAACAAACACAATCTTGTAAACAGCATAGTGTTGCCATGGCGTAAAGCTAGTGAATAAGTGTATGATTTACTAAGTCAAGGTCGAAAAATACGCTTCTAGTAAGGAAAACGCTCCTTTAGAGGTAAAAATAAGTGAATAAGAAATTCATTAGCATGACAGCTTTACAAAGAGAACGACACAAAACAGTGTAAAGAAAACCGTGCAAAATTGATCAGCAACATTTTTATTAAATTAAAAATTATTAATAGTAGTCTACCCTTGACATGAAACGCGCTAAATGAGTTCGTCGGCAAAACACAATAAAAAATATTTAATAGTCACCTTATTGTGTCGTTCTATTCTCCTGTTGCCTCGACAATGTTTTAATACTTTAAAAAGTATTTTTGAAACTTAAAAAAGTATATATTCCAGTGCTTCAGAAGAAAATAAAGTTAAAATCGATTTGAGTGAGCAAGCGAGGCGAATTTTTCCAGATAATACAATTCAGTATTCAATTTATACATACAAAGGACATTATAAATACGCGAAGCAAATGATAAAATCCTAATAGATCCGTTCAATATAAATCGAGTCCATATTGTAGAAAAGTGAAGTGGCTTGTATTATTACGGTCCTTGTTGAAATTGAGGTCCTTGAGAGGATGGATAAGCGAAGTCAGATAGATGTTATATACACTGACTTTTCCAAGGCCCTTGACAGACTTGATCATGGTTTTCTAATTAGTAAACAGAACAAAAATGGCTTCTCCTGTCCAATAAAAGATTTAGTTAAATCATACACAAGTCTCAGACTTTCGGGCTAATCCTTGTGATTAGAATGAGGGGTAGAGATATTATTATTATACTATTATTATTATATTATTATACCTAGTAAATAGGTATCAGTTTGTTTCGTGCTATGGTCACAAGTCAGTCACTATATTACATAAATCTGGTGTTCCCCAGGCATCTGTGCTTGGACCACTCTTTTTTGTCATGTTTTTGAATGATATGCAGCTCGAGACAATGTTTGTCATCGAGTTCTCGGCTTCTGCCGAGACTAACATTGTCTTGAAGAGGAGGAGAAACTGACGAAATATCGAGATCTTCTCTTCGAATTCCGGAGACTCCATCCAGAACATACTGTGAAGCTTTCATAGAAGCCCTCGGTGAAGCAAGAGATACACTGATTTCGAAACTGAAGATCATACCGACATGTCGAAATTCGGCAGATCTTTTAGCCGGAATGATGCAGAAGGCGGTCATTCCGGGTTCATTAAGTTTACTTAGGGCACACAATTTCCGGACTCAGTAGTTATATTCACCCCTTGGACGTGAATATAACTACCAGCTGCCGACCCTGAGAATCGGGGCCAGAGAACGGTTGACTGAATTTTAACAAAAAAAGTATGAAACTGTGACGAGTAGTTACCTATTTAATTTGCAGTGTGGACTACAAATAGATCTATTTTGCTGATATCATTTAAGAAGTCGAGTTGATGATTCGATGAGCTGTGATTACTATCGAAAGGTACATCTTGACATTGGAATCGCAGCCTTTCAAATTGACAGATTAATCTCTATGAGTACGGTTGTCTAATAGGGAGATATTCAACGCCGGGTTTATTAATTTTTACTTTGTAGTGGCGCACTGTAACACTCCAACATCCTTAAAGTATGTAGAAACAAGTCTCACTCGTACATCCACTGAATTTAATAGCCAAAATAAAACATTGCTTCCTGGAGATTTGTTACTCCCTGAGTTGGAATACGTCGTCTTTAATTAAAACTTACTATGCTCTACCTAGAGCTTTAATAAAAGCGACGGAAGGCTGGCTTTTTATTTTCAATATGTGAATCGTGTCACTTTAATTAAGCTCGGGTTACACCGCAACGACAAAGTGAAAAAGACCATAAAATGACTTGATGGCAACATCTGGGTATGAAAAACTTAATTAAAGTTTTAATTATGCATTTGGGAGTGACCTTTAAAATCTAGGTCATAGCTACATCATAGGGCTCATTAAAATTTAGGTGGTGACATCTATAATTCTATTGACCAAAACGTACAGGGTGATTAAAACATGTCTGAGTTTTTTTGCTGAAAAATGGGTAAATAGTAAGGGAATAATTGACACGGGTATCTAGGAATGTGGCATCTATAGAAACATAATTAAGTGAATAATTAAATAGAATAAATTTAGTTAATCAATGTTGTTTTGAAGCCTTAGTTAGATGTCTTGATATTTATGTCAACTGAGATAATACTTTCAACAGATATTCTGAAATATAGGGTGTTTTTTTAGGTTTGATAGAACTTTACATGTCAACTACTATCAGACTGAACTGTTAGTCTGACAGTGTTTATAAAATTTATTTTCAGTATACTTTGGCAAATCATCATGAATAGATTCACTCTTGAACAACGCTACCAAATTCCTCAAATTTAATTTGTTTTATCCTTAATTTGTATGCTTCTGGTTTCCTGCTTTTTGTTATTTTACAGGTGGTGTAATCACAAAAGAAAACCATGAATTCATTATTAGATATATTATTATTTTCGAAATACATCCAAATTAGAGACATTTCCGGGAAGACGTGTAGGTATGTAGAGAGGTGCTCATTTTTAACAGCTTTGTTTTTATGAATTGTTTCTCTCGTTCATATTAAATATTAAAGACAGAATCTTCAATATAAATGGAGAGTTTGATGAATATCTGGAATTCTTGGGAGATGAACGAGCCCGATTACATTCGAAAAACTACGGAGCAATGTTGAAAATTAAATACCACTAAGTTATCCCTTTACATTGAATTTTATTGGAATGGAATACTTGAATATTGCCTAATTTTTTCAGCCCATACTTTCGGTACCGACATACTTCATTAATTAACATTATTCTCTTCTTATTTGATTATACCAAGTGCCCTATATTTCTGTGGATAATAAAAGATAATTTAATAGATCCAAATTGTTTTCTTTTTTTGCTGCATAAAACGCACGGTAAGAGAATTCCTGCGCGAAAGCTGCAGGAAGTAGAGGGGATGAAAAGCACGCCGCGTCCAAGCTTTGGCGGGAGTTTACCGGAATTTGCCGCTGAGGTCGGAGTGTCGCCGTCTTCGGTCGTTTTTTGCATTCGGATACGTCGGGGACGTCACCGAAGTGTTTTATTTTTGCATTGGGGTACTGGTTGCCTTCTGGGTTAAGGTCGACACTTTCGAAGTTGTGTAAGTAAATGATGATTCCTGATATTCCTGCGAGGATTTAATAAAAATATATAACAAACAACCATACATATTTTCAGAACCTTTTTTGTGATCCAAGGATATAAACATGTAATTTTAGTAGGTATACATAGTATTGCTTACGTCTTAAAAATATTAAGATAGTATTTAACTTGCGGATATTTTGTAAAATGCATTTAAGTATTAATTTACTTCAAATTCAATTGCAACCCATATACTATTAGTAACAACTCTTTCCTACGATCCTTTTCAGTCGTATATGAAATTTGTCAATTTTGAGTTTTGCATAAAGAAGCACGTTATGTTGATCATTTATAAACCAGCAGCATTTAGCGTTTTATTAATAATGTAGAGGAAATTAACAAAAATAATATAATATAGAAATTTGATAAATAAAAAAATTGCGGACAGACAATTTTGGCATATACTTTCCAACCTTTACGTATACGATAGTTTACACACATTCCTAAGATTGAACAATGAAGAAAGATCTACAGTATGTGTACATTTACGGCTGGCTTACTCTAGAGATCATAAAAATGTGTAAAGTTGTTAGTGATAAAAAAGGATTACACCAGGAAATATTTGTGGTCTGTTTTGGAATAATTTATTTTCAATTGTCAAAAAGCAAATACTTTTATCTACTGTTGCACGTAAAATTTTTCATATTAATTTTGCAAAATTGATATCAAATGACTTCTTTTGAAAGAATGGGGCCTAATTCCACGTTTTGCCATAATATTAATCTCGTGGTAAGTACTTGATCACAAGGTTCGCTAACTCAAAAAGACTAACGATTTCATGAGTTGGAATATAATGGCTTTAACAATCTTGTCAGTGTGTATTCTATATTTATAAAACTAATTAAATGATTTTATTCTTAATCGGTGCTAATTATAATTATCATTTGACATGTTTATAATTATTTTCTCTATTTTCTTGCATTTTGCGTTCACTTTGATAATGATTACTAGTTTTCACAAATTAATTATCATTATTTACTGTTTTAGCAGTAATAATTTTATTACCTTTGTCATAATCGGCTAGATCAAGTCGCCTGGTTCCTGCTCCTTGAGCAGGCGACGTGATTTAGCCGATTATGCCATTTTTATATTTTTGTTGTTAAGAAAATCTACGTGAAGAGAAAGCAAATAATATGACAATAGTATATTATGTTACTAGGAGTAAAAGGCGAACATTATTTGTTGAGCCCAGGAACTTACACAACCGAGGCGTTAGCCGAGGCTGTGTAAACTGGGCGAAACATATAAAGAGCTTTATACTCCGAGTGACATATATTTTTTTTTCAAGCGTCGACATTAAAACTGTATCTCTTCAGACATTTATGCGTATATAAAAAGAGATCTGACGTAACGTCAAATTTCAAACTGACAGTTCTGAAAAATCATGGCTTCATGATTAGCTTTTTTCATCTGATGTTATGGTTACACGTTTACTTTTTTGTACTAGTAATAATATGAGAATATTTCTTTACTAGTAAAACAATAGGCCTTTTCTATAGTACGTCTTGCATAATATAATGTAAGTATGTATTATTATGCTGTTGAATTTAAACATATCATTTCTATAAATTATCTAGTGGAGAAGAAAAGTTAATGAAATATTATGAAGCGCGATATAAATGTGATTTTGAAATTTTATAATTAATAAATTCAATATTCGATGCACTTGGTTATTATTTTAAACAATTATATAATATTAACTATGTAAAGGGTTTTTCAATAGGAACGCTCGATGTTTGGCAACAGTGTATGATGAATTCGGTAGTCAGACAGGTTGTATCTTTGACAGGCGTATTCAGTTAGTCTTTACATTTCATTATGGAACGCTATACGATTCAACAACGCCTCGAAATGGTTAAAACTTATTATCAAATTCAATGTTCTATTCGGCAAACGTTTCGTACACTTCGGCCAATTTATGGTGTCGATGGTCGTCCTTCAGAGTCCACAATTCGCCGTCTAATAAATAAATTTGAAACAAACGGGTCACTGTTAGATCAAACAACACCTGTACGTCAGCGAAGCGCAAGATCCGTTGAAAATATTGCTGCAGTCCGGAAAAGTGTGCGTCAGAGTCCACAACAATCCATTCCACGACGTGCTCAAGAACTTGGTCTTTCTTCGACGTCAGTTTGGCGAATCTTGCATAAGGTCTTAGGGTTTCTCCCTTGTAAAGTGCAATTAACCCAAGAATTAAAGCCCAACGATTATAGACAGCGGCTTGCATTCGCTGAGTGGGCGCTAGAGCAGTTGGAGGTTGATCCTAATTTTGGACGAAAAGAAATCATGCGATTTAACGCCACTGGATTTTTTTCTCTGGGGCTATGTGAAATCTCGTGTCTATGCCGACAAACCACAGACGGTTGCCGCCTTAAAGGCCAACATCAGACGCGTCATTAGTGAAATTGAGCCACTTCTATACGATAACGTCATCGAAAATTGGATCTCCAGGATTCGAGTCACCAGGCGAAGCCGCGGCGGACATTTAGATGCTATAATTTTTAAAACATAATGTGCTCACATATGTTTTAAAATAAAAATAAAAATATGTCAGTTTAACTTATACAATTTGTTTTATTACATTACAAAGATCGAGCGTTCCTATTGAAAAACCCTTTAGTTATTCTGCGCTGCTTTGTCGTAGCAGTACTGAAGATAAAATCGGTTAAGACTCGCGAAACGTTTGCGATAAATTATGGCTCGTTGACAGAACAGCCTAGAATATCTAGGTAATTTATCAGACACCGGCTGTAAAAATATAGATACTGAAAGTTTAATATCTTCTACAAATCGCGACGTAAGCACATGATATAAATTTAATACATAAAATATAAAATAAGGCATATTTGACAAAAAACCACGTTAATTAGTAATTTTAATATTTAAGTGAGAGGGGCCACATTATCAAATAGCGTATTCACTAGCACACAATGAACTATATGGCATGAGACTCCCCAGAAAGATAATGAACTTCATTTAAGACAAAAGGAATTGGACTATTCTTAGGAGATTCTTCACAATAGGGTTGATTACAAAAACAGCTGAAATTCGTTCTCAGCGTTTCCATTATTAATGATAGTTTTTTAATTAAAGCTAGCGTTTAGGGTGATGAATTATAACGAAATTTATACAGATTATACAGAAGAGATTATAAATTCATACTCATTTTTCCATAAACATTGTTGCATTTTGTCTTCTTTGTACCCTCAGAAAGGCATTCAATAGATATAGCAAATATACGAAAAACTAAATATTAATAACAATATGGAGTACTACAGCGCACTGCTTTGAGAGCAATATTGTTTTTGAAATTGATCTTTCTATTCAGTTATTATCATAGACATTATAATATGTCTATGGTTCTTATCTTTAATAGTTTGTTGCTTGTTTGTAAATTTGTTTGTAACTCACTAACAAAATCATGAATAGAACACTGATAACTTTTATTCAAAATTAAGTATTTGACAGACTTCTTTGGCTTTCTTTTCTAAAAGTCATATCAATTTATTGTGAAGTACTAACTGATTTACGATGCTTATCTTAGACAAATCAGAACACTAATTGGGACAGTAACTTAAAATAAGAGACATTTCAATTGGATAGTGTGCAGTGAAGCACTATTCGAGAGAATACAAAAGTATAACAAGAATTAAAATTTCTATGCGTTGGGTTTCACTTAAATGAGTCATAATCAACTATTCAAAGAGTATTTACTTAGAATAAGTTGTAGCTCGACTAGGACGATATGTAGCAAACTGATAGTTTTTAAAGTCTAACTGACATCTCTACAAAAACAGCAAAAAATCTACTTTTTCCCTAGCCTTCTGTTCATTCAGCACTCTTGGTTATATCTTCGTTATTATTAAAGATAGACCATCAGTATCTACAGGGTTATTCAGAACTTATCCATAATAAAATTTGGGGATGTTCAACATGTATGTACAAATGTGGTAGTGCAAAAAAAAATTTTTGGCGAGGTCTTAAAACTATTCAAAAATTTTTCATTGCACGCCGCTGGATACTGGTCCACTGTAATGGAGTGACCTTGGGACTGACAATGCAAACAGGCTAGCACAAAAAAACTTCGGAAGATCTGAGAGTATACCGACACCCGGCGCAAAAAAGATTTGCAGCGTTTTTACTTTAAAATAAACTTAAAGATAGTTAGATCTGACCAAAGTGACGTGTCTTTAAAATGAATAAAATTTTGTTACACTAATTTTGAAGAATTGCGCTACTTGATTACTAGGTATTAGAAACGTGAAATTTAGGTATAAAAAATTTGCACATACCTTGTTACAAAAGCTTTTCGAAATAATATTCCTCGACTTGTACACAATTTTGGGCACGACTTATCCAATTTTGCCGCACTAAACCGAATGTTCCTCCTGGTTACTGATCTTGTAAACGCAAATTATTAAGTAAATTGGGGATTTTCAGCATTTTGCTGCAACAACCACTCACAAAACCTAACTCGTAATTGATAATCCACTGGTAACAGTCCATTAACTCAGCATTACTGTACAAATGAGCCATTTTGAAAATTTTACAGTTTAACACTCCTAACATAAATAAAACACCCGCGACACACAGATTGACGACTCATAGACAATACAGATGTTATTCCCACTCCAACATTATTCGGTCTACCACATTCTTAGGAATGTGGTAGAAAAGTATCAGATGTGTTGAAGTACAGTTGCCCAGCTACGTAGTCCTTTATAATGGTATAACTTTAAACATTGTTTACGGGAAATCCTAACACTTTTATTAAAATTTTTTTGGTGATATCGATTTCTTATTTAAGGATGCACATATCCTCAAAGTTTTACAGATGAGTTCTGAATAACCCTGTATATTACTGTATTCGTGAGACAACGTTCTAACCAAATCTGTAGAAATATACAGGGTGTTCCATTATATATAAAAAAAATCGTGTATCTTTTTATAATCACCCTGTAGAAAATCAGATGCATGCGAAAAACGGCAAAATAAAACCGACCTGTCTCGACGGTTTTACAAAAAATAAATTATTACAGTTTTATTGAATTTGTTCCATAATTTAACCGTTCGCTGTATATACAATTTTAAGTACGTATTTGATATACCAAAAGATGTAGCCAATAGGCCAATATATAGTCAAATAAAATTTAAATAATTTGAAATAAAATAAACTCTTCTCAAGTAGGTATGGTACAGTAGGTATGTGAAGTAGTTATATTACCACCAACCTAAACCTAAACCAGATTAAACTGAATGTAAAGTAAGGATTAATGGAACATATTAATAACATTACTGTAATCGTCCAGTCTGTAGTTGCAAATGTCTAATGCGATTTCTGGAAAGGGCCATTGCTCTGGAAGATTAAGTATCCACATTTCAGCCGGGTAATTCAGACTTTTCCACAATTCGCCTTTTCAGTGTGTCAACATCAAGCCTATTTCCTTTCCCAACACTAAAGGAACTCTAAGTTAAGAAAAAGTTATTTTCCGGAGTACGTCCGGGGTATCCTATCTCACAAACTTGCCCCGCAATGGGCTAAAAAAGTTGAAATTTGTTTACTTTTCGAACCGTGATATACAAATGGACAAATTTTTAAAGGGGAAAAACTCATACTTTCCAAGATATCCCTTTATTTAAAGCTGATTCGCAGGGATTATTAGATATTAGATACTAGATTAGGTAGCTCTGGTCACACTAGCATCTAGCTTCGCATTAGCCGCCGGGTGGGAAATTTAAAAATTAAGTATTTTACATGTGACCTAGATTATTTGCAACCACTTGCAATTTTTGCCATAATATTCACCCATTCGCAATTTTTATCTAGGAACATGCTAAATAAATATTAAATGGCCGGTTACATTACATTATTATTAATAGTAGAATATTCTTTACCAAAATTTTGGACAGTTTGAACTCTTGAGGCTGAATAGTTCAAGCTAGAATAGCTCAATCAACGGAAAGTGAGTGAAATTTGTCAATGAAAAAATGGAGCTTATACTTATGTGGTGGATAAGTGTAAGCGACAATTTTAATAAAAATTGACCAAATAAATGCAGTAAACCGTTATGGTATGCTACAAGTAAAAATGAGTCAAGATTTTCACCGACTTGTAGCTGCAGCTGAAGGGTTTGTAATTTAAACTGCCTCTCTCGTCTCAAACACGCAACTTGGTTAAATATCGAATGTCTGGCTGAAATAAACGGCTTTGAGGCGAAACTTTATAAACTGTAAATGGCGACTCCATAATAAATTTAGTCAAATATTTGAGAAGCTACATGAACGGTCTCAGGAACAGGACAAGATTATGCGAGGGACTCGGACAACTCCTTATTAGATTCTGGGTACAGTTCACGACAACAGCAGATGGAAAGTGAGCTTATAATTATAATCCACTCAAAGGCTTAAGATAAACAATGAGACGGTTTCTGGCTTCGTAAAGTTGAGCCTAAATTGTGGACTACATCTTTTTACCATTAGCAGACTGCCTTGAATAATAGAAATTAAAGTGTATAAGGTAAAATTCCAATTATTTGAAATAGCTGACAGATTAGTTGAGTTGTAATTATTTATTAATAATAATTATGAACCACTATAAAAAGGTTTTAGTCGATATTCCACTTTACTGTTTGGTTAAAACGTCACCCTACATCCTAGTATTGACCGTCAAAAGTCACAGAGTGGTAAAGAAAGATCAGACGTAAAAGCCGCCGCTGGTGCTTACGTAAAAATTTTGAAACTAACTTCGTAGATTTTTTTATCATTTGAAAATCCTCGGTCACGATTTTTTCTATTGACTTCATGTGTATACCCATACCCAACTTGTCTACATTAGCTCGTATAAACAGCTGTCTAGAAGATCTAATTATCATCTAGAAGGTCTGATTAATTGCATAGACAACCTACTGAATTGTACACTTTCAGTTAATTCTGGTTTCAGTTGTAAGTATAAGTACAGTTAATAATTTCACAGTCATTCGGATGCCTAAAGTCAAAGCCAGAATTAAGCAAAGTGCAATGACCGGAAAAAGAGTACATCTATGTTGTCACATTTATTTCTAAAGTATTCTTATTTAAAACAGGAAACGTATTAATTACTTTATTTACCCATTTTTTTTACTTGTCTTTAACGTCCCTTATCCCTATTGTACTTTATTAAAGCAAACACAATGTTTAATTTGTGTTTTACTTAATAATATCAACGAATTTCCGAATATCTGGCAACTGCGAAAGTCGTAAAGTTGACGACAAGCTGTTCATCCTTATTTAACATACATATTCTTGCATTTGCGCTTTCTTTTCTCTGAGCTTCAACGACGTTGATTGGTGAATCAGGAACCAACAAGCGACTGCGCTCGAGGTAGTAGGGAAACAGTGGCGTGATGTTGGGTTATTTCGCGCGCGTTTCCTAACGGTAAAAATTTGTGGTAAAATTATCAGTGTATTTATTCTTCGTGTCCGTGTTTATACTTATTTGTGTTAGTTAAAAAAGTGGAAGTGCATATACTAGAAGTATTCTATAGAATAGTATACGAGTATATATTAACTGAATTGTGCCCAATGGTAAAACAGAATACGCACGCCAATGCATCACCGCATTTTACCAGATCGGCGAGGTCATTCCATTTTGCTTAATTCTGGTTTTTACTTTGTAGGTTTTTTAAATTTTGTTTTGTAATTTTTATGCCGCTCAAGCAATGAAATTTTTTTTCTTCTGTAAACAATATGGGTGGATAAACAGTTCAACCTCCATTTTCGGTGATACTTCTTATAATTAGGAGGGTCAGAGAAGGCGGGAGAAATAAAAATCTTATATTATTCATACGGGGAAAAGCTATATCTGAGGGCCCTAATATAAGGGGAACAAGTCAATTACCAAATCCTTCAATTATAATTGATATCATTATAAAAAAATTGTGACAAATGCATGAGGTGTAACTATAACGTTATAAATTTAGTCATCACCAATTAGGGATCGAGGATTTCCTAAATCAGAACGGATTAATAGACTGAGAGAGGTTCCAATTATTCCCGCTCAGGCACCAAAATAGGCTGGGGTATCTCTACATATATCTATACCAACTGTAAATATGTAGTGGGCTCAGACAAAAAAATTCTAAAATAACAAATGCTATTATAGTATAAATTATTCCTAGGGTCCCAAGGACTTCTTTTTCCCTCTTTCCTGACTAATAATATGACAGACTTAATTATTATGAGCTGTTTCATGTGATCTGCCAGCGGAAAAGCCACCACTATCTGTTCCATAATGAAGCAGTACTTTGGGATATTTTCAGATTTCTCATTTCTCTCCTAGTTATGACTACTATGGTAAAGCGCTCTGAACGAAACCATTTAGTAGATACACATCGATAAAATAATGAAATTTATTCAGTGGTAAAACGGGTCAAGTCATTATTTCCAATTATATCGTTGATTATGAAAGCGGGTGTAAATTACAGTTTGTGCACGGGCATATAAGGCCAATTTTATGGAATTTATGGTGGTGAGCGGCCACATAAATCAACATTTATTGCGCAGTAAAAATGTCATAGCTGTTTTCCAGCATTTTGATTTAAACAAAATACTGAATAGAAAAAGCTTATCTATTACACCTGGTTGACACCAATTTTGACTGAATTATGAATTCTAGTTGGTATTCAACTTCAAGTACTTCTAGCTGAAGTATAAGTCCTAGTAGTGCTATTCTGAATTATCATCGTTATTAAACATGATCAAGGAATAACTATAGTAATATATGGGTCTTCCAATAATTTTATCCAAATGTAGAAAGTGACAAACTATCACTAGAATTAACAAAGTATTAGTAGAACTTACACATAATGTATTCGACATATCTAATAATACAGATTTGGTAATTAAGCTCCTCATAAGTAACACATGAAGTCAAGTAGCCTGTGATGTCAACGGGTCTGTAAGTATAACTTACTGAATTATACTAATTTGTTTGTGTAAGGTGTTAGATAGTAGCTATCGTCAAATATGAATTAGAATGTGAATATATTTGAAAGGTGAAATGAATAGACACAATTGTCGCTTAAGGAGTGATAAATCCTCATTTAATCATGGAATTTTATACTGAGACTCCTCAAAAATTGAATGTTTGGACCGGAATTTTGAGCAATCATCTTGTTGGACCGTCTTTTATTCAAGGTAATCTAGATGGTAACACCTATTTACAATTATTGGAAGACACGATTGACCCTATGATAACAGAAATTTTAGAGAGTAACGACATCTTATAATAAAAAATGAAATAATTTTCCAACAAGATGGCGTACCCTCTTATTATGCTGTTGAGGTGCGGCAATTTTTGGATGACCGTTTCCCAGGGCATTGGATTAGTAGAAGAGATCACGTCAAATGGTCACCAAGATTACCTGATCTATTCCCTTTGAACTTTTTCATGTGGGGCCATTTGAAATCGCGAGTGTACGCCATGCAGCTTGAAACACTAGAGATATTGCGTCAGAGAATTATGGAAGAATCCCGATTAATAACACTGGATGTCTTTAGTAATGTTTCCAATAGAATTTCAAAAAAGAGTGTATTGTTTACAAGTTAACGAGGGTCAATTCGAGCAATACATTAAACAAAACTTAACTATAGAACACACAGTAGGTACATCTGTAATAAATGAAGCAAAATAGCTGTACTGTAGCGCATCTGCTTTACAATCTATAAATTCGGAGGTATTTTGCTGGTTAGGCCCTTTCCACCGGTTTTACTAGGACGTATAAATTCCACTCTGCAATACAATACAGCAGACCGTTAATTCCAATTTAACAGTTCTCCCAGAATGGATTAAATGAGCCCTTTTACGTATCTAACTTAGAGCTAATCGATAAACCGTATTTGCCGTCTTCATAAACAACATTTTCATTCCATTAGAATACATGCGGTGCGGTGTGTAGGAAACAGGGCCGGATTATACTCGGGTAGAGGCCTACGTAAATATTTTCCGATGCCCACCACTAAGCTGAGCTCAGCAAGAAAACTCTGAATACAAACATTTGTCAATTTAGACACGCTTAA
Source organism: Pogonocherus hispidulus (assembly GCA_963924545.1). NCBI lineage: Eukaryota > Metazoa > Arthropoda > Insecta > Coleoptera > Cerambycidae > Pogonocherus > Pogonocherus hispidulus. Next base: position 13,847,686 of record OZ004699.1, read on the forward strand.
CGTGAAGACTGATGTAAGATAGCACCCAAAATTGCCGAAAATTCCAGAATTTACATAAAAGTGGAACAGGAATTGGGTACAAGAAACCGGTTATATTCCTTCTCTAGCAATATAATTTCATTTATTCTTAAAGCATATAATGCGAGAAGGAACTAAAAGAAGGTTGAATAAAGATAAAATACCCGTAATCTGAACATAACCTCAATTTATTTCTTAGGGGCTCCTTAAATATGTTCTGCACATATAGTTTCAATATAAAAATCAATGAAAGGAGCCTAGAATGTTGAAACGACAGAGCACCCAACGCATATGAATTTAATACTATTATTATTTCTAAATTAAGCTTCGGTAGAAACTTTGAACACTGTATGTGTAGCGTATTTTTAATTTTGAAATCTTTAATGTCTCATTCGAGTCCCCACTCTAATGGAGACATATTAGGGTAGTAGGGATTAAAGCATATGCGTTAGGTGTGATACTCATGTACCCAGTTACTCATTGGGAATATTTATGATATATATTATGATGATGATATAAATATCATCATCTATTGAATATTTTTATAAAGTATACCCACCACCAGCAGTTTGGTTTGTAACACTGAAAAGAAAAGATCATTCATTGTCTGTTCATTCAAATATTTTACTAACGGGTTATTAAAATAATACCTTCACGTTAATTTCATACAATTGATAAAAACGCAAGGTTGGAATATCGATATACCATGTGTGTATTTTTTGTACCTCTATATAAAATCCTCGCTAAATGTCGCTTGCGTTTTGGGGTTCCCAGAAAATTTTGTAATTTACCTGGAGGGCAATTCGACCCTGGGTGTGTGGAGAAGATGGAGATAACACGTAACTGAAATTGTCCGGAATTAAAACTAACACCTGCATCTGCGTGAGCGGAAACTACTAGACAAGTTATAAATCTGCTGCGAATTCGGTTCAGTGCTTTCTGTGGATCTACAATTTGATTTAGATACTGAAATACAGTCGTGTTAAGTAATCAAGCTTCCACAGGAAAATCTCAGTTTCAGTTGAACGTTGCTTGATTAAAAACACTTAAGTGCTCAGTTTTAACAGAGAATATTCTCTGGTTTTAATAGCATTACTAGTGTTTACTGGTAAACAATATGTGATAGGGCAAGAGGAAACGAGGCCAGACGAGACGAGACGGGAGGAAACGAGATTTCATAGCACAGATCAGAGAACAGATTTAGACATAGATAAAATATATATATACTGAAATAGATTGGTAATTCTGACTCCCCCACCACTTTTTCCTGAAATAGTACCTGGATCCTATCACTTGCGGCGCTGATGTTAATTTTTGTTGAGCAGAGAGTTTTAAGTGTGTTAGGCAATTTTTCGCGGTTGCACTACCAAAGCTGGTTTATCGGTCAATTTTGTAGGAATAATAGCAATATTGTTATGGTATATATAAAATTTGAAATATATTTAATTGTTCTCCTTATGTTTTACAGATTCATCATAATTTGAAGAAAATAAGTAAATATTTGGTCGGATAAGTTAACAATTTCGATTTTTATATATCACGCATATAAAATTCAAACTTTAATCAAATGTTCTACTTATTTTGTTCAAATGAATTTCCATTACAAATATCTGGACACTTGATTGCTATTTGTAATGGAAATTCATTTGAACAAAATAAGTAGAACAGTTGAATAAAGTTTGAATTTTATATGCGTGATATATAAAAATCGAAATTGTTAACTTATCCGACCAAATATTTACTTATTTTCTTCAAATTATGATGAATCTGTAAAACATAGGAGAACAATTAAATATATTTCAAATTTTATATATACCATAACAATATCGCTATAAGATATAAAAATTTAAGGAAATTAAATAAGAGTATAGTAAGAAAATATTAAATTTATTTAAATCATTATAGTTATGATTCATGTTAAATCATGATCTATGGTTGGATAAGAAGTGTTTTAAGCTATGTTAAAAATTATAATATAGCAATTTTCAGTTAATGAATCAATTAACGACACACACAACCAGATGCAATTGATATTTTCGTGGCTTGTTTTTTTACCATTACTAATTAATTTGTATCTAACTTTCTACCATGAAACTATTTCAGATACTATCTTTTGAGGGTAGAATTTATAACTATTGATATTCATCTTTCCGATAATCACCCACATGAAAAATCTATTATAACCCAGTTGTATGTCTTGTTAATTCGTTAAGACAATGATAACACTTAAAATTTAATGGCACGTATATAAATTTAAGTATGACAAAAATATAATTCCAAGAGGCTATCTCTAACAAAATGAATATTTTATTTATTAACAGATGTTATAAATAACTTTATATGTTTGAGCAACTACCTGCTCATTATTTTGCCAAGTGAATTTAACATTTCCCTTAAGTATATTATTACGGAGACATTTAACTAGATGAGGGGCATCATACATACAGTACATATAGTAGGATGATTTCCTCTCCACCCACGCAGAATCCATACATAACATTTTCTTAATTTCTTGCACTGAATTGCTCATTGGTCTTAGTCTTTAAATAATTTATAACCGCAGTATTCGTTGAAAGTTGGTCACATATCTACAAAAATAAATGTTACCTTATTAAGAATGTAACTATATTAATCAAACTCACTGCGTGGCCACTACTTTCAATCCAATTTCCTGTAGAGCTTCATTTACTTCCTTTACTACCCGCATGAGTTCTGGTGTGCTCATACCACCCTCCGAAAAGTAATAGCATACTGGCTGCTTCCATTTTCGGCTAATTCCCCCTGTCATAAAGACCATGATCTGCAAACTTTGAACGCCTTTCACAACCAGTGTCCTCAACCTAAATATGGCACGGCGTGCTTTTTCAAATTGGTCTTATTACAGTCTGCTTGAAATTTCTGATCCTCCGAGAACTGAATATCACATATTTGATAACTTTTTATTTTTTCTAGGCACAGAGCAGAGATCGGTTCTGCAAATTGCCTGTGTCAACAAATTTTTGAACGTCTATACTATATAATAAAAAGTATGAACCTGTGGATAGATATAGCAGAACAAGCAAGCAGCAGTTTTTTTTATAATTAGGTAATTGAATATGTACATAAGTAGGTATACTTAATGGTGAATATAACTGAAATTTAGTTGAATTATTAGATGATTTATTAACTTAACAATAACTAACAAAAAGCAACAGTTTATGCAAAACTAGCAGGTTATGATTTTTATTTTCAAAACATAATTCATTTCATTCTCATTCAATGATGCATCCCATAGAAAAGGATACCAAGTGCTAACAGCGCTGCAGGTGATAGGATCCGCTAACTACAAAAAGGGGGGATAAGAAAAAAGGGAATTTTTCATTAAGTGAATACCCCCTGGATTTAGACGAGAAGAGAGGAAAAGTAGGCACCTACCACTCTTCCCATGTCTTGGAGTTGAGTTGAAAAATAAAACTTTTCACGCGTAGTCTCGTTCGAGAAATCTGGAATTTTTCGTCTCTTTGTTTTCTCAAATTTCTAGTAGAAAATCAGCTATGTACCATAAATTTCAAACTCTCAAATGCATCCAGCTGTCTGGAATTTGTTACAGTCCTAATTAAGGCTAATTGTTGATTAGTCTTAATCCCATTCAGCCCGCTTTATTGATTGGTAAATCATGGTTCACTGACGTTTCACAGTGCCGTCGCAAAGGATCACTGAGCCGTTGCAACGGTCCATTAAACCGTTGCAATAGTTTAAGAGTAAATATAGGACACAGTGTTAGCATAGGTTTAGTTTTTATCATCTTCAGATGATGCCAACTTGATTGGCGAAACGCGCGTCGGGTGCGGTATAGTGTTTTGGTTATTACAAATGTGGAAAACTACGTCAGTTTCATCTTCACACCAAAGTTTCCAACCCCTTTCAAGAAAGAAAAGTTTATTTGATGTTTACATTAAATTGATTATATTTTATACAGTATTTTTTAAGAAAACTTTTAAAAGTTTACCTTTATACTTGCACTTGCAGATTTCGAATATTTTCTGCTTTGCTTGTTTTAATGCATCTATATACAGGGTGTTTCAGTTTTAAATTGACAAACTTTGGGAATCACTAGAACTTTGAAAATAATCACTTTCTCCTATAAAATTTATTCGCTTGGAGCTCCCTAAGGAAGTTACAGGGTGTTAAAGATCGCAAAAAATAAAGATATTTTTTAATATCTCTGAAACTAAAAAAACAGAATAGAGTTGAACGAATTTAGGCAGGCATCCCGTATCTAAGAAGGAAGGGTCAATATTCATACTATTTCGTGTCGTCACTCCGGCAGATCCAGGTTGCAAAATTAATCCGGGCAAATATTTGAGGTAAATGAGAAACTAATTAGCCCGCGTGCGTGTCCGGGCGTTTCACCGGGAGTTTGTTTTGATTTATTGCCTGGAAACATGTTCCTCAAATATTTACTCTGGTGCGAACGTGAATTAAAGTCACCAGAGTCTGGCGTGAACGATTATCCTTGGTGAAATACCTCCTTCGACCTCGAATGCTGTTTGTTATTAATTTAGATTCCAGATGAACCACGAACAGACCACAGTGTTGTTAAATATTTGTTGATATTATTTATTTGCGGTTTCATGCATATTAGCATATTCCATTCTAAATTGCTGCATACAGATATACTGTGTTTTCAGTAACTGTAAAAATCATTATTATTTGTGGAAACTCCTCAATCGCTAAAAATTTTGAATTGTAATAGACATATAGATTTTTTTATTTGAAGGAGATTTGACAATAATTGTCAGATAGAAGTAGCAAAGACTCAAAGAGGGCACTACGGTGTGTTTCTCAACACTACTAAGACTTATATAGACTTCCACAGATATCGTATTCTCTTGGTGCTCTGCCAAGCTGTTCTTTAGGATTTTGGACTTTAAGAAAAAGATTATCTGACTCTCATCTCACTGAATTCTTTACAAAACAAATACATATATCTTAAGGAAGCAATCTAACACTATCCTAGCCTATCGATGTACAGGATTTTCCAAGCTGTACCGGAATATGTGCCATCCCCTATATGAACGACACCCAAGACATTCTGTAGAGTGACTTTAATCCGCAGCTGCGACGCCAGATGCAGCCCTAGCCATCTCGGTCACCTGATTTAAACTCCATAGGTCTTTCGGCTAATTCACTGTAACTGCAGGTTACTAACATGTATTGTAACGTATTAATTTTGAGTAACGTCATGTATATGTATCTATTCATAGATACTTATTCAAAATGATGCTTTCATCATATAAAAATATATTACAAGATATTATTTTCTAAACTTTAATGTTACAAAATCTATATAAACATTGTTTTTCTACCATTTTCCAGTAAGTCCTGAACTAAATAAGATGGGTCTTATTCTAAGTACTCAATCTTCTCATCGTCATTTCGTAAACCCTTGATTGTTTATCGCACTTTACTTCTTAAGGAACTGATCGTAAGGATATTTCCAATTTGTAAATTAAATGTATCTGCTTGTATATGTTAGAATAACTTTACATTACAATTTTTAAGGTAAAATCACTGAACTATATAATATTTGCACTTGGCCAAACTCATCCCTAGCATTTTTAAACAACTCAAGTGCTTATGGAAGAATTACAGACAGTCGAGAAACATCTCGGTTTAAGAAGCTCAACACAAACACTGTTTCAATTTAAATTTACGAAGCAAAGACGGAACGGCATTGAATTCAAGTGGGTCTTTATACGCAAAAACGTAATCTCCAAACTTCATGGTCATTTTCCAGGCCATTTAAAAGAAAGCTTTGTGAAACATGACGGCCTTTCAAGGTTCGTAATTGCTAAATTGCCGAATAATTTTATTATGCGAAGTACTTGCAGCCAGGTTATTGGGTTTGCGTAGAAATGTTGTTATTTGCATTTTATAAAAAATAAAATTGAGCCTTTCATAAAGAGAATCTTGATATAAATGTTAGACGGTATATAAACTGTTGAATGTACGAGATTTTTATGTTCGTTTAAGTATTGATGCGATTTTTAGTTTAGGAAACCCTACAACCACAGTATTATTTTATTGTGTGCAGATTATAGTTGGAAATAATTGAGGAAGTACTATTCTAAGCGAATACGCTTTTCAGCTTTATCAGACTCAATAGCTTCTTCACGAAGTTTTCATTGTAGAAGTCCGAAGTCTATATTAGATTGATTCTCCTCTCAAGCATACTGGGTGGACCAAATCATTGATGAATTCGACTGGTTACTCGATTTTAATGAACATACATGGTGTTACATAATAAATAATCCAAATGTCTAAAAATGCAGTTTCTATTACTTAGGTATTTGTAGAAATATTCTTTTATGCCCAAAGATAGATATAGATATCTTGAATCTTGAACACATAAGAGTGTGTCGTTACAAAGATTACTTAAATAACAGGAGTAGCAGCTGAATAAGATTCAGACTACATGCCTGTGTAGGTACAACTGGGGCCATGGCTTCGGCAACAACAGCTGCGCTAGAAATGCTGCTAAATCTACCACCGCTTCAGTGATGTTGGAAAAAAAAGCAAGGATAGCAGCATACGAATCAGGAACAATAACAATTGGATAGGTAGTTCCCACGTAAGGGCACGCTCCAAGATAAGAAACACATTGATGTCAGAGCGAGGGGCGAACACATTGGCCAGAAGGTGTACACCTACTTCCCTCTTTAGACGTACATGCTGTAATTCCCCCTTAGATTATGGGAAATCCTTAGTAAATCCTAACTACATCCCTCTAAATCCCATGGCATCCTAGTAAATCACCTACATCCCAATAATTCCCAAGTAAATCCACCTAATTAATATAATTATTGTAGTAAATTTCAGAAATTATTCCAGTACTTCTGTACTGGTCTCTATTATCCCACGGTATTCCAAGCAGAAATTTTTGCAATAATGGCATGTTTGGTGGAGAATGTGAGGAGAGGGTACATGCGTAAACTCATCTACATATTCTCTGATAGTCAGCCAGCAATAAAAGCTCTGAACTTAAACAAGATCAGTTCGAGGCTTGTTTGGGACTGTTTGCAACTGCTGGTGGAACTGGCAAATACCAATACGCCGAGACTGTGTTGGGTGTCAGGTCATAAAGGCATTGAAAGAAATGAACTGGCAGATGAACTTGCTAGAAAGGGATTTGAAAAGGCATTCATGGGACCAGAGCCAGCTTGCGGAGTCACTAGAAGAGTCATTAGAAGATAGGAATTACCGGTTTTTCAAACCAGGACAGAATCATACGAAGGCACTCACTGAAGATACTTTGCAGAGAATAACTGTAGAGATGCTGGGTATAAGTAAGCCTCGGCTCAGGAGCGTAAGATGGCTCATAACAGGGCACTGCCATCTCAAGAAGTATCTCTAAAATTTAAGATTAGCAGAAAACCCGGTATGTCGAGGCTGCGATGGTGCAGACGAGACTGCGCTTCACATTCTAAGTGATTTTGAAGGCTACGCTCGTAAGAGGTTAACACTCCCGGGTAAACCATTTTTGGAACTTTGCGAGCTAAGAGAAATTTCGGCGAGTAGACTTTTGGACTTTATGCAGAGAACAAAGTGGCTCGCTGAATAGAAGTTTGGCATGATGCATAGTAAGCCCAGATGTGGCTGCAGTTCTTTGGGATTCGCTATAGAGGAACCGACCCGCTGGAAAAAGAAGAAGGAGAAGAAATAAAGAGTAGCATATTCAGATATTTGGTATTATGTCTCCTCCGCCTCGGTATCGCAGTGGGCTAGAGCATGTTGTGGCAGGATTCCTCGATCACACTGCCTATTAAGATCTGGGTTCGATCCCCAGCTCCAGCACTGGCAATGTAGGTTGGTATGGGGTGTTTGTCTGCATTTTTTCAATGTGTAACCCCCATCCATGCAGCCTTTGGATTTGAGGAATGTCCAATTTATGTGGTATTTTAATTTAATGTCTCCTAAAAAGTATAGCATGATACCTAAATAATTTTAGTTATAGGAAATGATATTTAAATCTGTTTTATACAAATGTTTATGCTGTTAACTTCTGGTAATTTCAATATTGTGATAAAGATATGAAATGGAATAAATAATATCGTGCCGCAAAAGCATTAGAAATAGTATTTTCTATATTATTTTACCTCCCTAATCAAGATTTACGTAAAAGCATAATAAACAAGTGGGAAACCCATAGTAGTCACTTCGGTAAGGAAATGCGTAGGTATATTTTCTGAAAACTGAATTAAAAAGTTACTATAATATAAGTTATTATAATTCATTTTTTAAGTAAGGGAAGAACAAGTAACGAGACCCTGTCAAATTCAATTCCTGTTTCAAATTCTACTAAAATTGTCCTGTGCAGTGTTGTGGATCCTATTTCCAATTATTTTAATAGCTGCGACCAGAGCTAACATCAAACGAAAAACCTTTCAGCAAAATCAACAGATAAAAGAATATCCTCTCTGCATAACACATACATTCAGAAATAATTTACATCCCAGAGATGCATCTGCGGAATTGACCTTTCCAATTATAAGTTGCAAGTGCAATTACACAGACGGCGAACTGCACCGATTACATTTTGGTTCAGAGCTCTAATGACGATGTTTGCTAGCATTTGGCAACTCATTTATCTTGAGCTCGGCTTTACGGCTTTTTAACTGATTGCAGTGCTTATTGTTTGAAACATAGTTGCTGAAGTGTGAGCTAGAATCACTAAGCGAGCGATTTGAGGAGATAACGAGATTTTCGCAGAAGAAGACGTATATATAAGTATAGATTCGATGAATATACGAATGTAGATAGATGTTACATACACAATTTTAACTTTAAAACTCACATGTATGCATTTGATATATCAGTTTACCATGAATTACATGTTTATCGGTCTCAAATGATTTTATAACTATCCATCCTTATTTAATTGCCTTCCGAGCCTCTGTTAATAACCCCCAATGTTTTTTACATGCAAGAATATAGGTAAACTGTATTTAGGTGTGGTTCTTGAGGTTTACAGAAAGTTATCTGTTCTGGGATTACACCACCTGTAAAATAACAAAAAAACAGGAAACTATTCAAAGTGCAGTATCATGGCAAAGTTCTAAAGTTTTCAAGGCAAACTTCTAAGGTTTGTCTTGATACTGCACTTTGAATATTTAATTTGTATGCTCTTGGTTTCTTGGTTTTTGTTATTTTACAGGGGGTGTAATCCCAAAAGAGACCACAATGAATCATGAAAACGCACCACAAATAAATTACAGACATTATCTAGTAAGTTATCTGAATTTTACCATTTTCCAAAAACATTTGAAGCTCTAATACATATACTCAATATAAGTATAATAATTTTAAGAGTTCCGAGACACTGCAATAGGTACTTAAATGTTAAAATTATATTGTAGCTTCTTATGATATAAAACAGACACGATTCTATATTCTTTTTTGGATTATGATAATTACAGTAATTATAAAAGTATCTCTTGGTTGTCCTAGTTCCAAAGATCTATAAACCAATTCCCGTTTCCACTGATGCTTTTACACAATGACACTGGATATATTTCTAGCCGTACGTGAGACCAGTCTTGCTCGACAAACTTTATTCAATATTCTTGATCCGTTAACGCCTCGCAAATGGTTCATTGAATTCGGCTCTATTTAAAAGCGGTTTAGCCTTGAAACAAGTGTAACAGTTTTAAAGTAATTGACGGTGACCGAGGAAAGCAACACATTCCATTGACTACTGAACTTAGTCAACAGTTAAGCAGTTGGTGCAGATTTAGGCCAGCAAAAAGATTTTTCTAGTTTAATCGCGAATGATTGCTTAAAATATTTATATACAAACAAATGTGTCTATACATCTATAAAAAAATTTTGAAAAACAAATATGCTATTGAAATTTTTACAGGTTCTTTATGTGAAAAATATTAAACTATCGAAACTGACGCAATAATTATATTTTGTGACCCCTATTCTAAAATTTGTGTACTTTTAAACATAAATTATAACTTGAGTATTATTATATTAGTAGTATAGCTACTAATATAATAATTGTAATAAGTTTTTTTATGTTTTATTGAAGAAAAACGAAGAACACGTAAATTGAATAAGTGTTGCTTTCTTCATATCTTTCAATTCCGTTCTTCGACGGTAAATTTTGTTGGTATACCTATCAATTTGTTTCTTTGTGAAGAAGGAAGATGTTTTTTGAATTTAAGACAGCCATGATATCACGTGATTCCGCAAAGATAACAGTTAAACCAACAGAAAAATTACCCTTAAATATAAGAATTCTGAGATAGGTACTCTATTTGAGTAGAAAAATTATTGAACCTGGACCTTTGCATGAAAAGAGTAGTAATGCCACATAACTACGAATAGTACGAATTTACTTTATATCCACCATCTGCAAACGCCTTATTTAAATAAGGACTAAAACAAATTAAGCCGAAACAGCTATTTTCCTGGCTATATGCTACGCCGAGTGCTGAATTATAAAGCAACAATTTTAGTAGTTATGTGTTACAACCCATCTGTCAAGTAGTAGAATTTGCTTCTACATCTCGTTAAAGCAGTAATGTTTATTTAAAGTTATACTGTAGTTTCTATTAAATCAACGCCATTGTTAAATTAATTGCACATTAAATAAAAAAAATTCTAATTTGTGTGTTAATTACAATGCATTATGTTTTATATCGTTTTATTTCTACCTGTAAAAGTTAGAATACTTAATTCAGAGTTGCAACTTTGTAACTAGTTATTATTAACGTTGTTCTTTCCCTTAATTGAATTCATTATATTGAAAAATTGTTTAAATTAACATGGAAAGTTTTCCTTTCTTAAAAAGTTTGCCAATGGAGTTGGTAGCCGTTTAATTTTATTTTGCTGAATATAGTAACCAAGTAGGTAAGTAAATATGTAAATCACACAAATACAAACGAAAAATAATGTCACTTATAGTTTCAATAACATCATTAATACCATGAGAGTCTTTAAAAAGTTACACCTTATGTTTGATGAAACACTCACTATCTATTTTCTTATTAACTTTATTTGTTTCAGAAACCGGATACTGTGCTCTGTACACTTTTTTCCATTACCGTTCTTTACTATTTACAATTTCTAATAAATTAAGTTGCTGACCACTTTTGAATAGTAATGCAAAAAAGCAAATGTCAGTAACTATTTAGTTACACTTGGTATTTGCAATTAATGAAAGAATTGGTTATTCTAGAATAAAACAAAACATTCCGTTTTTGTTTACTTTTTCCATCTCGTAACCCAAATAACTCAGACATTAAATTGCTATACAACTGAATGGAATGAACAGTTTTTAAAATAAATTTGCACCATAATAACAAATCTATCCTCAAAACTAACACTCGTGAGGCAAGTTGTGGTATTTACGGCTATTATTTGTCACACGGCTACCGGTCAACCGTTAAATCACGTCGACAGATATTCAAGTGAAATTTACGCAATGTCTGTGACCTTTAATACCCTGATATATTGCTAAATTCTTGCATCTCTTACAAGTACGATATATAAATACTCGTTAATTAAAAATCAGCATCAGTTGTTGATATCACAGAGCAACAGAAGAGTTACTAAGTTTAATCAAATGATTTTTTAACCCTAAATAAGTACTATATTTGTTACTAAAAAGTGCAGTGGTGACAGTGAAACAGTTCAGAAGGAGTTATGGCTGCATTACTAAGGCTTCTTCTATTATTAGCAGCACTTATTGGGGTGAAATCAATGGAAAGAAGTAGCATGTACATGAAAAACGCTGGATCGGAGGATATGGAGACCTCAGGGACCGGATATAACTATCAAGTGAACTCTGGAAAGCCATTCAGTTACTCTAATTATGAGAGTGATTCCCCAGGAAAGTTCAGCAATTTCGCGTATCCTCCTTCAACATATGATCAGTACAAATATAGCAAGGTGCCCCTGGAGACGATTCCTTTGTCGGAGTCTTTCGTTCCGAAGCATTATGATAGGCTGGTGAATTCGTACGGAGTTCCCCTTACCTACGCGGCTTATGTGGAGCCCGTCAAGGGATACGAGGCTTTCAAGAGCCCAGCAGCACCAGGGTATGTACTGTACTGTCATGATATTATATGAATTGGAAAAAATAAAATCGTTTAAGGCGTAATTCAACGGCCATGGGGTAAGGGTCACATGAGGTCATGTGACCTCAAAAAGTTTTATAGACGTGGAAAGGCGTATCCTCTAACATGAAATCTACTTTTAATTCGAGCCGCTCTATGGCACTATCATTAAACGTACGACTAAGTAAATTTTCCTCTACACGATAATAGTTTATATCAAAAACTAGATTTTGCTTCTTTTATATTATGTCTGTCTAATAAAGCCATACTTCGGGAAAATGAAGGAAAATCAACGAAAAGAAAAAAGAAAGAAAACATAGTTTTTGTACCGACAAGAAAAATGTAGGTATATAAGAATCGCATAGCCTGTAAGTAAAACGACAATTACTCTTCTAGTCTTACTAGTTTTGGACTCAAAGTATTATTAATGTTGACTAAAAATTGAAATTCAAAAAGAAGGGCGACCTTTCCAGTCACTGGAATATTAATATTTGACACTTTAATCTGATATGAGGTTATACAAAATAGGGCGAAATTTAAATTATTGAAAGTACCGGGTCTAAAGGAAAATACGGAAAATAGGAAAATATAATCTGTTATGATTATAAACTGAAGATTGACTCAAATATTCACAAAACTGTTTTAGTTCTCTTATAATATTGTTCCGAATTTAAAATTTTGGCATGTAAATTCATGAAAAGCTAATTATTCTTTGTAAATGTTCAAAATGCATATACAATTCAGTACAAGTTTTCACAAAAAACACCTCTTATATGCAAATCTAGACTGTAAATTTCACTGGAGCACTGATAGCAAAGGCTATCGTTCTCGGTTTTCCTGATTTATGCATTAAATAAAGCTTGCATATAAATCAAAATATTTAAAGAAAGCCGAAAAGCCGACACATTAAGGTAAAAAGTACCTTTCGTATAATTTATGATATGGATAACATGAGAATTTGCTGTGCGACAGTCTAATTTTATTTGTGTAATAAAATATTCTTTGAAATCAATATTTATATGCAGTAGTTATGTCGAGTTCAAGCAGAAGTTTTCCAATGGAAAACTTCTGCTTGAACTCAATAGTAGAATAGAAAATCCAATGATTCGAAATTAAAGGAAAATATACAAATAGGTAATTCAATTACGAAAAATTTTTTCGTTTCTTAAAGTATTCTAAAATCTCTAATATTTTCGGTGTTTTTCATTTCATTTAAGCTGATTGAACGCCATCAATATTTCTTTGGTATCTCTGTTTTATGAAGAACCATATATTAACTGAAGATTGTGATTATTATAAATTGTAGACCGAGAATATCGTAAAATTTTAATATTTGCGCAGATTCATTTAGAGGAATATCACAATTTTTTTACAATTCATATAATATGTGATTTAAAATTAAAGCATTACTTGAAATTTTAACAATTTTTCTTAATAGACAGTCTGTTTTGGAACATTCTTTCAAGAACATAAAGTTAACCGTTAGAAAAACTCTTCAATCCTTTTAAATAGTTCAAATGGCTGTTTAAAATGGCGATTTCTGAACCGCAGATTATTTGAATGATCTATTATTTAAAATTATTTTCAGTTTACAAGACATTACCACTTATGGGCTAGACACAAAAAAGTTCCTCAAAAGCGGTGGATCATCATGGGGGGATGCGAAAAACGCTGCTCATGGGGAAAAAGGGGACCGCTCCTATTTGAACCATGATGCCTACGAAAAGGGACTAAAAGGCGCTCATGAGAACGAACAGAAAAAAGGCTTTCTGAATAAATCTGGGGGAATCCTAGCCGGAAGCTACGACGTAGCTGCCCATTATGGAAACAAAAATAAAAAAGCCAATGCTCACAGGGGAGAATCTTTCGCTGGGAAGAAAGATCACAAGAAGAACTCCAAAACGACTGGGTACCACAATGTTTATCACAAAGATGAATACAAGAAGGACCACAGTTTCTATGACAAGGCTGACAAGAATGGTAATTTTAAAAGGTACGGTGATTACGATGCTAAGAGGGCACAGAACGAGGGCTCCTTTAAGAAAGGTGGGCACCAGGATAGCGGTTACAAAGAAGGCGATTTTGGCGCTAAAGGATTCTCGGATAATGGCCGATTTGTTGACGAGGCTCAGGGATTCAGGAAAGCCGCTGGGAATGACAAATATTATCAGAACAATGCTGAATATGCCAAGAAGGGTGGCAATGCTTTCGGCAAGCAGGAAGGTTATCAGGATGGTGATAAGTTTGCTATAGGCGCACATCAGTTTTAGTTTTTTGTTAAGTTTTTTACTTTGTAATTATTGTTTTCTCTGTACTTTTGTGATTATTAAAGATTGAGCTTTACTTTTGTAACTTGTGTTTGAAACTCTACATATGTCTTCAAAATAGTGAGCCACGCCGTGTTCGTATGACGCCTTCTCTTATTCGTTCCAAATACTTTTCGGATCTCATTAATTGATTCTGCACCAATTATTACTTTTAAAATAAAACCTTTACTGTGTGTGACATTTACTGAGCTACCCTGTGGAATATACAATTTTCACGTTACTTGTATGCTCTTTTACATTCCATTTTTGAAGGCTTTATTAACTTCCGGCATTTGACATTTAATAAATTGTACAGCACATTTTGTTTACTGCCCCCCCCCCTTTGGATAATTAAATAGTAAAGCTTAGTATATATTTTAGTAATATTACATTGTTTCCACGTCCGCTTTATTTTACATGAAATATTTAATAATAGGGCTGTTTTAAAAAAGGCAGTACCAAATTGCAAAGGTTTAAAATCAGCGATGTGACAGTACAATCAGTGTTAGCCTCAACGGGAAATTAGAATTATAATTAGGTTCGTTTGGTACTTGGCTTAAACTGATTAATAGTAAAATAAGAACAGATAGACGTTTTTGATAATAAAACGGATAAATTTTCGAAACGTAAACGTTTTTAACTGATGTGTTTAATGTTATATATTGTTAATTTGCCTTTTGGTGTGAGATTTCTTGATTAGGCAAACATATTTTTCAAAAAAACCAACCTTTGACTTTTCCGTCGGAGCAGAGGTTGATTATTAATTTTTTGTATTTTTTAATGGTGGAATAATACCCAAATAAAAAAAATAACTAAACAATCCCACAAATAAATAGTTTCATACATTATCATTGTATTGAATTTGAAATAAGTGAATACGACATGAAGTTGCAAACAATTTATGACTATGATAGTAACAATCAATGAACAGAATTTTACAACAAAACAACCCACCATGTGGAGTTGTACGCAACTCTCAATATTGTGAACCAATCTTAATATAAAAAGGTCTATTGTATGCATACTATCTAAAATATGCGATATAATTATTCTAGTAGTACTTAGCATGTTTCAAATAAAGTTAAACAAGCATTCCCAGACCATTTGCTATCGTTTAAACTATATTTAAGGGATTATAACGGTCTGATGCTACCAGAGGAACAATTTGCTTCGTGAATATTCATGCTTCGCAAAAGCGAATAGAAACTGCTTGCACACAAGTATGCATTTAATTAAAAAGGATCACCTGGATGGCTAGCTAGAGTAAAACACCGACCGAGTGACGATGAAAAGCTCTTATTACTTTAAACAGTAAAATGATAGATTTGTAGCTGGTTATTGGCGTGATGGTTTATAGTTCAGCCAATTAAATTTCATGTAATTGCAAGATAGCCGTGGGAACATTAATACGTAATATACGTTCTTTAGATTTTCTCATGGACTCTAGATTTTGAGATGCGGTAGTCAACATTTTTATTTCTTATGGACGCCATATGGGATTTTTATATCATCAGACGAAGAGTTTTATTTTCTTTACAACGATGTATTATATGCCATATAAGACATATAGATATGACATATAAGACATCATTCTAAAGAGAATAAAGCGCACCATCTGATATAAAAATCCACTATGGCGTCCATCAGAAATAAAAAAGTTGACTATCGCATCTCAAAATCTGCTTAGAGACAATCTAACTGTATTTTTGGACTCGACATTATCAATAATGTAGAAGTTTCTATCTTTCTTTATAGTGGAGATATTTAGAATTTTGTAAATCGTCAGTTTTCATTTTTCCCCAATAACAAACGAACGGGAGTATACAGGGCGCCCTATTTCTTGACCCGTTGCATGGGTAACTTTTTTATTAGTAGAGATACAAAAACGCTTAAATGAGCAAATTAGTGCAGTTTCGTATTAGTAATTCTACGGTAAGGCGAAAAATTATATACGGGGGAAGGTTGAAAAGTTATTGACAAAAAATGAAAAATCCAACTTTTCTATTATCCCTCGTAGCTTGTTCATTTGAAGAGTTAGAGAAAAATGCTTCACATGTTTTTTGCAGTATTTTTCATGTAAAATGACATGCACTTGCTACTTTTTATATATCTCTTAAAATGGTTGAGAATCACAGTAAAATATATTTTTTTTAAATGTAATGGATAGGTGGCTGTGACATTAACCGAAAGTCCCCTTTTTTCTCTTTCAGATGATATAACATAGTCCATATTTTATCCTTACAAAAGTAATAATAATCGTTGTTTTTAAAGAAAGTTTATTGTCACATCAAGAATGCTATGGAAATAAAACAAAAAATAAGATTCCTGATATTTTTAAAAACGTCTAGTTGGCATTTAATTATTGACAGATCATAAGTGACATTTTTAGTTTTTGTTAAGTAGTTTATTGTTTATTATTAATACTGCATACAAAATAATAGTGTTGCCAATAGGTATGTACACCAACGAAGAGAAAAATGATATGCTATTTTGTTATTATAACCAAAATCGAGATGCACAAGCTGCAGCGAATCTTTATTTTGAAACTTACATGGAACGAAGACAACCCCATCATAGAATATTTAGACAGCTGGAAAATAATATACGATTATACGGTTCTTTTTCAAAGCCTAAGGATGAAAGAAACTTCAATGAAGACACTGAAATAAATGTTTTGGCTTATGTAAATTTTAAACCTAATTCTTCAACTGCAGAAATTGCACATCACTGCAACACTTCCAAGGAAACTGTAAGAGCTATTTTAAAAGGTAACAATTTAAAGCCTTATCATTATTCCATATGCAATACTTTATATCCAGCTGATAATCAAAGAAGGATGACATTTTGTCGATGGTACATTTCAAAATGCGAAGAGGATCTAGACTTCTGGAAAAAGATTTTATTCAGTGATGAAAGTAGATTTACCAACAATGGTATTTTTAACCGCCATAATAACATAATGTGGTGCCGAGAAAATCCACATCTTGTTTCTGAAAGAAGAAATCAACGTCAATTTGGGATAAATGTGTGGTGTGGAATTTTTTGTGGCAAAATTATTGGCCCATATTTTTACGAAGATAATTTGAATGCGAATAATTACCTTCATTTTCTAAGGAATACTCTAACAGAGGAATATTTAAATGAATTACCACTTCATATTTTTAGAAATCTTAAATACTTCCAACACGATGGAGCACCTGCGCATAATTCCCGCGAGGTAAAACAATATTTACATGAACAGTTTGATAATGTTATAGGAAATAGAATGGATATCGACTGGCCAGCGCGAACACCTGATTTGACCCCCTTAGATTTCTTTCTTTGGGGGTTATTGAAAGATAAAGTTTATGTGACAGCTCCTCTAGATATAGAGGATCTAAAAGTCAGGATTCAAGATGCAATTAGAAGCATACATGGACATACAATAAATAATGTTTTAAGAAGTATCCAGAAACGTTGCTTACTATGTATCCAACAGGATGGTGGTCATTTCGAACATTTACTTCAATATAATTAATTAATTAATAATTTCTGTTCTCAAAACATTCTTTTGTTCCATAATCCATAGCATTCTTGATGTGACAATAAACTTTCTTTAAAAACAACGATTATTATTACTTTTGTAAGGATAAAATATGGACTATGTTATATCATCTGAAAGAGAAAAAAGGGGACTTTCGGTTAATGTCACAGCCACCTATCCATTACATTTAAAAAAAATATATTTTACTGTGATTCTCAACCATTTTAAGAGATATATAAAAAGTAGCAAGTGCATGTCATTTTACATGAAAAATACTGCAAAAAACATGTGAAGCATTTTTCTCTAACTCTTCAAATGAACGAGCTACGAGGGATAATAGAAAAGTTGGATTTTTCGTTTTTTGTCAATAACTTTTCAACCTTCCCCCGTATATAATTTTTCGCCTTACCGTAGAATTACTAATACGAAACTGCACTAATTTGTTCATTTAAGCGTTTTTGTATCTCTACTAATAAAAAAGTTACCCATGCAACGGTTCAAGAAATAGGGCGCCCTGTATATAGCAGATAACGTACCTACCGCCACTTGTTAGAGCAAATATAAATACACATAATTTTGATTAAAAGATCGGTTATTCCTTATTTGATAACAAATCCTTGACCTGCTTCAAGAAAATAGTTTCCTTTACTCTTCGGGAATCTTACGGGTTACTTGCCCTTCGAGGCAATATTAACTTCATCATCCTCATTACCGCCGACCCACTGAGAAACAGACCGAAGTTTTGTATGCATAACAATATCACCCCTTTGTCTCGTTCGTGTCACGCCCACGTGAGCTGCTGCGGATTGGTAGGCCTGTCTGCTGCAGTGATGGATAGTATTGGACGTCGTGTATTCATTAGGGCCTTATCTTGGTCTTCCCATTAAGTACGCCACAAAAGAAGTGGGTCTTTTCATTAATTATTTTTTTGCCAGAACAAGATTTTTCCCTGTTACGGTAATGGCGCTACTTCTCTGAGAGATAGCTAACGAATATAATTAACTTAACTGCTGGATTCGAATGATCGACGTGCAGCAGTTAATCTTCTTCTGAAGTTTCTGGGAAGTTTGTGTGATTAGTGGAAAAAGAATAAAGAGGAAGAGAAAAGAAAGCCTGAAATATGAACTGAGGGAGTTCTGTAGGGCACATGTATTACTGATGGATATCAGCGCCTGGAGGAAACCGAAAGTCAGGAGAGGCGTATATAGTCCTGGCGAGTTTTCATTACTCACAAAAGATAGTGTTCAACAGACAAGTAGTAAAGTTTATTTATCTGCTTTCAGATACAGGGTGACCTATTAAGAATGGAAACACTCGCGTACAAAAGTTGTTTAAAAACCGATTTAAACCGGATTTTTTTCAAAAAAAAAATCTTTAAAATCTCTATGTTGATACAAAATTTGAAGACGAAATTTTGATTTTCAAGACCTACTACGATTTTTTTTTAAGTGAAAAGTAGCAAAATTTTGTTAGCGATTTTTTTTATAAAAAATCTGACTACACCACTAGATTTAGGAGCCCCTGGAATGCATTTGTACCAATTTTTGCGAAAAACTGTTTGTTCCTAAAAAATTTATAACAATATCGTCATCACCAGTGTTTGTCTTTGTCGGTGACCCTATTTTTTTTATAAAAATCGATTAGAACCCAAAGAGAAACAAAATTAAATAACTTAAACACTGGCGTAATTATTAATAAGAACCGTAAAAACTAGTATACACAAAATAACCAACAATAACTCTACAAAACAACAATTGATAAAAAAAATTATGATTAGAAAATTACATTTCTAAAAATGAAAAAGGAGTTCGTCAAATTGATTCACACATTTTGAATAAAAAATTATAATGTAGTTATTTTTTATCTAAGAAGGTTATTTTTTATATATGTTTTGGCATAATAACCAGGAAATAATAATAATTTGACGAACTTACCTATCTTTTATCAATTGTTGTTTATATTAGAGTAAATGTTGGTTATTTTGTGTATACTGGTTTTTATGGTTCTTATTAATAGTACACCAGTTTTAAGTTGTTTAATTTTGTTCCACTTTGGGTTATATCATAATTTTATAAAAGAATAGGTTAACCGACAAAGGTAAACACTTGTGATGCCGATATTGTCATAACTTTTTTAGGAACAAACTTTTTTTCGCAAAAATTGGTCCAAAAGTATTCTAGGGGCTCCTAAATCCAGTAATGTAGTCAGATTTTTTATAAAAATATCGCTAACAAACTTTTGCTATTTTTCACTTAAAAAAAATTCGTAGTAGGCCTTGAAAATCAAAATTTCGTCTTCAAATTTTGCATCAACATAAAGCTTTTGGAGATCTATCTTTAAAAAAAAATCCGATTCAAATCGGTCCATAAACAAATTTTGTACGCGAGTGTTTCCATTCTTATTGGGTCACCCTGTATATATTACTGAACGAAAATGGGCCAAAAATATTAAGTGAAAATGGGATATCTGTCCTACGATTACATGATTATATTTGTACGTAATAAAGCCTCTTCTAAACTGCCAAGTAGTGCCAAGAGGAGCGAAAATAATGTCCTGCTGCGCCGGATTAGACTTTTATCGCAAAAATTATAACTTGGTTTTGTGAATTCGAAAAAAAAATTTCAGAATATGTATTCTTTCCGAGTAGTACTATTTTATATATTAAAGAAATATTCTTGTTGAAATCATGGCGTAGACAATTTTGCAATCCTCTAAGGCGTTTAAGAGTTCTGAAAATAGGATAAATTTCCTTGTGAAACAGTTATTTTCAGCAAAACGTCCGTGAGGTACACAATTCCTTTTGATAACACTCCACTAACTACCCTGAGATGCTTGAAAGGTTTACCCTAAGAGTATTGATTTGAATAGAGTGACGATGCACACAATGCATTAACAGAGACGAAGATCAATAGTATTAGAACTTTTATTATTTCACTGCTTTTGAGTAGTGTTTTTCTTTTAGCAATCTAAAGGCAGATTACGAAAGAGAAACTACTAATATTAATATTATATTAATTACTGATTTTAGCAAGGACATTTTAAGTAATAAATATAAATATTTAATTTTTATCATTAAAATTTCAAGGATATTTTACATGGAAATCTGTTTTGCCTAAAACATTTGACAAACATTGAGATAATTATAGCTCATTTATTAGTCAAATCCTATTGAGAGACCTCATTGTTTATACAATATCAAAAAAATACTTTTATATATACCTACACATGCTGCAAGGGTTTATTTTTTTCATTTAAATGGTCTCATTAGTGTACCAGAAGTCAAATTAATAGTTAATAATACTTTAAATTTAGCGGTAAAATTCAGTATACTTAACATTACACTTTGGTACCTTAGTAATTTCAATAAAATTATGTTGAGGTAGGTGTACCGGGTGTTTCACATGAAATTCCACAGCCTCGTATCTGGGCAACGGAAAGATATATTTTGATTTTGAAAAAAACAGTTGATAGAGCTCAGCTATGGCTTCGTTACGGAGTTCAACTTGATTTTTTTCAGAGTAAATTGGAGATGGCGCTGAAGTCTAAAGAAATTTTTCGTTGGCAGGAACTTTGCAACAAGATTTATCCGATAATTTGTTCAATTCTAAACAATTTTTGTCAAATAACTATTTTTCAAAAACTTAATAGTTTCAGAGATATCGGGCTCTTCATTTGGTAAGGCCCAAACTCAAGCGTATTTTAAAGTTTCGAATTATTACCGTATACAATGAAACAATAATTATCCAAGTCAATTTAATAACTCTTTTTAAGAAATAGTGTAATAATATGTATTTCTGTAAAATATGGCAAACATTTTTTAAATACCTAATTCATTTTGTATAATAGGGAATTCATAATTACTTGTACGTTTGTCCTAAAGTAAATCCTGAATGTATAACGAAACTTCATCACAGTAGGTTTTGATTAGAAGGAAACAAACAGGTTTGTTTTGGCTGCTATCTATTTTTCGCCCCCTAGGACCCATTTCAAGTCAATGATTTTTATACTAAGTAGTTTATATGAGATGCTTATTACGTGTACCAAAGGAGAATTTGAGACGCTCAGTACTTTTCGAGAAAATTGAGATTGTTTGTTTTGTGTGCTACCTGTTTTTCACCCCCTGGGACCCATTTCAAGTCGTTCATTTTTATACTGAGTAGTCTGTATGAGCTGTGTATTACGTGTACCAAAGGAGAAGTAGGGACGCTCAATAGTTTTCAAGAAAATTGAAATTGTATGTATTGGGTGCTAGTTTTTCACCCCCTGGGACCCATTTCAAGTAATTCATTTTTATATATACTGAGAAGTCTAGGTGAGATGGGGATTACGTGTACCAAAGGAGAAGTTGGATAATTATTGTTTCATTGTATAAGGTAATAATTCGAGGCTCTAAAATATGCTTGAGTTCGGGCCTCACCAAATGTTTTTGAAAAATAGTCAATTGACAAAAATTGTTTAGAATTGAACAAAGTATCGGATAAACCTTGTTGCAAAGTTCCTGCCAACGAAAACTTTCTTTCGACTTCAGCACCATCTCCAATTTGCTCTGAAAAAAAAAAAATCAAGTTGAACTCCGTGACTTTGCTACTATCTGCCTGACAATTACTGTCATATTAGCAGACAGATAGCGACCTACTTTTCCCCACACAATGACTTCTATTGTCTTTGAGGAAGATAATCCTAGCTATTTATTTGAAGAGGATGCCTAAAACAACTATTCCACGTACAATATACCTCGACTGGCGTTGCATTACTCCGGTATCTCCATAGGAGTAGGCACATATTTCATTGAAACCAACCACAGACATTGACCGGTTTCGCACTTATTATGCGTTCGTCAGAGTGCTATAGGTAGTGGAATCGATGAACGATGTTGCGATATGATTGCCTAATGTTGGTAGTGGTGAGAAACACACCATAGTGTGGTTTATACTTCTATCATCGGCGCTAAAACTTTACATAAAAAGTAAATCAATGTAGCAAAATTTTCAATTACCGAGCACAACGAGGACAATCTGAACGTAAATGTTTACACCACGGTGTCACATTGTCTTATAATTTGCCAAGTTGTGACAAGCTGTATAGTGTTGTTAATGTTATCTAGATTATTGTTCATGGAAGTTCTGAACAATAAGTTTCGTAGTTATAATAGAATGGCAGAGTTCGCGACTGGATTGTGTTTGGATGCAACGTCACTGAGCTGTTTCAGCTAACGGTTTCGACATCCATTGTATTCTAATCAGCTATAAGTTGGGAACTCCTGACATGTCATTGGAAGGTTGTTATTAATTACTATAATTAGCCTTTGGAAAATGCTTTTTTTTCACGTGAAAACGTATAGCGTCTCTATACAGGGTTATTCAGAACTTATCTCTAAAACTTTGAGGATATGTGCATCCTTAAATAAGAAATCGATATCACCAAAAAAATATATAATAAAAGTCTTATTATTTCCCGTAAAGAATGTTTAAAATTATACCATTATAAAGAACTACGTAGATGGGCAACTGTACTTCAACGACATCTGATATACCACATTCGTACAAAAAACAGTAAAGCAAGTTTTTGTACCTGGAACGCCTGGTTAAGACTAGAATAGAGTTGGAGTTGAGATAATATCCCTATTGTCTATCAGTCATCAGTCTATCTGTGTCGCTCTCTCAGTGCCGGTGATTTATTTATCGTAGGAGTGTTAAACTGTAAAATTTTCAAAATGGCTCATGTGTGCAGTAATGCTGAGTTAATAAACAGGATTCTTATTTATGGCGAAGTTGGACAAAATTCATTGGCAGCTTCGCGCTTGTATGCGGAACGATTTCCTAATCGACACACGCCAAATTATGCAACTTTTACGGCAGTGGTACAACGTGACCGTGATACTGGTAATTTACGTGCAAATCATGAACGAGATGGTGGCCCGGGACGACCACAACGTATTTTAGTAGCTGAAGAACAAGTGTTAAATCTGGTCCGTGAAAATCCGTGAATAAGTACAAGTCAGATCGCTAGGCAGGTGCCTGGGGTGTCCTAATCAACGGTGTGGCACTTACTATTCGTAAGCGTATTCAAGCACTGTTACCAGCGGATTATCCATTATGAGTTAGGTTTAGCGAGTGAGTTAGGTTTTTGTGAGCTGTACCGTACCGAAGTGCAAACAGTAGAGAATTTGCGCGAGCGTATCACAGCTGCCGCGAATAATTTGCGTTTACAAGATCAGCAACCAGGAGGAACATTCGCTTTAGTGCTGCAAAATTGGATAAGGCGTACCCAAAAGTGTGTAGAAGTCGAGGGACAAAATTTCGAACAGATTTTGTAACAAGTTATGTGCAAATTTTTTATAAATTTCACGTTTCTAATACCTAGTAATCAAGTAGCGCAATTCTTCAAAATTAGTGTAACAAAATTTTATTCATTTTAAAGACACGTCACTTTGGTCACATCTATCTATCTTTCAGTTTATTTTAAAGTAAAAACGCTGCAAATCTTTTTTGCGCCGGGTGTCGGTATACTCAGAATTTCCGAAGTTTTTTTCATGCTATATGTGACATCGCCAATTTGCATTGTCAGTCCCAAGGTCACTCCATTACAGTGGACCAGTATCCAGCGGCGTGCAATTAAAAATGTTTAAATAGTTTTCAGAACCTGCCAAAAAAATTTTTTTTTTGCACTACCACATTTGTACATATATGTTGAACATCCCTAAATTTTATTATGAATAAGTTCTGAATAACATTGTATACAGGATGATAAGTAGAAGTATACCAAGATGAAATGATGCAGCATGTGATTTTTTGACTAAAATGTTACAAGAAGGTTAGTAAGTAAAATAATAAATAGGTATATTAATTTAAACACCTCTGAAGGTATATTGTATAACTCGCATATTTCAGTTGTTAAGGTCATTAACTGTAAAATATTTTGGCTACGGTTATCTTTCAGGGACGACTGAAACAATTCATCAAAACATTGGAACCAAAAAGGCAGGTTTATGAAATTAAAGCGTCTGGAATTTTTTTGCGGCCAACTAACCTTTACAGCGATAACATTTCATTTCTCGGGACACCTAAAAATGTGTTACGGCTCCTGTGGCACCTGTTTGCAGAATAAATCACTCCTAAACTACAAAAAGTTACACCCCTTTTACATTCCCTGCGTTCAGTAATTTATAAAGCTTTAAGATTTTTTTATGAATAATACGCAGACTTGAAATATTTATAGCTAGGAGTCCCGGATGATTTAAATTGAAAACCTTCCGCCCTCAAATTCCTGCCCTGGGACGTACGAATGTCCACAGGGCGAGAATAATAAATTTTCATTTTTTAAAAGGTATTACCAAATCTTTTACATTTAAACGTTTTCATGAAATTAACCCTATAGGATTGAAAAAATACCCAAAATGATGATTTTTATTCAGCATCTTTACATATAGTTATTTAAAAATCTAAGTATGCGACCTCACCGCTCCGATCTCGTACAGTCTTTCCTAGAACTGTTAATTTGAACAGGTGTTAAAAGGAATACATTTTTTCAACATATCTTTCTTCCAGTACATACTACCTTAAAATATATTTTTTTAATATACTTATTAGTAAAAAGTAAACAAGTAGCAATTAGAAATCAAATTGTTTGTAATGTTAACACTGACGTAGTTTCCTACATAACACCAAAACACTATATTGTACTCTACGCGCATTTCCCCAACTAAGTTGGCATGATCTGGAGTCATTTTAGAGCTCTAGAATTATTGGTGTTGGTACATCTTATGTGGTTCAGCATCAGTTCCCCTCCTTCAACGTGTTTACATGTTACTAACACGTATTTATATATATCCACTCAATGCAGATTAGTATTTATTAATTAGTTCATTCCAATAATCAATTGTGTCTAAAAACATTAGTACTATGAATATCTAGTAAAACAAATTCCTATACGGTATCTTTCAGTGATTTAAGTATTAAAAATACGACATAATATGCGATATATTTCTAATGCTCTTGACTATCATAACACCTTCATACTCATACATGTTGTATTTTTGTAGCTCATTAAATCGACTAACAACGTCACGACCTTTACGAAGTGACTGTTTAATTCAATATTCTCTTTGATTACAAATCAGCTTTGATTATCTAGTTCTGAGTTCTCCATTCTCTCAGTCTGAAAGATTCCCCATTTAATCAGATACTTCAATATTTATCTGCTCATTGTTGGGTTGTCGTTAAGTAAATTAAATTAAATATTTGGTTAAGAGATGAATAATTATGATGAGTGCATTGAGGCCAAAGTGATTAAATTAATTCTTATATAGTGAGCAAGTTGGTTTAAAATTCGTTGTATTAGATTATCACAATTCTTTTGATGCATATTGACAGACTTACCTATCTGCAAAAAGCATTCATTAACTAAATTGGTACTGTTTATAAACAAACAAAATTAAGTTTGACTATAGGAATTTAGAACTAATATAGGTATGACAGTTCAAATTTTGTAGAACTATTGAACTATTTATTGGCTTATACTTACTATTTTAAAGACGATATATATTTTAATACTTATTATATGGGGTTCACAGGTTCACAGGAAATATCGCCGGGCCACTGTTCAAGAATAAAATTATATAAGTATTTTGTCTGAAATCAGAACACCGTATCTCAAATGTGACAAAGTTCCTTTATATCGCGCTTGTGAAGTAAAACTTTGGTTATACTTATTTTTATTGTATTGAAATAGGAAAGTATCTATAGAATACTCTTTTCTATGTTACTAAAAACATTTTTTTGATATAGGCATTTTAAATTATTATCATGCGCAGCATAATTTAAAGAAAATAATTGAAGAGTCGAGGAAATAATAAGTCATCAAATTCTTTTAATTTTCACTTTTCGGAAAGAAGGGCGAGCATTTTGCAATATTATAGTTCCTGCTCAAGTGCCGCGTTTAATAGGACAGGTTCTCTAAAATATTTAATAGACAAAATAATCCTTGAAAACCTATTGGTATATTTGAATAGTTTTTGAGTTTGTATCAAGTCATTGCATAAGTATATTTATCTAAAGTTATTTCTTGCTCTAGTCAGAATGGTTAAATCAATATATATATAACTTATATTTTGGTTTTCAAAATATATAAATACTGTATATGATGAATTTGTATTAGTTTAAGTTCTCTAACCTTCTATTTATTTTTTACATATGTCACATTACTAGTTTCGAGATAATGGCGAATGCGCCAATTATAAACAATACCAACTAGTAAAAATATAAACATCAGTTAACCCTTCAAATTATAAAAGTGCATTGCACATTGCAATCTTTTGTTGAGGACCAATGTATCTAATAAATATTATATAAACAGCTTATTCTCTTATAGGTCAAAATATCTTGGTTTGGGAATTGAATATAGATTTTTTGATTTATTTGAAGGATATGCCAAAAAAATTACTACATGGTTAATGCACCTCAACTGTAAATAAATTGTACTGTAGTATAATATACGTTACGTAATTATGTACGTAGTTACGTAATACTATAATAAGTTTTCGCACTAAAGAGACCAAAACTGTCTTCATGATATACAAAGTAAAACTGAAACATGATTATAACTAAGAGAGACCATTGTCCTGTGTATTACGAGCTCTTAGCTATTACATGGGAAGAATTCTGTTTCACAGAAAATTACTTGACTATGTATTACGAATGATAGCTTTACTTTTAAATGATTTGATTCGTAATATATCAACAATTATTTCTACCACAGTCACTGCTTTCTCGATTTATTCAAAGTAATTTCAGTCAGATAGCGGTTGTAACAAACACGCTCAGAGTTTCATGGATACCAACTGCAAGCAGCAGAGTTTAATTAAACTGCTTTTAAAACAAATAAATCTTACATATGTAAATTAGTAGAGGGTAACGTACCGCGAAACGTTATTTGAATACTAAACGGGCATTAGTAAAGTAACTCATTACTTCCTATTCGGAAACACTGGAGTAAATATCTGCAGGATTACTTATATAGTTGACCTAAATACATATTTTTGTGAAAATTATATTACATAAAATCAAAGGGCCGAAGAAAAAGTACGAAGAATAATTCTAAACATAGCAAATATAACTACGAATAGTATGGGCATCATTAAGATTATCCTCCATCTGCAAACGCCTTATTAGATAAGGACTAAAACAAATCAAGCCAAAACAGCTATTCTCCTGGCTATATGCCACGCCGAGCGCTGAATTATAAAGCAAGATTTGCCGTATTTTGGTATAAACACAGTTAGATTTAAAAATACAAGGATTCGGATTGCAACGAGGAAATACATAGACCACACATCGTAGGATGCCACTAATTGCAGACCGGTTTTGTATCTTTTTATGAGATCACTGCTCACTTATATTGCACTGATCTCATCAGTGCAATATAAGTGAGTATACCTACGAATGCGAATACCTGAGTATTTGGCACAATAGGCTAGCCTTGCGTAACCAATCGTAATGGGGTAAGTCTAATACAATAACAGGTTGTAGAAACTAGTTCTATGTGTGGTCTGAGTATTTCCTCCTAGTTTTCGTTGCAATCTGAATCCTTGAATTTTTGATTCTAACCGTGTTTAGACAAAAATACGGCAAATCTTGCTTTGTAATTCAGCGCTCGGCGTGGCATATAGCCAGGAGAATAGCTGTTTTGGCTTTATTTGTTTTAGTCCTTATTTAAATAAGGCGTTTGCAGATGGCGGATAGTCTTAATGATGTCCATACTATTCGTAGTTATTTGCTATATGCATGCCATCTGACAAGTAGTAGAACTAGTTTCTACAACCTGTTATTTTATTGAATTCTAAACATATTTCAATCGTCAAAATTCGCCCAATTTTGCATCAGTTTTCGGGTAATGGCTCGTTATTAAATGTTAGGACGGGTTCGGGATATTACCTAAATAAAACCCAGAATAACCAGAATAAAAACCAATTTCATAAAATTACAATAATATTAATATTTGTGTATCTCGTCACTGTTTTCTGCAGATTCAACTGTTCCAGTGGAATAAAATATTATTATCAATAGTATGGGATGGTTTTGCCAATGTTGCGATACTTTCACTTCGTATAAATTGCTACAAACTTCGTATTAATTTCTATGTCCATAAAACTAGAAATCTCATTTCCTTCACTGCTGTTACGACGCCTGAAATTGCAGCTAGGCAGTATCCATTTTGCCCGCGAGCATTAATCTTGAAATTTACTAAACCACTTAGGTTTGCGGCAAATGAAATTCGTAAAACTGTGCATGTGCAGCAGTTAATCATTCATTCTCGCGGCCCCTTCTGTAAGTGATAGCGTCGGTTAAATTTACTCCAAAGGAGTATAAATTAATATTGGACATTTCAGGTCACTACACAGAGAAAACTTTTTTCTTTTTGAATAAATCAAACGGCAGAATTTTGATACTTATATACAACAATGCTCTGTAATCAAGGACATTTATGTGAAATTTAAGACAGTTGAATTTTACTAGAAAGTCGTTGGCATCTAAAAATTTAAATATTAGGTAATAGTGAAAATGTCTAATTTTAATAAAAATCTACCAAAAAAATGATTATATAGATTATATGATAATTCTTCAGGAACTGAGCAATTCATGTTAATTTTTCTTACACGGTTTTTCTGTAATATTTATTACCTTTTAATACATCTTAGGTGTTATGATGACACCTTACATTGATGGAGAGTGTATAACTTTGTGGTCTGATGGATCACATTCTAGGTACGGGATATTTGAATATCAAGTAAAAATACAGGCACGTAGCTATATATTTCAGAGTTGAAAGAGGAGGAGAAACGGACGAAGTATCGAGACCTTCTTCGAACTCCGCTGACTTCATCCAGCACATACTGTGAAGCTTGCGGTACTGATGTTAAGCTCTCGGTGGCGCAAGAGATGCACTGCTCTCGGAACTGAAGATCATACCGGCATGCCGAAATTCGGCAGATCTTCTAGCCGGAAGAATTCAGAAGGCGGTCATTCGGGGTTCATCACATCTACTCAGGGCACACGATTCCTGGATTTAGTAGTTATTTACCCCACGTACGTGGGAAATAGCTACTGGTAACCACCAGCGCCTGAGTCTGATTAAAATAAGATAATAATTTTAATAATAATAATAATATTTCTGCCTCTGGAGAAGGAGCGGCGTATTATTATTTCGCGGGCCGCATATGCGCCTCAGGAACGACTAATAAGTAAGTAAAGCCCCTAACCATAATTCAGTGCTGGATTGAGGAAAACTCGGAAAAACTTCATGAGTTAGAGGGACAGTCACACATCAACTGATTTTAGTCTCTCACATTAACACCACAAGCACCTTTGTAGACGATAGCAAAAAACACTAATTCCATTTACAAATATTTTCCTTTATGCAAATAGGAAGTGGATTTGCTAAGGCAAGAGTTTCTTTGGTGTATCAAACTTCCCCATTTAAAGTGTAAATTAATATTTAACGTATTGAACGCTTTGGTTGAGTAAAACAGCAATAAGGGTTGGGAGTCTGCTGCCGACGTTCTTTGTGTAGATGCAAATTAGCGTCATGGCTGAAAGAGAGTAGCTAATATACTTATGATTGATTTAAAGTCGCGAGAGAAAGTCGTGAAGTGTCAGAACTGTTTTGCTTTAATCGACTAGTAATTAATTTACCCTTTTAACGGTGACAGGAGGGACTGCCGACCTTCAGGAAGATATTTTCCTGTTTTATAAGCGCCTAGAATTATTCTTAATTTTCTCAAAGACAGCACCGGTCGATATAAAAACATGTGAACGGTCATACCGAGGGGTAATTCACTAAAAAAATTTGTACACTGAAATTCCCCTTGCAGGAAAAAATTCCCGAAATTCCTCAAAAATTCCCTGAAATACCCCCAAACGTTTGAAATTCCCTGGATATACTAAATTGTTAGCAATTCCCGGAAATTCCCCAAAATCGTCTGCAATTCCCCGAAATTCTCCAAAATATCCCGCAATTTCCCCTTGGCATTTTGAAATTCCCAACAAAATAGGTAATCAGATCGGACCTCAGATATAACAAAATACGAGAATGAAGAAAACATTTTTTGTAAAAGATATTCTTATCTTTTCCATGTTCTTAAAGTAACATTTTCATGGATAAATTACAAATTTAAAACAAAATAATAACATAACAAAAACATTTAACAAGTATTTTCTTATATTACAGTCAGTCTTTTCTTTTAGGAGTTGAGGGTACAACTTAACAATAGAGTAAACGTATAAGATATTCCTTTAAAAGATATTACAGCATTACGTAAGTTTCAAAAATAAAGAAAAGTATTTAAAAAGTCTTTTCTTTTATTTCAGTTAGATAGATAGATAAATAAATAGATTTATTCATTTCTAACAGGTTTACACCCAATTACAAGAAATACTTAAACCAAATATACATAAATTTTCATACACACACTTATAGAAAAACAAAGAGAAATAAACTAAATAGCAACAAATAATTTTGAAATTATATAATTTAAACTATCATAATTAATATCACAGACATCAGCGACGCAGTTAAATATGCTACACATTGAATGAACCGGAGATCTAACCAGAGTATTAGTCCTAGGGTTTCCGCAGTAAAATGAAGGCTTGTTTCTAGAATTGAGTTTTGGAACCAGAAAATTTATTTTGTGTAACATAGTCTCAGAATCAATATTGTTATGCAACAAATTATATAAGGTAACAGATAAAATTTTCCTTCTGTCGGCTAAAGAAGTACACTGAAATCGATCCAGTAGCAAATATTGATCAGTATCTCTATCTGGAAAAACTCCATCAGTTCGAAAAGCCAAATATTTTAAAAATTTTCTTTGAACGCTTTCAAGATTGATTGTATGACTTTGGGCTAAGGGATTCCAGATTACCGCCCCGTATTCTAATTTTGATCTCACTAAAGCAAAATAAAGGATTTCAAAAACAGCTGTATTGTGAAAGTTGCTACAATTACGTAATATAAAGCCCCACATTTTACTTGCAGATGCAATTATTTGTTGAAAATGTAGATTAAAAGACAGTTTATCGTCAAAAGGTAGATTCAGTTAAGATAGATAGGTACAGTTTGAGTAAGAATAAAATAAACGTAAGATACATTCTTTTAAAAGACAATACCATATAGTATAACAAATTTATAAATTGTTTGTTGCGAGGTTTCGTATATCGTTATATTTTTTATTTATAAATCAACCCGTTTTAGCTCAAAAGGTTTTGAACCCAAAAGAAAGATTGTAGAGATTTTAAGAAAAATTAATCATACCATTGAAATTCCCCAAAATACCCAATAACTTGCCCGAAATACCCTGAAATTCCCCAAAATACCCCGAAATTCCCCAAAATTCCTCAATTTTTCTCTAAATTCCCCCTGCTTGTAGATTAAAATACCCCAGTGATTCGCCCCTCGGGTATTACTTTGTGGGTCTTCGCCTTAAAGCCAAAATAAGAGATTTTTATACTTGAAAGATTAGTTCTTGAACGAATTATATTTTTATGATTAAAAATATCGAAATAAATAAAAAAAATAACAAATTCCTTAGTTAAATTCATTTACACCCATCAGTTGTCTCGAAGGATTAAGGAAGTGCCCTTAGCAAACCAAATGCCCCACGCGAAACAATGCCTGCGTCTATTTACAGCCGTCACTGCGGAAGTATCTTGTATCAAAATCTATAATAGTCTCGCTTATACTAGATTGCCAAGAATAGCGTGAATGACATGGCGTGATTTTATCGTGATTTCATGTGTAACATTAATCATCACATTCTGTAGCCTGACGCGTAACAAGTTCGTCCTTTTCACGTAATAATATGGAAATGGCTAGTCGATTACAATTTTTTAATTAAATAAGGATGATCTACAGAGCTTTACGGTGTGACTGTAATGTGTACTAATCCCAGTTAAATTGAACATACCGGTGTCATGATGGCTAACCCATTCAAGAGTTAATGAAAGCTCAAATGTCCGGCGAATTTCATACTGAGAAAACAGTTCCCTATATCCGTATTTTATATAGTACTAGTATTGTGTATGAGAAAAATATACAAAAAGCAATCTATGTTAACTACGGATGTATTATGTCAGTCAAAACAGAACTGTCTTTATGTTTCTATTTGTTAAAACAAATTTGTTTAACAATTTTATCAAAAATTGCTCTAAACCGAAAATAATGTCATAAAAGCACTTTCAGGGAAAACCAAGAGATAATAAATGTCGGATAGTAGCAAAGACCCAAAGATGGCACTACGGTGTGTTTCTCACCACTACTAACATTCACGATGCCTTTTAGGCAATCACGTCGCAACATCGTTCATCGATTCCACTTCCTATGGCACTCTACCGAGCGCCTAACAAGCGCGAAACCGGTCAGTGTCTGGTGGTTGGTCTCGATGAAGGATGTAGCGACTTCCATGGAAATACTAAAGTAATGCAATGCCAGTCGGGGCACATTGCTCGTTGAGTAGTTGTTTTCGGCATCTCCTGCCAATAACTAATATAGTTATTCGAAAATTAGTTTATAATTTCAGTTTATTTCTAATTCATTTGGTGTTTTTGAATAATACTAATAATTTAAAAAAATCTCAACCTCTTTGAAAAATGTCCCGAGGTAAGCACCGAAGAAAATCTACTAAGAGGTTTGTTTCAATATGATTTCAGTTGTACAGAGATGTTTTGTTTTTGTAACAAACTTGTATATCACCCTTTTTATTAAATATGTTACTTTGTCCCCAGAGTTGCAAATGGCAGTCTGAATGGCGACGATATTGTCTATCGATTCATGCAAATACGACTGTATCTATTTTGGCCAATTTTTTTTATTTACGACATTTCTGGAATTTATAAAATATTAGGGTGCTTTCAAATTTTGATCTGTTTTCTATAGATAAAGAAATAAATTTGTATTTGAGCAATCATAATCAGCAATAATGAAAACTTAATAAGTAACAAACAGGTACTCAGTGTTTTTCCACGTAGTCCATTATAGTAAATATAAATGATCCGATAATATTGACTAATAGATATTGCAGAAGTTTATTTACTTAAGAACTATTCTTATACAAGCAGTAAATTCCCAAGTTTTGTTAACATCAATCGCATATGTATTACGAGTAACCGATTCAATATACCACAGCCGATACTTTTTGCTTTCATCAGTATAAGCAGTTAATCTGTCTCTCGTTATCTGGATTAGAGAGATCGTTCCGTTATTCCCCTTTGGGAGCGTAACCCACAATTGCGGTGGCTCTACTTTATCAGTGCATCTTTACGAAAGTAATCCCCTGACAGTTGTTTAAGCCAAACCGGCTTAAACTTAATTCTTGACTTGGTATTTTCAATTATTCTATTCAATCTAATAATTTATGTATACGTACGATATTGGATCAATCAAGTTCAAGTTGTTAACCTCTAGATGCTTAGCATTTACATTTATATGGATGTGGGTTCTGCTTGGCATCAAAAAGAACCATTAATTTAACATATATATTTTTTGAAAGCAATTATACACATAATATTAAAATAGATTCTTCCTGATGGGGAAATATAGATACCTAATTTTGTATCTATAAAATATACAATCTTCCAAGCCACGTTAATAAAAATACGCTCTACAAAGAAATTTTAAGCCTCTAAACTATTTGACATACCAGGTAATATTCTGTATGCATTTCTACTTTTTCCCGTCCGTCCTTGCTTCTTTCGAACTAAAAAGTTTATCGAGGCGAGAAGACTAGATTCTGCCTCGTCTAGACTATTCATCTGATAACAAGGTGCAATCTCTTAAAAAAAAACCTAAGTTTATACATTCACAAAACTTACTCCACTAAGAGATAGCGTGTTTCTCGTGACTTCCAAAGCATAGTGTTTTTATATGTAGTTGTCTGTTTAAAGTGTTATAAAGCGAATGCCCACACTTTTCATCAACTGTGTAAACACAGATAATATAAATCTAATAGATATAAACTTAATATAGATAATATAACTTAGTTTTTAATGAAGAAATATTTTAAAATGGATATTAAATGCTACTAATTTCACTTTCCAAATGAGTTTAATGAGCCTTTGGAAGTTTATTCATCAAAAACTTATTAAGTGTTTTATTATAGTCATAGATAAATAAGGAAACGAATTAAACGACGATAAAGTTTAAAAGTAATGGATGGTTTGAATAATTAGTGGAAAATGATCGTTCACTTACACTGAATTTATTTAAAAGAAAAATGAACATGTACTGTTTATAGCAATATCGACTGAATAAGAGAAATTGAATTTTCCTGATAGTCTACTATACAAATTAAGATGTAGATATATTTTAAATATGATTCTATTTTCCTTATCCTTTCCTTTTTTACATTTTGTGCTTAATCATAGCCATAATAAGACTCAAAGCAACTGACAATAAACTTGAAATGTTTCTAGTTGTTTTATTTGATTCGAAGCCACTTAGAAACGGGGTAACTTAAATTTTCGAGCACTTTATTATAAAATTGATTATATCTTGAGCACCTTAAGAGATAGGTATAAGACAATGCCATATCATTCAATTCAGAATTGAATGGTACTTTCAACTGTAGAATAATATACAGGGTGTGCTATTTGAAAAAAATTAGTTTTGCACGTTTCAAAATTGACGTGTTGCTCAGTAAATATTAAACACTCTGTATGTATTACATCTTCTGTTAGTTATTTTCAGAAAGGCCAATGCCTAAACTATCTGACATATAAAAATTAAAATAAACGCTGTTCAACTGTGTAAGATATGTAACTTTGAAATAGTTGTAACGAATGTAATTTTTTCTATAAAATGTCGAATATCTTCGAAATGGCTAAGTTTTGCTATAGGGAATATAACATAAACTGACACCAAATTTGCATGCAGAATCCAAAAATGCAAAAATATATAGTGTGTTCCATTTAAAAAAACATAACTTTAATATGGTACATGTTTTTAGAGCACCCTGTATATTTGAAAATATTTTCAAAATGTGCCTCTCTACGAATAGTTTGCAGTCAAATTTGAACGAAATTTATAAAGGCATCAGTTCATGAGCTACAAAAGAAGGGAGCTGTGGTGCAGGACCCTGTATATATTTTTTTAATTAGGAAGAATCGCGTCACACGAATCTTAAGTCTCAAATTGTTATTGTTAAATTTATTGTTTTGTCAGCTTCTGATGATAAAATGTACTTTAGATGATAAACTGGGCTGCTAGGCATCTCACCTCAAGTACATAATTCTTAAGAATCTGTATTTTTTGGAGCCATTTATTAATAGATTAACAAACACAATTTAGAAAATCTGCGAAAATAACAAGTTCTGCGTCTTTTGCAAACCACCTTGTATTTGCGATGCTTCGTACGCTTTTTGACATAAAATGCGTTCCAATTCCAATTTTACGACGGCAGACTCTTAATTCCTGGCAAAGCGGCACTTTTGTTCCTTATATACAGAAAGACAATGGCGTGGGAAAATGAACGGTATTCAGTATTATCGCCAGACGGAAAATATTTGAGGATGTTTTGCAGGGGAACAATAAGGGAAGAAATGAAGAAATAGAATGAATTATACTAGGCGGGTCGGTAGTCTTTCTCATTTCTCTTTTGTTACAACGGCCCGAACGCAGGACTATGAATTAAAATTATCCAGAGAAATGTTTACGGGTGATTTACTTCTTGAAGAAGACTGGCTTCTTAGCTTTTTAGAATACTCTCTTATTTTTGATAACAAAAGAAAGTAAATAAAAAATATGTGACGGGTTACACCAACAGAATAAAAGCTGATACAGTAAAATTAATACGGTTTTGCAAAACTACTACCGTTGACAAAACTAACATTCTCTTTAATTTTAACAGCCATCTTTTATCGACTTTTATATATATCTTTCAAAGTGTCATCTAGTGAATTTTGAATTCCCTCACATGATGTGTACTCTGTATATCAAAGATCGAGATACAGTAAAACCTCTATATTCGGCCACCTTTTAGAAGCGGTCACCTCTAAAAACGGCCGAAACAAGTTAACGGAATTATAAGAAACAAATCCGACTTAAAGAAACTCTTTGAAGAAGGTTCCCATATTCAAAATACAGAAGAGAAATTTTCCCAAAGATGAAGGATTGGCTATTGACCAAGTACCTCTAATATTGAAAATGTCTAGCAAGACGAAAATTCCGATGAGGAAGATGAAATTCCACTGGCCCAGCTTTTTCCTGAATTACATGATGTAAGCCTAGGAAATTATGGATGTATTGATAGCAATGTTTTGACTGAAAATCCTAGTTTTTGGGAGAAGTAATCAATGACTTAATTGATGATACAGATTGTGATTTAAATAATGAAAGTGATGTTGAAGAATCTGGAACGTCAAATATTAAAGATATAAGTGGAATTGTGTGAAAAACTAAGAGATGTGCAAAGTTTCCTATCTTGTAATGATAAAAGTGAAATAGCTGCAAAACTGTTTAAATTTTAACAGAATGTGAATCTCAGGTTTTACTAACAAAAATTAAGAACTTAAAACAAACCTCATGGCAAAAACATGGCAGGGAAAATTTAACAAACACACATATATGAGTTCTTATTGTTTGATCTCATTTTTTTATGGACAAGCACACCTAATTTGTAGATATAAATGTAGCTAGTTTCTTCAATGTGTATTATTTAATTTAATAAAGATTCACAAATATAACCAACATTTTTTATTTATTTTCGCCCTACTCTCAATATCGGCCACCTCCATATAATGGCCATCTTCACAATAAATTTTGGTGGGCGCTATTAAGAGGTTTTACTCTAGTATTATATATCTAGGAATATAAATCATTCAATAAATCATTTTGCCGCGGCGATAGCTCAGTCTGTTAGGTGATGGGTGATAGCCTGTAACTAACAGAATGGGTATATTGCGGCGCGAGTTCGAATCTCGCCAGGGGAGAAATGGCACCTCTCCCAGGGAATGGTTGTGTGTCTGCGTTTTTTTCATGTGTACTCTCCCTCTACACAAGCCTTAGGCTTTCAGTAGGGAGGTTGTCCATTTCTGTGGTGTGTTTTATGTTTTTATACTTTCCTTTATTCTGCAATTTTTGAAAGAGTCACGGTATCAGGTTAAAAAAAAGGCAACAATATATTTAAAACTATTTTTAGTGAAGTCCGGAGGGTTTCAGAAACACTGGCGATAATATGACAGATAATATTGCCATTTAGGGTCCGATTTGACTGAAAATCAGTATCTAGGGGGTTTAAGTGTAGAGAATTTCGAATATTTAAACCTTACGCAGGACATAAAGTTATGATTTTTATTCTAAATCTAGATG
The DNA here is from genome assembly GCA_963924545.1 of Pogonocherus hispidulus. Taxonomy (NCBI): domain Eukaryota; kingdom Metazoa; phylum Arthropoda; class Insecta; order Coleoptera; family Cerambycidae; genus Pogonocherus; species Pogonocherus hispidulus. Next base: position 13,885,998 of record OZ004699.1, read on the forward strand.
CTAGGGTGAAGATAGTAAACTCCTAAAACATCCTCTTAACAGTTTCTTTCGGTTCATTTACCATGTTGGTAATAATTAAACCTCCAAATCATTATTTAATGTTATTACTCCTTTGTCGTTTAGTCTAGGCACTTTATGAGGCCCTGTATAAAAAGAAGTTTGATGTAGAGAAGCGGCAGAGGCAATTAGTGTGTGGCTTTGAGTTAAATTTTAATTAAGTCGGTGGCCTATAAATTTCCCTAATTTAATGCTCTAATGTGGGAAATGGAATCTAATTATTCATCGTACTTAGACCTCCAAAACCAAAGTCTTTGGTATCTTAATGTAAATTTATACCCACCCCCTCGGGGCCTCTTTTATTACGATACAAAAGGTACGCGTAGTTCAAGGAAACATCATAAAACAGTATTTAGGGATTCTTTAAAGTTTAAGACTTATAGACACAGAAAACAATATTGTTGTAAATGGTAACATACCTAAACGTATAATATAAACATATATTCTTTAAATTGAGATCGAATATATATAATTCTGAATACATATCTTCGTGGTGGTCCACCTACTTAGTGCCACTCATACTTGTTTTATCTCCCATCTTGTAGCTTCTTCCAAATCATGTATTTTACATGGAACTGTGCGAACCCCTAAATAATTCATAACTTCTAGCATCATGAAATATAAAATATACAATGAATTAATGCCACCTTGAAACAATGATACCCAGGGAAATGGAAGTAAAAGTTGAGTCCTTGAACTCCCGTAAAACGTTCATTTAAATTGGATTAATTAAGTATTGATTGGAAGACGTCGACTTCTCATTATCGGCTCATGGCAAAGGCGATAATAAAATATAGTTAAATGGGTGGCAATGAACGTAGTATCCCTAATTGCAAAAGTTATTAAACAAACTTGTCACATGCCTGTTCAATAGTTGTGTAGGTAAATTCAAGTATTCTGTTGTAGAATGATTATAAAACAACAATTTGTTGTTGTTTTTGAATTTGTTGATTTGAATAAATACCGGGATATCAAAAATTATCTTGGTCAAGGGTGGTTGTGAAATGTAAAACGTGTGTCTTACTTTAAATTTTAAATAATTATGTCACTGTCACACTGACATCATCAATAACCTACAAATTTCATACCTATTTATTTCAGTTGTAAAACGATAATGAACTACAAATTATGAAATAACGGTTTTAGTAACAAGAAAAACTAAATTACAGTAATTGTTGGAAATGTCCCCCGTTTTGTTCGATGTACAAGTTGACGCGCCTCCTCATGCTGTGAAAAGCGTTTTGCACCATTTCTGGCGTTATGGTTGCACATTGCTGAACAATTCTTTGTTGCAGTTCTTGCAAATTATTTACCGGAGTTGCGAAATCTTGTTTTTTAAGTAAGGAAATATAAAATAGTCCATAATTGTCAAATAAGGTGATCTCGGAGGAAACTCGACTTCTGTATGCAAACTTATCAGCCGGTCATCAAAAATCTCGCGGAGGAAAGCAATATTTTCTCGTGTAGTATGTGCTGTTGCACCGTCATGCTGGAAATAACCGTACCGAAGTTCATCATCGTTTAACTGTTGCACAAATTCAGCCAAAAAGTTGTGTCTGTACCTTTCTGCGTTGACGGTGAAATCGAAAAAAATTGGCCCAATTATTCTTCTGCGAGAAACTGCCATCCAAACACCAATTTTTTGAGCATGTAGATTGGCGATTCAGTAAAAACATGAGGGTTATCATTGCTCCACATTCGCATATTTTGAGAATTGATGTATCCCGAAAGGTGGAACCACGCTTCGTCAGAAAAAAAAGTTAAGTCCAGAAGATCGTCATTCATTAAATTATTGACAAACCAATGGCAGTAAGCAAGGCATCTGTGGTGGTCTGCGGGCAGAAGAACTTGATGTGCTTGCATCTTATATGGATGCATGTTCAAGTCTTTCTTTAAAATCTTATTACATGTTCCATAAGAAAGTCCAATTTCCTGAGCAAGACGTTTCAAAGGTTTTGCAGACTCCTCTTCCATACGTTGACGAACATCATTGACAACTTCTTCTGTACGAACTCTTGGTCTACCAGCACCTTTTTTATGAGTCACACAACCAGTTTCGCGAAACACTTGAACACAATTTGTAAGGCACGCATAAAAATTGTCCGGTAATATTGCCACGTTTGGGAAGTGCTCTCGAAAATTGTCCAAACACAAACGTTGACTGTATTGCCAATTTCCATTAACTAGCGCACCCGTTCGAAAATAGGCTTCAATCATGAAAATTTTGTGCTGTGTGGTAAGAGGTATGAACTGGATTAGAAAATTTCAGCACAATGACTTGACAGATTCTGACACAACAAAACATATTCAAAAATTTAAAGTAAAACACACGTTTTACATTCCACAACCACCCTTGACCAAGATAATTTTTGATATCCCGGTACTACTAATAGGTAATTAATAATAATTTGTGTATTTCTAGTTTCAGCATTCATAGTAGTTTAGTACCAAGTATTTAAAGGATTCAAAATATACCACAAAAACAACTTTGATATTGATTATTTCTGTAAATATAGGTTTTATTACTTTAACGCTAACGTATTCCCAAAATAATTCTTAATCAATCGTCAAGCGACTCCACAAATAATATGTGCGAAGTTAACATTTTCATATGAAGGATATTAAGTTATTTGTGCCTATTAAGGTAAATGATTTCTTTATGTAGATTTTGGCCTGAAGGAACCTTTAAAAAATAATATAAATATCATAGGTTACGTCTTAGAACTGCCGTTACTTGTCAGCATTAGGAAATGTATGTCTCCATCGATCACTGTCAATAATCTAGAAAGCCTGGCAAAGTTCGAAAAAAATATTTAGAGAAGTTATTATAAATGGAATTTTTTATATACTATGATTTATGTTCCACATATAGATACATTCCCAAGGGTATAAGTTTGATGTACAGGTTGTTTAAAACTCTGTTATTATATAATACACTTAAAAGTTTCCATGAATAAACATTACAAGCCAAATGAATAGAAAAGATTTTTTGAACTTAAAATCTATATATCTATTGTAATATTTCAAATTAACACTATAAAAACATTTCATTGGTGATGGTGATATTTTTACCAAGTTTAACAAAAAAAAAACACTTCTTCAACCATTTTAGTACAAAAATGCGATTTTTAAACAGCTCGAGTGTGCATTTTTTACAATAAGAAGTAGTTTTCGCAGTAGCTACCGAAAATACATATAATAAACAACGTATTTCCTCATTGCAAAACGGAATAATAACATTTCAGATAATTTTCTTCCTGTATAGTGTACTCAAGTTACCCAACTTGAGTGTACTATATGACTAAAGGAAGCCTCTCTGATAAAGGATTATTCTCTACTAGATCAGTAATTGGAATGTCTTTTAATAAAACCGCTATGAGTATAATGCAGATTACTTGCCTTCAAAGGCTAATCCAGAGGATCAAAGTAATGAATGTCGATGTTTTATTAAATAAATGGAACGTTGTTTGAATACATATATTGTTTCAGTGAATATGTAGAGTCCTATATTTTGTCCATATAGGAATTAACTTCATTATATTCAATCTACTTTATCCAAATAGTATCTAGGTACTTATCTATTTTTATTTTAACCAACATCACTATAGTGAACTAATTTATAAATTCAGTTCTGCGAAAAATTGAATTCAATCATCGCTCAAACATTTTAACAAATTGAACTAGTCTGATCTAGTCTTCTAGATCAGACTAGTTCAAGATAAATTAGTATCTTTACTAATTTGCCTTCCACTAAGAGAGTTATGTGGGAGAGGGAGCGGCATATTATTTTGCGGGAGAGTGTGCTTAGGAACGACTTACGATGTTGTAACTTTAACTAGGTATAATTTAGTACCAAAATAATGGAACCTGGAAAACCTTATTAATTAAAGTACATATAGTATTATAGTAGTAGTAATTCATATAGTTAAGTTGTTGTATTCAAGTGCAGAATTAAATCATGTGGAACAGATAATAACAGCACAGTAAAAATGTAATGTTAGACTATAGGATAAATTTTATGTAAGATGCAAGCTGTTGTAATTAAATATATGTACTTAATGTGTCACTTCAAGACAACCACAATGAAAAAGCCCCTGTGGAGAACTAACTACCTAATATCAAGTCCAGACTCACGTCTAAGTCAACAAAGACGTTTTTTCCTGCAAATTTAAATAAAACTCGTTATACCCAAGTATTATACACTTCAAAATACCCCGCGCCATTAACACGATACAGGGTCATTATTTGTCGTACACAACAGGTCATAAATGCACAGAAAACATATTTTCAAATTAAACTAATTAAACTGACAGGTCAATTTTAATCATGAAGCTAAAAAACACTGGGTAGTTCTCAACATAACACCAAAACACTATACTGCACTCCGCGCGTGTTTCGTCAACCAAATTGACATCATTAGGAGATGATTAAAACTGATCAGTTTTTGTTTTATGGTTTTTTGGTGTTACGTAGAAAACTATGTCAGTGTTCTCTTCACACCAAAGGTTACAACACCCTTCAACATTAAGCTGAACCATAATTAAAAAGGTTTGTTATTATAGTTCTATTTTATGATGATATGGACATCTTTGTTAAATAGATACCTAATTTTGCATAATAATGAATTAATAATAATAATAATAATAATAATAATAATAATAATAATAATAATAATAATAATATCTCTACCCCTTATTCGAATCACAAGGATTAGCCCGAAAGTCTGAGACTTGTATGGGAGAGGGAGCTCACACCCCCTTCCCCATGTAAATTAAATTGAATAATTATGAATTGATGAATATAATGAATATAATAACTGTTTATTCCAATCCACTGAAATTAGATCAATGTGATAAGTATATAAAATTGCAAAAGTGGACATTTAACTGATAATAAGTACACATAAATGAAAGTTAACTAAAAGAAAACATTGATAATACGAAAGAATTATGATTCCGCCAATAAAACTTAGTAAACTAACGTTTCTCTTGGTGTGTATATCGAAACATAAATGTGTGATAGGCAGTAAAACGCATGTTTTATATTGGGTTGTGTATTTTTTATCGTTATCACTGAGGCTGAAATATTGGATACTTTTGTTTTTGAACAGATGAATAAGCTCTAAAAATTTATTACTTTCTGAGCAGCTTTGTTGTCCGGGCAGCAGCAAATCGGTATTTTTCGCAACGCGACACAATGTAGTAACTTTTGAAGTAAACGCTGAGTTATATTTTAATTAAGGAAAAGAGGAACGTAGTTTTCTGTTTTCAATAGTTTCCTTTAATTTAAGTAGTCTATTAAATATTGAGCGTATTTTTTCCTCGTTGACTATAAAAACTACAATTCACAAGGCCTCCAGTTCGTTGGCTCATTCAAATTGTTGAAGTGAAATGGCATTGGTAATGAAATATACATACAGGGTCATTCACTGTGACCGCTTGTTAGACGTATCTCCAAAGCTAATATGGATATAAATTTAAAAGTTTGACACATGCCATTTTGGCAGGCGATCTGTTTTTTAAAAATATATTTTCGGGGATTTTCTACTTTCGGTTATACCGGAAGTCTATATCACTTGTTTATTTTAAATGAAACACCCTATATATTCTTGCATTTCCGAAAATAGTGTAACATTTTGAGTAAAAAAGACACAAAAAAGAGTTCCTTCCAAATTTGTAAAACAGTACTGGATGTTCCATTTAAAATATTATAGTTTGTATCAATGTAGTTTATAATAAAGTGGATACTTGAAGCGGATGGTATAGAAAACATTCTATGTACTAGTATTTCAGCTTATTAGGTCTTTTTCAACAGAATAAATGTCTATTACTAAACGTTTCCAAGCGCGTTTTCGTTATTTATTTGTTTACGAGCACCTACTCCCGATTGATTGGTAAAGCCCGAGTGTTTAGTACCTTTTCTAAGAAGGGCGAGAGTGTAAAATCTATCTGATCATTCGTAGTACAAGGATTTCTAATTAAAGATTTTTTAATTTCTATTTGCTCTAACAGATCTAAGCGCTTTCCTTTCTTTTCACGATGCAGTACCTTTACATTTTTCTGATCTATAAAATGATTGTTTTCTATAAAATGCGTCGAAAATCCTGAATTTTTTGCGTTATTTACAAACGCGAACAAACAAAACAATTATCAATGTAGTTTCATTAAGTAGCCCTGTAAAAAATGTAATATTTGTAAAACAAGTGTAAAAAGAAAAGAAAAACTTTACAATTTGGAAAATAATGAATTTATGCGGGACTTTATGAACTCGCTGTACCTATATAAATTGTGGCATACATAAGAAATGTATAAGCTATACTTAAAGTGATTTTTTGTGGCGGACTTGGCACCCTCTTCTGATGCAAAATCTTTCCAATTTCATGGACGGATTAGTTCCCGAATATGTGTGAACCCATGTGGCAGGATGCTGCTTTAGAAAAGTGGTCCCACATTTCCTTACGCATCCTAAAGTTACTTTTAACGGATTTAAACGATGGCTTACATGTGGATTTATTTATGAAATAGGGTTTTATGATTTTAACGAATTTAAATGAAACATTTTTTTTCAGCGAATCAATTAACTGATATTTTCAGTTTATCAAAAAAATATATTAGTGGAGTATTAAAAGTTAATCGAATCGCCGAAATTTTTATATACTTTTAGAATTTCAGTTTTACTCTATTGTAATTATTATTATATATGATCTAATAACTATTCAGTCGAGATAGTACAGCGATTCAATCAGTAGATCTTCCATATTTTCATTTTTTGATTATGGATTGTCATTTTATATATAAGTTAATTACGCGAATTTTTTCAATTTGTTCTGTTTTTTATTTTTATTTTCCTCCTGAAAAAAATTCGATTTTCTACGAAATCTATTCTACCGATTTCGAAAATGGCATCGGTTTTCCCGTATCTTTGGTGAGCATCGATATAATGGCAGTAAATACGATGATTTCGCGACATTTGGCGTCCCGTTCTGCTAAACACGATATAAAAAATTACGATGACTCGATATCGACGCGATTCCTATTCTGTTCGGTAGAGGATGAATTTTTCTATCGATTGATGAAAACCGCAATTTTGCATGATTTTTCATTATTTTTTTATCGAATTTGGAAAATAGTCCAAATTATCTACGAATTTTCACTATTGGTATATAGGTACGGCCGAAAGTATCATAAAAAGTCGGCAACAAAATTAATAAAATTAATTCAATTTGGCACAATATAAAGCAAACATAAAAAATCCATTTTGCAATATTTTGTTTATTAATTTGGGCAGTTTCGTTTTGTACAGTTTTCAATGGAATATGGGTTAATTGAGTAATGACTACAGACAAATATCATGAATTACTACTATATACATTACCATGTTGTGTAAAGCTGTTCGCTTGTGTTGCAACACATTTTATTTTAGTTCTGATTGATGCATATTCTAGAGGTACTGCAATTCTCAGAAAGTATATATTTTGCAATAAAATGGTATTGTTATCAAGGGAGCATTTGAGTCGCAGAGCAAAATGTGACAGCGATAAATAAAATTATCGTTCAACCCAATGCAGCCACTATAACAGGGGCGTGCATGATTTGTAAGAATATATTTCTTCACTAAACGAATTTAGAAAGGAATTTACTAACATTTAGAAAGTGAGGAATATATAATGAGCGTCTAAAACTTCCCTGCCACTTACTTTTGAACTAATTGTGTATTAAGGGCTTTGGACTAAATATAGGCCATTTGGTTCATGTGAGATTAGTTGTTTTATGGTAAATTTGTTTTTTCACATGGTGCCACAGACGCTGTAAATTCAAGATTTTAAAGAAAATGGTTCAATTTGCACATAACTGGAAAAATATTTCAGTTCACTACATATTCGTTTTTAAAAAATGAAAATCAAGATATGCGTTCTTGAATCACCTTACAAATGAATAAAATGAATAATTTTAACACTTTTAATGAAACAAAAAAATAATGTGATATTAATCAATAATGATTTTGTTACAAATGACTACCTAGTACTTAATATGTGGACAGGATGTTATGGTTCCGTCTTTAATAGCCTACTTGCTGACCGAATCTGAGGCCCTTAGACGTTGTTGACAAAATTTACATCAAATACAAGACCATTTCGCATTTGTAACCAAGCAAAAAAGCATAGGAACCTCAGATTAGGTAAGCGTGCAGGCTATTCAAGCACTTTACGAGATCTAACCACGAGTTTGTAACTAATTAAATTATTTGTTAAACTTAAAACTTGGTGAGAGGGTTGTTAACAAATTAGAGGGTTACAGTGTTACAGACTAAACCTGTAACATTTGATTTCTTTTACATATTCCTTAATGAAACTAATAAGTACCATTGAAGATTCCTGTATATGATCTTGAATATATGAATTAAGGATTCTGTGCCGAATATTAAAGATGGGAGACATTACGATCTTTAGACTATTTTTAAATATTCTTCTTTCGAATCCCATATTTGATAAACTTAAATGTACTTGACTTGGTATTTACCTAATAATAACAATTGGTAGTTCTAAAATCATATTACCTCATTAAATTATTTCAAATATTTGTTAATCGAGAATCACTGACTGTATCCTCATAGAAATTTAGGTGGGCGCCCATATATAGAACAAAATTAATGATTTGTGCTGTTCAAACGGTTGATTTATACGGCGTAAACTTGGATTTGAAAACGGAAGTACGATCTGGAGCCGATGCATTATAGAGCAACATTTATTACAATATATAACACTGCTAAAGTGCCGATTTATTTTCTATAAAGCGTATTATAACACCGGTCTACCCTGGATAAATTTATTTCTTTTAAAAAAGTGAACCAACCATGATAAGGGCTTTTCGGACGTAAGACGGATATACTTTATCATAATACTTTATGCGATATTATAATCTTTCACCTCTAAAAAGTGCCTTTTACAAATTCAAATAGCCAAATAAGTTTGCGGTCCATTTGAGTCAATTATTGGTGACAATTTCTTGCTTATGAATTACTTCATGCAAAATCCACTTTAAGGTAATATCTTCAGGAAGATAAAATTGTTTACAGAACCCAACAGTCCGTACTTAAATCCGATAGAGGATTTATAGGACCAAATAGATAGCCGAACTATGATTCAACCACCAGTGACCTGTGAGAAGTAAGAGTTGTAAGAAGATCGCTACGAAGACGTGCAGAGTTCTATTTTGGGAGGGGGGTGATACAGTTTGAATGGTAGTTTTCTTGTTTCATATAAATAAGAACCTGGAGAAGGTCTCGATATTTCGTCCGTTTCTCCTCCTCTTCCAAGACAATTGTCTTAAGTCTCATTGTCTTAAGTTGGGGTCGAGGAGGACTACATCAGGCTTATTGGCTCGACTCTTCCCGAGCGTAGGAAATATAAAGTCTTTATTTCAAATAAATAACTACAGACAAGAATAACAAAATAAAACGTGTAATTTCCAAAGCACATAATCTCCCGGACTTTTTATGTTCTCTTTCGTTGTTAGCTGCGACTGTGGGGGGTAAAAACACACGTCTTATTTTTTACAGTCAGCTTAGGACCTCTTTTATGTTAGCATTAATCAGTGCGTTTATGCCTGGAATCACTTAATTTGTACCATTATCTCTGCGTGAGCATGGCGGCGTAATCTTAAAGGACGAGGAAAGCATTTCAGTTATTTTGTTCACCCTCCGGTTGCTTTCTGGGTACTTTAATGGCTTACGCGTTTTACTTGGATGGATGTAACAGATTTTATGAGGCTCTCAGGAATGCCCAACATTAAGTAAAATAGTATGTTACCTTTATAACTTAAATTACTTCTATGAACATGAAGGCTAGATGTTATGTAGGAGTTCTAATTAGGAATAAGACCTCGAAGACAAATGTAAGTGTTGGATATCGATAATCGATAGTGCTGTTTTTTCATTGTCCAATTGGATTGATACAAAAAAAGTTAAATAGGATGCTTATCAAAAGAAACCTGATCAACAAAACGGCCTATACAAATTTTCTCCAAATCCTACCTACTTTCTGGAAAAATATCTAACTTAGTTTTATTAAATAGAATAGATTAAATCCTGTAGATTTTTTACTAATGTAGGTCAATTAATGATTAGTAATATCAATTCTAAGAAAAATGTAAAGTATAAAGAAAATTTTCCGCCAAATGATAGTTTATTTTTATATCCTGCTAGCAAAAATGAAATAATAGAACACATTTTCAATTTGAAAAAAAAAATTTGCCTGTGATTCAGAAGGAATATCTCCTGAGACAATTAAGAATATACACTTACATGTGATAACACCACTGATTCATATTATCAACTTGATACTCTCTACGGGTTATATACCAATTGCTATGAAAAAATCTATTGTAACCCCTGTATTTAAATCAGGAGATAAACATCAAACAACAAATTATAGGCCAATTTCTGTGATAAATACCATTGCAAAAATTTTAGAGCAATGTTTGAAATCTAGACTAGTTAAATATTTACAAAAAAATAAAATTTCTAGTAATCACCAATTTGGTTTTCAAAAAAATTTAAGTACAGAGGATGCAGTAATTGCATTTAATAAAGTATTAATAGAAAATATGAACAATAATAAAAAGTGTATATCAGTTTTCCTTGATTTGGCGAAAGCCTTTGACACAGTCGATCACAGTCTGTTGCTAAGCAGACTGGAGTCGGTAGGTGTCAGAGGCACTTCCCTAACGATATTCAAAAACTATCTTGAGGGTCGTTGGCAACAGTTTAAAATTAATAATACTCTTAGTGACCCTTTATTGATTACCAGGGGCGTCCCACAGGGTACGGTGTTGGGCCCCATTTTATTTCATATATATATATATCAATAACATCTATAAAATATACAATTTTAATGGGAATGTAATTTCTTTTGCGGATGATACTTGTGTGGTTTTTGTGGATGATACTTGGGACAATGTATATGAAAAAGCTGAAAAGAGCATGTCAATGATTACAAAATTTTTAGATGAGAGCCTTTTGAGTCTCAACGCAGATAAAACTAAATTTATAACATTTTCACTAACAGCAGCAGATCAACCTGAAAGAAAATATATAAAAATACATAACTGTAATCCTTAACAAATTGTAAATGTAAAACTATAAATAAAACAAAAAATATAAAATACCTTGGTGTTTTGGTTGATCAGCACCTCAGATGGAATGATCACATAGAATATACTAATTCAAGGATTAGAAAACTTATGTATAAGTTTTACCAGTTAAGAAATATAATGCAGAGAAAACTGCTACTTGTAATTTATGATGCACTAGTGCAATCTCTAATTAGATATTGTATATTAATATGGGGTGGGTTATATGATAATTCCTTGTGTGGTCTTCAAATAACTCAAAACACATTGCTTAAAGTGTTATTCAAGAAGCCTGCAAGATATTCGACAACTATTTTGTTCAATGAATTTGATATTCTGCCTGTTCGGAAGCTATATTCATATCAAGCACTGCTATGGATAACATCGAATTTAAATGATTTTTCAAAACCAACTCATAATATCAGTATATAATGAAGTATTAATGGTACCACTATATAGAAAATCTCATACCCGCAGAAGTCTATTTTTTTATGCCCCAAAACTGTATAATTTTCTCCCAAAGAAAATTAAAAATATAAAATCATTAAATGTCTTGAAGAAAGAAATAAAATTGTTTATAAAAGAAAATTTTCATCAAGTAGAAACAATATTTTCACTATGTGTTCAATAACACTGAATTCTAGATTTCCAGTAAGGCATTTTTTGTATTTGATATTCTTATACCTTTGGCTCATCTTATTCAGTAGTTTATTCCTCTTCAATTTCCTATTCCAGTTCTCTTCAATTTCTCAGTCACTCTATATGTATATGTGTATGTATAGATATTATATATTTAAAGTTTTTTTGTTTGTAATTTTGTATTTTTTCTTCAGTAATCGATATCTTGAAATATTATATAGATAAATACCTAGTGGTTGATCATAGTATTAAATTGTATGTATATGTATGTATGTATATCAACACTAATACCGCACACAAGCTATGCTTAGGCGAGTTTGTAACTAAAAAAGTTAATATTGTAAATTGTAAAAATTAAGTTGTTGTAAAATTGTAAATTGAAAAAAAAAAAAAAAAATTGTACAGATTTGGAGAAAATCTCCTCTCAGGAATGCGCTGATAGGATTAAGCTCTAATATTGATGGAGATATGCCCAAATCGGCATACACTATTTATTTACTCTAAAAAGCACGTAGTTCTTGATAAAGTTATATTTATTTTGACAGATTACAATTACATAGATATGTTTCATATATTTATAAATTAATTATTTCTCTTTTTAAACTTATTAGTTTTTCTCTGTTGATGATATATTGTTCATCGGAACCAGTTCAATGTCAATTTCATCGTCTTTTTTTCAGTAGAAAGGGATTTCTGTGATGTGAACTTTCACGCTTTGATTTCGGTTTCGACTGAGAAAGTATTTTCTATCCCTTTACTGAAAAAAAAAAATGTGTAGGTGGCTCTTTGATCTTTGATATGAATCGAATCAGTCCCTCGGGGTAATTTTATAAAATTGAAAAGATGTTTCATTAAGCTTTATGGAAAAGGACACATTAGAAATATTAGTTATTAGCCACGCATCATTTATTAACGTTTTTGATTACAGTGAACAATGTACCACGTCTCTATATATTATTTTTAAAATATGTATTCGAAATTATATGAAATTCATAAAAGAAAAAAATAAGGATTATGTGCTCACAAAATTTAACTGAGGTGCTAGGCTGCGTCAGATTGAGGTGCAGCGTATATTAATAATTAACAGTGTATTATAGTAAAATGCTTTAAGGAGTTTTAAATTAAAAAGCTGCTGCTTATAAACGAAAACATATAGCGTTATGCGGTTTTCACAGTTCAATTCAAAATTTAATTTTGTACTAAGATAAGTGATTAGAAATTATTTTCTATTCATCTATTTATAATCTACTAAAGTAATGTGACAGTTTATACTATTTACATATTTCTTTATTTAGTAGTTAAGCCAAAAAGAGAGCCAAAAGTTGAGGTTATGTCGATATATGCTGCTGTAATTCAATGTCGGTGCATACACGCAAGTAGCTGTTTGGGACATATCTTAAAAATAATAAAGTTATTCCTTTGCATACCTAAGATTATGGCTAACGAGGAAATATAAAACTTTATTGTACAGTAATATTTGATAATATCATTAATAATTTATATCCTAGTTAACTTTTTGATTTAATTCCTATATAATTAAAGATGTAAACAGTTAAATAAACTAATAAATAATATTAAAAATATACTATAAACAGTTTTTACTATCATTTGAAACATGAATCTCGGTTGTTATTGCTTAAACACTGGGTAAATTATTTTTGTGCATTTTACATATTTTCCTCATGGGATGTTAACAACTTAGGAAAAATGTAGATACAGGGTGCGGCAGCATAACTTCCTTTTTCCAAAACTTCCTAAAGCCCATTGTATGAATCAGAACATTTTTATTTGTTTTTTATAATGTAGGCGCATGCCTAAAGTTTTGTTTTACATTGTTTTGAAGATCAAATCAGATAGGTGACGTCCCCCATAGCAGGCCTTATGTTGGCAATTTCTTCCTGGATGTTGGTCTTCAAATCTTGTAGGGTCCTTGGACGGTTCACATAAACACGGGATTTAAAAAACCCCACAGAAAAAATCACAAGAGGCGAAATCGGGAGTGTGGGCCGGCCACTCCAAATCACCGCTAATTGAGATGAGGCGCTCTGGGAAGTGTTCCCTCAAAACAGCCACCGATGCTCTTGAAGTGTGTGCCGTTGTTGTTTATGTGAACCGTCCAAGGACCCTACAAGATTTGAAGACCAACATCCAGGAAGAAATGGCCAACATAACGCCTGCTATGCTGGCAAAAGTCATGACAAACGCCAGAAATCGGTTTACTCAGTGTATGGAGAATGGGGGACGTCACCTATCTGATTTGATCTTCAAAACAATGTAAAACAAAACTTTAGGCATGCGCCTAAATTATAAAAAACAAATAAAAATGTTCATACATACAATGGGTTTTATTAAGTTTTGGAAAAAGGAAGTTATGCTGCCGCACCCTGTAGATTCTAAAAGAATTCCAAGATACGCTACTTCATTTTTATTATTTATCGTTTCTGATATAGCAATGAAGGTATTACTTAAAACAGCCCATCTAACAATGTTAACTGCATAAAATCTTGAATGTGCCAGATCCATCTTATTCATGAATGCTGCACTAAGTAAATGGACTGATGTAAGAGCTCGAGGAAGCTGATAAAAGATTCAACCTGATCAGCTGTCCTTCGCCGTGGTTCGAGTGCTTTCTTGTAGAATTGAGTTAAAGAGTTTCCGTTTAATGGTATAAGGAAATACTTTGTGACTTTACTAGAGGCTCCATTAAAATAAAACTTATGAAAGCAACATAATTTATTACAACGGAAATTTTAATGTAGGTTACTTATCGACGTTGTTGAAAATGCTCGCATTCTATTAGAGAAAGATTAATTACATATGTGTCGATATAGACGTATTAAAATAAGGATGCGTTATTAATGCAATATTTAATAAAATAAACCTACACACTGTATATAAATATTTGTAAAAGGCGCTAGAGAGCTTTATAGTTAGCCCTAAACACCATTCAGTGCTGGAATAAGGGAATCGTGGAGAAAATTATTCAGCGGAATGGGGATTCGAACACACACGACACGCAGAAAACTTTGAGCTGCCGACCTTAAATTATCATATTTTTACCTCCAAGAACTTATGGTTTCCCGTTGTAGGTGTACTAATCGTTCTATGGTACATAAGGCGTTTAATTGAAATAATAAAACTTCAAGAAATTTGTTATATTATTGCGATTGTAATTAATAATTTTTACGTTGACGGATTGTTAGGGATCAGGAAAATTTCTGAACTTAAAATAAGTTATATCGGACAAATAATTGGGAACTCCAATGTAGGAAGCGATAAACTAATTTCAGGGTTAAAACAACAGCGAGAGTTTGTCTCCAATTTCGGATTTACGTAGCAGGATTAAATTAAATCATAAATTCACTCCCACACCGACCGGCCAAAATAAAGGTTTGGGATATTGTTTTTCATCAAAATTGCCTTTATTTATGGTATCCAGAAATGTAATACAAAGAATATAATAATAGATCACGAGCTTCGTTTATCTTAAAAAACTGAATACACTCTTGTGTGATTAATGGATTTCGTGGATTGCTATGATGCGGGGCATCGAGTAAATACATTATTTTATTTTTATGCCAGAATATTGTGACATTATAAGCTATAATGTTTAATACTATATACAGTGCTTTCGAAAAGTAACGAATAAATTCATTATTTTAGAAATTGAGAAGTTTTCGAAAAAATCCCCTGACACGTCGATTTTGTTTTTAAAAAAGGCACTTTTTGACATACGACCCATATTTGTGACGTCATCGTTGTTCGAGATATGACGTTATCGACAATTTTTTTAAATAGCAACCCCCAATTTTGACCACGTCATTTGAAAGAGCGTATCATTCTACATACGCATCATAAAAAATTATGGTGTTACATAACAAAAATTTCAAGAAAATAATGTTTGAAGATCTTAAAATTTAATTTTCACGATACTGACAATGATAATGATTATGTAAAAATTCGACTAAATTAAATGTTCAAATTGTGCACCGTTGGCTGCCTGACAGTAGCCAAGACGATTAATAAATTCTTTTTGGACATTATCTATAACTTCAGAAGGTAAACGATGTATCTCGTGACGAATTCTTGCTTTTAAATCTTCTATTAACCGGTCTAGTAACGTATACTTTGCTTTTTAAGTATCCCCACAAGAAATAATCTAGGGGTATCAAATCAGGCGATAATGTCCAAAAAGAATTTATTAATCATCTTGGCTACTGTCAGGCAGCCAACGGTGCACAATTTGAACATTTAATTTAGTCGATTTTTTACATAATCATTATCATTGTCAGTATTGTGAAAATTAAATTTTAAGATCTTCAAACATTATTTTCTTGAAATTTTTGTTATGTAACACCATAATTTTTCAAGATGCGTATGTAGAATGATACGCTCTTTCAAATGGCGTGGGCAAAATTGGGGGTTGCTATTTAAAAAAATTGTCGATGACGTCATATCTCGACCAACGATGACGTCACAAATATGGGTCGTATGTCAAAAAGTGCCTTTTTTAAAAACAAAATCGACGTGTCAGGGGATTTTTTCGAAAACTTCTCAATTTCTAAAATAATGAATTTATTCGTTACTTTTCGAAAGCACTGTATAATATTATATAATACTATATAATGTATAATACTATAATATTCGGATAAGTTTCTTTTAATAGTTATATAAAAATATATACCTACACGTACATTATCAATAATTGATCCTCAATTTTTTATAATTATAATGAAATTATTTCATTCATTCCCTCTTTTCCCCTTTTTGCGTAACAAGTTCTACTCCCTCTCAGCTATGACAAATATTTTATGTATCTACAAACTTCGGAATTGGTTTAAAAAGTTGTGATTGGCGTATTCGGCCTCTTCGCTAGCGACTCGTGAATACAAAAGTTGATGTGAAAGTTATTTATTGTATGAAAGCATCTTCACGATAAAAATGTGTTTTATTTTTTGTTATTTCAAGAAAGTGTACAATATTATGAACAATTCGTATGATACTGAAATACACCCAGAAATTAAATATTTTGTGAATAAAAATTTAGTAATACTTATCCGAAACTGTTATTTTTTATAAATATACAGTCAGACGAAAAATATTCCTCCTGTTATAACTTTTGAACCAGTAAAGATAGACCTCAAACTATGTTGCTTATACAAATTGATAATAAGTATCTTAATTTACCAAGAAAATTATAAATTTAGCATAATATACATTAGTTGTAAGTAACAAAATGGAGCTGCTTTAATAGAGCATATACGTTTAGGTAATACGTTAGGTAATACCTTAATATCAAGTAGCGTATATCCGTAACTTAAAAATTTTAAAAGTTGTATTTAATTTAAAGTATAATTTGTAATTCCAGTAATATTTGATATTAATATGACAGTATATTTGTTTAAAAAAATATATTAGAATATGAGGGAAAAATGATTGTATCCTGACTTAACCTAATGAGTCCTCCTAACCTAATTTGATAATTGAAAAAAAAATATTTTCATTATCAGTCCAGAAATTTTAAGCAATCGTGACCGTTCTTGCATACAGAAAATTCGTAGATATATCAAATTAATAATTTTAAGGCCTCAACAACTATGTACAGGGTATTCGCGTATATTTTGACCTTTACCTACAGGGGTTATTAAGAAAGTTAGGAAAAAAGTTTAAATACAAAATTTGTTTGGTTTTTCACGTATTATCTCGAAAATATTATTAGGTCGAAAAAAAATTTGAATGTCGTAAATTTGAGGAAACCAATTGAACTTAATATTTTTAAATGGGACACCCTGTATAATTTTACACGCTTGGATAAACATTTTTTTCCTGATTTCAAAAATATATATTTTGTTGACATTTGCACTGAAATATTCGACAGCGAGTATAATAAAAAAATACAAAAAATACAAAGAACTAAAAATATTTATCAGTAGAAACCAACAGTAATAAAAAATAGTTAATGATTTTCGATGTAACCTCCTTAGTTATTTAAACATTTTCTAATATTTTCATTTTTTAATATTTTTTTTTTATGATTTATTGCAAACATTAAATATTAAAGATTTCGAAAACTGTCATTAAAAAATATATATTTTTTAAATCAGGAAAAAAATGTTTACCCAAGCGTGTGAAATAATACAGGGTATCCCATTTAAAAATATTAAGTTCAATTGGTTTCCTCAAATTTACGACATTCAATTTTTTTTCTTTCTTTTCAACTTTTGTATTTAAACTTTTTTCCTAACTTTCTTAATAACCCCTGTAGGTAGGGGTCAAAATATACGCGAATACCCTGTACGTATCGCGAATACACACATATATAACATTAATTTATTTTCTAACCAATGCGTATATTGATAGTTTGCTCGTAATTGATGGGGTGAAAAATGGTATATAATATTTTATAATGATTTAGTATGAAAGTTTTAAATACACTATACCTATTCTGCGAAAAAGTCTATAAGCTTAAAAAGTAATTCTATAGGGTATATATAATATTACAAAGATGTTACAAATATTCCTCTCTTTAAATTAAGAAACATACCAATATCAAGACAATTTTAAGGATAAGGCCTTGTAAAATTTTTCAGTAAGAACACATATTTTCGGAACATTTTCTTGATGTAAGAGAGTTTTTATCAAGATAATTTATTTCCTTGCTGGAAGCGTAGCAATTTTTCAGACTATCATATCTATATCTAATACTGGCTTGGTTTTTGAAATTACAGCAATTTATTCTGAAGGAATAGCATCCTTTGAATATGGGTTCACGAGCATGTTGAATCAATATTAGTTTTGCCCTCGTATTTAAGTTCATTTTGAATAAAAGAGGCTATTCGTGACAGTGTTTCAATTGAATTATGCACTTCTAATAAACGAGAAAGTACTATGACTTGTCTATAAAGTGAAAACAAAATGAATAAGGCAATATTAGAATGATTAAAAAATGTTTGGGGATTAAACATTCAAAATAAGACTGGTCTATAGATTTCGGTTACGGTCTTTGTTCATTAGTTCTAAATTTAGCAGGGAGGCAGCTTTTACTTGCTTAATTTTACTAAATTGTACAGAAATTTTATAGAACCACGTATTTTTAAATTTGTGGCGAAGGCGCCACTGATAATCGGTTCTATATTATTGCTCTATCATCCTGGCAACCATTTTGTTGGGAGGTGACTTAATTTGATATTCTGAAAGAGAATGTTTTATATAAACAAATATAAAATCTCTTTAGAATTTTAAATGTATTAATTTCCGGATAGTGGGGGAATTTAAATTCCTTGTAATATTAGAATGAATTTTTTATACAGAACAAATTGTTGTGACCAGTAACACATACAAGGGACCGGTAAATATAAAAATAAGGTGTACAGACAACTAAAGTCATGTTTTATATTCCAACGAAAGGTGTTATCATCTGTCAACTATTGTTTTAATTAAATATTTTTCCATTATTTGTTAAGAAATGCTGCAATGTATTAAAGGAAAATATTCAGTTTTAAGTATAAGGTATCACCTCGGGTATCACGGATTAAATGGATTAAGAGATAATCGATTTAAAGTACTGTTTGAATTTAAAACACCAAGAAAAATGTATCTAATCTATATGAACCTAAAACTTGTTCTTCTAACAATAAATTTGAAAATCGAAAAAAATTATAAGTATCCCAAACATACTGGAAACGTGAACCTATATAATGCACATACTAGAAGAAAGATAATTTAATTTTGTGTAAGTAAAAAATAGAATTATCTGAAGCTGTCGCAACTTGAAATGGGGATCGATATATTTAATTTTGAATTAATTTTAATTGTAGAAAGTAGCACACCTCCTGTTGCGTTCACATATCGAGAGACAATGAAAAATGACGTGTTCATATATTAAGATATAATAATAATAATAATAATAATAATAATAATAATAATAATAATAATAATAATAATAATAATAATAATAATAATAATAATAATAATAATAATAATAATAATAATATTTATTAATCCTTTAAGACAAAATATACAATGTATAGGACAAGTCAAAACAGTTTAGACAAACAATAACAATACAATTATTATAAAAATATATAAACATCAGATATTATCGTCGTTAATAAATTCCTGGATGCTATAGTTACATCTGGCAAGTAACAACTCTTTAACAGACAATTTAAAAATATAACTATTCATCACTTTGTATTTTTGTGGCAATTTATTAAATAATTTTATCCCCTGGTATATTGCAGACATTTCAATTTTTTTTCTTTTGTGTAAAGGAACACTTAACAGATTACAATTACGAGTAGGATAATCATGAAAATAAGAATTCTTATCAATGTGATGAATATTATCTCTAACATACAATAGAGACTTGTAAATATAAATACATGGGAAAGTCAATATTCTATTGTCGACGAATATGCTTCTACACGTTTGAAAGGGACTGATACCAAATATTCTCCGAAGTATTCGCTTCTGTGCTATAAAAATCCTACCATTATTTACAGCATTGCCCCAAAGGATTACATTATATGAAAGATGACTATATACTAAACCATAATAAACATTCAACAATGCAGACAGGGGCATAGTATCACGTATTCGAGATATAGCATAGAACGACCTATTTCAGCATGTCTATGTGCTCCGTCCACTTAAGTTGACGATCAAGGTAGACTCCCAAGAATTTGGTGCTATTAGAAGATTCTAATACAACGTCGTTGCACTTAAAATATAATTCGGAATCAGTTCCGCTTTGGGTTCGGAAGCAAACAATCTTTGTCTTGTCAACATTTACTATTAGATTATTGGATTTGCACCAATTGACAAATGTCGTAATAAAATGTTCACAAACTATAACAAGTTCATCAGGGGTCCGAGCTGAAGCCACTGAGGATGTATCATCGGCAAACAAGGTCAGAGTCGATGAGTCGATATGATTCGGTAAATCATTGATAAATAACAAGAAAATGAGGGGCCCCAGCACCGATCCCTGAGGGACTCCTAAATCTATATTATGATTGATAGAAGTGGCATCATGTACCTTCACAACCATTGTCCTACCGGAAAGATAATCGATAATCCAATCCAGGAATATCCCTCTGAATCCAATATTATACAATTTACTCGCAATAAAAGAGATATCTAAGCAATCGAAAGCACGCGTCAAGTCAAAAAATATACCTGAAACGTATTCGCCCTTGTCTAGGAGCTCATGAATTCTATTGGTCAGACTGCAGACTGCTGACTATGTAGATTTGCCCGCTTGGAAGCCGTGTTGACAATTTGTCATAATTCCATATTTATCAAGGAAAACAAAAATTCTGTTAAAAACCACTCTTTCAAATACCTTCGAGAATACGCTTAGTAGTGAAATAGGTCTGTAATTGGTTATATCTTCAGGATTATCTCTCTTATAAACGGGAACAACGATTGCCCTTTTTAATGCGTCAGGAAAATGACCATTGCATATAGATAAATTAATTAACTTGGCAATATGGTCAACTATATGAACCGACATAATTTTAAGTAGTTTTGCAGTGAAGCAATCAATACCAGTGCTATTTTTGTTTTTTAAATTATTTATGACAGATAAAACCTCGTTACCGTCAACTGGGCTGAAGAAAAAAGTATGGTTGTGTATTTCTGAGGCGGTACAGCTTTTAGACCTAGAATTGCCAAAGTGTGTTATTACCTTTTTTTTAGTTATTGTAGCGAAATATTGGCCAAAGGCGTTGGCCAGTTGACCGTGGTCGGTGCAGCGGTTGCCATCCAAATTCAGAGTGATATTCCTTTTATGATTCTCTCTACCAGTCTCTTTATTAACAATGTTCCATACAGTTTTACTTCTGTTATTGGACTTGTTGATGAGTTTGTTGTGAAAACTTAATTTAGCCTCTCTTAATAACGTACGATGTCTGGCTTTGGCTTGCCTATAGATAACTAAAGAGGCAAGATCGCCTACATTTTTGCAAATATAATATAAATTTGTTAAAGAAAAACTTGACTGCTTAACTATAGATAAGATATAAATAATCTTACAAATCCTGGGATCTGCCAAAAATGTAAAATATTTCTTTAACTAGTTTAGATATGCTAATATATTTGTGTACAGACTTCATACTTTTTATCTCTTTTCTTCTTATTAATTATTCATGATACGAAACATATTTTCAATTGCTTCTGTTTTACACATTTTTACATACAAATTTTAGTAAAAGGTAGTTCAATAAATTCCATCAAATTCTAGGACAAATATTGGTTTCAGACTGGTCTCTCCTCATCTTGGCTTCGAATCACGCAGAAATAGCAGCCGGACGAACAATTTGTAATATAGCCAATAGACTCATTAAAATTCAACCCTTATAACGTAACATGGTAACCCATTTCAGGCCCGTTGTTAACGGATTCAGAAATATTCACTTAGAGGGTTTATAATAAGTGGGGAACGGAAATCTAGTTTCCGTGGCATCACTCGAGTTGGCTGTACCATCCATTTTATCGTTGAACTATTTAACTGCAAGGAGATTAAAATTAATACTTATATCAACATTTTCATTTTAATACCTAATTTTATGTTTACTTACACATATTGTCCTGCCGAAAAATATATACCGAAAGAAGTATCTAATAGAAGTAAATGATATTTCATTGGGATAACACTTTAAGAGCGTGATTAGAAGACACATATAGTGTTGGATTGAAAGGGTAACCGCTTCAAGAATTGGTGTTCCAACCTTACATAATCATTGCACGTATTCCTGTCACGCTACACTGAGGTCGCTGAAGTGCAGTCCGGCTTACAGATTGATGGGGACTAAATGGCGCATTTGCGTCCACTTCTTGAGGCAACCCGGATTTGCCCCGCCCGAATATGCGTTTTTTAGAGCACATGTCTTGTATTTCAGCAGTCCTTTGTTTTCGCCACTCCCCCTCGACCTCATCGTCATGGTTAAATCCACAGAGATAGAAACTAGAGAATGGAAATGTCATATTCTAAAAATACAAGGATCATGCAAGCAGGTGCTACAATGTACCTACGATCATGCGCAATGAGATACCAAGTACATAAACAATGCAATTTTAACCTATATTGACACTGAGAAATCAAAATAACTTCTAAAATATGAAATAATGCAAAAAATATCAAGCACCATAATACCAGTCGGTTTCACAACCGCGCCATCTCCGATGTACAATGTAGAAGCTACGAGGAAGCACAGGATAAGTTACAGACAATATGTATATTTCCATTACTCAGTTTTTATTTCTGCGGTTAAACATGCCAGGAGTCACTTAAAAGACTTCCGCCGGCATCACTCTCAGGTTCATCGTGGATACTTAAGCTCCTCCACCTGCATCGAGGTTTCACTACTCTCACTGCTCCTTAGAGGTTTTATCGACAAGACTAATGAGGCACCTGACCATAAGGAGTTTGCCACTGCTTATAGCTTGCGCAAAAACATCGCAAGCTTTATATCACATTGCACTAACATTATATTGCATCACATGATCAATACATCGCATTGCACGATCAATACTTTGCATTACACAATCAATGCATCGCATTACATGACTATTACATCAAATTATATAACTATTGCATTGCAAAACCATTCCAACTCATTACAATAAGCATTGCACACAACTTGTCGCAGAAATTGCAGATATATTATTAATGAAACTATCGAAATATTATCATCCATTGACGTTCATATTAAAAAAAAGTTTATTTATACACGGAGGTGTACATATACTTATGTTTTTGCGCCGCTCTGTATGTAAGTAGTCCCTTTTTACTTTTACTTTCGCTTATTGGGTAGAAGTGAACTGTTTGCAGATGTATGTCGTTTCAGCACCCAACAAATTCCCCAGCGTCGCAAGGTTAAATTTTTTTTGTCAATTTATCCGGCGATATATGTTTTCCACCTTCCACACATATTTCCATCAGAACGGATCGAGGAAAAGGCAATTTCTTAAGTAAATAACCAAAATGGTTTCCCTGGAGTTGTGCCGGGACATTTATCGCATCTATTTGACGAGATTAGACATTTTTGCAGAATTGTTTATTATTAGTATGCCAAGGTATAGGAACACAAAAAAAAGAGGATCTTTAAGGCAATCAAGTCCGAACGAAATTAAGCAAAACTAAAGGAAACCACAAATATGATGAAAATACTAATTATATAATACATTTTAAATAATAATTTTTAAAACAAAACGAATTTAGAGTATTGGTATTTTGTTTATTTCTTTCAATTGTAGGAGGTAGCACACATTCTTTCAGTTGCCAACGATTTGAATGAATCGAAACGTCTTATATTAAGACACAGGACATTCGTATCAATAAATTCAGAGATAAAACAAAGATATATGCAACGGAAGTTGATATAACGGAATATATTATACGTAAGGATATAAAGAGCAATATTACTTTTTTGCGGACTTTCTGATATTTCTGAACATCAATAATTAAGTAATTAAACACTGAAAGTTGCCATCATTTAATGTTTATCTCCTGACGCTCAATATATTGTTTAGAAACTACCATCAGATTAGTGGTCTTAATCTGATCAATGCGATTTATCAAAATAAATATTTATATTTACATAATCTTGAAAAATGTATGGTTTTCAACTCCTGGAATACAAACTTAATCATTTATACTTTACCATTTATGGAGCCTTGTGGGAGGGGACCCTGGGATATGTTTCGGGACCATCAATGTCGATTAAACCGTAAAACCTCGGTTTTTAGTACCAATCTCGGGTAATATGACGACCTGTGCGAGGCACATCTAATTTGTATCAAATTCCACGTCGCCGAGGCGTGTATCAAGGCTCCGTTAATATTCATGGCTCCCGGGCAAAACATGTCCTTTATTATCTGAGGCATATAATCATTCCTGGTGCGTGCTGGGTATCAAGGCAACATCCGATGACATTTGAATTATGGAGAGCAATCTAATTTGTAATGGCGTATTCTATATGCAGATGCAGCATTTTGTATATGAATGATATTGAGCTGCATAAAGCATATTATAGAAAGATCCTTTGCATATTATATACAGTGTGACCCATTAAGAATGGAAACACTCGCGTACAAAAGTTGTTTATGGGCCGATTTAAACCGGATTTTTCTTTAAAGATAGACCTCCAAAAGCTCTATGTTGATGCAAAATTTGAAAACGAAATTTTGATTTTCACGGCGTGCTTCAAATTTTTTTTTAAGTGAAAAATTGCAAAATGCTGTTAGCGATTTTTTTATAAAAAATCTGACTACACCACTGGATTTAGGATCCCCTCGAATGCATTTGTACCGATTTTTGCGAAAAAAAGTTTGTTCTTAAAAAAGTTATGACAATATCGGCATCACCAGTGTTTGCCTTTGTCGGTGAACCTATTCTTTTATAAAAAATAGAACCCAAAGAGAAACAAAATTAAACAACTTAAACACTGGTGTAACTATTAATAAGAACCATAAAAACCAGTATGCACAAAATAACCAACAATTACTCTAATATAAAGAACAATTGATACAAAAAAGTACACAAAGATACAAAAAATTATAAGAAAATTACATTTTTAAAAATGAAAAAGAAGTCTGGTCAAATTGATTCACATTTTTTTAATAAAAAATTATAATGTAGTTATTTTTTATCTAAGAAGGTAATATTATAAGTTTTGGTATAATAACCACAAAATAATAATAATTTGACGAACTTGCCTATCAATTGTTACCTGTCACTGTATATACAGGGCGCAATATTACTTGACCCGTTACATGGGTAACTTTTTTATTAGCATAAATACAAAAATGCTTAAATGAGCAAATTAGTGCAGTTTCCTACGAGTACTTAATTCTACGGTAAGGCGAAAAATGACATATGTACAGGGTAAGGTTGAAAGTTACTGAGAAAACAGAAAAATCCAACTTTTCTATTGTCCCTCGTAGCTCCGTTAATTTGAAGAATAAATTTGAGATAATTAAATGGAAAATATTCTTGGATATTTGTTCGATAAGATTTTTATCATTATTATCTTTGCTATATACTAATTTCAAATTAAAAATAAATAAATAAAAATAGATGATCCTTACTGTTCTTTGTAACAGGGATAAAACCTGATATGGGTTGGGATGTTCCTTGATATGGGCTAAATTTATACATATTGTAGATGATGTTCCTCATAGTAAAATATCTGTGAATCTGTTGCAAATAAACTGAAGCAATATTGCCGTGAATTTACACGCTATATTTATGGTACACAATTTATGTCCTAATTCTAAGGTTATAAGTATATATCCCGTGTATTTCACGAGAAGATAAAATTCAAGTAGCTGAAAGGAGTAGGAAGTTATTACTTTCCAAACTTCCAATTACAGGGTAATAGAGGACTGAATGCACTGGAGACGTTGCTCCCCATATAGCGAAGTACGCAAAGTACTGCGGTAAATAGATGGTTAGTGAACCTGCAGTAACTGAACTGCATCTGACTAATGATAATTGTCTATTTCAAGTATTTTCTGCTTTAATTTAGGGTAAAAACATTCTGCAGTTGATATACCTAGATTTAATTAAAAGAATCAAATACTCAGGTACTCAGGAACTAGAGAACAAAACATTTTTTTTACCATCAGATGTCTTAGCTAGAGAAAATGATGTCACAATAATTATTATTTTACCATTCTGTACATCGCTTATGTTGCAACCGCTGCATGTTAGTTGCTCCTTTGAAATTACTCTATAACAACGCTATTAATCCCTGGTAATGTGGAATCTAATCCCACTATCAAGGAAATGATGAGATGGTTAGACATACGTTTCGTTTAGATCCCATATGATTCAAGTTAACATAGTCATTTTATAAACATATCCAAATATAGAACCAGTGAATAAATCTTCATACTCCTATATTGTTAATGTTAAATATCCGCTTGAAATCATGGACAGCTGTTTCGATCTTTTTCGGTCTTATCATCATTTGGAACGAAAACAACTAATCCAGTTACAAAAAGTTATAAGACAATATGTACTTCCGCTGTTTGATATTATACTTAAAATAAACTGATGGAATATTTTATCACCGGAAGGCAGGAATACCTGTAAAATCTCATAAAACACCATCTAATCCATCCGTCTAAGAGTCAGGAATCTAGCGATGCAGGGGGTAACTTAGTCGAAGCAATATTGAATCCTGATGGCTGCAAAATAATTTTGACTAAAATTGACATTAGAACTGGTTCATGTTTCGGTATAAGCTGTAAGTCCCCGTTCCCTTAAACCGACAAAACTCAACCACCTACTGGTGGTTACGGTTGGAAGACCACAAACCTGTATTATATACCATCAAATCTGTATTATAATGAGCAACACCAGACTGTGATTATACTTTAATTTGATATCATCTGTAATTCGTCCCATTAGATAGTTTATTTGTCCTTATGGTTTTACGTAAAACACTAAGTATATCCTTCAATAAAGTTCTGTCGAAAACTCGATACCTAAACAAATTCACCGCAAATCACCTATTAGCGAAAGTACCCAATACAAACCGTTCCAGTAGGGTTTAAGGTTACTAAAACGATTCACATTATTTACTAAATGTAATTCGAACCTAAACCGTTTATTTCCGCAACAAACATTTTTTCACTTTCATTAAAAGCAGCTGAATGCGCCCCAATTTTCTCGATGGGCCTCGAATTCTAAAAATCCAGTTGAGGAGGTTAGCAGGGGCGGCATTAATGAATTCCGCAATTTGAATTTCGGAACGTGGCAGAATGAATTAGTAATTGATTTGGGATAGAGTGACAGATGACACACCAAATACAAAATCGATATGTTATAATTTTAATACAAGTACCTACGTGACATCAGCAGCAATGGAAATGACAAAATGGCTCCAGACTATTAAAATTAACACGCGATCAAACGTTGATTTAATATTCTCTGAATTCTATATGGATTCTATATGAAAATGACAAGTTCTTAAATTTTATCAGTAATTTACGTTTTACATCTTTCTTTATATAGGAATTAAGCCAAACAGTTAATTAAGAGATAAATTATTAATAAAATGATCAACTATGGTTCAATAAAGTCTTTCTTATGTGATTATAGTCTCTTTTGGGATTGCACCACCTGTAAAATAGCAAGAAGCAGGAAATCTGTAACCATTTTCCAATTATCGAATTTTTAAAAAGCGTTCCGGTGCGCTCAGGATTATACCGCGAATACTATTGCCTCAAAGATGTCTACCTCTAGAAAGAAGCGAGTTAGACCGGCGATTTTACTCTACTAATATAGATAACACAACGCTCGATCGGCGAGCGGCTTGAAGAGTATTGGGAAGTGTTCAGTTATAATACCGTACTCACTTAATGGAGTAGCGTCACATTTGATAGGACCATCGGTGCGTTTATAATCATGTTTTATATATGGTGTTATCATTTCCAATGTCTCCGATGGTTGCAAGGATTTTGAAGTGAAATATGTTTTCACAGAAAAGAAAAATAACGAACTAACATCGAGTTTATAACGACCGACCAGTTTTTTTGTACCTATTACAAATCAGTGATAAAGTTGCATACGAAATATTAGATGATGCGTCCCTGACAACCTCAATTTTATTTACAGCGGCCCTTGGGCTATTTGAAATTAGACAGCCCTGAATTAGATTGATAGTAGTGATTGCATTTAAATTATGAATTCCCTGTGGGATATATACCTAATACCTACATAAGTTTTCAACTCGAACCATTTCATGTTTTATTTTTTTAATTATCCTTCTACGCCATTATGTTGTGAAGTAATTCTAAAAAGAAATGAAAGTCATGAACGTTAGTATGTTTAATATCATGCTGTGTAAGTTACAGTGTTCTTAAATGTCGTCGTTTCATTTCGCATATAACCTGCCTTTTTAATAAGAATCACAGTAAAGGGAAGCTTGATAATAGTAATAAAAGCTGGTAAAAATGTTAAAAGCAGAGGTTTTAAAATGAAAAATATTACAAGCATAAAAATGATGTCAAATATACGTGTACGTACACAGAACCATTTCCAGCCAATGTTAAATTTATGATGGATTATACCTTGAGAATTAATTCCATTAGATTATTACCCCTTATTAGAAATTCTACGAGCGATAACAACTGTTTTATACCGTTTCTAAGAGCACACCATATATTCAACTATTACGTCTACCTTGCACACACGTATTTGATCCATTATGTTCCAATCTTTTTATGAAAGTAATATTATTGTGCATGACATGTCATGAAAATAAAATCTCACTTCAGTGTTCTGCTTATTTCTCGTGATTCATAAGGCTTTTACACAGTCACATGCATATCATATCTCGTAGAGATAGTGATATAGTCATGTGTATGAACAGACTCTAAGTTAGGATTACCTATAGGACGTACGAAGCGTTATGAGGTTTTCCAGGTTTCCCCTCGTTCCTTTACTATATGATGGTTAGGATTTACCAAGCTAAGTCGTTCCACTGAAAAAAAAATGTTTTTTATATTTAATGTGCGCCTTAGGATTATATTGTATATTTGAAAAACAAGAGAGTTGTCGTGTCAACTGCTGATACAAGTGTCAAACGTAATCACTGCGATTTAGAGAATTCTTCTCAAAATAAAACTCACGTAAACATAAATTGAAACGATTTAATCTTTAATAACATGGATCTACAAACAAGAATTGGTTTAGTACAATGTTATTACGAATGCAGCAGAAATTACACTGTTGAATTACGTAGATTTCGTACGAAAATGGGTTTGAGAACAGGGTTCTGTCAAATCAAAGCGTACTGTAATTTGATTAGCAAATTTGAAAGATCAGAGTCTGTAACTGACCTACCGAGATCAGAAAGACCAAGGATTAGTGATGTCCAAGTTACAGAAGTTCTTCGAGAACTTTCTAGACAACGTTCGACCAGAATAAATAGCATGAAATATACTTAGTAATACTAAACCTAAAGCATTGATTGTTTGATTGTTATAAACACAAATAATATCTAGGTAATACGATATACAGGTACGCTTTTTTATATTTAATTTTTCCATTCGGTATAGACTATAAAATAAATGTATGGAAAACAAAACCTGTTTTTGTTTTACTCACGATAAAACAATTTTAAAGCACTATTACATGGTAAAATGAAACGTTCACATATAGAAAATAAAAATGCATATTTGCTAAATGGTATTTTCTGTATAAACAGTCATGCCGATAAAGTTTACCATAAATCTATAAGCAAAGACGATGAGTTCTAATTTCAAAATTTCTCATCACGAGAAATTATACAATATTATTATTTTATCCAATAAAATGTGTTTAGACTAGTTTAATCATTATCCTGTAAAAGTTATATAAATCTGGGAGTTAAAGCTTCCGAGTACAGTTTGTACCAAATAACTCATTAAATTTTATAGTTCCCACTTTACTGACGCGTTTAACTAAAGTTGGAACAGCCCTCTTCTATCAGTAACTATGGCACAACAAACCGTCTGGCGGCCGTTGGAAACATCGATCGTGGTGACATCTAAACAGGCGTTTCCGTGAACTTGTCATTTTCATAACTATCTTGACTACAAAGTTTTCTGCTAAATTAAGTTTTCCTCAAATGTCTACCCTCTCTAGATACGTTTTTGTAATCCGGTACGGTGTAGTGCCGAGACGTTTAGTACAGGGTAATATGTACAGGGTATTCCAAATATGATTCACCACCCCCTTATCTCGGAACTTGTGAAAGATAGAGAAAAAGTGTAAATACGAAAGTTTACTGGTTTTTTACCATTTTTTTTAATTAACTCTTCTCATATACACAGGATGTTCAGTTTTCCGAACAGATATCAACTTTAGTTTTTCAAATAGTTTTTCCCTATATATTATAACATTTTTGGATTTTACATACATTCTAGACCAGTTTTATATAAGGTATTAACTGTGAAAAATTTATAGTTTTCAAGATATTTTCGATTTTTGTTAACCGATAGAAAACCAGTAAACTTTCGTATTTACACTTTTTCTCTATCTTTCTCTCTTTTTTTCTATCTAAGTTCCGAGATAAGGGGGTGGTGAATCATATTTGAGATACCCTGTACATGTTATCTGTAAGTATATCAAGGCCTAAATAATATAAATAGTTTGGATAATAGTAACTTTTAAACTTACTCATAAACCAATCACCAAATTAATGAAAAGAGGATTTTAAAAACTCATTTATTTCAGTTTTAGAAACTGGAAACTTGGAAATTAATTTTTATATTCTCTGCGATTCACTGTATGCGTTTGTATGTACACTAGAACATTTGTTCAATGTTCCAGGATTATTAGATAACTATGAGTTACCTTGTGTTATATTAAATATAGGTACAAATTTTTCTCAGTAATATATTTGTTTCATCTATACAGAAGTGACATATGACTTCAAATAACATCCTCTAAATATAAAGTGGTTTAACCCACAAGTTGACATTTAAAATTTATTTTTCTTACAGACGTAAAAGAGTAGATATATTACAGTCGATATTTTTTGTATTTGTCTTTATTGCGTCTGAACTTTGAGAGCAACGAGTAACTGCTTTGTAAATTGCAAGACAGGATGTTTTCGATAAGTTTTTCCTCGTTTTGCGACTTCCATTTTCCTAACCCTCTTCACATATTTATGACAATGTTACGTAGCGAAAATCACCAACCATCAACTGTGATTCAACATCACTTTCTATTATTACAACTATTTCTTTGAACTTCAGTATTTACTAAAAAAATCTGCAATATTATAAGCACAAAGGATTTGTTATAGGTGTAAATTGGGGCATGAATAAGTTCTTGACATGAAAACACACGCGCACTCGCACTGGAGCAAAAGGAAAAATATTTCTCATACACAAATAGTAATTTTGTAACAAATTATTTGTTAAAAATACCTTTATTCCAAATATATCGAAACAAAGTTATACATTTTATTAGAGATTAGTATTAATACAAGCCTTAAATCGTTAACTATACTCATTTCAAACATGAGCAATTCGGAAAATTTAGATACTAATAGAACAGAAGAAAGATTTCCTGAGAATTATTTCTGATTTTATTTCAATTACTAAATTACTATTTTCGTAAAGGCGAAATACATGAATCACTTAATGTTGTCACGTTGTATCATGTGCACCGTAATAGAAAGGTGCTCATCAGAGTGTCATATGTAGTGGAATTTGAATGCATCTCAATACTACTAATATTCAGGATGCCCCTTAGGCAATCACGTCGCAACATCGTTCATCGAGTCCACTACTTATGGCACTCTGATGAGCGTATAATAAGCGGGAAACCGGTCAGTGTCTGGTGGTTGATCTCGAAGAATGATGTGGCGACTTCCATGGAGATGCCGGAGTAATGCAACGCAATGTAAAATAATAGAGATTGCGACTGCAAAAAGCTGGGCCTGTTCCAGATGTTGCTACCTTCGCGAATCAATAATTGTATCACATTTATACAGAATTGACTCTTCTTGACCCTTCTTCATGTTCTTCTAAATATCAATGACAAAAGCTTTACCAATATTCTTGAAGTTATACATAAAAGGACAGTTAGTTGTCTTGTAAGAACGCCTCTATACGTTTTTTATTTTACTTTGGTGAGATAGGTAGTAGATCTACTCTTTGCATTATCGTTCGTCGTAAATAGTTGTTAAAATTTAATCTTGTATACAATTTCTCATAGTGAAAATTATCACAGTTTAATTTGTAAGTTACGTTTTACTTATAACCAAAGGTGAATGTTACAGCTCAATTTAGTTCCTCCAGGATTTCTGATGTAATTTGGTGAAATTTTTATTACCTCGTGAATATCCGTGGAGAAAACGGGGATTATGTTTTCC
Organism: Pogonocherus hispidulus; assembly: GCA_963924545.1. Lineage (NCBI taxonomy): Eukaryota > Metazoa > Arthropoda > Insecta > Coleoptera > Cerambycidae > Pogonocherus > Pogonocherus hispidulus. Next base: position 13,918,705 of record OZ004699.1, read on the forward strand.
AACCGTAATATGGTTGTTTATGTTTTAATTACATTCTATCTAAGGCGTACTATAAAACAGACATATCCCACATGAATTTTCTTGCTGACAAGAATAGCACAACAAGACATGACTTTTATATAAAGCCAAATTTTTTTATGGTATAGGTATTTAGTATGGTTTTTATTCCGCATTTCCACAAAATAAGTATTAAATAATGTTGAATACAACAAATAAGAGCCTGTCGACAAAGTAATGTCCAGTACCATTTTAGTTCTCTAAAAAAAAAACTAAATTAGTGTCCTTCTTTTAGCCCTATTAAGTCAAAAAACCAAAAGTTATTACACTTCCGGCACTGAAACCTGTATTTATAAAAATCAATTATATTTAAAATTATGAATTATGTACTATAAGTACATTTAATTTGATGCCGTTATGTTTCGTTAGAATTGAATGTCGAGGCAGAAAGTATAAGGTTCAAAGAAGCAAGGATAAACAATAGCAGCAGCGTTGTATTAGTTGTGTAACATTGTTTCCTGAAATTGAATACACCCACATTCTATACAAAAACAACTCAAATGCCCATTGTTTTCGATTAAGTAACACATCTTTCATGGCTAAAACAAACGGCGAGGTTAAAATTAATCATCTGGCTACTATTCTAAAGGCTTGTTTGGTGAAATTACTATGTTTGCAGAGAAAATAACTATGTCGGACCATTATAAATCCAATAAATAATTCGTTACAAAAATCTAAATCTTATAGGCATTGTTACAAAATCGCCGTCACAGTGCCTCAGTGCGATGTTGCGAAACCTACATTTACCCCAGTCTTAGGGAACAATTCTGCACAATCTGACAACAACGCCTCTAGGGGGACTACCCCCCCCCCAAGGGCGTAGTTTCAACCCTCTAGGTCTTTAAATAAGGAAGATAGGCCCTTTTGTCCACATTTCCTGAATGTCACCAGCGGTACTTATCGAATACACCTCATATAACTTGGCTGTCGTTTATTTATTGAACTGTCCTGGTATGTGAACTATTTGATGGAGATTTCTACAAGAATCTAAAAGCCTAGCTTACCTATATAAAAGCCGTGGTGTACCGGCGAAAAGTCAGTCTCAATCAGACAGCGATCGAGAGCAAAGAAGCAATACTTAAATGAACAAAGTGCAATTTTGCGTATATTTATTTATATAGTGTACAAGAAATGTTGTGTTTGAAGAGTTAAATAAAAATTTTTAGAACCCCGGAAGGACTAAAAGTATTAAAACGATATTAAAATTACTATTTTGGTAATCAAATTCTTACTTCGATAATATTTATTCACTGGACATTGTGCGGTTGGTTGAAAGTAAGCAAAAGTAATTATAGAGTGAATACTGTGTGATAAACTTATAACCTATATCTATATCTATACCTATCCATCAATAACTTTTTCAGTGACTCCTTCAGCAACAAAGTTACTTATATAGACATAGATTAGATCAACACATAAAGGTCATTGTCACCCTGTATAGTACTGTAAAAGACAGTATATCTTAATAATCCGATTTCGTTCAGCAAATTCTCCACTTTTCGTATATAATAACACTGCTGTATTTATGTATATAGCTCTGCATTGTGAACAACTGAAGTTTTCATATTTCCATAAATATACAAATAAATTGACACCCGCTACAAGTGGAATAACCGATTGATACCTAACGATACCTGACAGAATGTATTTGGAATGATATATCGATAAATGTCACAATTTTAGTCATTTTTATTCCATTTTTTTTAAGTATGCTTGTATTTAATCCCATCGGTGGCGGTCGTGCGAAACTAATCGAACTATATTAAATCTGTGATCACAACAGCGGAAAATGTACTGCTATTAATATAAGCAGTATATTCGTGTCTAGAAACAACTCCATGTAGATCTCGTTACAAAGCTAAAATATATATTATATTACTCTCCATCCATGAAGGTAGTATGGTAAGCTTTAATGTCCTTGGGGGGCCAAAAAGCTCTATTTAGACTCCCAAAATGAGGTCTAGAATATGCCTACTATAGGTTTCATAGGTATAGGTATCAATTACTCCTGCATTTTGAAGGCAGGGTGAAGAAAATGTTTATTGATCTTCCAATTCCAATGTCAATGACAATGTCAATTCCAATTCCAGTTCCAATTCCACTGCAAGGAAAGACATGCAGAGGAACCTTAAAGATATTTATTTTTGCAATTAAATTTCACGTTTCAGGTTTATAGTTAAGTTTAAATTTCACGTTTTTGGTTACAGATTTGGACTATGTTTATTTTGTTTTCGTTACTAGGTTGAGTTATTTAGCAGTAAAACAAGATAAAATAAATTGCAAGATAAAATATTGTCGATTAGTTCTAATTTTTTAAAAATATTCTCCAGTTTTATTACAAATTTAGCAAAGCAACTTTGTTCGCTCTAATGTGATCGTTATAATGCCAGGACGTGAGATATCTGCTTTTAGTAGGGTAAAAATTATTGATTTCCATGATGCTGGACATTCCAATCATCTGATATCCGAGATGTTAGACATTCCTAGATCTTTTGTTGTGCGAATAGTGCATAGGTATCAAGAATTGAGGTCAGTGGAAAAAAGACCACGTATTGGACGGCCTCGAGTGTCAAATGAACTCCAGGATCGTTATTTGGTCAATCTGCCCGTAGACACTGAAATGCTTCAGCTCCAGCAGGGAGGAATCACTTTCAAGGTATGTTCGCCTTTTTATATCGACCTCTACAATTCGAAGATGACTCCATCGTGTAAATTTATGTGCAAAAAGGTCTTTAAGGGTACCCACTCTACTTCCACGACAGACATCAAACTGCCCGCTTCCAGTGGGCACGGGAGCGTAGTGATTGGCTTTTGCAGCAGTGGCGATGGGTCAAGTGGTACTTATTCACAGATGAGACCAGAATTGGACTGGTGAGTGATGACAATAGGCAAAGGATCTGGAAAGAGCAAGGTCGTCAAGACAGATTAAATTTTCCTTTCCCGTGAGGTTGCTCCCGACAATGGTGGGATAGGAATGTTTTGGGGAGGAATAATGTTTAATCGTCGTACGCCGTTAATTCCTATAAATCAGAATATGACAAGTCAAGTTTATGTTGAAAGTGTTATCAGATCCATTGTTTATCCCATACGCGACGAAGTAGGTGACAATTTCATCTACATGGTGACAATGCAGACCACATCGCGAAAGAACGGGTCAAGCTGTACTTGAACAAGGAGATATTACACAATTAGATCAGCCAGCTAACTCCCCAGATATGAATCCCTTTGAAAACATGTGGGATTTTGTTTCTAGAGCGATTCACAAACGCTTGAACCCACCTTAAAATGCGGAAGAGTTAGCTGCAGCAGCAGAAGAGGAATGGAACAATATTCCTCAAGAAATTATCAACCGTTTGATTATTGCAATGCACAGGCATGTCAATATGTTACTGACAAAGAGAGGAGGTCATACTGGCTATTAAGTTGTAGTTTACTTTGTTAAAACATATGTTTTGTTAATTTGTGTCATAATAAATTTATTTAAAGTTACATTCCGAAGGAGAAATATGCCTTTGTAAACGCATAGCTTAGAGAAAGTTCCCGAAAAGGCCTTACTTTTAGTAATTACATATTTATATTAAATTCCAGAATCGTCCGGTAAAAGTTATCCAGTTAAATATTTATAATTGTCCGTCCTGGATAACTCACTTTAAAGTACTAAATTTACATTTACGAACTTGTAATTGGATGGGATGAATAATTTTCCGAGTTTTCTAATGAACCAGCTCTCTTTTGAAGTTCACGTAATGAATCGTGCCGATTGCTCGCATAGATCAAGAGAGGCGGTGGAGATAACTTCACGAAAAACTCTTTCAAGTTCGCAAGGATTTGATTTAACTAATTTCGTTCAACTTTTGCCAACTACACACATAGGGTTATAACAGGAGTTGTTCATACTAGAGGAATTTAGTTACAAATCCGCTGGGAAATTATTTTATCTCTGAAAGCGCTCATGGATGTTCAGTTGAGTGTATCAGGAAAATAGGTTATAGTTTTCAATGAGCTTTTTGAACTTTTCAATGTACTTTTTTCTAGATGTTGAAAATATTGCAATAGGTTCCTGTGTCGATTATAATCAAGTAATGTAATACAAGTGCGTGCTATTGATGTTAAATTAATTTTTTTTAACAATATCGTAATGTAATATGCCATAAAATCTAACTTACTGAGTGGAGAAAAATATAATATTTCAAACATCCTTGAGGTTTTCCATAAAAAAATCCCGATTTTAGTGAAAATCTTTCAACCTTTTCATGTTCATTGTAGATATAGCTAAATGTTGGAACTAAGTTCTAAAATCTTACAAAATCTGTCATGGTGGTTAATAGTTGGAAGATTATCAAACAAGATGGACAAGCATTAATAGCAAGTTGCTCACTATATATTAGGATTGCTCTTTTTTATATAAATAGGCGCTTGAACATTATTAGCTGTCGACGGGGTTTTTAACAATTGCGTAGTAGTTCATTTCCAGACACTAATTGGGAAAATCTTGATTAATAACGTTGAAACCGGAAAGAATAAGAAAACAACTAATGGCAACGAAGTTCAGCGGAATTTTTTGTTCGCTGATGGCAACAGCTTTTCACGCGTTGCTTGCTCTCTAATGGCTGTTTGTTAGTTGTTCCCTAATGTATTGTTATTGGTTGTTAGGACAAGGGTTCATAGGAAAACTTTTTCAATTTTTTTTCGTGTCTAGGCGATGACGTGTCTAAATATTCATTTACAGTGTTTTTCCATATTATTTTTTGTACTTTTCATAATAAACTAGTCAACGTTAAAAAGCTTGAAAACAAACCCATCTTATTATTATTTTCTTTAATGAAAGATTATGTAGGTGTAATATTTTATTTGTGTAAAGATAATTTTCTTACAAATACACTGATGTAGGGTATGATTAATCTATTTTTAATAATAATAGAGGCATGCCCAAGACAGTGTGGGCAAAAGTAAATTCTGTCGACTCTTTAATATCACAATATTTTGAACTTATTAATCTTACTATTACAAGATACTTTTTCCCAAAAAATAAAATAGTAAAAATTTGGTTAAAAATGTTTCTAAAAATCTCAATATCCGTAGTAGAAATTCTAATTAATATTATTTATCTTTAAAAATGCGTAATTGTTTTAAGGATATAAAAATTGATGTTAAGATACAATACCTGGAATTTGTTGTTTTGGACTTTGGTCTAGGGATTATGTGTCACATTTGCATATGTAAAACTTTATAAAATACATCATACATGTAAATAGAAAATGGATAAATAAAGATTAATACTTTTAAGTTGAAAACTTCCTTTTGAATATACTTGAGAGCCTTTCCGTTTAACTTTCAAAATAAGTAGAGAATTGTTGTCTAACATACTTTTGCGCTTAGACAGTTTAAATAAAACCACTTAACTAAATAAATAAACGCTTTGAAGAAGTATTTATAAATCCCCTTTGAGAGAAAACGACGACATAATTCTTGCATTAAATGAAAGTGCTTCCAAATTCGCTAGACTGCAAACCAGTATATGTTTTTTTAACTAAAAAATAACTCGAAATACCTCTTGTAGCGATTAAATTGATTCATGCTTTGAGCCATTATAAAAATAGTTTGATTCACCCACGACTCACTTGATAAAGCTGGGTAACATAGTTTTAGGGAGAAATATTAGCCTTAACCTATGGGAAAATAACATATTTCAGCAGAAAACTGTATAAATACAATCACTTGTATACATTTTCAATCATAAATAAAACAGCGTTATTTATTAAAATCATTAAAATAAGTTTTTCAATAACTTTATTCTATACCAATGGGTCCATCTCTAATGGTATATAGTTACATATTATTGTAGACCGTTGTTGCTTCTATATTAATAATATGTCGTCAATTTGACAAGTTTCAATTACTTCATTGGGTCAAAAACTTTTCACTGATGATAGTTCGTAAAGGACTATTATTATTTACATTGCACACTATATGTTCTTTCAAAAAACCAATTTGCATTGATGTTTCATCTTTGCAATGCATTTCACATCATATTACGTAATAATAAAAATAAAACATGGATTCATAGACAAATATGTTTCAATTATAGCTTGAAATGAACATCGATGTCATATTTTGCAAAGTATAAAGTATTTGTGAGTGCAACGTGGTGATGACTTTAATATAATTGTTTGAGATTTAATTTTTTTTAATATTTAGAACCAAGCGTACATACTGAATGACTTTTTTATGTAAAAATTATAAACTTTACTTTATATCAGCCGAAAAGATATGGACTTATGCCTCTCCTAGCTAGCACATATATCCATATTGAGCTTCCGCTCCTGAACTCTAAAGGGCTTACTGAAATCAGACGCATACTCGTATCTATCTATATTGCGATGAGGTTTTTTAAGAAAAACTCAATTTTCTTTTAAAATAGGTATCCTAGCAACTAAATACGACGCAGCCAGCAGTTGGAAGAGCAAATAACGATATATATATTCTCGTATTTTATAAATTTGTCGTATAAGCCGATTTGCTGAATCGGTTTAGACCCAACTTCGGTAATTTATCGATTGGTTATACCAGGATACACATTGGGATTAGTGGGAATAAGCAGAATAAGTAAGCATCTGTGGCTTTATAACCCGTCTTTTTTAGCATAAATACGGCTAAAGGTAACAAACAACAAAATTATTTAATAAATTTCCGAAAAAATTGTTATTTTCTAGATCAGATATATGTTTCCCGAACATGATGAGGAATTATTTATTTAATTGCTAGTGATATCACTCTTATTTTATGAAATGATGTCACTATTTTACACTTCGACTGTAATTTTCAGGAAAAATACAGGCTGAAGGATGTATCATATTGAAGCAAGTTTTTTGATCCCTGGTTTTTACTATCAATGTCAAATATTACATCTGTGTTCACCTTAAACATCATTGATCAAAATAGCAAAAAAGTAAAGGGTTTTTCAATAGGAACGCTCGATCTTTGTAATGTAATAAAACAAATTGTGTAAGTTAAACTGACATGTTTTTATTTTTATTTTAAAACATATGTGAGCACATTATGTTTTAAAAATTATATCAGCTAAATGTCCGCCGCGGCTTCGCCTGGTGACTCGAATCCTGGAGATCCAATTTTCGATGACGTTATCGCATAGAAGTGGCTCAATTTCACCAATGACGCGTCTGATGTTGGCCTTTAAGGTGGCAACCGTCTGTGGTTTGTCGGCATAGACACGAGATTTCACATAGCTCCAAAGAAAAAATCCAGTGGCGTTAAATCGCATGATTTCTTTTCATCCAAAATTAGGATCAACCTCCAACTGCTCTAGCGCCCACTCAGCAAATGCAAGCCGCTGTCTATAATCGTTGGGCTTTAGTTCTTGGGTTAATTGCACTTTATAAGGGTGAAACCCTAAGTCCTTATGTAAGATTCGCCAAACTGACGTCGAAGAAAGGCCAAGTTCTTGAGTACGTCGTGAAATGTATTGTTGTGGACTTTGACGCACACTTTTCCGGACTGCAGCAATATTTTCAACGGATCTTGCGCTTCGCTGACTTACAGGCATTGTCTGATCTAACAGTGACCCGGTTGCTTCAAATTTATTTATTAGACGGCGAATTGTGGACTCTAAAGGACGACCATCGACACCATAAATTGACCGAAGTGCACGAAACGTTTGCCGAATAGAACATTGATTTTGATAATAAGTTTTAACCATTTCGAGGCGTTGTTGAATCGTATAGCGTTCCATAATGAAATGTAAAGACTAACTGAATACGTCTGTCAAAGATACAACCTGTCTGACTACCGACTTCATCATACGCTGTTGCCAAACATCGAGCGTTCCTATTGAAAAACCCTTTACTAGTAAATTTTCTACACGTTGAAACCAAATTTGTTACGATTTTTTTCAGTGAGTCAATTGATCAGCTTGTGCCTATATATCTCAATCCTAAATAACTCTATTGCGTTCGTATACATTTTACCAAATACATCTAGTTTTTGTTGCTAAGAATTATTAACCAAACACTTGTGTAGGTCACAGTTACCATCCTATCTCTATGGTTATAGTACAGTATGAGTATGTATAAATTATATGTAAAACAAATTAAAGTAAACTAAAGTAAAAATTACAAATAAAAGAGTTTCATTTTGTTTGTCATGTAGATAAATAGATAAAGTTGTATTTACAATACTCTACGTTTAGTCTATATTTTTCCTCTGCATTGAATGGTTAATAAATAAGTGATGTTTGCTCGTATCATTGCCGGGTGAATAAAAAATCATTTTTGAATGCATATTGTACCAAAACATGGAGCACAACAATAGCAAAATAATTGCTGCTCATTTTAATCATCTCCCGATATTTTGCGATGAAAGCAGTATATTTTTACTGGAAAACCCGTTTGTGTGTTTTTTATTACTATGTATTGATCAATAATTTGCACCAAGTATTTGAATATCGTTTTCAAGGCCAATTTTACGCTTTCTATTTTAAATCCATCGTACAGAATATTTAATTGTTCTCTTTGAAATACATTATTTATGAAATACTCCTTTTGACGTTATTACTTTTGTCAAAATGCAAATCCACGGATGGCTACGATTTTTTATACCTCCGATCCTCACAAAAACCATTAAGCGATTTTCAGGACCTAATCGCTAATCAGGAGCCGTAAAAACCCTCGTTTACCAAATTTGAACATAAAATATAGAGGGTGTTCGGTTCTACACCGTGTTAAAGTTGAACAAAATAAGGATTTCAAAGGCACCTGGCGAGTCAAGAGTGCCATGGAATTATTTCAAAACAGTTGAAGAATTAACAGGACCACCCAAAGTGTTGATGCACGAAATTGCAAGATGAAATATTCAGGATGTTTTTCCTTATAGCGTCTGAAATTTTTATTTGGGATTGAACCTGTCCAATTATAACAACTTATAAATACTGCTTTAATAGTACACCTCTAAAAATGTTATCACATTTTTCAGTTGGCTTTAAAATGTATAAAAATATACTTTTTATTAGATGTATACCTTCACAGATACTTAAGTAAAAGGCAAATATATACGTTTATGTTTCAAATGCGTGACATAACTTATTCTGTTACATATATCAGCCCATTATAAAACAAATTTAATATTTCCTAGTGACTTCGCTGTAAATCTTAATATATTACCTCATTTCGCCCGTTCTATTTATCCGAGTGTACCCGTACGTGTTGCCACCACTAAATATATGGCATCAATTTTTCAAGATGCTACGGTTCGGGTTTTATACCTTTTTTATTCGCCATTTAATTCCGTCTGGAAAGCTCGCCTCGGAAATCCCGGAGTTGCTGAGTCGAAGGAAAACAATTGCCCATATTTGGAAAGCGCACATCCGAATCGAACCTAAAAAATTAGGAAAGAAATCACTTGAGATAATATTCAGACAAATCTGGACGGTTCTGAATACCAAGAACTGGATTCAGAAGCAGATATTTTCTTTCAGAGATATATCTACATGTTTTTCTATATTTGATTCAAGGTAATAAAAGATTTTATTTCTTCAATGAAAAACAAAAAAGAGGACTCTCAGCCAGATACATAGACAAATATCAGTTTGTCCATGTCCTTTCAGTTATACCGGATGTAAAACGACAACTTTCGTTATTTAAGATTTAGGTAAAGGTACAAAATGTACTAACAATAATTTAGGGCACGTTGGGCGCCAATCGTATAACGATACTTCTCTTCAATTATTTTATTAACTAAAAAGATACTTACTACTGTGTTGAAACTCTCTACCAGGGGTGGGCAGAGTGAAGTACTGCAGGGTTATTTATTATCTGCCAAACTGGGGCGCCATCAATTGATCTTTTTTGATTGTATTGGTAAAGGTATAGTTTCTATCTAAGTGAAGACAATTGCAAAACAACACTTGACAAGAACAAAGTTAGTTTTAATGTAATGATATTCAACTATACATTTACGAACATTAAACACATATAGAAACATAAAGTTACATATTTTAACAAGTACTCTCAAATTTAGAGACAGGAGAGAGAATTCGGCTATACTAAAATCGACATAGAAAGGTAAGTTTTAGATATTTTCAGTCCGCAAGGTAACGGTAAGGGCCCTTAAATTCTTTCGCACACACGGCATATGCATAGGTAAGTTGGTAGAATACCAACTTACTGTTCAAACTGTTGACCATTAACTTCCTGACAATAGGCAAGTCGAACTTTTCAGTTTCTTTTAATAAATGGGTCCTTTCAGACCACAGAAATTTGGAAACGGACTCAGTTATCCACATGTTCAGTCGTAAATGTCTCGATAACTGTTGAGTTTGGGTATAGGATATGGTACGTGAAACACACTTAGAATTCAAATTTCAAAAATGAAATAAAAAATAGGTGTTTCTATTTGAAAAAATGAAGGTTAATTGTCGTAACTTATTTTTGGGCCACCCTGTGTGCATGAATTTACCATCAGAAAAACCGCAGCCAAAAATAAAAGTCAAAGCGTCCGAACATGTTTCCAAAAAATAACCCCCTATATTTTAAATGAATTTGTTCCAACACACGCGTCCTCATTGTATAAAATGTTTTATAATAGCAAGTTAAAATCTCAACCCAATTCGCATTTCTTCCAATACATTTCATTTTACGGCTATCGAGGGCTGCGCGTTGGCATTTCTTTACATCTAATATTACTGATGTTGTTGTTGTTGGAAGGCGGCACGGTTACCTGCAGCACTCAGGTCTTTCGACCCATTGTGCCTGCCGCTAGTCGAAAGCTATTGGAAGAGACCCGTGCCATAAGCATAGTCCAACACCCGTTCCAGGGGAAGCTCTCCAATGTCCTGGGGCAGGAGAAATGCTGCACCCAGATGTTTGTGTCTCTTGACCATGAGGCAGGCACAGCGACAGAGGATGTGAATGGAGTCCTCGTCATCGTATCCGCAAAACCTGCACCTTCTAGTTTCACTAAGGCCGATAAATAATATTACTGATAATAATGGTATTAGTAATAACTTTGTTGCCCATGGACGTGCATTCATCAGATATAACTGATATTATCACTATAACAAATTTATTGACTCTACAAGACACACACAAATTTCAATTTTCCATCGAAATTAATAAACCCGATACCACTGAATCCCGTTCTGTTTAATATTTATATCGCGACCAATTCAATAGTTAGCATTGTAGGGGGATGGATTATTTGCGTCCACAACCCACATTGTATGCATTTAATGCAGTAAATAGTAACCGTGAAAGCGAGAAAAGCTCACCAGACTAAAACTATTTCCAAATTAAACTTATACAAACGAATTAGTAGAGCGTTAATGAAATTTTGAAACGGCAATTTACAGCTAAGTGGGGCAGGTGTAAACGTGGGTACAATTAGTCTGCTGCGCCGTACACTGGAGGTAATAATTAATTCAGAGTATCTCTGCTTTATGTTTGGCGTACCCAACGTTTGGTTGCTGGTGAGATGCGGTCATGTTACCTTGTCAGCAGAGACTTAATTGAAATACCCAGCAAATTCGCGAGTATTGAAACATGAGACGTTCACTTAAGAAGGATTTATACTGGGCCATTGACAAATCTTGAAAATTATTGTTTAGAAAATTCCACTAAATGTAGGTACCTACTAAGAGTTATAGTTTTTACGTTTTGAAACAGTTATGGATCTAATAAAAGGGTGAATGCGTATTCATAGAAAAAAATAAATACATAAAAGGGAAATATGCCTGTTAAGTACAAGGGGTTAATTTACCATAAATAAAAGTCTAATGTCCAAACCTGTTAATTTACTACTCGAACACATTGCGAGTCAAACTATCTTGCACATTGTCCTGTTACCGAAATGTACGTGATGGTCCGGTCCATTATGGTGGAGTCTAAAGGGATGTCTACTTATTTGCTAACATCTATATTGCAATTGTTGGAGACTATCACCTTGAAGTATTGATCACCTCACTGGTGATCAATACTTGCGTTTTTTGGAAAATAATGAAACAGTTATGGATCTAATAAAGGTGTGAAGGCGTACTCATAGAAAAAAAATAAATACATAAAAGACCTGTTAACTACAAGGGGTTAATTTACCCTAAATAAAAGTCTAATGTCCGAACCTGTTAATTTACTACTCGAACACATTGCGAGTCAAACTATCTTGCAGATTGTCCTGCTACCGAAAAGTACGTGATAGTTCGGTCAATTATGGTGGAGTCTAAAGGGATGTCTACTTATTCGCTAACATCTATATTGCAATTGTTGGAGACTATGACCTTGAAGTATTGATCACCTCAGTGGTGATCAATACTTGAGTTTTTTGGAAAATAATGGAACAGTTATGGGTCTAATAAAGGTGTGAAGGCGTACTCATAGGAAAAAAAATAAATACATAAAAGACCTGTTAACTACAAGGGGTTAATTTACCCTAAATAAAAGTGTAATGTCCAAACCTGTTAATTTACTACTCGAACACATTGCGAGTCAAGCTATCTTGTACATTGTCCTGTTACCGAAAAGTACGTGATGGTTCGGTCCATTATGGTGGAGTCTAAAGGGATGTCTACTTATTCTCTAACATCTATATTGCAATTGTTTGAGACTATCACCTTGATGTATTGATCACCTGGTGATCAATACTTGAGTTTTTTGGAAAATAAGGGAACAGTTATGGATCTAATAAAGGTGTGAAAGCGTACTCATAGAAAAAAAATAAATACATAAAAGGCCTGTTAACTACAAGGGGTTAATTTACCCTAAATAAAAGTGTAATGTCCAAACCTGTTAATTTACTACTCGAACACATTGCGAGTCAAGCTATCTTGTACATTGTCCTGTTACCGAAAAGTACGTGATGGTTCGGTCCATTATGGTGGAGTCTAAAGGGATGTCTACTTATTCTCTAACATATTTATATTGCAATTGTTGGAGACTATCACCTTGAAGTATTGATCACCTTACTGGTGATCAATACTTGCGTTTTTTGGAAAATAATGAAACAATTATGGATCTAATGAAGGAGTGAAGGCGTACTCATAGATGGATATGGAGGGATGCTCCCGTTAATTGGCCAGCTAGATTTCCAGACTTGAGTAAATTATGTTTCTTTTTGTGGGGGAATATTAAGAATACTGTCTACCAAATTCCTCCAACAACACCAGAAATTATGAGATAACGGATACAAGACTCATTGGTTTCTTTTTCTGTGGAAGTATTGCAGTCAACAAATAATTCATTCTTAAGTAGATTAGAAAAGTGTGTTGAACGGAATGGAGGATATTTTGAACAATCATAAATACCTACAATTTAATTAAAATTTATTTATAAGTGATCTTGTACCTATTGCCTTTGTGAATTATATTAAATTGTTAGTTAAACCTGCAGAATAAAGTTTTAAGGTGATAGGGAGGTTTTAAGGTTGAAGTGAAACAATTAATTATTGATAATAAAATATAAACTGATAAATTTAACGAATATCTAGATTGAGGCTACAGAAGTCTATATAATTAACAGAATTCACTATTTTCTTATGTGTTGATTACTCAATATTCGAGACACTGTTCAACATTTCTTAACACGCAAGCTGAGCTTTTTCTTTTACTACAGCTACTTCAACTAACTCTGTAACAGGCAATTACTTACCACTCTTTTAGGGCCAGATCTCCTAAAGAATCCCAACTAGTTGCTGAGTCGAATAACTATTGTTTTCCATTTATTTTGTTTTCTTTGGCCTGGAGTGACGAAACTTTTAAACTGTTACATTATACATCACTTGGGAAGATAAATAAACCATCTAAAATAAAGTGTAGTAAAGCAAAATAACGAATTATGAGCCTACCGCCTTAGCGTTGGAATATAATGCATATGTTGAATTAAAGAATCTGTAAACAATTTTGAACCTTGACCGTTTCAATAAAGTATTTCTTCTAGATTTTTCTATCTGCTAGGAACATTTTGATAATCACTTAAAATTTATTAGGCGCCGTTTTAAAATAGATTGCTCAAAGCTTAAACTTTTAGGTAAAAGCATTCATTAATCTTGTTACTACATTAAATTTTTGTGTACACGGGATACTATTTATTTATGATTATATATAAAAGAAAAACATAATTTTATGTCATATTTTAGAAGTTTAGTAAAATTTATATTTTATAAGGTACTGAGGCACAACACGGTTTTCTGATTATAAATTCAAAACCATTATGTTCTATTTGAATGGCGGTGCCCTGTTATATTCTTGAACCGAGCTTTCATTACTGACTCCATTACATGACTCTGTTCTGGTTTTAACACACAGTAGTTCCTATTTTCTACCTTCCCCCATTTTCCCAGAACCATTGTTGAAGAATTATAAGCCCTAGTGCCTAGGTACCTAATCAACTGCCTCATGTTAATTGAACAAAATTCACAATTAAAATTTGTGTTGTTTTTGTTTTTCGGTTAAACAATTTCTGATGTGATGAAGCAATTCTGGGTCAGATTGTTATTCATCGATTCAAAATACCCACATTCACTGACTAGTGACATCTTTTCTGTGTAATGTATACAAACTAGACTATATATCTATTATAAATAAAAGAAGTTGCCTTTTTCACAAATATGGACTCTGCGAGCTCTTAGGCATGTCATGAAGGAGAAGAAGAAGAAGAAACATTTTATTTCCCTTAGTATACATACATCAAGTATTTTCATATAGGTATATCACATAGGTAAAAAAAACAACAAAACAAAACAAATTCAGCCTGTTTTACACTAAGATAATGTAACACTATATGTAACACTATAATTAAAATAATCGAACTCAATGATATATACCTTAAGCTTATAGCTATGGAGAAAAAGTAATGAGGCGTAGTTTTACTTACTAGAACATTAATATTTTTACTTTCATAGATTCTAAGAGGAGAGAAAAGAAAAAAAATAAGAAGGATACAGATATCTCGGGAACTCAACCCTAAGTCCAACGTTTGCTAAAAAACTCATTCAAGTTATAAAAAACATTGTATTTGAGCAGCATTTTCAATTCTTTTTTAAACGAATATATCGATGATTTATGCTTGATTACTTCTGGCAAATGATTAAATACTTTAACACTTGTATATAATGGACCTCTTCGATTTACTTCCAAATTAATTGATGGAGTCATATATGTATACTTGAAACGAGTATTATAATTATGAAATGTGGAGGGTGTACAGAGATTGTTTTGTTCATTGTAAATTGTGATACTAATTCTGTATATATACAAGTTTGTCAGAGTGAATATATGATGCTTTAAGAAATAAGGTCGACATGAATCTATCAATTTTAGACCGCAAAGCGCTCTTACTGCTCTTTTTTGTATTATAAATGTACTATTATTAGCACTAGATGAGTTACCCCAAAATTCAATTCCATACTGCATAATTTGGTAGAAATAAGCATAGTATACTGTTTTACCCATTTAAAACCAGAATTGTGCCGTACTGTATTTATTTCAAAAAGCCCTACTTAATTTTTTGTTTAAATCGGTAATGTGTGTTTTCCAATCCAGATGTTGGTCTAAGTACACTCCTAAAAATTTAGTGTTTGATACTGTGAAAATATCACCATTATTTGTCGAAATAGATGTATGTGGAATTACTTTATTAGGTTGAAATAGGATACTAAATGTTTTATTTACATTTAACAGTAATTTATTCGCTAAAAACCAGTCAAATATATCTTCCAATACTTTTTTTGTTATAATTACCAACTCATACAAATTGATGTGATTTAGTGTAATACTTGTGTCATCAGCAAACTGGAAAAATTGTGCTAAAGGAATATTTACTGCTATATCGTTTACATAAATTAAAAATAAAGTTGGTCCAAGAACAGAACCTTGAGGAACATCGCACTTAACATATTGTTCATTTGATCTGCTTTTGATAATTTGCTGTCCCTCAATTGCAGTAATTTCCACAGACATCGATCGTTCACTTAGATAAGACCTAAACCAATCTTTAACAATCCCCCTGATCCCGTAATACTCCATTTTATCAAGCAATATTCTATGATCTACACAATCAAATGCCTTAGATAAGTCGCAAAAAATGGTAATTGGTACACTTCTGTTTTCTTCATGTCTGCCCTGTTACGAGTGATTTGGTCTATAATTACCCATTTTATTTCAGCCCTCCGGCATGTTGTAGTCGACAATGAAATCTGCGCTCCTCTACCGATACAGCGGCTTGGCAGGCACTGGGGGTTTCTGCAGACTACTGAACCCCAGATACGCCGCCATAACGGCAGCTATTTACACGTTGGTAAGTTAACTCTATTAGCTATTAGTTAGTGTGGTGATTTGTAACGATAGGTAAAGGCAATGCTCGCAATGAACCTTCTTTATTTTTTCTTATTGGCGTTAATTAAACAGATTCAATGACATTAGCTCCCGCTGAGCTCAGGGTGGGGGCAGATTCGATGCTTTATAATTAATATTAAATTTTATACCACCTGGTGCACGTGTAGGTACCTATAGATAATAGTTATCAATAATAGTGAATGCTTGGTGAATTGAAACAAACAAGTAAAAACAATTCTACAATACAATTAAAATAATTTTTTGAGAAAAATATGTGTATGATTTAAATAATAAAAAATAAAACAATAAAGAACAACTGATGGTCGTTACCACTCTAAATCACTTTACATAGGGTGTATCTGCTAATAAAGAAATGATCTGGTTTTCAAAAAATGGATTCTTCTGGCCGTGGGGAATATAATTCAACCTCTCGCCAATAGATACTCTTCTGTAATGATGGTCGGAGTCGAATTTCGGAAACGTGCAGCAGATAATGGGACCTTCCGGAAACTGCAAACTAGATGGTGTAGCTAGCTAGCTCCTTGTTGATCCGGATGCTGCTAATCGAGATGCAAGTGCCTTCTCCTTTTATCGTCGATCTAATCGTGGAGTTGAAATTACAGGTTGGTTCTCCTCTTCCAGGAAGCCAACGTGTTTTTACATGAAATGGGAATCACCCAGTATATGAAATTGCAAGAAAATTATCCAAAATATGCAATTTAAACTAATTATAGATTGAATAATCTTTGCACTAAATAGTTGTCATTTCTGAGGTGGATTTAAAAAATTATATTTATTATATTTAAACAAACTGAGTTGTTCTAAATAGGCGACTTTACCTTAAGTATCGGTTTTCGAAGTTTATTGATTAAAAAGTTTGACAATATATTATCGTCGACGGACGGCAATATCTGAAATTATTCCGCAACAAGGCACCGTATAAAGGATAATAACTTTTTTCTTACTTAAATATGCTGAGAGGTTTACGGATAACAGATAACTATTGTAGCAGTAACTGTTCATTAATTTTTAACGTTTACCTTAAAATAATTCAGTTCACAATTTCTAATAAAACTATTTTTTCTATTGAAATTTGTCCTGTTCTATTTAACTAAAAGAACATCGACATACCAATTTTTCTTTCCTTTCAGATATAATTCAATAAAACCTCTTGGACTTTCTCATGTCCCTTTTTACTTAAAAAGTCCGTGCGAACTCGAAACTCTAAAAATCGTTCGAGGAAACCCACGTGTACCTTACATGCTCCATTAAGGACCTAATAAACTTAATAATAAGTTCAAAGCAGGAAAACTCCGTGTTTGACTTTTCCATATAAGGAAATTTAATTTATTTTTGCTTCGTCCAACCAATAGTCAGGATTGAAAGTTGTGGATCGTTTTTCTTGCCTCCGGGAACTTCAATATATTCCTCTGACGATTTGAAAGTAAAACATAACTTTTAGGATTTGTTTATTTTATTAATGAGGTATACAAACCTAATTCTAATTTATTTAATTTCATAAAACGCTGAATTTATTCATTTACACATTTTTTATCATCTAACTTTTAAGATTTAAAATACATAAACCAGCACAAATGTAATAGGGTGCATTGTAGAAACTATACAATATACTTATTGGAAGGAGATGCCGAAAACAACTACTCCACGGGCAATATGCCCCGACTGGCGTTGCATTACATCAACATCTCCATGGATGTCGCCACTATTTGGTATTTGGTCTTGATGAAGGATGTGGCGACATCCATGGAGATGTTGATGTAATGCAACGCCAGTCGGGGCATATTGCCCGTGGAGTAGTTGTTTTCGGCATCTCCTTCCAATAATTAAGTAGGATTGTCTTCCTCAAAGACAATAGAGGTCGCTGTAATGGCATCTGCTTTCTGCAGATCGTTATCTGTCTGTCAATTAGACAATAATTGTCAGACAGGTAGTAGCAAAGACCCAAAGAGGGCACTGCAGTGTATTTCACTGTATCTCGCCACTACAAACATATAATATACTATTTCTTGTTGATAAATTAATTTGTATAAATGTCCTGATTGGTACTTGAAGAATTTAATGGGGCCTCAAATGTTCAATGCTAAATCCTATAGCTGTTTTATTAACGTCTAATAAGTATAGATTCTACAATTAATACAGAAGATACATAGTTTGGGTATTTCACCTGCCTCCTACCTCATTTTATTATATATAATGAAAATTGTGTGATAGATGTTTTGGAATACCATATAAATTTTATTATTAGTGTACATTTTTGCAGAATATTTCGATCCTGGTAGTCTTTATCTACAGTTGGAGAATTAGTGTCAACATAAGAAAATATTCAACGCTAGAAGATGTATATTATGGTAAGTTCTGCCTATCTTTCTAGTAAGTTATTTTATGTATAGCATTCCTTTCCATTATAGGAGAGAATATAAAAACCATTATGCAACTCATAATTTAGTACTGCTAATTATGGTATGAAAATCAATATATAGGCTTTTGGCTACTGATATATTCAGATTGAGTTACTCGGGAGCAACTAAGGATACAAACTAAAAAATTAATTGTAAGAAAAACCAACACTTCACTTGTATTTTCATTCTGAGTTAGACACAATACGGCAAATGTTTGCTTTGTAATTCAGCGCTAAGCGGGGCATATAGCCAGGAGAATAGCTGTTTTGGCTTAATTTGTTTTAGTTCTTATTTAAATAAGGCGTTTACAGACGGCGGATATAAAGTAGATTCGTACTATTCGCAGTTATGTGTTTTGATATAATACTCTATTTCTGCTAGTACACAATACCAAAAATGTATAATTTAATAAATGTTACACAACGTTCAGTCGCATCAGAATGGATTGCAGTCTTCAACGAAATAATTCTACGCTGTATTGTCAAATCTGCTGTAAAGTAACGTTTACTTGGAGAATAAAATGTTCATGGGTTTTGTATAAAATCAATGTTGCCTCTGGTAATATCAGCTGCTCTGCGAACGGGAAACAAGGATGTAACACGTGTTTAGATAGAACTAGGTCGAACTTATACACGTGCTCACCCTTGATTATTAAACCATTTTACAGGGAAATTGACAACTTTCACTGCATGTGTTTCGCTTATTCTACAACGGACTAACTGCGTAGTTTTCAGAGACAAAGCAAGTAAAAACCGCAATATGTTTTTGCCGGAGATTGTTGCATTAAAGCAATCCAATTGTGTATTTTTGTGAGAATTAGGCTTTTTAATTCAAGAGAAATTGCATTATTCATTAGAATTGCAACGTATTTTGCCAGTCACCTCACTAAAAATAAAAATTCTCAAACCAAAAAAAATCAGATCATTATTAAACTCATTCCACGGCAACAAATTGTTACGTTTTGTATTTGATAATAATTATCTGTTTTTTCATTGCTAGAATGTGTATTTTTGGTTTGGAAAAACGAGTTTTAATCAAATCGAGTCAAATGTCAGGATGTAAAGTAGGTATGTAAAATAGGCCTATTGTAAAATTTCTATTATTGGATCACTAGCTGTCGCAGCCACGCTTGTATTATCAAGACTACAACGTACACACTATATTTGTAATTACCGTCTTGGTAAACAAATATATGAAACCAATTTCTAAAGGGTAACAATATTTGAAACACACACACACAATTTCTATACACCATATTTCGTTATACTTAAGGAACGTTTCACTATGTTACATTTTGTGTAATCCTTTTGTATCCAGTGTATTAATTTAAGACACTTGCATGTCAGAAAAGGTGTTAGCAAAGGTAGAGGAATTGAAGAAAATAGAACTTCGGTAATAAAATGAAATGGCTGATTGAACTTCCATTTCTCAACGGTCTCAATTCTTCTACGTTCTCAACTTGCATCATATCAGTACTATAGATATCTTATCGATTCGTCAAAATTCAGCGAAACTATTAGTTTCAAATACTATTATCTTGAATGGAAACTGAATTCCCGGGAATATTTTATTTCCCGCGAAATCAGTGCATTTGAGAAATTCAATTTATTCCATACATAATTCAAGACTAGCAGCGCAGTTTATAGGAAATCGCATCTCACGGCAATTTCTTTCTATCTGATAATAATTATCGCTTCTAGGATTCTACGGATCCTCAGTAGCGTTGCTGGGAGGACGTAACAAAAAAAACAATTACAAGGGATAGTCAAATACCCAATGAGAACGTCATAGTTTAAAAGCTCAGTTATCATAGTTATTTAGCTCAGTAAATAACAATTCTTTAATTATTCCTTTGCTAAGGAACCAGATACCGATATATCAAAAATTATCTTGGTCAAGGGTGGTTGTGGAATGTAAAACGTGTGTCTTACTTTAAATTTTTGAATATGTTTTGTTGTATCAGAATCTGTCAAGTCATTGTGCTGAAATTTTCTAATCCAGTTTTTGAATCATGCCTCTTACCACACAGTACAAAATTTTCATGATTGAAGCCTATTTTCGAAGGGGTGCGCTAGTCAACGTTTGTGTTTGGATAATTTTCGAGAGCACTTCCCAAACGTGGCAATATTACCGGACAATTTTTATGCGTGCCTTACAAATTGTGTTGAAGTGTTTCGCGAAACTGGTTGTGTGACTCATAAATAAGGTGCTGGTAGACCAAGGGTTCGTACAGAAGAAGTTATCAATGACGTTCGTCAACGTACGGAAGAGGAGCCTGCAAAACCTTTGAAACGTCTTTCTCAGGAAATTGGACTTTCTTATGGAACATGTCATAAGATTTTAAAAAAAGACTTGAACATTCATCCATATAAGATGCAAGCACATCAAGCTCTTCTGACCGCAGACCACCCCAGACGCCTTGCTTACTGCCATTGGTTTGCAGTAAGCAAGCTCAAGTTTGCATGCTCAAAAAATTGGTGTTTGGATGGCAATTTCTCGCAGAAGAATAATTGGGCCAATTTTTTTCGATTTCACCGTCAACGCAGAAAGGTACAGACACAACTTTTTGGCTGAATTTGTGCAACAGTTAAACGATGATGAACTTCGGTTCGGTTATTTCCAGCATGACGGTGCAACAGCACATACTACACGAGAAAATATTGCTTTCCTCCGCGAATTTTTTGATGACCGGCTGATAAGTTTGCATACAGAAGTTGAGTTCCTCCGAGATCACCTTGTTTGACAATTATGGACTATTTTATATTTCCTTACTCAAAAAACAAGATTTTCGCAACTCCAGTAAATAATTTGCAAGAACTGCAACAAAGAATTGTTCAGCAATGTGCAACCATAACGCCAGAAATACTGCAAAACGCTTTTCACAGCATGGGGAGGCGCGTCAACTTGTGCATCGAACAAAACGGGGGACATTTTCAACAATTACTGTAATGTAGTTTTTCTTGTTACTAAAACCGTTAGTTATTTCATAATTTGTAGTTCATTATTGTTTTACAACTGAAATAAATAGGTATGAAATTTGTAGGTTATTGATGATGTCAGTGTGACAGTGACATAATTATTTCAAATTTAAAGTAAGACACACGTTTTACATTCCACAACCACCCTTGACCAAGATAATTTTTGATATGCCGGTATATTCCATAGAAAGTATCAGTAGATTTAGTAATTGGAAGCCAGTTTTGAATTTAACTGTTTTCGGAAATAACTTTAACACATAAGACAGAAAAATGGTATTCCAATATTTTGAATAATTGCTCCTAAAGCTCATAACGACATTTACTTATTCATCTCCTCTTATAAGACCCATCTTCTTATACAAGACGGTATCGGAATATTTTACCGAGCAACGTTTTTTCTTATGTGTCAAATCCTAGCAATATACACATATATCTTCTTACCGTCATCCTGACCACATGTGTCAGTTCCTCATAAAATACGCCATCCGCGATTCTTACGGATTTCCACACATCGATTGCCACTTCTTATATCACATAAATAATGGATTTGGCAGGGCGCGGCGGCTGGTGATTTCTCGAAAAACGTGCTGAATAATATCGCCTCGAATTGAGGCTCTCTTCTGAATCATAGCCGCGGCATTATAATTTGCAGTCCTTTATTCTTATACGTAAATCATTAAATGCGACTAAGTGTCTTTAAGCTCGTTACTATCTTCATAGATGTTTAAATACTTGGACTAAATATTAATGGGGTTGGAAATACAACCTTCAGTATCTTAGAGTACTAGTTTCCACCTAGAATAATTTGATGCACAGGGGAAGAAAATTCCAGAGACAGGAAAATTTTTATTTAAAAGCGGGTACATTTTCATAGTTTTGACATTTATAGAGGGCGTCTCAAAAATATAGGTTTACCATAGCTTATATTTTTTCAATGGAATACCCCGTGTGTTTTACAGATTAGGGTATAACGTCCCCTCACCAATAAATTGATATAGGGTTTGATGGATACAGAGGGAACGAAAAGAATAAAACCTCAATCCCAGTCGCAAAATTAACGTCAGTACTATGTAATTTAATAAATCAGTCAAAATTAAACAGCACAGAAAAATATGAATTAATAAGTTTAATAATGGTATGCATTAAACAAAATTATTTTTATTTCAATGGAAAATATTACAAACTAAAAAACGGATTACCCATGGGTAGTCCTAATTCTCCTTTGCTAGCGGAAATTTTTATGAATTATTTCGAAAACACACTGTTCAATAGTGACAATAATTTAAAATCACATGTTCACTTTTGAGCTCGCTATGTGCCTAGATGACATTTTTTGTATTTGAACTGGTACTGAAAGAAATTTGAGCGGCTTTCTCAATTTTTTAAATTCGCTTAACGATAATATTCTGTTTACAATGGAAAAGGAGGAAAACAATCAATTAAACTATTTGGATATAACAATAAGAAAGGTAGAAAATAAATTAAAATTCTCCGTTTATAGAAAACCAACTACCTCCGACGCAATTATACCAGCAAGTTCGCAGCAGTAGTCCTGGCAAATAAAAAAGTCGGTTTTCCATAGTTTAATACATAGGCTTTTAATGTTTCCGCTAGAAAAAGCAGATTTTGAAACAGAATTAAGTACAATCAAACAAATTTCAAGAAACAACGGATATAAAGAAAAACTAATAGATAACACGATAAAAAACAAAAGGAGGAAATTAATTCGTCGGGAGTTTTACAATATTCGGGAAAAAGAAGCCACCTATAGTTATATTAATCACGTCCCAGGTTATAGATTAAAATAGCTCGCAGAATAGAACGAAACGGGTGTAAAACGATTAGTGTCAACAAGCGTACTATTGGGAGGATTTTGATAAACAACAAAGAAAGTTAATAAATTAAAACAATCGGGAGTATACCAAATTAACTGCGCGGATTGTAATGCCGTCTATGTGGGTCAAACCGGTAGAAGTATTGAAACTAGAGTAAAAGAACATAAAAAATCCATATTAAATAACGCAAAAAATTCAGGATTTTCGACGCATTATATAGAAAATAATCATTGTATAGATCGGAAAAATGTACTGCATCGTGAAAAGAAAGGAAAGCGCTTATATCTGTTAGAGCAATTAGAAATTAAAAAATCTTTAATTGTAAATCCTTGTACTACGAATGATCAGATAGATTTTACAATTTCGCCCTTCTTAGAAAAGGTACTAAAAATTCAGGCTTTACCAGATGGTAGGATCAATCGGGGATAGGTGCTCGTAAACAAATAAATAACGAAAACGAGCTTGGAAACATTTAGTAATAGACATTTACGATAAACCGAAATACTAGTATATAGAGTGTTTTCTATATATTTCTTGGAACATCTAAATGAGATCAATGTTTTTTTCAAAACAATTATTTTCACGATGTTTCATAAAGAACCATCCGCTGCGTGTATCCACTTTATTAAACATTAGGTGAAGGCATAAGATGATGGTAACAATTGTGTCTCGTCGGAAACGTTATTATTTTATCAAATAATGATACTCGAATAGGACACTCTCCATTCAAGTGTTTCATTAAACAAACTTAAAATAATTGATTCGGTATGCGTGGGAAACCACATTCAAACGATGTTAACTCTGAAACAAATTGATAAATATCTGTAGGATGCAGATATAAACAATCTTCGAAACGATGTGTCACATTGCACGTCTTGTTACATCATTTGTCGAAGCGATCGACACATGATGTAACAAATCGACGGTGGTCGACCACATTAAGTATTTAAACCGAATTTTATGTGGGAAGGAAGTAAACTCGATCCCACTTGATCCAATATGTATCAGAAGTAATTGTTTTTTGAAAATAATTGTTTTGAAAAAAACATTGATCTCATTTAGATGTTCCAAGAAATATATAGAAAACACTCTATATACTAGTATTTCGGCTTATTAGCCTTTTTTCAATAGAGTAAATGTCTATTACTAAATGTTTCCAAGCGCGTTTTCGTTATTTATTTGTTTACGAGCACCTACCCCCGATTGATCCTACCATCTGGTAAAGCCCGAGTTTTGAGCACCTTTTCTAAGAAGGGCGAAAGTGTAAAATCTATCTGATCATTCGTAGTACAAGGATTTATAATTAAACATTTTTTTAATTTCCATTTGCTCCAACAGATCTAAGCGCTTTCCTTTCTTTTCACGATGCAGTACGATGCAGTACATTTTTATGATCTATAAAATGATTGTTTTCTATACAATGCGTCGAAAATCCTGAATTTTTCGCGTTATTTAGTATGGATTTTTTATGTTCTTTTACTCTGGTTTCAATACTTCTACCGGTTTGACCCACATACACGGCACTATCAACGCAATTAATTTGGTATAGTCCCGATTGTTTTAATTTATTAACCCTCTCTTTGTTGTTTATCACAATCCTCCCAATAGTACGCTTGTTGACAGTAATCGTTTTACACCCGTTTCGTTCTAATCTGCGAGCTATTTTTTTACTATAACCTGGGACGTGATTAATATAACTATGGGTGGCTTCGTTTTCCTGAATATTGTAAAACTCCCGACGAATTAATTTCCTCCTTTTGTTTTTTATCATGTTATCTATTAGTTTTTCTTTATATCCGTTGTTTCTGGCAATTTGTTTGATTGTACTTAATTATTTTTCAAAATCTGTTTTTTCTAGCGGAAACATTAAAAGCCTATGTATTAAACTATGGAAAACCGACTTTTTTATTTGCCAGGACTGCTGTGAACTTGCTGGTATAATTGCGTCAGAAATTGTTGGTTTTCTATAAACCGAGAATTTTAATTTATTTTCTACCTTTCTTATTGCTATATCCAAATAGTTTAATTGGTTGTTTTCCTCCTTTTACATTGTAAACTGAATATTATCGTTAAGCGAATTTAAAAAATTGAGAAAGCCCCTCAAATTTCTTTCAGTACCAGTCCAAATACAAAAAGTGTCTAATAAGTCGAAATGCTAGTATATAGAGTGTTTTCTATATACTTCTATTTCACGATGTTTCATAAAGAACCATCCGCTTCGAGTATCCACTTTATGTATCAGACGTATCTATTTTAGTTCTATTGATTCAAAAATTAGCACTAGGTTTAAAACGGTTTAAGATAAAAAAATATTTGGTTACTATAAAACGCTTTAAGGCATTTACATATAAACATAATAAAACAATTTCCTCAAAATGGTTTATATTTTCTGTCTCTATTTTTCTTTTTTATGTATTTTTCTCAAGTGTTTAATCTTTATTCAGGTTTATTTATTCCAATGCAAGCCGTAAGTAACGTGATCACGTGTAGATAATTTGATCAAAATCAGAAATTTTACCCCATTCATAATTAGAATGCAAATCAGTGATTTTCGGTGGAGCTTCCTGAACGAAGCGAATTTTATTAGAGCTCTCGGCAATTTATGGCATCCAACCGCATACGATCGACTGGCGTAAGCGTTTTCTCTTATCGCAATTTTGGAGCGCTACGCAGCGCCAATGTAGGTAATGAAGGAAAACCGTCGATATAGGCACTGGGTGCTTTTGAATGGCAATCATGAACGCTATTACTGAGATGGTGACGAGATCAGCAGATACGAGCGTTATAAACCTTAATTCAATTTTTGTTGCGCGGTACATAACTACAGTTTAACTCTCGGCTAAACTCTGATATAGAAGGTTGCTTAAATTAGAAGAATACTTTAGAGGTAATTTATTGCCCAATTTCAGGGTGGGTTTTGGGGCTTTGTTGTACAGTTTAAAGGCTTATAACTCAAGTAAGGCTAGGTCAAAGCTTATAGGATTACCTGCAAATACTAACTGAAGTGCTAAATATCAGAATGTGTTGTGTTGAATAACTATAAAATAACTAAGTTTCATAGCACTAAAGCTGGCTTGTAGCATCAACCGCCAGACAAGCTGTGGTCCAAACAAATTGACGTAGAACGTAAGAAGTACTAGTTTTTGAAACTAGGACATAATCATGAGAAGGAACTGATGGAGGATTCTTAGATAGAGAGAAAGTGACCCTAGCCGTGACAAGCGGAATATACCATTTTATTATAAATGCAATGTGATTACGTGAAGTCTGCTCGTATGACTAATACCAATAGATAAAGTTTCATAATAATAATAATAATAATAATAATAATAATGCATCTTTATTTAGCTTCTTAGCTACTTGAAAAACAAGCACTAATTTTACAGTTAACATAGGAATAATATAAGAAAACAAATAAACAAAAACATTAGTCGGTATCCTTAAAAAAGCGTATGTATCAAAAATAAATTTGTTCGATTACACTTTGCAAACCTTACATCTCAATAAAAAGTCTGGTTAAAGATGCTTTCTGAGGATCTTTTCAGTGCATTCAGTAAGTACCTCCAATAAAACGTCTTAAAAAGCCCAATGTGGCATTCGCCTTTCAAAGTGTATCCCGCAATTGCTGCAACTTCACTTTATCAGTGTGTTTTAAAAACCATCGCTAGACAGCAATTTGCGAAAAAGCTTTCCTAGAGATAATCTGACTGTTGAAAGTGGTCTTTAGATTTCTGACAACGTGACATTTTTGAAGGATTTGAGATAACTATTATCTTTAAAAATATCTCGTTTTTGTTTTACAGATAGCATATTTCCATAATACGCTTTGAATAAGAATAATATCAGACTTTCATATCAAAAGAAATAAAATAACTGTATTATTGCTGACTTTATAACTTATAATTAAAGTTACAAAGGATTTTTTAAATATGGCGAATGCGCCAAGTAAAAATATATAGGTGCATATACTGTAATTTATACTAAAAAATAAACAGTGGCGTACATTATTAGGATAATAAAACCTATTATATTCCTGTAGGTATACGTATATTAAAGATTGACTTGTATTTATTTGGTAACATATTATGTATTGTATGTAGGTACCTTTACTTTTTTTTTAAAAGAACTTGGTAGAGTTACCAGTACTAATAAAGTAGACCCGTTCTTTATAAATAATATTTTTAAACATGAAACAATTTTACTAAGTATTACGTATTTAATTTTCAGTACTTCATCACCTCATACTTGATAGGCTCGTTTAAGTAACGTTGAAAATTGTAATTATAATTTTAGTCAAGTATAATTGAAATTAATAAAGCAGGGTTTGTTCTCTCAGGTATTGTTTATCGAAGTGTATATCATAATATGCCTACCCATGCTCAAATTCCTTGTCAACTAACAGAATCGGAAAAATAAAAAATGTTTAATTAAAAAGAATATTGTCATAACATCTTGCATGCCAAGATGATATGACTATATCATCCAACTTTTTCTTGGGTCAAACCCGCCGCATGGTTAGAGCAAATATATTTAGCTCTATCACTTTGTTTTATTTTCATATTTAGGTATATTAAGTATGTACAACCGGAAAGTTTAATTTGTTGTATTTAAAGAACACAGATTTATTGTTGTCGTTTTCTCTCAACGATTTTACCTTGTGTATTCCATTTCACAGTATTTTGTTCGAAAGGAAATTAAAGTTTCCATTGCTTTCGTCTATTTCCAACAATTTACTACATATCATCATTCATACTTATCAGTATTTTCTATTCATTGCTCAGATCAGATGCAACATAGAATTTAATTTTCATATTATAGCCAAGCATTGTTGATCTAAGACATAACTAGGAATAAACTTGAAATCAAGATTCAACTCGATTGGTAGGTAGTTGGATATGCAAATTATAACCCTTTTTTATTTGTTTAACTGTATATTAAAGAACTGATAAAACTTAGTAAAATAAAAATAAAGAGGAAACAATGCAACAAGAAGTCTCTAAACTAGTATAGAAATTACATTATCTAGAACTGTTCATCTCTAATATAACATTTACTTTTCTAAAAATAAACTTCTGGGATTTATAACAGCTTCTTTCTCATCTAAAGATATCCAACGTATCTTATAAAGTAACTCTCTTATGAAATTCTAAGCCTTCTATATAACTCTAAACATTTATCTTGTTCAAAAGTTACGCTACAGAAATGCAGACGTTTATAGCCTCCGTAACCCTGTCCATTGTATCTAACATATCGGAAAAGTTTCATACTAGCAAAGCTCAACCACTATTGCGTGATATGTAAATGGAAATTCCACACACTAATCTGGATAAGCTCTAGCGCCATGTAAAGTAAATTAGTTTTTGTTGGGTTTGTTGGTAATTTGTCATTCGGGGTGATACAGTTACTGAAAACAGTTAGGAAAATGTAGACAGTGCCGATAAGTGCTCAAAAACGGGATATTATATTCCTTTAAAATGTCATATATAATGCATAGGAAACATTTTTGAACCAGTACTGTTTATATCATTTATTAAAAAACACCTTCCGCCGTATGAGTCTGGGGATTAATTATTTGTTCACAGATGGAGCTGAACAAGAGACTATAGAGATTGTTTTTCAAATTGTGGAAACATTTCTGATAATTTAATTGTTGTAGTGACAGTTTCAGGATGTTATTGAGAGCCTGTCATTGAGAAAACTTAAAAACTTTGGTGTGTCTCAGCTAGGAAATATTCGATCCATTCCATTCAGTAAGTTAGATTGCGGACCTTTCATTCGAGAACGCCCCATGGGTGCTCTATGGAATTTAGATCGGGATATTAGCTGGCCATTGCATTAATGGAATTTAGATACCATTCAAGTAGTCGATAACCAGTTTAGGCACGTGAGGATGAGCATTATCTTGTATTAATAAAAGATTCATTATATATGATATATCTCTTATATCAGACTTTCTCATCTTATATCTCTATTTTCATGTCTTGGCGTATTTTTTTTAGTATTTTATGTATTTCATTGTTGTTTTCAATATTTATATTTAAATAAACTTTATTATTATTTTTTTTGTTACAATCCAGTCGACTGGATCCCTGGCTCCGATTCTCAGGGTCGGCTGCTGGTGATTATCAGTAGCTATTCCCCACGTCCGTGAGGTGAATAACTACTGAGTCCGGGAATCGTGTGCCTTGAGTAGCCGTAGTGGATCCATAATGACCGCCTTCTGCATTATTTCGGCTAGAAGGTCTGCAGAATTTCGGGATGCCGGTATGATCTTTAGTTCTGAAAGCAGCATCGATCTCTTGCTCCACCGAGGGTTCCGGATGGTGTCTGAGGAGTTTGAAGAGAAAGTCTCGATATTTCGTCCATTTCTCCTCCTCTTTCAAGACAATATTGGTCTTGGCAGGAACCAAGAACTCGTTGACAAACATTGTCTTGAGCTTGTGGTCGAGAATGATCACTTCGGGCTTATTAGCTCGCATCTGCCTATGAAAGTGGGAAATGAGTAGTTTCAATAAATTCAGCACTTCTTATTCCCCACAACGGACTCAATATCCCCCGCAGCGTATGGTCGCACTGGCGTTTCGTCTATCTTGTACGAGTGCCATAGAAAGTAGTAAAGCGCTCGTAAAGCCGCATTATGTCTATGGATATAGGCCGAGACTGCATATGCCGGACAACATTTGCATATACAGGGTGTCCACCTAGTGCGCGTAAGTCCAATATCTGGGTTAATAAAAGAGATAACTTAATTTTTTTTTCTACAGGGTTGTCTAATATCCCGAGCTGCACAAAATGAAAATATATTTACATATTCAGGGTGTTCAGTTTTTCCTGGACAGGTACCAACTTCATTTTTTTAAATGGAAACCTATATTTTTTATGGCATTATCGAATTCTACGTAAAAAATTAGTGGGACTTTGTGCATAACACTGCTATTGAAATATTGATAGTTTTCAAGATATTTGACTTTTAATTTTTTTTCTTATGTTTCGTCACTTCTAATAGTTGACATAATTATGGTTGTATGACAGCTAGAAATTATTTTTTTTCAGAAACTGTAGAGTGAAGATGGCTCTTTCGAAAAACGTATCAAAAGTTGACCTGCGATATACAGGGGGCAACAGAAATCGTGCCAAACCTGATGGTTTAAAATTTAAAAAATCTCGACTTTTTCAAATGGAACACCCTGTGTTTTATGATTTCATTAGATGCCTTTCTGTAGACTCTACAATTTTATAATAGCTTTCCCTATACCTAAGTTGCGTAGTTTTTGCAAAAAACCCACTTTTATGAAAAATACCCGATTTGCGCACTCCTTTGACGGAAAAAATATTGTAAGGCTATTTATTTTTATAAAATTTATTAGTTTACACTTCTTAAAATAAAAATAACTGAAAAATTTAGATAATTTCAGTTTAATAAACAAGTCTTTATGGAAAGTTACCATTTATTTGTAAATAAAAGTAAAAAATCATAAAAGCTCTACATGTAATTAAGAATTAGCAAAACTGGCGTATGCTTTAGAAGAAGTTCATGGGAATTATTTGCTAGCAGCACGTATTTATAGAGATTCCCACGTGCTGACTGTTTTGAAAATGTGAAAGAAAGATTTGAAAGAACAG
This sequence comes from Pogonocherus hispidulus, assembly GCA_963924545.1. NCBI lineage: Eukaryota > Metazoa > Arthropoda > Insecta > Coleoptera > Cerambycidae > Pogonocherus > Pogonocherus hispidulus. The sequence continues at coordinate 13,949,951 of OZ004699.1, forward strand.
CATATGGGAATTATGAGAAAACTACCAGGAGACATGGGAGTAACAACGATAATATTTAGTTTAATGTTGTGGTTTCTGCTGTTGAAAATCCAAAAATATTAGTATCAGAAAATCAGTAGAAATCTTGGAGTTTTCAAAAGCTCGACAAATAAGATATTGAAGCCAATTAGTATCAGAAAATCAGTAGAAATCTTGGAGTTTTCAAAAGCTCGACAAATAAGATATTGAAGAAGAAGTTTCATACGTATCATATTGAAAACCAAACGGTGTTACCGTAGTTAGAAAAATTATTAGTGAAATGGATGAATATACATAGAGTATTGAAAAAAGAATACGCAATACTCATACAAGCAAGCTAACCTAAAGTAAATGCTCAAAATGTCCACCGTTGTTTTCAACACAAAGCATTAATCTACGACGAAAATGAATGTGAACATTTCTTAACATTTCGGGCGTTATGGTTAGAAACTCATTTTGGATCTTTTCTTTCAAGTCTTGCATATCCGTTGGTGGTACTTCGTATACTCGCTCCTTGATATAACCCCACAAGAAAACGTCCAGAATATTTAAATCAGGCGAACATGCAGGCCAAGGAACTGGACCACCACGACCTAACCACTTATTTGGATATACGTGGTTTAGGTGTTCTCTAATCTGAAATATGAATAGATAATAGGAAAAGTACTACAACAATAAAATAATGACAGTACCGCCAAAGTGGAATGTGGAGGGGCATCATCATGCTGAAACCATTGTTGAACCAAATAATCAGCGGGCATATTCTGTAGCTGTAGAAGGGGAAGTTCGTTTTGCAAAAAATGCAAATACACATTGACATTTAAATTGCCTTCAAAAAAGTACGGTCCAACAATATGTTCTGCACAAATTCCAGCCCACACGTTCACTTTGAAACGATGCTGATTATCTAGTACCCTCAATAATCTTGGATTATTGTCAGCGTAGTGATGAAAGTTGCGACGATTGGGTAAGCATGTGTTTGAAAATGTTGATTCGTCAGTAAACAAGACATTCATAAAAAAGTTTGGACTTTCCTGAATTTTATCCAATGCCCAGTGGCAAAATTGCAGGCGGTTTAGGTGATCTTGAGGTAACAGTGCTTGATGGTTTTTAATATGATACGGATGAAAATTATTCTTCTTCAGTATCTTGTTTGTCAAGCTTTTGGAAACTCCAAGATTATTACTGATTTTCCTTACACTAATATTTGGATTTTCAACAGCAGACGCCACAACATTAAACTGAATATCGTCATTGTTACCGTCATGTCTCCTGGTAGTTTTCTCATAATTCGCATTTGCTGTTCTTTCAAATCTTTCTTTCACATTTTCAGAACAGTCAGCACGTGGAAATCTCTGTAAATCTGGATTATTTGCTTTGTAAATACGTGCTGCTAGCAAACAATTTCCATGAGCTTCTCCTAAGGCATAAACCATTTTCACTAATTCTTCTTTTGAATAGTTCATTGTATGCACGCTTAGTACTTACTCTAAACTCGTACGTGAATATTCAGTAAAAGAAGAAATGACATGTAAACTGATTGTCACAAATTTTATTGCGTGACAGACGCTGACTGCGTTTTTCCCGAGAAAGGAACGTGCGCAAATCGGGTATTTTTCATAAAAGTGGGTTTTTTGCAAAAACTACGCAACTTAGGTATAGGGAAAGCTATTATAAAATTGTAGAGTCTACAGAAAGGCATCTAATGAAATCATAAAACACAGGGTGTTCCATTTGAAAAAGTCGAGATTTTTTAAATTTTAAACCATCAGGTTTGGCACGATTTCTGTTGCCCCCTGTATATCGCAGGTCAACTTTTGATACGTTTTTCGAAAGAGCCATCTTCACTCTACAGTTTCTGAAAAAAAATAATTTCTAGCTGTCATACAACCATAATTATGTCAACTATTAGAAGTGACGAAACATAAGAAAAAAAAATTTAAAAGTCAAATATCTCGAAAACTATCAATATTTCAATAGCAGTGTTATGCACAAAGTCCCACTAATTTTTTACGTAGAATTCGATAATGCCATAAAAAATATAGGTTTCCATTTAAAAAAATGAAGTTGGTACCTGTCCAGGAAAAACTGAACACCCTGAATATGTAAATATATTTTCATTTTGTGCAGCTCGGGATATTAGACAACCCTGTAGAAAAAAAAATTAAGTTATCTCTTTTATTAACCCAGATATTGGACTTACGCGCACTAGGTGGACACCCTGTACTTGTATATTATTATTATTATTATTGTTTACGACATGGAACAATTAGTAAGATTCGTTCATTTTTTTTTAAATATTATCTATCCACATATCTCGGTTTCACGTAGTTTTACGATTCTTTAAATACTTCGTTCAATGATACAATGTTCTAAAATAAAATTGGGTTATTCTACTTTCAGTATTTAATAGTCTTCACTGACATTTTACGACTGTTAAAATTATTCTGGAAAGGAATGTAATAGTTTTGAGGCATGAAAATATTCAGGCTGTATAATCCCAGACGCTATAAAAATAATATTATCTCGAGAAAAAGTTAATGGGAAAAACGTGTTTGAAAATTAGGTTCTTAGGAATCTTATTAAATGCTTGTTGAGCACGTTTTACTACTAAGCGAGATAAGATGGCATACATTATCCTTTATGCCAAGGATTTGAGGTTTTTTACCATCGACCTTTATGTGATAGTTTTAAATAAAGTAAATAAGTACATTTAAAATTAATTAGATTTTGTTTATTGACTGCTTGAAACATTAGAAGTAATTTGGACACAAATTCTTTTTATATTTTATATAACAATTTTGTCAACGCTTCGGAAGATGTTTCTGCCTTTTTCAGAAAGAAATACGCTAAGATTTACGATTATCACAAAATATTTTGTACTGTTCAAGCACCAGTCAATCTAAATATAATCCCAAAACTATGAAAAATATTTTATGCAGGTAGGATTTAGTAGTATTTTGACGGGGTACAATTAAATTGGCGTTGTCGTTGAAAGCCAGCATCATTAAATTTAAAAAGGTCTCAATATTCCCTTTGAGCGAACATCCACTTATGTAGACTTAGGCTTCTATAATTAAATTTTGAGAAGGGAAGAGATATACATACTTCGTGCGCCAACAATAAATGTTTGACAAAGGGAAGCCCATTTTATGATATGTAACGGAATGATTTTTAAAGTAAAGTCATACTCGTTTCTAACCATACTCTCGTAGGAGTTGGAAGTTATGTGTGTTTGATGATGACATCCAGTTTGTATGAGAGGCTGTATAAATATGAACTTGAATCAATTTGTGTTGAGTACAACCCGGAAAATTTACAATGTGAATGGGGGAATGGGGCAAATTTAATGATATTGCAGAAACTGTCAAGAAGCACTGCATATTTTTCACATTTTCGATCACCTCTATTTGTTAAATAGGTTACACAAAAAATAGACGAAATTTTTTAGAGATATTAGGTACCTATATGTTAAACAATATTGATTTTGTTTCTTTTTTCAGGTGTACAGATCGCTTACTTAGCTATAATAGGAACGCAACTCTTCATGATTTTACTTAGTATAGTATTATTATACGGAATTTTTAAGGTAAGTGAATACTTCCTAGTACTAGATGTTAAAGCCAAACACTGTTCATTGCTCTTAATCAATCGATATAGAAAAAAACGAATAAAAGTGGTAAAATCAATGAAAAAATGAACAAGTAAATATATAATTAAATAATAAAACAATACACCTTTCTTCACATATCTATTAGCTATGCTAAATGTGTACTATGTACTCATCGTCGGTAGCTTAAACAGTAACAAGTTTATAAATAAAGTCACCCAATTTGGATGATGCTGTAAAATAAATTTATTTAGGTAAACTGCAGATGTCTGCCTGCCTGCTCTTTTTCTAAATTATGGTTGGATATTTACTATTGTTGACCATTTTTAATTTTATTTCTCTTGTATACAGGGTATTAAATTTAAAAGGTCATTGGATAATGGGCTTAAATAAAATTCAGTAGATGATGTTTATATTTCTTCATATATATATTAATTCTAATGTATTTAGGTTCTGAGAAGTACTGGCTTTTATGAGGGAGGTATTGTTTATATTAAATTTGTGCCCCGTTTCATAACTATGTAAAGCTAGGGCCGACTTATCTACATTAAAGTTTTTTGTGTGATATGTATGCTCTTTAAATCTAGTTATTACATTTCTTTTTGTTTGGCCGATATATAGTTTGTTACAATTACTACAGTTTATTTTGCATATCCCAGATATCTGAAGCGGATCTTCTTTTTGGAAAGTGGACCCTAATAATGCTTTAATTGTAAATGTATTTTTGAATGCAGGGATGATATTGACTTTCTTTAGTAAATTTTCAAATTTTTTACTGATTTGAGGATGGTATGTGAATTTTCTATACATATATTGTCTTTCCTCTATTGGACTTAAGGTGGTATAACTTTTAATTAATAATTTCCAGTTTTGTTTATAAAGGATTCTATCTATTTGTTTCTTTTCATAACCGTTATCCTTAGCAATATTGTAGATGAGATCACGTTCTATATTGTAGTTGGTATTATTGAGTGACACATTTAATAATCTAAAAACTAGACTAAGTATTAAATGCAGCCATTTTATATTTAAAGTGTGTTACTGAGGAGTTGTAATAATAATAATAATAAAGGTCTTTATTATCCACATATATTACATATTATATTACCTTACAAAACAAGACAGGATAAGGGCGAGGTTCAAATTGGCTAACAAGTTAGCCACCTGCTCTTCCACCTAACCCGTTAATTCGTAGATAATATGTTATAAAAAAAAGTAGAAATCAACTATAAATAAACTAACTAATAAATCAGAAAAAATACAATGTTAAGGTATTATACTACTACTTATAATGGTGATATTGCTAATATCAAAATAGGATACATTGTCTCAATACAAAATAACTATATTTCATGAAAGTCATCCTATTGTACAGCATCCATGGTGACATCAGAAACAAATCTCTTAAACCTATTCATGGTCATAGATCTAGCACAGCCGGGCAAATTATTGACGGTTTTACCGACATTGTATGAAAAGGATCGTTTAAAAAATTGAGTATTGTGTATGGGAGGTGTGATAGTATTCTTATGACGAATATTGACGTTATGCACATCAGAACGGTAGCGAATTTTGTTGTATAAATAAGCAGGAGTTCTAGTTAACAAGAGTTTATGAAAAAAACAAGCCGAGTGAATATATCTTCTATTTTTCATGTTTAACCAACGCATTCTTTTGAAAGTATGACTTATGTGACCATATTTACGAATACCGAATATTAGACGTAAGCATGAATTTTGAAGCTTCTGAATTCGACCAGTATCGAATGCTGATAAACAGGGATCATATATAATATCACAGTAGTTCATATGACTTAAAACTAAAGAATCGCAAAGCATTGCTTTTAATTTTTGATCTAAAAATAATCTATTAGCATATATAGCTTTAAGATTTATATAACCTTTTTGTAGACATTTGTTAACATGTAATGAAAAATTTAAATTTTGATCGATGACAAGGCCTAGGTTTCGAACAGAATCTTTAAAATTAATATTAATATCATCTAAACTTATCATGTTATTATAAAGCTGAGAAAAATGTTCTCTTTCTTTTTTCCTGCCAAGAATAATAGCCACCGATTTACTCCCATTAATTTGTAAACAATGTCCACGAGCAACTTTTGCAAAATTGTTTAAATCATAGTTAATTGCTGAAATAGCTTGCACACTTTCCTCGGGGTAAAATGGTAAAAATATTTGAGTATCATCCGCAAAATAATACTGCACACAAGAGACAAAACTTGAAGGGAAATTCGAAGTATAAATAATAAATAGTAGTGGCCCTAGGATGGAACCTTGCGGGATGCCTTGAACAATAGTTAAAAATTGAGATGTATTGTTATTGTAGATTACGGCTTGCTCTCTATTTTTAAGGTAATTAGAAAGTAATTTTCTTGCAGCAGGTGCGAGTCCAATAAACTTTAAAACAGCAAATAAAAGTTGATGATTCAGAGTATCAAAGGCCTTTGAAAAGTCCAATAACACCAATAACAGCAATTTATTTCTATCAAGGGCAGAAAATATATCATCAGTTAAGCTAAGAAGAGTAGAGCAGCAACTATGATTACTTTTAAAGCCAGACTGATTGATAGGAATGACACTATTAATAGCTAAATGTTTTCGTAATTGTAGTTCCATTGCCTTTTCTAGAATTTTAGAAAATGTAGGAAGGAGGCTAATAGGTCTAATATTATTTAGGTTCATAGGATTTTTTATTTTTGGCAGAGGAATTACCAGTGCTTTTTTCCATAAGGAGGGAAACACAGAGTTCTGTAAACAAAAATTAATAATATGAGTAATATATGGGAGCAAAAATGGTACACATAATTGAATTGTTAATATATTAATTCCGTCATGTCCCATTGCTTTACTTCTAATGTTAGAAATTATTTTCAAAACTTCGACTTCCGTTATAGGTTGGAACTTAAAAGAGTCTTTGTTTAGGGGGTTAGTACTGTTTTCATAATAGGAAATAACATGCTTGTCAGGGGATAACTGAGGAATTGAATGAACAAAATGGTTATTAATATTATCAACATTCGACAAACTGTTCGGCAATTCACAAAATTGTTTATGCGATTGAAAATTTAGTAATTTTAAGGAAGACCATACTTCTTTTGCATTATTATCTCTAAAGGCAGATTTAAAATAGGCTTTCTTTTCATTACGAATAGCCAATGTTACCATATTTCTTAATTTCTTATAATCATTCCAATTACTTTCAGATTTACTGTGACTGTGTTTAATTTTAGCTTTATCTCTCTTTATCTTTGGCTTGTGTATGTAATTATTTGTGTATCGGTTTTCTGTAAATGTCAAAAGTCAAAGATTCGTCAAGTCTGATTATTTTAATGTCTAAGAAGTAAATACATACACGAGAATCTTAGCACTCTTAATGAGAAGTCCACTATACTCTTATACATTACTTGCACTCTTATATATTATAAAATTCCAACTGCAGGCAAGATTACAAATTTAATTTAAATATTAATAATATAAAGGACATTCTAAATTAGTCTGCAATATTTTATCAGTATGTATGGTTAAAATGGAGACTTCTCCATCATATAAACATAGATTGAAAAATGCTTCCGAAGGGACTACAGCCCCTTAAATAGTTCATTCTAGTGCCGATTTTTGGATGGGAGAGTGTGGTAAATATTAGGGAACACCCTGTATAAGGTGGTATTTTTATTATTTAAATATAGGAAAGCAAGTTTTTTAACTCTTCAGCTCCGTTCCCTACGTAAATAAACTAAAACTAATCAGATTTCGTTTATGTTAAATTTATGTACACGATCTCTCGGTACTAATCGAATTCGAGCTTTCAGCCAACTATATGCAGACTAATGAACCAATAAAGTTCCTAGTAATTTAATTAAAGAAAGGGATGGCTGCAAAATGGTTCCGCTAATAAAATTGGAGTGCGGTGTATATGATAATGTTTATCTATCAAATAAGCTGTGCTTATGTAAAGAGACCTCGCTATAATACACACAATGCAATGATTGAAGAATTTGATTTAATAAAGCATGACATAGTCGTATGGCTTTGAAAGCTAAATTGTGCATGTGACAGAATAATCAATCAACAATACTACACAGAGAATAGATGTTCATTAGAGTTGTTACATGAAGAGTTTTAAGGTGCCGGTAAGTGAGGCTACTACTTGACTTTGACATATCTAATCTACAAGGTTTTGTTTTAAAAAATAATACATTTAATTTATACGCGATTCATTGTAAAGATCGTAGCGCTACAGCGGCTGTAACCGGTACTAACCTATGGGCTCTTTAAATTTGAAATTGTATTCATTTATGAAGTTAAAACAGGAAAAAAGCTTGTAAAACAATTTTTAAAAGGGTAAGTAATTATATAAAGTTAAAATTCATTGCAAAATAGATTTTGTTAAGCTCTTATTTACTTCCGCACCTTGGAAAATTCGTATGTTTTAAGTTAAATAAGTGTCAACCTAAAGTTACTAAAACAAAGTATTTATTTTTCTTTTAGTAAAGAATCTTAATACTCATAAGCTTAACCATAAGCTTATAATATTTTTCGAGCGTTCTATCTGAAAATTAAACTTAACCTCAAAATATGTCAAATTCTTTATTAGGCATACGGCATACATGCCTTATGGAAATAGTCATTCTCAGAGGAAAATAAAGAGCACACTTTCATACACTCTGCGTTCTTTAGCTTCTTTATCCATATTTGTCTCCTGTAACTCTTTAATGCCCAACTTAATTTCCACGATAGCTCTAGATTTTCCCGCTTTTGGAAAAGTATGAAACTGAGCTCGGGGTTTTTCTTTGTCCAAGAGGAACAATGACGCTCACACAACGCTCGCACAACAATAATGATTTAAATCTAATCAAGGCAATAAACCAAATATAACAACGGAAATTCAAAATTCACAATAGAAATACATACGCAAAACTGAACCAAGGGTATACATAACTGAAACCTACAGAATGTCTATATGGTGCTGGAAAATATATTCCTGAAAAAAAAATTGTGGAATCTTCGTCAAAATGGTAAACTGAAATATTTATTTTCAGATAACAATTTTCTATTTGTACCATAAGTTCTTGCTGTATATATTTAAACATTTTGATCTAACAAAGTTCATGTTTTCTTCTATTATCTATAACCAATATTCAATAAGGAAATCTCTATCTACAATTTTTTTGTTACTTTACTCTGTATTCAGCTACTCAACCAAAACTTAATACAGATAAAATAAGCAAATTTGTTTTAGTCGGTCATGATTTTTCAGCGATACTTATCAACAATTTCTTATTCTACTGCTAAACATACATCAAGCTTCAAGTCGATTTGCCAGTCAACTTTGTAATTCAAATCTCTAGATATATAAGAGGATTTGATTTATTACCCAATATACTACCTCCTTTGATGTCAAAATGCGAGGTGAAGTTTCCAGTATATTTGAGCTTTATTTTTTCCTTTGTTTAGATATTCTAAATTTAGGTAAATATACGTTCTTTGATCCTCGCGATGATGTTAAAGTCGATATTATCGTAGATGAATCCTCATATTAGTCCGGGAACATGTCGCGCTTTGTAAACATGGTAAAATTTATAACAGTTAATGTGTGTTGAGTTGCTTTATAATTAAACTTAAAAATTGTGTATGTACTAATGAAACTTCCAGAATATCCTGGATTGAAACTATTTTAAAAATCTTGCTGTGAGAAAATAAATGTAGCGATTCGAGGTCTTCGTTATTATTTTTGTTTGCACATTTTGAACGGTACGTACGAAGCCAAGTATTAGTTCTGTGAAAACATTTTTAATATCCTAAAAGGCCAAGAAGGAATAATTCACTTTAGTCTCTTGACTAGGTACTTTTCGATCATGGTATAATGAATACCAGGCCAAGTTACAATTTCCCAAATGAACTTGAAATTTTAACTTAACATTATATCAGATGTTTCAAAACTTAAAACATTATTAACGTTTCAATTTTCATTACAAATTGATAAATTTGTGTAATTTTGTTGTAACACAAGGATAGTCTACTTCCATCAATAAAAACACTACAGTAATTTTATTTAGGAATGAGTCCCTTATCGAGTTTGAAGGAAATGTACTGAGTAATACTTTTATTGTTTTAAGATGCAATTCTAAAAACTAAAAGAAGGAAAACAAGGTCGCAGCGTCTTTCCCTATTTTAACCTGTTTATATATGAAGTCTTTATCGCCGTCTTTACATTGTGTCACTTGGTATATAGGTACTAAATATCATTAAAAATATAAGTATCTATTCACTGTTTTACGGTAACAAGCGTCAAGGGGGCGAGAAACTCTAAAACCGGCACTGCATCGAAACAAGAATATCTAAGTTTGCATCGCATGCAAGCATACTTTTCAACCCGATTTATGTCCCGCAAGTACTTTGCTTCATATTTTCTGCTGCTTTATGTGTTACTAAACTCTTTATAACGCTACTAAATTATAACTTTCTGTCTACTACGAATAACAGAGCAGTTTTAGTGCCCCGAGTTGTCTAAGATACACTATGTCTTTGTCAAAATATATAACATGGCGATCCGAAGCAGCTTCTGCGATATTTACAAGGAACTAGGTGTTTTTTATTTTACTACAGAATATGTTCTATAGGTACATTTCTTTATTTTCAATTAGTTTCGGCATATTCATATTTAATTCTTACAAGTTCAGTTAATACGTATAAAACATTTTATTTATAACCATAGACATATAATACTATAGGGTCTTTACCCTCTTTGGGTCTTTGTTATCCGTCTGGTAATTATTGTCAAATTGACAAACAAGACTACTAACATTCACGATGACTCTTAGACAATCATGTCGCAACATCATACATCGATTCTACCACCTATGGCACTCTGTCCAGCGCATAATAAGCGCGAAACCGGTCAGAGTCTGGTGGTTGGTCTCGATGAAGATGGGGCGACTTCCATAGAGATGCCGGAGTAATGCAACGCATCTCCTTCAAATAAAAACTTACGGTATTTTTGTTGTATCCTTCGAATTAACACCGGGCATATTTCATTATTTCTCTAATCTATTGTAGGTAGTATTTTTCCCTTATCAAATTGAACGCAATGAAAATACGGCAATGTCTTCATTTTATAATAGTTTCCTTTGCCCATAATCTCAAATAGACCCTCCTCTCGGCCGTATTAAGTTTTCCAAGAAAAGCTACTAAAAAGGAGATTATTACTGTTCAGGAAAGTTGAGGCTGAGTTAATTTTAAAACTAAGTTTTCATTTTTAAAACTAGGGAAGCTTTACTTAAGAAAGCTGCAAACGGAGCGTCTAGAGCCTTTTATTAAACATTACTAAGTGCTGATTCATTTCAGAAGTAGCAAGATGTAGTTTATGATGAAGAATATTTTTACTTTTTTCATGTCTAGATGTAGAAGCATGGTAATTTAAATAAGTAGGTATCCAGAATGAAATATAGTCTTTTATTTACTGTATGAGAGAAAAACATCTGAATAATATATTATAGAGTTCAAGTTTCAGACCATTTGCCTAATGAACATGACATAAAATTCACCACAACCATAAAAATGGAATTACATCTTTATTCGTATACAGTGCGTGTCTAAAGTCCGCACCTCCCCTGCTAACTTTTGAGCTAATTGAGTTACGGACTCCGGACAAAATACAGGGTGAATGGTGTAAAATGTATTATTTTTGACGATAAAATCATTTTCCTAAAATGAAAGAAGATGGCGCCATAAGTGCTGTCAAATAAAATTTGACAATTTGAATTTGCAATAGAGAATCACCAACGAGTGTGCACCTGTCCCCAGGCAAACATTTTACAATGTATGCCAGGAAATGTCTGATAGGTTCTTCTATTGTCAGGAGGTCCAAAGTGCTCATTTTTAACCAAATCTTTAGTTCGTATTAAAACATTGTTTTTTTTTTTATTAAACTGTTGAATTTGATTGAGTTTTATTCATTTATATCCTTACTCACAAAAACGCTTATAACTTAAGAACGGATGGACCGATTTTAATTTTTCAAAGACTATGGTATGCAGAGAGTTAAGAGACCCTTTAAATGATATGGAACATGTCTCACCTTATCAGCTAAAAAAAATTTATTGACAGCGCCTGTGGAGCCATCTTTCATTTTAAGAAAATTAATTTATCGTAAAAAATAATACATCTTACATGATTCACCCTGTATTTATCCGGAGTCCCATGAAGCACCCCCGCGTATTTAGTCATCAGTTAAAGAATGTTTGACTGATGTTTTTCAAAATCGTGTTACAAGCAAACATTTTGTAAATTCAAGGCCTTCAAGATCGCCTGATCTTGATATTTAAAAAATTTGGTGTTTAGAACATGACCACTCTGGCAAAATTAAAAGACTATTCTTGAATAATAATCAGACGAATTTATAGTTCTGCACAATATAATACAACTAGGGCCAGGTGCTGGTATATTTATAAATAAAATATGTCACTTTCCTGGAAAAACATACATTTTTTAACAGCGATCTCGCGTGTTCTATAAAAATATCCGGACCATGTATAGCAAATTGCGACTGACGTAATAATAGACGCACCTCTAATAGCACTTACTACATCGGAAGTAAATTTCTGTTAGTACATTATTATTTTTGAAGGTTAATATAAAATAAACTAAGTGATATTCACATGGTGAGTTTCTCCAGGTAGACACTTTCTTACTATTTCTGATTATTATTGTAAAGTAGAATAATGCGATTTTTATTTATCTGATATTTACAAAAGTAGTTTCTACGTAACATGAACAATTTTATAAGCTTTACATCCGAGGGTATTTTTTTATTCCATTTAATTGTTATCCTTATTTATTATCATACTTGCAAAAGGTAAAATTAATTATTCACATTAAAATTACTACCTCTCGTGCGTTTGTATTTACAATATTTAAATAGGGTTGCTGTTATCTTTTAGAAATAATCATGTACATTTCTTTGGTTTGTGTTGGCTTTTTCCGCAACTAAAGCCAATCACTACCCCGCTACTTTTTGTGGCGGGGTAGGGATCTTTTACTTGCCTATCTTAGGCAAGGGACTTCCAGCTTTACATCTTATCCGAGGGCTGGTACCTTTTTTACACAAACCTCGCCTAAGTTTGTATAGCTTCTATATATTTACCAACATACAAGCAACTGGAATATGCAGCAGTCTTCCTTGCACGGTCAACCATCTAAGTACTAACCGAGGGCCACGTTGCTTAGCCTTCATATCGATGGTATGAACTGCAGCGATGACACTACTTTTACTACATAATGCTGCTAGTATATATTATAATAATTATATCCAGATTATTCCTACTCTTTATTATTTCTTGCTGCTGCTTGTCAGGTCACTAATTTTTGTCTTAACTAAGTAACCCAACTAGCGTAATTGTTTTTTTGGGTAGAATTTAGTGCAGGACATTAGTCGCGAGAAACAAATATGCTCTGTAACCAAAAAAAAAACATGTTTTAAGAAAAGCCCCTTTTCTAGAAAAACGAATATTTTATTAACGATTGAAGGTTATAATATATAAGGTTATATAATACATTGTTTTTAAATACTCTCGTAAACAGAGGAAAATCGTGGGTAAGCCCCCTATGAAAGCCTGTACACCGCTGACACATCTTTCTTGTTTTGAAAGCAGATATTTTCCTATATTTACAGTTAGCAATAATAAAACATGAGATCTTGTTTTGTTGGATACTTTTACTTACAGATACACTCATAATATTTATAATATAAGTAAATAATCTTTAGTACTAAAGAATTCTTTAATGTCAATGTTAAATCAAATGGTCATAAAATGAATTTAACTTTTTATTGTGACCTTTTAAATAACTAATGTCCGAGATATGTTCATGCACACTTTGCTCTTTAAATTCACTCCAAAGAAGCAGGCTCCTGCACTATCTTGAGGTTGCCAATATCTACTCCGCCTTTGCCTCCGCCAATATCCAATATCCGCCTTCTTTGCCATATCCACTGCCTTGATGGGTATATCATTGGAATCTTAATTACTTACATATTCGACATAATACTGATTCGATCCCTGGCACCCGTTAAGAAAATTTTGGGAGATAGTAACCTTGAAAATAGTTAATCTTTTCTAAAAATAGCAAGGGAATATTAAATATAACCCACACTCCATCTAGCATCACAACTCATTTTATATAAAGTGAAGGAGTAGGAAGAACACTAGCTCTTCTTCGCTGTCGTTTTTCACTATATTTAAAAAGAAATACTCAATAAGAAGAGAATAGTCTGATAGGTATGCCAATCTTTAACTGTCTTTCAAGTATTTATATATGCATTAGATACCCTCTCGGTAACTTCGAGTACATCCATCACTTCAAAAAGCTATTTAAGACGAGACTCGCTTTAGCTTTAAGATAGCATTTTGTATATCTAACAGCTGAGAAATAAAGGACAAAGAGCTTACAGGTGATCTTCCACTTCCGATCCATCAACGACTTGGGATAACGTGACTGGTGTCAGGATAGTAAAGCCACATTTGGGGGTTGTTTTAAAGCTGTTATTTAAAGTATAGTTAGTGGTCAGATCAGTCGTTAACCGCGTGTAATTCTATATGAACTTATTTTAGTGGAATTTTCGTATTCAAGCTACGAAAATAAAATTAAAAACTCGCCTGATGCATTTAAAGTGCTTATCAAACAATGTTACCAGTAAATTAAGTTAACAATAGAGCAACGAAATGTAAACTACAGTACCTGCAACAAATAATATACAGTTTTAAATAAGCTAAATTTAAATTATATATACAGAGTGTATTTATATGAAGGAGTAAAAATGATATCCGAGCATCTTGAAACTAAAATATAATGATTGAGCTAACAAACATACCTGAGTCCAAAGTTGCATGGTGTTCAAGTTTAATTTTAAGTTGAAAATAAATACAACTCAAGCTGGAAATATTTCTAACTCAAACACCCTGTAACTTGGAGACGAAGCAACTTTGGACAAAGGTAGGCTTAGCTCTATCTTTATATGCTTTAGCCTTAAGATTATCTGGTATCATTTGTGGACCTTCATTTAAATATACCCTGTATGTAATCAGTCTGTGATTAGGAAATCCAAAATTGTCAGCACAATATTATTATTATTTTTTATTGAGAATAATTGATTGTGATTAAAGAAGCAGGATTTACGTTATATTCTTGTGATATATTTGTGATCATTTTCAACATTTGCTTGTCTTATATACTTTCTCAAACAATAAGAATGTTCTGAGTTCCTAAACTCATATACGAAATGTATTTGTACAGAATATTTCATTTTTTCATTCATGTTATATATTTCTAAAAATATAAATAAATTTCCGCAAAATACAGAGCGATACCTAATATATAAGATATTTTAAAAAATATCACGAAGACTATCGCCTTTTGTTTGGCTTTTAGGACATCCCATAATAAATTGTTTAAAAAGAAGCAATACGTATTTTTTTGAATATCTTGCAGATTGATTGAAAATGTGCAAGTAAGATCAAGATAATTACATAACAAAAAATATATCCTTTTTTACCTTTTATCAAATACACCCAAAATCCTTTAGCCTCAACAGAGCAAGTAAAGTAAAATATCTAAATAGAATCTAAAAATTAATCTAAACATGAAAAAAATGTATGATAATTCGTTGTAAAATCTCAACGAAGCATAGTGATATTTTCGGTTTTTGAAAGACACCTCATAAATATTCCACAGTCTCAGATTCCCAGTTAATCTCTCCGCGACACTTTTATCTCCCTTTTTAATAACATGTTGAATATAAATAGGCGATCGAGGGAAAGTGCTTTATGGTCTATAAATCTCGCCGGCTTTCTAGAGAGTGAGAATGTTATCACCGCTTCCGGGGAGATTACCATCGTAATTTGTGAGGCTTTACGAATTAGTACCAATACACCTCTGATAAGACCACCATAAGATTAATTCATTTATATTACAAATTTTGCACAGGATTTTGCTATAAATAAGTAACAGAAACACTATAAGTTGCGTGTAAGTAGGTATCTATAACATTCCGGTTACTTATTTAAAACAATATGGCGCCCAGAAATTGTAGAGAGTGTGTTACGAAGAAGACCCATTAGGATTATCTCAAAAAGTAGTCAGAATTGAAATCTGAAAATTTGTATACAGGGGTTTATCAAAAAGATCTATGCAATGAAAATAGTGTCAACTTCCTCGAATTTCCGGTTAGGTAACGAAGAAAATTAAAAACTTCATTGTACCGTATTTGATAATTTCATTAATAATTTATCTCTTATTTAGCTTTTTGGCTTAATTCCTATATAAAGAAAGATATATTCATTGATCATTCATCTAGTTTAATTTTTAAAAGTTTGCCTTGATGTTAAATTCTCCCGTAATTTTTATTATCCATACCACTTATTTCCCTATTTGTAAGGTATCTAATGTAGGTTATATTAATTACACTTTATAATTGTGTATTCATGATTCTAATAGACCACATTACTGATAATTAAAGTGTTAGTTAAAGCCTAAGGTTTGTTATATAAAAGGGGAAGTCCTATATTGCCTATGCTGTACTGTTTTCCAATTAAATTCATTTTATGCTCAATTAGATGGCTTAATAGATACTTACTAAGTTTAATTTGGCGGTACAAGAAATTTGAACGTCGTAATAGCTAAGGATATTTACATTGTTCGATCCACTTGGGAAATTGTATTAAGCCGTTTGTATTACTTATATTAAATGTGTCGGAAAATAGATATTAATTGATAGGGTTAAGCATACACGTCACCAAATACCGGGATATCAAAAATTATCTTGGTCAAGGGTGGTTGTGGAATGTAAAACGTGTGTCTTACTTTAAATTTTTGAATATGTTTTGTTGTGTCAGAATCTGTCAAGTCATTGTGCTGAAATTTTCTAATCCAGTTTTTGAATCATGCCTCTTACCACACAGCACAAAATTTTCATGATTGAAGCCTATTTTCGAACGGGTGCGCTAGCTAGTTAATGGAAATTGGCAATACAGTCAACGTTTGTGTTTGGACAATTTTCGAGAGCACTTCCCAAACGTGGCAATATTACCGGACAATTTTTATGCGTGCCTTACAAATTGTGTTGAAGTGTTTCGCGAAACTGGTTGTGTAACTCATAAAAAAGGTGCTGGTAGATCAAGAGTTCGTACAGAAGAAGTTGTCAATGACGTTCGTCAACGTATGGAAGAGGAGCCTGCAAAACCTTTGAAACGTCTTTCTCAGGAAATTGGACTTTCTTATGGAACATGTCATAAGATTTTAAAGAAAGACTTGAACATGCATCCATATAAGATGCAAGCACATCAAGCTCTTCTGCCCGCAGACCACCCCAGACGCATTGCTTACTGCCATTGGTTTGTCAATAATTTAATGAATGACGATCTTCTGGACTTAACTTTTTTTTCTGACGAAGCGTGGTTCCACCTTTCGGGATACATCAATTCTCAAAATATGCGAATGTGGAGCAATGATAACCCTCATGTTTTTACTGAATCGCCACTGCATGCTCAAAAAATTGGTGTTAGGATGGCAGTTTCTCGCAGAAGAATAATTGGGCCAATTTTTTTCGATTTCACCGCAGAAAGGTACAGACACAACTTTTTGGCTGAATTTGTGCAACAGTTTAACGATGATGATCTTCGGTACGGTTATTTCCAGCATGACGGTGCAACAGCACATACTACACGAGAAAATATTGCTTTCCTCCGCGAGTTTTTTGATGACCGGCTGATAAGTTTGCATACAGAAGTTGAGTTTCCTCCGAGATCACCTTGTTTGACCATTATGGACTATTTTATATTTCCTTACTTAAAAAACAAGATTTTCGCAACTCCGGTAAATAATTTGCAAGAACTGCAACAAAGAATTGTTCAGCAATGTGCAACCATAACGCCAGAAATGCTGCAAAACGCTTTTCACAGCATGAGGAGGCGCGTCAACTTGTGCATCGAACAAAACGGGGGACATTTCCAACAATTACTGTAATTTAGTTTTTCTTGTTACTAAAACCGTTATTTCATAATTTGTAGTTCATTATTGTTTTACAACTGAAATAGATAGGTATGAAATTTGTAGGTTATTGATGATGTCAGTGTGACAGTGACATAATTATTTCAAATTTAAAGTAAGACACACGTTTTACATTCCACAACCACCCTTGACCAAGATAATTTTTGATATTCCGGTATGTTTTCTTTAAAGATCGCAGTGCCGTAAACATTCTGTCTGATTCTTTGCATCTGTGTACACAAGAAATCTTATACCTACTAGAAAATCTTTAGTCTTTGGAAAAATAAGAAAAAACGGACACCTATATACTTTTTATTTATTTGGATATTATGCCACCACTGAAAAATACCAAAAATTAATAATCAACCTGCGCCTACGCAGGTTGGTTTTTTGAAAAATATTTTTTGCGTAATCAAGAAATCTCATACTAAAAAGCAGATTAACAATACATAGTATTCAACACATCACTTAAAAACGTTTGTAACGAAAACTTATCTGGTTTAGTTATCAAAACTTTAAGTATGACTGACGTACAGAATAGTATGACAGTTTGTAATTTATTTTGTTTATCTACTTCCATGGGTATATTAGATATTAGTCGATATTCGTTCTATTTTGACTTACCTCGTCCTTCAGAATTGATAACCAACAGCTATCACAATTTATAGAAATATTGGATACACATTTGTCTCCATTTAATAAAATTGTCGCGGATTCTTTAATTTTTATTTTTATATTGTTTTGTTCTATATCTAAAATTTTAACTGTTTCCCACTGTACTCTATGTTCATTTTTCCAAACGTGTTTACAAATTTTTACTTTTCAAATTCTCTTCTTTTAGTATAATCTTTGTGTTCTCCGATTCGAACATTTAGAGGTCTTGATGTTTCACCCACATAATGTTTATTACATTCACATGGTACACTGTAAATGCATGGACACCTACATGTTGTACGTTGCTAGTAACATGTTACCAGCAACCTACAGGATGATGAATAATTCTAACGTGATTCATTGCAATAATAGCAACTCTTTATGTACAATTTTTGCTGTTTGAAACAAAAACTATCATTCTTTCTTTAATAAAGTATGTTGTTGACGAAAACTAATATTTATAGTTGGCGGGAATGGGGACACTATTATTTTGTTAAGTTTTGAATGTTAACTTATATGTTTTGCTTATATTCCGCGATATATCCCAAACTAATTCAGAAATACAGTAACTAAGTAATGGAATATGTAAAAGCAGCTGTTATTGATTGTTAGTATTATAATGTAACATAAATAAAAATATATGCATATAATGAATATAATACTCACAAAGGCTAGCTAGCTTTGACCTTTGTTGTAGTATAAATCTAACTATGCATGTGCATGCAACAATACCCCTTTTCCTTTATCTTGGATCACAAGTCTGCTGTATAAGTATCTCATATGTATGCATATTTAAATAAAATGTACTGGATGGTATTACAGTATTTTTATCTTACTCATGTGTTTGCGTAAGTTCCTCAACTTACTCTTATGCGTCGGTTTCGAAACGGAAAAGAACATAATTAAAATGCTGGGTATCTATTACCTACCCCGATACGTAGATACCTTATTGAATTAAAATCTCAAATCCATACGACCTTTCGATTTCCCATGCTCGACACGCTTGGTAAACATTGTTATACCCTTAGATCTGATTTCGTTCCTTCGGGAGGCTTTTATATTTGAACATTCTGTTTGCTACCATTCCCGTTTCGTATTCTGCAATAAAATGGCTCGTAAGGAACATATCTCCGCTATTTTGGTGCAATATGCAGTGTGTGTTTTGATGCTAAAACGCGAGAGTTTTTTTATTTAATAATGGAGTAAATAGGTATATTGCGAGCTAGACTGTGAAGATAAAATATTACGAGGGCCATGAATAATGCTGTAAGTTGCCGAGAAAATAGTTTAGACTAGTTATATTGAGGTATTACAAGTATTCCCTTTTATGGGGAATTTCCCATAAAAGGGAATACTTATAAGGAAATAAAAGGGAAGGGGGTAAGGTATTCCCTTTTATTGGAAAATACACAGTTATACATAAACAATCGAACAATTGTATTACTAGATTTACTAACACGTACAGACCGATTCTTTTTTAACCACTAAGTATTTTTAACGTATGAACCATTATAAAATAAATAATTAATAAACTGATGTAGAAGCTCACAAACCTAGAAATTATCCTTATTTTCTAAAAGTATAGCATTTCCTTTGTTTCCCTTTATAAAGGGTTTTTCAATAGGAACGCTCGATGTTTGGCAACAGCGTATGACGAAGTCGGTAGTCAGACAGGTTGTATCTTTGACGGACGTATTCAGTTAGTCTTTACATTTCATTATTTAACGCTATACGATTCAACAACGCCTCGAAATGGTTAAAACTTATTATCAAAATCAATGTTCTATTCGGCAAACGTTTTGTTCACTTCGGCCAATTTATGGTTTCGATGGTCGTCCTTCAGAGTCCACAAATCGCCGTCTAATAAATAAATTTGAAGCAACCGGGTCGCTGTTAGATCAGACAACGCCTGTAGTCAACGAATCGCAAGATCCATTGAAAATATTGCTGCAGTCCGGGAAAGTGTGCGTCACAGTCCATAACAATCCATTCCACGTCGTGCTCAAGAACTTGGCCTTTCTTCGACGTCAGTTTGGCGTATCTTGCATAAGGACTTAGGGTTTCACCCTTATAAAGCGCAATTAACCCAAGAACTAAAGCCCAACGATCATAGACAGCCGCTTGCATTCGCTGAGTGGGCGCTAGAGCAGTTGGAGGTTGATCCTAATTTTGGACGAAAAATAATCATGCGATTTAACGCCACTGGATTTTTTTCTCTGGGGCTTTGTGAAATCTCGTGTCTATGCCGACAAACCACAGACGGTTGCCGCCTTAAAGGCCAACATCAGACGCGTCATTGGTGAAATTGAGCCACTTCTATGCGATAACGTCATCGAAAATTGATCTCCAGGATTCGAGTCACCAGGCGAAGCCGCGGCGGACATTTAGCTGATATAATTTTTAAAACATAATGTGCTCACATATGTTTTAAAATAAAAATAAAAACATGTCAGTTTAACTTATACAATTTGTTTTATTACATTACAAAGATCGAGCGTTCCTATTGAAAAACCTTTTATTATGTTGAATTCTCCCCCATCCAAAAAACTTTGAATTTAGATAGAGACTTCATTATTTTTCAACGAAATAGATCATAAGCAAAAACATTCGATTGCAAATTGGCATAAACACCAACGCATTGATATTGGTTTTCCATGTAGGTACGGCTAATCTACGGCCACAGTGGTAAATTCTGTTAACGGTAAATATTCCGTCAGGCCTTCATGAAATACTGACAATTTAATTTTCCCTCATTATCGTTTTACTCTTGGAATAATTTCAGTCCATACAGCAAAATAAATTTACATGATTAAATAAACAAAAGTATCATCAGCTCTGAAGGATGAAATCAATCACTGTTCGTGTTTATATCTAGTGGAGTCGTATTGTGAATCTACTTACAATCTTCTGTGTAGATAGCATTTTGATAAAAAATTCATAGATGTGATGAGGCGGACCTATAAAATTAATGATAATAGTACCAGTAAGAGAAATAAGGTTTTCCTCCACCAATAACTCACTTTAATATCTCTAACAGCTGACGCAGTGGCTATTGCAGGAAATTATTGTTAATTAAGTGAAAAGCCAAAGCTAATATTTTACGACGATCCTATTAAGTCATTAAGTCTTCCATTATGTTTGGAAGAAAATAACTTTTATGGTATCTATCATCATAAAGCAGATAATAAAACATATTGGTAATCAATATGTTTGAGTTGCCGTACCTGGTTCGAAAAATATAGCATTTGTTTCGACTCATATTACTGCATTGAATTTCATTTTAAGAACAAAGCAAAATTTAACCTTAGATATTCCACTATTATCAGGAGATTGAAACTATTGTCGTATTATTATACCTACTTGATTATAAATTGAAATATCGTCCATAAATGGAAAACTAAACCTACCAGAAAGTTGATTTATATGCTAAAATTTATATAAGAATATTTGTCATATACTAGAAACATATAATTAAACTTTATTTAAAATTGAATATACAGGGTGGCCCTATAGTGCGTGGGCAGAGCATAGCCCCGTTAGAGCACTCACTAAGACCAATTTTCTAAAATTTTTATACATACTGGGCGACATACATAGTGTCAAAAAA
Organism: Pogonocherus hispidulus; assembly: GCA_963924545.1. Classification (NCBI taxonomy): domain Eukaryota; kingdom Metazoa; phylum Arthropoda; class Insecta; order Coleoptera; family Cerambycidae; genus Pogonocherus; species Pogonocherus hispidulus. The sequence goes on from OZ004699.1 coordinate 13,971,900, forward strand.
TATATATTTTTCTTAATGGAAAACCCTATACATTTTTATACATTTTCATTTGTCTTGCTCTGGGCTATTCGTCGATATTTTGTTCTTTACTATACTACATCATATCAATATCATATCCATATCATATCCATATCATATCCTTATCATATCCATATCATATCCAAAGATTACAGGCACTCTTAGAAGCTGATTTGGTTAGACCACGGCGATAGTTTTATCAATGGTCTCATCAACTCAATGGTTTTTTCAATGGTCTCAATATTTATCCTCAGTTTCAATTGAAAGGGCTTTTTATCGATGAAGCACTAATTGCAACAAATGCATTAATGAATTTTTACAACAATCATCGTTGGACACATTTTTCGGAAGCAGAATTATGAAAGATTTTTAGAAGATGTGCCATTAGCGATTAGACAACAGAAATGATTTATGCATGATGGAGCCCTGGATCATTTCAGCTTGATAGTATGAGTAACATCTTAACAATAATTAACCTGGACTCTGCATTGGAAGAGGAGGATCAGTAGCATGGCCAGCAAGAAGTACTGACTGTAAGCCGCTTGATTTTTATTTGTAGGGTCAGGTCAAGGACCTTGATAGGACCTCCAATTGAAACAGTCCGGGAATACTGGGACGAATTTATTTAAGATATATCTATTGAATGCAGAAATAAAATAAAATAACTCAAGTCAACTCTGAAATTGTTTTTGTTAAAAAAAGTAATTACAGATTTATAGATTCATTTAAATATATATTTTATTTGCTACTATTCTTGCTTCTTGACGTAAATAATACAATTTTTTACCACTGCATCCTGAATTTACAAACATATAAAGTGAATCTAATGAAATTAGAATTTTTTAACACTTACCTCATAAGCCATGCTTGTATGTCTCTCTTTATTTATGTGAGTGACATCTTCTGAAAAGAGAAATTATTTATATCCCCATTTGTACATTTTTTGTTGGGAAGGAAAGCAAGAAGACTTTAGAAACCACTCCTCCCAACTCTATTTAATTTTTTAATAGTCTAGGGCCTAGGGCCTCTATACCTACAGCATGGCATATAAAATATTTCACAGACTGCTACAAATTTGTGACATCGTGACAATTCTACTTTAAAAAAATCGTAACTGGCTCGATAGGATGTCAAGAAAATATGAGTAGTCACTTCTAAATACTTAAATAAATATTTTTAAATATTATTTAATGCGTCTACAACTTTAAATGACCTATTCTACATGTATATGTATCTGATATGTGCGAGAATAACTTTTCAAAAGAGATACAGTGTTAGTTATATTGGATTAAAGTCGCTCCAGAAGAGGCAAATCGTCAGCTAGTGTTTATATTTCGTTGGTATACTTTGAGAAACAGAAAAATGAAATACTAATTGTTAGTGGAACAATATTAGTACTATTTTATAAGATAGTAGTAATTCAAAAACGTCAAATTAATTAGAGATGCCAGATAATAAAAATTACGCGCGTCGAGTGCAGTATAGTGTTTTGGTGTTATGTGGAAAACTACGTCAGTGTCATCTTCACACCAAAGGTTCCCACCCCTTTCAAGAATAAAAATTAATATATTTGTGGTTCAGGATTAAACTGAAATTGATTAGATTTGAAACAAGTTATTCCAAACGAGATGCTAATTATTAATAGTTGTAGTTTATGAGTTATTTACTAGCGCAATTCGTACTGTCGTGACGGCATAATTTCATTCTGGTTTTTAAAAAAATGATTGATAATTTTCCAAGTACCTACTCAGTATATTAGTACCTACCCTAGTTTTCACATAAAAAAATTCAGATAATTTTTATGTAATATAGAACACTGTTAAGATCAGGACATGTTCTCCAGCTCGTGTTGGGAAAAACTGAATACTATAAAAAAAGAAACCTAATAGCTGCGTGCGATAACGATACCGGTGTTTGCAGAATACCAATAATTAAAATGAAAAAAATACTGAGGGTATTTTTCATGTGTGCATAACGAAAGATAAGGGTGTTTATAAATTGTCCTGTGATGAAAATCGTGTATTTACCCTTCATAAATCTGTTTACAAATGGAGAAAATTCATGTTCGGCAAACTCGTCCATTTACCCTTGCCAGAAAAAAGGAGAACAAAGGAGACCAGTAATTTTTTCAGATACCTGATAAATAAACATTCACGGAAATCGCGGGGAAAAGGATCAGGTAAATAACGGACTGAAACAGGGCAAATAGACTTTCTGGCATAATTTTGTAGTTACTGAAACGGCAGGCTTACAATTGCTTTACCGGAAATGATATTACGCAAACTTCACAATCTCGTAATCCTCAGAGACCTTTTTTTATAACCTGTACTGACTTTGGTTGATAAAATTGAGATTATGATACCAGGAGGTCCACTAACTTGTATTTATTAAATATATCTTAACTTCTACAAAAGGTTAAAATATTTAACTTAGTTATAAATAATTTACTTCCTAACTTTTCCATCAACCAAGATAGAGATAGCAAGAACTTTACTAATTTCTAACAAGATTGAAAGATACGTTTACAAAGATGGCGCTGTGGTCGTTATCAATGTTTAAATTTTAAAGAATTTTTAACAGAAGAGAATAGGATATTATTCTACATTAAAAAATTAACCCAACCGTCAAAATCAATATTGAAAGGTTAGTTTTTAATCTAATTTTGCGCAACTAAAAAAAATTATTTTGAAGAGTTATGTAGACTTTCTCAATTTTTTTTATTTTCCATATCTTTCATCCGCCTCCGTTTATCTACAACTAAACTGTAATACCAATAACATTAATCCTTAACAAAACTACTAAAAGTGCATAAACCGGAATATTATATAAAAAAAATTGATTAGGAGTTTCCTAACAAACGTTCTCTGGATCTCTTAAAGGTCATGGGACTCTAATATACTCGTACAGCATTCTTATGCTCTGCGAAGATGTCTAACAGGCCATTCGACCGTATATCTGATAAACGAAGGAAATTGGAAAAAATGATTTGCATACCTAACTTTGCATCGCGAACTGAATATAAAAGAAGGTTTTCCATTAGTTCAAATCCAAATAACTAAATTACGACAAAAGTTTTTTGCGACGAAAGCGTTTGTCCTTCCGTGAAAAGCGGTCTGTGAAAATTTCACAGAGCTATACATTCCAATGAGAAAGTTATATTTCAATAATCAGATTTGTCATCGTAACAGATATAATTTTGTTGGAGTTTTTGTGCTAATTTTGCCTTTAACACATGAGTTTTTGTGTCAGGTTTTCGCTTAGATATGTGAGAATAAAGGCAAAAGCTTACTTACCAACGCAACACGACGCTTCGCAACAGAACGCTACCCGATGATAATCTGGTACATCCAGTTCCCATAAGAATGTATTAGCTGGGAACACATCTAACCATACGCGACATGACGCTACGCAGCCTGACTTAGATCAGTTCCTAGCTAATGCATTCCTATAGGAAATGGATGTACCAGATTCTCATCCCGTAGCGTGCGGTTGCGAAGCATCGCATTGCGTCGGATAAGTATGTTTCTGCCCTTATTCCTTATCAGAGGTAAATGCTGCACAGAAGCATCAGTGATATTCCATAAGAAAATATTGTTTTTGCTTCAAGAATAAGAAATACACATCTAAAACGGTTCAATTAAAAGTGTTTTTCCGCTGTCCAATAACTCCCAATGAATAAAGTCAATGACCTTTCAATCTCAAATTGCGCTGCCGGATTTTAAAGTGAACGTGTATGGATACTCAGTCTTAGCGGATGAAAAGGGTCGAAAAAAATTTGTATAATCTGCATCAGCCTCACTAAGGCTCATTGGGAACATGCCGTAAACTGTTTATAAAAAATGTAATATTTGTTAGCTTGTGGTTTTCATTGCGATCGATAAACTTGGGTAAGTAAAATAAACCCAACGAAGTACACGTTTTTAGGAAAACCACTCTCACAGTATATAGTCTCAAGATCTGCTGAAAAAGCGTAATAAAACATGCCATCAATGAGAAGGTTTACGTCGGCTGGGACTCTAATCCTTAATGTACTAAAATCATAATGAACGATCAGAAGACGGTCTAGTGGAGTAAAGAAAATTACTAAAGTCTGGGACGTGATAGATATATCCCAGACTATGTGGGTAGCGGAGACACCTGAAGATTTTGCTGTTGTAATATAAACGTTTGCTTAATCATACTTAGTTTACACTCGTGTCAGATACTGTGCTGTTTGTTGACTATAAAATTCGTAATACCTTTTTACCAACGATTACAATATACAGTCTGTCCATAAAGTAACCCCCCCACCCCTGCTAACTTTTGAACGAATCGATTTACAGAGTTTTAACAAAATACAGAGTAAATCATGTAAAATGAAGGTGACTGATAATGAAATCTGACGATAAATTCAATTCTTCAAATTCAAAGATGGTGCCACGGGCGTTGTCAACTCAATTTTTTTAAATGGTAAAGTGTGCCGTGTTGCACCTCATTTAAAAGGTAATTCAATTCTCTACATTCTCGTTTTTGAAAAATGACAATCTTGTTATCCGTTCTCTAGTTACAAGCGTTTGTATTAACGATATTTAAAAATTTTGCTCTTATCAAGTCTCCTTGCCTTTGCTTGCCAGTGTCACTGAAACATCAATAAGGTTCCATAAAGTAGTTTAGCGTTCAATTTAAGAGTGTTTGAAAGTTTCTACAGGTTTTTTCTTATTTTTTTTTAAGTTATTCGATTTGATAGATTTAAGAGAAAATTTAAGAGGAGAGCGGTACTTAAGAATTCTGCGGGAGGAAATTTTTCCAAAGATAGAAAAAATAGGAGGCAATAACATTCAAAGTATTGTATCTCAACCAGATGGGGCCCCGCCTCATTTCTATGGACTTATTACCGATTTTTTAAATAACTATTTCCGGGGCAGATGGATTAGCAGAAGGGGTCCGGTAGAATGGCCGGCTCGTTCCCCGGACTTAACTCCTCTTGATTTTTTCTTATGGGGATATTTGAAGTCAAAAGTCTACAGAACTCCTCCAGTAAATATCGACGAACTACAGCAACGTCTTTCACATATGTGTAGAAATATCCCTGCAGAAATTTTAGGAAATATTAGTCAAGAATTTCAAAGTAGACTTTTTATGTGTCAAGAAGTCAATGGACAACATTTTGAACAACTTATTTAATTCTTTTATTTTTTGTTTTAATAAATATTTGTGCAAAATTTGTTGTATTAAAATATTAATTAACATTTTATTCATGGATAAGATTAGAAACAGAAACGCTTGTAACTAGAGAACGGCTAACTCGATTGTCATTTTTCAAAAACGAGAAAGTAGAGAATTGAATTATCTTTTAAATGAGGTGCAACACGGCATACTTTGCCATTTAAAAAAATTGAGTTGACAGCGCCCGTTGCGCCATCTTTGAATTTGAAGAATCGAATTTATCGTCAGAATCAACTTCATTTTACGTTATTCACCCAGTATTTTGTTAAAACTCTGTAACTCGATTCGTTCAAAAGTTAGCAGGTGGGGGGTTACTTTATGGACAGACTGTATGTACATTCCAATACGTATGTACACCATTAATATTATTTACATCAAAATAGAGACAAATTTTCGTGTTTTCTCTTGCAGTATATTTAGATCAAAATATACGCTGGAGGAAATATAACAAAGCTAACCATCAATGAGATGTTTTATATCGATTGGTGACAATAATCCTTCGCCCCGCCTAACTCGTAATGAAAGGGATACGAATTGACAGGAGTAGAAAGAGAAAATTATCAAGGTCTAGATGGTTATATATCGCAAACTCTCTGGGTAAGGGATAAATCTATCTATCGCAGAGGTTATACAGCTTTACGTGTGTTGGAGAAGTTGCTCTCTAGCGGCTGATGTTTTTACCGAATGTCTTTCGGTTTAACGATGCTGATATCTCTATCACTGCGTTCCACGACCATCGACATATGTCGTTTTGTTTTGTTTAATAAAGGAAAGCAGGTAGATAAGGAGAGGTATATTTCTGCTAATTTTGATAAAATCCTATTATTAACTATACAGGGTGTAAAAAAAATAGTGTACCGTACTTCGAGAGTTGTTACTGCATTTAAAAATATAAATAAAAGTTCTTTTATGTCAGTTGATACTTATGTCAATAGCTAATTTAATAGCTAGTTATCATGATGTTCGTTTTTTAATTTTTATCCGTGTATTAGTTTAAGAATACTATTACTAAAATATTATTAAGAATATTAAGAGAAATGAGATTAACCTTAACACAGGGTATTCTCAATCTGTATATTTTCAATTCCAATGAGGGGACTGAATCAGGTGACAAAATTTGTGAAAATCTATACCAGAGTAACAATATCCCCAGAGTTCTTGATAAATCAATTTGCTTTAGGAAACAAACTTATGTGCGAAGGGGAAAAATGATATAGCTGTACCTTGGAACCCTTCTGTATTTGCTTTTACTAAACGAGATTTTATATTCCAGATAAGATAAATGCCGCTGATCCAAGGATCCAATTCGTATAAGATTTAGTTAAGGAGCATTCATATTTTACAGTTTAGCATGAACTGTTGGCGTAAGGTGGCACTGGTTATATCGAATCGAAACAGTTATAGGTCAGTACGATAATAAATTTTGTCAGCCTATTGCTCCTGGATATTTTCGTAGATTAAAAACATGAAGTTAGATATATAAAACATCAACCGATAACGAAGTGAATCTTCCCGAGCATGTAGCCAACTTAGAAGAAAGACTGAGGATAGTACATGAATTTGCTAGAGATCATCAGCGTTGCCAAATCTACTTTTCGTCAGCCTTCAACACCCCAAGGGCGAAATCTCAATCCTCTAGGCCTTCCAATAAGGGAGATAGGCCTTTTTGTCCATATTTATTGGATGTCACCAGCGGTACTTATCGAATACCCCTCATATAACTTGTCTGTCGACTATTTATTGAACTACCCTGGTATGTGCATTATTCGTGAGTATTCCATGACAATTTCTACGAGAGAAGCCTAGTTCACCTATATAAAGGCCGCGACGTGCCGGCGAGGAGGTCAGTCATAATCGAATAGCGATCAAGAGAAGAAGCAAAACTTAAGTGAAAGAATTGCAATTTTCGAAGTGTTTTCGGTGTGTTATACATTTTCATCATGCAACAGATTAAGCTATGCATCAATAAGAATCTTCCTGAAATTTAGCTTCATTGTGAAACTGTTAGATATACAGGGCGCCTTATTTCTTGACCCGTTGCATGGGTAACTTTTTTATTAGTAGAGATACAAAAACGCTTAAATGAGCAAATTAGTGCAGTTTCGTATTAGTAATTCTACGGTAAGGCGAAAAATTATATACGGGGGAAGGTTGAAAAGTTATTGACAAAAAACGAAAAATCCAACTTTTCTATTATCCCTCGTAGCTTGTTCATTTGAAGAGTTAGAGAAAAATGCTTCACATGTTTTTTGCAGTATTTTTCATGCAAAATGACATGCACTTGCTACTTTTTATATATCTCTTAAAATGGTTGAGAATCACAGTAAAATATTTTTTTTTTAAATGTAATGGATAGGTGGCTGTGACATTAACCGAAAGTCCCCTTTTTTCTCTTTCAGATGATATAACATAGTCCATATTTTATCCTTACAAAAGTAATAATAATCGTTGTTTTTAAAGAAAGTTTATTGTCACATCAAGAATGCTATGGAAATAAAACAAAAAATAAGATTCCTGATATTTTTAAAAAGGTCTAGTTGGCATTTAATTATTGACAGATCATAAGTGACATTTTTAGTTTTTGTTAAGTAGTTTATTGTTTATTATTAATACTGCATACAAAATAATAGTGTTGCAAATATGTACACCAACGAAGAGAAAAATGATATGCTATTTTGTTATTATAACCAAAATCGAGATGCACAAGCTGCAGCGAAACTTTATTTTGAAACTTTCATGGAACGAAGACAACCCCATCATAGAATATTTAGACAGCTGGAAAATAATATACGATTATACGGTTCTTTTTCAAAGCCTAAGGATGAAAGAAACTTCAATGAAGACACTGAAATAAATGTTTTGGCTTATGTAAATTTTAAACCTGATTCTTCAACTACAGAAATTGCACATCACTGCAACACTTCCAAGGAAACTGTAAGAGCTATTTTAAAAGGTAACAATTTAAAGCCTTATCATTATTCCATATGCAATACTTTATATCCAGCTGATAATCAAAGAAGGATGACATTTTGTCTATGGTACATTTCAAAATGCGAAGAGGATCTAGACTTCTGGAAAAAGATTTTATTCAGTGATGAAAGTAGATTTACCAACAATGGTATTTTTAACCGCCATAATAACATAATGTGGTGCCGAGAAAATCCACATCTTGTTTCTGAAAGAAGAAATCAACGTCAATTTGGGATAAATGTGTGGTGTGGAATTTTTTGTGGCAAAATTATTGGCCCATATTTTTACGAAGATAATTTGAATGCGAATAATTACCTTCATTTTCTAAGGAATACTCTAACAGAGGAATATTTAAATGAATTATTACTTCATATTTTTAGAAATCTTAAATACTTCCAACACGATGGAGCACCTGCGCATAATTCCCGCGAGGTAAAACAATATTTACATGAACAGTTTGATAATGTTATAGGAAATAGAATGGATATCGACTGGCCAGCGCGAACACCTGATTTGACCCCCTTAGATTTGTTTCTTTGGGGGTTATTGAAAGATAAAGTTTATGTGACAGCTCCTCTAGATATAGAGGATCTAAAAGTCAGGACTCAAGATGCAATTAGAAGCATACATGGACATACAATAAATAATGTTTTAAGAAGTATCCAGAAACGTTGCTTACTATGTATCCAACAGGATGGTGGTCATTTCGAACATTTACTTCAATATAATTAATTAATTAATAATTTCTGTTCTCAAAACATTCTTTTGTTCCATAATCCATAGCATTCTTGATGTGACAATAAACTTTCTTTAAAAACGATTATTATTACTTTTGTAAGGATAAAATATGGACTATGTTATATCATCTGAAAGAGAAAAAAGGGGACTTTCGGTTAATGTCAAAGCCACCTATCCATTACATTTAAAAAAAATATATTTTACTGTGATTCTCAACCATTTTAAGAGATATATAAAAAGTAGCAAGTGCATGTCATTTTACATGAAAAATACTGCAAAAAACATGTGAAGTTTTTTTCTCTAACTCTTCAAATGAACGAGCTACGAGGGATAATAAAAAAGTTGGATTTTTCGTTTTTTGTCAATAACTTTTCAACCTCCCCCCGTATATAATTTTTCGCCTTACCGTAGAATTACTAATACGAAACTGCACTAATTTGCTCATTTAAGCGTTTTTGTATCTCTACTAATAAAAAAGTTACCCATGCAACGGGTCAAGAAATAGGGCGCCCTGTATAGATGCATAATTAAAAATAAAAATCAACGTGTTGCAGCACTTTGGCTTCAAATTAACAGGATATTTTATATTTATTGGCTAGTTCTTCTGCTCTAGGTACTATATCCTGGAAATTATTAGTTTCCCTTTTTAGCTGTGAACTGAAATATGTAACAATATGTAATTTATTAACAAAACTGAGGCAGATTTATAGCGTCATAATTTACTAATTTATTAAATACATATAAATAACCAGATAAAGCAGGAGAATGATGAAGAATTTTCAGCTTTCAAAACAATCTAAGATGTAAAATTGCAAAAGCCAAAGATTGAACGGCTTATAAAATTATTTTTACGAAAAATGCCTATCGAAGGAACGTAGTTTTCAGGGAATGATAAGTGGAGATTTTAGGAAAAAATGTAGTACGTGATATAGAAGATTTATGTAGCTTATTGGTAAAAACGTAAAATTAAATTGAATGTGATATCACCGATTCTTTTTACATGAGAATAGGAAGACTGAAAATGAATAGAATTGTATTAAAGCGAAAATTCCCGGAACATCAAACCAATTAATGAAATCCCTCAAGCACAAGCACGATAATAACTTTGTAAATAGCATTTTCATTTCGACAAAACGTAATTTTGTCATTATAAAGTGGAGCTTCCTTTTGTTCTTCTATGTCATCTATTATCAACAATTCTATACATCAATCTCTCAGCTACAAAAGCGTTCAAGCCCTATTCTGCGACCCGACATTTTGTTTGTAAACAAAATTAACTTCGCAATCCATCACAGCCTTACTGATAGCGATATTGATCCACAGTAGACAGAAATTCATTTATATCGCCCATGTTCTTATGTTTTTCCGCAATATTGAAACTTGTAAGTACTACTAAGTACTACAATACTTTGAATTTTTGTTGAATACTTCACGTTTCATGTTTTTAGTATTTTACAGGTGGTGCAATCTCAAAAAATACAGCGTGGAAATTCAATATCTAGGTGAAAAGAGGGATAAATAAATATTTCTTTTTACGACGTTGAGATTGGTCAAGAGCTACAAACTAAAAATATTTTCACTTTCGCTTTTCGCATGTTCTTATTCTCGTCATTGTTTCCGAAAACACTCAAAAGAATCGAATGCATTCGATTCTTTTGAGAATCGAATAGTATCGTAATTTGTATTCGAATAGTCCCAACATTAACTAAAATGTTAATGACTTTATGTCTCCAAAATTGCAATAATGTTGAACGTGTTCATCATACTTATTTCCTGATTCTCTGGTATTCTGTTAATATCTTTCTTTCAGACATTTGTCCGTTTAGACTAAATTATATTGTCGAAAAATTGAGACAGCCTGAAAGATTGAGCTAGTCTGAAACAACTGAACGACCGTCGAGTAAAGACGAAAATCCGCCCGCCGTATAACCCTAACGAACTTCCTAGTTTTTAATCCAAGACTTTCTCTCTTATCTAATCAGTTTTACAAATTGTTGTGACACACGGTGAGACGCCGAAAAGTTTACAGCACCAACGGCGTTGGTAAACTAGATTATGAACTCCTTTCGCTAATCCAAACAGTACTTAATCTATGAGATTGGCGCTGAGGAGTTTCAGTAAGATACTAAACAAACCGGATCACAGTCCGGTAACAAAATAAAACAAAACCTAAAAAGAGAAGTGTAAAACACGAGCTGGGGGAGCTCTGCTGGAGGTTTGAACAGTTTCCTGCCTCTCAACGTAGCACAACAAAAGTTTATGTTCCGAGTATATGGACCTTTTATTATGAAACACAGGCCTATAATGTGGTTTTATATTGTTGTAGTTGAAGCATCCTTTTACCAGGCAACCCAACTTTATAGTTGGTGTCATAGAAAGCTATTACTGTTTTATCAATTTGAACTTAACATGCTCGGTGAATGAAAATAATGTAATTTGGACAAGTCCTTATTTCAGGAATTTTAAAGTCAATCTACTGAATAAACAAATGCAAGAGTAAATACATTCTATTTGTAAGATTGCTATAAATTCAATATTTACATATTATAGGTATAAATAGGAGGTGAAATTTTACTAAATACTATAGGCAGTTCAGATTTTATTTAGACGATGTAAACGGTTATTAGTAGGTATACTATAGAGGTTCTGAGCCAAAAACTACATGTAAAAGCCCATAACCCAAAACCGTGGTCAAATTTGTTCCCAGATGTGGGTATGCTCGATATATTTTGTGGGTACGCATGACATATTTGTGGGTAACAAGGATAACGTGTAAGGATAACGAGGATAAATGGGGTATATAGTAGGAATAAAATAATTATATACAGAGTATTACACAATTAAGCGGAATGATGTAACATTACACATGATATAGACCATTTATCCTCGTTATCCTTACACGTTATCCTTGTTATCCTTACACATAATCATTGTTATCCTTACACGTTATCCTCGTTATCCTTATTCACATATATGTCATGCGTACCCACAAAATATATCGGACATACCCACATCTGGGAACAAACTTGACCACGTTTTTGGCTTATGGGCTTTTACATGAAGTTTTTGGCCCAGAACCCCTATAGTATACCTACTGTTATTAATTATTTATTACTTTTACTACATTATTTACTTTACTTTATTATTATTATTACAGCATCTATTAATACTAAAATGCAATATGGCATCTTATCAAAATCTAGATTGCGTACATAACAATTTAAAGGTTTTCACGATATCACAAATTAATGGAGGTATGACTAATTACTTATAATTACGCCAATTACTAGTTTCGCAACTTTTTAATATGGTATATTTTACCATTTGCGAGATCTGTATTAAAGTTTATACCCTAAATACATGGTATATTTTAGAGAAAGTCCTGTACAAAAACATGCATCTTAAACATAGCCAGTTTATCTGATAAATTGATATCAAATATAAAATAATTTAGTGTGTAAAATAATTTAAAAATGATAAACCTTATCACAGTTTTGAAAAAAAATAATTTATTTCCTACATTCTAAGATGGAGCGGAATTTAGTAACTGTAAATTTTGTATAAAGAAAATATTTACGAACTGCTGTACCTAATCCACACATAACAAAATAAAATAAACAGAAGATTCTGTAAACCATTAACTGGCAGGATTATAGAAACTCTAAACTTCCTCTTGCTCTCCAAAAAGTTGAAAACTAAAGTTTATAATCGCAGTGTATGAAGCTTTTATCACAAAGTAAAAGCTTATTATGTGGTTCCGCGTGTTGTGTTGTTTCACGACAACTCAAACAATACTTGGTGTCACAAAACTATTAAGGTTTATAACATAAATCAGTCTTCAAGCCTTCTTTGATTCTAGAAGTATAGGTATATCTTTCAGTACAAAAGTTTTATCTTATCAACGTTTAATACTTTTTAATTTGTATAATATAATTGTTTTTATAATTATAATTTCTTTGCTGTTCAACATATTTAGACATTTTTTACTTTTAAATCACATCATTTGTGATTAAGTTATGGCTGTTATTGTAGAGGTAACTATTAATGCTAAGGATTTTCAAATTCATTTTTTGTTCCAAATTATGTAATATATTTCTTTCAGTTACGATATACTAAAGAGGAGCAAAAACTTCGAAACACCCCAGTCTGTAATCGCCTCAGCGTTTTATTTAGAGGCTATAGCAGGAATCCGTTTACTGTTTTATTCTATTTTTCCCCAAATTCCACCCTGTTGTTTATTACAACCTAGTAATAATGTATTTAAGCTGATTATTTTAATTATCTACTTCATTTTATAGATGTAGCTTGCACACCGTGCTTCCTCCATGCTGGCATCGTTATCTATTTCCTCTTCACTGAGCAAGTCGTATAAAAATTTGTTGACGCCAAGTATTAATTACCAATGCAATGTCATAAATCATTTAATCTTTCCGTCGTAAACTTAATCAGAGTGGCCTTGATCATCCCAGGCAAGGCTAAAGCGAGAGGCGTAAATGCGAATCCTGTTAAGGTATAACTGCAATAATTAATTGTGAACTGGGAACGCTTTAACTAAGGCTCTATTTAATGCCGAATAAGTAATTAACGAACTTCAGAAGTTTGTATCCGACAATCTATTTGTCACCTCTAATCTGTGTTGACTTACATTCATGAACACTAATTTCCAAAGAAATGGAGCGAACCTTTGAACTAAATAGTAAATAGTATCATTTTTGAATTATATAAAAATAAAATAGTAATAGTGAAACATCCCAGTTATTGGTAAACTTTGAACATATATAAATTTACTTTGATAATACTTTGCCAGTTTCAAATCTGATTTTTTTTTAATTTTTAATACGTTTTAAGTCTTAATAAATTTCTATGGATTTTCTTGAATATAAGTATCATAAATGGCTTTAAATATATAGCCAGTATAGCCAAAATCGTCTTCCACTGTTTTTATAACTAGTAATTGATACTGATATACTGATATAGAGGATAATGTAGGTCTAATAGTAACTAATTAATCCATATATCAACGTAAATATTCGTACGAGAATGTTCACAAATATGAAATACAGTCCAGGGAGTCCAGTTTATAAAATATTGTGGTATTTGTAACAATGGTGTCGTCATAATTAAGATATATTAAGTAGAAAATAGTTACCTACCTTAAATGTTAGTATAGATTTTAGAATTACCACTGATGGTTGTAGTTAAAGTTTACAGACGTAAGGGCAACAACTATTTACTCTATATATCTATTAGATTTACCTACTATCAATAAAAAAATTAAGAAAAAGATTCAATAAAATCCATTTTTAAAAATAAATTCAATTACATTTGCAATAATCATGTAAACAACTAGAAAAATAAAATAGAATTATACCGACATTTACCAAAAAAATGAAAGAATGAGACAAGTTTTATGTCCTATATGAGTTAATATTCTGTTTCATAAAATTTCACTTCATATTTGGCCCTTATATACTGATATATAATCCCACTTTTCTTTGTGAACGAAGAAGAATGTTTTCCAGCCCGTTAAGCTGATGCGAAGCCGCATTTTTTCACGTGTTTTATGATGTTTTAACACCGAGGAAAGTACAAAACAACTGTTTGGGATTTATACGTCCCTAGAGAAATTCCTTTACATGGATAATATTTTACCCAGGCTATAAAAATGATAAAAAATGCACTAAAACAGCCCTCGTTCTCATTGAAATTGGTGAAAAATGGGTCTATAAACAGAGATACCTACATTAAATAATAGGTATCAACCTCAACTCAAATAATTGTACATCTCCCTGAAAAACTTTTGTTTTGTTGTGTGGGTTTTTATAGTGTCTCAGTTTAGTAATATCACCAGGACTTATGCTTCTCAACATTTGACAAAATGGTAGAGTGTATTGTATAGTTAACCTTGAATTATAATCGAATTGTTTCGCGATTATAATCCGATTTGAATAGTCCTCAGATTATAATCGAAGCAATAATCGAATTACAGATTAGCTAACTCAAGTTTGAAAAAAACATGAATATTCATATATACAATATCTAGCTTGGATAACTATTCATCCAATTGGATTAGAGTCATAGGTAGTAACACAGCGCTACAAGAAGGACGAGTGTTCATCGTTCATCAACATTTGCAAAGATAACTACTTTCAGTGAACAAAATATTAAGAAGGTCTCAGACAATTATTTAGAGGATCGAGTGACTTAAATTCACGTTGCGATTAACTCAAAGCTCTGCGTACACAACCATCCGAATAAATCTGTGTCAAAGTATCCGCTTGGATAACTCTGAATGCGGAAAGTAGCGCTAGGCTCAAGGAAACTACCTGTTTTAAAGTCTTCAGTATTAACTGGGAATGTGACGGATAATTCACCCTGCTCGTTGAAAATAACTTATATGAAAATGATCTTGAGATCATTTCAACTACCCAACCTTGCTTAACATCATTTCCAGTACAATCTTAGGAACTCAACATTTCGTAATAATACTTACTTAAAACAAAAGTACTGCCTAGGAACAATTGTTAGAAGTTAGCGTTATTTGGTAATGATTAAGCTTACTGAATTTTAATTATATTCAGAAGGTGTTAGCTCGTCTATAAAAACGGGTACAAAATGAGTAGTTTGTGGATGTTTTTGCATTTTGCTTTGCTATTTGTAAAATCGTAGCACTTTTCATGCTTAATGCATATCCTTTATATCCTGTGTTGTAATATTTTGTAATCAGGTCTATTTTCTGACGCATCATTATAAATACAATACGGGGTACAGATATTATTATGATTTTATTTTTCCATTATTTTATGCATTCATCTTTAAACGAATTTTTTAATTCTAACTTTTATTCAGACCTTAGGATGAACAGAAACATAAAAGTAATGTGAAGTTATCATTAACATACTTTTCAGTGCCCAGTTTCTATAATATAATCCTTCCACAAAAAGTCCGTTCAAAAGGTACAACCTATAAACGGATCAAAGGACAAACTCGGCCACAAACATGCTCGTCCCATAGAATTTATCCGCAAAATTCTAAACGACACACCGGTTCGGCTGAAAATAGCAATTTACAACGAGGATTGGCACGTCACACTGGATGCTAATTAGCACTTATCAGCTGCCCATCCTTTATCCTTTGTACCCGAATGTGTGTTCGTTGGACGTAGTCTTCCGTCCTTCTATTAAATGTTTTTCCGCTCTGTACCTAGAGGTCCATTTAGTTTTACAAATTGTAACCAGTCTGTTCTACCTTATAAATTCCGTCTTTGATGTTGATGTAACTTTTATTCATGTTCGCCTTATATTATTATCGAAGTCTAGTTTCTAGAAGAGACTGCCAAATTATAAAACACTTATACAATATAACCGACAATTTAATGTGACAATTATATGTGATTGCCATTTTTCAAACTGTCAATTATGTATAATTATCTATTTGAACTGGCATTTACCTATAATTGTACATTATACAGGATGGTTCAAATTGATAGGTCTTCGAGGATAGTAACAATGGGAAAAACCGCATTTCTCTATCTTTCACTGTTTTCGCGCTATAGGGTGTACCTCGATTTTTGGCAATACCGTCTGGTATTGCCGGAACTTTTTGGACATACATTTATTTAGATATACCGCCTGAATATTTTACAGGCACTTTTTAGACATAGATTAGATGGCATAAATCACCCTGTATTATACTTTTAAAATGGAAAGAGGACTGACAATACATTCTACATGTAACCATCGAAAACGTACCAATTTGAACCAGCCTGTACAGACAGTCTCATTTTAATCTAGTGCCCTAATGATTTTTATAAGAAAAATTTTATATTCAGCATAAAATTAGTAACTATTATACATTATATAAAGCGCATTAAAGTAATTTATAGATACTTACTAATGCTCGAGATCTAAGACATCACTGAAAACGGACACTTTTTAAAAACACCTTATATTCTCGAAAGAGTGAACTGCCATGACTTAAAATTATTCAAAAAGCCGATGTCGAGGATGTGCAACTTTCAGTCCGCTAGTCCCTGTAAATTCTAAAACACCCTGTACTCCAAGGGGACAATCTGCATAATTACTAGATCGAAGTATCCATTATATTTAATTGTGACTTTAAACTGAAAATTATATATAATTGACAGTTTAATCATATATTTAATTAACTTGGTAATTACACATATTTGTCAGTTATATCTGACAAATTATACAAAATTAACAGAAGTGGCAATTATACATAATTGTGAATTTAAGGTGTCAATTATACATAGTTGTCAATTTAAACTGAAGTTATCTATCACTGACACTTCAAATATGATCGAGGTTTTTGATGCCTATACGGGGTGTCAACGGATCTATTAGACAAGCCATAACTTCTAGAGTATTGGATGTATCAAAATGAGATTTAGTATAGGTAAATGGTAGAGGAACAGGAAAGTTTTTGCATATTTTTCACGTTTAGATTACTTCCGGTTTCACCGGAAATGGCTTCAATTTGGAATTTTTAAATGGAACACCCTGTATATTTTTACATATTTGAATTTCTGAGACAATTTTGGACTAGAAAATGACATTAAAACTTTTAATGTATAATACTCGTATACGAATTTATTAAAAACTTCACTGAAGTAAATGTATTTTATGAGCTTATTTTTAATCCAATCACAATGAATTTAGTATCGTTGGATTCGCAAAAAAATCCCTTTTTGAAAAGTGTTTGTCTAAAAAGTGTTGCCATTTGAAAAAAAATAGTTAGATATAAAAAAGTAATTTTGCCAACTTGTCTCATTCCTATCTATCATACTAATCATTAAAACTTTGCGATTACATTTTTCTGACATCATCTAAGGCCTTCAGATTAGTTTGCGCTTAATCATGGCCACCTAGATGCAATATTAAAAATGGCTCTAAAAAAATCAAGTAGGCGAAAAAACTTTTTAAAATGTCATTTTCTAGTCCAAAATTGTCTCAGAAATTCAAATATGTAAAAATATACAGGGTGTTCCATTTAAAAATTCAAAATTGAAGCCATTTTCGGTGAAACCGGAAGTAACCTAAACGTGAAAAATATGCAAAAACTTTCCTCTTCCTCTACCATTTACCTATACCAAATCTCATTTTGATACATCCAATACTCTAGAAGTTATGGCTTGTCTAATAGATCCGTTGACACCTGGTATATTGCCAATATAAGTACACCTTTTTAGTTTTAATAGTCAAAATATGTAACGAGACTCAAGAACTGTGCATAATTTTATATAAATTTAAAACTGATCCGCTGTAAACAAAACAAAAAAATATCTACTTCATACTGTCTAAATTTTTAACTATTTTTGTTACTTAGCAGAATAATAACTAATAGTAGCTGCTTATAGTAACAAAGTAGAAATAAATATTTAGTTAAAATAAAAGATAACGATGTCATATACAAGAGAGAAAAATAATACCAGAACAATTTAAACCAAAGACTCCATAGAGTCACGAAAGCACAACAGTCGAGAACATATCCGTAACGGATCCATTTATTTCATTTCTGCTGAGACCATCTTCTTCGCTGTGAAATAGTAAATTAAGATGGTGGGGCATTAGACCAATGATGATAAAGCACCTTTTCTTCTGAATCAAGACAAAGTATATTTTTCTTTTCTCCAAGTTTCAACACCAATAAACTACAAATATATATAGTTTGGTACATCGAGAGAACAGTTTGTTCATTACGTTTGCATCAAGAACATTTTGAATTTAAAATATTTATAGTTCTCATTAGAAAATGATATATTTGAAGATATTTAATATACTCTAAAATATAACGAGTTACTAGCTACAGTTTCATATTCTCGTTTGGTTTATATTAGATACGTTTATAGGCTTCCAATGATATCAGAAAATCTGTGAACTTTGTGCTCTATTCTAGATAGATACTATTTTATGGCTGTCGATTGATATAAATTTGATTTTTTTATATATAAATTTCTATCTTTTGGCTCCACCTTGGCTGGAAAAAGAAGAAAAAGTGTTGTTGTACGTTCTGTTAGATTAAAATTTCCCAAGCGGAAGAAACATTTACATCATTTCCACAAATGACGCGAGAAAATCGGTAATTTATGGAACGCCGCGCCGTTGCACCCTCAATCTTCACAGGAATATTTTATTACACCATTATACTGATTCATTGAACATTAAAAGCACCCGTAGGGTCGCAGCCAGATGGATGATCCACGCGAATACCACGCTTTAAATTAAAAACAGATGTACGTTTACGGTATTACGTAAATGGGATGCCTATTTAGGCGAACATATTAATATCCGTTAGCCTTATTGAGATAAATTAATACAAGTATCAAATTAGCTTTCGATAAAGCGCCAAAGTTATTTATCTCTCCAGATGAGAGGTACCCCTATGTTTACATAATTTAGATATTAATTGAAGTGAACAGTTTGGAACTACTTTCGTGATAAAATTAACTTATTCAGGAAAATGGCATTCAAAAGAATTAGATACTTTGATTTTGCATGAAAATCTACATCGTTTTTTGTATTTTGTTAGAATTTGTCCTTCTTTCATACAAATATTCTGTGTCAATCTGTTTTACTTTCGCCAAAAAATTATACACGTTCGTTTACTCGAAGCGAAACACCAAAAAATCAGATTAACTTGAAAAATGTATAATTTGAAAATTCTTCATTTATTGATGAAAAGAGAAATTTCGAGATTTTTTTAGAACATGCACAATTTTTACATAATTTGAGATAATTGACGTAAATTTATAAATATGTATTATGGAGAAAGTTTCGAAAAAATGGCAAATTATTTTGAGATTTGTTTTATGTTTTAGAATGAAAAAGACTGGCTTTAAGTATTTCGCAGGTAGGTGACAAAAAAGACTAATTTTGTCAACTGACAACTTGATGAAAATGTCGACTTTTGATGACAGTTTTCGAAAAAATAAATTAGTATATGCTACTTCACTAGCGGATAATTTATTATGTGTATAATTGTTTTGAAAAAACATTGATCTCATTTAGATGTTCCAAGCAATATATAGAAATAGATAGAGTAAATGTCTATTACTAATTATTTCAAGTGCGTTTTGTTATTTATCTGTTTTACGAGTACCTACCCCGATTGATCCCACCATCTGGCAAAGCCCGAGTTTTTATTACCTTTTCCAAGAAGGGTGAAAGTGCAAAATCTATCTGATCATTCGTAGTACAAGGATTTATAATTAAAGATTTTTTAATTTCTAATTGCTCTAACAGATCTAAGCGCTTTCCTTTCTTTTCTCGATGAAGTACTTTTACATCTTTCAGATCTACAAAATTATTGTTTTCTATACAATGCGTCGAAAATCCTGAATTTTTTGCGTTATCTAGTATGGATTTTCTATGTTCTTTTACTCTAGTTTCAATACTTCTACCGGTTTGACCCACATACACGGCATTACAATCCACGCAGTTAATTTGGTATACTCCCGCCGCTTCGAGTATTCACTTTATTATTATGTGTATTGGGGAATTAATAATTAACTAGAACGTGACTATGTGACGGTTATTGTGGTACCTAATGATAGATAGGGAAATAACTAGTGGGCTAATAAACACATGTGCAATGTGAAAATCGATGATACTCCAACAGTGTATCTGTTTTCTGCAGATAGCAGCTGTCTAGGCAAATTTGTTTATTTTATAATTTAAGTGGTATATACAGGGTGTACCACGTAGACCTTAAATTAACCGTTTCTAGAATACTACGCCTACTAGAATTCTGAAAATTTGTATACGGGAGCTTTTTGCAATTTTCTATCGATTAGAAATATTGCCGTTGAGTTGCGGCTTCTGGTTAATATATTTATCAATAATTTTCAATCTATTTTACAACATATATTAAAAATGATGTATTTTATTATATATGAACAAACTATAACAGTACCAACAGCAAAGATTCGAAAAAAAATATACTAATAATTATATAATACACTTAAATTCATTTCTGATATTTAGTCGTACAACAGAGTTGTTATTTATATTCCGCATTCTCGCCGAATATCTTAAATTTTAATTTCCTATGATTAAATGCTTTAACAGCTAGAAAAGCTGATGGTAATGACCACAATTATTAATTTACTTTGCTTATTAGAACCCCTGAGAGAAGAATAATTAAAGCTGTAATAAGAACTTTAAGAATATGCAGCTCTTCACTTTAATTTTATTTTAAAACAGCTTCCTTTATGGTATCACTGGAAGAGCAACACAAGAATGCTATTTAATTAATAAAAAATTCATTTTTCGGAATGATATCGTAAAATTAAATCCCAAGGTGCCAATGAAAGAATTGTCGGCACAATATACTTTTAAGTATCTATGGGAATAAAAGTGTTTCAAATGCATTTTATATTTGACTTAAATGTAGCTACTTATTTTAAAATTACGTGATTCCACGAATCCATGAAAAATATATAAAGTAAATCCATATATTTTAGGATTGTCACAAACAGATGTTACCAATAGATGGAAGTAGGAGAGTTTCAATAAAAAAATCCTGTAAATATATTTATATCTAATGAAATCTCTTCCATTTTAAAAATCTTGGAACTGTAATAAATGCACTCTAGAAAACATATGGATACGTCAGTGTGTCTATATTCTTTTTTTATGGCTATTTTAAAATGATTATATAATAATAATAATAATAATAGATTTATTACCCAACAGATACAAATATCCAATAATAGGACAAATTTACAAAAATAATGAAAAAGAACAAAAATAAGGAATACTTATCAAAGTATACAATATCAAAAAGATAAGTAAACTAAATAATAATAACAAATCAATTTCCACTGCAATATATTAGGTATATACTTATTACAGTTTAAATCTAATGTAAAATACTAAACAAAGCAATAAAAGAAAGCACAAAACAGAACAAAAGCAAATAGGAATGAATAGAAAAACCCATAATGTAGATATATGTCTATATATAGGTAATACAATAAATAATTAGTTTCACTTATATTCAACTATACGTTAATTACATACATTTATTTTTAGCAGCTTGAACTATGTCTATAACTTACTATAATTTATGTCACATATATTGGAAATTTGATTAAAATTTATACACATACTGTAAACAGGTGATTTTAAAAGAATATTGGTGTTAACATTTCGGCAGTGAAATGTAAGATTCTGACGTGTATCTATAAGAGGTATCTTGAATTTAATCATAGATAACAAAGATGAATAGTCTAACCTCACACAATAATCGTATGGGAACGTATATTTGCAAGACCTTCTTTGACATGATCTTTAAAATATTCTGCATAAGAAATTAACTTATATAATACATTTACAAATATTAAATTGTAATTTATAGATAGTGATTATACTCGTTTATATCTACATAATGGAAGTCTATTTTAGTAGTAGTAATAGTCGACTACCGATATTTCGGCTAGATTTCCTCAGTCCATTTACAAGATTTTCCAGTTATCTTAATTATCTGTTCCACCCATTTCCAGATTTTACTGCCTTGGAAAACTACCGGAACATGACATGACTGATTTGTTGTTTTCACGTTTCCTTTCCTAAATCAATCACTTTAGCAGATATGGGTGTCTGTTTTTATATCAATTATTGGACGATTTTGGATTTAAAGCTTATATTAAAGGATTCTAATGATGGATCTTTGTGAAATGATTAGGAAAGTTTAATTTAATTTAACTTATTTACTAGCTTAGGGTAGGGTTGACCAAATTCGCCGAGCTTAGTTTTCTTTAAAACTGAGACAACCGTTCTGGATGTTGAATGCTGTACACTTTAATTAATAAGGCGTTCCAGGTTTCCCTTATTCTCGTACTAAATTTATTATTAATTTATTTTCCACTGTTAGCTTTATGAAGAAGATACTAATAATATCTCAATTAAGTTGTTTTTTTTTGTCTTTTAAGTTCTATTTATTTGTATGGTTTCTCTTGTATTTGATCAGTTTTGCTTGAGTGTTTTGTCAACCAAATCAATTTATGTAGGTACATGCTTTAATATATAAAAAGAAGTATCTCTTTTCCTGCTGATTCATCCTTTTATATCAGCATACCTATCGAGTTTCGTCAGCTACAGTGATAGTGATAAGTGTCTTTCCATTGCTCGGTTGTTATTCCTAATTTAGTTTCATGTTTTATGTAACTGTGGCAAGAAAACAATTTTTTAGAGCACGGCGGATGTTAGCAGCAGAGTTAGTACGCTTTTATGAACATTGTCTTTGCCCTCAGTTCATAGAACCCGTTCATCGAATGGAATTCATAGTTTTATAGAAAAACGAAGGAAGTGAAGACAGGTTGCATTGCATAAACAAACTCTATCTAACATATTAGATGTAGCAATGTGTATTAACAGAGGGAAAATGTTTCAAATTTGAACGAGCATCAGTCAACTATATAAGTAAAATAAATTATTACAGACTGAAAAGACTCTGACATCAGAAGTATTAATTTATTTATTTGTTTTTTGTTTATTCATGTCCGCTTGCCCGTATATTTGATTATTTATTTATATACTTATTTATGTATTTATATATTTACATAATGATGCATTAAACAAAGGGCTGATGGGTTTTGTTGGAAGCATACAGTTCTAGTACTACTATATACTTGATTTCTGAGGAAAAATAAAAGGATTTCTAAAGAATTAGATGTAGACCGGCGCGTCCGCCATAATTAATAAAACTACAGCAGTTTCATCTGTACACAGGGTATTCGCGTATATTTTGTGACATGCAATTTTTTTTTTCGACCTAGCCAAAAGATAATACGTGAATAACCAAACAACTTTTGTATTTAAACTTTTTTTCTAACTTTCTTAATAACTCCTGTAGGTAGGGGTCAAAATATATGCGAATACCCTGTACAATATTATTGTCTAGATATATGGGTATACAACCGTTAAATCACTACCGATATTTAAATTAAACATTTAAAGTTTAAAATACAGTGAGCCATAATTCTATAATTGTAATTTTATCAATAAAACGTAGCCCAATAGCCCCCAAATCCCCAAAAACGGCACAATTTTTAGTGAACTCGAAATTCTAAATGCGGTAAAAATTATTTGTCGTATTATGATGGAAATTTGATAATTTTATTTACAGAACTTAGTTTATTTTACCAAATGCAAAAATATGAATACATCTAAGTGAATCAATTAAACAGTTTATTTGGTATATTGATCGTTATAATTACATTAATTTGTTTTTATAATGAAAGTATTAATTAATTATAGAGATTAAATTAGTTATGCAAATATTTTGTCTGGTGGGGAATTTACTCATAGTCTATGTTCCTGCAATATTTGTTTTTAATTTTACTCCAATAGCTATTTAAATTGTTCCTATGTTAATATATAGGGTTGGTGAAACTGGTCAAATTTGCTTAACCTGAATGTTTAATATGTAGGCAATAATTACTATGTATTACTCTATAGGCCTGGAATGGAATTGGGGGACTCGCGACGGAATGTAATTAAATTGGTTATGTTTTCTAGTTAAATTGTAGTATTGATTCAACAAATATAAGCTTTCTAAAGCAACCCCATCTAGTATATATTTCAAAAACTGTTTTTTATTTGTATAGTATAGGTACAACTGACTTTTGAGACGATGACAATAGATGACATGACGACTGAGGATGGTTAAAGGAGTAATTTTACCGGGTATCGTTTAAAATTTAATCCTCATTTGGTAAATTTTAGTATTGGTGTAAATTTTATTAAAGGAATCGAAATTATGGTTTTTGGCAAATTCCGGCTTTGTAGTGAGGTAGGGATTTTTTATTTAATTATCGTCATGTAGACACGCGACCTCCGGCTTTACGGACTGTCCGAGAGATGGTATACGTCTTCTACATATACAAACCTCGTCCAAGTTTTTATAGCTTCTGTGAAGCCACAGAAAATGGCAGTGTATGGTCACCTATCTGTGTATTAATTGTGAGATATGTAGCTTAGACTTTACATTAACTTACAGGCAATTAAATCTATTGTTTTCAAGTTCAACAAAATCCAAAAGTATCAAGGAATGCCAAGATAGGTATTAAGTTTACTGTTCTACTTAGGGCACATATTTTGATAAGTCCAAGAGAAATTTTATCAGAAGGTAAAGACACAAAAAATCTGCAAATTAACAAATATATTTTATTCACAAAGTTGCACATTATCCCTACAGCCTACCTAAAATTTAGCTCAATAAGTTTAATTTAAAACTGCATTGATTGTACCGGGATATCAAAAATTATATTGGTCAAGGGCGGTTGTGGAATGTAAAACGTGTGTCTTACTTTAAATTTGAAATAATTATGTCACTGTCACACTGACATCATCAATTTTCATACCTATTTATTTCAGTTGTAAAACAATAATGAACCACAAATTATGAAATAACGGAACAAGAAAAACTAAATTACAGTAATTGTTGGAAATGTCCCCCGTTTTGTTCGATGCACAAGTTGACGCGCCTCCTCATGCTGTGAAAAGCGTTTTGCAGCATTTCTGGCGTTATGGTTGCACATTGCTGAACAATTCTTTGTTGCAGTTCTTGCAAATTATTTACCGGAGTTGCGAAAATTTTGTTTTTTAAGTAAAGAAATATAAAATAGTCCATAATTGTCAAACAAGGTGATCTCGGAGGAATCTCAACTTATCAGCCGGTCATCAAAAAACTCGCAGAAGAAAGCAATATTTTCTCGTGTAGTATGTGCTGTTGCACCGTCATGCTGGAAATAACCGTACCGAAGTTCATCATCGTTTAACTGTTGCACAAATTCAGCCAAAAAGTTGTGTCTGTACCTTTCTGCGTTGACGGTGAAATCGAAAAAAATTGGCCCAATTATTCTTCTGCGAGAAACTGCCATCCAAACACCAATTTTTTGAGCATGTAGTGGCGATTCAGTAAAAACATGAGGGTTATCATTGCTCCACATTCGCATATTTTGAGAATTGATGTATCCCGAAAGGTGGAACCACGCTTCGTCAGAAAAAAAAGTTAAGTCCAGAAGATCGTCATTCATTAAATTATTGACAAACCAATGGCAGTAAGCAAGGCGTCTGGGGTGGTCTGCGGGCAGAAGAGCTTGATGTGCTTGCATCTTATATGGATGCATGTTCAAGTCTTTCTTTAAAATCTTATGACATGTTCCATAAGAAAGTTCAATTTCCTGAGAAAGACGTTTCAAAGGTTTTGCAGGCTCCTCTTCCATACGTTGACGAACGTCATTGACAACTTCTTCTGTACGAACTCTTGGTCTACCAGCATCTTTTTTATGAGTCACACAACCAGTTTCGGGAAACACTTCAACACAATTTGTAAGGCACGCATAAAAATTGTCCGGTAATATTGCCACGTTTGGGAAGTGCTCTCGAAAATTGTCCAAACACAAACGTTGACTGTAGAGCCAATTTCCATTAACTAGCGCACCCGTTCGAAAATAGGCTTCAATCATGGAAATTTTGTGCTGTGTGGTAAGAGTTATGATTCAAAAATTGGATTAGAAAATTTCAGCACAATGACTTGACAGATTCTGACACAACAAAACATATTCAAAAATTTAAAGTAAGACACACGTTTTACATTCCACAACCACCCTTGACCAAGATAATTTTTGATATCCCGGTACTATGAATGCTGAACTTGATATAAAAGTAGACGTTTTAATAACTGAAGTTTTAATTATAACTTACTCATTTTATTAAGGGAGCATCTCGTAAAAAGCTTAATAAATGTTATTTCTTGCTCCCTAATAACCATTATTGCCTAGATATCGAAAAGCAGTTGTTACTAAAAGAAAACCATTAAGTTCGATCGGCGTCCTTACACAAATTAAAAAAGAGCTGCAGACAAAACAAAGGAAAAATTAATATAAAATTTGAACTCTTTATGTTCCAACGAATGCACTATTAATAGATATGATTTGTTTTCCATTTATAGCGTCATTTATTTTTAATAAAAATTGTGCTGCGCAAGTTGTAATAAAGTACCGTTCAATTAATTAAAAAGCATATACTGTCACACAAACAGGAGTGAGGGTAATCGTTTTCTTTTTTTGTTTGATAAGGACCGTTTAATTTGAATCTTTGATTATATATCGTATTTTCCAGATGTCAAAGATACCTACTTACAATATATTTTCTTTAGGTTAACACAGTCAGTTTTTTCTTTGCTATGTTTTGAAGTAATAATAACTAATAATAATAATAATGTATAATTATAATCAAAAAAGGTTTTTAAAAATATCTCAAAAAATAAACTTTTTATCGATTTGTATCACACTTAAAAGTAGATACCTTGTATATATATAAGAACACTGCTTGATTAATTACAAAATCCTTTAAACGAAAAGCAAACTGCATGCCTTTTGCATACCCTCGGAAGAACTGTTAAGATAATGTATAAAAAACTAATTTGAATAAAATAACACTTAGTCTTTATAAAAACGTGTTCTAGACTCCCTAAAATTCAAACCAGCTGCCTCGAACAGTACAAAAAGTAAGACTAATTAATTTGTGTACAAAGAAGCTACATCGAGAAAAATCCATTAAGTTAATTATTCTTTCACGTCCAAAGTAATTGTCTTAATTTAACACCATTGTAGTTACTTAAATGTATAAAGACGTTGCTGAAAACTATGGGGAATGAAGATGGATACTCTTAGACTATATTAAACCTAATAATAACAAAACAATAGATCGAGATGCTCGCGGCTCGCGGACCGGAGTAGTATCACTTTATAAAATTACCAGGGGCGACGCTATAGCTCCTAGCTAGGAAATATTATTAAAAAGAAGTTTCATAATTTTTCAACATTTTTTCAACATAACGATAAGAAACAGGAACTAACTCATCACATGACTAACATAAGATAATTAATATAACTAAGGAAAAATTGGGGATTTACGAAATTAGCTATAAAGACTGCAGTGAAAAGTATGTTGGACAAACTAGAAGGTCAAATCAAACTAGATTCAAGGAACATATAGCTCTTCTCAAATATGGTAGAACAGATAAGTCTACTGTCGTCCAACTTGCGTTTGAAAGCAACCATAAAATAGATAGTATACCAGTTTAAGACTAATTGGGAATGTAAGAAATTGCATTTGAGAGTTTGGAAATTGCATAGTGTAAAAATAGTATTAATAGTGACAGAGGGCCAATCTCATACAGACCGCTTTATTGGTTAGTAAATCACGGTTCACTAATCCGTCGCGGTGGTTCACTGATCAGCCGCGATGGTTTACTGAGCTCTAGCGATGGTTCCCTAAACCATAATAAATGTTATTCAAGCGGAAATAAAACGTAATATGCAGTAGAAATGATTAGAAGTGATTTTTTTTAGAAACGTCAACTTCTTCAGCCGTACAGAGTTTTATCCTTCCTTGACTTTCATGATCAATAAGATACTATATAGGTATGATGTTAAACACAAAGAGAATGTTACTTTTCCATTAGTTTTCTGTGCCAAAATTAACTGTACATTGAAAACTGACTGTACTGTAAAACATGAAATCAATAGAATAAGAGTTCATACTAAGAGGTGTAGCTGCATTCACTTCAATCTTTTATTTTATTTAGAAGTATGTTAGAAATCAATCAAAACTAATTGCTATGACATTTTTTTGTACAGAACCAATATATTTCATTTAAAATAAACAGAATTAGAGCGGAAGCTGCTTTGCGATACGTTACCCCCGTAAGTTAATCCTTAAACGCCAGTTAATACAGATATATATGCTGAATTTACCGCTTCGTAGCTCACATTTATCACAATATTGCATG
Organism: Pogonocherus hispidulus; assembly: GCA_963924545.1. Taxonomy (NCBI): domain Eukaryota; kingdom Metazoa; phylum Arthropoda; class Insecta; order Coleoptera; family Cerambycidae; genus Pogonocherus; species Pogonocherus hispidulus. The sequence goes on from OZ004699.1 coordinate 14,000,652, forward strand.
ATAAAAAATATACATATCAAAGAAGACCTGTTCTCAAACAAAAAATGTTTTGAATTTCTATTGGCTTATTTATAGCGGTCTGAATGGCATTACACAGTATTATTATTTGCAGATATTATTCTACGGTACTTTTTCTTTAAAATTTCATCTTTTATATATGTAAGAAAACTTAAACAATTTTAAGGGCCCCATGTTATAATGGTAGATGCGGTTATATAGATATCTACTTATTAAAACTGTACGCTATATTACAAAAAATGATAATATAAAATATATTTCTTATATGCTATGCAGACTGCTGTTTAGAGTATATGAGTTTAGATATGTTTATTATTATATTTTGTCGCTAGTAAAGCTTTGATAATTCTTAAAATATTTAATATTTTATTTCCACTATCTGAATAATTATTGTTATTCTTTCTGATAGATAGGTATTCAGAAAACAACGACAGTTATTACTTACTACCGTTTTGGCAAAATATCTAATTTTTTCAAGGCGTTTAAAGTATGACATTAAACAGAAAAATATTTAGAATGTGAGTTATTGTATTCTACCCTTACAAATTCCGAAATGATCCATCCAATGTAACAATTATTATTATAATAGAGACAGTATAGTATAAAATTAATAGACAAATAAAACAGAAATATCTCCGCCCCTGCCCGGCCGCTCATGCCAAAGTCACATCGGCGACTGCCTCAGGTCATTACGCTATTAAAATTTAAAGTTCTTTTTTTTCGTACTTCTCGCGCCCTTAAATTCCTAATGCGGTCGGGGAATTTGTATTCTTTGTGTTTGTCACATTTGAAATGTAAATTCACTCCGTTTTCTTGTCTGCAACGCGCGGACAGGTCGATAAGAATTCACGCTGACAATAAATTCTGGGCATACCTTCATTACTACTTTTCTGCGTTTTGTTCTATTCTTCATCTTGACGTTCTATCAGAATTAGAATATTTTATGCAGTTCGTCTGGTTCTACATAATAATTCAATGTTCCCTGCTTTTTTACCAAATGAAAATAAATGCTTTGTAAGATGCCCCGAAGTGAAGTCGTCTATGGAAACAGAAATATTTATTTAGATGGGGATTTTCCTAAAAGACTCAAGTACAAAAGTATAGGAATAGTTATACACAAAGTTTAGTACTTATACACAGTAAAATCTAGCTTAACGGAGTCCCTTGCGTCATATAAATACATATGAAAAAACATTTTAAGTTACTTTTGTAACATGCTGCCCATTCTACTATACAGGTTTCACGAAACTTACCTATTTACTCATTTATCTCGAAAGGGAGTTTAATTTTACTACTGAATCAATTTCTCTATCGATGGGTTCGAAATTTGCTTTAATCTACGTATATAAAAACGTTTCTTGACTTACCTTGGGTTATCTTATCCTGAGAATCAATCTATGTATGTATTTCTGGGACACTCTTTATATTCTATCACTGAGAGGGTAGTTAGGAGGATTTGGATGAAAGTACTTCACTTTTAAGCACGGGTTTTTATAACAAAAGTAGAATTTAAAAACGTAAGCAAAAGAAAAATACTACAGTTACTAAATGAACTGTTAAACTACTCAAAACCGGATACAAAACTAACAAACACTGAATATGATAGAACTATATAATACTAACGGCATCTAATTCAAGTCTGGGAAACGTACTTTACCGATCCTTGGTGGTTGCTTTCATACTATGGGGAAAAGCTCGAAATACCAACAACCCATTCTAAAGCCGTGGCGAGAGAGATTGGAACTAAAACTTTCGAATCCAAGTTTCATTGCTTTAAAATTCAAAAACTATGAATCCCATAGGTTGTTAAAGTACTTTCCTCCCAATCTGTCTAGTACCGCTAACCATGGCATCTTTCTATCACGCTGTATAATAAAAATTGTACTTATTAACTAATGACCTAAAACCCTTCTTTTCCTCGTCCCAAAACGGGGGGAACTACGACTTACTTTAGAATTGATCTTCTACCTGGAAAATTCCCCGAAAAACCAGTCTCCTATGTTCTGGCCTTTGAAATATTTATGAAAATATATAACTAATGTCTTATTTCTGAGATCCTTCTAAGTGATTACTTGACTATGTATGTTATATTTATATATTGAGAATTTTCTATGTAATTGTACCATTTTCAATTTTTATACTTCTGTTTATTTTTTGTTAAATGGAATCTGCAGCACTATAGATTCTGCACCGCTCTGGATATTTACTGGATATTTTATATTCTCGGTTCTATGGGATTACAAGTCGTGGAACACACGCGTAAATATTCAAGGTCGAAGTTGCAAGCTCCAGGCGAGATGAAATTCTTAGGGAACGATAAGAAAGTAGGGTATCAGGGGAAGGTGAAGCAGCAGTATTGGTGCGTGAAAATGTTTATTTCAAGAGGAATATCGAGCGACATCAATTATTTATAACCCACAGAGAGACACATTTGTATATGTTGTTTACCTCCTGAGGATACGTTCCAATTTGTACACGTGGGATAAGATCAGTGATATCAGTTGGGGTACCTGTTATACCAGTTTAGTTTGTTCAATATACTGACATTAATTATTTGAAAAATGGCGGAGTATTAATTTATTATTACAAACTCTTCACATATATTTTGAACTAGCCTCTAACTACTTGATTTTTGAATTTACAAAAAAAACTTTGTTAATACGGATTTTAGGATGTCTTTTGAAGATTCAGATTATGCTATCAGAAACACAAATGGCATTTGACATCAAAATTACATGACAAAGTAGATTTTTCAAAATGAAGCATACTGTATATTTTTATAAATCTGGAAAGACCTTTTCTTTCTGCTTGTCTGCTACTGTCTATAGTCTACACGCTTTCAAAATTAATCTTGAAAAGGGTTGGAACCTTTGGTGTGAAGATAACACTGACGTAGATTTCCACATAGCACCAAAACTATACTACACTCGACGCGCGTTTCGCCAACCAAGTTGACATCATCTGAAGATGATTAAAACTAAACTTATGCCAACACTATATCCTATTTACACATCTAACTATTGTTACGGTTCAGTGAACTAACGTGATTGACTAACCAATAAGGCGGGCTGTATGGGAATGGCCCTCTGTCTTAAGTACATTCCATACAGCTGTCTGGAATCTGTTAAATTCCTAATTAGTCTTAAATTATCTATCGATATTACTCGGTACTATCGATATTACACGATCTTATCGGTTGTTCTCAAACGCATGTTGGGCGATACTAGACTTATCTTTTCTACCATATTTGAGATGAGCCATATGTTCCTTGAATCTAGTTTATATTGACCTTCTAGTTTGTCCAACATACTTTTGATTGCAGTCTTTACAGGTAATTTCGTAAACCCTCGACTTTTCCTTAGTTTCTATTTTGTCTTTTGGGTTGCCTAAAAGTTGTTGTAGTTTATTTTTCGATGAAAACCACTGACATACCTATATCTTTAAGAACCTTACCAAACAACGGGTGAAACAAGGATCGTATCGAATATATATGAAAAATTAAGGCTATTTTTGAACTTTAATCCCTACAAGAAAATCAGTTAGTCCAAATCTCATTAAACCTATTATTAATTTCTTGAACAGCTATGGGGCTATTTGAATGGGAAATGGAAAAATTGGTGTGTTTCTTTAATAAAATATACCTACGTTAATTTTTCCACTGTGTCTGTGATCATCGCTTAATATAATATAGAAAATGACTTTGTGCACATGATTGACGCGTATTCGGTTGATATCTAATTAGTAAATCTTGATAGTACTGAAAACTGTGTATCTTAAAGCGAGCAATTGCCCGGCACTGATACAACCTGTCATTTTAATGTTAAATTGCCTTTGGAAACTTTGAGAACTTATCCAATATTTCAAAACTTTTCTATATAATAATACTCTTAGCCAATATACTTTTTTCACTATACAAACTCAAATACCTTCATGTTCCCTTACATGACATGAAATACATTCTGGAAAGTTTTAAACTACTAAAATTGAGGACAGGGTCATTAAGTTGTAAAAGACTGGAAAAAATTCAGCTTATAAAAATGCCTCTTTATACTATTATTATATTTTTAGTTTATAAAAGCTGTCAATCCAATTTATTTCGCATTTTCACAGCTTTATTTCCACTCGTGGAAATTGGAAACGACTCACCTAAAACTATAGTCATTTTTGTACAGTTATATTTTCTAAACGCTTTTATCAATTTGACCAATTTTTTTTTATTTCATTAAGCCATTATTGGACTGTAATGTAGGGTAGGTCAATTGTCATTTAACAATGTTAAAGAATATCTACAGGGTGATGTGTAGGAACGTGTTTTTTTACCAAAATGTAAGCAGATATCTGGGATGCACGCAAAGTGGGAAATAATTTTTATTGTGTCATAAGATAGTTTTATTTTTGTTAAAAAAATGTTTTTTAAAAATCCTTTCTACCTAGATTGGTTTCCAAATTATAGCAGTTTTTGTAAACCATTGCGTTTGTGACCGATCACAGGTGACGATTTTTTAAAATAAAACAAGTTGGCTTTGAAATAAAAATCTATCCTGTCACCTGTCAGGATGATGTTATGAAATTATAAGAGTTCGTGGAGGCCCCACCAGATATTAGTCCTATTTTTTTTTTGTAACATTTCTAGTTCATGTTTTTTGATTTTATTAATAAATAAGAACTTAAATTTTGTATGATTTTTTAATTATAATCAGATTATTGTTAGGTGACAAGTGACAGGATCGATTTTAATTTCAAAGCCAACTTATTTTATTTTAAAAAATCGGCACCTGTGATCAGTCACAAATGCAATGGTTTACAAAATCCGCTATAATTTGGAAACCAATCTAGGTAGAAAGGATCTTCAAAAAACATTTTTTTAGCACAAATAAAACTATCTTTTGACACAATAAAATGTATTTCTCCACATTGCGTGCATTCCAGATTCTTGCTTATATTTTGGTAAAAAAACACGTTCTTACACATCATCCTGTACATATTCTATAACCGTGTTATATGACAACTGACCTACCCTACATTACAGCCCAAATTTGGCTTAATGAAATAATAAAAAATTGGGTCAAATTGATAAAACGTTTAGAAAATATAACCGTACAAAAATAACTATAGTTTTAGGTGAGTCGTTTCCAATTTCCAGGAGTGTATATCGAATCTCAACTCACCCTTTTTTAATTTATTGTCACATTCACTATAATTATTATAGTTATTCTATTTTTACATTTTAGAGTAATTATATTCAGAATTCGTTATATTACAATACATAATATTTTTAGTGTTTTTCGGTATCAAATAAAATATACGGAATGTATAAATTTGTATGAGAAATACCCTACAATGCAATGACTACAAATGAGATTAATTAAAGGCTAATAAACTCTCATAATTTAATTTTGAATAATGCACAAAACAGTGAATTCTCTGCAGGTTATTGCAACAATGGTAATAATGTTACGTTAATAAAATTGTATGTGATGTAAATCGATTATAATTAATGTGAATAGTGCTGCTGATTTCAAATAAAACTTTTAAATGTACAATAATAAGCTGAAATAATTGAAGCAAGGAATACATTTTATATAAAATATATTCCAAAATATACCTCTGACTGGTTTATTTCGTTCAGAAACATTCAACCAGCCGCAAACTACATATTTTTCAAAAATAAAAATACATGTATTTGAAATCAAGGTCATGCTTGCACAAGTTTAATGAATTTAAATTATATTTTTTGTAAATATCCCTAATCTGATGCTTACTTTTATCCGAATTCTAAACTATATAAAAAAGACCCTTAATCAAAATTCTTAGCTGCCAGCTACCCAAATTACGGCAGAACTACGACGCGACGTGAGCAGCATCAATGTATTTTTAGCAATGATAATGAAGTAAAACTTTGGGAACTTTGTTCACTCGTAATCTAATTAAGTTTCTAATTGGACCTCTGACATTTGCTTTCCATATCCACACACAAAGTAAAATTGTAATTATCCAGTTAAGTAATCCTGTGTAGGACCACATTTAGAATATTTTTAGTAAATCAAAACTCATCAGGTTTGCAATACGTCAATTCAGTTGGTTCAATGATATACTTAGATTTGGTTAATACGTCGAGAGAACATTTTGTTTATTATTATTAGCGAATTACATTTAATCTACACATTTAAGCTGCTGGTTTTTAATATTCCTGGATCTAAATTTATGGTATGGTAGAATCTTCTTCGAATATTTTTTGTGATAAAAAATTACAGACCTAGATTCTTTCACGAAATTACGGATTATAGTGCCGATATGATTATGACATAAGTAGATATACTAGGGGGTTCTGACTCACAAACTCCAAGTAAAAGCCCATAAACCAAAAACGTGATCAAAATTTGTTCCCAGATGAATGCGCAGACGCTTTGAGTTAACTGCTCATGTCTCTGGCATCTGATGAACCTGGGACGCTGCAGGCGGTCCTAAGCGAGCTTGAATCGCCCAGGGCCACCCAAAGTGGGTGACTCAAGGTCACCCAGGAGCACCCAAGGCGATTCAAGCTCGCCCAGGACCGCCCGCAGCGTCCCAGGTTCATCAGACGCCAGAGACATGAGCAGTTAACTCAAAGCATCTGCGCATTCATCTGGGAACAAATTTTGACCACGTTTTTGGCTTATAGGCTTTTACATGGAGTTTGTGAGCCAGAACCCCCCTAGTATATCTACTGACATACACAAAACCAAATATTAATAAATATTACAACATACAGCCACACCACAGGTTATGTGAGAAAAGTCTATGTCTATGCCTAGAAATGTGTGAAACTATGATTCTACCAACAGTGTTGATGGGTAATTTTCTTCTCCTTCTTCTTCTTTTTCCTGCGAGTCCCAAAGCACTGCGGCCACATCTGGGCCTATTGTGTATCCTGCCGATCTTCTATTCAGCGAGCAACTTTGTTCTTTGCATGAAGTCAAAAGTCTACTCGCTGAAATTTCTCTTAGCTCGCCTCAGTAGCCTTCTCTTAGTTAGCCTCATACGGGTGTAGCCTCATTGACCTTAGAATGTGAAGCGCGGACTCGTCTACATCATCGCAGCCCCGGCATACCCGGCTTTCTGCTAGTCTTAAATTATAGAGATGCTTCTTGAGATCGTAGTGGCCTGCTATGAGCCCTGTCATGATCCTAAGCCAAGGTGCATATCTACAGTTCTTCTCTGCAAAGGACCTTCCATGAGTGTCTTCCGCATGATTCTGTCCTGGTTTAAAAAACCAGTAATTCCTGTGTTCTACTTTGACCCATTTTCCCAGAACCGTTCTGGTAACACTATAAGCAACTGCCCTAGGGGGTAAAGTCTGTAACAATAAATTTATGTAAAAAGATGTCCGCTTTCGATAAAAAATCTATCTGTTTCAGCGTTTTACGGAAAAGTAATTTTCCTGAGAGTTATTCGCTCTGTTTCGTTTTCAAGAGCCCACCCTGTATATTGGTTGCATTTTTATAACACAATTTCTCTATGTAAGTAATGAAAAACTTTTAACACTAGAGAGCAATCTGGTTGCAGACAACGATACATAATAAATTTGATTTTGTTGAATTGTTATCATTAAAATTTATCACATGTCTGCTTTGTTTCAGGAAAACATCTCCCTAGTGATACCCTGGGTAATTGGTTTTATAACATTTATGGCTTTAGAGGCAGTGTCGATGGTGTACTCTAACGTCCTTAGGGATCATGTAAATAAAGTAAGTATGTTGTTTACTAAACAGCTATGCGAATACGCGAGGAGATATATTTTATTCAACCACCGACGTCAAATAAATTTCATCTTAGAACTTTATAAAATAAATCTTTCTAAGAATATAATACAAGCATTTATAATGACTATAGGCCAACCCATCAGTATAAACATGTAAGAATTCAAGGGGTAATAACACCCTTATAATAATTTTTAAATTTGTTAAAAGCACATTCTAAAGTTAGGTAACTATACACTGAAAGAAATACGCTCTATACATTATTAGAATTCTAAAATCCAGTATAAGAGTGTTGTATACTATATGTGACAGATCATCAGATCAATAATGGATATACAACATGCTTTGCTAACACAGGTGCATCGTGATTATAAACTATTTTCTTATTTACATTATTAAGTAGTTGGTATACAATCGTTGTTTAACCTGTATGAAGTAATAACTGTAACTATTATTAAAGTGTTTCTTACTCTTTATTAGAAATATTAGTACTAGGTAATTATAAGTGCTTTTGTAGTAGAAATAGTAGAAAGCGTATTTTATATTTTTTATAAGTTAAGGCAGTATGAGCAAGTATGAAGTAAGTTATAGCTTTTGAGAGTATGAGCACAATGAACTTCGCTTTCGTGCTGCTTGTTTAACGAAATTAACCGAATTTATGGCGAGCGGTACCTATGGCTTAACTGCCATAAAACGAGTTTTATATATTATAAAGCGAAATATAATCATTATGAACGAGTGTAATACTGTTACTACAACCGTTACATACAGATCAGGGCCGCGATTCTGTAATGACGATACGACAGTGATACGATATCGAATCGTACAAATAGCGATTCTCTTAGGAAATCGTCTCCTCGACTATCGAGTAATCTAACCTAAAAATCGTCGATAGCTTTGGAGGTGTCGTCCAGCGTAAACGATAGCATATTTGTCTAATACGGTAGTGATTATTTTATACAAATAAATATAAGTTGTGATAGGTATATGTACATTGATATAAAAGAGCATAAAATTGTTTTTGTTTTGTGGTGTGGAGCATAATCATTTAGCAAAGACAACACCTTTAATTACAATGTCCTTTAAAATGCAGGATATACATTAGGAAATTTTTATTAATTTCGTAGAAGAGTATAAAAGTTTAGCAGCAGGAAAATTTGTAAACTCAACTGCTAACTCTTCAACGAACTGTTTATTTAAACGAAACAATTCGATAAACCTTCGTTCAGGCAAATCAAATGGGTTGTTAGTTGTCAATTAGTCTCCTATTTTGCCTTCGTCTTTCATTGTGATCAACGTACCATCGTGCTCGTTCATTAAATATAAGTAACATGATAAGAAGATTAATAAGTTCTATAATTAAAGACGAATTTATTAGCACTTACACTTTTCATAAATAAAATATATTATCATGAACCAGTTTAGAGTTATCACGATTGTCGTTTTATATCTCCGATCAAATATGTAATCAAATATGTATTTGGTCGGATTTTTATTGGGATTTTTATATAATTATAAACTTTTTAAGTGAACAAAATAAAACAAAGTAAGGTTAATACAAGTCAAAAATCAATCCTAAACCGCAGTGTCAACAGTGTTGCCAACAGAATATCTATTTTTTCGCGTTTAAATTGGGTATCGAAACGATAGTGAACCGGAATCATTTTAAACACAATCGTACTGACGATATCGAAAACTGGGGTCGTATCGTCATTGAAATCGTATCGTAGAATCAGAATCCGGGCCCTGTGGTGACTGCCTTTATACAAACAAATGTTACCTGTTATATCTGTGATACAAATGAAATATTATAGATATAAAACATATAATATATTTAACAGTTATAACTTATAGTCCTTATCTCATCTATGTATAATGTATATTAAACCTATTTCAGTCAAACTGATTGAATAATGAGTAAGGAAATGACTTTTGAAAAAAAGTAAACGTATACTTCCTATAAAAATTTTAATATGCATATTATTTTATTGAAACAGTTTAATACGACCATTTCTTTCAGTGTAAAAACGTGTTTTCGGAATAGTTATTAAAAACTGCCAGAATTGTGACAAATAAATGTAATTTAGAAAAAAGATCTTTCTATTAATGAGATCCACTAAAACCATTGACTTACCTTATATCCTGATTTCTTTCTTGAATTGATAGTTGTATACACGATGATGAAGGAAATATAATATATAGCTATTTTCTTTTCAGTTCTGCAGTGAATTGTTGTTCTACAAATCTCTACATTTGTTTCAGGAATTCGACGGCCTTTGTAAAGCCGAAGTGGCATTTTTCATTACAAGAACATTCATTAACGTAAGTAATTGCAGAGTATATAGTTTTCTCAAATTGACCTATTAAACATTTCTTTGTGCATATCTATATCTTGTTGTTGGTATAATCAATTTCAAAAACTAATATATAATTTCGTGTGTAATAATTATTATACTTAAAAAGTAAACACTTTTTCCCATTTCCCATGAAATTTGGTTTTCTTTAAATTAGTGTAATAATCTGTACCATACCAAACCCTATCGAAATATTTGGTAACTTTAAACACATACTTGTCTCATTTTGGGAAAATAAAGTTTATTTTTCAATGGTAAATCTAAATTAAGTGTGCAAAATAGATCCGTTTCAGAAAACCAATTAGATTTTTAATTCCGCAAATAGAAATAAATAATTTAATTGTTTTTAACAATTTTTTTGATCTCAATTCTCAGTGTATAGGCCTGGATGTAGGCGGAATTATCAGCAGCAAAATAAAACATTCTTTAGGGAATGAGCCACATGTAAACTCATAAAAAAAAATTGAAAACATGCTTGTGCATGTTTATTATTTAAAGGAGGCGTATAATCTCAAGACTGTGACTGGCTCCATTAAGTTGAATTTTTGCTTAGAGGGCTTGTTAATGCTAGAAATAGGGGTTGCCGGGAGTTTTTGTTGTAAAATGCAAAATAAAATTTAAAACGTTTTATTGAGGACATTAGCATTACATGGAAATTTCTGTACAAATAACCATACATTATGGAGTGCTATGCATGCATGGAAAACACAACATTATATTTTATATCCTCTGCAAAATGTAACATTAAATTATTAACACTTCCTTGGACTTGGTCATATAATAGAAAAATGTTAAATGTCTGTGAAACGACTGTATGTATAGAGTGTATAACACTGAATTTTTATATTTAAGTTACATAAGCATTACATATGGAGGATGCTGCATTCTCGTCATCCTGTACCTATAATTTGTTTTATTTTAGGTAATGTTGGAAACAATATATGAGTTTCTTTACCAATGTTTTTTAAGTTTTATAATATTAGGGTTCAAAATATATTATCGTAGGTACTGGAAATTTACCATAAATCTAGATATAAAAATAGTGTAGTATCTCTATCCCTCATTCTCAACTTAATGATGAGCCCAGAAGTGGCTCATCATCAGTGACTTATGTGGAGGAGGGGCGGTATATTATTATTTTGCGGGCGGTGAGTGCGCCCAGGGACGACTTACGATGTTATAAATTTAACTACCATTACTAGGAGAATAAGAGATACCACTCTAGTAGCTTATTAAGAACGTCACCAGTTTTATGCGCACAGATTTAATATAGGAGGAATCAGAAAAGTTGACCGGGGGCGAAATCCGAACAGCCGCGCCGTAAAATTGGACGATTAAAGACCTCCGTCTTTAAACGCTCGATCAGGGAGCTCCTATTTCCTATATTTAAATTTTGTTTTCAAATTCCACATATACAGGGTGTTCCTTAATGTCATGTCCATACTGTATGAGCTAATTACTTGTCCAATTTTATAACTAAGCGTCCAAATAAACACGTGTCCTAAATTGCCTCGTTTTCGAGATACAGGGTGTCTTTGTAGTCGTCTGTATAGTTAATATTTAGGTTTGTATCTTGCATTTTTTCTATATATTCTGTTATAAAAATGGAGACATCTCAGTTTTTGTTTTTTACTTTTAACATAATAAACATTTAGACATGCACTGTACCTAATAGTTTTTATTATTTTTTCGAGAAAAAAGCAAAGTACGAGAAAATGCAAGAAACAAAAAAGTTGAATTTTAAATGGTTTCAGCTAAAAAAAATCAGATTTATTTAATCAGATTAATCAGCATTTATTCAGAATATTTCCCAGTATTCGGCAAAGTTCAAGCTGGAAAGATTTTCGACTCCTTAGCCCATACTCTCGGTAAATCAAGATAAATTATATTATTCGGATGCGACTCAAGAAATTTCACGCACGTCTGAACTTTTGCTGAGTTTAATAATTACAAGTTAGGTAATCTAATTTTCTACATTTAGATAACCTAATTAGCTTAGTGTTTTCATACAGTTACCTTGTACTTATTTACCGATAAGAGGGAGATTTGTTACATTTCCTCACAGCTACACCTCTATAAAATATTGAAAATAATTAACCTTAAGAATAGTTTACCCACCATATATAGGGTGAGCCATGAGTACGTAGACAGGCCATAACTTGGTTTTTTGAAAAGTTAGGAAGTTGAATTTAATTTATCTTGAATTTTTTATTTAAACAATTTGAAATATCATTTGTAATACATAATTTGGTTTCAATCTGCGAAACCAATGACTGACAAGGTTTAGTGTAAAATATATTTTTTTTTTATATTTATTAGGATAAAAATTATTAAAATTGAATCGGTAGAAAATTTTTAATTCAATTTTGAAATTTTATTCTATATTCGTGACGTCAATAAGCGAAAACTAGGGAATATGTATCTATAAAGAGGCCACACTGATAATATGTGACTAGTTTCAGTTTGTAACGACCACAAACGACAGTTGACATTTCGATAATTGACATTTGAAATTTCCTGTTTGTGTTTGGTTTGACAACTTGGCTTGTTGTATTGTTGTTTTCTTGTGAAGTAAACTTTTATTAAACATGGAGCAAGGTTTTGTAGAGGCTAAGTCCGACAATTTACCGGTTATAGATCCTTTTATGATAAAGATCCTATAGATCCTTTCAGAAATAAAAGGGATGAAAAATGTAAGGTTAGTATTTAACTTAACAGTATTACTGCAAAGTCGATTAAATATATTCAAAAATTACCTTTACAAATTACGATGTTTTTATTACTAATAAATACACTTGTAATCAGTCACAGGCAGAGACAACAATTCACAGGTAAAAATATAAACTAAAAACAATGTCTCATGTTTACCATGATGTTTACTCTAACCAAACAATTCAAACATAAACAAAAGTAAAGTTGTCACGCAGTGACACCAACCACATAAATGAAAATATCCTAGAAATCACTAAAAAATGGCGCAAATTTTGAATTTTCGCTTAGTGACGTCACATAGATATCGCGCACAATAAAAAAATAATTTATGGACTTAAATGAACCCAATATTAAAATTCCAGAAATACGTATCTCTTCTTTTTCCAACTACTTTCCATTGCCGATGTAAAAAAAAATAGGAAAACACCCCCTCATGGATTAGGCTTGTTCGCAGGGATAGGTTGGCAACCATTCTGGCGATGGCCTAGAATGGGAAGAATGGCAACTTGGTGTTTATGTGAGATATTAAAATTTCTGCCGCATTTGTAATTGTAAACATTGTACATTGTACATAAACCAATTCTTATTTATATATCCATTTTATTATTGTTTAAATCGTTTCAATTTACGTTTACGTGAGTTTTATTTTGAGAACAATTCTCTAAATCGCAATGATTACGTTTGGCACTTGTATTAAAAGTTGACACGACAACTCTTTTGTGTTTTCCATAAATACAGTAAAATCAGTTGTATCATGAGTAAAATCCAATTACTGAAGCAACTAGATTCCATTTACTTTTTTCTACTAGCTTGATTTCTTAAAATTATATTAGACTTTAAAGTACACCCCTTATTTTATGACGACTCCATACTATAAATTATAGATCTTTGTTACATGGTTATCAACATAATAATTGCTTTTATTTTAAGTACTAATAATCTAGTAATTAACCCAATTAATACAAATAAACCTCAGTTTCAAATAATATTCAGCTTGTTGCCCAGGTAGGTGAGTTGTAGTTTTTATTTAGCTTTCTCTTTTTTTTTTTCTGACACTTCAGTAGCTGAAAACTAGATCGAGATTTTTCTGCTTGAGCGACTGCGTCGCAGATGTTAAATTGAACAAAGACAAATTTAAGACAATTTCCTTTCGCTCCATTACGATGAAATCCAGAGAAATACAACCTTACTTAGCCTTAGCCTTCTTTGATGTCCCTGCGTTGTATTACCGCAAACGACAACTAAAAAGGAAAACAATATATTTCAGTCGACACGTTTTATGTTTATTGGAAAATTGCCTACTCATGTGATCAAAGAGTCCCAGTGGAGCGCGCAGTGCTGGAACTTATCAAACAATGTATGAGAGTTTTACTTTTATTAACTTTTCAGCAGAAGTTTTCAGCACTAGGTGTGATCAAAATTAGATTTCGTGAAAGAAAGTGAACTTATCTCTGATCACGTGTGTTATATATTCGAAAGAAAAATGTCGAAGATATTGGATCCATTTTAACCGATTTATGATTTACTCGGTACACACTGTGACCCAACGGGAAGGGCCGCGGTGGATATATGAAAAAGTACGTACAGGGTCATTTTGAAAATTTGGTTATTTATAAAGGTCAGTGGGGCCTACCTTTTTAAGATATTTTCACGTTTCTGGCACTTCCGGTATAACCGGAGGTCGACACCAACTTGCTTATTTTAAATGGAACACCCTACATATTATATCATTTCTGGATTCTACGTAAAATTCTAAAAACATTTCATGTAGGATGTCTTATACCCATCTTCAACTGTTTTTGAAATATTGACAGGTGAATAAAGACATTTTGCAGCTTTGACACCCTGTAAAATCTAAACGGTTTGAGGTCAAACAAAACCTTTCATAAGCTATATCGTTTGACATTATTTTCAGGATTAACCAAGAGATTAAATTTAATCGAAAATTTTTAATTTCTAAAATCTGAAATTAGTGTCAAACGGTAACCTAAAAGCCTATTTTTTTTTGGAACAATCCAAATAGGTTAATTTCGTAGCCATTTATTTTGAACACAAATATTTACAACGTTAGACGCGAAATTTTACGCTTGAGGTCCGAGGTGATATTTTATAGTTAAAGCGAAACTGAAATCATGTAAAAATCTCCGAGGACCCATAAGGGCTTTCGCGCGACCCATGTATACATATTTTGTATTACCTCTGGGGTCCTTACGTACCCAACATTATTCTACAAACCACTCTCATGCTCATTAAAGTTACTCGGCATGAATAAATTGAATTTGACAATATTTTACATTTATATCATTAAAACAAAAGTAAGTAAAGCTATCAGGCGCTCAAAAAAATGATGTATGAGCGAATTTCAAGTCCCAGAGTAGGTACATTTTTATTATATTCCATAACAAGTTAATTTTGGAATACCAAATTTTCCGTGATACACACGATAATGAAAAAAAAAAGTTAAATCAGTAAAAAAAGTGTCTTTATCGTGGCATTATATTTTCCATTTTCTTTCAATGATACTACTACTACTAATGAACTACTTTTCCAAATAACATGTATTTTAGAAAATAAGAGTACTTTCTTTTTGAGCTATAGCCACTAAATCTACACTGTGTACACTGAGTGTTCATTATATATTCTCCCACTTTTAAACGGCAGTAAAATTTTTATTTCTCGAGATGGTTCCCATATGTATATCTTATAATTTATATATTTTAAATTTATTTAATTACTTGAAAAATTCACCATCGAATTCGCACCAGGTGTCATTTGTATAACTTCCTAATAAAAATGGTATTAATAAATGAATAGGGAAATCAGCGGAGGCTTGTTACAATAATATAAATCCTCTCTTCTTTGTAACCAAACAGTAGAGTAAAATACCTACATTCTCGTTGCAAAATGAGAAACATACAATGTATTCGCAGCCTCGTTGAGTTCAAAATCATAAAGTTGGAACTTCAAAAAACTTTTACAGGTTTCGTATCACATCCGATTCGAATAGTAATAAAGTTGTATAAAATGAGAACTTCATTAAGTCGACCTGCATTTTGCAGTGGGGTCTAGATCCCTTTATACTTATTTGAGCAGACTTTTCTTTTAAAAGCGTATACAAATATTGTACAAGATGAATTTAATAGCATCAGTTCTTACATAGATATAAGTCTGTAGCTGAAAAATTACCTTTTGATGAAAAAATAAAAAAGGAGGACCAATAATAAACATTTGGAATTAATAAATTTATTCACATGTGTTGTAATAGGAAAATATCAATAATTATATGCAAATTTTGAATTTCAATAAGTTTTATATCCAAAAGCTCTTCAAAGAAAATAAAAACGACGACAGCTTGCAACTCAAATCCAAAGTTATAATAATAATGCTTGCCGAGTGGTTCAATATCATTATTAAAACTTTTATGGGGCTTTAAATTTGAATATTGGCTTAAAAATAGTATTTGATTAATCGAGGTCTTTTTTCCCTTTCAGTTCAATCTCTACCTCATAATGAATCTAAAAAGAGATAAGTTTACTTAAAGTGTAGTTATAAATAATGTCAAACTAGGCATAATTATAATTTATACAACTAATAAGGTATATAACAGTGATATATGCATTTCAGTTTTGATTTTGTTTTCACCAATTACAGTGAAAATTTCACACCTTCACTTTTTAGCCATTCTGGTGTGTCGAATTTTGGTCGTTGCCATGTCAACAAAAAAATTCAGCGGATATTTTTTGACTTTAGAGTACAAAAGCAAAATTATACTGAATGTGTTTTGACTTTTATGAAACGAGTTTAAAATTGACATTATAATATAGAAACTTACCACCGGATTCATATGTTGAATTTTATCTCGAATTTCTGAATCTTTCCCTCGTCTTCGATTCGGGATAATTTTCAAAATATTCGCCACCTGGAATGAATTTCCGCCAATAATTTTGCACTTGGGATATTATAAGTGAAAATTTTATGATTATTAGATGCTGAACGTTCTAAGTAGATAAATTTTGCAAGATCATATAGGCATTTTTTCATATTATTATTTTCTGTAATTTCTATTTTCATGTTGTTATACAATGTATTTTTATACAGAGTTGTTAATTTCACTATAGAAATTAATCCACTAAATTTAAGTCCTTACAAAATTGTCTATTTTCTCTAAACATCTACAACGTAATTATATGAAGGACAAGCGAAGGAAAACTGTAAGTTTAATTGACTTACCTTAAGGAAAATTAATCTGAATTTTCCGAGCTTGTCGAAGATATAATTACCCAGCCCACCCAAATATTGAGTTTTTTCCCTGGGTGTAGACAATTTTGTGACCACCACTTCAACGGAATGGTAAACGATACAGATAAAGGACTGGGTCACACATTTCTTATGCCTCTAAAAACGTGCTGACGAGCAGATTTCACGGAAACTACCATCCGTGATAGATAGTATAGATAGTAAACTAGATAGTATTCCTGTAAAAATTCATAAAATACGCCTGTTTTACTTTTTCACTTTTTCTCCATGTCAGCAGCATGTAATAGAATGATAAATTTGACCTGTATTTATTTTATAAGTTTGTTCTCAAACCAGGAATGAAGGAATGCATGCCAGAATCAGCGTCTGCTCGTACACTTTTAAAAATTAGATTAAACTCTCAATAATTTTCATCTATTGTTACAGGTATTCGCCATAAGCGGCGTGATGAGATTCTGCAACCTGCTGAGGGCGGGAATTACATGGAAAGGTCCCGAGGTGATTGAGCTATGATCTAGGAATTCTCTAGGCTTCGACGAGGAGGATTTCGAGTGCGACTCAGATAGTGACTGTTCATTGCTCGTCAGGGTGTCTTCCTCGGGGTCGGGTAGTTTCAGCAGCCACTCCGAATTCGTCTGACATATGAGGTGCTCCAGGGGGTAAATTTGTGATTTTTTATGACCTCTGTAACCAATCAGCGAGGGAAACTACAGTTTATAAGTCTTTGTTTATAGAAAAAGGATTACTTTGAATACATTTCAATTACATTCGCATAAAACTACTGATACATAGGGGAAAATTAAATTATTAAGCAGATATGTTTACGATGCTTTAATTATTTAACTTATACAGGGCGTTTTTTAATAAGTAAGTTTATCAAAACTAAACTACTGATACAACATCTAAAATTGAGAAGGTTTTTAATAATATACTCATTTACAGGCCAATATAAACATTTAATTTTTACAAATTTAAAATTATGTCAATTTAATACGATGTTTCGTTTTGTTGTACCAATAAAATACTTTAATACAAACATTTTCTTTACAGTAAATATGAACCATATGAACGCTTTTGTGTGGTAAAAATTTTTGTATATACTAAATAAATCTAAATACGTAAAATTTGAAATATGTTGACGATATTACGTATATTGTGTCACCATTAATTTTACAAATTAATTTCTTATACAGGGTCTTTCCACGAAAACTTGACCCCCCCCCTATAATTATAAAACCGAAAAAAAAATTAGAATTCGGAGCATTTTTGACAGTCAAGCCAACTCGATATATTTATCCCCCTAACCCCTATCAACATATTAAATATTGCTAGGGGTTAGGGGGATTAGGGGGATGAACATATCAAGTTGGTTTGACTGTCAAAAATGTTCTCTCCAAGAAAGACCCTGTATATATGTTTACGTTGAAAGACCCTGTATATATTTTACATATTTATATGCCATTGGACTTTCATGTATAGTAGAAAATATGTTATATGTATATGTGCCAAAAACTAATTATAGTTATGTATTTTTGTAAAAGTGAATTCATCATATTTTCAAAATATCGCTATTTTATAAAATCGCTTCACTCTTAGAACAAGACAAAAAAGGAACATTAATAGTTGTTTTCACAACGATAAAATAAGCTGCGTTTTGTAATGTATATTAAGAGGAAATCGGCTCGTATTTTTACAGAGCGTTTATAAGTTTGTACAGCAAGTAGCTAAAACTTGTTGTTTTAAACAATTTTTATAAGATATCGCTACTGATGAATTTAAGAAAGGATACAATACAGATATATTTAATTATAGCCTTTTATATATTTTCTTAATATGGTGATTTTTCAGAGAGGGCTAATGTTACAATCTTCTTTCACTCTTCATTCCTCAATTCATCAGCAGTTTAAATTGTTAACTGTATAAATGTATATCATTGTTGTTATAAATATAAAAATTAATTGATATAAGGAAATATAATATAAGAATTGATATTTTTCATGTTTTTATTTATTAATTATTGACAATAAAAGTTGTACAATAGTAACGTAAACTTTATGGAGGTATTTGACTGGTTGAGTAATAAATAAGTATTTATTATAATTTTAACTGATGTGTTACCATGTACAAATTTTTGAAATGAATTATTTATTGCAACAGTGAAATTTGCTTTTTGATAATACTTTTCCCAATTTACTTATTAGTAAGTAAGTCGACGAAAATAAAGTGCAGACAAAGATATTTGTTTATAATACTAGGTGTCCCATCGAAAAGTATCACATTTCGTCACCTTATCTCGAAAACTTAAATAACGAAAATAACGAAAACGAAAAAAATATTGGGATACGGTTTTTTGTTACACTGTTATCTGCGAAATCTCCGAATATATTACTAAATTTTCTATATAATGTGCTCCTGTTTGGAATAAAATTACTTACTTATATTAAATAAGACATCCTGTATATTTAGTTGCAATCAAGACGCCTAATCACTTTACTTTTCAAAAATGTATACATTTTTAACACTATATCGAAGTTATTTTAATATATATTCATCTATTCCTGCTATCGAGTTATCCAGTTCAGATTATATTGCTCTTGTTTTTTTCGGTTATTGGCTGGTTTACAAGCCTTTAGATGAGCTAATAGAATGTCAAGAAGTCCGTTTTGATGTTATAATTATTTTTCTCTCAGGCATTCGCTCGCCTCTTGGTAGTGATTTACAGGTGAGAAACAATTCAGTTCCTGTTGGAATTCTGTTTGTTCTGTTCTGTTCCAAAATTTGCAGGTTTTGATATTTTGTGGACTTTATCTCCCATTTTTTTATGACATATTATAGAAAAGTGTAAAAATCCTGGTGATTAGTTTATCCAAATACAGCAATAGCTGTTCAGACAGTTCTAGGGAAATATTTATAACATACTACAACATTGCTGATAAATTTGTATTTTACTGCTATGAAGTATTTTTCCCACCCAATTCTGTCGCCAAAGGTAAGCAATTTCCACCAGAGCTGAGCAGCTAACAGCGAACGTTCAATAGTTTCCCCGGGGAAATTGCTTTTTCTACGTACGTTTCTGAACTTTTCACTATGCTCTTTTAGTTCCTTATCCTTATTACCCTATCCTGATTTGCTAGCATAAAAACATCAGTCGCAGAATGTAATTTGCCTGATTTTAAGAAGCAGTGCTTTTAAAAAGCATTATTGCTTTGAAAACAGGGTTTGGTCTATGATCTATTATCATTATTTAAATACTTATTATTACGTTATGTATTTTGTATTATTAATTATTGATCATTTGATTACTGAAGTTCTCAGTGGGTAATTTTGAATTACCTAAGTAAATAAAAGTACTTATGTTTATAAAAGGAATACTTATTGTAATATAAAACGACTGACTCTTTGGTGCTGAATTTCATTTGTTTAGTTTTAGCGGTTGCCATTATAAAATTCCCAAAATAAATATTGAACTAATGCTTTCTTATGCTTGCATATTTATATTATATTAAGATTAATTATATATTTTGTTTACTTCAAAATTAAAATGTAGTTTAGAAATATGTAAATCTCTGTATATATAAAATATTATTTTCTGTGTACGTATGTGTGGAAATTATTGATTGAAATGAAAATATGAGAAGTCGTACTGCAAAATTAGAAAGAAATTTATAATTTTATATTTTTCAAATATCTATCCTTGTAATATTCTTTTTGTTTTTGAATTTATAGAAATGAAAAAAATATCGCTATATACATAATCATATACTAATACATTAGGTGTAAAAATATTTAATGTATAATAAATATGTTTTCAGTACAATTCTTTCGTTATAAATAATCCTTTCTTACCAAACGTAAAATTTTTGATAGTACCTACAAGCTAATAGTAAAGCTCTTTAGTGATGTTTTAAATAAGCACGTTTTCAATAGTTTAAATATTTAAATTTTGTTTAAGCATTTAAACCAAAATTTCACTTCGATTGTTCAACTAGAACCCAGAGTATTTAACACTTGTAATATATAGTTTGAGATCATTCCTTTCGGGTCCTGTTCAGCGGGAATATTTTTGAAAAAATAGCATTTTAGAACTATTTTTAAATCTTTTTCATTACAATTAGATTTAAAACAAAATATTTATCGCGTCCAATCGTTTACGTTCAATCTCAGTATTCGCAAACGCTAAATATGTAAGCAGAATTAAATCTTAAGAAACAAGATACGAAGAATAATCAAGAATTTTAAATTCCAGGTAATATGCACATAGGTAGGTATTTTTAAAACCATGAAAATACATTCCTATAAAATCAAAACATACACAAATTATTGTATGTTTTGTAAAAACATTTGTATTATATGTAAAAAAAAAACATACCTCACAAACAGAGATGTCTAGCAACCCTACGCAGAATCATCTTGCGCGAATTAACCCTACGTTGATGTAATAAAAGTGATGGACTATTTGCTCTATTAATATTGATAAATGTTTTGTGTCTCTTGAAATACACAATACAAAATTTGTATGAACGCTTTACGACATAGATCCTTTCGTTTTATAGCCCATTGTAAAATTATTTTTTAGTAAACAAGAAACATGTCACTTTAAATCGCCCATAGGATCACAATCTCAATCACACTGCCTATTCAAGCTCCGAATACCGTTTTTCAACTCTGCCAATAGATAAAGTGGATACTCGAAGCAGATGGTTCTTTATGAAACATCGTGAAAATAATTGTTTTGAAAAAAACATTGATCTCATTTAGATGTTCCAAGAAATATATAGAAAACACTCTACAGTCACACAACTTGCAAAGTGCAATCAAACAAATTGCAAGAAACAACGGATATAAAGAAAAACTAATAGATAACATGATAAAAAACAAAAGGAAGAAATTAATTCGTCGGGAGTTTTACAATATTCGGGAAAAAGAACCCACCTATAGTTATATTAACCACGTTCCAGGTTATAGTCAAAAAATAGCTCGCAGATTAGAACGAAACGGGTATAAAACAATTAGTGTCAACAAGCGTACTATTGGGAGGATTTTGATAAACAACAAAGAAAGGGTTAATAAATTAAAACAATCAGGAGTATACCAAATTAACTGCGTGGATTGTAATGTTGTGTATGTGGGTCAAACTGGTAGAAGTATTGAAACTGGAGTAAAAAAACATAAATAAATCCATACTAAATAACGTAAAAAATTCAGGATTTCAGACGCACTGTATAGAAAACAATCTTTTTATAGATCAGAAAAATGTAAAGGTACTGCATCGTGAAAAGAAAGGAAAGCGCTTAGATCTGTTAGAAATAAAAAAATCTTTAATTGTAAATCCTTGTACTACGAATGATCAGATAGATTTTACACTTTCGACCTTCTTAGAAAATGTACTAAGAACTCGGGCTTTACCAGATGGTAGGATCAATCGGGGGTAGGTGCTGTTAAACAAATAAATAACGAAAACGCGCTTGGAAACATTTAGTAATAGATATTTACTCTATTGAAAAAGGCCTAATAAGCCGAAATACTAGGATATAGAGTGTTTTCTATATATTTCCTGCAACATCTAAATGAGATCAATGTTTTTTTCAAAACAATTATATTATCTGCCAATAGAGTTTCAGATACATTTGTGTAAATGTTCTTCAAACTCAGTAATGCTTCAATACAAAACGAAATACCTTTTATTTGCCAGAAATAAATAGGTACCTTTATTTAATTATTCAACCCCTTTCTTGGCATTATCGAAGAAAATTAATTCCTGTCACATTTCTCGAAACCACAAAACAAACAAATTTGCCTTCACATTAAATTATCTCTGTAAACAATTAAATTTGAACAAGATAAATAACATTTCAAAATTTATTAAATACCTATGAATGATTGTATTGCTATATTATTTCGTTTAAAGGGGATTAAAATTAACGGGGATAATCGTCCACCAAGTTCATCGATAAATTTTGTCTTGAGGGACGTAAAGAAGGCTTGATACAATGCGTAACAATCTGCGGAGAATAATCTTATTCTGCACCTGCTCCCAGTGTTCTGTCCAGGAATTAGTGGAATAAATTATATTGATTTATGGGAATATATTTTAACAGGTATGTATATTTTATAAGAAAGTTGTAAGTTATGTTTTACCGCTTAATTGAAAACAGAATTTATGGAATTTCTGTTTTTTAAGTGAGCACAATAAACACGCCTAAAATCTTATTATAACATAACGGGTACATAATCACGTTATAACCATAGAAATTATACTCGACTTACTAGAAAAAAAAAACTGTTTCTACTTTTTAAAAAAAATACTTGGAAAGATTTATAGATTTTTAGCAATGTTACTTAAAGTATTTGTTTTGTTTAACTAAACAATTTTACACAAAAAAGTGTTTTAATAGTTCATTGTTTTTATCTGAATGAAACTAAAATATTTCAATACAATAACAGGTTGTAGAAACTAGTTCTACTACTTGTCAGATGGCATGCATATAGCAAATAACTACGAATAGTATGGACATCACTAAGACTATCCTCCATCTGCAAACGCCTTATTTAAATAAGGACTAAAACAAATCAAGCCAAAATAGCTATTCTCCTGGCAATATGCCGCGCCGAGTGCTGAATTATAAAACAAGATTTGCCGTATTTTGGTCTAAACACAGTTAGAATCAAAAATACAAGGATTCGGATTGCAACGAAAACTACGAGGAAATACTGAGACCACACATCGTAGGATGCCACTAATTGCAGACTGGTTTCGACCTTTTTATGATCTCATCAGTGCAATATAAGTGAGCATACCTACGAAAGCGAAGATCTAAAGTATTTGGCACAATAGGTAAGCCTTGCGTACGCAAGCCCTATTGGCGTCACCTCTTTTTTTGTTTGGACTAAAATACGGCAAATCTTGCTTTGTAATTCAGCGCTCGGCGCGGTATATAGCCAGGAGAATAGCTGTTTTGGCTTAATTTGTTTTAGTCCTTATTTAAATAAGGCGTTTGCAGATGAAGGATAGTCTTAATGATGTCCATACTATTCGTAGTTATTTGCTATAAAATATTTCATTTAATTCACTGCAATTAACGTTTCAATTTCCATAAGTTTAATTTCATGATCGCCAGATGCAAGAATAAACGGAAAAACTTCAAGAAAATATAATTTAATATAAATTTTTGTATTATTTAACAAATTATGTATATTTCGTATAAGGTTTCCTTTAATTACTCAATTATCCTGATTAATAAAGTTGCCTTAATACTAGACTATTACATTAAGTATTAATATTCTAATAGCGTTAATTTTAGTTTGCCCTGGGCACAATGGTTTCATTTACCTAAAATATCTCTGGTTCATTTCAGAAAGAGTGGAACCCCTTTATATATCCTCCCCTCCAACTATTCAAGGGTATAACGGGCGTTTTGCCTAGACTCGTAATTACCTCAGCATAATACAGTTTTGGTTAAATAAATGTCAGAGTTCTTGGTGGAAATATGGTAACACATGTAATTGAGTCCCGAAGCTGCGCCCTTATTCGTAATTACAGTGGCGTAGCCAAAGTTTGAGCAGGTGACGTGAAATAGCCAATGCCCTTACTTTATCTTGATCCCGTTTTATCTCTAAATATATCAATTATAATACAATATATCATAGACATTGAAAAGCGGGAGTAGTAAGGTATAGTAGAAAATACAATAGAATCAATAAGGCGTGACAATAAATACATTTTTTTAAAAACAGAATATATGTTTCACATGTAGGATTTAATTTTTGAAAATTAAACAATAATATTAAATATTAATGGTAGTGAATACCTCCAGACATGAATATTCAGTGAAAGCGGACCATAATGACTAAAAATATAAATATATATGTCCAACTTGTAATGAAAAATGCATAATAAAGCTCCCTGAAAGTCCTGAGATACTTGATTCTACTTAAATCTGACAATGAATAGCTAAATTTGGTCATAATCTTGCATTTCTAATTTTGAACCAATAACTGGCAATTCTTGGGACCGAAAATAACCAGAAAACATCATCCACGGTCTATAAATGTACCAAAATAATATTCGGGAAGTAAATAAAATTAGCGTTCCAATTTTTTTTTATACAAACATACATACTCGTACATACTCGTAGCTTGTACTCCTCGTAGCTGCGCTACTGCGAAACTGTAATGCTGGGGACTAGGGGTGTAACCTGAATTCGGTAAGATAATTGAATGGAAAGCTTTGAAATGTGTCTCCTGTGTGCTTATAGCGGTCAGGAACTTGGCCTAAAAATATCCATGGCTTAAATAACCGTAGAAACTGTAACAATTCAAATTTGAATCAGGTAATAATAAATTTAAGCTATAAAGAGCTCCTGATTGGTGAACAAATTAATTATTTTTGAACCAATATAAATTACGCCGCAGTAGAAACTAATTCCTAAAGTAATTCCTTCGCTTAGCTCAGGGATACACTTTTTTTATTAATATGTGTGATGCTTCATACCCCTTGCGACAATACGTCGCTTGTCGTCTACAGCAGCGTCAGCACATTGTTAAAGAAACTCATATCTGCCATCTGGCAAACAAGAAAAGATAGTTTCAAAGATGATATCCGCCTTTTAATTTCTTAGAAAGCAAGAAGAAATTTTATTACGCCTGGATTTCTTTACTTTACAACAAAGGAGTCCCAATTCTATTTAATTTATCTAAGGAAATATAAAAGCAATTAAACTAAAAGTAACAGCTCGATCGATTTTGCATTTCCCCCAATTTGTATTTCGAAAGCTAAATAAGATAGAATATCAGTTAAAGATTTTGCGTTCAGCGTTTTGTAATTTTAGCATTGATTTTATCAGTCAAAACAAAAAATTTGAACATAATAAATATTTTATAATATGAAAGGGAAGTTTTATTTATCTCTAACAGTAAGACTAATTTGTTCATAAAAGTATTTCATTAAGAGTAGCGTCAAATAGAGATCTTATGATTTTAACTATTTTAAGTGAACTGAAATAGAGCATAAGTAAAGCATATACGTAAAGGTTTATGACCATTATTGATATACAACTTTTCAATGTCTATAAACTCTTCCATATTCATATTTATTTTTTTTTAGAAGTAAAATAAAGTATAATACATAATTGACACATGAACTGTAATAAAAGCTCATGTGGTGGATGTCTATAGTTACACTTTTGTTTTGGAAAATAAATATCTTTGGAAAGTAACATTCTATTTAAATAGGTCGATTTCGTAAAATCGTTTATAATTCTTTAGCAAAGATGTCATCTTGGTCAAAAATACACTTGAAAATGTTCCGGTTTAACAAATTTATACAGACAAAATCGTCAAATGTGAATGGCAATAATAACGGTCAAGTAAATGATCTGAAATTATGGGAACTTAGAAGTTTTTTCGCAATAGACACTATTTTGTATGTCCATAAATATTGAAGAAGAGGCAAGAACATAGTATCCTAGATCTTCGGGGACTTTTCCAGGTTTAAGATCAGTTGTAAAGTAAGTCGTATTTTCCCCAAATTTTGGGACGAGAAAAAAGGGTTTTAGGTCATTAGTTGATAAGTACAATTTTCATTTAACAGTATGACATGACGATGTCATGGTTCGCGGTATTAACAGAGTGGGAGGAACATATTTTAACAATCAACGGAATTCGTAGTTTTTAATTTTAAGGAAAAGAAGCTTTACTTGGCAAGTTTCTAAAAAATATGAGTTAGCCTTTTCTTGTCACAGCTTCAGAACGGGTTGTTGGTTTTTGGTGGCTTTGCCCCATAGTATGAGCGCAAACCACCAAGAGCTGGTAAAGTACGTTTCTTGGGCTCGAATTAGATGCGGTTAGTAGTTTTATATAAAGTTCATTCAGATTCAGTGTTCATTAGTATTGTACCCATTAGATTTCCTAAGTTTCATAGCCAAAACGGTTCTCATTAATTTCAGTCTCAATTAATTCGATGATTTGTATTTTTCTTACTTACCTGCTTACGTTTTTAAGTTCTATTTTTTTTTTATTAAAAACCCTTGCCTAAAACTGAAGTGTTTTCATCCAAATTCTCCTAAGTGCCTCTCAGGACTAGAATATAAGAAGTACATCCCAGAAATACATCCATACATCAGGGTCCAGGTTAAGATGACCAACGGTAAGGCAAGAAACCTTTTTATACGTAGATCAAAGCATATCTCCGACTCAACGACAGAGAAATTGATTCACTAGTAAAATTAAACTCATTAGAAAATTGAATAAGTAAGTTTTTTGAAGCCTGTATAGTACAACGGGCAGCATGTTAGAGTACTGTATCCCGCGCCGTAGATGATAAAAATTTTATTATTAAAGAAATGCACATATATCAAGTATTTCTATTATCGAACATGACTGGTTTTGTTGCGCAATTCTTCAGTTGTAAAATTCAAATCAACTTATTGTAACATCCATCCATCCCTCCCTATTAATCGTTTCATAAATGCCCTCAAAAATACCCTAACGGCCCAAACACTGAACTAGCACTTCTCTTCCTCCATATCCTACAAAAGAGATTTTTTACTTTTTACAACTTGGCCCGACAAAATAAGTGTTTTATCGCTTGCTTTATCGTAAATTTTAGAACCAATAAAGCTGAATTCATTCTTTCAAGTAGAACGTCGGGAAGCAGTTTACGATTCGAATGGACTATTTGTTAAGTCAACAACTCGAGTACCTGGAAGTACTGGTATATTTTTCTCTGGAATTTATTTCCTTATAAGCTGAAGCGTATATAAAGGTAGTTATTTTTAAGCTTTAAAAACTACCCTGAGGGAAAGGATTAGTAATTACAATTAAAAGAATTTTTGCAACAATTGCAATATAATATATAAAAAGTTTATAATATCTTTCTTTATATAGGAATTTAGCAAAAAAATTAACTAAGATACATTGTTAATGAAATTATCAAATATTACGATACGTATTTCTGCTTACGGTGTTTCAGGCACATGTGTGTCAGGAGGTTTAACATCTAAGAATTGTTAAAACTTACAAGAAATATATGACAATTAAACTGATTTAAAAATTAAAATGATTTCAATGTCAAAATTATCAGTTTGTGTATAACTTCGATGTTTTTTTAATAAAATTCCCCTAATTTCCCTAAGTATAATACCTATAATATAATCCATAATATAGTTATTCCTTTGCGTACCCAGGTCATAAGTAACGCGGAAAATTAAAAACATTATTGGACCATATTTGATCATTTCCTTAATAATTTGTCTCTTAGTTAACTTTTGGCTTAATTCCTATATAAAAAAGATATATTGGGCTATGTTTTATTGATAAAATTAAAATTGTAGAAATGTGGCTCGCCGTATTTTAAATTATACCCATCTGTCTAGTCAATAATATTGTACAGCTGTAAATACGGTAGTTTTATTAATTATGGCGAACGCGCCGGTCTTATTCTTTTCTTGAAGCGAAATTGTTGAAATTCTTTTTAGAAGCGAAAAGGATATCCAAATCTCTGTCTGAATACAGTACTAGTCATATACTTGTAACAAAACTCAGCAGCCCTCCGTTTAATGCTTTGTATCTTTCTTTATATAGGAATTAAGCCAAAAAGTTAACTAGGAGATAAATTATTAATGAAATTATCAAATATTATAGTTCAATAAAGTTTTTAATTTTCCTTTTTACCTACCTATAATCTAGGTACGCAAAGGAATAATCTTATTATTTTAAGATAAGCCGAAAAAAATGTAACGAGGTAACGAGGAAAATTACCAATTATTGAAAACTTTTAGAGTTAGGACTCAAACATTATTTGGATATATTATAGATTAGATTGGAATATAGGAAATTTACACAAACTGAGAATTTACATTCGGTATATTCTAAATGCATTCTTCGCATGCCATTTTAAATATTCCTTCACATCTGCTCTTCATGTTTTTTAAAGACTGTCAACTACTGCTGTATCGTATTTTTGGGTATAGGACGTGTGTCGGTTAAATGAAACCCTATCTACGCCTATCACGTGCCCTTTTCACATGCGGTTTTGTATTTTATAAACATGTGGTACTTCCACTAAGTTAGAGAGCTCAAGGGATTGTCTAGTTTCACTTTTCTTAAGTTCCTATAATTGTTTTCAACTTGTAGCATGTGTAAATTAATGAAATATTAAAGTTAGTATGAGTTGCTTAAGATTTTATAATAATTCTAATCTATAATTATCCTGAAAATGTCTTGTGATGGGGTTTCTATATTTAAGAATCTTCTTACGCTAAGTGAAGTCTTTCTATATTCGATTAGCCTAATCAAAACTGACATTCAAAAGCACAACCATTTATCATCAATAATATCAATGAATCGATAATAACAATTTCTCCGAATTAATTTGGTTGTCCCCAAATATTACTGATGGAACTTTATGAATCTCGATCTACTAAAGTCAAAGCCAGAATTAAGCAAAGTGCAATGACCGGAAAAAAGTAGATCTATGTTGTCACATTTATTTCTAAAGTATTCTTATTTAAAACAGGAAACGTATTAATTACCTTATTTACCTATTTTTTTACTTGTCTTTAACGTCCCTTATTCCTATTGTACTTTAATTAAAGCAAACACAATGTTTAATTTGTGTTTTACTATAATATCAACGAATTTCCGAATATCTGGCAATAGCGAAAGTCGTAAAGTTGACGACAAGCTGTTCATCCTTATTTAACATACATATTCGTGCATTTACGCTTTCTTTTCTCTGAGCTTCAACGACGTTGATTGGTCGAATCAGGAACCAACAAGCGACTGCGCTCGAGGTAGTAGGGAAACAGTGGCGTAACGGTAAAAATTTGTGGTAAAATTATCAGTGTATTTATTCTTTGTGTCAGTGTTTATACTTATTTGTGTTAGTTAGAAGTATTCTATAGACTAGTATACAAGTATATATTAACTGAAATGTGTCCGATGGTAAAACAGAATACGCACGCCCATGCATCACCGCATTTTACCAGATTCGCGAGGTCATTCCAGTTTGCTTAATTCTGGTTTTTACTGTATTTTATATTTATTAAACTATAATTATTGATAATAAATTTACAAAATAACAAATAAAAATACACAAAACATACATGTTTGTGTTACATAAAATGTAACACAAATGCTATAAAAAAAGGAATTTTTCCCTCTAATCCTATTCTAAATGTTATTTTATCGTCCCAAGCAAACTATTTGCCGAGACCACCAAACTTATAAATCCCACCCTGGTTCAATTCCATCCCGCTAGAGAAAGGTTTGTGCAGTTAAAGCCAACGGAAGGAGAAACGGCCCTCCTATTGTGCGTCCTCCGAGTTCGATAACAGCGCCCTTTGGCAGTTACGGAAATCTGGTGACGAAGAGCGTCGATGTCGCCTAGATTTTTACAAAGGGTTTTCCGCCGATTAGAGGAATATCCTCCGCGTGAATCCGGCTACCAGTAATGACTTCTGCTAACGACACGGTCGACGTTTTAGAGGAAAGATAACCCTGATCGATTCTGGAATAGACACCAAAAGAAACGGCATATTGGAAACGAAACACGTTGTTTTACTGTAAATGATTGAAGAGTTGTAATTACTAGGTTATTTTGCACAGACGGCAGTATAAAAATATAAAAACAATTTAACTCCTAAAAATATATCACTTATACCCTATATAAATGACCTATAAAACCCTGTAAAATTGCAAGTAAAATAACAACAGGGTAGATAATATAGGGTAATTTATAAAAAAGTTATAAAATTTTTCCTTTTCTTTGTAGATATATGCTAGTGTAATACCCAACCAACGTTTTTTCTGTCAATAATATACAATATTATGTATAGAAAGAAATTTCCATCTAATAAAGTGGATACTCGAAGCGGATGGTTCTTTATGAAACATCGTGAAAATAATTGTATTGAAAAAAACATTGATCTCATTTAGATGTTCCAAGAAATATATAGAAAACACTCTATAGTATTTCGGCTTATTAGGCCTTTTTCAATGGAGTAAATGTCTATTACTAAATGTTTCCCATAGCGCGTTTCCGTTATTAATTTTTTTTCGAGCACCTACCCTCGATTGATCCTACCATCTGGTAAAGCCCGAGTTTTTAGTACCTATTCTAAGAAGAGTGAAACTGTAAAATCTATCTTATCATTCGTAGTACAGGGATTTATAATTAAAGATTTTTTAATTTCTAATTGCTCTAATAGATCTAAGTGCTTTCCTTTCACGATGCAGTACCTTTACATTTTTCTGATCCATAAAATGATTGTTTTCTATACAATGCGTCGAAAATCCTGAATTTTTTGCGTTATTTAATATCGATATTTTATGTTCTTTTACTCTAGTTTCAATACTTCTACCGGTCTGACCCACATATACACATACACAGCATTACAATCCGCGCAGTTAATTAACCCTTTCCTTGTTTATCAAAATCCTCCCAATAGTACGCTTGGTTACACTAATCGTTTTACACCCGTTTCGTTCTATTCTGCTAGCTATTTTTTCACTATAACCTGGTATGTGATTAATATAATTATAGGTGGCTTCTTTTTCCCGAATATTGTAAAACTCCCGACAAATTAATTTCCTCGGAGGAAAGGAAATTAATTCGTCGGGAGTTTTACCATATTCGGGAATAGATAGATTTTACAGTTTCGCCCTTCAGAAAAGGTACTAAATACTCGGGCTTTACCAGATGGTAGGATCAATCGGGGGTAGGTGCTGATAAACAAATAAATAACGAAAACGCGCTTGGAAACATTTAGTAATAGACATTTACTCTATTGAAAAAAGCCTAATAAGACGAAATATTAGTAGATAGAGTGTTTCCTATATATTTCTTGGAACATCTAAATGAGATCAATGTTTTTTTCAAAACAATTAAATTTCCATCTTATGGAATATTATATATATATTCCATAGGAATCGTTCAGATAATGTCGAAGCAAATATTCGTATCGTTTTCACCATGACTGAGATAGGTACTCGAGAGTACTTATCTGATTCTAGAAAAATTAGAAGACCAACTTCATCTGCGTATCCTATTCAGAACGAGTTTTAACGTTGATTCGTTAAATATAGGCAAGATATACTGGCAAGGCAGCTATCGTACCATTTATAAACAAATGTAAATAGATGTAAATATTTTTGTTGATGCCATTAACATTAACATATTATTATCAACACTTTTCCACTTTCATGTACCACCTTGTCATCAAACACATTTTACTTCATCAGAGTGATTGTACCAAGATTAATAAATGTTTCCTTAAACGTGTGAGGATACGCAGAGTGCTAAATTGAATTGGAATGTTATTTCTTAGGCTGGCACGTATACGAGATTGAGACTTACCACAGTTATTTTTATAGGAGAGATTTAACCCAGATAACGGCATTACAATTTGGTGAAGTGACTTTAATAACAGTTTTTGTGAGGAGACGAGCCATCTTAGGATTACTAAACTTAAATCAAATTAGATGTCTTTAAGAGATTAACTTTTCTTAGCCAATAAAATATTAAATAAAAAAACACGCCACAGAAATGGACAACCTCCCTTCTGAAAGCCTCAGGCTTGTGTAGAGGGAGGGTACACATGAAAAAAACGCATACACACAACCATTCCCTGCGAGAGATTCCATTTCTCCCCTGGCGAGATTCGAACTCGCGCTGCGATATACCATTCTGTTAGTCACAAGCTACCACCCAGTACCTAACAGACTGAGCTATGGCCGCAGCAAAATGCTTTATTGAATGATTTATATTCCTTCTATTCATACCTATCTCTACTTTGTACTTCTAATGTACTTTTAAATTATATTAAAAAAGTTCAATATTATGTCCTGGCACGAAATGAAGCCAAATAGGTATATCAAATCGATTGTGATTTGAGCTACAACGTTTTAAAGCTTTCTTCAACCACAACAAACAAACCAATGCCATTTATAAGGAGAATTATGTAGCATTTTATTCTGATTCTCATGGCTTGCGTCCTCTTTCAAATCCTATCGAAATCTGAAATTAACAGAAATGTAAAATGACAATAACTTAATTCTATTCTGTAGAGAATTTTCCAATTGAGTCCTTTGATCGATTCCTGACCAATTTCGATCTCGTCAGAGCAACATAGATGATCATATCCATAAGTTTTCTCAAAATTACGCATTTTTATTTGAAGGAAATGTTGAAAACAACTACTCCACGGACAATGTGCCGCGACTCGCATTTTATTACTTCAGCATCTCCATATGCAATGCCAGTCGGGGCACATTTCCCGTGAAGTAGTTGTCTTCGGCATTTCCTTCAAATAAATAAGTAGGTTTGTCTTCCTCATAGACAAACCTAGAGGTCACTGCTGTAATGGCACTTGCGGAACAGCAGGTCAGTTTGACAATGATTGTCAGATAGATAGTAGCAAAGACCCAAAGAGGGCACTACGGTGTGTTTCTCACCACTACTAACAATATACATGTATTTTGTTGTAATATTAGCTACCAAATATTTATAAAAGTCGATGAGATCTTTGCTTCATGAATATTTTCAGGTGCTTTTTCTGAATTTGTGTCCATGCATCGTTTGTACCTACTTAAACTTTTTAATTCTCCCGGGATCATATAAATATCCGCATAGTTTGAAAACTTTTATTCATACATTTTACAAAGATATCGTAACCGCGACCAAGAACTATACACTACTTACTTAAAGATTGTGGTTTAAGTAAACTGCTATATTCAAAACAATACTTCGAAGTAAAAATTTTTGTTGAACTTAAATACCCTTTAAACCGTTTTTTCCTATCCAGCAGCAAACTTTTCAGTAATTAAAAGTTTCTCTGAAATGAATATTATGAAATACCCAATTCATTTATTTTGACCAGAAAGTTTCTCGTTTTCAGTTGGTATTATACTTAACTTCTTTAATACTAGAATTTAATAAATCAATTAATTACAAATTAGACAGAATATATACTTCTGTAGAGCTATCAATTTAATATTACAAGGTGGTGGTTATGTCCCGAAAATACTTGGAAAAGTGTTGGAACCTTTGGTGTGTAGATAACACTTGTAACAGGCTGCCCGATGTACCATACAGGCTTCACGAAACTTCAGTAAAAAGTGATTCATCTATCTCGAAAGGGAGTCTAAATTTTATTGCTGAATCAATTTCTCTGTCGCGGGGTTCGAGATATGCTTTGATTTACGTATACAAAGGTTTTTTGACTTACCGTTGGTTATCTGATCCTGAGCCTCGATGTATGCAGGTAATCCTGGGACACTCCGTATATTATGACACTGAGAGGGTAGTTAGGCGGAGACACTTTTGGGCAAGGGTTTTTTAATAACAAATAAATAGAATTTAAAAACGTAAAACAAAATAGAAATGCAAAATGCTGAATTGGTATTTGACCTATGGAAACGAATAAATACAACTAACACTAATGAACCCTAAACTGAATGACTATATAAAACAGCTAACGGCGTCTACTTCGAGCCCTAGAAACGTACTTTACCCTGCCTTGGTGGTTTGCCCTCATACTAGGGGAGAAGCCCCAAATAATTACAAACAACATCTTCTGAAGTTGTACCGTTGGAGACTAACTTTCTTCAGTCGAAACTTTCCAAGTAAAGTTTCTTTCCTATAAAATTGAAATATACGAATCCCATTGGTTGTTAAAGTACGTTTCTCCTCTCTGTCTAGTACCGCGAACCATGATCTGTTTCTGTCATGCTGTCCAATTAAAATAGTACTTACTAGCTAGTGACCTAAAACCCTAAGATAATATCCTCGTCTCAAAGTGAGGGGGAATTACGGCTTACTCTACTGATATTATTCCTGCAAAAACTCCCCGAAAAAAACAGGTTGACCTGTGCCTTTGCAATATTCTGAACATACACAAGATCTTATTTCAGAGAACCTCTAAGTACCACCATAATTCATCATAATCTACTGGACTTATTTAGTTACGCACATTTGGCGCTTTGTCTACAAACACTGTTCCGTCTCTAGGGATGCACGGATCTAGACATTCATAAAATGTTCTAATAAATCTGTTAAGCCAAAATAATTCTGAATAGTATTTATGACCCAAAATGACATCTTTGCCAAAGAACCAGCAATGGTTCTACGAACTCTATCTGTTTGGGCCAGATGTTACTTTCTACAGATATTTAATTTACACACAAAAGTGCCACTTGACGTTCACCATTTGGGCTTTTGTTACACACTGACGTATTTCTCCACATAATACTATACTCCACTCCACGTGCGTTTCACTAACCGCAGTTGGCATCATCTGGAAATGATTAAAACTGACGATGAAAACTAGTTTAAATCATCTCCAGATGATGCCAACTTGGTTATGTGGAAAACTACATCAGTGAAACATATTGGCGATTCAAATTACCGATGAGGGCGCTGCAAATTGTAAGCAAATATGGATGAAGACGAGTAAAAATTTTGCATTTCATATCACATTATCTAGCAGTTTAGCATTCATCTGCCATAAATATAGTTACTTCATGTGTTAGGGTGAAATAAAGGATAAAGAGTGGCAAAAGTAGTCAAACGTCCCATAAGTGCTTCATTGCTAATTATATGAATTTTTTGGGTTGAAACAGGTAG
This sequence comes from Pogonocherus hispidulus, assembly GCA_963924545.1. Lineage (NCBI taxonomy): Eukaryota > Metazoa > Arthropoda > Insecta > Coleoptera > Cerambycidae > Pogonocherus > Pogonocherus hispidulus. The sequence continues at coordinate 14,036,354 of OZ004699.1, forward strand.
GTACCCTAGTTTTTGTTTACTTACATTTTGGACTAAAATAAGTGTGATAAACTGTATGGTGATACCATATTAGTGCTTGTTTTTTGTTAAATAATGTTTAAATTAAAATATATTCTGCTTTTATAAGACTAATGATAGAAAAGTATAGACAAACAGTAACAAAGTGGTTATGTTGTGTAAATAAACGCATTCTCTGTTATCAAATTGTTACATGCCTTTTGGAGAAATGAATGAGAAACAGTTTCTCATGCCTCTAGGGCTAAACTTCTACCTCATCAAACTTCTATCTTCAATCTTAAACACTTCTATTGACACATTTTGTGGAAAGACATCTATAAACACGACAGTTTGTGTTGTGCTGATTTCTTTTGAATATCATTTTAAAATGTAAAAATAAAGATGTACAAATACTAACCACGTCGTTTTTAACTTTGTAAAACCAAAAAATCACAAGCACCACTAAATTATTACGTTAAACAAACTCAAATACGTGTTATTTATCATTATATCAGCAATAAGCCTCCAAAAATTACCTTTTAAGTAAGTTCAAATATTTCCATGCAGAGGGCACATTCATTTTTGGAATCGCCAATACTATTACATTCCAAAATAATGAATTTATTCCAGTTAGCAGCTACAGTAAGTATCTAAATGAATTTTACCATCCACCGAAGTAGTTCCACTCGACATGTTCAGCAAGGGCTGGTAGCAAAGCTTTATGATAATTCCTGGTCGAGATAAGTGTGTGGGGAGCATCTCGGGGAGGTCCATTACGACCTACTCCAGGACGTTCGTTCGATTCGTTCCAAGTGAAATTCCATTTCCCTGAATTCTAATAAAATATTTATTTGGGTCTCGGCGTTTATTGTCCGACTTGGCCTTGACATCGTTCGACAAGAAGCTTTTAATGCAGGACAAACACATGGCCTTTAGGAGGGATGCGACACACTTGGAAACTCGTGGCACGTTAAATATCGGACAATATAGTTATTTGACCTACAATGAAGATTTCTTAAAGAGGATAGCAGTCTCGATAACTTTAATATTTCAAAGAACAAAAGAGTTAGCTCTACTTCTATATACTATTATTACATTATCACAGTATTCTTTAATCACATTTTTCATTTCATGCTTTAATGTCAATTAAAATTAATTAAAATTGTGAAATATTTGATGGTGATTGAGTTTAACATTTGAAGCAGCGCGTAATATAACCTAAACAGCTTAATACCAAGTCGTGTGGATGAGAGTATCTCGTTTTCAAAGTTTCAATGAAATCCCTTGAGATACCATTGAGTCAGATAACTAGAAAGTAGATTTGATATCGATTTCTGATGGTGGCGTAGTGCTAAATAAAAATATTCTGGAGCACAGACAAGTTGTGAAATGGAAAAAATTACAATGTGCAAAACGTGACAGAAAATGAAACTAATTATTATTTATTGTTGTACTTTCAAAGTGATTTGATTATTGCCTAAACAAATTAAATGATTATTTCTTTATTGGGTCATTTACTTTTTGGACGAAAAACTATTAGGAAAATCCAATTATCCTCCTACCGTCTCCTGCCCACGTGGATGAAGATAAAATTAATACTGTATAGAACATGCTTGGCCAGATTATTAACGACGATTTAAAAAAATATACAGGGTGGCCCATTAAGAACCGGGGCACCCTTCTAAAAAATGTTTGGTAAGTGCGATTTCAATGATTTTTTATATATATATATATTAGCCTCCTAGATGTACTTGTTGAACCTATTACGATGATCCAGCTGCTAATCCTCAGCCTACTACGATTTTTTTTCAATCAATTTTATCGAAAATTACTTTAGGGATTTTAAAAATTTGACATCTTGGAATTCTTCACCATCACTTAAAACCCCTGTGGCCAAAATTTCATCAAATTGTATCGAAGAATAACTTTTTTATAGAGCCTTAAATGATTCAAGTTTATTGAATTTGTATTTCGCTTAAAAGATATAGCAGGCATTGCAAACTCTAATAATGATTGTTAATCTAGAATACAGTTCCTTTACTTACTACACAAATTAATAATAACGTTAAAACAATACTTTACAGTAGTCCCCTATATTCCTAAATCCCTAAATTAATTAAAAAAAAAAAGATTGAAAAAAATCGTAGTAGGCTGGAGATTAGCAGCAGGACCATTGTAGTAGGTTCAACAAGTACATCTAGGAAGCAAATATATAAAGGGTTTTTCAATAGGAACGCTCGATGTTTGGCAGCAGCGTATGACGAAGTCGGTAGTCAGACAGGTTGTATCTTTGACGGACGTATTCAGTTAGTCTTTACATTTCATTATTTAACGCTATACGATTCAACAACGCCTCGAAATGGTTAAAACTTATTATCAAAATCAATGTTCTATTCGGCAAACGTTTTGTTCACTTCGGCCAATTTATGGTTTCGATGGTCGTCCTTCAGAGTCCACAAATCGCCGTCTAATAAATAAATTTGAAGCAACCGGATCGCTGTTAGATCAGACAACGCCTATACGTCAACGAATCGCAAGATCCGTTGAAAATATTGCTGCAGTCCGGGAAAGTCGCCTTTCTTCGACGTCAGTTTGGCGAATCTTGCATAAGGACTTAGGGTTTCACCCTTATAAAGCGCAATTAACCCAAGAACTAAAACGGATTATTAAACGGAACTAACGCCACTGGATTTTTTTCTCTGGGGCTTTGTGAAATCTCGTGTCTATGCCGACAAACCACAGACGGTTGCCGCCTTAAAGGCCAACATCAGACGCGTCATTGGTGAAATTGAGCCACTTCTATGCGATAACGTCATCGAAAATTGATCTCCAGGATTCGAGTCACCAGGCGAAGCCGCGGCGGACATTTAGCAGATATAATTTTTAAAACATAATGTGCTCACATATGTTTTAAAATAAAAATAAAAACATGTCAGTTTAACTTATACAATTTGTTTTATTACATTACAAAGATCGAGCGTTCCTATTGAAAAACCCTTCATTCATTTCATCAAAAACCCAAAAAAATTCATTGGAATCGCGTTTACCAAAAATTTTTTAGAAGGGTGTCCTGGTTATTAATGGGCCACACTGTATAAAGGAATGTTGTAAGAAATGGATAAATGATTTGGGCAAGCACAATATCTGAGAGGTCGACGCTTTTCTTATTGACCAAGTAAATGGATTGGTAATTTAAAAAGACTCGTTTTTTGGAGCTGTATGTATAAAATCCAAATTTAATAATTCAAATCAGCACTCATAAATTCACAACAAAAAAAAATCATACTTATTAAACTTATGTATAAAGTATTTTTTCCCTTTGTTGAGCTTACAAACTTATCTAAATGAATCACTCCATACCAATAGTTTTAGAAAAAGGATAATAGATTAAAGGATTACATGATTAAAAGTATAAAGATTGTCCCTTTCTTTCATCATGAAAATACTAAAACCTGAAATATGTGCATCTTCTCCATCTTTCGTTGTTTCCATTTTACGTGACAAACCTCGTTACAGAATTACACAAATAATAAAATTTTATCCCAGTCTGAGCTTCCAAAGGCCGCATTTGAATGGAATACGTGACTGCGAAAACTGTATGATTACCTAAAAGCGGGATTATCCAACACCCGGAGCAGAGATTTTCATAAATTCCTTCTCCGAATCGAGCATTCTGAACTCTAACGCATTTCAATAACGGCCTTCGATGGAAATAGGAAATTTAAAAGGGTTAGGTGACATCCATTATTATGAATTTTTATTGAGAATGAGACTGCTGTTATCTAGTCTATATCTACATAGATTTTATATTTTAGACTTACTTTAGATGTACCTTAATTGAATAGTAATTAAATACTTACTAGAAATGGGAGAAAATCGCGAGAGCCATTTCTAGCCTACCGCAGGTCCAGGCCTGCGACCTGGGGTCACCCTTCGGGTGACAAAAGCATATAGCAGAATATTATTTAAAAAAAAATACATATTAAAGAAATTTTGTATCTGGAATGATGATATAATTATACTAAACGATTTTTCTTAATATTTTGACGAATTGTAAGGATACTCTATTCTTGATGGTAAAACATCATAATTTTTCAAGTGCTGAAAGTAGAATTTATTTTTCAGTAAACATTATTATTAATTTTATCAATGGGACCAAAAATATTGTAGATATTTACTTTTGTAAGCTAAAATGATGAATTTAACAGACAGAAACTGAACGAATTAATTCCAAACTTTACGTGCAGAAAGAATAAAAGCTACGGATAATCAAACAGGATAACTAAACACTAATACTAATAAATAATTGGAATTAAAAAGTAAAAAATAAATTTGTCTCCAGCGTGACTCGAACTCACAAAATTAGCGTTATTACATTTTGAATCCTACGACTTTCCCATTGCGCTACCGCGCCTGTTGTCAAAAAGTTACCGTGTCACGTTTAAGTATGTAAACTGTACATGTCAACCTGAAAAAATAATTTTTAAGGATTTTTTAATTGGAAAAGCATTTCGCGTCAGTATTTTGGTAATTAGAAGTGTTTGGCAGTCGGTACTATCGATTCCGTTAGCAATATTTCTGATAGGAAAATAACCTATCTGAAGTTTATTTAATTTGACAGTTTTCGTGGGAGGGGCTTGTCTCGTTAGTGCAATCTCACATCGGCAGATAAAATGAGAAAGAAGTTGAGACGGACGCGACTCGAGATTTTCGAAGACGAAATAGACGTAGAAGGACTCGACGTACAGTCTCGAAAACAAATTTTCAAAGGATTAGAGAAAGGACGAAACTTTCGCGTGAAGCGGTTCTCGAAGCCGTAAAATTAGAAAAAGGGTGTAGGGAGTCACGCGAAAAGTCGGGATTTCGGCAGGCGTGACGGAGCCATTAGGTGTGAGGACAAACGCCGGTGCTAGCCGTATCTCTCTCGCCGAACGGCGATCGAGGAAAATTTTGCAGAGGTTTTTTGAAAAAGCGTTTAAATTGGGAAAACTCGTAGGAAACGGAACGAAAATACCCCTACGCATAGGAGAAAGGTTGCGGGCGACCTTGGGTCGCCCGCGGGGATCGCTTCGCGATCGCCCCTCGGAGGAGATAGCTTAGAAACTTTGTCGACGGCGACGGATTTTAGACCGAGACAGAATCGACGCGTTTTAATATAGGATGGATTATTAAGATATTGCCTACTTTTAGAGAATGTTCTTAAAAATTGTACCTATTTTTTTAACACGCTGTATATCAACTGACATTTGATTTCGACTACTTTAGTTATGCTATGCGTTAATATAGACGCTATTGGATTAACTTTTTTATTTCTTATGGACGCCATATTGGATTTTGTCACCAGACGAACCGTTATTCTCTTTACATCGATGTATATCGGTAAACCGCTGTGAAATTTTAGTGTACATGACGCAATTTTACCTGACAGGGTTAACTACAGAGACACTTTTGCAGTCAAAACCGTACCAAATTTCGTTTTATAATAACAACGTCATGATTAAATGTACTTATTTGAAAGAGCTCCATTAATAATTTAAACTAAGCTCAGCGACCGCGACGGATCCATAAATCTAACTTTATTGCTACGTAAACCATAGCAGAATTTAATATAAAATTATAAATGGACGCATCCGTTTGAAATTTATATAAAGGCGCAGTGCTCTCAAAATGTTTATCTTTAATTAAGTGAGTTTGATCTCACGAATTTTATTCATGAGGAATCTTATTCCGGAAGTAGGAACAAGACGATTTTTTTTTCTTGTGAAGAAATTGTTGTTTTCGTATGTTCCAATATTTCGTATGCCTTCACAGAGCTTTCAATTTAAAGTCCATACTGTATACCTAACTACTATTAGAGTTGTTTAAATATTTGAACTATTGATATGTTTTATAACTGACATTAAGGGTAACTGACAGATGTAACTGATATTAATGGTCGGTTTTATTATTATTATTATTATTATTATTATTATTATTATTATTATTATTATTATTATTATTATTATTATTATTATTATTATTATTATTATTATTATTATTATTGTTATTATTATTATTATTATTATTATTTTTTTTCACAGATTACTCTGGGTGTAGCTCGTACATTCGGGATATCCCAGGACGTAAGAGGTGGCTACTAATTAGAGAAGACTCTTCGAACTATTGCAGTTGTGGCCTAAATTTTAGCTGTAGGGTCAGTTTCAGTTGCTCTAGATAAGAAGCAAGTTTTCTGTGCACCAAACCATTTGCCGAGATGACTATCGGCATGATGATAACCTTATTTAGTTGCCAAATTTGCTTAACTTCTTGGGCTAACTCATCATATTTGGTTATTTTACCGTTATGTGCTCTTTCAATGTTCTCATCTAGCGGAACTGTAAAGTCGATGAAAATTGCAGTTTGTTTTTCTTTATTTCTCTGGACATAACAATATCTGAACGGTTGTGCGTGACAGGCCTATCTGTGACAATCTCCACATCCCAGTAAATTTTAACTTTTTGATTTTCAGTCACTGATGTAGGTAAGTATTTATAGTTTTCCTGTATGACTGTAATGAGTTTTTCTTTCAGGCACAAGGCTTGGTGTACAATCCTTCCCATACTGTCATGCCTTGACTGGTAGGCAGTGGATGCCAGTGCGGTACATCCAGATATTAAATGCTGAATGCTTTATTATTATTATTATTATTATTCTGTAGCATATTATTTTTGTTCTAGAACCAATCCTTGTACTTTCGTGTAAAACAAACACCCTGTGTATTTTTACAGATTTGGATAGAAGGATAGAAGGTCCTTTCACAAATATATTGACATAGGGTTCATTGGTTGTCAGCCACTGAGTAAATGTTAATGTTCCTAACGTTATTTTTATGTTAACGATAAATAAGCATAGCCTTTACCTGAACTAAGAAAATGTATCCCAGATATGAAGACAAGAACACGCAGTTTACTTGTCATAAGCCAACGTAATCCATCCTACTTGTGTAAACAGCCTTCTAATAATAACAATTTCAGCTTCCTACATGTTAATAATTTCACTGCAATTCCAACACAGTAACCAGATATTTGCTTGACATGGTTTGGTTGAGTTGGTAGGGGATAATCCTCAAGGTCTCCATCTGGCGTTAGGTTACAGCTGCTATTGATGTGTCTTCGTATCTGAATGGAAGCAATTATATCCGGTATGACAGTAAATCAATCCAGTAATCGAGCTCAGTACGCACTATCTATAAGGAAAATAAGGCTAAAGAATATTTGATAAAGCTCCGCTTTTAGTTTGATAGTAATTAGGTGATTATATTCTGAAAACAGAAGGTTTAAGAATATTTTCTATTTTATATATTGTTTGGTAAATAGTTTTTTAGTATATTGGTACATTGAGTAACAAAAAGAAATAAACCACGAGATGTTATTAATCAAATTCTTTGAATATGACAATGTAAGAAGGTTTAAGTTTTTATAGAGCTTTTAGATAAAAGAATCTCATTATTTAAAAGTAAATATCGGGACAACTGCTCGTTTGACGAAGGTATTATGAGTTTCATTATATCAGAATATTTAAATAATTCTATTAAACATGTACCTCTTAATTTAACTTTTTAACCAAATGCCTAAATAGATATGAAAACAGTTGTTGTATGCTATTTGTTTTATATATCACCCATCAACTATTATCAATCATAAAAAAAGTGCACAACAGTTAAAGTTAAAGGTGCGATTAGCGGATATTTTACACTGAGAAAAGATATAACTGCGAAAAATTAATGTGTGCAGCAAAAACATTATTTGCACCAGTTTCATCAATCTTTCTCAAACGCCAACCAATAGAAATATTAAACGTTTTATAGATATTATAGATGATTATAGTGGATTTATTTCCACTCTTTACAATCTACAATGTGAACCATCCTTAACTGATTATTTTTCTAGTAAATATCTGATTTTTTCCGAATCATTAGGACTTTTTCCTGATTCAAATAATGTAGAAGATTAAATTTGTCAAGTTACGATCTTGACTTTTGTTGCTGCTGTGAACTTTCTATGAAAAAATTGGTATATCTATGAAAAATAAAAAACATTGGTAACGGTTCTGGCCTGAAGAATCGTCGAAATTATAATTTTATGTTGCCGCGATATAGAGTCTCGGAGGTAACATTGAATTGAGTCTTTATGATTGATTTTAAGTGTTTGTCAAACAATTCTGGATTTGTTTCCGACATATGGTGCAACTGAGTCAATTTATTCAACTTTGTATCCCTTGTAAGTATTTCCAGAATCACAATAGTGAGCCTCGATTTTAACCCACTTGGTGTATTTGATTCAATAAGTATAAGGGTTCAAGGAACGAGTCACATTATAGCACCTGAAAAAGATGTTAAATATCTAGGGATAATCATAGATCAGCATTTAAGATGGAACTCGCATATACATTTTGTTATAAGGAAACTTCGATCAGTTTTGTACAAGTTTGGTTATTTATGTAAAATATTAAACAGCAATCACATAAAAGTAATTTACCATGCGCTGGTTGAAAGCCATCTAACATATGGCCTCTTAGCTTGGGGAGCAGCACTTGACTATCATTTGAATCCCTTGGAGGTTATACAAAAAAGATTTCTTAAGCTAATGCTGCACCAAAAAATTACTTACCCAAGTGATCTTGTATATAGCTAAACTAACATTATGGATAATAGACAATTATATTATTACAATAGTAATATACGATATAAACAGACAAGAAGTAATTTTAGTACTAGAAGCATCCACCAATATAATACCAGAAAAAGGCAACAACCTAAATCACCATTAATGCTTAAATCTATTGGCCAGTGATGTTATGAGTTTAAGGGACCGACCTTGTACAATACTCTTCCAACAGAAATTAAAGAAACAAATTTTCCTTCTTTTAAGAGGAAACTAAAATCCTTTATAATAAATGGCTTGTCCAGAGATATGCTCCAAAATCTCATAAAACTAAACTAAAGAGATTAAATTAATGATAAATAGTACATTTTTTTGATTGGCACTTTGCTATAATTGTATATTATAAAGAGTTTAAGATTTATCTTATTAAGCATTGGCCTAATAATTAATATATTGTATATACTTTATAGTTATATTGATGTTTTGTGTATTGTGGTTTATATTGTATACTCCATTATACTAATTTTGTTATTATATGTAGCGCGCGCGCGCGCACAAATTTACTTATTGTATTTTATTTCTCGTAAGTCGTAAGTGTCATGAACACTTATTGAGTATTGTGCAATTTATTTATTTGTGTTTATATAGTATTACTTTTATAAGTTTATGATAAATAAATTGATTGATTGATTTACACTAATTATATTTATCCCTTTTTTAATTTTTTTATACCTATTTTTATACCTTATTATTATATCTAACTCATTAATATGTAAATTTCAAGTCATAAAAATAAATATATATACAGTGCGTTCATAAAGTCCCTCATAAATTCATTATTACAAAAACGGTAAAAGCTTTTGGAAAATCGCTCGGACACGTCGATTTTCTTTTATTTTTACACTTATTTTGCACGTATTAAATTTTTTACAGGGCGACTCAATGAAGCGACTCGATATAAACTTTAATATTTTAAATGGAACACCCAGGACTCTTACTACAGTTACTTAAAAAGAACTCTTTTTTGCGAATAAGGTCATATAAGGTTTTATGGGTCTATCTCTAATAATAAGTTGAGATATGCCCAAAAAAGTGTGTCATAAGGGCGATGTGTTGGAGAAAGACTGTCCTTATCGACAAATTGATATTCTCTTTCTAGCACATTGCTCTTATGACACACTTTTTTCGGCATATCTCCCTTATTATTAGAGATAGACCCATAAAACCTTAAGAGTTCTTTTCAAATATGTAAAACAGTACTGGCAACAGTACAAATGTAAAAAGAAAAGAAAATCAACGTGCCCGAGCGATATTTCAAAAACTTTACCATTTTCAAAATAATGAATTTATGCGGATCTTTATGAACTCACTGTATTCTGCGTGTTTATTTGGAGCTCTCTGCTTCTCTGTTTATTTGCAGCACACATAATTACAGTGAAGCCTATAAGTAGATACATTTAATTAACATCCTACTAAGAAAATGAGAAATTGAAACATTTCTATGTATTCGTGAAGACTGCATATAAACTTCTCATGTCCAGTTGTTTCTTTCCATTCACATCAAATGGCCACAAGTACTGCCTTACGAATATTAGCGTTATTAGTAGTATTTTCCAACATGATTGTCGGCCAACCCAGAGAGATTTTGATAGACGACGAAGGACCGATTATTAGTGTGAACAAACACTCAGAATACGAGAATGAAGATAACGAAGATGTGCCTGAGCACGCCCCATGCCATCTGGAATATCAGGTATATTAATTTTCTAATGGATTTTGATGAAAGCATAACTTAACGGCAGTAATAAAACGAAAAAATCTTCTCAGACAGTTTTACGGTCAGTGACAAATTTTTCCACATAACATTCGCTACTTACCTGCACACACAGTAAAAAAATCCGACTGATTTTAACACTGAATCCACACTCATCAGTGTGTATATAGTCCACACTTGGCAGTGTTAGACATATCGGTGTATTATTACATTATATTAAAAGTAATTTAACACAGTAGATTTTACAAAGTAATATGTAATAGTTAATTATTTACCGTGTAATTATTCCGTATTTATGGCGGATTGATTCATTTTTAACACAGGTTTTTGTAAATTTTACTACAATTTATGAGTACTTCTACAAACTTGGCGGGTATATCGTTCGTGTAATATGAGTTCTCAAGGTTTAGTTATTATACTACCCAGTTCGTGTTAAAAATAACACTGCAGCAAATTACGATTACCATTTAGTAATTTTACCATTTGTCTTTTTTTACTGTGCAGTGCTTTCGTAAAGTAGTGGATAAATACGTTATTTAATAAATACCCAATTTTTTAAAAGAGCATAAAAAGATCAAAGATATATACACATATTTGGAAATAAATCATTGTTATAAAAACAGTTGTATAAGTTTTATTGGTCTACCTCTAATAATGAGAGAGATATGCCCAAAAAGGTGGATCATAAGTACGATACGTTGGAGGAATACTGCCTGGTAGCAAATTTTACATAAACTAATTCTCTTTCTAGTCTCCTCATAAAGATTTGTTCTAAGAGGTGTTGTTAAGTTATCCAGTAACATAGGAGTTGTTGCAGTGAACTTCATAGTTATTATTGACATCGAGATTTTAAGATATGCCTTTTTGTACTGTTTCTTTTGCTAACTTTTCTAATTATTGCAACTGCACATTTATCCAAAACCATTAAGAATATATAGTGAGATCTAGATTGATTGACCGGATTCTTGACCTAATTCCTATCAAAACTCGTTTCCGTTGGCTAAAATTACATTATTTCCTATTGTTAATCGTTTCATTTCGAAAATTGATCAGTTGACAATAGAAAATAAAGTAATATTAACAAACGGAAACCAGTTATAACAGCAATTGGGAGAGGGTGAGTTTAAAATCCGGTAAATCATTCTGAATCTCTCTGTATAAAAATGAAATATGGCCAACCATTTTAAGAGATTTAACAAAGAGGACGGTTGCACCGAAAGATAATATAAACTGTTTTTTTTTTGTTGAGTTCCAGTTCTAAAATACACCTATAAAAAAATTACAGGAGCTTTCTTCAGGAATATTTGTTTCAGACATCCATGTTACAATATGCTTATTTAGGAAAATATCTAGAAAGTTACATATACCAAAGTACAATTTTTTCCATTTTAAATTAGCGTAAATGGAATAGGTAGGTAGAAATGAAAATAATAAAGAAACAAAAAACATACTTTTACGTATATTCTGAGATGAAAGAATCTTTCAGCATTACCTCCACGTAGTATATTAAACATTGTAAGGGATAAATACATATAGGGCTGTAAGTGGAAGCATAGAGAGGAATATTGAAACATATTGACAAAATATATTAGAAATATGAGACATGACTGACATACAAGTTGGTGAGTGTATATTTTTTTCAACGGTTTTATCCTTCGGAATGTTCCATGACAAAAATGAATGCACAAAATTACCTACTTTCTCGCTGTAGTATAAAAAGTACTTTAAAAGAATGATCCTCTGCTGAATTATTTAGGTTATCTATGGCTAACTACTTATGTATTAACAACATTATTATTTTTATAGGTTAATTTAGTTCTACAATAATACCCAGTATTGGATAAAGAGATCCAATTATAGATCACGAAGTACAATATAATAAGTATAAAACAAAATATAAAATCAATACGATATTTTTATGCAAGCAAAATTTTTAATTCTTTTGCAAATTATTCAGACTTTTTATTATTAGATTTTAGAGTCCCTATGTAATATTTTTGATAAATAATGATATATATCTACTAAATTTAAATGTCCCTCGCATCAGTGCTACACTCATTATATTTTAAATTACCAATACCTCGAACAGATATTGCCATCAACATAAATTTATACCATATATGAAAACGGCAACTCATGCAGAATAATATAAATTTTAACCCGGAGGTTACCAAAATTAAATCGATGGTACTTTGTTATTCATATTCTATTTATATACAGAGTGGAGACTTTAACTGAGTAACCCCTCAGTGACAGTGGAAAGGTGACAGAAAGACGAACCCAGCATATTGTTCAATTTAATATTTTTCAAGAAGTGGAGTGTTGCATAACATTAAAATGTAATTGTTAAGCTTAATTACTTTTCAACCTAATAATTGCTCAAAATGTGCACCATTCACTTGTTGGCAACATCCTAATCTGTGATAGGTTTCGTCCCTTACATTACATAACATTTCCGGTATTATTGTCCTGGTTTCATCTCTTATTCTTTCCTTCAGCTCATCAATGTTGCTTGGTTTTTGAATGTAAACTTTACTTTTAAGATGTTCCCACAAAAATAAATCCAACGGTGTTATATATGGAGACCTTGTTGGCCACTCAATGGCCCTCGTCTTCCAATCCACCTGCCGAGGAAAATTCTGTCTAGATATTGGCGAACAATAACAGCATAGTAAGTAACTCAAAAGTAAGGTTTACATTCAAAAAACCAACAACATTGATGAGCTGAAGGAAAGAATAAAAGATGAAACCAGGGCAATAACATCGGAAGGGTTACATTATTTATTTATTTATTTATTTATTTATTTATTTTATTTATTTTATTCATACACTACCCAACAGATACATATCCATTTACAGGGTAGGACTTACAAAACACATACAAAATACAAATACAAAATACAAAATAGCAACAAATATACAATAATAAATACAACAAATTTATAAATACAAAATATATGCAACAAAGAACGACAAGGTCTTGTGAGAAGGTTACAAAAAAGAGAGAAAACAATAAAAAAGACAAACAACAACTAAGTAAGTTACAAGAAACAAAACATTAAGAACATGTTAATGAGATAAAATCTAACAAAATGAGGGTTGATTACATTAAACAGGAAATCGATTTTCATTCAAAACAAGAGAAAAATTCAGCCTCTTTATTGATGCCATACTGCAGTTAAATATGTCAATACTGTTACTAGTCCTATTGCAATTTCTGCACATTCTTAATAAAGGAGAATGTTTTTGAAGATTAGTCCTGGCAAAAGGCAGAGAAAACAGGGCATTCTGTCTGGAGTTCACTCTAGGAATATAAAAGTTTAACTTATTAAGTATTTCAGAGCAGTCATTACTACCGTGTATTACTTTGTATACAAAAATTAAGTCTGCAGTGACTCTGCGGCTTTCGAGGGTGATAACTGCAAATCTATCAAGAAGTTCTTGATGCGGAGTTCCTATGGCGGGGTAGACACCATCTAATTTGAAAGAAAGGAATTTGAGAAAACGTCTCTGGATCTTCTCTAAGCTATCAATATTAATACTATAAAAAGGACTCCAAGTAACTGATCAGTATTCCAGTTTGGATCTAATATAGGAATATTACAGAAGTTTTAGCGTATCAATATTGTTAAAATCATGGGAATTACGTATTATAAATCCTAAAGTTTTAAACGCATCACTGACAATATTATGAACGTGTACTGAAAACGACAATTTACTGTCGAAGGTGACACCGAGGTCTCGAAAATTACTGCATCTTGATAGAAGTGAATTGCCCAAAGTATAACCGTACACTATAGAGGACTGTTTTAAGGAGTATGTCATTATAAAACACTTACTAATATTTAATTGTAGTTTGTTCGCTTTACACCACAGTAATATTTTATTAATTGCTGATTGTAGAGCCACGCAATCATGAACATTATTGATCCTAGAGTACAGCTAATGTTAAGGTCATCCGCATACAACAGACAAGGAATATCCAAGTTGTACACAATGTCGTTAATAAAGATATTAAAAAATAACGGACCCAAGACAGACCCCTGCGGCACTCCAGATTTTGTAACAAACTGTGTAGACTTTTCGCCACAGCACTCGACATACGATGATCGATTTTTGAGATATGATGAGAAGAATATCAATAGACGGTCGGAAAGCCCAAACCGAGCAAGTTTATTCAAGAGGAGATTATGATCAAGTCTGTCGAATGCCTTGGTGAAATCCGTATATACTACATCAACTTGTGAATTGTTATCGAAAGCATCAGTAGTGTATTGAGTAATGTAACACAGATTTGTTGAAGTTGGCCTTCCTCTTATGAAGCCATGCTGATATTCAGTGATACTATTTTTAACATAAGCATAAAGTGGTTCATATAGCAAGAATTCAAAAGCCTTTGACAGATTATTAACAATAGGAATGGGTCTATAGTTAGGAATGTTTTGTTTTTCCCCTTTTTTGTATATGGGAATAAGTTTAGATTTCTTTAAAATGTCTGGGAAATGATTTGCTTTTAACGATATGTTGAACAGGAAAGCGACAGGCTTGGCCAAGACAACAGCACAATCACGCAAGAGAAATGATGGAATTTCATCCGAGTTATGTAAGAGACGAAACCTATCACAGATTAGGATGATGCCAACAAGTGAATAGTGCACATTTTGAGCAATTGTTATGTTGAAACATAATTAAACTTAATAATTACGTTCTAATGTTACGCAACCCTCAACCTCTTGAAAAATGTAGATATTAAATGTGATCAGTACGCTGGATCCGTCTTTCAGTCACTTTTACAATGAGGGGTCACACGCCATAGTGTTGTATTTGAAAAAACAAAGTTGGGGGTGCTTTCCGCTCTTCCTGAAGGGCTATATGTCGCATGTTGTTTGCAAAAGGTAGGTAAATACATTCAAATGTTGACGGGTCACGGAAATTTTTCGAAAAATTATTCAGCTCCCCGGTAGCGAATTAATTCCAGTTAAAGTCTCCACCATGTATATAAAATGCATACAATTTTTTTGTAATATATTACATAATAGTCTGTTATAGTTACTATCCTACAACTTATTTTCATTGTTTGAGACTGGCATGTTTAAAAATAAAGTAACCACACTCCGTCTGGCTGAAAGTATGGTGTGAAATGAGAAAAATAAAATTAACTCAAACCTGCTAATTCAGGTCACAGATAACATTGCATTAATTCCCCTAAAGCTCATTCAGACTGACGAATATACGCCTTATCATGTTTTCCTTGTTTTGCAGGTGATGAAAAGGGTTGTTGGAACTTGCATTAAATTAGGAAGGACGGCTCGGGGCTGCGTTTCTGGAAACTATTTACATCCACTCCATCCAGACTGCATGTAATCCAGAATAATTACGTTACCTACTGCAGAGATGATCGACTTGGCGCTTTATTTTAGTTTTTTAAACACATTTGGGCACGGAATAATGTAACTATTTTAATGTTTTATAAGCTTTTTTCAGCTTTATTGTGATTTTTGTTATTTCAAATAAAAAGAATGTCTTCTAATCTGATTTTTAATGGAATCGAATGCATTCAGTTTGTACATATATGTACAGGACCACAAACCCCATGTAAATCTCCATAAGACGAAATCCTGCACTTTTTTGATCACTTTTACCCCCTCCACTTTATTTCTGATTGGATCACGTGACAATTGCCAGCCAACCAGAGCGCGGTATACATACCTATGGAGTTGGCGGTAGTTCAATTGGGAGTTTCAACAACTATTTCAATTGGAAATAGAAATACTGAGTTGGTACTGGTACCACAAACATTAAAATGCGTCTACTACCTACTAATGTTCTCAATTTTTGGAAATAGACCGATAGACGAATATATTTTTGTCGGTATATCAATAAAAGCAACAGTTTTTGGTAAGTTTTAACGTAATCCGTTTTGACTTCTAAGACCACAGATGAAAACGTCTTGTTGAGAGTAAAAATATTTTTTGAATTTACAGAGGCACTATGTTGGTTGTAGGCAATTGACAATTCAAGCATATGAAATATAAAATAGAATGGGAAAATACATATATAAATGCACTATTTTCAAATAACCGTGCTGCACTTTACATATTATGCTTAAACATGGTTACAATATCTGCACAGATCGGGAACGAGGACAACAAAAAGAAAACTGAACTCTATTATGCATAACAGCATAACTTTTATTTTTATTTGCTATCTGCTATACCTGCCTGTGCCCTTATACTTGTACAAATACATTTAAATATACATTCAACACACTAAGTCCAGATAGATAACTACAGAAACGTAAATTACATAGGTACCAGAATATAATTATTCATTTATGAATAAAACATGAGCTGAATATTCCAGGCTGGTATTTTGTGCAGCTTTTCGTACTGAAAGAAATAATTTTCTTACTATATGACATTATAAATCATAAAAATTAATATAGTTTAAATATATATAGTATAGAGGCTGTTTCACAGTGGCCACCTATTAGAATATGTCAGAGCCTACTTAGATTTAAATAGTGAAAATTTGGGAGTATTGGGCTACTGGAGTTTTTTGAGCATGCTCTCCTCAAATTAAATAATGGCGTCCTCGTGACACTTCCGGTTATACCGGAAGTTGCCGTTAACTTTCTTATTTTAAATTAAATACCCCATATATTATTGCATTTTAATTTACTTTTCTTGGCTTGAAGTTAATGAAACTTGGTACTAAATTTTCAGCACCCTGTAGGTATACATTTAAGCAAAAAAACAAATAAACAAATAAACAATCATTTAAGTTCCCCTTTCTTCTCTGATTTAAAACAAAAATACCTATATCTATATTTAGATTTTCTGTAACTTGGTGGAAATCTGTATATACCTGTCACAAATATAAATAACACCTTTTTATTTCAGGTTCACATTTGTAATACGTCGTCCAGTGATATATTTTTGTATATAAATTCTTACAGAAAGCAATCCATAATCCATGTGTATTTTATGTCCTTTCTCATCTCTTGGGGTTCGGGCCACGAAGATTAGCCTCTAATATAACGTAACGAAAAAATATTACCCTCAATGTATCATCTACTTATATCCATGTATAAAACCAAGCACATATTTAATATTATTGTATAAATATGATTTAGTGGAAAAGTGTTCGGTACCGTATGAAATGTATTACCGTAGAAGAAACGTTTAGAATGCTCCGTTAAATAGGAGCATTCTAAATGGATAGTTTAATAATAATAATAATAATAATAATAATAATAATAATAATAATAATAATAATAATAATAGCTTTATTGCCCAACAGTTACCCATTTACAAAGCAATTTACATGCAAATTCTTAAAATTAAAAATTGTGGTAAACAAAAAGATAAAGATATAGTTAAACAAGGAAACAAAAAGCGTATAAAATGCTTGGACTAACATCATAATTCAGTCTCCAATTGTATCGCGTACTTTGCTTTTGATCTCATGTATATTACAAGAGAAAATATCACATACATTGGCAATTTTATTTGCGTTAGAACACATTAAATTATCAGGTGACTTTAATAACAAGTTGGTTTGTGCTCTTTTACAAATGAAGGTAGTATTGTGCCTTGAAGCAAACCTAGGTATGGTTAACTTGAGATAACAACGCGGGACAATCAACTTTACCATGTAACAATTTATACAAAAATATCACAGCTGCTTGCCACCTACGCTTCTCAAGAGATATAAAATCAAATCTTGTTAATAACTCGACATAATCACTACCTCTAGGAGGATATATCCCACTGATCCTAAAACTAAGAAACTTTAAAAACCTTTTATGGACTCCATCAATCGCAGTTGAGTACTGAGTATATATAGGATTCCAAATAAGGGAAGCATATTCTAATTTTGTTCTAACCAGACTAAAATATAATGTACCTAGTCAAAGCAGATACATCAGTAAAATTCCTACTGTTACGAATAATAAAACCCTGCGCACTATATGCTGATTTTACTATATTACTAACATTAATGTTGAATGTAAGCTGACAGTCAAAGTGCACTCCCAAATCCCGCAAGGAATGGGTTCTTTCTAACACTGTATTGTTAATAGAGTAACGATATTCTAGAAGATTTGGTTTACGATTGAATGTAATTACTTTGCACTTAGAAATATTCAGGTATAGGTAATTCTTGAGACACCAATCTTGCAACAGAGCAATTTGTTTTTGTAAGTAAATACAATCATTCATGTCAGCAATAGAAGCATATGAAGGGTATCGGGAGAAAACCAGGAATGTCCATCCGGAAGTTTTCAGAGAAAAGAAAACTATAAACTTCAGCACGATATAATTTGACAGTTTGGAGTAATAAAGTGGCCATAAACGGTAATATCTATTGCTACATTTGTTAATGTTACAAGATTATAACAAATTTGTGGAAAAATACAAAACTTATTATCGAAAAATATTTAAAACTAATCCGATATGCGTCGTTTATGGGTGAAAACCGGGAATGTCCACAAGATCATTTATATCTGTAAAGACAGACAGTATTAATAAGAATCGGCATTAACAATATTTTTAAATCATACGTGTTTACTTGGTCTTACTCAATATACTGCGACCCTCTGGAATTTTTCTCACTTTGAGTAGGTTTTTTGTAACCCAAAACAAAAGTTTTTTTTATCTCACCTATGCCCTGCAAAGTACTTTTAGTGGTCATTTTTCTGGAAGTACCCTCTTCCAGAAAAAGAAGAAGAAGCCAAATTCATGAGATTGTAATCGAATAGTTTTCATTACTTCGTACAGGGTTTTCCAACGAAATGACTCACCCCCCTATATCTTTTTTATTTGTGGTGCTAATAAAAAAAGTTTTATACAAAAGTTTTATCATTTTTTGCGAGCTTTCCAGATATGTAGTTGAATAGCCAAAATGAGTGCAGCTTCAAGAAATATCAACCTAGGTCCAATTTTTTTAAATGGAGTACCCTGTATATTTTTTGATTACTGCATTCTAAGGATTTTTCTGTTTTCAAAAATATATATGTATATATAATCGTGTATAATAATGTATATAATCGCTGCAACGGTTGTCATTTTATGGAGCTTTTTATAACACGTTTTGGAAGCAATTAGGTACTCCTATTTGAGGCCTTGTTTCTATCCAAGGCGAATTTGATAAATGAACAATGTCTAAGGCAGCTGCAGCTTCTATGTTATAAAAAAAGCTCCATAAAATGACAACTGTTGCATCGATTATAGCACATATATATATTTTTGAAATCAGAAAAACCCGTAGAATGCAATAATCAAAAAATATACCGGGTATTCCATTTAAAAAAATTGAACCTAGGCTCATATTTCCTTAAGCTGCACTTATTTTGGCTGTTCAACTACATATCTGGAAAGCTCGTAAAAAATGATAAAACTTTTGTATAACAATTTTTTTATTAGCACAACAAATACAATAAAAACACAAATAAAATTGTGTTTTTAGCAGTCTCAGCCATTTTATTGCGTGTTTAATACAACCTATCGTATTTCTTTACTTTGACCACTGAGACATACGCAACGCAATACAAAATAAAATATAAAAAATGAAATAAGATCTTGGACATTCCCTGTTTATTACGTTTTAGCTCGGACATTCCTTGTTTTTTCCGTATAAGGTATTTCTAAATATGTTAATATCTTGGAACTATCCCTGTTTTCTGCAGAACTGTTTAGGCCACGTAATAATTTAGCCGATTCTCTACCAGATGGCGTGGTAATATCAATTTCACCAAGAAATGGACATTCCTGGTTTTCCCCCGATACCCTTCATATAACTTTAAATCGTCAGCAAACATCAAATTGCCACAATCCAGCATATCACATAAATCATTAATAAAAATTTATAATAATAGTGGCCCCAAGTTAGATCCTTGGGGAACACCGCTAGTTTCAATATAATTATTTGAACAGAAACCGTTATAATAGACATACTGTGTGCGATTGCTCAGTTTGACGTTTTTACGTTCATACGTTTTTCTTATTATTGGCCTTGATTTGTCCTATCGTTTTAAAAATTTCAGTAATCTTCCGAAATCATTTTAGAAGAAGGTTTACTTACTATCTCGAAAATGACGCTATAATAAAAAAATAAAATTGTAGAATGTAGAAATTAGTTATTTAACTACTCTAAATAAGATATTAACGTGTGGATTAGTAACTTCAGTTAAGCACAATAAACGTTCAGTTCATTTGTAAACATTTATCGTAATACTGGGTGTCCCATCGAAAAGTATCACATTTCGTCGTCTTATATCTCAAAAACTAAAAGAGATATCGGGATGCGGGTTGGACAGAACGATTTGGGATTTTGCAAGTTTTTTTTTGGCACTATTGCCAAATCTCCAAATATATTAGTCAATTTTTTATGGAATTCGCTCCTCTTTGGAGTAAAATTACTTGCTTATATTAAAAGGAACACCCTGTGTATTTTTCCATAATTAGAAAGCCTAATCACTCTACTTTTCAAAAAGGTAGGAATTGTTTACATTATCTTGAGAATTGGAGCCACAAAATTAAATTTGTTAGAAGTACTCTTATTTGGGTTATTACGGATGAAAAAAATACCTCCTTTGTAAAGTTATTTTTAAGTTTTTGTACACTTATTTTAAATAAAATACCATATATACTTATTTTATCATTTTAAAATCTCTGATCAAACTTGATGTGGAACTTGACTGCATCTGCGTTTTAAATGAAAACAGATAGGGAGAAAAGAATAATTCTTTAATAGTAGGAACGAGTTTTGTTAACAATAACAACAAAGCACAATGACAGTAATAAAAATAACAGATAAAATAATCAAAATAACTGTATAAATAAAAAGTAGGTACTTGAATAATATCTCTTTTAGTTTTTGAGTTATAAGGCGACGAAATGTGATACTTTTCGATGGGACACCCCGTATTAGGCAGCTAATAAAAAAATTATTGTCAAAATGATCTACTTCCTCTGGAGTGTATTATTGAACAAGGAAATTAATTGACAATAATTACACCTACATGTCCAGCTCTCACAAAACAGTGAGTAATTTAGTTCTAACTTCGACTACCTAAATCATCTTAAGATGAAACTGAGCCTATAATCAATCTCTCAGCCTTTATGGAAACTATATATCTTTGTGCCCATTGACATTTCAGAAACCACTACGTGAAAGTGGAGGCTTCGCTTAATTATTTTGGGTATGTAAATCATTTTGCTTGGTATTAATTACCCAGTATGAAACTACCTATCATAAATAACGAACCATTATAGATGTTTCCATTAGTTTCCAAATCATGGCTAACTGCGCCCATTTTTGAGATATTTCAAAATCACTAAAATTTGGTAATTTCTTTTTGCGGCCTTAGCAGAGCAATCGGTGATCTAACAGGGGTTAGTACATTAATAAGACACAATTTAGAAAGGAATATTTTGCCGATTAATCGATTATGCTGTGTTTACTTGATTTCGGAATACTCTCGTCAACTTTTGTTTTTCTTATAGCGGCCATGTTGGATTTTCAGTTTGTTGAAAAATTTCTTGTTAGACTTGACAAGAAAAATATACTAGTGTAATATAATCTACTACCACTACCTACTTACAATATCACATTGTAAGTAGGTATTTAGGTACTAAATTATTTACGAAGGATTCAGTGCATTCAACTATCTTGTCAACTATAAATTGCAAACTTGATACCTGTAATCGCTTATTACTTCTCCCAGGAGAGACAAATGGAGATTTATCTTCCAAGTTCGAACTCGCTGGAACCGACACCTGCTATGCAGATTTAAGTGGAGTGGAACTAAGTTCAAGATAGATGAAGCTGTTTCACAAAATAGCTGTGGGGTGTGGTGTACTACACATTAGATTTGTTAATTAACTTTAATCAAATCGAATCCTTTCACCCCTTTTGGGATTATACCACATGTACAATAAAAAAAAAATAAACGAAAACCAGAAGTACTCAAAATAAAATATAGCACTTAACTAGCTTTGTTCTTCTATACTTTTCAAGCCGATTCTCAACTCGTCGTCAGTAGAATGATAAAAAAAGTCATCACGTGATGACTTTTCAGTTAAAAATGTCAACCTGACAATTTTTTTCACGTAAACTTTTACCATTTTACTGACGACGAGTTGAGAAGCGACTTGATAAGTATAGAAGCTGAGTTTTAATCATCTCCACACGATGCCAACTTATGTTTTGATGTTAGGTGGAAAACTAGGTCAGTATTATCCTAATCTATGGTATTATCCTCACAACATAGGTTCCAACCCCCTTCAAGATATTTAGATATAGGTAATTTGAAATATAATTTGTAATATTACCTATAGAATTATATCAAACTAAAAACCACTGATAAAATGTAGTTAATTTGTGACATATTTATTTTTATTACATATCATATAGTGGTTTTTTGGAGCAAACTTTAAAAGTTTGCCTTGACACTAGGATACACTTTTGATATTTATTTTGAATACTTTTGAATACTGGTTTTCTGTTTCTTATTATTTTGCAGGTGGTGTAATCCCAAAAGACAATAAAATTAATGACTAAGACACTTACAGTAAAGGCATTTTTTAATAATTCCTAATTTGCGAAACATTATTGCATTGTTGCTTCATTGATGATCATACAAGCGTTTGTACTTGATTATATAATTTCTCTGTAATTTAGATAATACACACCAGAGGAGTCCTTCAATACAACATAGGTACGTTATCATGCATGATATTATTCCATATAACAGTAATTCTCGATTCATTGCTTCATTACCTCGAATTAGAATCGGGCCATCTCATAATTTATAATTTGCTTCACTGCTAATTGTTTCTAAATTAACCTCACTAGATTGCTCTAGACTCCTGAGGTATGTAAATCAATAACTAATTATAGCTGTGTATAAGCTACTGCCTACAAATATACCTAAGCATTACCAGAGAGTTATACATCTTGTATAAGTCTCTGGTCTCTGGTACTACAAAAATAGACTTAAGTACTCAACATAGACTTACAGAACATACTGCATAAGTAGGTACCTATATGTTCAGATTTTCTATAGTATCTTAAATTCCTTAAATTATCAGTTCTCATCAGTTATCATAAGAGATTGAATAATATTCATAATCCTATAAGGGTTGTACCTATAGCTGCCTAAAAAGACTTTGTAGAGTCCTCTGTAGTTCCTAGTGCCATCTATTGGCCACAACTCACTACCTATAGGTAGACATCTATTGTACTGTAGTAGGTATATATGTACTAACTGGTGTACTAAGGGGGAAAAGGTGAACAGGAGAACTAAATCAAAGAGAAATTTTCTTTATCGTAATCAGAGACTAATAAATGCCATAATCATAGTTTTCTTTATTCCTAGATAATTTCAGATATAAATTAGGTATTGATTACAATACCTTACAAATCAATTAGGTTGTTATAAATGTCTTCTATTTTACGACTTTACTTAGAGAATTGGTCAAAACTTGAATTTCAAATGGAAAACCTCATCTTTCTAATAACTTTGGTATGTACTAATTTAACATACTTACCTCATTAAAAATGGCCAATCAATCTCTGCTGTTACAGTGATTGTGAGACTTTCTCTCCAAATATTATAGAAATAACAAGTATTTCACCTTAAAATTAAAAGTTCAATATAAAACTACAATAAGGCGAAAATTTATACTTTGTTCTCAATATTAATCCTTCCATATTTCAGGGCAGATTTAAATAACACACTGATTAATTATAATTTAATACAAATTTATTCAAGTATTTTTCACTTAAGCACCATTGATTCATGAATAGTTAATCTATTCATCCCTTAACACTTAACATAAAGGACATGTTAGTAATTTTAATACAATGGCACATTTTACAAATCAGTTAAAACATTTAGAATGCTATTATGTTTATTAAAAGAATTAGAAATTATTAATTCGAT
Source organism: Pogonocherus hispidulus (assembly GCA_963924545.1). Lineage (NCBI taxonomy): Eukaryota > Metazoa > Arthropoda > Insecta > Coleoptera > Cerambycidae > Pogonocherus > Pogonocherus hispidulus. The sequence continues at coordinate 14,060,715 of OZ004699.1, forward strand.
AGACATATAAAATGCACGTTTATATATGGCGTTAGCCAGTAATATGTTCTATATATATAAAAATAAATTAACTTTAAAGTAAAAGGGTAAAAAGTGCTTATATGTCTAAAAAGTAGCTTTACAAAATAATATTTGGTCTAAATATGTATATTAAGGCAAAAAGGTTTCATGTTTAAAGCAAAACAAAACCGATAAAATGCTGTCATTTTATTGGTTTTGTTTTGCTTTAGGCCGATTTTCAAATTCCATAATATTCAACATAACTGAAGGGAAACTATATATATTGTACTGATACATCGATAAACGATTTCTTCCTAGACAAAGTTATTATACGAAGTATAAAAATTAATGTTTATTAATTATAATTAGATATTAATGTAAGAGTATGAAGATTTGATGCAGTTATGAATTTTGAGCATTATTTTCTAAAATTATAGTGTGGCACAGCCAAATATGGTGAAGTGTCGTCTATTTCTGAAATTTACATTCATTAAAATCTAAAACAATGCAAGAAACATTCTGACTATTGTAGACTATTTATAAATCTCAATGAATGCTCAATCATTTGTTTCACTTTTTAAGTATTTATATATATGACACTTCTTCATTTCATTAATTTTATTCTATAATGACTTGGGTATGCATTTTCTCTTTTTCAGTACCATAACAAGCCAAAATGGTTAGTTAAAGCCTTTCAATTTTACATAAAATTAAGCTCTTTGGTGGCTTTTAGGCAGTGATAGATTAAAAAAATACATGGTAAACATATAAATTAAAGGAGATAGTGTATCACCTATGTATGTATAAGTCTCTGGTAAAATATAATTGTTCAATATTTAGTGAAATATCACTAATTATATAAAAATGAATACCCTATTAATGCTGTATAAAAATAGGTTTGCAAAAAAATTTACAAAGAATAAGAATATGCCTGAACATTTAAAACAACAATCTAGCATATTTTTGCACATAAAAAAGACACTTAAGAAAGTTTAAATCAGTTAAATATCAATTAATTTAAGTACAGAAAAATAATTAAAAGGAATGTTAAGTTTGAGATTCTAAAATTAGTCACAAGTAAATGAAAATTAGAAATGCTATTGCACTAGCAATCCTTAAGAGATTCTACCATACTGACCCCTACAACAGCAACATAAAACCTTTTTACCAAGTTGCCGACCTTTAAAATTCATCGTGCCTAGCAAGAGCTTCACCAAAATCGGTGGCTTGGGAACCCACAAATAAATCGTACTTTTTCAACACTTCATCCTTTGTTAGTTGTTCATCTGCATCTGAATCTGCTTCATAAATTAAATGCCTAGCTTCAGCTTCAGCATGATCAAAATCTTCAGGCAAGATCCAGTTTTTAACTTCATCTTCGTCCATGTAACCATCTCCATCTTTATCACGGTACGTACTAAACTGTTCCTTCTCGCTCTTTACCCAATCTGGCTCTTCTTCGTTTTCATCACCTCGATACATATCCCCAATGTATTCTTGCAAGGATACTTTGCCATCCCTATCTTTGTCAATATCTTCCATAGTTTCCACAACTACAATGTCCCTCATGTAGTCTGTTTCTTCGGGGTGCAAAAATCCTGCAAATTCTTCTTTAGTGAGGTTATCGTCCCCATCTTTATCTGCTGTAGCCCATCTTCTTCTGTCCCTTTTTAACATATTCCTGTAAGAAAACCCTTCATTGTCTCGATCAGCTTCCGCTGGGTCCATGCTGTCTAAGAAGCCATATACAAGTTTCTGGTAGTTTTCCCAGGATATGGTAGGGTTATTTTCAGGATTTTGTTGTCTCCACTGACGATCAACATCTTCAGCAATGTACCGTTTCTGTGTGAAACGAATCCAATCTTTGAGTTCTTCTCTTGAAATAAAGCTGTCATTGTTGCTGTCAATTTTGTCTACAATTAATCTGTAAAAGAAAAGTAAACGTCACATTCCATGCCTAGAAGTATGGTGTAGGTGCAATTATCGTAATAGTGAATTTGGTTAAGTGTGCCTAATAATAATAACCTCGCACATAACACTTGAATCTCTTCAATTTCTTGAAGTAAATGGAAAATATTGATTTCTTAGTTTATTACTCACTAATAACATCTTGACATATTTTGGTCCTAATTCTTTTAGTATAGTTTCGTAGTGAATTAATAATAAGCGAAATACCTAGATTTCCTTTTCAGAAAGATCATATTTTCATTGCCTTGCATTGACAATGTAGGATTATACACAGCTTGGTTTCATTAATGTGTCGATGAGCGTGAAGCGAGAAGTTTGTTAATAAATGGCCCATGTTACTTACCCTAGCCTCCTTTTACTCTCTTCTGGGGGCAACTGGTCAAAAGTCTTCGCCTCTTCTCCTAGAAATGCTTCATGATCATATTCAGGATTATGATGTTCATTTTCAAAATGTTCTTTATCACTCAGTTCTCTGTTATAAATTCTATCATTATGGTTTGTTTCTTCTTTTGGTAGAGCAAATACAATATTTACCAACATCAAAGGAAGAACAATCCTCACAATCATTATTTTACTTCTGATTCTGTTACCTAAATAAAAATTAATTAATAAGTTTAAATTACACTGTAACACTGCGTGTTCAACGTTTATTGGCTAGACTGAAATGTTTAAAATTGAAATGAATGCGCTTCCAACTCATCACACAAATGCACTCATATCAAATAACACCCACTCTCGTAATCTGGGAAAGTCGTTAACACACTTCAGAAATAGTTAACCTCAACAAAATTCTTATTATAAGTTATAGGTACCTACTTAAAGTTAAGGTGAATAAAGAATAAAGCATAGATAAAGCCAGGGAATAAAGGCAATTGTTCGTCGGTATACAATCACAACACAATATTTATTAATAAATAAATAATAAAATTTCTTCAATCACAGACACAGAATACGTTTGACGCACGTTTGACGTTTGACAATTAATTTATTATTAGTTGCCAGTTGCCAGTTGTGTCATTTCGTGTCGTTGTCGATTCCAATATATGTCGTTTCTTTTTCTTCTTCACCTTCACTTGTACACAGGATCGGATTCAGAAATATTTTAACTACAGATATTTTATGAAGATATAGGTATTTAAATGTTTTAACATTTATAGGTAGGTATTTCATATTTTTAGTTATTTGGATATCTTGTTCCACTAATTCTTAAGAAAGAAATTGCAAATGCTGCATCCTTTTTGAAAATATTACTTAAAATAAAGTACAAAAGAGTAATAGAGTATCTGTAATTTATTTGTGGTACAGTCACAGTTTTATAATAAATCTAAAATTGTGTTGGGTAATACCAACGACATTTATTAAAAAAAGTTGAAATTATGTACTAGGTAGGTACCTAATTGTCAAAATAAGATATTTGTGTGATCTAAAGACAAATTTTAATTCCAAAAAATTTGTGTTCAAGATGCTTTGAAAATAATTATTTGATAGGTTTGACATTACTTGACAGATTTTGGTTAATTAAATTAACCAAAATCCGAATGATTTTAGCTAAAAATTTAAAATAATAAAAATTCCCAAATATTAAGAGTATAAAGGCAGAGTATAATTAAAGTAATTTCTGCAAATACTTACTTAGATATTTTAATTTAAAATTATATTCATATATCAAGTAAGAGTTATAGTGGCAGCAATTATTGCTGCCATATTATATGTGCAATGTGTATACCTATACCTACAAGAAAATATGATTATCAATACATCTTTAAAGTAAATTCCAGTGTTTTCGATATATTTTTAATAATTTCTTGATATTTTGATAACTATGTTTTTCATTTCCCAAAACAATCAATATTTTTCACAAAAAAAATAACAATAATATCTTTATTCTTCAGTGTTAATTTCGTACTGTTTTACTGTTTAGGTATATTAGTGTATCAAGTGTATTGAAGCCAGGCCTGTTCGTACCTTTATCATGCCATCTATCAATTAACTGATGTACCAAATACTGCACCACCGCCGCCTAGATTAACTCCGTTTTAAAAGGAAGATTATCTAGAAAGCGGTGTACTGAACCAGCACCTCCTAGATTGAGCAAAATTATCTAGGTGGCGGTGGACTGAACGTTTTTGAAGCAACGTTGTAATGAGCTCTGCAAAGCTAAGATTCAAACCTTTTTTAGAAATGTTTTGTACAAGAAGTATTTCAAACAAATAGGTACCTACCTTAAAAGTTATACTTCTGACCGACAGAGGCCGAGTTGAATTTATAATCCTTATAGTGCCTCAGTCGTTGAGTGACGATAGCATAATTTTGTTATTCTATCATAGGTACCTACTACTTATTTTATGATATATCCTGATCCTGATAGAAAATTAAATATATAAATTAGTACTTTATTTTCTATGTAGGTATAACCAAAGAATATATATAGGGCTGTAAGTGGCTATATTTCTACACGAAATGATGTGTTCACTTCTGACAGAAACATTTCCTTTAGCAACCTTATTTAACTACTACTGTTAGTAGTATGTCAACGACAATTGACGTGATCACTTACTGCAAGTGATCATTAAAATTCAACTAAACACTTCTTTAATGACAAGTGATGTATTCATTTATGCTAGTAGCACAGTATAATGCTAATTTCTTTAGCATTATACTGCGCTAGTAGCTTAGATTTGGAAATCTTTTTCTACTTGTGGGTAATGGTTAAGGTACCTGCAACAATTGAAATATTACTCGGAGTAATTGTATTTTTTTTTAGCAACATGGTTTATTTGGACGGTTTTTCTCAGTGCACATATCTAGTCGGTGTCGTTCAAGGATTTTTAACTTGTATAGGATAGGATTGCTCGATCCATAGAATTTATAAGCCGTATCACGTGATTGGGTCTTGCGGCTACGTCATCGGATTGATATACAAAAGAAAATATATGAGTTACTAACTCATATATTCACTGTCACTGTCGAAATATATCGAAAACACTGGAATTTACTTTAAAGATGTATTGATAATCATATTTTCTTGTAGGTATAGGTATACACATTGCACATATAATATGGCAGCAATAATTGCTGCCACTATAACTCTTACTTGATATATGAATATAATTTTAAATTAAAATATCTAAGTAAGTATTTGCAGAAATTACTGTCACTATCTAACTCAGAGTTAGATAGTGACAGTGATTTGTCAACGCGTCATAGATAAGAAATCGTACAATACAGACTTTTCTTTTCTTGACCGTTAGAGATTTAACACAGATTGTTTTTCTTGGGTATATCGGTCACTTAATTACATATAAAAAAGGTTACATTTTTTTATACATATATATATTTCTGACGTTTCGGCTTTAGGCCATCTTCAGAGATTCTGCAGAAGATTACATTTTACATTATTTGTTTAATATTTTTTTGATATATTATACTGACATTTATAGGATGTTCCATGTATTGTAACTAACTAAATTATAATAATTTTAAATTGTTTGAAACGATTAGTGCGTTATTTTGCTGCACAGCTAAATAACTAATCGTTTCAAACAATTTAAAATTATTATAATTTAGTTAGTTACAATACATGGAACATCCTATAAATGTAAGTATAATATATCAAAAAAATATTAAACAAATAATGTAAAATGTAATCTTCTGCAGAATCTCTGAAGATGGCCTAATAAAGCCGAAACGTCAGAAATATATTATATATTGTATAAAAAAATGTAACCTTTTTTATATGTAATTAAGTGACCGATATACCCAAGAAAAACAATCTGTGTACAATACAGAGAGAGAAAGAGTACGCGGGTCTCGTAGTGACGTCACTAAAACGGACTATATTGAGGAATAGGGATCGAGCAATCCTATATAAGTTAAAAATCCTTGGGTGTCGTTGTCATATTAGGTTTTTTTTTTGTTCCCCCGTTTTGGGTTCAGTTTAAGTTCCAAGGCTAACTATTTACCAATATCTCTCGTATATACAACCTTTATCTCTTTTTTGTATCATTTACCGTTTAGAAGATATAAATGGTGATTGTTAGGCAATGTCGTCGTATGCTTAAAAATATCATTTAAACTGATGACATTCTGTCAGATCAGGGACAGAGAAGCAAGTGGCAACGAAAAGACAACATTTATTTAATGTTTATCTAATATATACATGTTATAACATACAAAAAAATATGTTCACATTATAATAATATAGGTACGAGTATAGTTCAAATTAGATGCGATAAAAATTTCTAATATACAAGTTTTGAATTAATATAAAAAATATATAACAACATAACTGCAAAGATATGTATATAAAAAGCCTATAGATATTAATATTTTTAAATTTATTTTAGAAATAGTTGTTTTCATATCACAATACTAACTTAAAGTAGGATTTTTCTGTATTGATTTTATACAAATTATACAATTTAATCACAAATGTGTTTTATATACAAGATCCTAATAATGGGTAATACTTAAAAAGACATAAATATTATATGTATAACTTTTAAAAACATTTTACATAAAATATTCATAGAAGAAAAACAGAACCAACGTAAAAATGTGAGGTTTTAATCATGCAAAAGGTCATAGTTTGAAAAGGTATTGGATTGTGTCGAAAAGCATAATAGGTATATAATAACATTTGTCTCTCTTTAACAATTTTAATATGCACAATTGAAATTTACATATTAGAAAATTATTAACACACCTGAGAGATGTATCAGCAGGCCACAAATATAGTATACATGGGTGATTAGATCGAACAAATGAATTGGAGTCGGTATACTGCAATTTAAGAATGATAATTTTGTTATTTGTGAACAGATGTCACCTAAAATTGTTCACTAAAAGAATAAATATACAAATTAATATATTTTTGCTGATATTTATAGGTATTTTATAGAAAAACCTATAAATATCAGCAAAAATATATTCTATAGAAAAATATCACACATTTTGCAAATCTAAAAACGATTCTTACTAACATAAAATAGCACTTAAATATAACCTCATAACGAGAAAACATGTATTTTGGAAAATAATTCTTAATACCTATACAGTTCTTTTTAGATACCTAACTAAGTATATGTTCCTTAGTTAGTAGTGGTGAGAAACACCCCGTAGTGCCCTCTTTGGGTCTTTGCTATTATCTGTCTGACAATTATTGTCAAATTGACAGACAGATAACGACCTGCTTTTCCGCAGATGTCATTACAGCAGTGACCTGTATTGTCTTTAAGGAAGACAATCCTATTTATTTATTTGAAGGAGATGTCGAAAACAACTACTCCACGGCCGACTACCCCGACTGGTATTGCATTACATCAGCATCTCCATAGAAGTCGCCACATCGTTCATCGAGACCATCTACCATCTATGGTAGATGGTAGATGATAGATCTACCAAATCAAAGATCCAAAGTCTCAAAGAGGGCACTACGGTGTGTTTCTTACCACTACTAACATTCACGATGCCCCTTAGGCAATCATATCGCAACATTATTCATCGATTCCACTACCAACGGCACTCTAACGAGCGCATAATAAGCGCGAATCTGGTCAGTGTCTGGGGGTTGATCTCGATGAAGGATATGTCGATTTCCATAGAGATGCCGGAGTGATGGAATGCCAGTCGGGGCATATTGCCCGTGGGGTAGTTGTTTTTGGCATCTCCTTCAAATAAAATGAATAGGTATACCTTTATTTACATTTTTTACTCCTGCTTTGACACATACGTATTGAAAATAAATATTGCACAAAACACTATCAATTCATTTGTTTTTTAGCTTAAAATTAATTCTAAAATACGCCTAAATTTTAAGAATTTTTCACCTCAACATGGAATAATTTCATCAATGTTGACCTAAATTTACACAACACTCTCCTACTTTTTAGACGTATTTTAGTTCGTATACTATTTAGAACTTAGTTAAACAATAAATAAAGGGTAGTGAAACAATAAATGTCTGTCGGTCTGTCGAATTTATACTGTGTCTAAACGTCATGTTTTTGGCAAGTAGACTAGCATAGATGAGATCTTCACACTGTCCTCCACTATACACTGCACTTTTAGGAGCAACACCCAGATCAGGTAGGAGGTAGGGTCAATGATATATACTTTGCGATTTAAAAAACTAACAATTTTCTCATTCATTTAGAAAATACAAATAATTCAAATAATATTTTCCAACACAGTAAAAAAAGACTATTGTAAAGTTACTAAGTGGTAATCGTAATTTGCTGTAGTGTTATTTTTAACACCAACTGAGTGGAATAGTAACTGAACCTTTAAAACTCGTATTACACGAACGATATACCCGTCAAGTTTGTAGAACTACTCATAAATTGTACTAAAATTTACAAAACGGTGTGTTAAAAATGAATCAATTTGATAGTTTCCTAAATCACTCTGTATAACACTGGAAACAGCAATAAAGAGTGTACCAAGAATTAGCTGAGATATAGCAATGTTTTGTACATGCGCACGCATGTACAAAAAGTTGCAATACTCAAACATTTTTCTTTTTTATTAGATGATATCAATTCGTATTAATTTATTTATATGTACATGGTCTTCACGTATATCTTGAACTCAAAATACTAATATATTTAACATCGTATCGAAAATAGCCTATTTTCCATACAATGTTAAATATATTAGAAACCAAAGTGAATACAAAAATTTAAAAGGATAATAAAAAACAATACAAAGGGCAATAAACATAATATATCCAGATAAATTAATTAAAAAGTTATATCAAAATAAATTAATGAAAAAATAGATAAGTACTTATAGAAAATATCAAAGTTCCTGTTCCAATAATATTATTTTCCAGGAAGTTGCTATAAAGCCTTCCTTGTAAAGTATAAGATGTATCATATTTATAATTTTTATTTGTTTAACCTCTTACCGTTGGATTTATTTAAATATTTTTGGAGCAAACCTCAGGCAACTGTGTGATATAAAATATTGATCCTTATTTTGGAATATTTTTCAAAAACGTGTATCTTAAAAACCAACCATGGAATTGAGATGGTCTAAAGAAAACTTACTTCTAGAAGGAAAGAGGATTAATTATTTATTCTTTCAATAGATATACCAATGCCACTAATAATTTACAAATAATATTAGTTGACACTTAGAGTTATATTTTCTGGTCTTCTGAGACCCCAAGAAGACTGTGGGAAGACTGTCGAAAATATTGTAGAAGCCAAAAGTATTAGCTTGTGGAATGTTAACTTGACTTTTACCCTGACTTCTTAGGCATGATACCTACTTATTGTTCAATTTTTGACACGATTTTCAGCGTCAAAAAAAATGATCAGCTAATTATTGGCACATTCAGATGTATTTAATTTTACAACTTTAACTATATATAGTAGTGTTAAGTGCTGCTCAACCGTCCCCTACTCTTCATTTTGAGCGACGGTCGCCCCCTGGCAGCGGTTGGCTGTCGTCACTGGTGAGGCAGCGTCTCGAAGGTCTCCGAGTCCGGACTTCCATACCCGCTGGAGCCGTCGTCCCTGTGGCTCATCACATTGTTAATGGGCTGCCGCAGTGGGCCTTGGAGCACCATGTCCGAATTCTTCTCGCTGTAACAGGACGGGCTGTTCACAATTCTACCCTCACTGACTGTGGTTAGGTTGTCTCCTGCTGGCTGAAAGAGATCAACCAACCTCATTTCAGATATATTGACTCCTATCTTTAGGTGCATACAATACTATAAGAGTACCAAGATGTCTTAGAAGCCAAAAGAGGGATTTTATAGGAGGCACATCATTTGAACAGTATATTTCCAGATTCCGTTCGTCATTATTACTAAAGTTATTTTGCATTTTTTTGTATACCTATGGTTTAAATAACATTTTTTATTTTGAAAATACTGCTTATTTCAATTTACAATGCATCAGGAGTTAAAATATTATACAGTGAGGACATAAAGTCCGCCCCCCCCTCTAATGAGGGTGGGGGGGGAACCTCCTGACAAATAAATAATGTTCCATGAGTAAGTTCTATTATAAAGATTATGTGGTAAAAATATTATGTTATAAACTGATATTACTGGTTTTTATTTGGAAATTACTGAACCAAATATTCTCAAATTTGGGGGATGTTTTGAGCATAAAAATAGCTTCAAAATGAGTCCCCACTTGACCCCATTTTCATTTAAAAAAAATTTCCTATTGCGCGCCCAGCTGTCACTTTGACATTCAGAGCTGTCATTGATGTGTCAAAAAATGCAGAATTTAGTCATATATTATCGTTCCTAATTTCATCACAATCTACCCAGTGATTCAAAAGTTAGAGGGGGGGGGGACGGACTTTATGTCGACACTGTATAACGTATTACCAATCAATACTTATATATTAATCTCTAATTTATCTAATTATGTTTCATAAAAAGTGTGTCTAATTAACTATAAAACTTTTTGAAGTTAATTTTCTATGTTTAATCATTTACATGACCCCCACTAGTGATAAAAAACGTAAGTATTTATGTCTTCCTTTAGGAAAAGGATGCTTATGCGTTATGTTTCATAATATGATACCTGCCTTTTATAATAAATTTGTCAATAATATTTGTATGAAATTCTGCAAGGTAACTAAAGTACCGAAAGTATACTTTTTAGAAAGATATATTAAAAAATTAAATTATTAGCTATAGTATAGTAATAGTATCTAATAGCACAGACAAATAAGTAATTTCTTCTGCTAATAGTAATAAGATATATTAAATTAATAGGTAGCTTGTCAATTTAATTTCAGAATTTAGAACAATTCATTTTACATTGACATTTTATTCAAAAATAAAAGGTTATTTTGTACGATTGTAGTAAACCATAATTATTATTGCAAAAGTAACCGTGCTTAGATTTAAATACTCTCATGATTTGTACCAACATAAATTAATGTTTGTTATATTTTATAGTCCCGTATAAGGCTGAGCTCATTCAGTTGCTTTTAGCTTTCAAACAAACCACTTTACTGAAAATATCGCTCGAGTCCATTTACTCAAAAGCATTTAATGATTCGCATTTATCGTTACAAAGGCTTAATTTTTTTAGTAGGACTTTTGATTTATTCATTCTTTTAAAATGGATTTTAAAATCTGCTTTTCGGGTAGGGGTTGTCTCATGGAGTTACGTCATACGTTGAATTATGTTAGTTTTTTAATATTGCTTGTTAAGTTTAAAAGCTTACTTTAATGTTATAGAACAGAGATATTTCACATTTTATTGTGACCATGGCTAGCACCTGAAGATACCGGAAAAAATGGTATTTACACGCAAGTCTCACGACTTTAGACTTTCTACTTTTTTTATAAACTCCGGTTACGTAACTTGCTTGTATGCAGCTGCATCTGTTTTGGACATACTATCCTTCTGTGTATAATATTGAAGTCTTTGTTGAGACGAAATAAAGAAGTATTTGTCTTTCTTATAATAGTAGAACCGAAGATAACACTGACGTAGTTTTCCACATAATACCAAAACGCTATACTGTTCTAAACGCCAACCAAGTTGGTATCATCTGGAGATAATTAAAACTAGTTTTCAGTTTTAATCATCCCCAGATGATGCCAACTTCGTTGGCGGAACGCGGGTCGAGAGTTTGTTAAAAGAGAAAATAAACATGTGGCGTTCATTTTGTTAGGGCGATCATACCTGTAAGTTACTGACTTGCCTTCTGATATGGGCTAAACTGCTGGGATTGTATGCCATATTCGCAAAAACAAGTCGTTCTTCATAATCGTATTCACAAAGTATTTTGTTTTCACAAAGATAGAATCTGTCACCAACACAAAACCTGCGAACAAGAATAATTCAGAATAATTTTTATTGTTATAAAATATCACATAAAAAATGTAGTCAATTTTCAAATAGTTATTTTAATAAATTGATTTTAAATTTTTAAATCAACATGTCATGACATGAACTGAAGTTGACATGAGTTGAAACCAGAACTGATCAATATTTCCAAAAGTACAATAATATTTTTTTCTAAGAAAAAGTAGTGGAAAAAATAAATTAAAAATGTCTCCTAGAACAAAAATAAAGATCCAGTTTGACGTGAATTAACTACGAGTATAATTTAGCGAAAAGAATGTAAGTAAACACAAAAAATTTGTATATAAACTTCATATTAGATACTGAAAAAACAGATAATATACAAAAATAGTAATATTCATTGTGAGAAATCAATATATATGAATATCAATATGAGCAAAATATCTAATTGATAAATTTAAATAGGTAATGGTGGTCTGATATGACTTACCTGTGATTACATTGTTGACATGCGAAACATTCTAGGTGATACACATTATTTTTTGCCCTCATTACCATTTCAAAGGCTGGTATGACTTTATTACAAGCTGCACAATATCCTGTTGTGCCAAATAATCTGCAACAGATTTTTTTTATATAAAATTCATTAGATATATGCTTAAAATTATTTGAAATTATTCAAAGTTTTAGGATTTACCCATAATGATAAAACATGGCAAAGGAAATGGAGTATGTGTATTCATTAGTGAAACGTAAATGATGTTTGAATAAATAACAATAAATTTAGCAATATCATCTTTGCCTACTTATGCTTAGCTATCAATTATTTATGTTGATAAACGGAACGACATACCCTGGCTATCCTACCCAAAAAATAACCCATTCCGTAAACGGTGGGTACTTTCATTTTTACCAAAATTATAACTAATATTAAAACTGTAAAAAGTTATAATATTATGTAAAAATCATTCAGTAATATGTTACCAACATTCTATTCTACATTTTAATCTTTATAGTAAGTATCTATCTCTGCAAGTCAAGCGGATATATAATTTAAACACAGTAGATAAAATTAATTATAAAAAGTGTCTTTTATTAACATCGTGATAGAGGTTGCTCTTATTCGAAGTCAATTTAGTGTAATGTAATTTTTATAGCACGCTATACCTATAAATTTTATAGCAATCTACACGCGGAAATTGGTGCAGGCCGACAAGGACCTTATAAATATTGGATCCAATAGCTTTCTCTAATCATCTTGCGGTTACTTTGATATTGCCATCCAACTAAATTATTTTCATACAAATTTAATGAGTTTGATGCAATATTGGACCTCTCCCTCGCTTTATTAGAGCAATTCATTTATTTAAAAGGTGTTCTCGATGAAAAATGGCTAGGAAAATTTTTCTTATTTTTCCTCTGTCTAATCAATATTTAAAAAACGTTTTTCGGTTAACTTATATTTATTGCATAGGTTTTCATAAAACTAAGATGAAGAAAATTATTAGCTCTGGATATATTCAATTATAATTAATAAAATAATCGAGAAATAAGTAATATAAAACAGTAATATATATACAAACAGTTGACATTATTATTTTGTCTACTGTTGCTATCAGTAAAATGAGAATAAGTATAAAATAGATCTTTCCCAGAAACTAAATCAAGGCATAGAGACTCCTTTTATTAGGTATGAGAATTAAGAGTCTATTCACTGTAGACTTGACAGACATGAATACGGGGTCGGGTTGAGAGGTTGGGTAGCCGATGGGTGAAAACTTACATATTTCTACTACCGAAGTCCACGTAAAGTCGAAGTAAAAAGGCACATGGAAATAAAGTTAGCCCTTATTGCAACGATACCGGACTTGTCTTATAATTGCAACAAAATTTCTTTTTAATGTTAGAAATTATATAATACCGGGAAGATCAAAAGATAAACTAGATCCCTTTAGTAGCAAATTTTTGTTTAATTCATGTATTTTAGAAAAATAATTTTTGAAAATACGCTATTTTAGTACAAGATTGTTTGCCTGAAATTTTAAAAATAAAAAGAATTATCAAAAATTACTACTATAGGGATTTAGATTAAAGTCTTATCTTTCAATACTTTTTTACTGAAAGTCGCTATCTTTCATAGTTTTTTTATAATTAGACACGAGACGAACGCCGATTTTGGGCTTATTTCGGACTAGTGAATGGACCCTTAAATATAATTTGTTTGCTAAATTGTAAAATATGTATTTTAAATTCACAGATTTGTCATAATCTGGACGTAGGAAGCTACCAATTACTCTTCTTGGATTACACTTTTCTAAAAATTCATAGGACTTTCAGATCTATTATATTTTAATGGTACCTTATACCATATTTAAAATCAAAATATAGGTATAATCTAGAAATTTTAAATAAAAAATATAACAGGTCATTTAACTAAAGGAGAAAGACGAAAGGACCCAATACCTCTCCTCCCTGGGGAACTCTCAATTCAATTTTTCTGCCTTAGTAAATTGTTCATTGTTATAAATTGGTTTACCATCCTCCAAAAACAATATTGAGAGATCCTCGTAACTAGTGGTCTTTATCTTTATCATAAATTTTGTAATGCGGATATTTTTCGACAGCTAGACACTTTTCACAACACTGGCGTAGTTTTCCACATAACATCAAAACACTATACTGCACTATTAAAGTGCAGTATAGTGTACTGCACTATTAGAGTGCAGTATAGTGTTTTGGTGTTATGTAGAAAACTATACTGCACTATTAGAGTGCAGTATAGTGTTTTGGTGTTATGGAAAACTACGTCAGTGTTATCTTCACAGCAAAGGTTCCAACCCCTTTCAAGATAGACACTTTTCATTTACCTTAGATAGTCCCTTTTGCACAATATAAGGTTCGCCTTGGTATACAACGTAGAGCCGACCTCTCCCAGCCTGCAGTCGCAGCAGCCGCATTTAAGGCAGTCCTCGTGCCAAAAGAGGTCCAGCGCCTTAAGAAGGAACCTCTCGACGATGCGCTTGCCGCAGCCGGCGCACTCGCGGACCCCCGCACCCACGGAGAGGTTGTTAGGCGCGCTGGATACCGAAACCTGGGTGGCTCCGGACACTGACAACGAAGTTCTGGTGGTCGATGCTTGATCCCCTCCGGATTCTGAAAGGAGAATCGAATATATATTATACAGGATAGGGCAAATATAAAAATACATGATGAGACGTTAGAAACTATAGTTATGTGTTATAGGGCTGGGCGACTTTTTCATAAAGTTGACATAAACATAATATTAATATAAAATGGCTCATATAATAGGTCACTCCATTACAGTGGACCAGTATCCAGAGGCGTGTAATGAAAAATTTTTAAATAGTTCTCAGAGGCCGCCAAAAATTTTTTTTGCACTACTACATTTGTACATGTATGTTGAACATCCCCAAATTTTATTATGGATAAGTTCTGAATAACACTGTATACTATAAAAAAAGTTTAATTTAACTTCACTAATTTAATGCGAACTGTTGGGCCTTACTAGATTGAACTAAAATAGTTTACTGGAGAAACTGGTTAACTATTGAAATAATGTTATCGAAATATTAATGCTGAAAATGTGAATATGAAAAAATTACTATAAAAACAAGGAACTAAGAAAAACTGCTTATAAAAGGAAAGGAAGATGGTAGGAGTAGGAGACTAGGCTATGCTCTATAAGGTGCATTGACTCGTAGCCTTACCGATGGACAGAGGTAGCGGATTTTGGGTTATAATAATAATAATAATAATATCACTTTATTTCAAACAGCCACATTACAAAGATACAATCACGCAACAACGGGTTGAACAGCGTCAAAAGAAAATATAAGAACTGATTTACAAACAGAATATATATGAAAAAGATATAAACATATATATATGTTATGTATATACCTACGCATAATAATAATAATATCTCTATCCCTCATTCTCATCTTAGTGATGGGCCCGGAAGTCAGAGACTTGTGTGGGAGAGGGCGCGGCATATTATTATTTTGCGGGCCACGAGTGCGCCCAGGAACGACTTACGACTTACGACATATACTTAAAATATAAAAAAATGCAACAATACTTCACAATAGGTAATTATAAACGTGATTTCTTATACTCGAGAAATTCTCTAATGTTATATGGTTCAATTTCTACTAACAAATTGAAAAGTTCTCTCTTAAATTTTTTAAAATTTTTTATATTTTTTATTTTGTTTGGTAGGATATTAAAGTATCTCATGCCAGCATAACAAGAACCATTTTCCATCATGCTTAATCTACTTATAGGGAAATTATAATTATTGTGTCTAATATTATAGCTGTGGGTTATCTCATGTTGTTCATATTTATTTTTGTATTTAAAATTAAACATTAGACATTCAAAGATGTATATTACAGCGACTGTCAATAATCTGTATTTTCTGAAGGAGCCTCTATACAAGACTTCCTTAATGGAATGCCATGCATACAACGTAGGGCTTGTTTTTGTACTATTAACAATTTATTAGTTATGTTTATATTTATATACGATTAGGTGCCTAAATGACAGTATAGGCAGAAACATGTCAACCTACAAGAAATTCTGCTACCTTTACCGCAGATAACTAAGAAAAATAATATCTTTAAGTTTTTGCCACGATACGTAGCAGAAACAAGATGTATTGTGTGAATTCAAAGAATTTCCCAAACACGAATTAGTTCATTGAGCTAAATATTTAGAGGTTGAAAACTAGTTGTAGAAAGGAACTATTAAATCGATTTCGATACTGTAGTGGCGTATCATTAAGTACTGCTAAAACTGCAGGTCCTCCTAAATTAAACAGGCGCTCGAGTAAGCCTAGTGTGCTCTTGTGGAAAAGACCTAAAAGAATCAACATCCACCTACCAAACCATGCCTAGGCGTGTCGTCCCTGACAAATCATGTCCCATCCATAATTAACTAACGATTTCGCACTCTGTCAAAGTCCACATAAATCTATCGGAGCCTTCTAAAGTAATGAACCGGATTTCGGGACCGCAACAGTGGATGTTTGCTCGCCGGGACGCGAACCGATAAACCGAGTTTCTGGCGGAGGCGCCATGATCACTATACGAGATTATTCCGCCCGACGAATTACAATTACCTATTTAATTAAAACTAGCATGTGTGTTTATGCAGGGGCGTAATTGCCTGGCAGGTTGCCTTTCTACCGAAGATGACTTCTAGACTTATTTAGTGTAATCTGGATGGGGGAAATATTTATAATTATAATGGAAAGCGTTTGTATAGGTATAATGCATTGTTTGCTTAACATAAAACAATCATAGTTCTCGTAATATGGCCAGTTAAACAATAACTAACATACCATACGGTTAGATATCAATATATTACTTGGAAAGATTTGCTTAAGGTATTCCAAAACATTTTCAATTTTAATTTAACATTTTAATTGAATAATTGTAAATCAAATTGTTCGTATTATTATTAATTATTGATTTAAATGATGTATAACATTCCATAAACAAACTGATTAGATCCTCGTAACTCAGTCGCTTTTTCTGTATATAAATTAGGAATAGGCGAATAGGTAAAAATAACTAAGCTTCAGTTATAAACTCAGATGTAAGATAGACGTTAGAGTGTTGATTCATATGTACTTAATACTGAATATAGCGATGTTATATAGCGATTCACACAGTAAAAAAAGACAAATGGCAAAATTACTAAATGGTAATCGTAATTCGCTGCAGTGTTATTTTTAACACGAACTGGGTAGTATAATAACTAAACCTTTAGAACTCATATTACACGAACGATATACCCGCCAAGTTTGTAGAATTACTCATAAATTGTAGTAAAATTTACAAAACCGTGTGTTAAAAATTAATCAATCCGCCATAAAAACGGAATAATTACACGGTGAATAATTAACTATTACACATTACCTTGTAAAATCTACTGTGTTAAATTACTTTTATGTAATGTAATAATACACCGATATGTCTAACACTGCCAAGTGTGGACTATATACACACTGATGAGTGTGGATTCAGTGTTAAAATCAGTCGGATTTTTTTACTGTGCAGCGCGTTTCAAGGATATTTAATTTTTGTAGCCTAGATTCATAAATAAAGTCATTTTACCTAATGGACAGTATTAAAATAATCGTATAACCTACTTCTGCTTATTTAGTGCACATCTCAAGTTTCTCCCCTGCGAACTTTTGTATTAATTATTGTAGACAAATAAAATGATAAATCATGTTTAATTAACTGTTTCTTTATGCAACATTTAACAATGCCTGAAGCATTAATAAAAAAATGAAAAATATGTCAACCAATGAATCAACCAGTCAATGAATAAACATTTATTATTTTAAAAGTAATTCTCAGATTTATATGCTTGGTGATATTATTTATTGTTTCGGTTTCATCTGATTAGGTGTTTTATTTGTGGAACTTAACATGGGTTTTCAATATAATTTTTCATTAAGCTTATCTTCTGTTCCTCAATGTGGAGATTTAGTCGTGTTTGTTATGGTTTATTGGAATTTTAAATAAATACAGAAATGTATGTTTTGATAAGAAATCACCGTGATATATAGATACAAAAATATTTGCTCTGATTTATTTGGACATACGGACATTATTTAATTACTACAGGTACTTATAATGAAAATAATTTCATTTATGTGGGGTCAACATACCTAGTCCACAAAAAAAAAATATTTAACAATGGCTTAAGTTGTAATTTGCTTTTTTTATATACGTTATTTCAGACATTTTCAGGGGGAAATTGATTTTCATAAAATGTACTTTTCTTACTTATAGGTATATAGGTAGACACGTCTAATATGACACATTTTTTCCCATGGGGAGGAAATCGAGAACCTTCCTAGGAATTATCCGTTCGCCAAAAACTAGGTGAAAGTTAATTTAAAAAAAATCTTCTAAAACCAAGAAGCAAGTGTTAATTTTCAAGTGGTCTATAGTGGTATAAAGAATATTATTTGAAGATATACCTAAAACAACTACTCCTCAGATCATGTGCCCCGACTGGCATTGCATTACATTATGTTTTCGGCTTCTTCTACAAATAAATAAGTAAGAATGTCTTCCTCCAAAACAGTAGAGGTCACTGTTATAATGGCACTTGGTACCTGCTCCCCATTTTTCCTCTACCAAGTTAAATGTAAAATATGGTAAACAAACAAACAATAAATATGATAAACAAAAGAAACAATAATTAGTTTTCTGTCACAATTAGATGTTTTGATTAAAAAGAAGTCAGTGTCTTCCATTTAAAAGGCCCCCGGCCAAGGTACATTACGTATAATGAAATTGCGTCGAAATTGTGTATATTTTAAAATAAAGCGTTTCTAATTATATAGCTGAAAAGGCCCGCAGTAAACGTAAGACGAAACAAAACTATAGAGAACGTAATCAGAGACGGAGGCATATAGCTATTATGCAGTAACAATAACCACGAAGGAGGGCCTCTTTTCTGCCATGAAGATTTGTCTACTTAAATTAGCCGCTTTAATTAAAATAGTTTAAGCAGAATGGGAAAAGGGAAAACTGATGAAAACAAGCTCCAAGTAAAATGGCTTTATGTATTCCGACTGAGCCACTATCTTCTTAATTTCCGTCTTCGCCATAGGCGGCGCTGATGGCAGCACGATGGGACATAAATCCACTGGATGAGCAAGGCTGCTACACTGAAGCTATACATGATATAATACTCTCACTTGTGTTCATTCTCAATGTCAGATACTACACAATACGTATGTTTGAAGCCAATTACCAATAAAAAACACAAAAAATTATTCAATATGCCGGATCGTTCGATTTGTGTACTTATACCCAGCAGCTTTAATGACATGGTTGACTTGGATTGATAATACGAGTATGTATATATGTTATTTTACTGTCAGGAAACATAGATATAATTCATTTTACCTTTATCTTGAAGAAATAAAGTTTTGGCAGATCTTGACCTAACATGTTTGCAGTATTTTGGCAGATTTTGCAGTATTTTGTTATCTTTGGATATTTACTTTGAATCACTATGTGTGACCATTTTATTCTTATTAAATTGCAAAAACTTATTATGACTACTTTATTTATAACGACACAAATAATATACATAAGAAACCTTTTCAGAAATGTCATAACCAATTATGATGTCCAGTAAAAAATTTAACTTTGGTATCTAAATCAAAATTGGTCGATCGAAAATGTAGTACGTCACTTGATTCTCTGAAAGAAAATTATAATATGGTGTTTCAGCAAATTGAAAATTATTCAAAATCGATGCTGAGGACCTCGACAACGGCAATTTTTTTATTTTAACGTCGTATATCAAAAATTGAAAAATACATAAAAATGCCAATTCTTTTTGAAAAAGTAGTCTAGGTTAGTAAATTAGCGGGGTCAGCTAGAAAAAGAGACATCAATAATGGAACACCCTGTACTATGGCTTTATAAAAGATTTAAGATGACTTCATATTTTGTATCTACCATTATAAAAAATGAGTAAGAGGTTTTACGCAACCGATTGCCAATATTAAATCACATTCAGGATAATACTAACACTAAAATATTATTAGTTTTAGTATAGTTTTATCGGAATATCTCCCCTAAAGGATATACATTTTCGGATGGGTACGACACAAGCAAAGTAAAGTTACACTGAAATTTTCGGACATAAAATAGAAATTTTCATTCAGGAAAACATTGAGCTAGTTTATACAATTCTAGTTACCTACCAAAAATAAGAGAAAGATAAAATAAATATAAATATTTGCGGTGAGATTTTACAAAGTTAAACATTAATATATTATAGTATATATCTTCCTAATAGGTATTAAGGAAGATGGAACTATTACATACAGGGTTATTCAGAACTCATCCATAATAAAATTTGGGGATGTTCAACATACATGTACAAATGTGGTAGTGCAAAAAAAATTTTTTTGGCGGGGTCTTAAAACTATTTAAAAATTTTTCATTGCACGCCGCTGGATACTGGTCCACTGTAATGGAGTGACCGTGGGACTGACAATGCAAACAGGCTAAAAGATTTGCAGCGTTTTTATTCGGTCGGTTTTAACCAGGCGTTCCAGACAAAAACGTGTCTACTTTTTTATCACATTCTTAGGAATGTGGTAGAAAAGTATCAGATGTGTTGAAGTACAGTTGCCCAGCTACGTAGTCCTTTATAATGGTATAACTTTAAACATTGTTTGCGGGAAATCCTAATTACTTTTATTAAAATTTTTTTGGTGATATCGATTTCTTATTTAAGGATGCACATATCCTCAAAGTTTTAGAGATGGGTTCTGAATAACTCTGTATACAGGGCGCCCTATTTCTTGACCCGTTGCATGGGTAACTTTTTTATTAGTAGAGATACAAAAACGCTTAAATGAGCAAATTAGTGCAGTTTCGTATTAGTAATTCTACGGTAAGGCGAAAAATTATATACGGGGGAAGGTTGAAAAGTTATTGACAAAAAACGAAAAATCCAACTTTTCTATTATCCCTCGTAGCTCGTTCATTTGAAGAGTTAGAGAAAAATGCTTCACATGTTTTTTGCAGTATTTTTCATGTAAAATGACATGCACTTGCTACTTTTTATATATCTCTTAAAATGGTTGAGAATCACAGTAAAATATATATTTTTTAAATGTAATGGATAGGTGGCTGTGACATTAACCGAAAGTCCCCTTTTTTCTCTTTCAGATGATATAACATAGTCCATATTTTATCCTTACAAAAGTAATAATAATAGTTGTTTTTAAAGAAAGTTTATTGTCACATCAAGAATGCTATGGATTATGGAACAAAAGAATGTTTTGAGAACAGAAATTATTAATTAATTAATTATATTGAAGTAAATGTTCGAAATGACCACCATCCTGTTGGATACATAGTAAGCAACGTTTCTGGATACTTCTTAAAACATTATTTATTGTATGTCCATGTATGCTTCTAATTGCATCTTGAATCCTGACTTTTAGATCCTCTATATCTAGAGGAGCTGTCACATAAACTTTATCTTTCAATAACCCCCAAAGAAAGAAATCTAAGGGGGTCAAATCAGGTGTTCGCGCTGGCCAGTCGATATCCATTCTATTTCCTATAACATTATCAAACTGTTCATGTAAATATTGTTTTATCTCGCGGGAATTATGCGCAGGCGCTCCATCGTGTTGGAAGTATTTAAGATTTCTAAAAATATGAAGTGGTAATTCATTTAAATATTCCTCTGTTAGAGTATTCCTTAGAAAATGAAGGTAATTATTCGCATTCAAATTATCTTGGTAAAAATATGGGCCAATAATTTTGCCACAAAAAATTCCACACCACACATTTATCCCAAATTGACGTTGATTTCTTCTTTCAGAAACAAGATGTGGATTTTCTCGGCACCACATTATGTTATTATGGCGGTTAAAAATACCATTGTTGGTAAATCTACTTTCATCACTGAATAAAATCTTTTTCCAGAAGTCTAGATCCTCTTCGCATTTTGAAATGTACCATCGACAAAATGTCATCCTTCTTTGATTATCAGCTGGATATAAAGTATTGCATATGGAATAATGATAAGGCTTTAAATTGTTACCTTTTAAAATAGCTCTTACAGTTTCCTTGGAAGTGTTGCAGTGATGTGCAATTTCTGCAGTTGAAGAATCAGGTTTAAAATTTACATAAGCCAAAACATTTATTTCAGTGTCTTCATTGAAGTTTCTTTCATCCTTAGGCTTTGAAAAAGAACCGTATAATCGTATATTATTTTCCAGCTGTCTAAATATTCTATGATGGGGTTGTCTTCGTTCCATGTAAGTTTCAAAATAAAGATTCGCTGCAGCTTGTGCATCTCGATTTTGGTTATAATAACAAAATAGCATATCATTTTTCTCTTCGTTGGTGTACATATTTGCAACACTATTATTTTGTATGCAGTATTAATAATAAACAATAAACTACTTAAAAAAACTAAAAATGTCACTTATGATCTGTCAATAATTAAATGCCAACTAGACGTTTTTAAAAATATCAGGAATCTTATTTTTTGTTTTATTTCCATAGCATTCTTGATGTGACAATAAACTTTCTTTAAAAACAACGATTATTATTACTTTTGTAAGGATAAAATATGGACTATGTTATATCATCTGAAAGAGAAAAAAGGGGACTTTCGGTTAATGTCACAGCCACCTATCCATTACATTTAAAAAAAATATATTTTACTGTGATTCTCAACCATTTTAAGAGATATATAAAAAGTAGCAAGTGCATGTCATTTTACATGAAAAATACTGCAAAAAACATGTGAAGCATTTTTCTCTAACTCTTCAAATGAACGAGCTACGAGGGATAATAGAAAAGTTGGATTTTTCGTTTTTTGTCAATAACTTTTCAACCTTCCCCCGTATATAATTTTTCGCCTTACCGTAGAATTACTAATACGAAACTGCACTAATTTGCTCATTTAAGCGTTTTTGTATCTCTACTAATAAAAAAGTTACCCATGCAACGGGTCAAGAAATAGGGCGCCCTGTATTACTATTACTATATCATTTTGCAGAACAATTGTTTTTCTAAGGAAAGAAACAAATTTGATTTTAACGGGAGTATCTTTTTTATTTTCAAAATATAATTATTATTCATATGTTGTCAATATTTCAATTTGCAGTAGTTCAGAAAATTTGTCTACTATGTATTGCACAAGATTGGTATCTTCATTTACTTTTAATCCAAAAACGGTTATATTGTTCTTGCCATAATTTCTTACTAGTTGTATACACATGTGTTCAAACTTTTTACTCCTATCTTCCAATTCAGTTATCATATTGTTTTGCTCACCTAGTTTTTCAATTTTTTTACTTTCGGATTTTATTTCTTTAGCTACCTCTTTTTTGTGTTTTCACTTGCTACGCTAATTGCCTCAAATAATTTTTTAAATAAATCATTATGTGACAACTGTCCTGTTCCATTAGTTATAATGGGTGCGGCAGCATAACTTCCTTTTTTCAAACCTTAATAAAACCCATTGTATGAATCAGAACATTTTTATTTTTTTTTATAATGTAAGCGCATGCCTAAAGTTTTGTTTTACATAGTTTTGAAGATCAAATCAGATAGGTGACGTCCCCCATTCTCCATACACTGAGTAAACCGATTTCTGGCGTTTGTCATGACTCTTGCCAGCATAACAGGTGTTATGTTGGCAATTTCTTCCTGGATGTTGGTCTTCAAATCTTGTAGGGTCCTTGGACGGTTCACATAAACACAGGATTTCAAAAAACACATAAAAAAAATGGGCCGGCCACTCCAAATCGTCCCTAATTGAGATGAGGCGCTATGGGAAGTGTTCCCTCAAAACAGCCATCGATGCTCTTGAAGTGTGTGCCGTTGCACCGTCTTGTTGAAACCAAATGCCACCTAAGTCCAACTCATCTAGCCGTGGAAAAAATCCTGTATCATGTTTACATACTGGTCCGAATTGTCACTGTGACTTCATTTTCCTCAAAGAAACACGGACCAATAATTCAAGCTGAGGAAATTGCACACCACACTATGACTTTAGGTGAATGCAAAGGCCTTCGATGCAATTCTCGAGGATTGGTGTCAGCCCATTAGCGCATGTTTTGTTTGTTGACTGATCCACACAAATGAAAATGGGCTTCATCACTAAAAAAACAATAGCGTCCTCAGGAACAACTTCGAGAAGAACCTCACATGCGTTCATCCGAGAATTGAAGTCACGTGCAGAAAGTTTCTGCACAATCGCCATCTTGTAAGGATGGAAAGGAAGATCATAATGAAGAATTCTCCTCACAGAACGATCGGAATGTCCAATGGCAGACGCATGTTTGCGCGCAGAACGCTCTTTTGATCGCAATATTGAAATTCTCACTGCCTCAATGTTTTCAGGTGATCTAATGGGGCGAGGGACTTCAGTCCTTCGTATTGTCGCACTTGCAGTTTGTCTGAACGTAGTGACCCACGTAACAATTGATTTCCGGTCCGGGAGAGGAGCCAACGGGGCTAAATTAAAGCGATTCCGAAAGGCGAGCTGGGTTGCGATCACAGAACATCCGCTCGAAACGTAGGCCTCAACGGCAAAAGCACGTTCCTCGCTGTTCCAACGCATGATGGCGACTGAACTGTGTTGATACAAAACTTTATAGTGCCGCCTCTCGAACGAGACTACAAGCGCTCCGCTACGACATCACCGACTGAATGGCGTGCATTTTAAAAAAGAAAGTTATGCTGCCGCGCCCTGTATCATCCATTACACAATAAGGCACTTCGGTATATTATAAATCCAAAGGGATATGATTTGCGATATCCGCAAAGCAGCGCCCGTCCTTAGTCAACACAAGTTAAGAAATATGTACTGTTTTTGTAAGAAACGTTAAGTTCAACTAACCTTTAGCACTTGCATAGAATTATCTTTTCAATTCCGCCTCCTAAAAAAATCAGCGGCGCCCCTGACTTTCGAATCATTTTCTGGAATTACCATATTATGCCAATGTCATATTCGGAATGACGGCTGCAATTATGTGGCGCGAATTTAATGTGCGTTCCCTATAATTAAATTTAGCCGCCGCGTTTAAATTAAAAGCCACATTTGAGTGTCTCCACTGATTTCACGGTCATTTGTCAACGTCTGCGTAATAGGTAATGTAATTTTCAGTTTCCCAACTGTAGGTTTTCCCGCTTAGCGGCGAACTGCTCCAGGGAAGCAAACAAAGTGTTAAACAATAGATTTCAGCTATAGAGTATGCGATAATTCGATCCAGTAAAAGACTGCGGCGGATATTTTATTCATGACAGGGTGATTACGAAATTTGTTTAATACCTACGTGAAAAGACACGAATTTTATAGAACGTACTCATATAAATTGCTTCTCACATAAAATACTTCTAGAAAACTCATAATCATTAGATTGATAATTTTGTTTTGATTATTCTCGGTTTCCAGGTTACTGATTTAACTTCTTCAGTGAGAGAAGTTAAAGGGACGTATTCCTCTTTTAAATGGTGTTTTTTTAGGTTTGATAGAACTTTACATGACAACTTCTATCAGACTAAACTGTTAGTCTGACACTGTGTATAAAATTTATTTTCAGTATACTTTGGCAAATCATCATGAATAGATTCACTCTTGAATAACGCTACCAAATTCCTCAAATTTACTTTGAAAATCATTCGTCGGTTCGCCAAACGCATAGAAGACTTCGTGAATTTTATGGTCCACATGATCGTCCATCTGAGCTATTTATTCGTCGTACTGTGGATAGATTTCATACCACATACTCTCTACATGATTTGAAAACACCAATGCGTCGAAGGAATGTGCGTAATTAAAGGAATATTATCGCTGTACGTGAAAGTGTGGTTGCAAACAAGGTTTGGTGACAAATTAATTTCGAGAAATGGACCTGTTAACTATCTACCCAGGTCCTGTGATATGACGCCCGCAGATTATTTTCTGTGGGGCTATGTCACGTCATTAGTTTATGCTGATAAACCAGCAACAATTGAAGCCTTAGAAGCCAACATTGTTCATGTTATTCACGATATACGACCGAAGTGCTCGAAAAAGTCACCCAAAATTAGATCAAAAGAATACGCTATCTTGCGGACAGCGGCGGTGGCCACATGTCGCAAATAATTTTTAAATGTTTAATGTAATAGATTGTTTTTTTAAATAATATTACTTTTTTAATCACAAAATATTTTCTTTAATTTTTTAAGTTTAAAGTTCTATCATCCTTAAAAAAACACCTTTTATATAGTGTAAAAAATGTTAAAAATACTGATGATCCACTGGGTCACATCTTCTTAACACGATGCCCAATTATTTTTTCTTGCACGCACTAAAACATAATTGGACAATGATGTTGTGTTGTTCTGAAGTTCTCTTTTTAATTTCTAGTGCCTTTTTTAATGAACCTACTTCATTTTTAGCTACAAGGCACCTTAATTTCTATGTACCATAGATACTGATAATAGATGTAGATGACTCGGGATCCTTTGATTTGGAATTGTGCATTTCATGTGAAAAATCGTACATTTGGTATACTATCTTTGTTTTTATTTTAATTATAGAAGACGGAACATCTCATTCTGATATTCATCATTCATTCATCTGATACTCTTTGTGCATATTTTTTATATATTTCCAGGAAGAGGTTAAAATAATATTTTCACTAAACGTTTGATCTATGACTACACACATATTACACTTACATTATGACCTAGCAAATTTATATATCGACAAACAAGGATTAGAGTAATAGTAATAATTATTAATATCACTTGCTACTCGTGACACTACAGTAAAGTTAGTGTAAGAAAATTTATGATTTGGTAACCCATTCAGTGTAACGGTCTCGTTTTTAGTAATTACTAAAATACCTTTCTTAGTTGATTTAAACTACTATGTCTTATCTCATTCTGTGTTTTTTTTTACCTTTTTGTTACACACCAATCCTGTATTTAAAGTAATCTATGTATTCGGTGTATATTAAGTGCTTATGATCCCGACTTCACTCTCTGTGGTTGTGCATTAGGTCTATCCACACATAGTCCTAGGTTACATAAACTAAAGTTCAGAACAATATAGTGACGCCATCTCGTGTTAAGAACGTGAGCGGATGGACGACGTAAGATAACGAGAGGGGAGCGAAAAACAAGGGCGAAGATTGGCATTGGCGAGCAGGTTGAGTGAATTTAGCAGCTCCCAAAGTTTTAAGAAAAAAGCTTGAAGAAGCAAATATAAAAGATGATTTAATCTTAGTAAACGAATCCTACTATTCCCTAGTGTGATTACGAGAAAATAATCATTTCAGTACGTTGATTTGTGAATTGGCAGCAGAACGTATGAACAACGTTAACCCCGAAACCAACAGTTCTTATGTGAGTACTTTATTACTTATTTTGGAAGTGCATCTTAAACCACGTTACGTATACCGTGCCTAATTAGACTAACTTACCCTATGCATAGGCGTGTGTGCGACTGAATTTAAGGGCCCTTACTGTTACCTTGCGGACTGTAAATATCTAAAGACTGCATTTTTTGGTAAATCTTTAGTACAGACAAACTACATTTTGTTGTCAAACTTTATTGCTGTAAAACTTTAACTCATTTTTGTACCTTTGAGTGTGTATCTTCTAATATTCAGATTTAGGTGTCTTTTATGTATGTTTCGTTCGTAAATGTATAGTTGAGAGAATTATATTAAAAATTAACTTTGTTCTTGTCAAGTGTTTTTTGCAATTGTCTTCACTTAGATAGGAACTATACCTTTACTCTGTACCGTCAAAAAAGATCAATTGATGGCGCCCAAGTTTGGCAGATAATACAATAACCCAATAAAAAAAATAACGAGTGTTCATTATACAATTGGCGCCCAACGTGCCGTCAATTGTTATTAGTATATTTTGTACCTTAACCTAAATCTTAAATAACGAAAATAATCGTTATATCAGGTTTAAGAAAAATTTTGAATTTCCAAACCAATAAAATGAGAATATTAACTAAACTTTATCGAAAAAGTCTTTCGTTCTCGTTTGAATTATTTATCAAATAACCCCGTTCTAATTCAGCCTATGGGACCAATGATTCAGCCAAAGCCTTTCCAGTTCTGCACACACGCCACATATGCTCTTTTATCATCCGTCACTCTGTCAAACTTTACCAATGTATTACACCTCCTTCATGTAATATCAAAGTTTCTTAATAGGAAACCGGCCGTTTATTGCGAAACGGGGTGCTCTGGCTGATTACTTTTCTAGTTTAAGTCGTTTGCGCTCGGCTAATACATAAAATTTGCTAAAATATAACTACATATAATTACTAGTCGTATAGCGTAGACTGCCTAAATGTTTATCATATTAATTTAAACTATGTATATAAAAAACGTCTGACAAAATTTAGTTAATAATAATATGATAATAATAATATTTCTATCCCTCATTCTCGTCCTAATGATGAGCCCAAAAGTCGGACACTTGAATGGGAGAGGGAGAGGCATATTATTGATTTAATTTAATAGGAGCAATTAGAAAAAGTTGGCCGGCGGTGAGATTCAAACCATTGTCAAATGCGTAGAATAGGGTGTATACAGTGTATTTTATTTAAAAAAAAATGCCATTGATTTCTTTAATTGGAACAGCAATGATACTACAAAAAAAGGATCGAGGAATTTTAATAAGAATTAAAGATATACGCTTAGCGGATTTTATTACTAAGTTTAAACTCGCTTTACACGTATATACCGGCTTTGACAATCGAGTTAAAAATGAATGAATGAATTTTAAAGCCACTTGGGTAGTGCCGACCCTGGTCTAAGTACTTCGGAGGCGCGATACGAATTTTTCTTTTGCTCGAGTATGGATTGTTCACATCACGTCACTTATTGTATATTTTTATAGTTAGCTCTTACTTCCGAGTTTATTTTTACTTGTACGATTTTATGTGTCAAAAACATTTGGCCGTATATGTTTTGCGAGGGGTAAATCGTTAAAAGAATTGTACACTGAAATTTCCCTTGCAGGAAAAAAATTCCGAAATTCCCCAAAAATTCCCTGAAATACCCCCAAACGTTTGAAATTCCCTGGATATACCATTTCCAGGGAATTCCCCGAAATTCCCCAAAATCATCCGCAATTCCCAGAAATTGTCCTAAATACCCCGCAATTCCCTGTAACGTTTTGAAATTCCCAACAAAATAGATACCTACCCATTATTATGTGCTACTGAAAGATAGACACAAATGAAGTTTTTGTAACTTTTATTTATGTCATATTACAAAAAACTCACATATACCATAGTATAATTCATTTATACTATGCATATACCAACAACAAATCATAAAATGTTCTTTGGTAAAAAATAAAACTTAACTAAGGTAAAAATATATTAATTCATACAAAACTGTCTCAAAAATATAATATAAAATATAGTACCCATCACAAAACATTTTTAAGACATACCCTATAATCCTGTCAACAAAAATTTTTTTTGTAATTTAAGAAGTATAATGAAATCTAGCAAAAATATAACGTAAAATATTACTAAAAAATAGCGAGGATAGGTATAACCTCAGGTCGAGCCTCAGGTCGAGCCTCAGGTATAACAAAATACGAGAATGTAGGAAACATTTTTTTTAATAGACATTCTTATGTATAAAGTAACATTTTAATGGATAGAGACCAAGTAAGTCTACCACTAATGATTTGTCAGATATATTCAAGGTGTCCTCAACGAGGTCTTTAACCATATCTTTGTCAGTTTCTAACTCTGAAAACGTTTCTGTGTCCGTTGAATCGTCGTAAATTATACTATTATCAGTATTATCTGTTTCTTTAGCCGTGTCATTTGTGTCGCTCGCGGTCTCGTTGCCACAATTTTTATTTTTCGATGTTTGTATTTTTTTCTCGGGTTTTGATTTTTTTGGGGTTTTTTATCTTTAACTTCCTTTTAACAGTTAATTGACGCATATCTTTTTTTCTGACCTTGTGAAGCTTTTTAGTCTATCACTACTAACTTTTCCGTTGTTGTCATCAAGCAACCAACAATAACTGGATTATTTTCACTGCCACTGCAACGTGCACGGTTACCAGATTGTAGAGATTTGAAGAAAAATTAAGCATGTACGATTGAAATTCCCCAAAATACCCCGAAATTAGCAGCAATTCCTTGAAATTCCCCAAAATTCTCCAATTTTTTTGGAAATTCCCCCAGCTTGTACACTAAAATACCCCAGTGATTCGCCCCTCGATGTTTCGTAATCAACAGATTTATATAAATTGTTGTAATAGTGGGTATTGTACAATCTGTAGTGGGTATTGTAATCAAGTATTGTGGGTATAATACTTTGTACAATCTTAAGAACTGTTAACACTCGTTGAAACTGATACTAGTACGTAGAGCTGCATCTGAAAATACCTAAAATAAAAAAAATATCTAAGTTTGTCTGAATAGAATTTATAGTGAAGGACGGGTACGTCTTGTGTCCCTTAGAAGAAACTTAATATTTTCAAAAAATTTGGACCTATTAAATAATAATTATATTATATATGGAAATAATTCAAGCAGTAGGGAGATTACAAGTGATAATTTTTTCAGTTTTACGCTGCACTATGCACCTCTCTTTATAATAGAATTATATATGACGAAGTAGCAGGAAACCTGCCAGGAGAATCGGTGGCGCGACTGAAAATCTCTCAAGGCCCATTTGTCAGCGGCCATTAGCGGCGCTTTGCAAGCGGCCGCGGTGTGACACCGTAACAAGCGGATAACTGAAATAAAGAGCTCGCCTTGTCTCCCAGGAATTATCTCTAACGCTCTCTATATCGGACCGACGGCCCATTAATACTAATTTTTCTCCATCTGAGCGGACTATATTTGATTTATGCTACCTGTTTCTATTTGAAGAGGTAATGTGGTCTTTGCAGGCGCGATATATGCAGGAACTGTGATAAATCAGTGAAGTAACTCAGAATTTGACATGGCATTAGAATGCACCAAAAAAAAATTATTATCTAAGAAGTAAAATACTATAAATATTCATATTGATAATACTCCATAAGCTTTTAACATTTTTTAGTAAGAATTTCAATTTATACAGGATATGTAGGTATATAAATCTTAGAGCATTGGAATTGGAAACATGGATTCGGCTACAATCAGTTTATACAGGGTGTCCCAGTGTGAGCCTACAAAAATTTACCAGTGGGTGGACCAAACCAAAATGAGAATAAAAAACTCTTATAAAAAAAATTTGTCTGATGCACGCCTAAAGAGTTACAGAGTGTTATTTAAAAAAAAATCCGCAATAACTTAAAAATCGTTAGGTAATTTTTGGGAGACGTGTCCATCTAGACATCTACATGGTGTTTGTTTTGACACCTGTGGTGGCCTAGGCTTACCCTTCCTTATGACTTCCTTTGCATATATTTTTCTGCATAAAGAATGTAGTCGGTACTTTGGACTCAATTTACTCGAAAATGGTTGATTTTAGAGCTATGTAACAAGAGCACATTTTTTGTTCAGAATTGATAGCCCATTAAGGAAAACGAAAAAGTAGGATATGCATGAGTTTTGAAGAAAAAATCATAAGGAAGAGTAGGCTCAGGCCACCACAGGTGTCAGAGTTAAACAAACACAATCATTGTAGTTTTAATGATATTTAATAGATGTAGACGTCACCCAAAAATTACCTAAATCTACGAAACGGTTCTTTTGTTTTTGTTTTGTTGTTTTGTTTTGTTTTTGTTTTTTTTTTCTCCAAAATAACACCCTGTAACTCGTTAGGC
Organism: Pogonocherus hispidulus; assembly: GCA_963924545.1. NCBI lineage: Eukaryota > Metazoa > Arthropoda > Insecta > Coleoptera > Cerambycidae > Pogonocherus > Pogonocherus hispidulus. Next base: position 14,092,807 of record OZ004699.1, read on the forward strand.
GTGCATCAGAGAATTTTTTATATGAGTTTTATTATTATTTTAGTCTGCTCTGCCCCCCTGGTAAATTTTTGTACCCTCACACTGGGACACCCTATATAAACTGGCTTTCAATATTTCTGAAACGTGAATTTTTGTTACAAAATATAAATAAATAACCATACCATTAAGCTGAATATAGGCCAATTTCTTTTATTTTAATTTTATTTGATCATCTTTCTTGCAAAATAATGTTTGCTTGTGCCTAATAATTAACACGCGGTAATTTTGATTCGTTAGATACTAACCTACTGTAGATTTATCGACATCGACATTTTATGTGTTCACCAACTCTTATTTGTAATGATCTAGCTGTCTGACTGATATAATATTTACCACATTCACATGAAATTTGATAAATACAATTGTTATTCACTTCAATTATATGCTGAAATAAACGTTATATTTTTTCTATAAATACCTGTTCTGGACATATCTCAAACATTTATGTTCTATACGTTACAGTTAAAATAGCTTCATTTTGTCTTCAACTATTATTGTAAATTTCGAAATATCTAAACGGTGCGTGAACTTGAAAACAGATAATACCCCTGGAATGTAAATGACATAATCAGCATAGCCTGTTATTATCATTATAATAGAGGCTTGATAGAGATTAATTCTGGAGCTTTGTGTGCGGGCCTGTAACTGACAGAATCGTTAAAATAAGCTCAATGTACAATCCTTTGGCTCGACCGGCCGCTTTTGTGGAAGCCTTAACTTTCAGACTTACTAAATCAGCCACTTGTTAAACATTGTACGTGCTTTTATTAAATATTCAAAATGTTTTGTGTATCACGTTACTTCGGGCAAGGCAATCTGTGAAGTATACTTTTTGGGACCTACAATAAATTATTAGTTAAACCTGAAGCAAAACAAAAATACCAATGATTTCTTCAAAAACAATTTTTCAATAGTAACAGACAACGATTTTTTAATTTCTTCATTAATTTCCTTAGGATACCAAACTTATATTTTTAAATGGAACTCCTGTATTTGTCAATTAGATTAGATTCGCCTTTCTTTTACCTGCAAAATGATGTTTCCTTTTGAAATTCGGATGCGGCATTGCCAAGTTATCTTCAAAAATACGCATTTTGCTTGTCGATTGCAAATCGATAAGAATATATTAGCTGTTTTCCTCTTGTCCGCAATCTGAGCTAACCTAAGTAGTTTTAAAATCACTAAAGGTGAATCTTGAATCTTGAATATTGCTATAAGCAGATATTATAGAATTTTTACCTTCCTGTTGTGAATATTGTTAGGTACATTCACCTAACTGTATTAGAAATATTGAGACAAGCAGCTTGCATAAACTTCAGTGCGATTTGATGAGTTTATTTATCATGAGAGTTGCCTGAGAAAAAATTGTGCACATAGGTATTATCGAAAGGAAACACACTTTATTTTATACGATTTTTCTTGTTACAGGCAACAGCGATATTAGTGTAAAGCAAACAGAATGATAAAAGACTTAACCGCCACTTTGTTGCGAGAGAGCTCACACACTGGCGCAGTTATTAATGTTTAAAATAAACATCTGAATATCTCTGTTACACGACCATTATGATGTCCTCTATTATTTATGTCCACAATTAACATACGTAGTGTAATATCAGACGAGTGGATCTAATTATTACGAATTATAAAAAGTCGCGCTGAGTTCATATACAGTACGACAGTGTGTGGTCGCGCATTAAAATTAAATTAAACTTATGTGGCTCATATAATGTCTGTTGATGTAGTTGTAATTACAACGTTAGAGTATGCAAAGTGAAAATAATTCCACTTTATTGCCTCTTGTGAGCAATGCGAGGTAATTAAAAGGTACTTAATATTTGTATAGTACATTTTGTAGGGTATTAAACTAAAATATTTGGTCAGTTACTTAAAAATCCTAATCGCTGAAGCAGTGCAAAAAAATAGTCAACAATATGTGAAACTTTTAATTTAGCCTGCTAAACATTTAATCGTACTGCTTTTCTTTACTGTTTTGGCTATTGTATTAACTTTTTTTAAAAAGCTCAAGTGCAAAAAATTAAAAAGCGGAGGTTCAAAGGAAAATAAAACATAAAATAGAATGGAATCTCCACGTCAAAAAGGGTTGATTTTTCACTAATTTTGTCCAACCAAGAATAAAAATCACCTTAATAAAGAGGAGATTAGAAAGATTATTAAACAGAAAACACAACACTTTTGGTGTTGTGTTGTGTCCTTCCAGAGACGGGGATACGGTCTATACTGAATAATATTATGCCATCCCATGTCCCACATATAAGTCTCATACTTCGGGACTAATCCTTGTGTTCAGTCCTCGAATATGAAACGGATGATATATTGAGACCTTCTCTTCGAACTCTGCAGAGTCCATCCAGAACATTCTGTAAACTTGGGGTAATGATTATAGGATCATTTTTTCCAGATGGGAGTTCCAATTCTCGGTGGAGCAATAGATACACTGCTTTCAGAACTGAAGATCATACCGGCATGCCGAAATTCGGCACATCTTCTAGCCGGAAGAATAGAGAAGGAGGTCATTCTGGGTTCATCCGCTGAGAAGAGGACCCAATACGGTGCCATGTGGAACTCCAATAGACATTTAATGAGATTTTTTCCATAATATTCTACAAACTGCTGTCTGTTTAGGAGATAGGACTCTAATAAATTTTTACATTTGCCACGTAATCCATACCACTCAATCTTTTTTAACAGAACACAGTGATACACGCAATCAAAAGCCTTAAATAAATCAATAAATAAAGCCATATCTTTGTGATTATTATCAATTTTTTGGTAAATAAAATTTAAAAAACTTACAGCACTACTTATACGAGTAGTGCTGTCATAGTATTAATTGAATTATTCTTATAATTTCATAATAATTGGGATTAAGTCAGCCTCAAATAAAACTCTTTCATAATAATGCGACCATTGCAATTAAAGGGAAGAAACAGAGTAACATTCCTCTTTTGTTTGGAACATTAATGAAGGGGCTCAGGGAAGGAATTTCATTTGGTATATTTCATTAATATTAAAGCATATTTTTTACGTCTAACGGAAAACAGTTCTAATTATGTTTGTATCTGCTTTTATGATTAAAATGGAATAAACAAAATAAGTCGTAATCTTCAACTTCATAACTTTTGTTCCCGAGCTACGTTTATCCAAATTAATAAGATGTTGACGTTGACGTTGACGGTCATAAGGTATGGATAAAATTTACAAATAAAATATAAAAATTACTAAGAAACATATTTTCATATCTGGATTAATTCTGTCTATGAACACCAAATAAAATTTAAAATTACCTGTTTTGAAAAAAACATTGATCTCATTTAGATGTTCCAAGAAATATATAGAAAACACTCTATATACTAGTATTTCGGCTTGTTAGGCCTTTTTCAATAGAGTAAATATCTATTACTAAACATTTCCAAGATGGTAGGATCGGAACAGGGGGTAGGTAGACTTGTAAATAAATAAATAACGAAAACGCACTTGGAAATGTTTAGTAATAGACTTTTAATTTATTGAAAAAGGCCTAACAAGCCGAAATACTAGTATATAGAGTGTTTTCTATATATTTCTTGGAACATCTAAATGAGATCAATGTTTTTTTCAAAACAATTATTTTCACGATGTTTCATAAAGAACCATCCGCTTCGAGTATCCACTTTATTTAAAAATACCAACTAACAACGCTATTGAAGATAAACATAGGTCTTAAACGATTAAAAGTCTGTAGAAATTGGATACAGAACAGTATAATATTACGGCTATATGTTTTTCTCTTTGTAAAAGTATACATGGTGATTCAGGTTTAATCTTGATAAGTTCAGGAATCGATAGAACAGGTTAAAATAGTAGTATTAGTGAGCAACACACCCTAGTAGTGCCCTCTTAGGGTCTTTGCTATTATCTATCTGACAATTATTTATTGTCTAATTGACAGACAGATAGCTACCTACTTTTCCGCAGGTGCCATTACAGCAGGAACCTCTATTGTCCTTGAGGAAGACAATCCTACTTATTTATTTGAAAGAGATGCCGAAAACAACTACTCCACGAGCAGTGTGCCCCGACTGGGTTGCATTACTCCGGCATCTTCATGCCCATTAGGCCATTATGTCGCAACATCGTTCATCTATTCCACTACCTACGACACACTGACGAGTGCATAATAAGCGCGAAACCGGACAGTGTCTGGTGGTTGCCGGAGTAATGCAATGCCAGTCGAGGCATGTTACCCGTGAATTTGTGTAAACTGATCAATCAACTTCCACTTCAATTGAAGCGCATGAGAGAAAAGCGGGGAAAAATTCCTACTTCAACCCTCTCTATCTCCGAAACGATGGGATTTAGGAAATAAGTTTACCTATATCACGAATGGTCATTATTTTAATCCGGTTGATCGATTCCTGAAGTTATCAAGATTAGACCTGAATCACCCTGTATAGTAAGTAGGTCAAAACTTTGCCTGAATTTTTGTTTACAAAGATAGTTATCGTATAGGCTAAGGTTTAGTTTTCAAGAAGTAAGAAATATCCAAATGAATGGATGTTTATTAACTCTCAACACTCAGTTGCCGTGAATAATAAAACTTATTAGGTCTTTTATTAACATAGGTAATACAATAATACACTTTGAAACACGAAACTTGAAATTAATTAAACTAAATAATTTTGCTTGAAAATTACGTACGAAATACTCTATGCTGAGGCTGGGTGCGTATTCTTCTGAAACATCTTATTATTATTATGAGAACAAAAAAAATTGCGCGGAAAAAACTTTAATGGCTTGTTAATCTAATTTATATTAAAAAACAAAACTAAATAAACACGATTTTTTGGTTTACAGTCCCAACAACTTTTAATTTCAACGACCGTACTTTATCCGGAACCAGATTATCATCTGACTAGCACTCGCTAGTGTGAGTATGTGTAGCTAGCGGCTCCGGGTTCTAAAACAGATTGAAAACATTAATGATACATCGCAAAGTATTTTTATGAATTCCGGAAATGCATTATCGCGCTGATGGAACACGCTTTCCGAGCGAGAGTGGTTTGAGTTTTCATTTACATAATGGAACAACAACAAATGCATTTTGTATTAACTCCGGAGATTTAATGGTTTTGAGTGGCGCGAGTTGGATGGAAGTGGTGGGGTGGGGTGGGGCAAACGGGCGTACAGTCATTACACAGTCATGACATCTGCAGCCAATTTGAGTAAAGTGGTTTTTGCGTGGCGATCTCTAAGCAACATAGCGATACAATTATCCCTGATGGAGTCCTGTCCTTAAGCACTGAATTAATGAACCTATCGATCCAGATAGCTCGCTTTAATTAAATCTATCGATTTTGTTTTAATTGAAACAACAAAAACGTTCTTCTCCCCCGCTACTATCATTGCTTCCTTCTATGGAGATGGATACATGGGAAATCTACGCTAACAATAGATAAATGGAAAAATGTGTTCCGCATTGTTCCTTTTAATTATTTATTTTTAGAAAAACTATTTTGTCAATATTAACATCAATCTTCATAAAAGTTTTTAGCTTTTGTATGAGATTAAATTTATTTTGCATATTATATTTTTTTATTTTTTTACTTACTTTCTGAAATCAAACACTATTATTGTTAATAATAATGTTAACGTTCCCGAACCTTTGCAATCTACAAGAAAAATGAGTGTATACAGAGTCAGTATACCTAGTGATCAGGATCATATGTTTTGTTTTTCAAGTGAATTAATGGGAAGTGAAATTTTGATTATGAAGTTATCTATGTATATGTGTTTTTGAAACATGTTACATCGCTAATCGTCAGATGTAGAAATTTTGGAGGTATTGAATTCTGTACCTGTCCCCCGCCTGAGCCAGACTACCCCGGCGGGTCAGACATGCAGACGAAGAAAGAAAACAAGACAGAAAAGCGCCAGAAGATCCTACCCAGCCTGCAGAGTAGAGCCAATATAGGAGGAGACCCCTCGAATCGCCCACACCTATCACTTTTTGTGATCGGGGTTGGTAAAGGATGAACTCCACCTCTACGAGGAGTACAGGCCTTCAGCGATGGGGAGGGTAAAGAGCTATAATCCCCCTCGGCCCCAAACCATCCCAGGTCATGACAACGGTCAATGAATATTGGCGAATTCTATACCTACTTACTATAGAAGTTCTGATGATAATTAAGAAGGTTGTGAAATCGATTATGGCAATTTCATAGAAATCGCCCATTGGATGGATTAGTTGTCTGGACATTACCATATCTAGATTAATATTGGCGATTCAAATTACAGATGAGGGCGCTGCAAATTGTAAACAAATATGGAGTAAGACGAGTAAAAATTTTGCATTTCCTATCACATCATCTAGCAATTTAGCATTCAACTGCCATAAATATAGTGACTTCATGTGCTAGTTAGTGTGAAACAAAAGATAAAAGAGTGATAAAAAGCAGTCAAACGTCTCATAAGTGCTTCATTGCTAATTATATGAAGTTTTTGGGTTGAAACAGGTACTCTAGTTTTTGTTTACTTAAATTTTGGGCTAAAATAAGTGTGATAAACTGTATCGTGATACCATATTAATGCTTGTTTTTTGTTAAATAATGTTTAAATTAAAATATATTTTGTTTTTATAAGACCAATAATAGAAAAATATAGATAAACTGCAACAAAGTGGTTATGTTGTGTAAATAAACGTGTTCCCTGTTAATACATTGTTACATGCCTTTTGGAGAAATGAGTGAGAAACAGTTTCTTATACTAGGGTCAAAATTCTACCTATCTTCAATCTTAAACACTTCTATTGACATATTTTGTGGAATGACACCCATAAACACGGCAGCTTGTGTTGTGCTGATTTCTTTTGAATGCCATTTTAAAATGTAAAAATAAAGATGTACACTATAATGTAAAAACAAATACTAATCACGTCGTTTTTAACTTTGTAATAGCAAAAAATCACAAGCACCACTAAATTATTACGTTAAACAAACTCAAATGCGTGTTATTTATCATTATATCAGCAATAAGCCTCCAAAAATTACCTTTTAGGTAGGTTCAAATATTTTCAAGCAGAGAGCGCATTCATTTTTGGAATCGCCAATAGGAAACTGAACTACCTTCCTAATGTTATCAGTTAACACTTGAATAAAATATAGTATGACAAGAAAACATTTTGTTACTTGTAATTATATATTGATAAAAGTCAGAACTTCCCACGAGAGTTTTTTCTTTCTGTACATGCGACACCACTGCCAGACGGTCGAGTTTACACCCTGTAACGCGAAACCACTTACCGCTTACGTGACAACAGTTATGGTGCTCTTATTAAACGCCATAATGTATAATGATACGTTGCCAGGGCGGTCTCTGGGACGTAAAATACATTGAATTAATTTCGTATTATGTTTGTTGACCGCTGCTTATTAACCACATACCGAGCGCCTACTCAAATAGCAGGCTCCATTGCGGAATATAATGGCTGGAGATATGCTGAAATTAATATCACATCAAGGTGTACATTACTGAGAACACTGGGAATTTGTTAACACTTGCATTCGAGCGATACATTTCGTTGTTAGTGTGCACTGTGCAGCCTTTGCAGAATGTTATCTAATCACGTTTAATACATGCCATTAATATACTTTTAGATATAATGCATTTTGCTGTTTAAATCAAAAGTATATCAATTGTGAATAATACGGGGGCAGACTGATAAGTTTTATACACAAGTGGGTAGCATGGGAACGAAAAGACATATCGAGTAAGACAAAACGCTGCAAAATTCAATGTTTATTTTTCAATATAGACCCCGTTTACTGATACTGACTGATACATTTCTCCCAGCATGTGATAAGTTTTTTCATTCCGTCAATGAAGAATTCTGGGCCCTTTCTCAAATCCAAATAGCCACAGCTACTTTCACGTCATCATTGATGGTGTATAATTGTCCTTGAGAACCTTCATGAGGTGAGGAAAGAAGTGAAAGCCGCACTTCTTTCTTTTTCGTCATAATCCACAAAATTCACAATGCAAGCCTCAACGAAGAAACTCTATTGGCTTTAACCGTGGAGATTGAGAAGACTGTTAACTCTGAATAGTATATTCAGACGTTAAGGCCCTCAAAAGACAAGTATGTCGCCTTCAAAATACCACAACTCCCATAATCTTGCACCATGTAGAATAAAATGATGTGAACATTTTAAATTAACTTCGTTCTCTGTTGTGATAACAATCTGTATAAGAGAAGCATTTGTTCCCATACGACAAGGAAAATTGTATCTTTGCATTACAATCTCTTCCAATTTGGTTGTATGGTACTCAAGCGAGCACAGCTTTTCGATTTTATCAGCACTTAATGTCCACAAAGACCAGTGTTGACCTAATTAAACTGCAAGAAAATAATGGTTTTAGTTCAGAACACACAAACCACTTACATTAGCTCATATATACTCTACTGAAAAATAAATTAAGCTAATTAGAACTTGCATATCTATATGGATCTTCCTTATTTCACTAGATGGAATTGGTTAGAGCTCCTGTAAGATTAACTGAGGTGTAGATAGCTAGAGCTCTCTAGTCCTGGTTGAAGGATTTCAGGAAAACACACTTCAAATAAGTCTATGGACATTCTCCTTACAGCAAAGGTATAGGGTTACCAAACTATTCGGGAAACTGTATTGAAACAATTGATTTGAAGTTTTCTGCAAATTTCCGGTAGATAAAAAAGGCGCAGCTTTTTGTGTCTAGTCAAAATGTGCCACTTTCAAAGTTTTTCTTAATTTCATGATAAATCAAAGATTTGCGTCACAAATAAGTTGAAATGATGACGACTATAATTAAACGACTACAAGATATCTGATCCCAATAATAGTTTTAGTATTCTTGAGTAGATCTTTTCTCCAGGGCATATTTTTTGTTGTGAAGTGCGCTAAGCGGTCTTAGAGGCGCTCGTTGCTATAATTTCTTGGTAAACATAATCAGGCCCTTACCTTATTGCATCTAGCAAATTTACAGCAGCTGCATTGGAATAATTATCGCTTAATGCAACTAATTGTATTCTTTCAAGGTCCGTATTTGTTGGAGAGGCTAGTAATTCACGCAAGTAATTAATGCACAACAGCTCCAAGATAAAAAACTATTTTAATTACGGCGGCATACTAATTAAAAATTTATTTTTCATTAGAAAACATTAATTAAAATCCTGGCACCACATAAAAAGTTGTGTTGTAAACCAAGACGGACCGGAGCAGTCTTAATCTTTCTTTGAAATTTTAATTTGATTATTAAAAATTTAAAGTCTCGAATGTTAATTAAATTGCGTACGGAAAGAAAGGCTAATGAAATGTCAGGGCTCAGGAGGATGTGATTAATTGCAGGATTTGCAGGAAAAGCTCGAGCGAGAGCGAGACCGAAGGACTTAAGACGACGAAAACAGATTTTCAGCAACAAAAAATATTTCTGGTCGGGTTTGAATGCGAAATTTAATTCATTAGCCCCTAATTAGTCTAACAAAAAGTAATATCAAGCACCCCTTAAAGGAGACAAATGATTGTGAGATATCTAGCTGGACATACAGTGTTGCAAAAATGTTGGAAAGTGGCGCAGACTCCAGATTTCACCGAAAAAATGTATGAATGTATGCTGAAATTCGTCACAGTTTGTGGTCCTACTTTCACATACAGACTAAATAATTCAAAATATGTAGCACAAAATATGAAAATCTTCAACTCTACATATGAAATATTAAATAGAATTAAGATCAAGCAAGCGAGATGACCAAGAATATTATTTTGACTTGTCCAATGTCCCTTGAAATTCTAAATTCTGAAGAGTTATTATTCAATGCAGAGTAACGGGGTGATTTTGACAAACCCTAATATAATTTCCCACTAACCATTCTTCAGTTGGAAAGTTTAGGAAATTAAGGTATGGGAAAACTATGGTTTATATTGTTAATGACGTAATAAGAAGCTCTTAATTTTGTGGATGTAAAAGTACGTTACTGAAGAAGCTATCGCACTTTTTTACTTTCAAAGACTCAAAGAACAGGGACCCAGCCAGGGACCAGAGCCGATTTTAGGCATTACCCGAAGGCAGGTCAACATGGCTTTTAATGATTGGGCTCATGAGACACTAAGTAAACACTGGAGAAGAAGTAGGAGCTGTAGACAAGCTCGCAACTTTATAGTGGAGCCAAGCAAGTCCAAGACGGCCTGGCTGTTAAGTAGTAGCCGGAAAGCTCTAAACCAGTTGGTGGGAGTTCTAACGGGTCACTGCAGGCTGAGAAAACATCTATCATTGATGGGTGTTTGATGGGGAGACCCTATCTGCCTAAAGTGTGGGGAGGGCGACGAAAAGCCTTCCCACTTCTTGGCAGAATGCGCGGCTTTCGGCAGATTGAGACACGACGTCTGGGGGGGCCGGGAAGCTGCAAGGGGAAGAAGTCAGTTCCCTTGAATGGACCGATATTCTGACCTACATTAGAAGGTCGGGTAGGTTCGATGAGGGAAGAGGTGATGGAGTTAGGTAAGGAACGACAGGGGTAGGCAAAAAGGGCCCGCTTGTGGCTTACTTGCCAGATCTTGGTCGCCCCATACCACCCCTACTACTACTAGGTAAGGGACGACAGGGGTAGGTAAAAAGGGTCCGCTTGTGGCCTACATGCCAGGTCTTGGCCGCCCCATACCTCTACTACTACTACTACTACTTTCAAAGACTAGACAAATTTGTGGCCACCCGAATCAACTAAAGAACTCAATATCTCCTCTGTAAAAGAGAGACAATGAATTGGTTTAGGTTACATGAGTGAGATCGCAGTTGTTCATTTCAGAGTATAATTTCTGTAAGCATGCGCCTGGCTTATTTTGATCAGAGGAATTTTTTGCAGTATACGTGCTGGTCAGAGGGTAATTCTTATATTTTCTTGGAGCCATTTAAAATTCCCGCCGTGTTTTAAATAACGTCGCAGTTGTAATTAGAAGTAAATGGCTGCGAGCTGAAGATTGCAAGACATCGGTGTCCGCTGAAAAAGTATCCCATTTATTTGGAGTGCGGCCAAGCATCGGAGACACCACGACATGTGAATAAACGAAGAGCACTTAAAATTTAAATTGATGTAATGAGATGGAAATTGGACCAGAAACAGCAGTAAATTACGCTGCAAAGCCTACTTTAATTAAACTGATAATTAAAAAAGATCTTATCTAATTACTCCCTCCGTATATTACTCGTTTCAATGAGAGTACTTACGGTTTAATTTATTTTTGCAGAAGAATGGCCTTTCCTGCGTAGGAATTGCTTATTTGTCTGTTATCGTTGGGTAACATAAATAAATACAAACCTACTGTTAGAAACAAAGTTTTATATAAAGTCAAAAATGCACGGATTGGATCATTGTTCTCGTGGTGCCCATACATTATCTATTATTTAATTATTTATTTAAGCTAAATGAAGTAAACTACAGGATAATATGAAACTTTGTAAAAATATTTAAATATAATCTACTAATGTAATCAGGCAAAAATACAGGTAGGTAACACATTCAATTAACAGGTGACTTTAATAACAAGTTGGTTTGTGCTCTTTTACAAATGAAGGTAGTATTGTGCCGTGAAGCCAACCTAGGTACAAATATGTTAACTTGAGATAGCAACGCGGGACAATCAACTTTACCATGTAACAATTTATATAAAAATATCACAGCTTCTTGCCACCTACGCTTCTCAAGAGATATAAAATCAAATCTTGTCAGTAACTCAATATAATCACTACCTCTAGAGGATATATTCCACTGATCCTGAAACTAACAAACTTTAAAAATTTTTTTTGAACTCCATCAATTGCAGTTGAGTACTTAGTAGGATTCCAAATAAGGGAAGCATATTCTAATTTTGTTCTAACCAAACTAAAGTATAATGTAGTCAAAGCAGATACATCAGTAAAATTCCTACAGTTACGAATAATAAAACCCTGCGCGCTATAATATGCTCATTTTACTATATTACTAACATGAATGTTGAATGTAAGCTGACTGTCAAAGTGTACTCTCAAATCCCGCAAGGAATGGGTTCTTTCTAATACTGTATTGTTAATAGAGTAAGGATATTCTAGAAGGTTTGGTTTACGATTGAATGTAATTACTTTGCGCTTAGAGATATTCAAGTATAGGTAATTCTTGAGACACCAATCTTGCAACAGAGCAATTTGTTTTTGTAAGTTAATACGTACAATCATTCATGTCAGCAATAGAAGCATATAACTTTAAATCATCAGCAAACATCCAATTGGCACAATCCAACATATCGCATAAATCATTAATAAAAATTAAAAACAATAGGGGCCCCAAGTTACATCCTTGGGGAACACCACTGGTTGAAATATAATTATTTGAGCGGAAACCGTTATAACAGACATACCGTGTGCGATTGCTCAAGTACTGATAATTACATTTGGTGAAAAATTTATGAAATTTTTTGTAGGCATTCCCCTTTTCGTCGCAGATCAAGAACCAGCAGTCGCCAGACTGTACCTTGTAAGTGTATGATTTCTGGAGTTACGTTGATAACTGAAAGGGCGACAGAAAGGAAAAAAATAATTTTTTTTAAATTAGTCGTTCATAAAGGGTCAAGGAGTATTTTTAAAGTAATGAAGATTTTTGTCTGAAAAATGTACCCCTTCAGAATCGTTTACTTAATGGCTCTTTCATTTTAACTCCAATATTGACGAAGCGCCCGATAGGCAAAGAGCCTTTTACTAATGCAATTATTCTTACGGCTGGTAATTAAGTGCCCTGTTATTAGCGCCATTCGTCGTATTATACGTTCGCCGATGCACTCGGCGGCCGAGTAATTGAATCTAGAGTGCGGCGCTGATAACGCGGCCGTTGCAGCGCGATGCTGCGTGTCAGCGGCTAATGCACTCCGATTTACGGGTTTCAATATTAAGACGAATTATGGGATTTTCGAAATTAACTGGTATAAATTCAGAAATCCTTACAAAATGCAGTTTCCTTATCGCAGCAAAGTCGTAATTAAAATAGTTTTAATTAAACGGGTAATTTATACGCTCCGTATAAACAGCAGCACTAAATGTGCCATTCATTGTGTTAAAGTACGAGCAGTGTGTGCTTGTCGCTACCTTGTCATATATGTAGACACAATTAACAACAATCCACAGCACTGGTTTTATCTACTAATTTACATATTATGAGACTTACGCGTACGGGCCGACAAGGAGCATACAAAAGCAGGAAGCAAATATGCCTGGAAAAAAGTTTGCACCCTAAAGTAAAGACGAGAATTAAGCAAAGTGGAATGACCGGAAAAAGAGTAGATCTGTGTTGTCACATTTATTTCTAAAATATTCTTATTTAATACAGGAAACGTATTAATTACCTTATTTACCCATTTTTTTACTTGTCTTTAACGTCTCTTATCCCTATTGTACTTTGTTAAAGCAAACACAATGTTTAATTTGTCTTTTATTTAATAATATCAAGGAATTTCCGAATATGTGGCAACTGCGAATGTCGTAAAGTTGACGACAAGCTGTTCATCCTTATTTAACATACATATTCTTGCATTTACGCTTTCTTTTCTCTGAGCTTCAACGACGTTGATTGGTCGAATCAGGAACCAACAAGCTACTGCGCTCAAGGTAGTAGGGAAACAGTGGCGTGATGTTGGGTTATTTCGCGCGCGTTTCTTAACGGTAAAAATTTGTAGTAAAATTATCAGTGTATTTATTCTTTGTGTCAGTGTTTATACTTATTTGTGTTAGTTAAAAAAGTGAAAGTGCATATACTAGAAGTATTCTATAGAATAGCATACGAGTATATTTTATATTAACTGAAATGTGCCCAATGGTAAAACAGAATACGCACGCCCATGCATCACCGCATTTTACCAGATCGGCAAGGTCATTCCACTTTGCTTAATTCTGGTCTTTACTGTAGTAAGATTAAAATCATTTGGTAAGCCCAAAGCTGTGTATAATATAAACACAAATTTACTTAAATCCTATAATGACTGACCAGGGTTTGAAATATGGGGTATCGTTGGTGCAGATGTATCGATGTAATGTTTATACTTCCACAGGGATATATTTTAGAACTCCTCCTATTTAAGGTATTTATCAATGACACAGTTACGTATTTATAAGTAGGCCGTTTATTATACGCTGATGATTTAAATATTAGTTATTCGTTCGTTACTACCAAATTGAACGTTTTTTTCTTAATAACCAGTTTTCTAGTATCATATATTGACGATTTGATATTTCAATGACATTATGACTTTTGTGGTACTATTTCCAGAGAACTTTGAAGAACAATATTTCGTATATGACTTTGAAGAATTACAAAGTTATTGGATTTATTCTTAAGTGCATAACCAAGCCCGAATTGCATATTTCAGAATTTCAGCTCGGAATTTAAAACTTCATTTACCATCTCACTTCAGAGTTCCAGTTTTTGTACAGCTTTATTAATAGGACCTGGAATAGTATTTTAGTTGTATGTTATTTACCCATATGTAAGAAAGATGCAATTTTGTGATGCAAACTTTTCTTCTGAAACATTTACTTGACGCAATACTGAGCAAATATAAACAAGCGCAGCTTTACAGACATTTCCCTAGGTATATCTTAATCTTGCTGAAGTATCGCTTCTAGCAACCCGATATCAAACGTCTCTAACCTCTTATGTAGACGTACATATGTACAAACGATTGCAATTATAAGAAGGAATTCTAAAGACATTACAAGGGAGTTCTTTAACCCACGCCACGTATGGAAATACAAATCGCGCGCATAACTTAGCGAAGACACGATGTAGGTGTCGAGGTACGGCCCCGTTGCGACGACACGCCATGTAATCTGAAATGGCTCTTTTACGCTTGACACTGTTAAAAGCTTTCTTTTCACTTACCCACTCCTAACTTTTTACCCCGACAAACGTTACTCTCTATCTAGTGCAGAATATGATATTGCCATAAGGAATGCTGATTTCTGCCTACAAAGGTGCACAGCACTGAATTTCCGTAGATCTGAACAAAATAATAAATTTTAGTACCACAATAATTGTAGATAAAAAGAAAATTCGCATTGCTATGTAGGAATTTATGTTAGACTTTTCGAGTTACCAGTTATACTGATATTTATAGTAAAATTTTGGTTTCTTATCGACTTTTCAGTAAGGCTCCATGTTGTTGTTGTTGTTGTTGTTGTTGGTGGAAAGCAGCTCGGTTACCCGCAGCACTCAGGGCTTTCGACCCATTCTGCCTGCCGGTAGTCGAGAGCTATTGTAAGAGACTCGTGCTGTGCGCATATCCCAACACCAATTCTAGATGATGCTCTCTAATATCCTGGGGCAGGAAAAACGCTGCACCCAGATGTTTGTGTCTCTTGACCATATAAGACGGAACAGCAACAGAGGATGTGTATGAAGTCCTCGTCATTGTGCCGCAACACCTCACCTTCTAGTGTCAGTAAGACCAATAATATTAAGGCACTTGTTGAGATGTCCGTGACCTGCTAATAGTCCTGTGACAATATTTGTGCTGTTAATACTCTATGACACTGATAGTTTATAAATTACACAAATTAAAATAGAAAACCCCCAAATCTAAAGCCAAAGGCTGTCCGAAAGGAGGTTACACATTGAAAAACGCAGACCAAAACACCTGAGTGTCGGAGCTGGGGATCGAACCCAGACCATAATAGACAGCCTGATCGGGAATATCCTAGGCTAATAGGAGGCTACTAGAAGGCTAATAGAGGCTAATATCCTTGAGTTTTCCTTTCCAATCCTTAGCCACCATAAAATTTCTTTTCATTCTCTTAACAAAATCTACAATTACTGTGTTCCGTTAATTTGCTGTGTTGTTGCTGGTGTTCAGTACTCAGGTTTTTAATATCCCTTCTGTTTGCAGAAGGGATATTTTGAAGATTTGGTATCAAAATGTCAAAGAGATAATTTAATAGTATTATCTACATCTTTTAAATAATGAAATATTAAACAATCATCCCCATTACATTAAAAATAACTATTTTTGGTTACACCTTTTGTATTGAATTTTAATGAAAAAATATATTGAACCATATTTATTTCCTAGTTAACTCTTGGCTTA
This sequence comes from Pogonocherus hispidulus, assembly GCA_963924545.1. Lineage (NCBI taxonomy): Eukaryota > Metazoa > Arthropoda > Insecta > Coleoptera > Cerambycidae > Pogonocherus > Pogonocherus hispidulus. Next base: position 14,108,976 of record OZ004699.1, read on the forward strand.
ATTCCGATATATAAAGAAAGATATAAACATGTCAAAGAGATGTTCTAGTTTTATCTAGTATGGAATTGCCTTCGAAATTACCACAACAAAAACTATATCTCTTTATTGAGAAAACATTTTTAATTTACATGTAAATTTTGATTTAGCCAGCCAAGAGATATATCAACAATACATATAAGGTTATGAGAATTAATAAAACAAATTGAATTTCACGTCAGTTATGCTGACTGAAAAGGTAGGTATATGCTTTTTGTCAGATATTACTTATATAGTATATTCCTAAGATTGAGGGCTTCTTCCAGGAGTCATATTCCTGCTGGAATCGCCTGGGGAACGGGCCGTGAAACACTTCGAGCACCCTTAATATCAAACACAGCGCCTTGTACAGGTCTAAAAGTGTCACGTGCTTCAAACAATATCCTTAAGGGGAGATTTATAGCCGTTTCTAGTACGAATTTATACAAGTTTTATCATGAGGGAATGCCTCGATGTTTTGTCCGATTTAGTTAGGGCTCTGGCCGACAGGCAGGATGGAAATAGGTTTTACAAAATATTTACAAAAACCGAGTCAAAATTTGTTAGTCTTTATACTTTCAACGATAACTGAAAACAATTTGTATTCAAGAAGCATAACCTAATAGAAATAGAAGATACCTAATAAGGTTCAAGGTGGTGGTGATTGTACCAATTGAAAAGATTAATAAATCCAAAAAATTGTTTAGGTATACAGGGTGTTTCATAATATATGCGCAGGACTTCAGGATGTTATAGCTCGTCCAAAAATATGAAAAAAAGTTTCTATTAACTTACCCTTTAAAATGCACGATTTTAGAGATACAAGGTGTTGAAATTGAAAAAAAATTTCGTTTTTTGCGAATATCTCTGGAACCGTTCATCGTACAGAAAACAGGTTTTGTAAGCATTTTCTACTCATAATACACTATGTTTTGTGCGGAATTTTTTTTTAAAGTCATAATTGGTGCAGGTCTTGAAGGAGTAGTGGGTGTTTTTCTCCCCAACTTCTACGCTACTGGAAAAAGTACGATTTTGAGACGCCCATTTGAACCACCAATGTTTTCTACACAAAAAAGGCACTTGGTCATAAGCTCTAAAGTCGATAGTTTTAGAGAAAAATCAACTTTTATGTTGAAAAACTTGGTCAATTTTTTGAAATAAAATTCTTTTCTTACTAATTAAATTAAATTTATTTAAACCTTAGAACAAGTAACAAAACCAAAGTTTTGACAGCTTTTGTATAATTTTTTTAATTTTGCAATTATGAAGTTAACGTTTGTTAATTATGAAGTTAATAGAAACTTTTTTTTATATTTTTGGACATCCTGAAGTCCTGCGCATATATTATGAAACACCCTATATTGCAGTATTTAAAAAATAATTTTTTTCCTAAAGTAGTTTTACAGTACAGTAACAAATTTGACAACTCAACATGTTTTCTCAAGTGTTTCTATGTTTATCTACAATTTGAACAGAACATCTGAAATTTGGAATTCAAACTATACATGTGAAACTGAGAAATCCATTTGGAAAAATGTTAAAGATTACTGAACCAGACTCAAACTTTATACATTTTTCGATCCGCGTACCGTGTAGAAAAAAATCGACAACAATTTGATTAGGCTAAAAAATCCTCCAAATAGTTTAATTATTTAATATTTTTGTGTTAAAAAATTCTACTGTTTCTCTAAAAGTGTAGCCCAATACAACAGACACGTAATATTGTCAATATAGTAATAAAAATTGTTTATTTTTGACCGATAAAACTCAACAAACATACCGATGAGTGGAGAAAAAAGTAAATAAAATTAAATGCTGGTCGTGACTTTTGCCAGCGGAGTAATTGATTCCTAAATCTCATTTTAATTAAGTGTGCAAAACTATTTGTGCATTGAAACCGCCAAGAGAAATAAAACAAAGCTATATTATTGAAAGTTCTGTAGTAAATCCATATTCATGAATTATAGTAGCATTTAATTTTTTGTCCCTTCCATAACACCATCATTCGTTGTTTACTATTTCATACACTTTGGGGTCTGGTTCCTTGCTTATATCTTCCCGAAACGTGTATTTGCCGTAGCCGGAATGAGAGATCTGGCAAGGCCTTGACGTTAGCCCGATAGATTTCGTAGGAAATTCATAAATATCCCCGAATATCAAATAAGCAGCATGTACTGGAAAATGGAATTGGAATTGCTTCCAAATTTTATCTCGCGCTGCTGAATCCCTAATAACAGCTCTTCAAACTATTTATTCGTTTTACCTACATTTCCATGCTTAATCCATAACATTTGAATCTGCTACATAAACATGGACAGCTGAACATCTCTCGACAGCGATAACCTATCTAGACGTATCCGTTGCATTTGGTTATAGTGGGATGGAAATTAAAATACGACTGCAGAGATTTCTTATAACCAACGTAAGAATTTCCATTTCCACTATGAAAAACTACAACTATTATAGGTTTGAATTTCAAATTGCAAAAAGATTGATGTCACAGCTTGTACATATATTTTTTTTTGCATGGATAACAATAGCTAAATTCTTAAAGGGCGCTGCACACTCACGCCACGAAAGCCCCGAAAGAGCGCGAACGTGAGGTTGAAGTTTTTTGCGTCTTCGCGCCTTTTCCCAATCGAAGTCGGCTTTGTGTCCTTCAAGGGTTAGCGGTACAGGGTGATTCACTATATTTTGACTCCTTTGTTAACTTTTTTGTTTACTGGATTATAAAAAAATGTGAAATATAAAAGTTGCATACTTTTTTTGAAGTTTTCGAAAATGGTAGTAGAAAAACAAATGAAATCCAAACAAAATGGCCGCGTATGTTAACTTTGTTAATTTAAATGGAACACCCTGTATATTTTTGCATATTTGGATAGAACGTTATCTCACGAGTACAGCAATATAGATATTGATGGGTCTATCTTTAATAATAACGGAGATATGGCTGTATTCGTGAGACAAAGTTCTATCCAAATATACAAAAATATACAGGATGTTTAATTTAAATTAAAACAGTTACCTAATATCCGCGGCTATTTTGTTTGGACTTCATTTGTTTTTCTACTATCATTTTTGAAAACTTCATAAAAAATCGTACAGTTTTTATATTTAAGTAGTTGTTTCCACATATCTTAAAAATAATAAAATTATTCCTTTGCGGACCTAGGATTCTTAAAAATCATAGCATTCCATATAATTTAACAACTTTACAATATTATTTAAAACGCTATTTACAAGAAAATAAAAATGATCAACTCAACAATGAAAACTCATATACTGTTATCTAACCAATTGAAAAGTTACACAAATTAAAAATAAAACATAAGTAATTAAGTGAATTATATTATTTATCTATTGTTGTTTCTCATCTGGATCCATGATAACAAAGTCATTATTCTAGGATTATATTACAATAAATATTAAGGGTAACCACATTTCTACCATACATTTCTAATCAATAGCAACTAAACTATATTTTCTCGAGAGAATAGGTTATTCTAGGATATTGGAAGCATCACCGCTACAATATAAAAAATGCATTAAGGGAATGACTCCTCTAGCTTTGATCCATCGCAATAATGGGATTGTCTTGTTCTGGCTATTACAATGGAGATCTCCACATAACTTTCCGCTGCCAAGTAAGTGGTGGACCCAGTCGGTTTGTCAACGTTTCACTTTGCGAGGATGCTATATCTGCGTCTTAGCAGTTCGGAACGTTATTAAAAATTTGTGGACGGGCTCATGAATAAGTTAAAGTCAATTTATTTAGACTTTTCACTAGTGCTCGTGCTTCTTTTGGTTATTTATGTTCCAAGAGGATAAGATGAACGTGGAGCTGGCTACTTAGAAAATTATAGGAGCACGATGGCGTATACTTCATTGTCAGGGTCAAATATAGTACGTAAAATTGAAACATTATTTTTTCTAAACAATTCATGTCAATTATCGATACTTCATTAATGAAATATTTCAGAATAGTACCTCTTGCAACCTAAAATCTGAGTACTATCAGAGCCATCTAATTATCAGATTTTGAACTTAGAAAAAAATCCAGTTGAAGAATACTTTTAGTAAAAATTGTAATGTAAGATATACGAGTAGGTATGCCATAATTTAATCGAGAAAAACTAAGTTTAAGATAATGTATAAAATTAATAATATCTACATTTCAATTCAAATCATAATATTGACATAAAGAAAGGTGGTAAGTGTTTATATGATAGAGCTAAATTGATATCTTCAGAAGACGAAATTTTAACAAACGAATTAGGCTTCATTACAAATGTGTTTATTAATATAATCTGTATTCCAAGTTTTGTTGATAGAACGTTTGAAAGCATTTGAAATAGAAAAAGCAACCAAATACAACAACGTAAAATTTCGTATACCTAAAAAATTCCATATATAATTAGTTTATCTGAAAGATTACGAAGAATTAGTAATATGTTCGAAATTAGAACGGTTTTTCCAACGAAGAATACTTTACGGACAATTTTATCAAAGGCTAGGCCAAAAAATAATTTACAAAGTACAAAATACTGGAAAAGTAAAAATTTGTGAACACGCTTATGGCCACAGGGTACAGTAGCCATAGGGTACAGTGGGAGTCAATTAAAATTTTAGATAAAGAACCAAACAATATAAAGAGAAAAATTAAACAATCCGCGACAATTTTATTAAATGAAGACCAACGTGTACCTATACAACATTTTTGTCAATTTTGAAAGCTGTTGGTTATTAATTCTGAAAGACGAGATAAGTCAAAATATAATGAAAATCGACTAATATCTAATATGCCCTTGGAAGTAGATAAACATAATAAATTACAAACTGTCATACTTTCTGTACGTCAGTGATACTTAAAGTTTTGATGACGAGGAAGTATAAGTTTTCGAAACGTAAACATTTTTAAGTGATGTGCTTAATGCTATATATTGTTAATCTACTTTTTAGTGTGAGATTTCTTGATCAGACAAAAATACTCTTCAAAAAAACAAACCTTTGATTGACTGATCCGTCGGCCCAGAGGTTGATTTGAATATTATTTTTTTTATATTTTTCAGTGGTGGCATAATACCAAAATAAATAAGAGTAAAAACTTTGTTTATCGTATAATCTAACTCCAAAATGAATAGATAGTATGGAACGGTAATTATGCGATACAAATACAAAGAGTCACTTTGCGTTATAGAGAGAAATAGACCAACCATTACCGTTATTAAAGTAGTAGCAATTAAAACGGAAAAATCCAATGTTTACCAAGTGATAAAGTAATGTTTTGCGGTTGCTATAACCGGAAATTATATTAACATTACTCTTATTTGCGAGACCTAAAAGTGCATTAAGGTCCATTAGCGGCCCCAGAATGAAAAGTAACTCTGCAGATGAACATGAAGCCTCCATAAGATGCAATTAGAGTGACATCAATGAAATGTTCACTACTGCTGCCGCCGCTGTTACGACTAATGATAATGGATCAATCTAAAAGCTGCTGTTATTAATGGCAAGTGAAAGACCGCTTCCTAACAGGGCCGAACTGAAAAAGAATATTAAAATGACATAAAATCCTTAATGATTGCCATTTCTGGAACTTAATACCGACATAACAATGGACGAGTATCAGAGAATTTACTTCTGGGGATATTCAACCCCTGGTATTTAAGGAATTGGATTGGATACCTATTCGAATTGGCATTCGATTAGAAGCTTCGTTATGCTTAAAATACAAGTTTATATCAGTTTTTATATCCATAGATGATGTTAGTTTATTTAAGTAAATAGAAGGTATACAAATACTCGTCTTATGCATCACTTGCCGGCGCCCTCGCAGTCCCCAAATAATTATATACCGCTGCCTCTCCCACACAAGTCAGACTTTTGGGTAAATCGTTATGATGAGAATGAGAAGTACAGATATTAACAATAACAAACAACTACGAGTGTAGTAAGGATACCCCCATATCCTTCATCTGTAAACATGCCTTACAAAATAAGGACTGAACCAAATCCTGGCTAATCCCACGCCGAGCGCTGAATTACAAAGCAAAATTTGGTGTATTTTGTCTAACAACGTTAGAATAAAAAATACAATGTTTTGGATTGCAACGAAAACTACCAGAAAATATTCTGGACCTCACATCGTAGAATGTCACTAATTGCAGACCAGTTTCGACCTTTTTATGATCTCATCAGTGCAATATAAGTGAGCATACCTACGAATGCAAGGACCTGAGTATTTGGCACAATAGGTAACCTTGCGTACGCAATCCCTAATGAAGCCACCTCTTAGTAGTTCTCGCAACACAATTCAAACCCAACGGGGAATCTAACAACGGGGTGTAGAAAAAGACTTCTACAGCTTAACAGATGGTTAATGTAATTAACAAATCTGCAACAAATTGCAATTAGTGATATCCTACGATGTGAGGTCTAGAGTATTTCCTCGTAGTTTTCCCCGTTTTCGTTGCAATCCAAAACATTGTATTTTTGATTCTAACGTTGTTAGATAAAATACACCAAATTTTGCTTTGTAATTCAGCGCTCGGCGTGGCATTAGCCAGGAGAATAGCTGTTTTGGCCTAATTTGGTTCGGTTCTTATTTTATAAGGCATGTTTACAGATGGAGGATGTGGGGGTATCCTTACTATACTCGTAGTTGTTTGTTTTTGTTAATTACATTAACCATTTGTTAAGCTGTAGAACTGTTTTTCTACACCCCGTTGTTAAATACAGATATATTACTATACATATAGTACATATTTTTAAAGTAGGTGTATGGACTGTATGTATGGACTGGTATCTTTCGCAATAAAATCTTTAGTCCATACAATTTCATGTCTAAAATAAAATATTTTTTAGTTTTCTCACTAGATACATAACCTAAATTTTCTCTGAATTGCATAGATTACAATTTTTAGGTCCGCCATTCCATTCTATGTGCGTACCTATTTATATTTCATGTGCGTTTCAGAACTAGCTTGAAGGAAAGCAAAACAGAAAGGGAAATCCTAGAAATTCGAATTTAAATATTCAAATGCCTAATCCGGCCCTGCTCCCCTAAGCGGGAGAACCAGAACTAATTAATAGTTTAATGGGTCTGCATACAAGTTATAGAGATCTAATAATTCACGATCACGCTGGAAATTGTCATTTATCATAATGTAAACTTTGACTTCGCAGCAAGCAAATTCAATTACCGTCAATCCGTCTAATCTAAATCCGACCTGCAGACCTCTTGTTAATGCACGTGGGGCCAGATAATGCTGAAATTAATCCGAATCCAATTAGACTGGCTAAAACTGTAACTTTAACGTTTCGCTTTTATGTCGCCAACCGCCGCCATTTTATGGACCAAATGCGTTTAGAACTTCCGGTGGCATTATATCGGGCATTTGTTGAACTTTGCTTCTATTGGTGTGTGTCTCCAGGCATTTATTTTTTTCGGTGAAGTTTAAACCTACGCATAAAATAAAACGGGACAGACGCGGTTCTTGAATATTCACGAAAACAATGTTAATCATCAAATACTATCAAATATATAGGTACAGGGTGTCCCGAAATTAGTATGCAATATTTTAGCAGTGTGCTACGGTCCTAAGGAGGCTACAGCCGCTTAAAGGGGGTATCCTAGTGCCCCAACCACAAGTTTTTTGTGCTTTAGCTTTTTCAACTGTTAATTAGGAAATATGAAATTTCAATATTTTTTACTAAAAAAGGTACACTTGGTTTGCATCGATAGGATGAATCCTTTTCGAGAAAAATAGTTTTTAATTATTTGCATGTGATAACACGAGATGTAGCAACTTTTTTTGTATGTAACTTTTCCCTAGTTTTGTCATTAAAATGAGTAAAAGAAGTGAATTTTTAGAGTGTTTAATTCTTTTAAAAAGATTTACAGTCGGTGATTAGACTCAGTGTCTAATCTGAATTCCAGTGGAGCTGCTAGTTCGTTTCTATTCAGATGTTTTTATTTAAATTATGAGCCTTATAAAAGGCTGATATTAAGAGATGGGTTGGCAACCCTGCATCTATGTAAGGATAGAAAGATAAACCGAAGTAGGTGTTTGAATGTCATTTTTGGGCGTTCTTTTGGTCTGCAGAATGATATATGACGCCTCCTGTTTTACAAAAATCTCAACTTTTCGTGATAATCCTTTAGATTAGAATGAGGGAATAATCCTACAACAAACAGTGAACATTATCTGCATGAACATACTGTAAAATTCTACTACTAATTCAGCAATATACAAGAAAAATTTTGGGAATAACAAACAAAAAATATTTTTATTTCATACTGTCCAGTAGATCCACTTACCCTGCACTGATTTGTGACCGGTAAATGGAACAATACAGTAGCTGATAGTGTATTGTTGTTTCCTAACAACACTTTACCGAATTGTTATTAGGAGCTATGTTTTGAGTTTAAATCAATTCTTGACATTTATCCGCTTTAGTAAAACTAAAAGTAAGGCAAATATATATAATGCTTTTCTACTCATTTCAGGAAAGATTCGATTTTAGGGAATTTATTTAAAATTTTCTCTGAGCACTCCTTCATTATAATACCAAAAGATTATGATACGTCAAAAGAAGGTTAATGTCATGTTATTGTCACTTTGCATGTCAAAGTTGTTAAGATAATGATGCAATTTAAATATTGTGAAATTTTAAAATTTACAATAAATCATTTTTATTTTAAAACGACAGCAGTATGAAAAAAAATATCACGATACACATCCATTAGGTGTTTACAGTACTCGTTTACACTTTCTGGTCTCGGCTCCTAATTTCGCGTCGTCTCGTCCGTAAAAAAACTCGTAGAAAGTCCTAATTTTGGGTAAGTTTGCTAAATCAGCCATATAATACGTAATTAGACATAATTTAACAAAATTTTGGTATGGCCTCATTTATTGTAATATATCTTCACATAATTTTTTCATTGAGTAGAAAATTTAAGTAGATATGGAAAATAAGAAATATAATGAAAGTAAATTCTAAATTCTAAATCTAAAAAATGGCGAAGTCGCCAGTTAAAAAATGGTATTCTAATTTCGGATAGGGTATCTCAAATTATTCCTTTTCTAAAAGCATCTATTGCCCGTTTCATGTTAACGTAATCCTACTATTTACTTTTGCCACGCACTTTGAGCATCTTGCTCTATGTAATAAAATTTTACAATTAAAAAAGTTTTAGATTTCCTAATTTAGGATTGGGTGCATTTTAGGAGCAAATACGGAGTTTTTGTTCGCAATTGGCTGCGTTTTTGTCTCGGATCCGTAGTAGTTTCGCAGTGTCTTAACAAAGAAAGTAATTAATAAAATGGAAAAAATCATTGAATTAGTGCGAAAGTATCCTATATTAGACTACCTTTCTCATGACGATTACAAAAATATTCGAAAAAAGTAACAAAAATATAACATAGATTCTCGTCTTTTCGTAATTGCGGCATTAATGTATGAAATTCGCTATATTGTCGTCTTTTTTTATTAATATCGTGAACCCATTTTCTTTTCTTCTTAAGGTTAGATACATAATATGATCAACACATTTATTTTTAAAGAATAATAATAATTTTACCTTAAATTATCTTCTTCCAATGCAAGCAACACAAAAATGCTTCTTCTTCATCCGATGATGTATAAATATTATTGTATGATAGGTAAGTATGTAAGTACAAGTACAAATTGTTTTTCGTTTTCAGCAATAGCAATCAACCTTTTCGATATTGAAAATATGACGCATATGATGCGATTACATTCGCTTTGGTGTGAAGTTCTCTACGGATTCCGTCACGAATTTCGCTGCGAACTTTCCGTCACGAATCCGTTGCGAATAATTCGCGTTGGTTTGGGGGAGTCTTTATGGGTATCCGAAAATGGAAACCTGTCCGAAATTAGGACCTCACCTACTGGACTTATAACGTAAAATACTATTTTGATAGCGAAAATACGAGTTACAGGATGTTAAAACTTTTCCGCACTTCGCTGCCTAATGAAATTCGCGCGCCCCTTGATTACACAAATTCTAAAGATCCAGGTTCCCTCTATTTCCGGAATAGCTTCAGCTAGTAATTGTAGCAATTATTCGGCCCTCCTCGGCGCGCAACCAATCGGGATGGCGGCGGGCTGAAGGTTCGTCCCAGTGCAATTAGCAGAGTTCCTTATTAATTAATGCAAGCCGCTTACAGACAGTTTACTTAAGATTCGGCCGGATATGAGTTCGGAGCGAGGGGTTACGTAATCAGGAGTCCCGGTTAGATAATTATTTTGATAAATTTAATATGATCCCTACACATACGTAAGTGGTTGGGACAGTGGCGGCCTAGGAGGGCTGTTCGGAACGGTAAGATTTAATAATAACTACGAATACATCTTCCTTGCAAAATAATAAAAAAAAAAACATTTATACAGGCTGTTACAAATTCGCTTTTCACTACAGAGATCTCGGAAACGGTCAGAGATACGAACTAGCTTAAATGGGGGCAAAGTTGCGTACCAATAGCACATTCGACCAAATATTATATAGACAAATTATAGCAACAAAGTTTTGTGACCAACAATATTCAAAACAATAGCTTTTTGTTTACACTGGTGCCCAAGCATTTGGTCCAATCAAAAAATGCCAATTTACCGCCTAAATTGTTGGGGATTTTGTGACTGTCACCAATGGGCGTGGTTTACACAGGTAATTAACCATGCTTAAACGTAGAATCGGCGATCGCGAGAGGGATCGTCAATGATTATACAATTGTTTTTTAATAGTAAATATTAAATACTATTATAAATAGTGTAGTAAATACCATACACATTTATGTGTATAAATTTTTGTTCTTGAATATGCAAATCTTCAACTTTGTATTTACTAAAATAAAATATTCTAATTTGTACTTACTTTTAGTTTTATAATTATCATTTTCACCCCTTACCACATAGCCGCCTATGCCTTTGGGCACTGTGACAGGAAATTTCATGAATTGAAGTGTTTTTTTGTTATTCTTGGAAACGACTATTTTATATACTGACAAATAGGCAATTATTTATCTTTACATATTTGATCGGAGAACAGGACCAACATGGCTAATATGAATAGTTTTTGAAATATTTGAAAAATTTTCGAGAATCCGAAATTTTGGATATCCGTTTTGGTTCCATTTCAGCCTTGTTTGAGGTGATATTGAAAAATGAAGAACACTTTCTTATGGCAATTTTTTGCCCTCTATCGAATGGCACAATCAATTTTTATATGTAACGTTTCGTCTTTCCAGGACCATCATCAACTTCATTTTTTAAATACGGCCCTGGAAATTTTATTATATTTTTTGTAAGCCTTCATGACCCCCAATGCTGTACTGCCTCAACCGGAACCAGATTCAGACGTTTTGTCTCGAAAAATTCATCTTCAATGTATTCGTTAAAAAAGTATCTAAATTTTTTATTTAGATTTCTGTTTATTGAATTATCGTACACTTTAAGTGAAGGTAAACTCGGTGAAATCCACTTGAATATTTAAACTATTATCATTAGATCAAAAAAATTAGATCAGAACTTGTTCGAATTTTGAGCACTCGAGAAACTTAGAAATAAATATGGGCACGAGATGAACACTCTAATACATTGAAGATGAATTTTTCGAGACAAAACGTTTGATCTGGTTCGGGCTGAGACAGTACAGCATTGGAGGTCAGAAAGGATTGCAAAAAATGTAATAAAATTTTCAGGGCCGTGTTTGTTGTTTGTAAGTTGATGATGGTCCTGGAAAGACGAAACGTTACATATAAAAATTGATTGTGCCATTCGATAGAGGGCAAAAAGTTGCCATGAGAAAGTGTTCTTTTTTCAATATCACCTCAAACAAAGCTGAAATGGAACAAAAACGGATATCCAAAATTTCGGTTTTTTCAAATATTTCGAAAAGTAATCATGTTAGCCTTGATTTTTTAGAGCCATAATGTTGGTCCCCTGATTACGCAACTTTGCCCCCATTTAAGATAGTTCGTATCTCTTACCGTTTCCGAGATCCCTGTAGTGAGAAACGAATTTGTAACAGCCTGTATACAGGGTATGTAATGATAAGTTAAAACTAATTTTTGACAGGTACGTAATTCCAATTTGGTTTGCCCATATAACGTTACTTTTATCGAGATATATTGAACATATTTCATTACTTCTATTCTACCATATTAACACTATGAATTTTTGCAGATCTCGATGATGTGATGTTTCAAATAGCCAGCCTATTAAAAAGCCTATTAAAAAAAATCCTCGGAAATTATCTAAAGGAATCCTCGGAATTATCTAAAGGATATAAAGAATATCCTTTAGATAACTTGGAAATTATTAAAGGTGGTATTGCCAAAAGCATTGTAAGTGTCAAGTAAGTATTGATAAAGACAGTTTTTTGACGTGTGATAAGATTGTATGTTAAAAATTAACGGGGATTGTAAAACCGTTAAAAGCTGTGAAACGTCAAAACTGTATGCAAATGCAAATATTCATTAAATGATCCGATTTTTGAACCCACAGAGCAGTCGCAATATGAATTTATATATAGTTTATGAATATTTCTTACATCAGAGAATATCCTATGAAAATTCTATGATGTTTCAACCGCCGGGAAAATACAAATTTAAAAGAGATTGGCTCTATTTTTATATAGTTGTTACAAGTGAAACAATTTTAAGAAAACCAGTCGAATTTGTAACAAGAACATCCTTCCAGAAAATTTCATCTGTCCTACTTTAACTTACCCGGAAACAGATTTATCGATTTTTTTTTAGTTAAACTAAACAATATTAGAGTATACATGCTATTTTTTGAGTAGACCTAATTTTTGCCGAATCAAAATGTGTAATATAATGTGAAATACAATTTCTATATTCATTAAACGCACTAATTTATTGCTGCAATTCATTATTTAAATTCGTACGTGTGTTACTTTTGTATTTGTCTTTATTTAAATCGAATCTATTTGCCGCAAGCCGCCATGCACTAGAGTACTTTAATTGTCATTGCTAATTTCCTACCGGGGGCATTAAGGCTGCAGTAGTTGTTGCTTGATTAGATCCGTTGCATATTTAAACAGCTGCGGAAAGCGAAAGACGTTTTAAATTTATTTCCTCAAGAGTCAGTGCTGAACGAGGGCAGTTTGTTAAATTGTTATGCTTTTATTAAATTTAATAGTTACATTCATTTATACAAGGTGCATGTAAAACTTGCACTTAAAAAAATATGTAATAGTAATAATTGAGCTCAGACGTTTCAAGGTAAATAAAATTCCACAAAATCATAGTTAATCGTTTAAACCTCTGTATTATAATGTTTTGTGTAACATATTAAATCTCCGATCAAATATGTATAGATAAGTAATTGCCTATTTGTTAGTATATAAAATAATGTGACCAAGAATAATAAAAAACACAACCTCAATTTAAAGAAATTTCCTGTCACAGTGCCCAACGGCATGGGCGGCTATGTTTTAAGGGGTGAAAATAATAATTATAAAACTAAAAGTACAAATTAGAATATTTTATTTTAGTAAATACAAAGTTTAAGATTTATATATTCAAGAACAAGAATTTATACACATATGTGTATAATATTTACTACACTATTTATAATAGTATTTAATATTTACTATTAAAAAACAATTGTAAAATCATTGACGATCCTTCCCGCGATCGCCGATTCTACGTTTATGCATGGCTACTTACCTGTGTAAACCACGCCCATTGGTCACAGTCACAAAATCCCTAACAATTTAGGCGGTAAATTCAAATGACATTTTTTGATTGGACCAAATGCTTGGGCACTAATGTAAACAAAAAGCTTTTGTTTTAAATATTGTTGGTCACAAAACTGTGTTGCTATAATTTGTCTATATAATATTTGGTAGGATTATTAAATCAATGTAAGTAGTGGTGAAAAACACACCGTAGTGCCCTCTTTGGGTCTTTGCAACTACCTGTCTGACAATTATTGTCAAATTGACCGACAGATAACGACCTGCTTTTCCGCAGGTCGTTCTGGAGATGCTGATGTAATGCAATGCCAGTCGGGGCACATTGGCCGTGGCGTAGTTGTTTTCGGCATCTCCTCCGAATAAATATATTAAATCAATATTAAAAAGTATGAGCCTCATCAGTCGGAACAGTAATAGATATAAATTTGGTAAACTGGGCTTCAATTTGCATAATTTTAAGCTTAATAATAACAGGTACACTGCATCTAATAATAAGTTGACAGTAGGAATAATTCTAAAACAACTAATAAGGAATTCATGTTTTTTATTCATCAGTATCAAAAGAGAGCCTCAAATTTTACCCACACTGTTTACGAGAAGCTCCATATATGTTTAATATGGTTCACCATATAGGCTTTATTATGTATTGCCATTCCATATTTATTTACATCCGTAAACAAAATTATACAATACAGAAGTATATTCATGTTTAACAATAAACTTCACACGGATAAAGTAGGCATCTATGTGTGGAATATATTATTTAATTCACCCAGTACCTATCGACACTAAATTGGTCTGTATATATTATTCTAAAACTACACCTTTGCGTGGAAACTACAGCCTGGATACGGTTCTCCAAAGACCCATATTGCATTCAGCATTACCTCACCATGTTTTTGTTCCCTGTGGAATTCAACAAAAGAAATGCTGAGTGCCTTTTAAGTGAAGGGGCAGTTAAAATGATAATCTACTCTTAAATGTGGGACGAGAGTGGGAATGAAAGGTTCATCCAGAGTGAGATGGAACAAGAGAAATGTTGGAAGTGCCATTTTTAGGAATCCGATGAAGTTAATGGAATGCCTCGACAAAGCTAAGAGTATTCGGATTACTATTCTGTCAGCTTCTTTCGTTGTATGTTTTTCTGACTAGTGAATTCGGAAACAAAGGATATATACCACGTGAAGAATTAATATACTTTTGCGTTGATGCAGCTTTTTATTATTATTTTAACTTAACATGCCTTCGAATACTTTAGAAGTTATTATTGCGGGATTTATAGTTAAAAGTAAAACGGCAGAATTACCACAATCTATACGTGTTTACTTTATGGCGATGGGCGCTTCACGTGCTCCAGTAATATGACCTTATGGTAAAATCTCTTTGACGTATGGTCTTATTTAAATTACCCATCCTACAGACGTCAGTATATTTGCCAGAGAGTGTCTGTCGAAAAAATACTGAATAGAACCAACTCTGTATCTTTATTCATTAATACTCTTGTATATTTTAAAAACAGCACCACCAAGATTTAAGTATATGTAGATACGTCTACATAATAATATGTGTAGAATAGTTTCAGAAATTACTATTCAGGCCACAAAGGAACTTTCATAATATATTTTTTTGATAAATTTAGATCTAATGATAAATAAGCTTCCAAGTACTTGCTGATTATATGAAGTAGAAAAATAGTGTGCAAAATGAAAGCATGAGTTTATGTTTTTCTTGTTTGAATAAGCGCTTATGAAACCGTGTCACGAGTTAGAGATTAGTAAATTATGCACAACTGTTTGTTATAAAGAAAGAAAATAACGGCAATAAAAATCTTATGCAATGTAGCCAACCTACTAAGCACATACAAGCTACACAAGAGAAAAATATTATATATATAAAATAAATATAAAAAGGTTGAGAAAAAGGTAATATGCAAAAATATTTACAAGTAAACAGAGACTTGTATATAATTATCTGGAAAAGATAGAAAATACACCTTAAAATATGCAAGAAAAACTAAAAACAAAAATAAAAATATAATTTAAACAGGCTGAATATTAATTGAGTTTTACAAATATAGTTTAATAACAGAAAGATTCTTTCAGAAAAAAATCCTATTAAGTAATATCTGCAGAACAGTTCACTCAAAACTTCAGATTTTAGTGCAAAGTCTGAGTTAATATGTGATCTTCCTTATAGTCAGATTGTGGATTTAAAATGCCTAAACCAGTGGCATAGTTTGAGGTACTTTAATCTTAAAAAGTAAAAAATATTGATACCATTGGATTTTTTGTTACTTTCATGACTACACGATTTGATGCTTTATAAATACTGCCTATATTTTTTTTTACAAACTGAAAGCACTAATTCGTCACATTGTCTGGCTTATTTATTTCATTTTAAAATTGTATAAACTATAGGTAGTATTATTACTAAAATAAAAATACAATTTAGATTCTAATATACTAAGTATACTTGTACATATTACGAGTATGCAAATATTCTATCCCATCAAAAATAACTTATTTTAACTGTTGCACAATTGCATACACTTTAAAATGCCATTTAGCTCAACAAATTAAATGAAATTTGGTTATTTTTTTTTTAATTAGTAGATAACTTGACTATTTCTAATGTAAAATAGGAATTTTTTAATAAAACCACGAGTAGCCATCAAAATATGTGTCGTAGTTGCTTTCTGGATATTGTCTTGATATTTTTTTTTTGTTCTAGATCGCTGGTATATCAATAATAATTAGTGATCATATGAAGAGCAGAATTAGACAATTCAGAAATCCTTTGATACCTTAAGGCGGCACAAAGTCTGCCTTCCTTTAGGTATTTACTTCTTTGGATTATGTGACCAATACAGTGGTAAAGCATGTGTGATGGAGTCTGCATCTACACCTTTCCGTAGCTTTTAGTCCTATATAGACTCAAGTTGCTTGCAAAAACATCCATAGATGATCGATCCTGATACTGCTTTTGCTCAGCGCAGTTATTGACTGAGCTGCTTTGGATCAGGACCCCGTTCTATTTGACCACTATTCTTAAGTCATTTTTTTATACAATTGTCGATTGATCTCTTTACTGCAAGTGCAAGTCCTGTTTTGGTTACAGTTAATTACAGTGACACTAGCAGTCGTATCGGTCGTATATTAGGTTTGTTCCCAACCCTTATAAACAGCCTTTGACAGTCAGGACTCTACACAGAAAGTCAAAGAGTGTTCAACAAAGTTTCCTGACAGTTATAGTAACTAAAAGTAAGCTGTTTCTAAAGGCTGTCAAAACTGTGCCAGATCTATCTTCCAACCAATTGTGGGAGCATGGATATTTAATTAATTCAATTGTTTGATGTTTCCTGTTGTGTTGTTTTAAGTAAACTAAATAAATTTTATCAGTTTTTATTATTTGCGATTCCTTGTGGGAGCAAATCTATTGAATAAGGTAGTTATATACTGTTGCCTTGCCAAAATCACCCTCCGCCGCTGAGATTGGCTATATTTTTCGAGTAACAAATGCGGCCGAACGACGCGCGGCCATGTGAGTCATGCAAGTGTGTGCCCCATTTTGCCATAAAAGTCACCGGGTAATATAAAATTCTAATATAAACGGCCGGATACAATCTGAAAATACATTGTGGCGTGGCGGGCTCGTAATCGATGCGGTGGTTTATGCAAAGTGGAGGACCCAGGTTGACTTTCAAAGGCAATTTATAAAACTTGATAACGTAAAACATTGTGAAAGTTTCCTCAATCATGCTGAGTAAGCGATGCCGGCGGTACACTCCGCTTGTTACAATTTACCATACACGAATGGAACGTTTCAGCCCGGATTCCTGAAAGGATTATTCGCGGCATTTCAGCGGAGAGACAGTCGGCTGTTACTGTGACGTAATCCTTACGTTTTAAGCCTCTTAGAGTACATCGAGTTGTTCAGGTGCTGCTACCGTGGAGTTGGGCATTATCATGTCCAACACGTACTACTCGGCTTATTGTAATCCCACTATACGGGGTGTCAAATAAGTATGGCGCATGGTTCAAGAAAATTTAGGTATTATTGATATGTATTATGTAACTAGAAATGGGAGAAAATCGCTATCGCGATTTTCGTTCCCATTTCTAGCCCTACCGGGGGTCCAGGTCTGCGGCCTGGGGTCACCCTTCGGGTGACAAATGCATTTAAAGTAATATTATTTTTAAGAAAATATTAAAGAAATTTTGTATCTGAAATGATGATGTAATTATACTAAACAATTTTTCTTAATATTTTGATGAATTGTAAGGGTACTCTATTCTTGATGGTAAAACATAATAATTTTTTAAGTGCTGAAAGTAGAATTTATTTTTCAGTAAACATTATTATCAATTTTATCAATGGGACCAAAAATATTGTAGATATTTACTTTTGTAAGCTAAAATGATAAATTTAACAGACTGCCTTAATGAACGAATTAATCCCAAACTTTACGTGCAGAAAGAATAAAAGCTACGGATAATTAAAAAAATAAAAAAAAATTTTGCCTTCAGCGTGACTCGAACCAGCGAAATCAGCATTATGAAGTTTTGAATCCTACGACTTTCCCATTGCGCTACCACGCCTGTTGTCAAATGTTTACCTTGAGATGTTTGTATGTAAACTGTACGTGTCAACCTGAAAAAATAATTTTTACCGATTTTCTAATTGGAAAAGCATTTCGCTTCTGTATTTTGGTAATCGGAAGTGTTTGGCAGTCAGTACTATTGATTCCGTTAGCAATATTTCTCGTAGGAAAATAACCTATCTGAAGTTTAATTAATTTGACAGTTTTCGTGGGAGATGCTTGTCTCGTTAGTGCACTCTCACATCGGTAGACAAAATGCGAAAGAAGTTGAGACGGACGCGACTTGAGATTTTCGAAGACTAAATAGACGTAGAAGGAGTCGACGTACGGTCTCGAAAAAAAAATCTCAAAGGATTAGAGAAAGGACGGAACTTTCGCGTGAAGCGATTATCGAAGCCCCAAAATTAGAAATAGAGGCTAGGGAGTCCCGCGAAAAGTAGGTATTTCGGCGGGCGTGACGGGACCATTAGGCGCGAGGACAAACGCCGGTGCTAGCAGCATCTCTCTCGCCGAACGGCGATCGATGAAAATTTTGCAGAGGTTTTTTGAAAAGGCGTTTAAATTGGGAAAACGCGTAGGAAACGGGACGAAAATACCCCTACGCATTGGAGAAAGGCCGGGGGCGGCCTTCGGTGGTCCGCGGAGATCGTTCCGAGATCGCCCCTCGGAGGAGATAGCATTGAAACTTTGCGGATTCGGCGACGGAATTTAGAGCGAGACAGAATCGACACGTTTTAATATATATTGTAATGTTTATTTCTACAATACCGAAATAAAGCACCAGCATTACCATCGATATGTCAATCATTTCTGCTTAATTAAAAACAAAGAAAAGCGTTAGACAATGTCGTTCACACTTCAGTGTTAAATAAGTGTAAAGACAATGAAAAAATTGTATTTAAAAAAAGGACAACTAAATTTTATAGCTTATTGAGGAGATGGGCTGGCCATTTTTTTTATTGACTTATCCTTTAGTTCAAAGGATATGATGTTCAAGACATCATAAATAATCTATTTACATAACAAAATATATGGCAATGTATAAATATTAATGATTTATTAAAAAATTGTACATTCACAATATATGCTATGCTGCAATTAATCAATGACCATGAACCACAGCAACAGAAATATGTTTGCATATTTTTCACGTTTATGTTACTTCCGGTTTCACCGGAAATGGCTTCAATTTTGAATTTTTAAATGGAACGCCCTGTATATTTTTACATATTTGAATTTCTGAGACAATTTTGGACTAGAAAATGACATTAAAACTTTTAAAGTATAATACTCGTATACGAATTTATTAAAAACTTCACTGAAGTAAATGTATTTTATGAGCTTATTTTTAATCCAATCACAATGAATTTAGTATCGTTGGATTCGCAAAAAAATCCCTTTTTGAAAAGTGCTTGTCTAAAAAGTGTTGCCATTTGAAAAAAAATAGTTAGATATAAAAAAGTAATTTTGCCAACTTGTCTCATTCCTATCTATCATACTAATCACTAAACTTTGCGATTACATTTTTCTGACATCATCTAAGGCCTTCAGATTAGTTTGCGCTCAATCATGGCCACCTAGATGTAATATTGAAAATGGCTCTAAAAAAATCAAGTAGGCGAAAAAACTTTTTAAAATGTCATTTTCTAGTCCAAAATTGTCTCAGAAATTCAAATATGTAAAAATATACAAGGTGTTCCATTTAAAAATTCAAAATTGAAGCCATTTCCGGTGAAACCGGAAGTAACCTAAACGTGAAAAATATGCAAAAACTTTGCTCTTCCTCTACCATTTACCTATACCAAATCTCATTTTGATACATCCAATACTCTAGAAGTTATGGCTTGTCTAATAGATCCGTTGACACCCGGTATAGTATATAGGGTAGTATTATTTTTATAAATGATTTGTCCCTAGATCTACAGTCTCATCATCTTCTTTTTGCAGATGATTTAAAACTATTTCTTAATATAACCAGCCTTAATGACTGTTTGAGGTTGCAGAAACTTATCGATCTTGTTGCAAAATAGTGTTCGAAAAACAGTCACTTAATGTAGCCAAATGTAAAGTCTGTCCATATACATTGAAAAAGCAACCTTTGATTTATGACTACTACCTTAACGGCTCTTCTTTAACACGTGGTTGTAATGTTAGAGATCGCGGTGTTTTATTTGATGACAAATTATCATTCGCAGGCCCTATTCATCAAACAACTATTAATCCATATAAAACATTAGGTATTATAATTAGAAACTCTGTCACTTTTAACAATCTGCGTGCTTTAAAATACCTGTATTATTCGTTAGTTAGTTCTATTGTAGTCTTATCTGGTATCCTATTTACCAATCACATATTAAACAAGTAGAAGGTTCAACGGTATTTTCTTAAATTTTTATCGTTTCGGGTAAAATTATTACCCACCTAGAGATTGCGATCATAAATTGCTTTTACAAAGATTTGATGTTAAATCTTTGTACTACAGAAGAGTGATTAAAAGCTTGTCTTAGCTATTTAAGTTGTTTCATAATAATGTAGATTCAACTACCCTATTAAGTATGTTTAACATACGCACACCAAGACGGGGCTCTCGCTTGGAAAGGATGTTATACTGCCGGAATGTAAGAACCAATATACTGCTAAAATGTCCAGTGTATGTTACGTCAGATAACTTTAATCAATTATCTAGTATGTGCGACTTGAATAACTGTAGCTTTAATGAATTAATTTCTCTGGTAGAACCACAATTTGCTAATTTACAGATAAATAACTTATAATTTTGTATTGTAATATTTAGATTGCCAGTTATGAGTGTAACTATCCAGTTATAAAATTTGTATTACCGTAATTTCTTTTTTTTTCTCTTGTAAGTGGAATTTTCTGTTATGTTTATTATTATTGTTATTATTATTATTCTTATTATTCTTATTATTATTATTATTATTATTATTTTAGTGAATCCTTACTCGTTGATCTCGTCCTAGCAAATACACGATGTCAGTGTCTATGACATCGTGTATTCATAAAATATAAAAATTGTGTGAATAAAACGTAGTTTCCTTCTCAGAGTCAGACAAAAATTATTGTGTGAATTGTGCACCTGTGCTAGATACAGGCACCGCTAGTCGCAGCCCTGATTTCACGACTTCGGCAATAATTTATCTCAATGATGTGATGAGTGTCTGCGTCCATTTATCGGCCCCTATATATTTTAATCGGCTGATAGTGAGTAAAGTTCGATGTAACGCTCGCGAACCCGTATACCATCTCTTGTGTATATTGCGCAGAGTGCATTTTCAGATTCTGTTTACCATATATATCATTCTTCCTCGAAAATAATAGCGTATTCATGTACCAGTCTATTAACAAAAGAATTTATTTTCATTTTAGCGGCGAGTAAAAAGTTTTAAGACAAAAAGTGGAGTGTCTTTTCTCGTTAATGGGATAAAGTTGAGCGTACCTTTTCATAATAAAATGCCGGCTAGAAGTCGAAAGATAAGTAACAGCGGAATTGCCTTGGGGCCTTTTAACTGTGTATCCTAAATTTACTTTATGTAAAAAGAGTGCTGAACTTACTACAGAGAAATAATTGAAATTTATTAGTTACTTTTATCTATAATGATAAAACGTTCTCCAAAATTCTACCTACAGCTACCTTATAGTATTTTCTATAACTATAGTAAGTAATATTTATTCAGTGAGGACATAAAGTCCGCCCCCCCCCCCCCTTCTAATTCTTGAACCACTGGGTATATTGTGATGAAATTTGGAACGATAATATATGACTAAACTCTGCATTTTTTGACATATCAATGGCAGCTCTGAATGTCAAAGTAACAGCTGGGCGCGTAATAGGAGCATTTTTTTAAATGGAAATGGGCGTCGAGTAATAACTCATTTTGAAGATATTTTTATGCTCAAAACATCCCCCAATTTTGAGAACTTTGGTTCAGTAATTTCCAAAAAAAAAAAAAACAGTAATATCGATTTCTACATTATATCATTTTTTTTACATACATATTATAAAATAATGTAAATTATTCAAAGCAAAACAAAATTTAAAATGAAACAAATAACAATAAACCAACCCTAACCTAAAATAACCTAAATAAAAAAATGATGAAATAATTTGAATTAAACGTAGAGGCAGAAACAAATTTAGAAAACACGTGTTACTTCAAAATATGTTCAAAATGACCACCATGAACTTCCTGACAAATAAATGTTATATGGGTAAGTTCTATTATAAAGATTATGTGGTAAAAAGTTTATGTTATAAACTGATATTACTGGTTTTTATTTGAAAATTATCAACCAAACGTTCTCAAAAATGGGGAATGTTTTGAGCATAAAAATAGCTTAAAAATGAGTTATTAGTCGACCTCCATTTCCATTTAAAAAAATATTTCTATTGCGCACCCAGCTGTTACTTTGCCATCAAGTAACCATCAAGCTGTTACTTTGCCATCTGTCATTGATATGTCAAAAAATGCAGAATTCATTCATATATTATCATTCCAAATTTCATCACAATATACCTAGCTGTTCAAAAATTAGAGGGGGGGAACGGACTTTATGTCCTCACCGTATATAGACTTTATAATAATGTCTGATTTTTCATAACAATGTTTAAAACTCAATCGAAATATAATATTATCTTAAAACGTGTTAATACAAAATGTCAAGAAGGCTCTGGTAGTATGTGAGTATGAACGTATTCATATTCGGATTTTTATGGCAGTAAACTTCTTTCATTTTAGCTAGTTTAGCTAGGCTTTAAATTCGGAATCAAAACATAATAATAATCATGATAATGTAAAGAAAAAGTTGCGGAAGGTTGAAAAACATTCTATTTGCTCAGAGACTTATTCAAAGAAGTATAAGTGCACGACTCTTTTCCGTGAATCAGTGAGCGGGGCTAAAATAGAGAAGTACCAAGCCGAAAAGACAGTGGTAAATACATAAAAATACATTATTTTCAATAAAAACTCTTGTTTCAGTACCTATTATAAAGCATTACCAAGAATATTTATAGCACTTGTTAAAAGATCGTTACATTTCATTTAATTTTGCGACTCACTTGGTTTCACTTCAGTCCACCATTCTAAAAAAAATAAGCGTAGCTACCTTGGAGTAGGAACTATTCTTGTCTATGTCTCAGAAAAAAATAATATTTTCCATGCTGATCCTGCACGAGTAAACTGAAATTCTGTTTAAAATTGCATTTATCGTCAATTTTTTTAAATTTTACTATCAGTAAACAATAGTAAAATGACGTGCTGAATTTTATCAGTAAGTTGTTATATTCTTATATTTTAAATGCTAAAAAGAGTGGCTACTTTAAATAGGTAACAGACATAAACTGAATGATGAAGATGGTGTCCCTATTATGATAGAGATTACCTTCAAAAGTAATAGCAACAAGGACCGGGAGAGAAACAAAAAAGCTTATCTCACAATTCCGAGTTTGGTTAGGTCTCAGAAGTTTCAAAGTTAACTTTTTTCTGAAAAGTCTGATACAGTTATTGAGAAAAGAATATGTCTGAAGGATAACTGTAGAATGTACTATCCAAGAGGAATTAAATTAAACTATTAATTTACACAGAAGAAATGCAATTTATACAATGATGACAAGATAAAAAATATTTTAACCATATTTTATTTCAACAAAGTTTCAGTGATTTTGTTAAATTAAAGGTACTTACCCGAGCCATTTTCCGTGCTGTGCATAGTCACCAGGACTGTGGTGCTCAAATAAGCTGATTATGAAGTCGCCTCATCGTTCAGTCAATCCTGCAAACGACAACATGTTAGTTTTGGTCTTCAACTGAAGGGAAATTAGTGATTGTGACCCCTCAACAATACAGAACTGCGGGTCATGCGGGCGCATTAGCGATTTGATATCGTGGAAGCCCCCATGTCAGCAGGTGGCGAGCTGTTTCTAATTTGTACTCCGATTTATACTATTTGTAATCCGATGGAACAGTAGCAGTAAGTTATCGGTGGACAGTGCGATACATATTTTGGGTATAAAGTGCAAATGGATAATATACTATAGAAACGTGCAAATCTTAGCTGATGTTCTAGATGTTTCTGATGAACTAGATGTTCCTTAGGACCTTGTAGTTTGATTAATAATTATTCTCATATCTATCATTTTTTCGCATGATATTTTTAAATATCGATAAAATAAAAAAAATGTTAAAGAAAGTAGCAGTAGGCTGCAAGAAATAGTGCATATATAGTGCATAGTGTAAGTAGAGTATGGATTTTCCTTTCATATTGCTAAAACATGCCATACGGCATGTATGGCATGCTTATAATATTTGATAGCTGCCAAATTTTGTAACCGGATTTTAATTTATTTATAGCACATAACTGTTATTGGTAGAAATCCAATACAATAACAGGTGGTAGAAACTAGTTCTACTTATTGCGCTAAGTGCTCAGGTCTTCGCATTCGTGGGTATGCTCACTTATATTGCACTTATGAGACCATAAAAAGGTCGAAACCAGTCTGCAATTAGTGGCATCCTACGATATGTGGTCTGAGTATTTCCTCGTAGTTTTCGTTGCAATCCGAATCCTTGTATTTTTAATTCTAACTGTGTTTAGACCAAAATACGGCAAATCTTGCTTTGTAATTCAGCGCTTGGCGCGGCATATAGCCAGGAGAATAGCTGTTTTGGCTTGATTTGTTTTAGTCCTTATTTAATATAAAGCGTTTGCAGATGGAGGATGATCTTAATGAGGTCCTTACTATTCGTAGTTATTTGCTATATGCATGCCATCTGACAAGTAGTAGAACTAGTTTCTACAACCTGTTATAGTATTTAATTTATTTGTTTTTCTACATTTTTGTGTATTTATCTCTATGGTTTGTAATCTTTTAGGCGCATAGGTCTGATACCAATTTTTGCCTGAAATCTTCTTAGGTTTGGTTTTAAATCCTCTGAAAATAATTTTATACGCGCCTGCTACCGATTTCTGGCCGTCGAGGATTAATGAAACTCGATTTGAATATTTCCAGCGCCAAATCGTCTCAAGCATTCCGTTATTTAGAGTTTAACCCAATTATAATTAGACCCATTATCCGAGTGACTGAAGGAAGTTCAACGGCAAAGAGGCAGCTCCTCGTTTGGGAATCAATCCAGGTCGTTAATATAACGAGGTGGTGTAGTCAGTGCTGAAATCTCCCCTTAGCTACCAGGTGTCAATTTGTTCTAATAGATGGCGGATGAAAAACGCTATCCTCGGCCGCTTCTCCTAACGACCCCTCATTAAAACTACCCCGGCATTATATTTTAAAAAGCGTCAACTTCAATGGAAGCTTTATTATACGTTCTCAGCGGCGAACTAATTGAACTTTATTATGCCACATAAACTAAATTATTTACCGTCGACGGTTAGTGCTAACCGTTTTGAGACCATTACGTTGTTTTATATTATTTTATCCAATTAATGTAAAGCGTTACCTTTGTGGCTTTAATTGAAGGCTGCTTTTCGCTTATTATTCACTGCCCTGCTACTCTTGAGGGCTGCAGGAGGATATAATTTTAAAAATTAAAATATAACGTCATTAATTTATTTCATTAGAGTTCTTTCTCATTAAAGTGCGGAAATATACATTGTAACGTGCTCATTTGCCTCTATGACCTTTATAGAGGAGCACTGATAATTCTCTACCACTGATACCACTGGTAATGATCTACCACTCGCAGGTAGATGAACAGTGCTACTCTATAGAGGACATAGGGGCAAATAAGCATGTTTTTACGCGAGAGAGAGAGGGAGAGAGATTTATTTAGCAAAAGCTACAAATTACAGGAAATTAATAAGTTAGCTATATCAGTGTGTGATATTAACCTAACAAAAATACATCAACATTAAAAATCCTTAAAAAAAATTTATCACTAAACCTATGAAGGTACAACACTGTATATTTAGTAATACCACAAAACTACAATGCAATGTAAAAATTAAACGTCAAAAAGTATCAAAATTAAAAATTTTAAAAATTATTAAACAATTATCACAAATGATGACTGATTTTCCAGTAAATATATATACAGCATTCTTTTAAATACAGAGACTGAACAATTTCTTATGTCATATGGAATTTTAATATATTCAACAACTCCTCTGTCAAAAATGCTTTTTTTAGTGGATATCAAATTTGTAGAAGGAACATTTAACTCGTTTCACTGTCTAGTGTTATAATGATTTATGTCACCACAATACTGCAGTCCAGATGTCAAATAACTTGGAAGCATGTTATTTAACAGCTTATGTAAAAATATAAAAGTCTTGAACTTAATACATCCTTTTATAGGCAACCAGTTTAGTGTCTTGAGCATACCCAAAGTACTAGTATATTTCGAGCAACCAAGAAGAAATCTCATACACCTGTTTTGTAGTAGCTGAAGTTTTTTTATTTCAGTTTCATTAGCTATAAACAAGATCGTAGAGCAGTAATCAAAGTGCGGCTTTATTATGCTATTGTAAATAATATGCTTTGTAAAAAGTTTTTACTAATCCTATATGCAAATGCTAATTTTTTTGAAATTTTTTTACATATATATCCAATATGATTAGTAAAGTTAAGATTACTATCTATGATAACCCCCAAGTATTTAATTTCATACACTCGTTCTAATCTTTCACTGCGAAATACAATGTGATTATTGTTTTGCTTATGTAGTGACTTTGGTCCTAAAATTAGGTATTTTGATTTTTCAGTATTTATTATAAGTTTATTCTGATCAAACCAGACACTAATACTCTGAAGATACATATTTACTTTGTCAATAACTTCTCTGACATCTGATCCAGATACATAGATCATAGTGTCATCAGCAAAAAGATGACGTTTGCAGCCATTTAAATCAATCAAGAATATATCGTTAATATACATCAGAAACAATAAAGGCCCCAAAACACTACCCTGCGGAACTCCATTCGCTACAACCGCATTGTTAGACATTTCCTCACCTATTTGTGTTTGTTGGAATCGCATGTATAAATAAGATGATAACCACTTATGCGCAGAACCATGAATTCCGAAATATTGTTTTAGTTTCGGAAGCAGAATTTCCCTATTTACAATTTCAAAAGCACGAGGCAGATCCAAAAAAACCGCTACAACTATGTGTCCTTTATCTATACTGTATTTAAAATCATTAATTACATTTTGTAAGGCAGTTTCACAAGAAAACCCCTTTCTAAAGCCAGATTGATTTTGACTTAATAACCCATTGAAATCTAGGTGTTCTAAAATTTGTTTATGGATAATGAGTTCCAGAATCTTGTCCAAGTTTGGTAATATATTTATTGGTCTATACTGTTCAATTTGTTTCGTATTTAAAACTTTGGGAGCTTGATAATAAAATTTAGACCTGAAGAAAATATGATGCTTGGTAAAGAGATTACCAATTAAATATTTTGTACAGATTTATAATCATAATGAAATATTAAACGCCGTTATTTAGATTGCGAAATTTGTAAAAATATACAATCAATACCCTAGATATAAGAATTTATTAGAAGCTCTAGCGACGACAATATTTTCATTCTATGCAAATTACAACGAACTTGTTAAAGTGAATTGAAGTTAAATTAAGCCTGTGAAATGTTGCAATCAAAATGGAGCGCAATTACAGTAAATAAATTCTAAAGTTGTTAGCAAATAGCCTTTCGAACTGACGGCTCGCGGCCTTCGCAGCTAACGAATCGTGCGAAAGACTAACAAGCTCCCATCCCTCCTTTTAAATATATCCCCTGATATCATCCTGCTGCCTACCCAGCGCCTATTTCCTTCAAGACGGTAACCAGATGTCTTTGTTGCTCATATAACGTTTCACTATATTCTCTTTACAAGATCGTAAGCTGCTTATTATTTCTATTTACTAGCTGAAGTACACAATAGCTCCAGTTGATCTAGTTTTTCCAATTCTGCAGGTTAGGTTATGTCAATGGAATGCATTACACATGTATTACCTGGAAGTGCATATAAATAAGTAGTCACATTATTCGACTGATCTAACGTACCTTTTTGTTAAAAGATTAAAATAATAGGCGCAAATGTTTGCTTCATATAGAAAGTACGAGGTCAATTTACACCAAGCTATCCTTTACCAAATGGAAGACATATCTGAAAAATAACGCAGACTCAGTCTCAAAACCAATGGTCTGTTCACCACTCCAGTCAGTCTATGCGAATAGACCAACTAGTGTTTTTATCAACCACAACATATTATCCAGATATTTAAATTATACAACAAAGCATATATATGTACCTAATTTGAAGGTTTCATTTGGTTTATTATAATTACTATAACAAAAGGTGTCGTATGACACAAGATGACTATATACAGCCTTATTCAGAACTTATCTCTAAAACTTTGAGGATATGTGCATCCTTAAATAAGAAATCGATATCACCAAAAAAATTTATAATAAAAGGCTTAGGATTTCCCATAAACAATGTTTAAAGTTATACCATTATAAAGGACTATGTAGCTGGGCAACTGTACTTCAACACATCTGATACTTTTCTACCACATTCCTAAGAATGTGATAAAAAAAGTAAACACGTTTTTGTCTGGAACGCCTGGTTAAAACCGACCGAATAAAGTTGGAGTGGGGATAATATCTCTATTGTCTATGAGTCGTCAGTCTATGTGTGTCGCTCTCGCGGGTGTTTTATTTATCTTAGGAGTGTTAAACTGTAAAATTTTCAAAATGGCTGATGTGTACAGTAACGCTGAGTTAATGGACATGAATGATTCTTATTTATGGCGAAGTTGGACAAAATTCATTGGCAGCTTCGCGCTTGTATGCGGAACGATTTCCCAATCGACACACCGACACATCGACAGTTAGGTTTTGTGAGTGGTTGTTGCAGCAAAATGCTGAAAATCCCCAATTTACTTAATAATTTGCGTTTACAAGATCAGCAACCAGGAGGAACATTCGGTTTAGTGCGTACAAAATTGGATAAGGCTTGCCCAAAATTGTGTACAAGTCCAGGAATATTATTTCGAACAGCTTTTGTGACAAGGTATGTGCAAATTTTTAATAAATTTCATGTTTCTAATACCTAGTAATCAAGTAGCGCAATTGTTCAAAATTAGTGTAACAAAATTTTATTCATTTTAAAGACACGTCACTTTGGTCACATCTATCTATCTTTAAGTTTATTTTAAAGTAAAAACGCTGCAAATATTTTTTGCGCCGGGTGTCGGTATACTCTCAGAACTTCCAAAGTTTTTTTCGTGCTAGCCAGTTTGCATTGTCAGTCCCAAGATCACTCCATTACAGTGGACCAGTATCCAGCGCCGTGCAATGAAAAATTTTTAAATAGTTTTCAGACCCCGCCAAAAATTTTTTTTTTTGCACTACCACATTTCTACATCTACATCTACATCTGTATGTTGAACATCCCCAAATTTTATTATGGATAAGTTCTGAATAACCCTGTATTGAGATAAATAAAACTATAGCAGATAAGCGTTATATCCTAATTTATCCAAAATTAGTTTGTATCCAACTGTACTGTTATTCACTATAAATAAACTTTAAAATCTCTCGCGCGAAAACCTTTATGTCGGAACTCCTCAAGAAACAACAAATGAAGGAAATGAAATATTCACATTAGAAACAAACTGATCTCAAAAATAAAGTCAGGACATTGTGAAGTATAGAAAAACTGAGAGCCCTAGAAGCAATAAAGAAATCGATAAAAAATTAAAGAAAATAAAACAACTGAATAGAAATATGTTTCTTTGTCAAATACACTCCCGTGCATTGGCTTGTGGTTATACCTATAAAGATGAGATATGCGGCATAATATTCTGGACCTATATATCCATTAACTGAGATTAAACTAGAAGATAAATAGTGTCCATAACATATAGTGTTAATAATTAATTGGTTCGGGTAGCGGCATTAAATCTAGTAAGGTAAACAAAGTTTCCGCAGTGTGTGGTTTGAATCGTTTACTTACACGTACACACGATGTGCTAGATTGGATTTATGCTCGGAGAACCGGGTGGACAGCCAAAAGTGAATTATTGTAATTGGTAATACCCTAGTATAGACCATAAACTATTGGTCTTATGAATTATAACAAAGGCTAATAAGGTTGAATAACAGAATGTTTAGCGGTCGACTATGATGAAACATATCCTACTGATACACAATAGGGTGTTCTCACATATTTTTTTAATACCAAAATATTGAGTTTTCCTTCCCTATTATACATATGTCTAGTTAAAAAAAATTACAAACACTTGCATATCCAAAAAGAAGTGAGTTGAAATTTAAATTCGGCATTTGGCGCGCAAACGCGTCTACTACGGCAGACATATTTGTGACGTCATCAGGCATATAAACAAACAGTTTGACAGGAAGCTATCAACATGAGTCATTATATTTCCATTATAATAAAGATCAGCGTGTTTGGTAACAAGTTTTTTTAAGTTATTTTATGAAGTACTTAGTTATATAGAATCGGAACATGACTGAAATTAAACAATACTTACGCAGTGGCTTTAATTCCTATAAATTCTGTAACCATAAATATGTTCACATGTGGTAAATTGTTGGATGAAGCCTTTACAAATCCTTCAGATGTCATTTTACTTATTTAACTAGAAATAAACAGCAATAACTCTTAAACTTCAACAAAATCACAGCTAACAAACACTAAACGGCGGTCATTTATATGCTTAATGACGTCACTTGTGTTTTGGTTCCCGTTTAAAATAGACCCTTTTTTTAAATTTTATAACTTCAATTTTATTCTGAAAAATGCAAAATTTGCATTTTTAACACATTATAACGTCTTTGTGGATGTATTACTAAGTATTATAGGTTTATAACTTGATTCGTCACATACGGAAAACACCCTATTGTTTTTTACCCTGTAAGCAGGATCGAATGTATCCTAAATTAGAATTATAGTATAAAAGAAAAATTTGGAGGAGGATAAATATCCTCTGTTAAAAAACCGTTTAAAAACGGTTGAATTTTTTTTTTAAGAAAATCGAGGAAAATAATATTTCAAAACATTTAAGCATGTTGCCACAAATTTCGTTTTATTTACTTACAACTTAATTATAATACGCTGTCTTGTTATTTTAAAAAAATTACTTGAAGGACTAGAAAACCTTTTTTCCAATTTTTCTCCTAACAATGTTTTTTGGTTGTAAATATATTAGTAGAAAAAATATATAAAGTATGTAAATAAAAGACAATATGTAATGGATGTAATGGATAACACCTAAAGCTTGTGTTCATTTGTATAGTACTCTAATGACATAGAAGGGGTTAATGCTAAAAGTATCACTATACATAATGTAAACTGTAAGTACTTTGTTATAATATATGAGACTAAATATAAATTACCAAATATTCTTACTTTTTTCAACAGCTACCTCGTTCTGATTTTTTTAGGTTTTTATTGAAAAATGTATACCAGATAATTTCTTAATTTAGTAGATGTAAATCTGCTAATGATTTAATTCTACGAATTCTATGTTATAAGTATCTACATACGAATATTTACGCTTTATTATCTACATCTATTTCAAGTCGCACGCCTTCAGAAGATACTATAAGTACATAATATTTCAATTAACCTTCTGAAAGTTAGTATTTTATAATCTATTTTATAATTAAGGATTCAATTAAAATTTAAATTATTTACATTATCATCAATTAATTTTCAATTAAACTAGTAATTAATTCTAGATTCAAGTCTGTTGATTTGTTGGACAACATGCGGGTGCCTGGTCCTTCATTTTAATTAACATCCTCCTTTGCGTCTGGATGAGGAAAGAGGTATCGGGTAAATTACAGTGGATCAGCGGCGTAGAGTGGGTAGCACAATGTGCCTAGAAACTGGATCTCATCTGTATAGAGAATGAATTAAATTTAGATTAGCTGGGTTTCTTAGCCCTTACCGGATGTTTCTTTAAACATGTCTCTTGGTAAATTATAAAATTACCTTGAAATGTACCTAACAGTTTGGAAAATTCTGGAGAATATACACCTACGTCAAAAGCAAACAAGCAAATATATCTAAAGTATATTTAATTGTTTTGAAAAAAACGCAGTTCTCATTTAGATGTTTCATTTTCGATTAGTAAATGTCTATTACTGTAATATTTAATAGACACATATTCTATTGAGAAAGGTCTAACAAGCCGAAATACTAGTATATAAAGTGTTTTCTATATATTTCTTGAAACATCTAATTGAGAACTGCGTTTCTTTCAAAACAAATATTTTCACGATGTTTCATAAAGATGATGATCCGCTTCCAGTATCCACTTTACTAAAATCTTTTTCATTTTTATGTTTTCAAACTGCTTGACAAGTTTTTTGTAGTTATCCCACTAACTGTTTTGCACACAGATTGCATACCAAAATTTTCAATTTTGTTTATAATATTATAAACAAAAATTAGAAGTTGTGATACACAAAAACTCAAAGATCTGTTATGAATTGCTCAACTTTTTTCCTTTTTTCCTAAGTTTTCTTGTACATGTAGGTTTTTTACAAATATCGAACTCCTGTGGCTAGTACTGACCTACTCTACATCTTATTGTTTACTATTTATAATGTGGAAAGCTCTAGAAAATTCTCAGGGACTTAGGTTAGGTTAGTTTCAAAAGTGAGTGGGCTGAAAACCAGACCCTCCACCGCGACCATGTGGTCTATTGTGGCTCACACCTACTTATCTTTCACCCAACAGGTCCATCCTCTTAATGAAGCTGATCACCTTGTTGGGTGAGAACTTATTCAGATCCTCTGGCAGAAGTTGTCCGTTGCCAAATAATGAGTATCTGATCCTTTCCCCAGCGGGGCAGGTGCATAATATGTGTTCTGCCGTATCATCATCTTCTAAGCACGAGCGGCACTCAGCATCTTCTGTTAGGCCGAATTTGTACAGATATTTTAAACGGCAGTGACCAGTATATGGCCAATATTGTCTCCTCCTCCTCCGGTCTCAGGTGTCGGAGACTTTAGCAGCTTTATCTCCTGATCTGATGGGATCGGGCTTTTATTAGAAGTTGGATTGATCCCAATCTCCATAAGTCCCCAGTTGCTTGGAGATCGAGGGTTTGACCTCCCTCGTCAGGTTGGTTTTTTTACTGGTTAGTTTTCCATTAAAGTCCCACCAGTAGCAAGGGAATCAAGTACACCACAGTAGAGCCCCGCATTACTGTGCCAAGGCAAGCATACTCTGAAAAGTATTTCAGAGGCCCCGTAGGGACACTTATCACCCCGGTGCTGGGAGATTTACCGACCTTCCTCGTCTAGATCCGCCGTGTTTAGTCGTATGCAGGACCATCTCGAGCAGGATGTAGCTCTTCACCACGCACAGACGGTCTTGAGAAAAGCTTCCTCATGGGATTGCCAACTTCCCACTCAGCTATGTCCTTGGAGTCTGTGGCTAGGTGCTAGACTCCTTGACCCCCTCATGGACTTAAAACGTTCACTGTCATGTCCAAGACATAATTTCTAGTCTGTTTTCCGTTTGTGCTTCATAAGCGTTTTCAAAAAACTATCTGCTTTTTCATTTTTGTAATACCAATATCAGTTAGTATCTGGAACATTGTGAATTTCTTGGTTCCATTAGCATTTGCAAGCAGTATTTCTGTTTGGAATATCTACGGCGGTATAAAGTACCCATACCCATACGTATAAGTACCCATACTCTAGCCTCTATACTTCTTGCTCTTAGGTAGGTAGCCCTTGTTCACTTCTTCGATTTAGAGTCACTGTTACTGTTCTAAGTTGCAGAAAAATAGGTTCTTAAAATTTTAGCTGGAATCGAGACTAACAATTGAACAACAATAAACATTTTTGAAATCCCTATCCCTATATACAGTGTGACACAAATTCATGGCATACCTCTTTTCCCTTTCTTTTTTAAAATTGTATTTAAAAAAAGAAGGGGGAAAGAGGGGTATACCCTGAATCTGTATCACACTGTATATGAAAAATTTAAACAATTATTATTTAGTCTTCAGCTAACACAGGATATTTGGACAAGACAACTTCTTGTGAATTTGACAGTAGTAAGTGTTTTGCGCCATTTTTTGTTTTGGGCTGTTGCCTAAAATATAACTATTCATTTTAACGAGTCGGCTCTGCCCGAGGGATGAGCCAACGTAATGAACACACGTAGACTTGCATCCAAACAAAGCCCCACTCCACACGGCGGTGCCGGGAGTCATCAGCGTAATTAGAAGCTGACAACTACGTATCCTTTACAGACTTTTGCAAAGACTACAAACTTTATAATTGTTACACATACCTTTCGCGTCTTTTTGTTCGGAGAAGGCTTTGTATTTTGGAAAAGGCGAAATTAAATGTACCCCTACCTGAATGAAAAACGTTGAAGAGCTTTTATCTTTATTTAACTTCTTGCTGTTGACAATAGGTCTATTTTACTTGTCAGGATCCAACGACATTATATAACATAACAGAGGTAATTATACAGGCTGTTACATCTTCAATGTTTCCGTTCCGAATTATACAATTTTTTTATCTACGGACCCAATTTTTGCTTATTTATCGTGTACATAAATGTCACTAGATGTTACAAATCCAATTAGGCTCTTAAATTTTGATGTGATGCACTTTCTACACCAACACAGTTTTCTGAAAAATTAATATGAATGGTGGGGTAGTCCATGGCCTGCAAGATCACCCGATTTATTTCCACTAGATTATGTTTTGTAGAGAACCCCAAAAATAGGCTATGCGAGAACGTAGCCAACAATATAGAGAAGCCGAGGGCAGATATACTGTATGACTTGGAGGATCCCATTTGGTGTGCAATTGCATGAACACTTGTGGATTGATTTTCCTCCACACGGTGTAGAGCTCCTTCAAATTCAACCATACGAGCTGTTTCTGGGCGACCACCACTACCACCAGGACGCTTTAGGTTCTTTCTCTAAGCCGACGGAGGATGGAAGCAAAGGTTGTATGATGAGGTTGCCGGCGTTCCGGATATCTCTATTCATACAAGAGTGCAGCTTTTCTTCCATTACCAGCCCACATGTTCCCAGAAAATTGTTGCTAGTGTCTTCTAGAGACCACAGCGGATTTTCATCATGCCAAATATGGCTGTTTCTACCATTAAAATAACATCAGAAAACAATACTATTCCCCCGAAGTGAGGTTCTATATTAAGGTGTGATCCAAAAGCCATTGGCAAAAAGCCAATCGATGTTGATAATCTTCAGGATTTAAATGTTGGGCACGTTGTTACAGGATCGTACGCGTTACAGGACCGTAAAGCTTGTATGCATTATTAAACAAGAAAGGTTTGTTTTCATGTTCCCTAACACCCCTTAAAGTGTGTCGGTATGTTTTTGTGACATCCCGTATATAATAAAATGCTTTCTGTTTTGTTTCCTATCATAGATTAATTCTAACTGATCTCTTGAAGATCTGAGTTTATGTCTTCAGTCTGTTTTGTGAACTGGCACAGTTTCTGCATTTGATTTGTAGTTACCCTCAGTTATAACTAACCATAAGGAAGGAATCATTGTCATTTTAATAGTTAATTATCATTCAAAAAAGGCATTAGTAACTAGAATCTATGGTCAGATAACGCGCTCAAAATTAATCTGCTTTTGTATAAAAATGAAACAGAGGTAATTAGGTGAAAATACAATTAATAAATCGAATAGGTTCAATAAAATGGCGAGCAGGTAATTACGGAAATTGTAATTTAAGCGAACTAAATTCATTACTGCTTAGCTCGCTTGAGCCTCAATGGAAGTCAATTAAATTTTCTAATTAAAACCTTGTATGAGTACGCAGCACATAAAGGGCAGAGAAATGAAACCGATATCCTTGGTCTGGCGCGAGCGCAATTATTACACTCTCACCATTTCAATTACAACTTCAAATTACTTTTCAGATTCTTTAATAAGAACTCGGAAAGCATCTGCACGATTCCTATAACTGAAAAAACTTAGGTTCGCTTTACTTATCGTTGTCTTTTTATTATATAAATACGAGGTGCGTTCGGAATTCTAAGTAGGGGTTGAAATTGAAAACAAACTAATATATTAGTTCTACCTTCAAGAAGACCTCGGCAGGAATCTCATCTGTATTCAGTATCATGGACTGGGATACTGCAGGTGTGTCAGATTTTCTATTTTAAAGTATATATAGGTATCGACTGTATACAGGGCGCCCTATTTCTTGACCCGTTGCATGGGTAACTTTTTTATTAGTAGAGATACAAAAACGCTTAAATGAGCAAATTAGTGCAGTTTCGTATTAGTAATTCTACGGTAAGGCGAAAAATTATATACGGGGGAAGGTTGAAAAGTTATTGACAAAAAACGAAAAATCCAACTTTTCTGTTATCCCTCGTAGCTCGTTCATTTGAAGAGTTAGAGAAAAATGCTTCACATGTTTTTTGCAGTATTTTTCATGTAAAATGACATGCACTTGCTACTTTTTATATATCTCTTAAAATGGTTGAGAATCACAGTAAAATATATTTTTTTTAAATGTAATGGATAGGTGGCTGTGACATTAACCGAAAGTCCCCTTTTTTCTCTTTCAGATGATATAACATAGTCCATATTTTATCCTTACAAAAGTAATAATAATCGTTGTTTTTAAAGAAAGTTTATTGTCACATCAAGAATGCTATGGAAATAAAACAAAAAATAAGATTCCTGATATTTTTAAAAACGTCTAGTTGGCATTTAATTATTGACAGATCATAAGTGACATTTTTAGTTTTTGTTAAGTGGTTTATTGTTTATTATTAATACTGCATACAAAATAATAGTGTTGCAAATATGTACACCAACGAAGAGAAAAATGATATGCTATTTTGTTATTATAACCAAAATCGAGATGCACAAGCTGCAGCGAATCTTTATTTTGAAACTTACATGGAACGAAGACAACCCCATCATAGAATATTTAGACAGCTGGAAAATAATATACGATTATACGGTTCTTTTTCAAAGCCTAAGGATGAAAGAAACTTCAATGAAGACACTGAAATAAATGTTTTGGCTTATGTAAATTTTAAACCTGATTCTTCAACTGCAGAAATTGCACATCACTGCAACACTTCCAAGGAAACTGTAAGAGCTATTTTAAAAGGTAACAATTTAAAGCCTTATCATTATTCCATATGCAATACTTTATATCCAGCTGATAATCAAAGAAGGATGACACTTTGTCGATGGTACATTTCAAAATGCGAAGAGGATCTAGACTTCTGGAAAAAGATTTTATTCAGTGATGAAAGTAGATTTACCAACAATGGTATTTTTACCCGCCATAATAACATAATGTGGTGCCGAGAAAATCCACATCTTGTTTCTGAAAGAAGAAATCAACGTCAATTTGGGATAAATGTGTGGTGTGGAATTTTTTGTGGCAAAATTATTGGCCCATATTTTTACGAAGATAATTTGAATGCGAATAATTACCTTCATTTTCTAAGGAATACTCTAACAGAGGAATATTTAAATGAATTACCACTTCATATTTTTAGAAATCTTAAATACTTCCAACACGATGGAGCACCTGCGCATAATTCCCGCGAGGTAAAACAATATTTACATGAACAGTTTGATAATGTTATAGGAAATAGAATGGATATCGACTGGCCAGCGCGAACACCTGATTTGACCCCCTTAGATTTCTTTCTTTGGGGGTTATTGAAAGATAAAGTTTATGTGACAGCTCCTATAGATATAGAGGATCTAAAAGTCAGGATTCAAGATGCAATTAGAAGCATACATGGACATACAATAAATAATGTTTTAAGAAGTATCCAGAAACGTTGCTTACTATGTATCCAACAGGATGGTGGTCATTTCGAACATTTACTTCAATATAATTAATTAATTAATAATTTCTGTTCTCAAAACATTCTTTTGTTCCATAATCCATAGCATTCTTGATGTGACAATAAACTTTCTTTAAAAACAACGATTATTATTACTTTTGTAAGGATAAAATATGGACTATGTTATATCATCTGAAAGAGAAAAAAGGGGACTTTCGGTTAATGTCACAGCCACCTATCCATTACATTTAAAAAAAATATATTTTACTGTGATTCTCAACCATTTTAAGAGATATATAAAAAGTAGCAAGTGCATGTTATTTTACATGAAAAATACTGCAAAAAACATGTGAAGCATTTTTCTCTAACTCTTCAAATGAACGAGCTACGAGGGATAATAGAAAAGTTGGATTTTTCGTTTTTTGTCAATAACTTTTCAACCTTCCCCCGTATATAATTTTTCGCCTTACCGTAGAATTACTAATACGAAACTGCACTAATTTGCTCATTTAAGCGTTTTTGTATCTCTACTAATAAAAAAGTTACCCATGCAACGGGTCAAGAAATAGGGCGCCTTGTATTGTTAGTTATTATCTAAACAACTATTGTTAACAACTCCCTAAATAATAATTAAGATGATGCTTTCAAAAACATGCATGTCAGTATGATGCAACTTAGCTTGGATATTTATACAGGATGTCCCAAAAACGTACCGACAAACTTTAAGGGGTGGTAGAGGACATGAAAAAAAACCTTTTTTGTTTAATAAATATATGTCCTCAAATGAGCCGCTTGAGCTGTAGAGGAATAAAATGATTTAAATCATAGCCAAATAAATAAATTAATTCTTGATTTATTTGGAATTTTAAGACCGTAGTATTATTTGTGACTTATTTAGTTGGCATCAGAACAATAATTTTGTTGATTTTTATTCAAAATTCGTATTGAATATGGACGATAATTTCTTATTTCAAGAACTTACCGATATGCACCTTTATTATGGCAGCAAACTCCTCTACCCCTACCATTTACAACGCGTACAAGCTTTAAATCCTGAAGATTATCCACATCGATCAGCTTTTTGACAATAGTTTTTGGGTCACAACTTAATAGAACCTCACTTCGGGATAATAGTATTGTTTTCTGATGAGGCATGTTTCTCATGTTAGCTACAGCTACAT
Source organism: Pogonocherus hispidulus (assembly GCA_963924545.1). Taxonomy (NCBI): domain Eukaryota; kingdom Metazoa; phylum Arthropoda; class Insecta; order Coleoptera; family Cerambycidae; genus Pogonocherus; species Pogonocherus hispidulus. The sequence goes on from OZ004699.1 coordinate 14,148,365, forward strand.
TTGGGATGATGAAAATTCTTACGCTGTTGTCTCTAGAAGACACCAGCAACAATTTTCTATAAACATGTGGGCTGTTATTGTTGGAGAGAATGTAATAGTTCACTTGCTCCTTTTTCTGAAAAATTTTTGCCTCTATTATTAGAAAATGTGTCTTTAGACATTAGAAATAACATGTGGTTTCAACATGACTCACTCATTACTGATTACATTGTTGCATTACTCATTGCAACATCATTCATCGATTGTAGCAAGATGAAGGATGTGGCGATTTCTATGGAGATGCCGGAGTAATGCAAATCCAGTTGGGGCATATTGGCCGTGGAGTAGTTGTTTTCGGCATCTCCTTCAAATAAAAAAGTAGGATTGTCTTCCTCAAAGCCAATAGAGGTCACTGCTGTAATGACACCTGCAGAAAATCAGGTCGCTATCTGTCAGTCAATTTGACAATACTTGTCAGACGGATAGTAGCAAAAAACCCAGAGAGGGCACTACGGTGTACTTCTCACCACTACTAGTATTTTTTATACCATTCATCTTAGCTCGCTCAAAAGTTAAGGGGGGGGTTATCTTAGGGGCGGACTGAATGTATTTATTTACAGCTGAATTAATGTTTCAGATTCCTCGTTATTTCTTATTCCTTAGGATTTACCTATATATTTTTTTGGTACAAATATTGATATATCATATCAGTAACAATTTAGGGGAACCTTAGTATTATTATTATTATTATTATTATTATTATTATTATTATTATTATTATTATTTAGTTGTGCAGAGTTGGATTTATATAAAGCAGTCAAAGTTCTTGTAACATTTTTAGCTAAACTATCGTAGTGTAAAACTTCGTAATGTTACTAAACCTTGACTAAACATAAAATATAACAAAAAACAAAAATACTTATACTATACGAAAAGCAATAAATGTCGAAACTGCTGCTGCTACAAATAGATGCCTCCTTATCTACCAATATTTAACAGAAGTAGTCCACCTCCTCCCGTATCCGACATGTCCAATCCAAAGTGATGGAGTGTACAGTTGATACTTCGGGTTTATCTGCGTTATTATTTCCTTGTCTGATGTCACGGCGGAGGAAGCCGAATTGACAATTTTCCGCGCGGTTTCCCGCTCCACACCGACCAGAGCTCGGTAAATAGAGGGCTTGGCGCGAAATAGGTTTCAGCCGGCAAAGTCGCGGATAACGAAATAAAGACTTATTGACGGTGTTATTTTAAATTTAGCCGTTTTCAACATTTTATTTGCTTCTTATTTAGATTTATATTCAGATATTCACCCAATCTCCTGGCCCTACCTATTCCGGAGTTGATTGAAAATTTTAACGTAATATGCATTTTCTGGAGGAGTCCTTGTACATTTTAACGTTGTGGTACTATTCTTCTTTTCACGGCATATACAGTGTTATTCAGAACTTATCCATAATAAAATTTGGGGATGTTCAACATACATGTAGAAATGTGGTAGTGCAAAAAAATTTTTTTGGCGGCTTCTGAAAACTTTATTTTTCATTGCACGCTGCTGGATACTGGTCCACTGTAATGGAGTGACCTTAGGACTGACAATGCAAACTGGCTAGCACGAAAAAAACTTCGGAAGTTCTGAGAGTATACCGATACCCGGCGCAAAAAAGATTTGCAGCGTTTTTACTTTAAAATAAACTTAGATAGATAGATGTGACCAAAGTGACGTGCCTTTAAAATGAATAAAATTTTGTTACACTAATTTTGAAGAATTGCGCTACTTGATTACTAGGTATTAGAAACATGAAATTTATAAAAAATTTGCACATACCTTGTTACAAAAGCTGTTCGAAATAATATTCCTCGACTTGTACACACTTTTGGGCACGCCTTATCCTATTTTGCCGCACTAAATCGAATGTTCCTCCTGGTTGCTGATCTTGTAAACGCAAATTATTAAGTAAATTGGGGATTTTCAGCATTTTGTTGCAACAAGCACTCACAAAACCTAACTCGTAATTGATAATCCACTGGTAACAGTCCATTAACTCAGCATTACTGTACACATGAGCCATTTTGAAAATTTTACAGTTTAACACTCCTACGATAAATAAAACACCGGCACTGAGAGAGGACATAGATAGACTGATGACTGAATAGACAATAGAGATATTATCTCCACTCCAACTCTATTCGCTCGGTCTTTCCAGGTACAAAAACGTGTTTACTTTTTTTACCACATTCTTAGGAATATGGTATATCAGATTGTCGTTGAAGTAGAGTTGCCCATCTACGTAGTCCTTTATAATGGTATAACTTTAAACATTGTTTACGGGAAATCCTAAGACTTTTATTATAAATTGTTTTGGTGACATCGATTTCTTATTTAAGGATGCACATATCCTCAAAGTTTTAGAGATAATTTCTGAATAACCCTGTAGTGCTAAACCATACAGTTGTTTAAACCAAGAAAAATATAAGGTCCTTACAAGAATCAAGGAAGATGTTTCTTGATGGAGATGGAAACTGAGGCTTATAACTTCTTCAAGGAAAATGTAAAATGTTTAAGGAGTGAGTAAAGTAAAATGTTGAAGACAAAATCATATAAGAATTGGGTGTATCTAAGAACGTGATGCTTTGATGGTTGCCTTGAAATTGTCAGAAAAAATTAGATAACCAACTTGTCTTCATATAGATGAGGATCAATAATAAATAAGTTATATTTCAAGCTCCGAAACGAATTGATTATTTGACAAAAATATCAAATATATTTTTCAATACCAAAAAGTACAAAACGCCCTGTAAGTAGAGCAATTGAATGTTATTGAAAGTTGACTTTAACATAATCCATAAAAAAACATTGTCAATTTCCTGCACGAAGTAATCCGCTAATATACCTACACGATTTTGAAATGGAGATGGCTAATAACAGCAAGAATAGGATAACCACCATTTTTCTTACATTATTCAGTTACAATCGATGCGAGTTTATAGACAATACCAAGGACACATCAGGACACCAGTGTCGCGCTGCATCAATGAAGGATCATCGACTCGGCGGTATTCCTTCCCCATCCATCATGGTGACTGAGTTTATGCACACTCCACGCTAGTTGGAATGAGTGAATGGGTGAGGGCGGGCTCGGTTGTACGCGAGAAGCGCTCTCAGCTGTTTTCGCTCCCTCCGCCCCACTCACCCCCGGCCCCTTCACCAACCGTAACCTTCACCCAGTGAACTGAAAAACGGTACCGATTATCCTCTCTCGCTACCCGGCGCCGATAGATGCCTGGTGTGTGAGGAGATAAATTAAAATTAGTAGGATGATAAGTAAGGCATTAGGATAAGTCTTCTTCGTCTTCTTTTTAGGACACATGTGTTCAGAAAACAGTGGGCAGGCTTTGTAAGCAACATAACAGAAAAGAGGGTGTCTTCTGTATCACATTTGCTAAAATTAATGGTGTCGTTAAAATTTATAGCGAATGGGAAAAGAGTTTTTTTTTAAAATATAATCTCTGATTGGGTAAAAATTTTTTACAATTCCGTTAAAATTAACAGAATCGACACATTAACATACATTCTGTATCATGTATGTTAATTTCCTTGGTTGTTTTGGGGTCTACTTCAAGGAAGGTAAAAAATTAATATAATCTTTTATCTTAATAAAGGATACTGAAGTTTCAACTTTTTCGACTTTGTTTTTGTAAAAAAAAAGAGTGATCTACTTGAAATTGGTGCAGCTGTTAGGTAATTTATAGATGTATAATGTATCGTATCTTTTTCAGAAAACAAGATTTTTATCCTCTAATATACAGGGTGTTAGTTAAATAAATATGCGGCAAAAATTCAAGAGGTTATTCCTTGGACTATTCTAAGGATATTTTATCCTTTGATGATTTTTGAAAAAGCGCTTTGTTGCGAAGATATAGGGCGAAAAAAATTTTCAATTTTTGCCGCATGTTTAACTAACACCCTGTATAATAGTGTGTTTTTCTAATATATCTATACTATATTCTATAGGCATGTAATTTGTTTTATAACTTCTATTTTAATATGGCACATATACATTTTCGATAATGGTTTAATGGATTGGTGCCAAGTCTAGGCACGATCAATCAGAAATACAAAGTTGCGTTGAACACTTGATCACATTTTAAAATTCAATTTAAAAATCTTCGTCAAACATGCAATACTATTGTAAAATTACATTATTTGTCCAACATATTCAGAACTTGAAAGTTCTGAGCTTGAAAGGAATAGGATTGAAACTAGGTACGACTAAAATAATTTTGGGAAAATTACATCATATTTCTGCTCTCTGATTGAAAATTTAAATATTCATAGTTTCTTTTCAGCAATTAATTTTACGATTATTACCTTTATGATTATTAGAATTATTATTGTGAATCTGAGGTAGGATTAAAGATGAAACTTGAGAAAATAAAGTACAAGGCGTCATAGTAGACCCTGTCGAATTCCAGTAAATCTGGAATCAAGTCCTATAAGCGTGCCGTGATGTGCGCCGGCTACATTTCTGGTCCAAACAATGCCGATCCGGCCTACACCAATCTGCACTTAGGGAATATGTAAAACCAGCATAATGTGTACTTCGCTTTCATTGATCTCCTCGCTCTACACGTCTCCGGCAATGAATCACAGCTGCTCTTAATCAAATTAACTTTAAAAGCATCGAGAAAAGCTTTCAATGGACAATCCATGAATAAGGCATTTGGCCAGCGACGGATCGTTAGCGTGGCCTGAAAGAAAGCATTAGTGAATATCGCTAGAGAGCAGCCGAAGGGTTTCTCAAGGATTAGGAATACGTTCAATTTGCAGATATTTTGTAAGATGCTGTTGCAAATGAATCTGAGATTATAATTGTTATACAACGTAGCAGTTTGGACAGTAGCACTAGACTGTATTTGAGAACAGACAAAAAATAAATTTAAAACCGATAACATTATGAAGGCTATAGAATTATAGAATAAATAACATTGCTTCTTTTTGAGGTGGATTTCTTCATCTTTGAAGATGTTATAGTTAGAAATCAGTAAATTTATCCAACTTAAAGATCTCCCAAATTACCGACCTTTCACTGTGAAATCTACTTCCATGACATCAGAAGAATATATTTCTATTTGAGAAATAACATAAAACAATAGTAATAATATTTCATTTAAGTAAAAGGCAACTTAACTAATAGTCTTATATATTTCATTAGTTGTAACTATTTAAACAAGTGAAGTGAAGTGTAAACACCCTACTAGAGACAACAGTGCAATGGCAATCTTCTGATCATGATTTGGAGTTGTTAATATACTCCTAAAGGTGGTAAAGGTTTCAATTAAGGCATTGATGCTTAGTTTATATTATCTTTACTGATAATGAATGATAACTGCTTGCTTCTATCATAAAAATGTTCTTCTGTTTCGTTTGAGGATGAGATTTCGACGACTTTGTGAAGCTAACTAATTATTTACTAAATGATCAATTATGTATTAGGATAAGGAGAGAATAGAAGGATACATCGATAAATATCTTTTATAATAGCTAAAAAAGATAAAATCAAGATAAAAATATCTACTATTAGCTTATTGTTAGGCTATGATTAATTTTGTCTGTTAAGAATTGTCAAGTATTTCTTTTCCAATAGTTTCTATAAGCTATTATAAGAAGTGCATGTTTCGCTTGTTCCTATAACAGAGAAAAGTTAAACTCAAACTTTAGAATATAATGATACTGACATAGATCAGTCTCATTGACATAATGATTAGATCTTTTATTAAATACTTTTATTTGTTTCAATATCAATCAATATCTTATTAAATGGTCCAAAAAATGTCAGGTGCCTCCCAAATTTAAACAAAATCAGGATTTAAAATGAATAAAGCAAAATCAAGCGAGCATCATGTCACTTGCAGATTGATTTGCGAACTGATCTATCTTACTACATTACTTTTTACTATACTTTCTGTTACTAGTATTTCTTTATATATTTATCGTGATCATCCAATGCTTTCACCCTAAACAGAACTTTGTAGAATCCGCCTTAGATATATTTAAGCCAAATGCACATTTGTAAACCAGATGTGGCCCGAATTCAACATTTAGGATCGCATCGACGGTATCCATTTTAGAATTTAAAGTTGCTTCCATTAAGAAGTTTCCCAAGAAAATTTAAATACACTTAGGATTACTCTATTATTCTTTCTTTGCTAAAAGTTGCTGTGTGAGTGTATTGTCAGAAACGGTCAGCTACTGTAAAATCGAAAGCGTGTCTGAAGTCACGGCTTGTAAATTCACTGGAAGCTTTCTCGAAGGCCAGCAGCTAGGCCCTAATTTCCTTTAAGCCTATAGTTCCAGTAGTAGTATGTTTAAATCAAAATTGGGCACGATTAATTATTTAATAATTAATTACAGAGAGATACTTGAATCGTGAAATAGTTATTTAATCACCAACATGTGAACTTATGATTTTAGAATAATAACTAGAGGTCCATTACTGATTTATAAGTATAAGACCAGAATTAATATTAAAAAATATAGACCCTCTACCCATGTTACCTTAAAATACCTCGGGTACCGTTATTGTAGACTTTGCAGTGATATTAAAAACATGATTTAGATACTAAAGGTCCTGTAAGCCTTCCAGTATAACATTTGTGAAAGAAATATGGAAGTTAAGAAGTAGATTTTCTTATTACTGATGTTTGAACTAAGCATCTACTAAAGTAGATAGTTTTCTTAAGCAGGGGGAAGAAGTAAGGAACTGTACGGAGCAAAATATTTACTTCTGCTCCGACAGTCAGGCGGCCTTAAAGGCTTTAGCATCTCCAAGGACAAGATCCGCCCTTGTCCAAGAGTACGGAGATACTCTGGAGGAGCTGGCCAGAGGAAAAGAGGTAAAATTGGTATGGGTACCAGGTCATAGTGAAATCCCGGGGAACGAGAAGGCCGATGAACTGGCTCGACTCGGATCTCAGGGACCCAGCCAGGGACCAGAACCGATTTTAGGCATTACACGAAGATTTTAGGCATTACACGAAGGCAGGTCAACATAGTTCTTAATGATTGGGCTCATGAGACACTAAGTAAACACTGGAGAACGAGTGGGAGCTGTAGACAAGCTCGCAACTTTATAGTGGAGCCAAGCAAGACCAAGACGCCCTGGCTGTTAAGTCGTAGCCGGAAGGCTCTAAACTAGTTGGTGGGAGTTTTAACGGGTCATTTCAGCCTTAGAATACATCTATCATTGCTGGGTGTTGAGGGAGACCCTATCTGCCCAAAGTGTGGGGAGGGCGATGAAACGCCTTCTCACTTCTTGGCAGAGTGCGCGGCTTTCGGCAGACTGAGACACGACGTCTGGGGGGCCAGGGAGTTGCAAGGGGAAGAGGTCAGTTCCCTTGAATGGACCGACACTCTGACCTACATTAGAAGGTCGGGTAGGTTCGATGAGGGAAGAAGTGATGGAGCTAGGTAGGAACGACAGGGGTAGGTAAAAAGGGCCCGCTTGTGGCCTACTACCCAGGTCTTGGCCACCCCACTACTACTACTACTACTAAGCAAGGATACAACAGAAAGGAACAGTCAGAAATTTAAATATATTATCAGAGTTCAAAGTTATGCGAAAACAGGCGCAGGCTCATCACCAAAATGGACTCCACAAGTACCCGTGTAGAAATATCAGTAGTTGATAAATAATTCCATTTTGGTAACATATGCCAAAATGCGATGTTGAGCTGTTGGCCTATTAGATTTTAGTGCGGAGCCCTGCTGTCACTTAAAAGTTCAGCTAGACAAGTCAGCAAAGATGAAAGCCGTTCCATGTCTGGAAGTGTCCGCCTCGGTCAAGATGTCAGAAAAGCTTTTAAAACACACTTAGGTGAAGTTGCGACGCCACGCCGGGCCCGAGACTCTGCTCCCGACAACTTAGAGAGCACCTTATATATAAGTTTACTTCTCGGAGAGTGGACTCTCTCGTGTATTTTAAAACTGGGATCGCAAAAGCATTTCCTCATACTCATAGATGGGCTAATGGTGCTTCCCAGTTTCACCGATCCGAAATTCCTCGTCTTTTTTATTTTCCAGAGCTTTCAATAAACTTACCATCTACGAGGCATAACGTGTGTGAAGTTACCCACGAAATTCCTGCCATGAATTCTGACGTAGAGATGTTTTCATTCGAAATAGAGTATGCATTTTATGCATACAATGTCAGTAAGTAAACATACATGTTTATATAAAAGTTTTATAGGCATAGTATTTAAGTTAGTACACATAGATTTTTAACTTGAGGTATATGGATGTTCTACTATAATTTTTGAAAGTGCATTGTAATATTTGACAAATTATGGTGAACACTTAAATATGATATAAAATGAACATATTATACCACTTAAATGAACTCCTGATTCGCTTGATACAGGCAATTTTCTCTACGGAAACACATACGTTCTACTTACTCTATAGTTTACTCAACTTGAGCTAATAAACAATGTACACTGAGTGCACTGATTTTATCTCTAAACTTCAAAACCCGGCGCGGTATAATAAATGATAATTATTTTGACGTGGGAGCCCCAAGTGTACTTAAAGGGAAAATCAGTAAAGAGCATTTCCTCACAGACGGCTTAATGGGCGTTCAGTGTGAAGTGGTGGGTTTTACGCTCCAGCCCGACCACAAAGTGCCTCGTTATACACTCTTACATAAATCCGGGCTGCGATCGAACGAAGAGAAACCTACTATGGATACTTCATTATGCTGCCGAACATGCATTCTCCCTAAATTACGCCATAAACATTACCCACTTCCCCGAAATAACTGAATAACTGCCCGGAAACACGACATGACGCTGTAAACAACTCCATATCCAACGAACAGAACGTGGAACTAAAAACTATGATCCTTTCCGAATAGCTTGTATTTTTAAGATTAAAATGTGCTGTTAAAAAAAGTTGAAAAGTATAAATGATTAAAAGAGCGATGATCAAAATACATTAATATATTGGTGTATGTCTATTTTCATATGAAAGTACCAACGATAAATCTAGAGTACCTAATTGGATTCAAATTGGAAATAAATTTCAGCTGCCATATTGTCAGTGACTACCACCCAAGAATGATTTCAAGTATTTCAAATATTCTGAAGTATTTAAAATATTCCAAAGCATTTTAAACATTATGAAATTTTTGTAGGTATATAAGTATAGGTATCCTTTTTTATAAATCAAAGTATTATTTTAAATTCAAAAGTAGACCAATTTTTTGTGCCCTGAAAAATTATGTTCTTCTTCTTCTTTTTCATGCGGGTCGGTTTCTCTGAACAAGTCCCAAAGCACTGCGGACACAGCTAGGCCTATTGTGCATCCCACTGATTTCTTATTGAGCGAGCATTTTCGTTCTTTGTATAAAGTGGAAAAGTCTATTGGCTGAAATTTCCCTCTACTCATAAGTTCCAAGAATAGTTACCCAGGAGTGTTAGTCTCATACATACGAGCGTAGCCCTCACATTCATCCACAATGTGCTGCGCACTTTCGTCTTCATCATCATAAACCCGGCATACCCAACTTTCTGCTAATCTTAAACTACAGAGATGTTTCTTGAGATGGCAATGCCCTGTTATAAGCCCTGTAATATTCCTGAACCGAGGTTTACTCAAGCCCAGCGTCTCTACAGTTATTTTCTGCCAATGAGCTTCTATCAATGGCTTGGCATGATCCTGTCCTGGTCTAAGACTCAGGAATTCCTGTGTTCTAGTTCCACCCATTTTCCCACAGCCGTTATGGTAGTGCTAGAGCCGACTCTATAAACTGGCTTCGCTCCTATGAAGGCCATCCCTTTCTAGCAAGTTCATCTGCACGTTCATTTCCTTCTATGCCTTCTGTACCACTGTCACTGTCATGTCAGTCATTTTCAGTATTCCTTACTTCTCTAAAATTGACCTTTAAAGAACATATATAATTTTTCCAAAATTCCTTAGTGTTTTCGAGGAAACCCCAAATCTCATTCAGTTTGATCGAGCCTATTGTATTAGCTACATAGATTATTTTCTCGGTTATCCTGTTTACAAGTTAAAATTAGCCGCGATCGATTTTCGTTCCCATTTCTAGCCCTACCCCCTACACACTTAAGCACCGATATTCTAATTGGAAAAGGATTTCGCCTCAGTATTTTGGTAATCAGAAGTGTTTGGCAGTCGGTACTATCGATTCCGTTGGCAATATTTCTCATAGGAAAATAACCTATCTGAAGTTTAATTAATTTGACAGTTTTCGTGGGAGGTGCTTGTCTCGTTAGTGCAATCTCACATCGGCAGATAAAATGAGAAAGAACGCGGACGCGACTGGAGATTTTGGAAGACGAAATAGACGTAGAAGGACTCGACGTACGATCTCGAAAAAAAAATCTCAAAGGATTAGAGGAAGGACGGAACTTTCGCGTGAAGCGGTTCTTGAAGCCATAAAAATTAGAAAAAGGGTCTAGGGGGTCCCGCGAAAATTCGGGATTTCGGCAGGCGTGACGGGACCATTAGGCGCGAGGACAAACGCCGGTGATAGCCCCATCTCTCTCGCCGACGAAAATTTTGCAGAGGTTTTTTGAAAAGACGTTTAAATTGGGAAAAGGCGTAGGAAATGGGACGAAAATACGCCTACGCATAGGAGAAAAGCTCTGGGCGACCTCCGGTCGCCCGCGGGGTTTGCTTCGCGATCCCTTCTCGAAGCAGATAGCTTAGAAACTTCGTCGATTCAACGACGGAATTAAGAGCGAGACAGAATCGACGCGTTTTAATATATATGGATGGATGGTTTATTGTATGAGTTTTAGTAGTTAAAATCAGTAATATTCTAATAGACACTGGTATTGACGTATTAATTGTAAACAAATAATCAGGTTAATTTTACTTTCTACCTTTAATTATAACAACAATACTGCGCATTATAATTTTAGTGCATTTACTCACTTGATTAGGCAATTTTAAAACACATAATGATGTTAAATGTAGCCATGTATCATATGCAATTAATTTAAAATGTATTAGGGAAAATAAAGCAGAATTAAATGATGCATTACAAGCTATTGCATTAAATCCGCTACGAATTAATTGAATAAAACCCGGCAATTTGCTGGAACGGCTCTGGTTTTAACAATTACACCGGCAGGCAGTCAGCTTTGTTTGAAAATACAACAGTGCAGCTCCGCCACTCATTTATCATACTGCTAATTAGCCGAGGCTGTGGCAGTAGTGTCGATTACCGAACAGGAGAGAATTCTATCCAGGATTGCCGTGGATTTAACAAGGTACGAGCTAATTAGACAGGACGAATATCCTGCAGCACGCTAGGCTGGTTTCCACTGTCTTCAAGTACGGTGATTAATTTATACGGTTAATTATGGCTCTGAATTAATTATAGTCCTTCGCTAGTCGCTAGCCGAAGACACAACAACAAAAATTAATTGAGGCATTTATAAAATTGTTTATTTTACACTACTCCCGCTGCAGGATTTCGCTTTGTCTGCTGCTTGATTTATTCCGAAGGCATTAAAATTCCTGCTTCAAACATCAACGTGAATGTTCTGGAAATGCCAAATATTCATTCAACGTCTTAATTAGAAAAATGTAATGATTTAATTGCTTGATGTAAATCTTTACAAATTGGAATATTTATAATTAGGTAGATACTCTTAGAAGATATTATAGCACCATTCCCACGCTAATTAAAAAATAATAATTAGGTACTCAAATAGTAAAGCGCGTGCAAATTTTGTCAACAATATTCAACTTTGACATTCTTATAGCAGCGCTGCTATTTCAATTTTATTATATTAGGTAAATAAAATGTATGTTTAATTGAACGATGCAAAATAATGCTTACCAGAAGTTGATATATATTTAATAATAAAAATATCCCGACTTATCATTCTAACCAAAAGGATTAATTAGCTCGGAAGTATGAGGCCTGTGTGGAAGAGGGCGGCATATTATTATTCAGTAGGCATTTACGTCTCAGGAATGACTTGTAGGAGGACAATCCTGCTTATTTATTTGAAGGTGATGCCGAGAACAACTACTCCACGGGCAATGTGCCCCGTCTGGCATTGCATTACTTCGGCATCTCTTCGGAGTCGCCACATCCTTCATTGAGACTAGGCAGCAGACACTGACCGGTTTCGCACTTATTCTGTGCCCATCAGAGTGCTACAGGTAGCGGACTCGATGAGTAATGCAATGGCAAATTTGTTTACATGTTCGTAATAATCAATAAATTGGGAAACTTTTTTAATATCTTACCATTGCCACGATTTCGTTGGTGAGCAATAGTTTCCATCCAGAGTTTACCTTCACATCAATCACTGTCGAAATATTTTGTACACAAAATATATTTATTTCTAAATTAGGTTTATTTTGCATTTAATTTCGGGACCTTATCACGATCTAAATATAAATTCTCATTTAAGTTGCCAGGCATAAATGAATGTCACGAAGAAGCAAAATTATAAACTAATATGAGACGTGGGCAAGGAAATGCGATTAGTTTAACCGTTTCTTTAAAGAGCTTAAATAGCTCTGCTGCCGTAATTTATGGTAGTAATTTCACAGAAACCTGTAAATATTTTAAATTAAGCTGTTAAAAGCATTCGGCTTAATATGTTTGCCTGCACATTCTGTTGTAAGCAGTGGCAGAGAACAAGAATATTCTCGAAATATTTATGCTTACATTTATACCTACTAATACACAAGAAGTTTATAAACAGGGTGATTCACTATTTCCCTCCCAATCCATACCGCTTGAATTTAAACTTATGGAAATGTTTTCAGTACGTATAACTACGTTAAAACTTTTGCACGTGAATTACAGAGAGAACTAAAGGCAAGATATACCCTTCTGCTGTTTTCTTCAGTTCATTTACTATGAGCTTTTAAAATCAAATTTTAATAACTGGTCAAAAGAAAGGTTATATTTTTAAAATGAGTATACAATTCTATAACCAATTATTGATAGTTGTCTTCTTCAGAACTTCAAAAACTCCAAGAAATGTTTTAACTAAAGCTAATTTCTCATCTTCTATACAAAAACATGAAGAGAAAATATCCTATGGGCCTAAATAGGTATAAATAAAGTGCCAGTATGTTTTATGGTTGACTGTGTTCCTCTATTTCTTGAACCCCTAAAAAAGCCATGATTCCCTTAATATCTTGATAAAACCAAGTTATTGCAAAGTAACTGGGCAGTCTTAAATACATCTTAGTTAGCCTCATTAAAGGATATCCTTTCTTATATTAATACCTATGTTAGTATTATATTAGAACAAAGAGGTCGACTAGATCACTTTGTAGTATTTTTAAATTTCTAAAGTACGAAATTTCGCATTATGATCGATTGTTTACTAAATTAAGAAACTTTATTCAAAACTATCACTATGCAAAACTTCTCACATTGTCAATTTAAGGCATTATGTATCCATTTTGTTCACTTTTCAGACCAATTATCGAATACAATCTAGTCCTAACTTACACCTTATTTAAATATTACAAAACTATGTGCTAGATGTGTAAATTCATAACAGAAGTAGTCAAGAATTCCGAGCTACGCCAATGCTTGCAGAACACACACCATGCAATTTGTTCCTTATCCCTCTTCACTGTATAAATTAAAGTTTTAAACAGCAATTAACTTGTTTGTTTTATTGTCGCATTTTTAATAAGCTCGAAAGAAAAACTGGACACCTCAGCCCGTTTTCAAACTCTAAATATGTAGAGTCGTTAAAACAGTTGACATTTATTTGAGACTTAACTTTAATTAGTAAGCTGCATATACCAAACTGCACTCTCCTGCACTAATTGAAATAATTTTACCATTCGCGACAGGTTAAATTTACTTTCCCAAATTGACTTGCAAATTTACTGCTTTAATTTAGAAGCTGTGTTATTTTAATATTTCATTTATCTATCGTGCTAGCTCCCAACTAACTTAAATACAAGGAATGCTGTCTAAAATTGTTATTTATGCAGCCCCCGCTTATGAAAATAATATACAGGGTGTCCACCTAGTGCGCGTAAGTCCAATATCTGGGTTAATAAAAGAGATAACTTAATTTTTTTTTCTACAGGGTTGTCTAATATCCCGAGCTGCACAAAATGAAAATATATTTACATATTCAGGGTGTTCAGTTTTTCCTGGACAGGTACCAACTTCGTTTTTCTAAATGGAAATATATATTTTTTATTGCTTTTTCGAACTAAACCCTTGATTTTAGTAGGACTTTCATCAGCCTTCCCTATACCTAACTTAAACTGTTTTTGAAATATTGACGGGTGAATATTGACATTTTTGCAACTTTGACACCCTGTAAAATCTAAACGGTTTGAGATCAAGCAAAACGGTTTGCACATTCCTATCTTAACTTTTCATAAGCTATCGTTTGGTACTAATTTCAGAATTATCCAAAAATTTAAAATTTTCTGAAAATTTTGAAAATTTTTTATTCCTGTATAAATTTGAAATTAGTATCAAACGATAGCTTATGAAAAGTTAAGATAGGAATGTGCAAACCGTTTTGCTTGATCTCAAACCGTTTAGATTTTACAGGGTGTCAAAGTTGCAAAAATGTCAATATTCACCCGTCAATATTTCAAAAACAGTTTAAGTTAGGTATAGGGAAGGCTGATGAAAGTCCTACTAAAATCAAGGGTTTAGTTCGAAAAAGCAATAAAAAATATATATTTCCATTTAGAAAAACGAAGTTGGTACCTGTCCAGGAAAAACTGAACACCCTGAATATGTAAATATATTTTCATTTTGTGCAGCTCGGGATATTAGACAACCCTGTAGAAAAAAAAATTAAGTTATCTCTTTTATTAACCCAGATATTGGACTTACGCGCACTAGGTGGACACCCTGTATGTTATTAATCAGCTTCGTGGGACTCTATAATCACGTATAAGTTGCTATACGTTAACAAACTTTGAAGCTGTGGGAATAAAAACTGACAGTATGAGGTGTTTCATGTGCACGTACGTGCACTTCAAATAAATATTGTTTCTGTAACTTCAAAAATATACAGATCAAAGGTAATATGGGCTGGCACTTACATTCAGAGCTATAAATATATAAGGAAAAAATTCACAGATTTTGCAATCCTTGCAAACCATCGGAGATATTGGAAATGATATCACAATCCTACGAAAGCGTAGAACTGCCATGCCAACACTGAGAAATATTTTCATGAATATTTACACTTTTTCTGTAAATTTACACCTTTTCTGTCAATTTACACTTTTTCTGTAAAAGTGTAAATTTCTCTGAAAATATTTTTCAATGATGGCATGGCAGCTCTAAGCTTTCGTACCATCCATATATGAAACATAATTATAAACGCGCCGATCGTTCTTCCAAATGAGACGCTACTCCATTAAGCGAGTAGGGTATTATAACTGATAACTCCCCACTACACTTTATATATTACGTTACTCGATCGCGATAAAGCTTTCTTTTGGCCTTGAACGAACACTCCAAACTTGGTCCCCACATATGAACATAAACACTTGTTTATGTTCATAGACAATGTTAAAAGATTTAAACTTAGTTCAGAACTAGTTACATGAGGAAACATTGTTAAACCTAGGTTAATGTCTATTTCTTCGATTGAGCTACAGATGATCACTGAAGAGTACTAAAGTATAGCCCAATTTTCCTGTATTTCCTTTACAAGATCAAATGGTTGTTGAGGGTGTTTTAATACTAAGCTAGCTTCACCAGAAGAGGAATTGAGGAATATTTATTTATTTGGAGATGCCGAAAACAACTACTCCACGGACAATATGCCCCGACTGGCGTTGCATTACATCAACATCTCCATGGATGTCGCCACACCCTTCATCAAGACCAAATACCAGACAATGACCGGTTTCGATCTTGTTATGATCTCATCAGATTGCCATAGGTATCGGAATCGATGAATGATCTGGCGACGTGATTGCCTAAGGGACAATAGAAAGAGGGCACTACAGAGTATTTCACTGTATCTCACCACTACAAACATGCACTATGCCCCTTAGGCAATCACGTCGCCAGATCATTCATCGATTCCGATACCTATGGCAATCTGATGAAATCATAACAAGATCGAAACCGGTCATTGTCTGGTATTTGGTCTTGATGAAGGGTGTGGCGACATCCATGGAGATGTTGATGTAATGCAACGCCAGTCGGGGCATATTTTCCGTGAAGTAGTTGTTTTCGGCATCTCCAAATAAATAAATAAGTAGGATTGTCTTCCTCAAAGACAATAGAGGTTGCTGTAATGGCATCTGCAGAAAAGCAGATCGTTATCTGTCTGTCAATTAGACAATAATTGTCAGACAGGTAGTAGCAAAGACCGAAAGAGGGCACTACGTTTCACTGTATCTCACCACTACAAACATTGAGGAATATGTTGAGGAATGGACTTATTTATTAAAAGTCCAAAAGCAATAGGAAAGTTAAAACTGATTTAACTGTAAGTGAATTTAACACTGACGTAGTTTTCTACATAAACCAAAACACAGTACAACATTCGACGCGCGTTTCGCGAATCAAGTTGGCATCATCTGGAGATGATTAAAACTAAGTCTTAATCATCCCTAGATAATGGCAACGTGGTTGGCGAAACGCACGTCGCGTGGAGTATATTGTTTAGGTGTTTCGTGGAAAACTACGTCAGTGTTATCTTCGCACCAAAGGTTCCAACGCCCCTTCAAGAATAATGAATTTAATAAAAGTTAAAACTTAAGTTCTCCTGTATATAAAACACACCACAGAAATGGACAACCTCCCTTCTGGAAGCCTCAGGCTTGTGTAGAGGGAGGGTACACATGAAAAAACGCAGACACACAACCATTCCCTGGGAGAGGTGCCATTTCTCCCCTGGCGAGATTCGAACTCTCGCTGCGATATACCATTCTGTTAGTCACAAGCTACCACCCAGCACCTACTGTGCGTTTCACGAAGTTGTATCCCGGATTGGAATGTTAGTATATATCTCCAACGTATGGATCGTCGTCATGTTATTAGTTAAATTCAATGCATTGGCACATCTCGGTTACGGACCGCTACAAATTGAGGTGGTGTGATTTAAGCGCACGTGCCAGTCTCGCAGAAGATTTGCCAGCGAATCCTGACAATCCGAACATTCCAATCCGGGATACAACTTCGTGAAACGCACAGTAACAGACTGAGCTATCGTCGCGGCAATATCAAATAAACCATTACTTACTACTAATTTAGAGCTAAGGTAGTGATATGAAAAAATTCTGTCCATCTCTTTTGTGAAATCTTGTAGAGGTGCTAATTTAACGTGGAGCTAGCACCACTATAGGAGTCTATATAAGGAACAGAGCACAATTTTAGTAGAACAGCAAATTAATGCTGAAAAGTCCTAAGTTGAGGCTCACTTATCCTATCAAATAAATTAAAACTTTTGGTACAACTGTACCAATTGTAGCAATTCTACCAAATAAACTATTACGGAAAAATAAAACTTATAGCTCAATCCATCGAGAAAAAGTTAATACAGACGTGTTTTTAGTATAATATATTTAGGGGGTACCCTTTAAGAGACTACTGTATCTATAAATATGTAGAAATAATTTTTTTAAAAAGTCGTAATGCTTTTTCGTAAAGAGAGCATATTGTAAAGAAAAAATAACCATTTTACATGTACTTGAAAGCTGAATAAACCTGTTTGTTAGACCAAAATTAATAAAATAGAAATAGTTTTCTATAACAAATTAACCCGCGTATAATTTTATAGGACCCCTCCCTGTAAGATAGCCCTTGAAGCCAGTGGTTACGCAATATTCCATTGTCGAAAATTTAATAAGCAGCTATTTGCGATATAAAAACGAATTTCCGAAATTATATAGGGAGCCCGCAAAAGTAATCATAAAGTTTTATCTAACATCAGGAGGCAATAGACGTTCAAATCAATTTCATTTCTTTAATATTATATTGAGCTCGTGACCGGCGGAAAGGAGCCGGAGTGGAGAACGAGCGAAATGCGCCACTGCCAAGACCTGACGTTATTAAATCCGAAATGAAAAATTGGATAGTTTAAAATTGAATGGCTGCATATCACCGCCCATAGCATTGTGTACTGAAATCATTTAAAGCATCTGCTTGTTTCAGAAAACGTTTTCAGCATATATTCTTCCTATATTACATATATTAAAAGTTCTATACGGAGATTTCAAGCCGAACTGTAGTCCCGCTTAAGATATTGCCAAATAGCGTGCTAATATTTGAACATTATGTAGAAATTATGATTTATAATTTTTTTAATGCCCTCTTAAGATAAAAAATTCATATAACAACTTACGAGGGGGGTATTTTAATTACAATGTAATTAATTGTTGGAGGGTGCATATTGCACGCAAAGTAGTTGTTTTTGACATATCTTAAAAATAATAAAGTGGTTTCTCTGCGTACCTAGGATTACGGGTAACGAGGAAAATTAAAAACTTTATTGAACCATAATATTTGATAATTTCATTAATAATAATTTATCTCATAGTTAACTTTTCACTTAATTCATATAAAGAAAGATATAAACTTACAATGGAGTCTTATACTACTTAAGAATAGATGAAATAATTTTATTGATTGTAGCATGGAAAACGTTTCTGTAAAACGTGTAGCATCTATTATAATTTAGCCAAATTAGGTGTACAGGGTAACTCAAAAAGTCATGGAAAAACAAAGTTGTTTTTTTAATGAAACACTATAGACTTTTTAATTTTTAGTTAAATCGTTCCGTTATGAATATTCTGATATAGGAGTTGATGGATCTAACTATAATAATAAGGAAAATATGACCAAAAGAGTGTACCGTAAGCCTAGTGTGTTGGGAAGAGAACATAAATTGGTTCCTGATTATTATAGATAGGCCCATCAACTCTATCAATGTACTCGTAAATATCTTTAACAGAAAATATATATCTAGCTGGCCATTACCTAAGTCATTGATTGTACATATATTGAGTGTGAAGAAACTGCGAGAAAGTTATATACGGTTGGACATGTGGAAGCGGACATGGAAAAAATTATGGATAACTATTGTCAGTTATCTCCTACAGATAGGAAAAACAACAAAATAGGGCAAATATACAAATATCCATATTTACTCGCAAGTGCAAGTTACGAAAAATCTAAGAATCTAAGATAAAATCATGAAAGTCATGATATGGACAAGTGCAAATATGTTAAATCGTTAATTCTGCATTCTAATATTGCCAAAAAGTTGAGCATCAGATAAGTATGAAGAAAACGATTCGAGTCTGTTTCACCACCAGTCCGCTCTAAACTTTAATTCGACCACAACAGCTCTAAAAGTAATATATCGGCATTGAAAAATATGACATAAATCAAAGTACTTTTAGACGTTCTAGTACGCTCGCTATAGTCCAAATTATTCATGTTGCTCTATTGAACTATTGGGTCCGTTGATAACATTGCGAATTTTATAGGAAAAACGTTGTTAATACCAAAATCCGCGAAATGTAGGACGCCATTTCAAACAGAAAGCACTTACCTCTTTCCTCCCATTGAACTACTTTGGGTGTTCAAACTCAAACTATTGAGTCTTAAGCTTGTAAAAGTTTAACCGAGTACGAACATAGTTATAGACGCGACACTGACTAAACTAATGCAATAAGTAGGGCCATTTATGTAAGAGCAAACCGAGATCTTCGGCGATTCCGAATGGAAAGCCTTTTATGCTGAAACCAGCCAAGGCACTCAGTCGTTGTGTATGCTTTTTCCCCTCCGTAATCCATATAAGCTTTTACCATTATCGTTTTCATTCTTCGGTTACCTATTTCTCTAATGTAGTTGTTTTCAATTACGCAGACCTCGAATATCTGCTTTTATTATTTGAAAGAGTACTTAAAATCGTTGCGGAACTCGTTTTCTTTCTGGTAAAAGCTATTTCTCTGTTGCGCAATGTACTCGAAAGCTACTTTTAATTCTCTAACGGGAATGTTGTCCTTATTATAAAAATTGTGGTCGTAAGTATGCTATTAATGCCCCCTGCAATTTGTTTTACTTTTATGTATAATTAAATTTCATTAGTATTTCATACCATAAAGTGATGGATGAGAATTCCATGCGAACGTATATATTTAAAATGAAAAATTCCTAACAATATACAGTGCGTCCCTGACATATATGAATTGAATTTTGAATTTTGCCATGAAGACTCCATACATTTGTTTTCCCAAGTTTTTCTTTAGATGGTATCAAAAGTTCAAATTTTGCTTTAGTTAAATCCTCGGATATAAATATTTTTGAGTTTTTCAAAACTTTTCTATTACGCAAAATAGCCGAACTAAAGTATTCAGAGTAAAATTTCATATATATTGGCCTCGGATTTTTTTTGCTTAAGTTTTTCCCTATTCTATAAACTTTTTGGATACAATCTGGATTAAATTGAATTTCCGGAAATTTGACAAAAACATTTTCCATAACTGTGTTCAAAAATTTTCATTTGTATTTCTTGATTTATTTTCTGGGACACCATATATACGTAAACTTGAGTTTTTTGCTTGCTGGGCTAAATAGTCTAATTTGTTACATACATTTCTATTAACAGATTGCAGATCTTCAACAACAGTTTCTAGATAGGTGCATTTCAGGGCTAGCTCGTTAATTCTTTGTTCAATATTTTTTGTAATTGCTTCAGCAAATTTAGTAGCAAACATATCCACAAAGTCTTTATCAGTAAAACATTCCGTGATAGAGTTTTTAGTGATTTTTTGTATATCAGACTCTTGAGCCTTAGTATATCCCATTGTTTTAATAATAAATAGTAAATTAACTTACAGTTTGTGCCCAGTCGGTAAATAAATAAACTAGTTGTTGATTTACGCACTAGTTGAAGTTGCAGCATCAAAATTAAGAAAAGTAATTTAGACTAACTTGGAGAAAACCATGTAAACACAAAATTTAGTGGGAACGAACGAAATAGCGTCTATTCACTACTACTGTTCATACTTGAATCATCCAGTATCAGTTATAGTATCAGTCCAGTATCATCAATATGTACCAGTAAGTAACCACGAATTCTTAGCATTAAAATATGACCATTAAAGTCATCTTTTTATAACATAAAACGACAGTATGAGCTGATTATTTTAAAAAAAGTATATTTGAAATATGAATAAAAAATATGCTTTCAAAAAGAGTTGATAGAGTGCTAAAATTTAGGGAATTTTTCTTAAGACCAATGAGTAAATCTAAGAGTATTTTTTCGAAGAATATTTTTTTTCTTGAACATTTATTTTAATATTGTTTTATAAAATGTTTTCGTGGGTAGAGGATTCCTTTTAAGATTGACTTCAATGTGTTTAAATATTTTTTTATTGGCACAGACGTTTCGGTGCATGTTTGCACCTTTTTCAATGTTTTGAAGGTTTTTACGGCATGACGGTGTTTTTACTCACTAATTATGATAACATAACTTTGATAGTATACAAACTGTCACTCACATTTTCGAAAAATCCACATTACTGTATACACATTACTGTATTTTTTTTAAGAGTCACTTATATAACTTTTTATGTTAAAAAATCAAAATATGTAATAGTAGAACTATCTTAGCGAAATCTATTTGAGATGGAACTTATTTTCTGTTGGCCGATGAAATTACAACACAAATGAGGCGAGAAATAAGCTGTTTTCGGATCAGACAAAATGTTAGAGAGAAACGGACCGAGAACAACCAACAGCACTTTTAATGCCTTCCTACCAATTGCAATCTAATCCAAAACCTTTCAAAAGTAATCGAAGAATCTTAAAAACATTAAATCCAAGTGCCAGTGTTAATCGAATGCTGGTGCTGACTTTCAGCCAAGTTGTAGACCCTTTGACCTTGTTTTGGTTTATTGGGCGGAATTCTTAGAGAAATAATTTCTGTAAGATATATTTATGCCAGTTAAAAGTAAATTAAAGTTAATTATTTTCTATAACTAGGTAGGTACTTGCCTTACCATATTTAAAAAAGAATAATTGGCAAGAGTGTTGATTGGTTATCGAAGATACCAACTCAGTTTAAGAAATGCACAACAACTAGCAATTTTATCCTAATTCCCTTAGCCCTTCCTATATCGCTATTCTTGTTTTTGACAGACGGTATTCATGGCTTCCATTTAGTGACAAAATTGCATTACA
Source organism: Pogonocherus hispidulus (assembly GCA_963924545.1). Classification (NCBI taxonomy): domain Eukaryota; kingdom Metazoa; phylum Arthropoda; class Insecta; order Coleoptera; family Cerambycidae; genus Pogonocherus; species Pogonocherus hispidulus. The sequence continues at coordinate 14,170,543 of OZ004699.1, forward strand.
CTGTCACATTAATGACTATGGATTTACATTTTGTAGAAGTACATTTACATGGAATTAATCACTTCCTCGAGTTGTTTGCCTTCGTCCTGTGGTCACAAGATTAACAAATACATCGACCGTCCAATATTAATATCATCCATTATGATAATTAATTGCCGAGGCGAAGAGAACCGAAAATCCCAGTAAATATCCACCAGCTCAATTAATATTAACATTAGCGTGTTTATTAATATAATGAAACAAAGTATGTGTGCTATAAACAGTTGAATTCGGTGCACGCTAATTTCACAATATAATTAATAATCGTAACGTACGGTTTTCGTTTATGGCAAGTGCTAAAGCATTATTCATAATGGAGAATCTGTAGCACTGGCTTAATTGCAACAGCTTGCAATTTCTGTCGCATGTTGTCATTTTAACACACATATTGGTATCTTACATTAGTCCCTTATAAATTAATTAGCTAATTAGTGTAATTACCTAGATTAAATGTACGCTCCCTGAATCATGTTGGACTGGAACATCTGTAGTGTAGATGATATATACATAAAAAAAGGATTATTATTCACTACAAGAATAGGTTGTTGTATTAGGAGGAACACAGTTAAGTGATCCCACGGTATTCAAACATTGAAACCAAACAAAAATTGATTACAAATTAGCTCCGATATCTCAGTCATCAGGGTAGATTCGGAGAGGGCACTGTGCTTACTATCGCCCTATAGATGGCGACAGAGACTTTTTTATAGAAAAAAAATCTAAACTATTTTACCTACTTTTCCTACTTAGATGAGGTCGGAAATAAATGAATACAAAAAAAACTTGATGCATATATCAATAAACAGATTGCATTTGAATTTGAAGTAAAAAAATATTCAAAGATAACAGTGCATGAGTAATTAAGAATGAAAAGAAACTGTTTGAACCCAAATATTGAACCCTACTGGTTTAGTGGCTACATTTACTGGCTCCCATCACTGTTACGTGGAATCCAGAGGTCCTTAGAATATTCCTCCAGAAAGGGTAGTTCCGTCGTTATAACCATCTAGCTAGAGGGCTGAAGTACTGTACAGAAACTCTGGGTCTCAAGAACTAGTAGCGAGACTTCAGTGTGAATTTGTTTGGACCACTAGGTAGTTGTAGCTCCAAGGGTAGTAGATTCAATAGTTGTTGCGGGTTTCCAGGAGGTCATACATACAATAGTTAACAAAAGGGCAGTAGTTGAAAGAAAAATTACAAGTTAAATGACTAGAGAAAATAAAATTTATTTAAATAAAAATTCCTTGTTGAAACCAAGATATGAACTGCTTCTATTAAAACAAAATTGAGGAAGATACAAAACTCCTTTGAATAATTGATTATTAAAGAAAATAATAGCTACTGAATGCACTTAATGTACTATAGTAGTAGTCAAATATTTCGCTTGTTACATACCCTTCCTATGTTCGAAAAATCAAGCTTGGAACACGATCTCAAAAGTAAGTGTCTTACCCAAAGAACGGATTCAAAAGAGAGACCTCGGACTGTTAACTATAGCTTAAATACCCTGGGCCATTAGGTGGGTTCACAAATGTATACCAGTGTATGAAAAGCACCAGTTGTACTCTGACATTAGTATTTAAATGTAAAAATGAGGTTTGTTAACACAACTAGTAGGTATTAGATAAAAATAAAGGAGTAAAATTGTGATTGTTAAAAGGAACTGAAAGAAAATACCAAATGCAATGAAATTGTTACTATTTTCGTTTCAATATTTTTCTGTATACTAGCCCGTCTTGTACGTGGTATACAGTATATGTATATAGATTTCCTAATATGAAGTAAAAGCACTGGCACAAATATTTTGAAGCAATTTAGTCTAGTGGACTTCAATTCAAAGTGGTACTTTTACAACAATCCGAAATATTTTGTAAAGCAGATCGCATAGCACGGCTTGCTCTGTTTTGTTACGAGCGTCAGTGTTGGTTACCTTCGCCAAAGGCACGACATCCACTCTATTTGGCTCTAAAAGCATTTCACTTTTTTAGCCGTATTGCAGCCGACACCTACTTACAGCTCCTACAATTTTAATCTTCTGACACTACTTGGATTTTGTCGCAAATGGAGGACACGTTGGAACGGGTGCACGTTCAGACATACGAAGTTCTTACGGAAAAATTACTTAATATAATCAGACTATTTTTAAATACTTGAAATTGTTATAACGACAACTTTAGTTATTTATGATTTATAGGTAAAGGTACAAAATTATAATAATAATTGACGGCACGTTGGGCGCCAATTGTATAACGATAACTTCGTTAGTTTTTTTTTTTAAATAAAGGTACAAAATATACTTACCATAGCGATGAAATTCTCTTTCAGGGGTGAGCAGAGTGAAGTACGGTAGGGTTATTTTATTATCTGCCAAACTTGGGCGCCATCAATTGATCTTTTTTGATGGTACAGAGTAAAGGTATAGTTCCTGCCTGTGAAGACAATTGCAAAAAAACACTTGACAAGAACAAAGTTAATTTTTAATATAATTCTCTCAACTATACATTTACGAACGGTACACACATAAAGGACACACCTAAATTTAAATATTAGAACATACGCACTCAAAGATACAAAAATGAGTGAAAGTTTTAAAGCAATAAAGCTTGACAACAAAATGTAGTTTGGCTGTACTAAAGATTTACCAAAAAATGCAGTTTTTAGATATTTACAGTCTGCGAGGTAACAGTAAGGGCCCTTAAATTCAGTCGCACACACGCCTACGCATACGGTAAGTTAGTCTAATTAGGCACGGTATACGTAACGTGGTTTAAGATGCACTTCCAAAAGAAGTAATAAAGTACTCACATAAGAACAGTTGGTTTCGGGGTTAACGTTGTTCATACGTTCTGCTGCTAATTCACAAATCAACGTACTGAAATGATTATTTGCTCGTAATCAAAATTGCTACAAATTCCTATTCAAATATCAGTCTCATAAGATTCAATTTACCTTAAAAACACAGTTGTCTAATTGGCTCCACACTAGGGAATAGTAGGATTCGTTTACTAAGATTAATTCATCTTTTATATTTGCTTTTTCAAGCTTTTTTCTTAAAACTTTGGGAGCTGCTAAATTCACTCAACCTGCTCGCCAATGCCAATCTTCGCCATCTCTTTTTCGCTCCCCCCCCTCTCGGGAGGGGGAGAAAAAATTATATGAAATTGTTTTTTTCAAAGTTATCTTCATTTTTTTAATATTTTCAAATTTATAACCTGTTTATATACAGGGCGATGAACTAAAGTTCCTTTTTTTTTAAATAGCACACCCTATATATTATTACATTTTCAGAAAGCCCTTCTAAAGACAAGTTCAATGATATATGACATGATAGGTCTGACGCCCACCGTTTCGGAGTTATTGAGAATTATCTTCAGGAAATAGCCAATATTAAAATCGTGCTAGAAAAGTTAATAATTAAGTTTTTGAGCATTAACTTGCGCGAAAAGATGTCTAATTTTATTGACTTTATTATGTAATTACTCAATATTCAGTTTATAAAAAAAATTTGCCGTGTTGCCACATTTCGAAAACCATAAATTCTCACGATTTTCTCAAATGGAACACCCTGTATATAGTTACATTTCTAGAAAGCCCTTCTATCAACAAATTCAGAGATATATGATATGATGGGTTTGTATCCCATCGTTTCTGAATGATTATCCTCAGAATATGTGATTTTAATATTGGCTATTTCCCGAAGATAATACTCAATAACTCCGAAACGGTGAGCATCAGACCTATCATATTGTATATCATTGAACTTGTCTTTAGAAGGGCTTTCTGAAAATGTAATAATATACAGGGTGTGCTATTTAAAAAAAAGGAACTTTAGTTCATCGCCCTGTATATAAACAGGTTATAAATTTGAAAATATTAAAAAATTGAAGATAACTTTGAAAAAAACAATTTCATATAATTTTTTTTTCGATGGGACTTGTAGTTTCTGAGATAAGGTATAGGCCCATGTTAAACGGGCCACCTTGTACACAGAATACATAGAATACTTTAAATACAGGATTGGTGTTTACCAAGTAGGTAAAAACATAGAATGAGATAAGAATTATTAGTTTAAATCAATTAAGAAAGGTATTTTATTAGCTACTCAAAACGAGACCGTTACATTCTAGTAATAAAACGGCATTGTGGCTGCCTCTACAAAAATTACGCATAACAAAATAGATTTCAAAATGGGATGAATTTTATAGCTCCAAAGAGAATCTCTGGCTCAAAACCAAATTATACACAATACAAACAAAAATTGAAATTCTTAGACATAATAGATTAGCAATAATTATATTTAATGGTTATTATCAAGTAGCCAAGCATATGCCACAATTCTCCAAACAAAAAAACTGCGATTGGAAATACGGCGACGGACTGATAACTCCCGAGACGCTTATGGTAACTAATGCCAACTAAGTGCTTTTCCGCAGATTGCAATACACCCTCTAAATATTTCATGCGGCCTCAGAGACAAGGATACGGTCCGACGTGATCGATCCTGAAAATTGGATGGCCGGCGATCAGATATACCATAGTAGTACGGCGTGGCCAGACTTTATTTAATTTACCCGGAGTGACGTATGAGCTTTAGCTGAAATGAGTTCAGTTCTGAACGAATAGTTTTATCAGGCCCGGATTGAGTAACTTCAAGTGATTTCCCAAGAAACTAATATCTTTGTTTAGTTATTTTGTTAATAAATAATCTTCATTTGGATGTTGGAAAATATGAAATACTTTACCAAGTAGGCGTTCAGCGTTCAGGTAGGTTTAACAGGTGCATGAAAATCCAAGAATCTCAATTCGTCACAGAGAACAACAACTGAACATCAGTCGCGCTTCTCTAAGGAGAATATTGCATAAAGACCATGGATTATTTACTTACAAGGTCCAACTCACTCAAGAGTTGAACCGGAATGACCATGAGAGTCGTTATTGCTTCTCAGCGTGGGCTTTAAATGACTTGGAAAATGACGTCGATTTTGGTAGCAAAATCTCTAAAAGGCTCATTTTTATCATGAGGTTCTGTTGTTGTACTGTTGAGGTTCTGAGAGGTTCCAGTTGAGGTTCTGAAAATCCATACGTTGTCGTAGAGAAGCCAATGCATCCTGAAAGAGTGACTGTTTGGGGTCTTGGAGTGGTGGCATCATTGGTCTTTACTTCTTTCAAAATGAAGGTGGTAACAACTTTACAATAAACAGAGAAATGATAAATGATTTTTTGTGTCTGCGAGTAGGCGATTTGGACTTGGACAAACTTCGATGTCAGCATGATGGCGCAATGTGCCACACCAACCGTGCAACAATCGATCTTTTGCGCACTAAGTTCGGTAACCGTATTATAAGCCGTTTCAGAGACATTCCTTGGCCATTACACAGCTGCGATTTGACGCCATTGGACAATTGTTTATAGAGAAATGTTAAGGATCGTTGTTGCTCCAATGATCTACAAACAATCGACGCACTTCAGGAAAACATCCATTAATCTATTTGTGAAATAAAGCCCCAAACAATCACCAATGTCCTGCAGAATTGGGTGAAGAGGACGATGGGCTACTGCCAAGGTATCATTTTCCATAATTGATCGGTATTGCATCTCTAGAATAAATAAAAAATAATTTAAAAATATTCAACGATGTATTTGTAACAGCAATTTCAAAAATAAACTAACAGATGGCCCACTCTTTATATACAAAACCGGACACTCATGGATTCAGTTACCGTGCGAAATGGAGTCCGTCCCTGCACCAGAATTTCGTTGTATTAACTCCGAGTTGGCTTCTCACATAAATTGGTTGCGGGTTTTCTCCATAGTCTCACTTTAAATAATTAAATGTCAAAGTAGCGTAATCCCGTAATGAACAGGACTCCTGTGATCCCTGCTGCTTGTTCCAGGATCTGTTTGGATACGTGTCGCCGGCGACAGACAGCCTGATCACTAGCTGAGCCTCCCTGACAAATGTTGGCCTCCATCTCGCAAATATTTAACTCATTTCTCAAATTATCCCCAGGCTTTACAGAGTGAGCTCGCGCTCGAGGGATTTGTCTTAAGGAAATTTGAGAAGATTCCTTAAAGGCAGCTGGCTTACGTGTAAATTTCTTATTAAAATACCAGCGATTGCCATGTGGGGCTTCTGAGTTTATTAACGGATTAAGCGCTGTTGTGAAATGCTTCTTAGATTAGAATATTTTTTTACTGAAGCTATATTATACGGCAACATCACTACACAACACTATAATTATTTTAGTATTTTATTTGTTTTAAAACATACCCACTACAAAAATATTAACTTAAGATTCGTAAACCATGTAACTGCAGGCTATAGGCAACCAACATTACACAAGTGGTAATGTCTAAAATTATAGACTGAAAACAAATAAATAGTAATATTTAATGATGCCGGACTGCATTTACATCTTCTGAATGGCTCCTTAGTTTGGACCAATGGACCTATCGCTTTCAAAAAGTGCTACTCGACGGAAACGTATGAAAATTTAAAAAAATTGTAACTAAGCTGTATAAACTGATCGCGTGGTATGTGATCATTTATGAAATCATTGTGCATCACTCCAATAACTACTAGAGATTAGTAAAACAGGATAAATCAGGACGCTCCTAATATTATACAACACACTCCTAATTACTATAATTGAAAATTACTATTAATTTGGAAGTATAAACATAATTACTTCCTGCAAAAGATATTAAGGTCATTATGTAGGCAATATCGCTGAATACTGTGAAGTTAAACGTTTCTTTATTTTATTATGACTAGCGAAATGAAATTTGTAAAGAAATAGCCTCTGTTGAGGCCATCAGCCTTGCCGGGAGGACGGTAAAGAATCAAAGTGGAACAGTTTAAGATGTGTTCCACGCCGTCGCATAAACATAAATGTCCTTTATTGCTGCTTTTATGAACAGCCCTCTGCAGTCAAATTTAATTTAAAACGTCACATAAAAATTGGATGGCATAAAAAATAACATACTACATTGTGTCTCATCTGCGTATATTGCCTGTATAAAAACTGGTCAATGTTATATCAAAATTATTACCATATTATATTTATGTGTATATTCCACTGCCCCAGCAAATTCGAAGGATATATTTATTTTTTGTAAGATTGAGAGATCATTCAAAAATATCTTGGGTATTTAGGTTTACCAGGAACACAATGCTTTTTATGTTATCAGTTTTAAATTCGGTTTTATTTATGTCTTTTTTAATAAAAGGCCTAATAGGTATAAAGATAATGAATATAAACATGATGCTTTAAATAATAATTGTCTTTCTTTTCGGCTAATATAACAAAAGTTAGTTATTGGATTTGGCATTGTACAATTATTATTTTCTCATTACTAGAGAAACAGTCTACTAAAACTATAAATTATACTGCAGGTTCAATTTCATCTAGCGCTAAATTTAACGAAGGATTAATTAACTCGTTTATTTATAAAACTGAATCCATAATGAATAAAGCAGCATTGCATCCATGAATTATTATCAGATGCCTCGTAACGTTTTTGGTGGCTAAATCTCATCAGATCGAAAGATAAAAACGTACACTTTATGGGGAAAATATTAGATTTGACATTGTACAATTGTTATTTTCTCATTACTAGAGAACACTTTACTAAAACTATAAATTATACAGGTTTAATTTCATCTAGCGTTAAATTTAACGAAGGATTAGTTAAGTAATTTATTTATAAAACAAATCCATAATGAATAAAGAAGCATTGGATCCTTGAATGATTACCAGATGCCCCGTAACGTTTTTGGTGGCTAAATCTCATCAGATCGAAAGATAAAAACGCACACTTTATGGGGAAAATATTGGATTGTTACTGAACGTAATGTGGGCGCGTTCCCCACTGCGCTACCTCCTAATTACATCCTCCAACTAATGTGCATACCCCGGCTCCCGGGCGGCGGCGGCCCCCCCACTGGCAAGATTTATTTCATTAGCGTACTCCATGCGATGCCCCGTCATTATCCGCTTATTTATTGCTAATTAATCGGCCACAGACTTACTTGTTGATTTATGTGAGTCAATTCGTGAACGAAGAACCAACGTAATGCCGGGCTGAGGATGTGATTAAAATTCTTTATTTGACCTAACACGTTTTTTCTAAGTAAAAGTGACCAAAAAAATACAAAAGCTAACTATAGAAAAGGCAGAAAACCAAATTCAAAAAGGACAAAACAAATACAGTTGGTTTTTAAGAAGAAAAGTGTGAAAGATAGAGGACATAAAGAAACAAATGACTTACTGATATTAACTTAATCATGATGAGCTGTGACTCGTTGACCCATTCCTTTTCGTTAATTAATTTTTAGTATTCTGGTTCACTAAAAGGGATACTCTTAGTCCTAGGTTTGAGAATACTAAGAGTATCTGCAAATATTCCTTACTGACTCTGGCTTTGGTGAATCTCTACATTTAGCAGCAGGGAAATACAAAAATAGATTTTATAATCTTCAAATTAGATCTATTTGTTCTATAACTTTAATTTTCATCGTTTGTTTCTATCTCGTGATTTATTTTCTCATTACCACTGCTAAAGGGCCTGTTCCTATATTTTCTCGTTTATCTCTTTTAGCCTAGTACCACAAAGTTAAAAAAAGCACCAAGCTAATACAGTCTACTCATTTATCGATTGACTTATTGTATATAATGCCGTTTTTGCATTTTAAATTCTTTACGTTTTACACAATTCAAGTATTGTTTCCTTTTCTACATATTTGATGCTCCCTCCTTAATTTTTAGCATCACCTGGTCTTTATTATTCCTAATCTAAGATTCACGTACAATATGTTACTGTTTCTTGACGTTTTTCTAATTTCTGTGTCTCGACGATTATGTTGAGATTCTTGCACATTATATTGTTAAATTGGAGTCTCGTACTATCTACTGTGTCACAATAAACTCAGCTAAGCTAGGGATGTGCAATTCCACTAGCTTAAGTTCATTGACATTAGCTCCGGTAGCTCAGGGAGATTTATGACACTAGGGCGTAGTATTCGTAGGGCTGCTTTGAATGTTGACAAGTTATATTTGGGCACCAGGATAATTTTTAGATATAAGATAAAAGAAAACTCTATAAAAGTTAGTTGAATACACTATAATCAAATAAGCAAATTGACTTGAAATTACAAGGGAATATTAAAGTTACTATTTAACAATAATTAAAAAAATGATGTAATATTGACTAAAAAATGAGAAAAAAAAAGGTAAAATGAAATTTTAAAATTGGCTAACTTTACATAAATTTTATGAGGTTCGGGGTCACTCTGACAATCTCGTTCCTTCTTTATGAGGTCAGTACTCTCACCCTTAACCTGTGCTGATGATTGGATCCAGGTGGACTTGCCGTGGCAAAGTGGGGAAGCTAGAGCTCTAGTCCAGATGACGGTCACGTACTGGCTAAGTCCAATCCTCTTATCTATGGATTTGTAGATGATCAGCGTCCAGGGTTCTTTAGCAGGTTATGGATCTTGCAGTCAGGTTACAGCAGCCTCGTCTCAGAAGAGTACATACAAAGAATTGTTTGTGTTAAGAGTGCCCCAACATTTACAAATATATAGATGAACGTTGACGGCTAGTGTAGCCAAGATTAAAAATTATAAATAAATTCCTGAAGGGAATGTACCATAAAATATGGTTGTTGTCAAATACTCTGTGAATTATCACAGGGAAAATTATAAACAAATGAAAACAAAACCTGGAAGGTGTCAACCTTTAGTGACCCGACCCAGAATGAAGCAAATAAAATTACCCAAAAAATTGCATTCAAAAGAACTGATTACAGTTCAGCACTCGACAATTTCTTAATAAAAACTCTAATCGTTAATATTTAAACTTACTATAGTTCAGAAGGAACAAAAATAAATTCAATAAAAAAAACCCTCTATTATCTGACCCAAAATTCCAAAAACAACGGTTTCATAACCGGTTAAACAAGGAAATATTACCACTCTAATTAGGTAAAAGAGAAAAATTATTTCATTAATATTTCAAATACTGAGTGACAAGTTGTAAAAATTCGTATTGATTGATTGTACAAATTTGTTACCAAAGAACAATAATCAATGAATTTACAAATATTAGGAACTGTTCCAGTCTTCTAATCGGCGTGCATGTGAGTTATTAAAATAAAATATCTACTCAGGTAGGCAAAGCAATACCACGCTACCTCTAAACAAATGTAGATAATTACAAAGAAACAAATTAATTAATGTAGTGCAGAAAGTACGATATTAGCAATTTTCTATAGCTTACATACAATATATGTTAACGCTAAGATAAGAGAAGATAAGATAAAGATAAGATAAATGAACTTAATTCCCAAAGGGCACAACACGTGGTGGATAGTCGCAATCCGATTCAAACAAAATGGAGGCAAGAAAACTCAAATTTATTGGTTTTAAAAAACAATGTTTTCTATAATCTCCTGACTAGAGCACAGCTTCACAAATTTATAAAATCATATTGAAACTATTTTCTATTGTTTCGAATCGTACTACATTTCACCATATAGGGTGACAAAAAAAATCTCACTAACCACGCCTAAATAATTTACCTAAAATCCAGGTAAATCCTGATTATATTTGAAATATAATTACTTAATAATGACAACAAATCGCTATTATCTTATTTCTGTACTAATAATTATAATCGTAACCAATAATGAAAATGAATAAATTATATATATCAAATAGGTAAATAACTCACATGTGCCTATCCACGAAGACGGAAACTGTCTATTTCATTCCTAAATCACACCGGCGTTCTCGCTTGAGGCCACCGTTTTTTCTAGACAATGAGCGTTCTCCAACGCAGAATATTTGAAAACGGAAAACTTAAGCCACCAACAATTAGGTTGGGTGTTTTACGGGGTGCATAATAATAGTGAACCTCATGGAACGACATTAAAATGTACGTTACAACTGCTTTTGTTAAATGTCTTATTTCCTCCAGTTTACTTTTACTTCTTGCTAATAAAACCATATTTGTTTGTAGATGGTTCTTATTCTTGTTAGTCTTTAGTGTTTTTTCACAATTTTTTCACAAGGTCTCCTATGGCTTAGACTTTCCTTGCTTGAAAATATTTGGTTAGAATTCCATCCTTTTCAACTTAATTACTTTGTGAATTTAGTAATTCTTAAATTTTGCTCTCTTTCAGTTTAATTTTAAAGTGATTTGTGATAAAATTACCACACTGTATACTACGCAGAACCTCCCAGGGAAGATTTCAATTAATTCCATATTGATTACGCTCGATTTGTAGAACTACGATTACTATTGCAACGGCCAAGATTATTGATTGATTGAAACGAATGTTCTTGGTCGGTCTGAACAAAGTTGCTTTTAATTACCTCTCGTGGGGCTTGGCCGTAATCAACTTTTGATTGAGACTAATTGTTTATCTAAAATTGCGTTATCGACCGGCGACTGTGAGGATTTCCGTGTGAACTGAGTAAAACAAGTTAGGCTTCCAGACAACTGTAACGTACATTTTAATGTCGTTTCATGAGGTTGACTATTATTATGCACCCCGTAAAACACCCAACCTAAATGTTGTGGCTTAAGTTCTCGATTTTTGAAATAACGCGCAGCTTGGCTAGAAAAACGGTGGCCTCAAGCGAGAACGCCGGTGTAATTAGGATAGAAAATAGACAGTCCCCGTCTTCGTTGATAGGCACATGTGAGTTATTTATCTATTTGATATATATAATTTATTCACTTTCATTATTGGTTGCGATTATAATTATTAGTGCAGAAATACGATCATAGCGATTTGTTGTTATTATTAAGTAATTATATTTCATATATAATCAGGATTTACCTGGATTTTAGGTAAATTCTTTAGGCGTGGTCAGTGAGATTTTTTTGTCACCCTATATGGTGATCAGGAATACGATTCAGAACATTAGAATACTGTTTCAATATTACATTATAAATTTGTGAAGCTGTGCTCTAGTCAGGAGATTATAGAAAACATTGTTTTTTTTAAAACCAATAAATTTGAGTTTTCTTGCCTCCATTTTGTTTGAATCGGATTGCGACTATCCACCACGTGTTGTGCCCTTTGGGAATTAAGTTCATTTATCTTATCTTATCTTAGCGTTATCATATATTGTATGTAAGCTATAGAAAATTGCTAATATCGTACTTTCTGCACTACATTAATTAAATTGTTTCTTTGTAATTGTCTACATTTGTTTAGAGGTAGTGTGGTATTGCTTTGCCTACCTGAGTAGATATTTGATTTTAATAACTCACATGCACGCCGATTAGAAGACTGGAACAGTTCCTAATATTTGTAAATTCATTGATTATTGTTCTTTGGTAACAAATTTGTACAATCAATCAATACGAATTTTTACAACTTGTCACTCAGTATTTGAAATATTAATGAAATAATTTTTCTCTTTTACCTAATTAGAGTGGTAATATTTCCTTGTTTAACCGGTTATGAAACCGTTGTTTTTTGAATTTTGGGTCAGATAATAGAGGGTTTTTTTTATTGAATTTATTTTTGTTCCTTCTGAACTATAGTAAGTTTAAATATTAACGATTAGAGTTTTTTAATAAGAATAATTGTCGAGTGGCTGAACTGTAGTCAGTTCATTTGAATGCAATTTTTTGGGTAATTTTATTTGCTTCATTCTGGGTCGGGTCACTAAAGGTTGACACCTTCCAGGTTTTGTTTTTATTTGTTTATAATTTTCCCTGTGATAATTCACAGAGTATTTGACAACAACCATATTTTATGGTACATTCCCTTCAGGAATTTATTTATAATTTTTAATCTTGGCTACACTAGCCGTCAACGTTCATCTATATATTTGTAAATTTTGGGGCACTCTTAACACAAACAATTCTTTGTATGTACTCTTCTGAGACGAGGCTGCTGTAACCTGACTGCAAGATCCATAACCTGCTAAAGAACCCTGGACGCTGATCATCTACAAATCCATAGATAGGAGGATTGGACTTAGCCAGTACGTGACCGTCATCTGGACTAGAGCTCTAGCTTCCCCACTTTGCCACGGCAAGTCTACCTGGATCCAATCTTCAGCACAGGTTAAGGGTGAGAGTACTGACCTCATAAAGAAGGAACGAGATTTTCAGAGTGACCCCGAACCTCATAAAATTTATGTAAAGTTAGCCAATTTCAAAATTTCATTTGTCAATTTTTTTTTTTCATTTATTAGTCAATATTAGATCATTTTTTTAATTATTGTTAAATAGTAACTTTATTATTCAATTGTAATTTAAATTCAATTTGCTTATTTGATTATAGTGTATTCAACTAACTTTTATATAGTTTTCTTTTATCTTATATCTAAAAATTATCCTGGTGCCCAAATAAATAATTGTCAACATTCAAAGCAGCCCTACGAATACTACGCCCTAGTGTCATAAATCTCCCTGAGCTACCGGAGCTAATGTCAATGAACTTAAGCTAGTGGAATTGCACATCCCTAGCTTAGCTGAGTTTATTGTGACACAACAGGATTTCATATAATGCGTGATGAACTAGTGGAACGAAAATGTGTTTTCTAATTTACGAAAACAATTGACACCAGCAGCAGAAATTTTCTTTTCTGGAAGTGTTTGTTGCTCGTGTTATAACAGAGAGTAGTAGCAACACATTCCTCGTATTCATATAAGTACCATTCATTGTAATGATAAAATGAAACACCATCCATTGAGTTTCTGTTGGTAAGATCCTTCTCGAAAAAAGTTTAACAGAAACATCTGGAGAAGTTTAATACAAAACTATATTTTGTTTTTTACCAAGAGTTGGGGATTGTCCATTTAAACGTAGGAGAACAAATCTAGACACTACACTCAAAATTTGTATTTTAAATAGCGTTGCGCAACTAACGAATGCAGATAGATCTCTACGGAATTTACCTTTTGTACATATATAATATTTTATTATTTAGAAACAAAACCGTATGTAACTTTTCAATTAAGTATAAAAACTATAAATAAAGATTAGGTTAATGAGAGCTTTTCCTTTCAATAATTTGCAGATGCTGCTAACATAGCTGGTGAAACGCTAGTCGAGTAAAGTGAAAAACTCGTATGGTTGATTGTCAAGTAGTACTGAATGCAAAATATGTATTGCGTGCAGTCATAGTTGTAACAATATGAGAACGTTGCAACATTTCCAACGAATAAAGTTCGTGGCCCATTTTGAACTGTTATATTTAAATATATAAATTGGATGTCGTACATAAATCTTTACAACTGCCACATGCACTTGTATTACTTGCTTTAATTACACGAAACGCAAACAAACCCATTTATAATCTTTTTAATTTAATTATAAAGCGGGAAGCCATCGAATTTTCCACCAGTTCTCACATTTTCAAATAGAGGGGCGGAAAACCCTATACAATGCATAAAGTTAGCCACTGATTAATCATCAAGTAGTACACATTTGTTCACATAATCAAAAAACAATTTTAAGACCACTGTTTCTATTAAGGACTGAATCTGGTGTTTCATTAGAGTTGCAAGCAAAATTGAAAGTTAGATATTACAACCAGATATCGATAGTCGTTCTAAATGGAATCAGGAAAATAATTTGCATTTGACTAAAAAAATCGGTTATTAATTGTAACAGAAATAAAATTATGTATAAAGAATTGATATTATCTAAATCGTATCTTATAGTTTTAATACTGAAAATGTAGAAGCATACAGGGTGTGTCATAATCCCGTCTACACAGAACCGTATCTTCCGCATTTATTTTTTAATAATTTGAAATTTGTATCAGTTGTAGGTATACACATTTTTTTTTGTTAAAAATTAATTCGAAAATAAGTGAAAACATTATAGGGGTGTGTAGGCGAGAAATGAAACACAGTTTACACGTTTAGTCCAGACATAATATATTATAATAAGTAATAAATTTGATATAAATAGGTATATAATAGCAAATAAATCATTAACAAAAATGGATACAATTTTATTAATTATTAAATCTATATTTATCAAAAAAACTCGTTCATTTTTGCTATACGTACCTATTTAAAAATCAATTTACATAAAAATATAAAAGACAGTGTATTGGATATAAGCTAGAATTATATATAAGAACCCACTCTGTGAAAGTTTTCCAAAGTATAATTTTTATTTATTGTGTAATGAACCGATATGGAACTCTGAATGAATATTTATTGTATGCACTGATTGATTTAAAAATTAAGTACTCGCTTTTGGTAAGTATAATTCGATAAATACTAGTAGATTATCACGGTTTAAAACAAGATTCTTTGGCACCAAAATCTGAATTCAAACTATTACAAATTGCAGTGAACTGAAACATAAACGTAATAAACGATCTTATGTGACACTACATTTTACAAAATTATTACCTTTCATTAAACTTAGCAGGTAATAAACTTTAACATACATTTACGAAAACATATTTTGTGTTAAAATAAACGTAGAAATATAGAACATACTTTATGTTGTTGTGTTTTCCTTCAATGAAGCGTTACAGATTAGAATTTGCTGAATTAGATATTTAAAATTAGATCAAAAAATATTTAGTCCTTATAAAGGCGTTTGCAGATGAAGGATAGTCTTAATGATGCCCATACTATTCGTAGTTACTTGCTATAGATATTTAAAAGGTTGTTATTTAATATAGCATCCTTTTTATGGGAGGTCGATCAACGTCGACGAATCTTCTGTGTCCTACGCAATATATTTCGGAAACACTTGATAACCAGGGTCAGGTTGATGTTGTCTTCACCGACTTCTCAAAGGCCTTCGACACCTTTTCATCATAAGATCTTGATATCTAAACTTAACTTAATAGGTTTTTCCGATTCTTTAATAAATTTGTTTGGGTCTTATTTAGAAGCAAGAGTTCAGTTTGTACAGCACAAAGGTTTCAAATCAAAATCTATTCGCGCGACATCAGGGGTCCCCCAAGGCTCAATTCTCGGGCCACAACTCTTTAATATCTATATTAACGATATCACTCATGATCTAAACGTTAAATACTTATTATATGCAGACGACTTGAAGATTTTTTGTTCGATCTCATGCATGGAAGATTGCCGTACTCTTCAACTCAATCTGAATAAAATTAACACGTGGTGTTCCTTAAACAATTTGAAGCTTAACATTGATAAATGTAATGTCATGTCTTTTTCTAGGAAACATAACTCGATTCTCTATCCTTATAGTTTGGTACAGTTCCGTCTTCAGCGCCCTACTGTTTTTAGAGATTTAGGTGTTACATTTGATCCACATTTAAGTTTTCGAGAACATATATACGCAGTTATTGCTAAAGCTCATAAAAATTTGGGATTCGTTATACGCAATTCGAAGGAGTTCCGTTCCTTAAATGTAATTACAACACTTTATTACACATTTGTCCGTACTCACTTAGAATATGCTTCACTTATTTGGTGCCCAACTTATAATGTTTATATTGACTTGCTGGAAGGGGTACAAAGGAAATTTTTAAAGTATTTGTTTTTTAGAAAGCATGATTACTATCCACCTATCGGATATCCGAACGAGCTGCTCCTATCAGAATTAAAAATACCATCATTACATGCGCGTAGAAAAGCTAACTCAGTAATTTTTTTGTTTAAAATTTTTAACTCTATTATTGATTGTTCTGATGCATTAAGCAGGTTTAACATTCACGTACCTCGGATTAATTCGAGATGCCGTCAAACTTTTACCCAACCTATGGCTCGTACGCACCTACTATATTCTTCTCCAGTTAATACTATGTGTCGCAATTATTTAACAGTTGATGATAGTATCGATATATTTAACACTAGTATTACTAGCATTAAAAGAGCATTTCTCAATGTGTAGATTGATTCATACTATCTCGATGCTATCACCTATCTAGACACAATACTTCTCGTATTTATACTATTTCTACTTAAGGATGTTTTGCTTTTGTTTTCACTACTGTTTTGTTTATGAGTGTTATACATTGTATTTATATATATATATATATATATATATATATATATTCAGCTTATAAAAGTTATTTCCTGTTAATTACTTACTATGTGTAGATATACTAACTATACATATGTTAATGTTGGAAAAATTCTATACTTACTATATGTTATATGTAATGTTATATGTTATGTGTTCTTTCTCTATCCACCTTTGGTATTTACTGTCGGATAGTAGTAATAATAAATAAATAAATAAATAAATAAATAACGCTTCCTCAACTATTATTGGCACTTAATAAGTAAAAAAGTAGAAAAGATACTGTTAATACCCCTATATTGAAATAAAAGATTGACTTCAAGCAGTGAGACGTCTCCTCTACAAGTTTCAGGATTTTATAATAAGAGGTAGAGATTTTATTATTATTATTATTAATGAAGAAAATCCTGTTTTCTGTAAACTCACTTACACCTAAAATAAACAACTTTCAGACAATATCAGCTCCTCTACAAAGGTTAATCCGGGAAGCCTGAACTGGGTATTACAATAAATAAAGTACTTCCCTCGATAGGTAAGGTATCAGTTGACTTTTCTATGAATCATAACCCAATTAGAGGAACTTACGGCTTTCCACGGCTATACGGACACGGGATTAGGAGACCCACAGCCTGGTGTAGTGCTGGAGAGCACGTCCGGGTCATTCTGTGTCATAAAGTGCGGTGGGCAAACCCGATAAGACATCTCGTCGGCAGTAGAGCACACATCATTACCGACTTGTCGATAAATAACCCACCAGACAAATGATAAACATTACAATTTTCACTTTGGCTGCTTTCCCGATGGGCATTCTCGGGCGCCGATGCCAAATGTGCTTAATGTTATTGTCGTTCTACTATTCCACTTCAGATGTCTTTATTATGAGTGTCGTTTGCTATTTTCAATGTACCATGATAACTTTGTTGAGCTGCTTTGATGTCATTGTTATTTTAGCGATAAATAATAAGTCTTGAAGCAGTAAAACTGCATGTAAATCTTTAGAAATCTGGAAAATACTATGAACATAAACCCAGAAACTCTTTTAATAAGTATTCTATACTGGTATTTATAAGATAATGCTTATAGAGGATTGTAAAAATATCGATATGTCATTGAAAAGTGGAGGATATATATTTGATAATTTTACAATATAGGTGTATAGACAAAAGTGCCACACCAATCAATAAAGGGACAATCAGATAGATATATGGAATTGGAAACACATTTTATTGAGAGCGACTGGAAGAATTAATATTTTATCGAAAATCTCGACATGTAATTCTCTATTCGACGTCAGTTCAAATAGTTGAGTTGACAACTGGATCATAAAGTTGTAAAATAGTTGATAAAATTCAGTTTAATATAATTATGTATTGGATATTTTACCTTTTGCCTACTGGCTCTATTTTTGATTAATAAACTTACAATGAAACTAAAAACATCGCAAAGTTATGAAAATATATAAATTTAGATCATTCTACAACCTCACTCTGTTGAGAATATCTCACTTATTATTAGAGACACATAACTTAAATCTTATATCAGTGCTATAGTGAGAAAATCCTTTATCTAAAAGATAAATAATATGTATGTTGTTTTGTAACTGTGCGATGCATTGCAAGTTTTTTGGCGGTTCAGAAGAATCTTGAAATTTTTATATACGTAGAGCGTTACGGTCTTGGTCGAAATAATTCCTATTCCATGTAAAACACCTTGGCTTCTTGGAAGAGGAGAACCGACCTGCAATTTCAACTCCACCATTAGAACTACGATAAAAGGAGAAGCAGTATCTTGATCAGCAGGAAGCTAGCTAACAACCATCAGTGGTTCTTTCTTGTTTTATTTTTTTATTATTTAAATATCATACAAAACATTTTAATTGCAATATAGAATTGTTTTTACTTGTTTGTTTCAATTCACCAAACATTTACTATTATTTATGTATATACAGTCAAAACGAAGTGATCCAGGCATCCACAAGGTGATACAAAAATTAATATTAATTATAAAGCTTTGAATCTGCACCCAACCGCGAGCTCAGCTGGAGAATCCAATCAATTAGAGCCAATAAAAAAATGTAAAAGGTTCATTGCAAGTTAGGTATTAGAAGTAGCAACTTTTTTCTCGTACCATCCAGTATCAGTACTGGATACTGATCCAACATCAGTATTAAATAAGAGAATATTGAAAAATGTATAAAATTGAAACTGTTTTTGGCATTCTTTAAATAGTCGCAGTTCTGAGGCAGTGGCTCAACAACCGAGTCATTAAATGTACTTAGAACATCATGAATTGCGCGTATTCTTCTTGCGACAAAATACCCAAGGAAGAGATCTTGTACACACTTGGATACTTCTGTTACTTGGCGTTGTACAGAAAAGGCTAAATAGTTTTAGCCAGACTCGATAACAAGAACCGCAACCGCGATACGCCTAAACCTCTTCATCAAAAAACGCTAATAACAGCGATACATCAATCCGTTTTATATCTATAAAAATAATGCTCCGGGGATAGCACACGGCTAGACAGCGCGCCGTTTTTGGCTTTATGGCAGCATCCGGTTGGCACGCATGTGCTCGGCGGCCAAACTGGTGTTCCAAACAGGGCACTTTGTCGGTTATCACTTTAAGGAAAAACTCTTCTGAGAAATAATATAACCGTTTAAACTACTCCATGCCCGATAATTGACTGACAATTACTCGTGTTTTATTGCCATCGACGATATTCCGTGCGCCATTCATTAAATAATATGATGCCATTAAGAGCGCTCCGGCATGTCATGGAGTCGGAGATAGAGGTGAAAAAACCCCGTTTCTACGGTAAACATGTTGGAATTGTATTGTAGACTCGTCGTTAGGCTCATTAGAGGATTGTTTTAATTTTTGCCAAGACTTTTTTAAATTGAAAAGTTCCACATGATAAACAGTATTCCGGTTTCACCCAAAATAAACCCAACTCTTGATTTTTGAATGGAATACCTTGTATATTTCAATTCAGGATGAAATTCGCAGTATATTACCCGAATTGAATTTAGTATATTTATTGATTTTTTTATTTTAATATTTTCCTTAACAGTGTTTGGAAATATATAAAATTGTTATTTTCTTTATTCACTTGTTAAGGGAAAAATATAGAGGATAAAATCTTTGTTTTCATTATAAACCCTTCAAAAGTCAGAATAACAATAAAAGTATAGACTTAATTATAATAATAATAAATCTGCCTCTCATACTAATCACAAAGATTATTAGCCTGAAAGTCTGAGACTTATGTGGGAGAGGCGCGGCATATTATCATTTCGTGAGCGGCATTTGCGTCCTAGGAATGACTTTCCTAATCACCATTCGGTGCTGGAATGAGGGAACTTGAAAACCTCATTAGTTAGCGGCTCAGTGAAACAACAACTAATTTTAATCTCTGTATGAAGTGATAGTATGCCAAAAACGATAAAACTTGCTACATTACATTAAAAACACATTTTTTAGGCACTACCGAGTGACTCACTATATTGGCGTCCTCAATATTGAGGGTTACTTTTAAATTGTAGCTACTGAAATTAAAACTATACTCTATCAACCATAGGAAAAATAAACATGGCTCGTAAAAAATACTCTGTCTGTAAAAAACTGTTACACAGATTACTATTTCTTTTAATCTAACTCAGTTGGCATTCAAAATTCAATTTGTAAGGGTCATAAATGCATTTCACTGAAGATCATGAGA
Organism: Pogonocherus hispidulus; assembly: GCA_963924545.1. Lineage (NCBI taxonomy): Eukaryota > Metazoa > Arthropoda > Insecta > Coleoptera > Cerambycidae > Pogonocherus > Pogonocherus hispidulus. The sequence continues at coordinate 14,191,300 of OZ004699.1, forward strand.
TATTTTTTAAAATTAAATTCAGTTGAAATGTCACGACAAAGGGCATAACATCTGGTATCTTAGCATTAATAAAAATGGGGTGATCGAGATTATATCTAGAAACATAGTTTGTTTTCTATATTTACTATACTTATTATACCAAATCATATTATGCCAGTCACTTATATCACCTTAATTACTTAAATAATACAGTATCCAACAATCTTCTTAGAGTCATCCCTGTAGTCCCAATTAAGAAATATTTTTCAATCATAAAAATCAATTACTGCGATTCAATAACAGTGATAATAATACCAGAAATAGAATGGAATGCGTGCGGAATATAATGATTCGCTAAAATCCGATCTCCAATATAATCCCGTAGGTCGATTGTGCGCTTCCCTACCCCCAGTTACGTTATATTGCTTTCGGTGAGGCCACAAAATAGACAAGGCGGGAGTCCTGGCATTTTTAATATGCCTATATTTTTCATATAATGTTCAATAAGTCTGCTTCCCAGTCCCAGTTCAGTTATTCGTCGATACCGCCTTTATAGGGGGAAATGCGTTGAAAAACGACTGTCCAGTTTACAAAAATTAAATACTCCTGTCTTTGGAAGTAATGTAAGTATTATTACATATAACCAAAGAGTAGTGTAAACACGATTATCTTATAGCATTGTTCTATCTGCTAAGTGGACTAAATATACATTTTTTTTATTTGTGGTGCATTTTGCACCACAAATTTTTGGTGCAAAATGGAGCATTTTGTCTCTTGGTTCTAAGTTTTAAGGTGCATTATTATTTGCGAAAACTCTGAAATCCAATATTAAAGTCAAAAATCAGTATGCAGAGTTTGTATTCGGAGAATTTATGGTTTTTAAAGTCTGAATTCATTCTTTAAAACCTAAATTCAGATTCTTAGTTTGTGAAATGTAAAATATGTATATTTTGAACTCTGTGCTATTTCTACTGTAACTGTTTGCATCAAAAACTGTTTTTAACATTTGTATTGTTACCCAATCGATATTTTCTCTTTTTGATAATAGAACCTCTAATATTATTAATCAAATTATAGTCGATAAAAATATATGCATCTATTTAAGTTTCAAATATATCTGAACAACCATCCGTCCACATTATAGGCCAAGCGACTATGTCGTAACGTCGGGCGACGTCCGAAAAATAAATGCGAATATTTTCATACGCCGTCCCTCGGGTCTAAATAGGCCAGTACATATTATAACCGAGCGAACACCAAATAGCTTTTTCTAGAGTATAATTTCGAGAAGGAAATTGGGAAAATCTTTTATATTTCCCCTTTTCATTCTCTTTAGGCCGATCATTTTTCATGCCATCTCCATCCGATCTCGCCGGCTTGCCTGGTCAGGCTTGCTATAGGATCCCAGTCCAGTTCAATTAAGATGGTGGCGGTCCAAAGGGACCGGCATGGCTTTCAACGATCTAAACTGCTCGCCGCAATTTAGAAACATTGAGAGAATCGTTGTCTGATCGCTTGAAAATTCTTAGTTTTCTTATATTATCATATAATTGAGAATGATAATTCTAACAGTTTATTTATATAGTACTAACTATCAGTTGAATGCAGCGCCATTTGCTGTTTCTGATTAATTTTTCTAAATAACATAGGAGTATGGTGAACCAAATAAGTCAGAAATACATTTTGATATGCTTTATTAAACCATTGCACTTGATGTTTGACCAGTCGGTAGCTCTTTGTGAATCGGTGGCAATGAATTTGCTATTTCCAATTATTAGATACTTCAAAAATAAAAGTTGTCACTTAACAATATTTTTTTCAAATTCGGCACTAAAGAACGTCAAAATCGGCAGTAAAGAACGAGAAATAATAAGGACGTTTTACGATTTTACAATTTAAAAAACGTGTAAAAGGTAATTTTTTTAGGCATCATACATCAATTACTTAAGTTGGTATTACTTTAGACAGGATATGTATGATCCAAGTAAAAGATACTGTCAGTCCCTAGGTAATGCCCACGAGTTTATATATTCTTCAAGTAACCGCTCTGCAGCGAATGCTGAAGTCATCTCATTGACCTCCACTAAGAACCAGAGAGGCTTGCATAAACAAGGGATTACTCTTTAATGTTCCTTGAAGTACAGTTCAGATAGGAATCACATGAAAAATGGCTCTTATAAGTAGAGATGCATGTTCGATGGCTTGCCAAAGGATAATGTCATAAAATACGTACTTTGTTCTGATATTGCATATATAGGGATAAAGGAGAAGCAATTTACTCACGGTTTCCTGTATTATACTTAACTGAAGAGATGCGGATTATGTTCTAAACGTTTCATTATTTCTTCAATATTATTAATTAAGGTCATTTACGTTATTAGCAAGTGTAGCCAATGGCAATACAATTATAGAAATAATAGTGTATTGCTAGAGATCGTGGATTTATAATCTAAGTGGTAAAAATATTGAAAACTAAATGAACAAATGATATTAATGTTTTCAGTACAACATTGTTATAAATTTTCCAAACAATAAGTAAAATGTATCATGTTCTGTCAGCTTGCTGAACTTCGGTTTCTGCTTCATTCTCAATTGCAAGTAGCAACTAGTGAAATAAAGGTTGTTTCAGTACAATACAATTTTATTTAAAAGTATGCTACTGGCTGAGAAGGATGAAAAAATTTATCGTGTATTCAAGCACAGATTTTTTAAAGCTCCTCAAAATGCTTTCCGGTATCCACAGAATAAAACGGAACTTTAGAATTACTTTGGTTACCATTTCGTTGATGGGCTTGACCTCAAGAGTCAGTCGTGTCCAAGGAACAACAACGTATAAAGCTTGAAGACTCAGTAGATGTTACTTTACCGTTACTTGGGTAGCAGAAAACCAAATTAATGATGATGTATCGTCATAATGTGATCAGCATAGAAACTCGTGCATGTCAGTCGGGCTAGAAAAGTTGAGCATATACTTGAACAATTATTGATGACTCTATATGGGCTCGGTTAGATAACAGCTTCACTAGTGCTACCAAATAGCTGGTACTTAACTGAATGCGTCTAAAACGTGGTCATAGAATACTCAGTCAGGTTGAAAATAATGTAGATATCTTCATGTGAACTGACTGGTGATTTTTAGTAGCTACTTACCTACTAAATTTACCACACTGTTGAAAATAATAATAGAATATGTCCGACCAACATTACCAGAGTGACTGAAATAGTAAGATGTTACTACTATTCATGGTACTGCTCTCTCTGCTTTAGTACCTTGCTACCAATCCAACACTGCCCGATAAAGTATTTGGTTTATTAGTAAGAAAGTTTTAAAAGCGACGACTACAACTAGTAAGTCTACTCATATAAAGGTTGGGAGTATAGATATGCTACATATCGAGAGATTATAGATAGTAGAGATAGTAAAAATCCATCATTATGGGCTGGAGTTATTTGTCTGATATAGACTTTGCGCCTTAAAAAAAAATTACTGGTGAAAGCTGTATACCAATATTCAAATGGATTCAGTAGGTGGACGACGTTGAAGTACTCCGTATATTCACAGATATAAGAGCACAGTGATAACTATACAGTGTTATTCAGAACTTATCCATAATAAAATTTGGGGATGTTCAACATACATGTACAAATTAATGTGGTAGTGCAAAAAAAAAATTTTTGGTGGGTTCTGAAAACTATTTAAAAATTTTTCAATGCACGCCGCTGGATACTGGTCCACTGTAATGGAGTGACCTTGGGACTGATAATGCAAACTGGCTAGCACGAAAAAAACTTCGGAAGTTCTGAGAGTATACCCGACACCCGGCGCAAAAAAGATTTGCAGCCGTTTTTACTTTAAAATAAACTTAAATATAGATAGATGTGACCAAAGTGACGTGTCTTTAAAATGAATAAAATTTTGTTACACTAATTTTGAAGAATTGCGCTACTTGATTACTAGGTATTAGAAACATGAAATTTATAAAAAATTTGCACATACCTTGTTACAAAAGCTGTACGAAATTTTGTCCCTCGACTTCTACACACTTTTGGGCACGCCTTAACCAATTTTGCTGCACTAAAGCGAATGTTCCTCCTGGTTGCTGATCTTGTAAACGCAAATTATTAAGTAAATTGGGGATTTTCAGCATTTTGCTACAACAACCACTCACAAAACCTAACTCGTAATTGATAACACTGCTTGAACAAGCTGGATATGATACTGATAAAACTGGGCTTCGTGTAGTAAGCGCCACACCGTTGATTGGGATACCCCAGGCACCTGCCTAGCGATCTGACTTGTACTTATTCGCGTATTTTCACGGACCAGATTCAACACTTGTTCTTCAGCTGCTAAAATACGTTGTGGTCGTCCCGGGCCACCATCTGGTCCACTCCAACTTCACCATAAATAAGAATCATGTCCATTAACTCAGCATTACTGTACACATGAGCCATTTTGAAAATTTTACAGTTTAACACTCATACGATAAATAAAACACCGGCACTGAGAGAGCGATTCAGATAGACTGATGACTGATAGACAATAGAGATATTATCCCCACTCCAACTCTATTCGCTCGGTCTTAACCAGGCGTTCCAGGTACAAAAACTGTTGTTTACTGTTTTTTGAAGGAATGTGATATATCAGATGTCGTTGAAGTACAGTTGCCCATCTACGTAGTCCTTTATAATGGTATAACTTTAAACATTGTTTACGGGAAATCCTAAGACTTTTATTATAAATTTTTTTGGTGATATCGATTTCTTATTTAAGGATGCACATATCCTCAAAGTTTTAGAGATAAGTTCTGAATAACTCTATGTAGAAACATATACTTCGAGGTGATAACTGAACATTTTCAGTTAAAAATGATAAAAGTAGGTGGCCACTCAGCAGTTCCAGGGAAAAACGCTTCAACGTTCCGACGCCGCCACCTGCTTTTTTAATTGTTTAAATAATAAGAAAGCCATTTATCACGGAAGTCATCTGAAAGGGAAGGGAGTTAAATTTAACCGGACTGGCTGTTACAGGCAGGCGGGAGAGATGCGGATATCGACGACGAGGAAATTGGGTGGCGCGTTTATTGGAAATCTTTCAACTGTCCGAGCCGTTGAAAAGGTGAGGAGAGGACGCCGGGCTCGAACGTTCGAGGAATTGCATTTTCCAGCCACCAACGAAATGAATAAAAAAAGACGGATATATATATGGGATATAGGAGTAATGTAATACCTAAGTTCTAACCAATTTCGTTTTCAATCTACTTGAGAAATATTATTAGCTTATCAATATACCGGGGGCAGTTTCAAGACCCTTCATTCTCAGAAGTGGGGCAATATTTATATGCAGTGAGGATCAAAAGTTCACTCAGTAAACTTCTGAATCATTTGGAATATTGTAGACAAAATTAGGAGAGTCGTTATAATAGATATCTGAGACAACAATGAGTCATAATTATTGATATCAAAAACCATTTGTTAGAGCTCATTTTAAAATTTCTGATAGAAAAGCTTAATATTAAACAATAATTTTCAAGTTTCTTAAATTCTGGAAAGGACGCACCCTGTGTAATTTAACATTATGAAGATGTTCTTTGAATTCTTGTTCCACTTTCATTAGCATTCCCTACTCATGCAACATCATGGAAATTGTGCACAATCTGGCAACATCGCCTCTGGGAGTGAAGGGACAACCCCTCAGGGCGAAGTCTCAACCCGCTAGGGCTTCAAATATGGGAGATAGGCCCTTTTTTCCACATTTACTGGACGTCACCACCGGCACTTATCGAATACCCCTCGTATAATTTGGCTGCCGATTATTTATTGAACTGCCCTGGTATGTGGATTATTCGTGAGTGTTCGATGGAAATTTCTACGAGGACCTAGAAGCCTAGTTCACCTATATAAATGCCGCGGCGTGCCAGCGGAGTTAGTCAGTCAGTCAGTCTTAATAGGACGGCGATCAGAGCGAAGAAACAATACTTAAGTGAAATAACTGTAATTTTCGAAGTGTTTTCGGCGTGTATTTAATTATATATTGTACAAGAAGTGTTGTGTTGTGTTTGAAGTGTTAAATGAAGATATTTACTGTTATCCAAAAGGCTCCCTTATCTTTAGAACCCCGAAAGGAGTAACATTGTTATTATTTACTGCAGGCAAAGACTCTGGCAAACTCAAAGGTGACGCTTAGCTAAGCTTGAAGCCCAGACCGAAGTAATTATATTTTTAAGAGCGGCGATAGAGAGAATCATAAACAAAGCCAAATAAGCCATCAATTAATACCATCTGCGGCGTCGCCGCAAGGCCAGCACGTTGAAGGGCCCCAAAAGTCTTGCTGATGCGGAGGAGTGAATCAGGATCCCTTCGGCCATCTATCTGTACCAGGGGCGGCTCCTGGTACTTTAATTATAAGAATTAAATGTGCAAAAAACGGTTAATTTGTTTTTGTTGAAAGTTGTAAATAATTAGGTATCTATTGGAAGGAGATTCCTAAAACAATTACTCCACGGGAAATATGCCCCGACTGGCGTTGCATTACATCAACATCTCCATGGATGTCGCCACATCCTTCATCAAGACCAAATACCAGACAATGACCGGTTTCGATCTTGTTATGATCTCATCGGATTGCCATAGGTATCGGAATCGATTAATGATCTGGGGACATTGATTGCCTAAGGGGCATAGTGAATGTTTGTAGTGGCGAGATACAGTGAAATACACTGTAGTGCCCTCTTTGGGTCTTTGCTACTACCTGTCTGACAATTATTGTTTAATTGACAGACAGATAACGATCTGCAGAAAAGCAGATGCGTTATAACAAGATCGAAACCGGTCATTGTCTGGTATTTGGTCTTGATGAAGGATGTGGCGACATCCATGGATATGTTGATGTAATGCAACACCAGTCGGGGTATATTGCCCGTGGAGTAGTTGTTTTCGGCATCTCCTTCCAATAATTAAGTAGGATTGACTTCCTCAAAGACAATAGAGGTCGGTGTAATGGCATCTGCTTTTCTGTAGATCGTTATCTGTCTGTCAATTAGACAATTATTGTCAGACAGGTAGTAGCAAAGACCCAAAGAGGGCACTACAGTGTATTTCACTGTATCTCGCCACTACAAATAATTAGGTATATGTCTTACAAGTAAATCCTTGAACTTAATGATTCACATTTGGTGTCAGTAGTTGGTCCACTATCTAATCTAATAAGTTACGAGTATGTCGTTGTTCATTTTCGTTCTATTGGTTTCCTGTATAATTAAAAAGAGTGCCAATACTAGGACTTGCAAAATTTCTGACTTGATCTTCTATTTGTACCTTCTTGCACCAATTATTCTAAAGGTAAGAATAATGTCTTGAATATCTTACTTTACGACTTTCTATTCAACTATTTGAAAGCATGCCATCGAATGTCCTATTAATTTTTCCTTATACATATTCCCGAAAACATATAACACTAAATTAACTTTTGAATGTGTATGGAATCCGTAACATACTCCTTGCTGAATTGACAGCTAATGAAAGATATAATTTATGTACATTTATAAAATTGACTTGTTAAACTTTATTTTGTTTACTGTGGAAGTATATGCTGTAGTGTAAGCATATAATTTTAGGGAGTCACTAAATGATCTGAGTTGTTAAATAAAAACAAAATAATATTTGATAGAATGCTCATCCCGTACACTACCTAAACTCCGTTTTTTCCACGGAAAAATTTCTCAGGGATGTGGAGAAAAGTATTATTTCAATGAGGCAATAGTATGGGTCATAGTAATAGCAGCTATATGATAACGTTTTGGATTCTTAGCAACTCGAATATGCTGATATATTTCTAAGATTGATTTTAAATCTATCTCTTCTAGTTTTGGACATTCTTAGTTGATCCACAATGCAGTGTGTAGCCTGTAGGTTAACGAATCAACGTCGACGTTCGACCAGAGATCTCACGGACACGTCCATCTGTAAAACCAACTACCTTGTATATGGAGAAATGTTAGTAATTTTAACACGGTTCAAAATTTTATTGCAAAACGTGTGTGATTTGTGTCAGTCCTGCTCTGTTGCCACTGTACTTCCCGTTATCCTCTTGTCTCCGCCGACTTACGCTCTTATTCAATCTCCCATTATCCTTATTCGCAGGCTGCCACGGCCAGACTTGATTCCGTGTTGATTTTATAGGCTGTCACCTGTAGCGGTGTCACTGTTTATATGCTGTCGAGGGCGGTGATAGTGCTCTGGCGCTTATCTCGGTTTTACTTTACTCCCGCTTTGTCTATTCCATGCCCTCGTGCCCTTACAACTCGGATTTTATTGCCACCCAATCTCCTTTTCTCATTTTTGTTAAATGGAATATAAAAAAACACGTTCACTTATTTCTTGCGGAGTAACAGAATGCGGGAGTTTTAACACGTGACGGTAATACTATTGTCTTGAGAAGCGAATTGGATCTTTCGAGAGAAAGTTTCCCGAGTCCAATTTTTATTTAGCTATTATTATTAACAGAAGGGATAATATTTGGAAGTGACTGATCCAATAAATGTGACTGGCATCCAATATGTTACAACAAGGAAACCCAATGAGACCAAGTTTAAAAAACGAGATAGAACTAATTCTGGGATTCCATAATAATGCATGCTCTTTGTATAGTTCTATTAATTTGCAGATCTATTCCATATTTTCTCTCCTGAAATTTTTATGCATATCTACACGGTAAGCAAAATACTGTTGTAGTGCATCTTACTATAGATATAATCTACCTTTCTAAACTAAATCCAACGAGAGAATGGACTTGCTTTGCGCATTGGCGATTAGAGTTGGAGTGATAGGGAGCTTTACAGGACCGTTAGACATACAATCCAGCGTCTCTTCAAAAATAGGCGCTTCTTCAGTGTAGCAGGTTAATTAGGTGAAATAAATTATCAGCGCCATGTAATATAAACTCTCAATATTCGTAAAATAATACATTTATTATTTAAAACGTAAGAACATTAAAAATGGAAGGTATCCGGCCAAGGCAAGGCGCCGGCCCTGATCAACAGCTGAGCCAATTACGTCCAGGCAGGGGTTGATTGACTAGGGGGAGATCTGACCGAAACAGACGAATTTTCGCCCGAACGCAAGTCCATTCTCTCATTGGATTAGGTATACGCAGCGCGTATAGAATTACCTCATATGATACTGTGGTGGTGGTGGCATCTATCATCCCTATCCATCTACTGGCCCTCGATGAGGCGTGCAATCTGGCATAACATAAGGGATAGGAAGGTGACACGCAGGGAGGAAAGAGCTGCCACAGTGGAAAGATGGCAAGAGGAGTGGCGCTCGGAGATGAAGGGAGCGTGCACTAGGGCCCTGATCCCGGATTTAACACCGTGTATTGGCAGGAAGCATGGACAGACGGGTTACCATCTAACCCAGGTACTTACTGGTCACGGTTCCTTTAGGATATATACCGATGGGATTGGCTGTGCATACTGTGGGGCAGAAGACACGACTGAACATACTATGTTCTGATGCCTTAGATGGGAAAGGGAAAGGCAGGAAGCGGAGGTCAAAGAAGGGCAGCCTATCCGGGCTGAAACCATGATCAACATAATGCTTCACAGCTCAGGCGGTTGGAAGGCAATAGAGGAGGCGATGGGAAAGATTATGACCAAGAAGGAGCAGGACGAGAGGGACGAGAGAGGTTAGAGTCATTAGGTTAATCACTGAAGTATGTTCACAAGCACAGTTCCGTTGACTGGTTCCTGGGAAAAAGGGAGGGGTTTTAGTCGAAGTAGCGTCCGACACTACCAGGAGCGACAGACATCAAGATCCTGATACCAAGCGGTTTTCCCTCCCACCAAAAAAGATAAAGGTATATTTGGAAACAAAACAAAAATTAAAAAAAGCCAAAAAAGTCGCAGAAATGTATTGGATTTGTGGTTACTTTGTCTCGAAACATGAATATTTCTGTGTTATCTGCCCGAATTGGAAAGTTTATCTGTCTGTCATCCTGTACTACTAATCTAAGGCGTAATTGTATCTTAAGGAGTAGTTTTGTCCTATAATATCCCTTTGGCTGCGTATGGCTGTATCCCGACAAATATATAAACGATATCTGAAAAATTAAATGGTAGGTGATTTTGTATCTGGTTCATCTTATAAAATGTAACTAAAACGGACACAGTGTACTTCTAACGTGCACAAATACTTAAAAATGTTTTCAGTTCAGTATAAATTCCATTCCGGTATACTGCTGTGGGACATGTTGGATGCAACTTATTACAGTATCCACTACTAATGCGCGTTCCGTGGCGTCGCTGACCCAAGAATGCTAACGACATGTATAGTGCATTAATTACTCGCACACTTAGAATACTTGGCGCGATTAAACATAATGTTGGATAATGTGAGCCTGAATCCAGTAATGAATGACGTTACTTAGGTGCCTGCGGTATCTGTAGCGTCAACATCCTGGGGCTCTAATTATAATTACACTTATACAGCGATATTAAAGCACATCCCCACGGATCTCGCACATTTACATCAACATTAATATCGCCAACAAAACGTAATTCAACCCAATTACAAACACCCATTATACGAACTGTAGTTAGTTGCATGTTTGGAAATTTACACTGAAACAGTATCGTACGGCAACTTCCACTAAATATTAATTAAAGTTCGGCGTCTGTTATCCGTTTCTAATATGGTGAAGACTGGAGATGACCCTGGGGAAATAAGTTTGGGGACCAGCGAACGCTCTGAAAGGAGTCTGATCGTGATTATTTATTAATAGAGGGCAGTCGTTGAAAAATTATAATATTGCCATACGGAACATGAACATTCTAATAATTATTTATACTTATAGTTGATAAAATACTCTGTATAACATTAAAAAAATCACAGGTTTCGCAGTGCTTGAAACTATCGGAGACATTGGAAACACCATATTATATGAAACATGATTATAAGCGCGCCGATTGTTCTATCAAATGAGACGCTACTCCATTAAACGAGTAACTCGCTTCTTTCTAGGGCTAGAAATCTATAGAGACACCAGTATTCGCGCAATAAGCCTGTGCGCGCCGTAATACTTCATCCTAAATATCGCGAGCGCTTTCTAAAACTTGGATAATTCGAAAACGGTTACATATATCAGTCCAAACTTTTTTTAAAAGCCTTTTCAATATCTAGGCTACATTTCAGTAGCTGCATATATATGCAGCTATTTTGAATATTTCTCATAGCTAACCGCATATCGAGGTTTGTCATGCATAATTTTAGAAGTTTTAATTTTACGTAATTTTTTGGTCATACCTATATAGGTGTATTACCAAAAAAAGGTTTATACCATTCGAAGCGCTTAGGTTATATGCATAAGTGGTTAAAATTTTAGGGCGGTAAGTCTAGCTGCTCATTTTAAATGGGGATATATGTACTCAGAAACACATTGCTCGTTTCCAAATTGTACAGATAACACACTCAAGGCCATTAAAAAAAATTGCCCTACTAAAAAAAGTTGTAGATCACACCACTTATGCCCCAAAACATGTTCTACAAGATAGTATATGTAGATTTCATCTACTGCATTATATAAGTATTGCGTCACTCGATCGCGGCAAAGCGTACCCTTACAAATTTGCGTGAAAAAAATGTAATTTTTCTTTTCTTGTTAATATAAGCTTGCTAAAAATGTAGCTCTGCAAAGGATCATTCAGAATCAGTCCTCCAGTTATCATAAGAAAATATTTGACGGAATAAAACGAGCCATAATAAAGTTCGAAATTGCTTTTTTTGGTTGACTAAAATTGTATATACGAGTTCTTCTTCGAGCGGATACTGATTTCAATTTAAGGATGTAAATTAGTACAAATTAAATCGAAAATATGGATTCTTTTCATTCCGCCAGCGATCTAATTTAGATAAGACTCGCTGTAATAGGCTGGCACGTCGAACGCCAGCTTTCCAGACACTCGCCTGATGCTGATGTCAGTGTATAGGGAAAATTTTATATTTATTTCAATTATTTTTTATAATAGATGAAGCAAATCATTATGAAACATTTTCAGTTGAACTAACGGCAATTTTTAAGGTATTACTTTTGTCCATCCGCATTTTCTTTTCTATAATTTTAATCAGTTTGCTGCTAAAGATGTATTCCCACTAGTCGATCAAAGCATAGTTCTTAATCTAAAATATATTTAACGTCATTAACAAAAATTATGAAATTTTCAATATGTAAACACTAAATTTACTAAAGTGGATACTCGAAACGGATGGTTCTTTATGAAACATCGTGAAAATAATTGTTTTGAAAAAAACATTGATCTCATTTAGATGTTCCAAGAAATATATAGAAAACACTCTATATACTAGTATTTCGGCTTATTAGGCCTTTTTCAATAGAGTAATGTCTATTACTAAACATTTCCTAGCGCGTTTTCGTTATTTATTTGTTTACGAGCACCTACCCTGATTGATCCTACCATCTGGTAAAGCCCGAGTATTTATTACCTTTTCTAAGAAGGGCGAGAGTGTAAAGTCTATCTGATCATTCGTAGTACAAGGATTTACAATTAAAATTTTTTTTATTTCTAATTGCTCAGCTCTAATCTAACAGATCTAAGCGCTTTCCTTTCTTTTCACGATGCACCTTTACATTTTTCTGATCTATAAAATGATTGCTTTTTTTACAATGCGTCGAAAATCCTGAATTTTTTGCGTTATTTAATATGGATTTTTTATGTTCTTTTACTCTAGTTTCAATACTTCTACCGGTTTGACCCACATACACGGCGTTACAATCCGCGCAGTTAATTTGGTATACCCCCGATTGTTTTAATTTATTAACCCTTTCTTTGTTGTTCATCAAAATCCTCCCAATAGTACACTTGTTGACACTAATCGTTTTACACCCGTTTTGTTCTATTCTACGAGCTATTTTTTCGCTATAACCTGGGACGTGATTAATATAGGTGCCTTCTTTTTCCCGAATATTGTAAAACTCTCGACGAATTAATTTCCTCCTTTTGTTTTTTAGCATGCTATCTATTAGTTTTTCTTTATATCCGTTATATATCCGTTAACTGGCCTTACCAGATGGTAGGATCAATCGGGGGTAGGTGCTCGTAAACAAATAAATAACGAAAACGCGCTAGGAAATGTTTAGTAATAGACATGACTCTATTGAAAAAGGCCTAATAAGCCGAAATACTAGTATATAGAGTGTTTTCTATATATTTCTTGGAATATCTAAATGAGTTCAATGTTTTTTCAAAACAATTAAATTTACAAACTACGTCTTGGATTGAAAACTAAATTTAATAAAATTACGAAACTTTGGTCTCTCGCTGTAAGGTGACTGATGTCCGATGTGAATCAACGCTCTTATTTACCTATCAAATTTGATTTTACTTGGTTACTTACACATATGCCGTTTAGCAATTTTTATTCCGTTATTAGGAAAATCTGGACCTGGACAAAACTATAGGTAACATATTAAATTATCCAATAAGTAATACCTACCTAACATGGGAGTAAGTGGACACTCACACTAGGCATATTTGACTAGATATAAGTATAATAATTAATAGAAACTAGACATAAAGAGGATTAAAGGTAAATATTCCCATTCATGATTTTTAAGACATTTTACAGCTACAGCAGACAGCGAAAGGATACCATTTAAACCCATTGCAAGTGTTGAAGTGAAAGAATCTCCAGCGCCAGTTGAACTTAGAGTTGAAATTTAATATCCTCCGCTGTAAAAAGGAACGTCGTTTTTTATGGACTCTTTCCTTATTTAAAACACTTACTCCGTACCAGGCTATACTTTCTGGCGCTGAATCTTCCTCGTTTTTAATTATCAATTAAAAAGTTTATTACGATTTGATGTTGCTTGTTAATTGAAGATTAAACATACAATTAACGTTACGTTAACTAAACTACGCAAACAATGCTTCTTATATTTACGTTACAAAGCGGGCGCCGACTAATGAACAAAATATAGATGGCGTTAATTAGCAGGATTTTGAAAATCCGCACGTAGCTAGCGCGTATAATGAATTTGGGTGTGGCAATTATTTATCCTCGGCTTAAATTAAAGTGGGCAGATGCAGCTGACGCCACTTAGGCCGGCGTCTGGATGGAAACCTGCTTAAAATAATTGTCTGGATTCTCATACACGGATAGAAAGTTCAAACTATAGAGTAAAATGTGCTCAGTTTGTGGATCATCAAAAGTTTTCCAGCGACAATAAATGGTGAATTATTTTAGAATTGCTTAGAAAACATTTTATCTGGCCTCATCTCCTATCGTTTCGTCTGCCTCTACGAAATTATGGCTTTTCGAAACAAGAGTGGGACATCTCAGTACTTACAGTGTACTTCATATTCTTACAGACTATACATTAGGTTTATAATAGGTTTATAATAGGATTTAGGATACAAAGGTTTATAGTAGGATTCTTTCTGCGACCGTAAATGATGAATTATTTTAGAGTTGCTTAGAAAACATCTTATCTGATCCCATCTCGTATCGTTTCGTCTGTCTCGACGAAATTATAGCTTTTCGAGACAAGAGTGGGACATCTCAGTACTTACAGTGTACTTCACATTCTAACAGACTATACCTTAGGTTTATAATAGGATTTAGGATACAAAAGTTTATAGTAGGATTCTTTCTACGACAGTAAATGATGAATTATTTTAGAATTGATTAGAAAACATCTTATCTAGTCTCATCTCGTATCGTTTCGTCTGTCTCGACGAAATTATAGCTTTTCGGGATAAAAGTGGGACATCTCAGTGCTTACAGTGTATTTCAGATTCTAACAGACTATACATTAGGTTTATAATAGGATTTAGGATACAAAGGTTTATAATAGAAATCTTTCTGCGACAGTAAATGATGAATTATTTTAGAATTGGTTAGAAAATATCTTATCTGGTCTCATTCCGTATCGTTTCGTCTACCTCGACGAAATTATGGCTTTTCGATACAAGAGTGGGACATCTCAGTACTTACAGTGTACTTCAGATTCTAACAGACTATACCTTAGGTTTATAATAGGTTTATAATAGGATTTAGGATACAAAAGTTTATAGTAGGATTCTTTCTGCGACAGTAAATGATGAATTATTTTAGAATTGATTAGAAAACATCTTATCTGGTCTCATCTCGTATCGTTTCGTCTGTCTCGACGAAATTATAGCTTTCCGGGATAAAAGTGGGACATCTCAGTGCTTACAGTGTATTTCAGATTCTAACAGACTATACATTAGGTTTATAATAGGATTTAGGATACAAAGGTTTATAATAGAAATCTTTCTGCGACAGTAAATGATGAATTATTTTAGAATTGGTTAGAAAATATCTTATCTGGTCTCATTCCGTATCGTTTCGTCTACCTCGACGAAATTATGGCTTTTCGATACAAGAGTGGGACATCTCAGTACTTACAGTGTACTTCAGATTCTAACAGACTATACCTTAGGTTTGTAATAGGTTTATAATAGGATTTAGGATACAAAAGTTTATAGTAGGATTCTTTCTGCGACAGTAAATGATGAATTATTTTAGAATTGATTAGAAAACATCTTATCTGGTCTCATCTCGTATCGTTTCGTCTGTCTCGACGAAATTATAGCTTTCCGGGATAAAAGTGGGACATCTCAGTGCTTACAGTGTATTTCAGATTCTAACAGACTATACATTAGGTTTATAATAGGATTTAGGATACAAAGGTTTATAGTAGGATTCTTTCTAGCGACAGTAAATCATGAATTATTTTAGAGTTGCTTAGAAAACATCTTATCTGATCCCATCTCGTATCGTTTCGTCTGTCTCGACGAAATTATAGCTTTTCGAGACAAGAGTGGGACATCTCAGTACTTACAGTGTACTTCAGATTCTAACAGACTATACCTTAGGTTTATAATAGGATTTAGGATACAAAAGTTTATAGTAGGATTCTTTCTGCGACAGTAAATGATGAATTATTTTAGAATTGATTAGAAAACATCTTATCTGGTCTCATCTCGTATAGTTTCGTCTGTCTCGACGAAATTATAGCTTTTAGGGATTAAAGTGGGACATCTCAGTGCTTACAGTGTATTTCAGATTCTAACAGACTATACATTAGGTTTATAATAGGATTTAGGATACAAAGGTTTATAGTAGGATTCTTTCTGCGACAGTAAATGATGAATTATTTTAGAGTTGCTTAGAAAACATCTTATCTGATCCCATCTCGTATCGTTTCGTCTGTCTCGACGAAATTATAGCTTTTCGAGACAAGAGTGGGACATCTCAGTACTTACAGTGTACTTCAGATTCTAACAGACTATACCTTAGGTTTATAATAGGTTTATAATAGGATTTAGGATACAAAAGTTTATAGTAGGATTCTTTCTGCGACAGTAAATGATGAATTATTTTAGAATTGATTAGAAAACATCTTATCTGGTCTCATTCCGTATCGTTTCGTCTGCCTCGACGAAATTATGGCTTTTCGAGACAAGAGTGGGACATCTCAGTACTTACAGTGTACTTCAGATTCTAACAGACTATACCTTAGGTTTATAATAGGTTTATAATAGGATTTAGGATACAAAGGTTTATAATAGGAATCTTTCTGCGACAGTAAATGTTAGAATTTCTTAGAAAAAAACTTCTCTGGTCTCATCTCATCTCGTATCGTTTCGTCTGTCTCCACGAAATTATAGCTTTTCGAGACAAGAATAGGACATCTCAGTACTTACAGTGTACTACAGATTCTAACTGACTATACATTATCGCACACCTTTTCTATAAACGATTCAAAATATAAAATCAAGTCGCATGTGAAGAATAATGATGAGGGGTACCCACTTTTTTAGAGACAGTATCTTTATACTGAGCATCCGCAGCGCCAAAAAGTGTATTCTTCTTGGCACTGCGCATACTAGGTAGGTATAACGATTACGATAACTATAAGTACAAATTTAAGGGGTTCAAAATCTCCGTATTGCCTGCAGTATGAATAATAGTAATTTACAATGGATAAATAACTACATTATTGGCAAATTGTATATGAGTGGATTCATTGACATTTGATACTAGGATTTGAAAACTTATTACAAAACCTTTTAAAGTGTAGATATATCTGCACAGAAAGGTATATAAAACAATAAGATCCAGTGCAGTAGAAAATGCAAGAACTTTTTCGACCTTTACATGGAAGAAAAAGTAAAAGAAACGCCTAATCAATGTTTTTATAAAATTTTTGCGTTTTCTGTTTCTGCTGCGTTTTTTTTATAAGAAAATCCCAAATTGTTTAACGCCTATGTCTAAAGTATAGCTCCCAATATTACTTTCCAACCAAAAACGTCATTAATGAAAATGTACTATAAGAAAATCAGCCACCGGCCTATAACGTAGCAAAGAGAAAGTTAGAGATATAAGGGCGAGAAGAGGTGCATGCTCAAGTGTAGCATAAACTATGAGAAGGCACTGGAGGCAGTAACGTTGTTTACTTAATTATCTTGCCTCAGTATGCTGTGCTATATGATGTACATTTATTTGCTCCACGGAATGGAAATACTTGTTTTTACAGTTTGCAGTAAGTCGTACTCTAAGAATTACTAAATATCTACAGCGTAATTCATAGTTTCTTTTGGGATTACACCACCTGTAAAACAACAAAAGACAGGAAACCAGAACCATGCAAATTCAATGTTCAAAGTACAGTTTCAAAAGTTTGCCCCAAAAAACTAAGAAAATATGTCATCTACATATCTCTAATTAATAATATCATAGTGATCAGTGCATGTGATGACAATTTGAATTAAAACTGTCAATCTGACAAAATATTCTTATCATACAAACGTTCTACTCACGAAGAGTTGAGGATCAACTTGAAATGTTTAGGAAAAAGCGAATTAAGCTTTTTCCTAAAGCTTTAATTTAAGGAAAAAGCACTGATGAAATTTAGTTAATTTATCAAATATTATTTTATTGCATTATGCAGTAGTTTTTACTCGTCGCGTCGAGTGTAGTATAGTATTTTGGAGTTATGTGGAAAACTCCATCAGTGATATCTTCACACCAAAGGTTCCAACTCCCTTCAAAAGTAAGCAAAATAATTAGTACGTTAATCTTAGATAATATAAGTGTATGTACACTGTACATATTATGTCTATATCTTGTCAATATTAACAGTAAATGAAAATTAAAATTGACGAAAATAGTAAATTAACAAATCTTTAGGCATATTTTCTATTATTGCTCCATTGTTTTTGTTACAAATGTTGCACGTTTTAATAAGATCACGACGAACTCTTTCAAGTACAATTTTATCGTTGTTTAGGTGAATGAATAGCTAATATTTTCTATAAAGCGGTTTTGAATTTGTTTTATCTTGAAAACTACTGAACGTAACTCCAGGAGAATATCGGTAGATTAAGAAAAAATAGGAGCTTTTGGTTTTGGAAGAATATACATTAAAAACAGCTAGTTTTGATACACTCCGTATATTTTAAGTAAGTAATTACAAATTTTTAAATCAGAATAAAACTTTACAGGAAAAATTATACGTGTCTAATTCTTGCACCAAAAAAATATGCTGATTATTAAAACTATACATGTATATATAAGTAATATGTATGTAAGTGTACGTAAGGGGGGAGTAGATTGGCGTTGACCAGAGTGTACAATTAATTAGTTTTAAAATTTCAAATGCAAATTAAACCTGCGTAAGCACTTTAACTTGCAAATTTTTTCCACTTCCCCTTAGTCTAATATTAAATTAATTATAGCCTGTTAATTAATGCAATATTGATACATGTAAATGTAAAATATCCTTGACACGAATGGAGTAGTCCAGTTACTAATGGGCAATTAAGGATAACATTGTTAAAAACTGTATTTTTGAATGTATATTGAGTAAAAAAACCGTAACATAATATATTACGTAGTTTGCAATAAAGTACACAAAAATACCGGGTGTCAACGGATCTATTAGACAAGCCATAACTTCTAGAGTATTGGATGTATCAAAATGAGATTTGGTGTAGGTAAATGGTAGAGGAAGAGAAAGTTTTTGCATATTTTTCACGTTTAGGTTACTTCCGGTTTCACCGGAAATGGCTTCAATTTTGAATTTTTAAATGGAACACCCTGTATATTTTTACATATTTGAATTTCTGAGACAATTTTGGACTAGAAAATGACATTTTAAAAAGTTTTTTCGCCTACTTGATGTTTTTAGAGCCATTTTTAATATTGCATCAAGGTGGCCATGATTGAGCGCAAACTAATCTGAAGGCCTTAGATGGTGTCAGAAAAATATAATCACAAAGTTTTAGTGATTAGTATGATATAAAGGAATGAGACAAGTTGGCAAAATAACTTTTTTATATCAAACTATTTTTTTTTCAAATGGCAACACTTTTTAGACAAGCACTTTTCAAAAAGGGATTTTTTTTTGCGAATCCAACGATACTAAATTCATTGTGATTGGATTAAAAATAAGCTCATAAAATACATTTACTTCAGTGAAGTTTTTAATAAATTCGTGTACGAGTATTATACTTTGAAAGTTTTAATGTCATTTTCTAGTCCAAAATTGTCTCAGAAATTCAAATATGTAAAAATATACAGGGTGTTCCATTTAAAAATTCAAAATTGAAGCCATTTCCGGTGAAACCGGAAGTAACCTAAACGTGAAAAATATGCAAAAACTTTCCTCTTCCTCTACCATTTACCTATACCAAATCTCATTTTGATACATCCAATACTCTAGAAGTTATGGCTTGTCTAATAGATCCGTTGACACCCGTATATGGCTTTACTTTACCTTTAAAATTTTTTAAAAAAATTTTAAGGTATATAAAATGTACCCATTGATTTATGACATATTACCCAGTTATCTACTTATAATTAAAACTATACATGTATATATATAAGTAATACGTATGTAAGTGTACGTAAGGGGGAGTAGAACACCTTGTATATCAAAAATAAAGCGAAAACGGACCTGTGTTTACTTGACTTTTTTGTCTTAAAATCATGCATAGATTACCCCTTAAATATTGACATTCAATTATGAAACAGCCTGTATATGACTGGCATGGAAACACAAATATGTAATTTGCATTACAAATCTCAAAACGCTGCTTAAAAAAACAGCTCGCACTGATATTTGTAACTTTAATAGGTACGAATTATGAGTATTATCACAGATTATTTCAATAAATTATACAAAAATATTGTTTCTTGAAAAAATATATAAAGGGGATGATTTATTCAAATAGCATTATAATGAGACAAATTTTACAGGCACTCTGCTGGACTATAGTATGGAATTTCAACTTGAAACTATAACGGAGATAAACTGAATGTAAGTTAATTGCTTCCATAATTGGAAGATACGGTGAGCTGTGTGGGATAATAATTTTCCGTAATTGGAAAAACGGCGATACAAGAATATCACAAATGACTAACGTTGTGTTTTTAATGAACAAAATTCAAAGTAATATCTCACAAATGAGGAACAATTAAAAGCGGAGATATAGTTTAAATGAATAAAGTTAAAAAGTCTGAATTTTGGTCGTATATTAGTTAAAATGAATTGAACACCAAGGATTATTTAAGCCGCTTTTTGATGAAAACTTAAACTCATGATTAATAATTTTCTATTTAATAAATTCAGTTACCTAATTCATAGTTTGTTTCTTTTGGGATTACACCACCTGTAAAATAACAAAAAGCAGAAAACTAGAAGTATACAAATTAAATATTCAAAGTGTAGTAACAAGGCAAACTTCTAAAGTTTGCCCCAAGAAACCACTGTATAACATGTGATAAAATAATATTTGATATATTGACTAAATTTTATCAGTGGTTTTTCAGTTTTATACAAAATTCTATAATATTACATGTCATATTCTAAAATATGTCCAAATACAATAGTTATAATAAAAATTAAAAGAAAATAAACACTTAACTTGTTTTCTTCTAGACGTTTCGAGTTGATCCTAAAAATTCTTCTTCTGTAGACTATTTGTATGATAAGAACTCTTTATATGAAAAGAGAAGAAGTTTTTGCCAGATTGACATTTTTAATTTAAATTGTCATCACATGCACTGATCACTATGATATTATTAATTTTCCATTGGTAACATCTTTTTGGAGTAGAGGAAGCCTTTCTTTTAATTTTCTTTTAACCGATTTTTCTTCCTTTTGTAAAACTTTAGCCTGTGTCCAATCAACTCGGTGACCGTTATCCCATACATGTTTTACTAATGTAGACCTATCAACTTGGTAATCCCTAACATAATTTTTATGTTCGCAGATCCTTATTTGTAATGGTCTAGATGTTTCACCAATATAATATTTACATTTTATAAGAATTTTGATCATTATTAATTGGTTTTGTTTTAGTAAGTATTGATCTTACTACTTACTTTAGTAGTATTGATTTAGGAAGTATTTTTCGTTTTAAATGTCGTTCTTATGTTAAAATCATTACCAAGCCTTTTAAGTCTTTCAGAGATCTCTGCAATATAAGGAATTGTAATGATTGTTATTGGATTTTCTCTATTTATTCTGGGAATATTATTATTTTGCCTATTTTCAATTTTTATAAATGTTTCTTCAACAAAATCATTAGGATAATTATTTTTCTCCAAGATATTCTTAATAACGTCTTTTTCTTTACTGGAAATATCTGAGGTTGATATTAATTTTGCTCTGTCATATAAACATTTAACTATACCTCTTATGATACTTGTGTGATGATTAGAATTAAAATTTAGATATCTATTTCTATTGTTTTTTTTTTCTATATAAATTAGTTTCAAAGTTTGATTGTGATTTAGTTATTAATACGTCTAAAAATGGTAGTTTATCATCATTCAGTTACCTAAATGTTGTCATTTTGCTAGTTCTTAAATAAATATACAATTTAAGTATAGTTGCGACAAAATAGTTGCGATTGTCTTACCAACATTTTATGATATACTCGTCTCATAATAACATACACTGAAAAAAGTTATTACTATACCATAGGTAACAATATCTAAGTATATATTATTCAAATCAAAATAATTCCAATCCATTATTCACTCACACATTTCAAGTTATTGAAATGTGGCTTTGGCATGATATATAATTCGATTTTCTACATTTTTATATTCTTTTATATATCGCAAAATAATGTTATTCTTAGTATAAAAAAAAAACAGATAAAAGAACCGAACTGTTCAAACTTCTAAGAAAAAAATAATGACACATTAATACAAAAAACGAATCTATAGTACACTTCAAACGTACATACATACAGGGTGACCCAATAGTGACCCAATATTTCCAAAAAAAAATCTACAGAGTTCTCAATTTATTGCGATTAAGATACAAAAATGTTCATATCTTCTGAACCACTCTGTATAACACTAATAAACCCTATATTGCCGACTTCGGAAAAATGATCCGAATTCAAATATGAAATAAAAATACGTCATTCTATTTAAAAAAAAACCATAAGTTTGATATGGCCCCCTATAAGTTTATGGAGCATGTATATGGCAATTTTTTAAATATGAGCCTTCTAAGGATCTATGGGATCCTAAAGAAAATGTTTTTTTAAATTTATTATGTCATAGACGTTATAGAACTTTCCCGCACTATTGGATCACCCTGTATACATATATTGTATACTACAGTAAAATATAATAATAACTTAGTATCACTAACCAAATTAAAAAAATATATCATGGAGCATTGAACAATCAAGTTTTAATAATCTTGTGTGCCAAGTACATAGAAATTAGTTCATCATTGAAGGAATATAAAAAGATTTAATTACTTCAATTGTTTATTTTTATGCAAGCAATAAATTAACAGGGAAGAATACCAAACGCTTTTTAATTATTCTTTCCCGTCATAAACACTGTGTTTTATGCTTCTAAGTATATTGTAATAACAATAACTTAGCTTTTAGTGCATGAATATTTTTAAAACGAGACATTGTCACCTTTACCTAAAGATATTTGTATAATTAAATACATTATCATAAATACGTGAATAAAGCTTTCTAATGTAAATTACTGTTCGGCTGTGTTAGCAGAATAGTTACTTGGGAGCATAGTTCACCTGAGTGTAAGGTACTGTTACGTTATTTGGTATACGACCTGCACGTTCTGTGCCCTACAGAAACTGAGGTCAGCGGGTATATGCTAATACCAGCAAGGAGCTTCACGTTTTCTGCATTGTCGGGTTTTTAAGAAGTGATTTACACGCGCTAGTTGTCACCTTAAATCGAGAACGACAAGAGATCTTTGTATGTATATATCAGGAATGGACGACTGTGTAGAAACAATGTGTCTGTTAAAAAAGGGCAACGGTCCAAATGGGCAATGCCAAATTAGTAAATGACAAAGAGCGATGGATGAGTCTTTACGTCGCGGGCTGTTTTGAATTAGAAAATGTATATTGATTTTACGTTTCTTCCAAGAAAAATTGGGTCACTACTGAGATTCTTGAAATTTGTAATATTATTCCTGCTAAAAAGGATTCCTGCTGGAATCTTATTCTCATAATGATCAATTTGAACGTGAGTCAAAATTACTGTGGGGTGTTGTTACTGTGGGAGATTAACATCGGTTAATGACTGTACCGTACTCCTAACAAATGAGGTTTTCAAGGTTTCTGTCATTCTAGCACTGAATAATGGTCATGACTTACCAACGTAAGTCGTTCATGAGCGCTACTGCTGCCTACTAAATAATAATATGCCGCCCCCTCCCATACAAGTATCAGATTTTCTGGTTAATCCATGTGATTATAATGAAAGGTAGAAATATTTAATCTATTATTAACGATGTGGACTCGTAGGTATTTCTATCCATGGCTTTTATGACTTAAGTAATATTTCGCAAATGTATATTATTTTTTGTACTTAATTTTCAGAACATACTAGACATTGTTACATTATTCTTAACATGCGACATTAAGGAACTTACTTTAAAAAGTAGGCAAATAAATTATCACTAAACACATTATTTTAATTATACTTATTCATTAAATTTTAATTATGGTTAATCGTATTTGTAAGTATCGCCACTTAAATTTAATGATAGTTTCATGTGCTAGTATAATAAATTTATAGTAATTGCATTCTACATTTGCATTATATTAAAAACAGTATTCAATTAGTTATTATTAGCCATTATCTTACCACTATTACGCCTATAATTAGTATTATTAAAAAAGAAATGTGTGCAATGTTGTTAAAATATTAATGATCTAGTTTATGTTAATTTAAAAGAACGTGTAGATATGTGAACATAAACTTAGTTCGTCAACCTTCTGTTATGTTTAATCTGATAGATTTTATTATAAGTACCTATTTATGGTAGCAATTTATTTTTCAAGCTGACAATTTTAAAAATAGATTTCTAATACGTTGTGCTCCATTTATCCTGAACGAATCTGTTATTATTTAATATTCTATATATTATTACTTATTTTAACTATTTCCTATTTACACCTAAACCGCAGCGGCGGCTCAGTGAACCGCTGCGGCGGCTCAGAGAACCGCTGCGGCGTCTTAGTGAACCGTCGCTACGGATCAGTTAACTGTGATTTACTAGCCAATCAAGCGGGCTGGATGGGATTGACCCTCTGTCACTATTCATATTATTTTTACACTTTGCAACTTCCAAACTGTCAAATGCATCCACCTGTCTGGAATTTATTACATTCCTAATTAGTCTTAAGTTGCTATTATCTATATTATAGTTGTTCTCTAACGCATGTTAACCAATACAGCCCGCTTTATTGATTAGTAAATTGGTTCCCTGAGCCGTCGCAACGGTTCACTGAGCCGCCGCGGCGGTTCGCTGAGCCGTCGCAGCAGTTCACTGAACCATAACAATAGTTTAGGTGTAAATAGCACAAAGTATTAGCATAGGTTTAGTTTTAATCATCTCAGATTATGCCAATGTGGTTGGCGAAACCCGCGTCGGGTACAGTATAGTGTTTTGGTGTTATGTGGAAAACTACGTCAGTGTTTGTCACCTGTGACAATGGTTCCAACCTCTTCACAAGGTTCCAACCCCTTTCAGAATTGGTCCTGAGCAGTTCACCTTTAAATTGATGCTTTACAGATAAACATAGTACTACTGAGATTTCTGAGATAACTAAGAAAAACAGTAATAAGGAATAGAACAGAATTAAAAAGCGAAAAATTGAGTATCATAGTACTCTCAGTATTCTCGTATCAGTATCTTTCCGTATCAGATTTCTTATTAGCGCTGAACAAGAATGGAATAGATAGTCTGTGTTCACTCAGCTGGCTTAATAATAATTTAAAAGCGAGTCTCATAAAAATATAAGGAGGGTGTAATCGATATTTTTAATTTAGTTAAGATACTTAATCCCTCCGTACGTAAGTGCGTAGCATCCGTGAAATTGCATTAGAGTGGAGTGTTGGAATTTTTCAATATTTTACTTCGTATTCAGGGGCGGCCTCAAAAGCAATAATTTTTACTTCTTTTCTTTTATTTCTTATACAACTATGGATTTTTATTACGTTCTGTCGTAAGTAAGCAAGAATTTAAATTACCAATCTAAAATATGTATGGAATAATGTACAGAGCAACTAGTCATTAAATATTTATAAAAATATTGGAAAATTTAGTTATTATTTTCAGCAAACAATAAATCATATGGTTACATTAGTGAAAATATGCTATATACGAGTTAATTTGGTATAAAATTATTCCCTCTAGAGAAGTTCATGAGTGCTTAAGTCCATAAAATCATAATTAGTAGGAGAAACATCTGCTTGAATGTATAGTCGATATTTGTGTTTGTAAAATAGTGTTTGCAAAGCATCTACTATGGACTCAATGTGAGCCTCATTACGTTGAAGCAAAATATATTTACACTGAAAATGTTAGAACAATCATTGCTGTAGGAATACTTAGCTGTAATATTTTGTAGAATACTTAGTTTATTTCACTATTACAAGGTGCAACATAAACAACTACAAGAGATAGTTACACAAATAAATAACTTTGTAATATAATTGCATATATTCTACAGCTTTTATAGTTTAATGGAAAGGGTTACTGCTAAACATATAATACTCTACAACTTGTTTCACCAAAGTTAAAACAAAAGTTTCCTTTAAAACTTTTGAAAATTATTGGAAATTTTATATTGAACCATATTGTTGGTCTATATTAGAGATATAGCTATATAGAGATATAGCAGTTATAGTAATTTTTATATTTACCAGATTTGCAAAAAAATGCAATCATTGGTTGACAAAATAAATATTTCTTGAATAGTAATGGTGTTACTTTTCATTCTACAGCCTTCGAGGTGTGTTTATTTGTCTCTTGATACAATAATCTTCTACATTCGTCCACATTTGTCAATTAAAAAATTGAACAGAGTGCGGCAGCATAACTTCCTTTTTTAAAATGCGCGCCATTCAGTCGGTTGATGTCGTAGCGGAGCGCTAGTGGTCTCGTTCGAGAGGCAGGACTATAAAGTTTTGTCCCGACACAGTTTAGTCTCCATCATGCGTTGGAACACTGAGGAGCGTGTTTTTGCCGTTGAGGCCTACTTTTCGAGCGGATGTTCTGTGATCGCAACCCAGCGCGCCTTTCGGAATCGCTTTAATTTAGCCCCGTTGGCTCCTATCCCGGACCGGAAAACAATTGTTACGTGGGTCAGTACGTTCAGACAAAGTGTAAGTGCGACAAGACGAAGAACTGAAGTCCCTCGCCCATTAGATCACCTGAAAACATTGAGGCAGTGATAGTTTCAATGTTGCGATCACCACGGCATTCTGCGCGCAAACATGCGTCTGCCCTTGGACTTTCCGATCGTTCTGTGATCAGAATTCTTCATTAAGATCTTCATTTCCATCCTTACAAGATGGCGATTGTGCAGGAACTTTCTGCACGTGACTTCAATTCTCGGATGAACGCATGTCAGGTTCTTCTCGAAGTCGTTCCTGAGGACGCTATTGTTTTTTTTAGTAATGAAGGACCCTACAAGGCCCTACAAGTGTCCAAGGACCCTACAAGATTTGAAGACCAACATCCAGGAAGAAATTGCCATCATAACGCCTGCTATGCTAGCAAGAGTCATGACAAACGCCAGAAATCGATTTAGTCAGTGTATGGAGAACGAGGGACGTCACCTATCTGATTTGATCTTCAAAACTATGTAAAATCAAACTTTAAGCATGCGCCTACATTATAAAAAATAAATAAAAATGTTCTGATTCATACAATGGATTTTATTAAGTTTTGAAAAAAGGAAGTTATGCTGCCGCACCCATGACTAGGTACAGTAAATTACAATAAAATGTTTTCATACATCACCCTGTATATAGCACAAATAATAAGTTTCAATTTTCAGTTTCAGCTGGAATCAGTTTTATTCAATAAAGGAAACGACTTTCTGCAATGCAGGGTCGCCTCAAAATTATCTAAAAACGTCTTAGAAAGGCTTCTCACCTCAAGGGTCTCGCACCGTGGCCGAACGAAAGCCAATATATGATTAAGCCAGGCCTGATTCCTCCCGAGCAATATTTCACCTCCTCGCCATTCCTGCTTTCGGCTTACTTATTCAATTTCAGAGATTCAATTCAAAAACTGGAGGCCGATCTACTTTTATCTCGTCCATCAGTAATCGGAAAAACTTCGGGGGCGCGGGACCCTCCCAATCGAGAGTGTAAGCGAGAAGGCGGCCATGGATACAGATAGCGTTTGTTCGTTTCATAATACGCACGAAAATAGACAGGATAATGCTGGCTCCGAGGTGTCACTCACGACTTTTATAATTGAAGGCTGAGCCTGGCCGGCCTTATGAGACCTAAATTGGAAATGGGTTTCAGTGACAGTTGGCCAGCGTTGGGCGCAGGAACAGGAAATGAGATTCTACGTGCAGACTAGTTGCAATTGCCTTGGAATTGGGTTTGTATTGGAAAATTAAAAAGAAAATGAATTCTTAATAGATAATACCATAGAAAGCGAATACAAATAATAATCGACTCATTAACTTCAGATGACCTCAAGTGTACTTCATAGAACGTGGCAGTGTGAAAGGTAATTGATTGACAGAAGATTTCAACTGATTACTGTTTCGTATAATAATTATATTTTTCTCAAGTAAAATTTACAAAATAAAGATGTAAATGATGTAAACTGTTTTATATATAGTGGTTAACCATGATTTGTTCTTAATTTATTAGTGGTACCTATAGTTAGGATGAATATTGAATTTCATACGGAGCTTCCAACACATAATTCCACGTATCTACTTTTTCTTAAAAACTCATGTTAAGTCTGTTATTATGAACACCTTTATTCACTTCTATTGAAACTGCATATAGGAGATTATTTGCATATTATTTACAGTTATATAAGTAGCCTAGGTGTAAACAATTCCGCAATATTGATAAAGTAGAATTCAGCTTTGGTTTTGAGTGTTTCAATTTTTTGGGTTTCAATCTTGCACTATTGCATTACAGCGGGACCATCAGGAAAGATACCCTGTACCATATAAGCTATTTTATATAACGGCCTTGTTTTTTTCTGACAACTTTCCACAAGTAAGCTTTAGTTTGCTCTAATGCCAATTCTCTATAAAACTTCCAGTAATTGACAGTAACTAATGGATCACAAGCTTTTGGTAGATCAACAAATGCATATAACTACAGGAGATACATAAAAATACAAGTATTACATACATTCATTCATACTATAGTTACTATAGCAGGTATATATTTTAGTATGCATTTCTTTACCATACTATATATACATTATTGCTTATTGTTTGTCAACCATTGGAGAATTCTTCCCCATAAAGGTTGAGTGATTTCCTGTATGTTGAATTTGTTATGGACCAGTGTATGGCTGTGTTGGTTGAATGAATGAAAGTACTGAATGATTGTATTACACTCATTACATTTACACAGCAAATTGATTGTGCTATGTGATTGTAGAATTAATAATTAACAATAACAAATTACTACACGTTACCCCATACTTGTCTAGGAAGCCATCATGAAAAATCTTGTTCTTCTTGAGACTAAAAAAACGCTTGGTCTTTATTTCTCACAATAGATGTTGCTACAATCACTCAAGTGAGTTCTGGTCTAACCGCAAGCAGTGCGATACCAGTGCGTTCACTAATCTGGTCTAGCCATTGCTTTTTGATTTGTCATAACGTATCTTGATATATTCCATCTATTTGAATGTAATTTTGTTTCTCAAATACTTTAACAACTGGGATTGGGTGGTAGTTAGTTATTTCGTTGAGTGACCAAGTATACAACATGGTCACTCAACGATTATATCCAATATTTCTCACTTCCGTCTTTACTCTGGTGCTTACAGTTGTCTTACCCACATACACCAGTACTGAATACTAAATTTATAACATGCTTCATCTGCAGTTCTTCCAATTGTTCAGCTCTAGTCTCATCTCACCTAGAGGTTTTATTTTGAAATTATTTTAAAATATATGTTATATGAGTAAAATATCATTTGTTCAATTTTTACCAATGTTGGTAAAGAATTGTTTCAGATTTATTCAGATTTTTTTCTACTCAAATTTTTGTTTTATATATATATATATATATATATATATATATATATATATATATATATATGTTTCATGAAATTCTTGAACAATTCTCAAACCATATAAGAACCCAATAATTCTTATCCCGATTGATAATTCGTAACTTTTTTCATAACAGACACAAAAAATATTCATACGCAATTTCAATGGTATTTAAATAGCAGTTTAAAAAACTTATCCTGAATGCATATAGTCGTTATAAAAATTTTACTGCTAAAGTTATAGCTGAATCGTGAAAGTTTATTCAATACATGCTATTCTACAGTTACTGCCGTGATTATGTTGTTGCAAAACTGACTTGTTTATTAAATTACAAATTGCATCTTCATGTGTAAAAACATATTAATCTCTCTATAACATATCAATTATCGTAAAATGGAAACCAATTAAACATTAACTACATTATGTATACACTGTTGCACAATGTAGGTTTTTATAAATTTAAATGCACTTTTCACTGCATTGTCGACTTTTTAAATGTAGAATTATTTATAACCTTCAAATTACTAACAATATTTTATTTAAATAATCATTGTAATGTTAATCTACTTCTGTAGAAGAAACATGGTGGTATTTAAAATAGGTGCAGTGTGGAAACCTATGGTGGGCTTCAATGATTCTGCTAGAAATATTCTGTCTTCCATTAACCCATAACCTATTTGTACCCATAGAACAAGGCATTTTCTTATTAAATTCAATGATATAGTATGATATAGATAATATAGTCTAATAGTGACTATGCTTCAAATCACAATTGTTATTTTTTTTTATTTGTAGGAAGTTGTAGGAGGATGAATATTTCCGGAAATTTATAATGAAAGTGTGCGATTGATTACAAAAAGTGGGTGCGAAATTTTCATGAAAACAGACCTGTTCTCCGTACGTAAGGTGCCGCACAAGTTTTATTATACATTTACGATAGATGTTAGCAATTTGTTTAAATCAATTTCTGCAGCGAAATAGTTCAGGTAAGTCTAAACGGCGGCTTTGATGGAATACGTGAGTCGAATGGTCAAGCAAACAAACAGGACCCCGCCACACGTCTCACATGATCCAGGAAATTGAACCATGGAGGAATTTACCGAATGACCCTTGTAATGAAGACTTCACTGGCCTGGAAACAACTCGTTCGTTAGGTCAGAGTCCGGATGAAGAGCCGTATCAATGCTCAGTATTTATAGCGTTTACAAGCTAATTCACGCTGTTGGCTTGATAAAAGTACCGGGATATCAAAAATTATCTTGGTCAAGGGTGGTTGTGGAATGTAAAACGTGTGTCTTACTTTAAATTTTTGAATATGTTTTGTCGTGTCAGAATCTGTCAAGTCATTGTGCTGAAATTTTCTAATCCAGTTTTTGAATCATGCCTCTTACCACACAGCACAAAATTTTCATGATTGAAGCTTATTTTCGAAAGGGTGCGCTAGATAATGGAAATTGGCAATACAGTCAATGTTTGTGTTTGAACAATTTTCGAGAGCACTTCCCAAACGTGGCAATATTACCGGACAATTTTTATGCGTGCCTTACAAATTGTGTTGAAGTGTTTCGCGAAACTGGTTGTGTGACTCATAAAAAAGGTGGCTGGTAGACCAAGAGTTCGTACAGAAGAAGTTGTCAATGACGTTCGTCAACGTATGGAAGAGGAGTCTGCAATACCTTTGAAACGTCTTTCTCAGGAAATTGGACTTTCTTATGGAACATGTCATAAGATTTTAAAGAAAGACTTGAACATGCATCCATATAAGATGCAAGCACATCAAGCTCTTCTGCCCGCAGACCACCCCAGACGCCTTGCTTACTGCCATTGGTTTGTCAATAATTTAATGAATGACGATCTTCTGGACTTAACTTTTTTTTTCTGACGAAGCGTGGTTTCACCTTTCGGGATACATCAATTTTCGCCACTACATGCTCAAAAAATTGGTGTTTGGATGGCAGTTTCTCGCAGAAGAATAATTGTGCCAATTTTTTTCGATTTCACCGTCAACGCAGAAAGGTATAGACACAACTTTTTGGCTGAATTTGTGCAACAGTTAAACGATGATGAACTTCGGTACGGTTATTTCCAGCATGACGGTGTAACAGCACATACTACACGAGAAAATATTGCTTTCCTCCGCGAGTTTTTTGATGACCGGCTGATAAATTTGCATACAGAAGTTGAGTTTCCTCCGAGATCACCTTGTTTGACAATTATGGACTATTTTATATTTCCTTACTTAAAAAACAAGATTTTCGCAACTCCGGTAAATAATTTGCAAGAACTGTAACACAGAATTGTTCAGCAATGTGCAACCATAACGCCAGAAATGCTGCAAAACGCTTTTCACAGCATGAAGAGGCGCGTCAACTTGTGCATCGAACAAAACGGGGGACATTTCCAACAATTACTGTAATTTAGTTTTTCTTGTTACTAAAACCGTTATTTCATAATTTGTAGTTCATTATTGTTTTACAACTGAAATAAATAGGTATGAAATTTGTAGGTTATTGATGATGTCAGTGTGACAGTGACATAATTACTTCAAATTTAAAGTAAGACATTTTACACACGTTTTACATTCCACAACCACCCTTGACCAAGATAATTTTTGATATCCCCGTACTTATCGCATTGCTTGTTGTGAATTGTAGCTTTCATTATTCCTATACATGTTCTTTGTTACCTCTATGTAAGTATGTAAAAGAATAACCTGATTACTTAAAGAAAAATATCGTAAAAATACTTCTATATGCACCCTCGCTGTATTTAAGGATATACCATTCAGGATGGCACAATCAGGATATAAATATTTCTTCCCCTTTACATCCCTATACATTATATATTGATAATTTCAGTAATAACTTATTTCTTAGTGTATATTTCAGACTGAATATCTATAAATAATTTATAGCCAAGTCTTAAGTCTTGCGCAAGTTCTTTCAAAATTAGAAAAAAATAAGTAAATAACCCCTGGTTGGTGGTTCTAGATCTGGTACCAATGTTTATTAACATGATCTATAATTAGTTTAATTCAGAGGAGCCAGAATTCGAAATTTTATTGGCAGTCCAGACTGAACTGAAATATACTTAAAATGAACACAAAGTTATGAACATAAACTCAGATAAACTCAAATAGAAGATTTCAAATTGGAAGTAAGGGGTTCACTATACCGACCAGATTGCACGGAAACAGCATTGCACTCCGTGGTCTACAAAATAGAGAAAACGATTAGCCAGAAGGAGCTCGCTATCGGGACCTTCATGGACATAGCTGGGGCATTTGATAATACCTCCTACAATTCAATTCTAACAGCGGCTGAGGACCACGGATTCCCACCTACCATAGCTAGGTGGATTTATTCCATGCTTTCAAACCGCTCGATTTCTACCTCTCTCAATGAAGTCACAGTTAGAGCGACTGTGGACCGAGGGTGCCCGCAGGGGGGGGTTCTTTCCCCCTTGCTATGGAGCCTTGTGCTCGACGGTCTTCTTCGCAGGCTTAATGAGGAAGGGATTATGACTCAAGCATACGCAGACGACCTTACGGTCTTAATCGCGGGGAAATCTGCAAATACAGTTAGTGAGCTCACTCAAAGGGCCCTAAGAATCGTAGAAGAATGGTGTATAGGACAAGGGCTGAGAGTTAACCCCTCTAAGGTCGATCTAGTCCTCTTCACTAAGAAAAGGAAGTTGGATGGTTTTAAAGCACCAACCATTTTCAATAAGACCATCCAGCGTTCAAAGATGGTCAAATTTCTGGGAGTTATCCTAGACGAAAAGTTGTCATGGGTACCCCACATAGACAGACAAATACAGAGAGCCACCGCGTCTTTCTGGACGTGTAAGAGGCTCTTTGGAAAAATGTGGGGGCTTAATCCGAGAGCCACCTTATGGCTCTATGCGTCGGTTATTAGACCCTCCTTTCTATACGCGTAGATTGTATGGTGGCCAGCCGTCCGGCGGGTTACCATCAAGCAACGGCTAAATCAACTACAACGCCTGGCGTGTGTAAGCACGACAGGAGAGATACGCACGGCTCCCACAGAGGCTCTGGAGGCTCTCCTGTCTCTCCCTAAACTGCATATAGTAGTTGAGGGAGAGGCAAGGAGGGCCTCTTATAGGGTCAAGCAGTGGGGGCGGTGGCTAGGTAAAAGCCACGATGGTGGACACACAAGTATTCTTGGGGAACTTGTGGGAGGAGACAGTCTACTGGACGCACCCAGTGACAGGATATCTCCCACTTATGTGTTTCTCAAACCTTACACAGTAGAGATACCGGACAGGAAAGCTTGGCTCGAAAATCCTGATGCTCAGGTCTCGAATGGGCTCGTCTGGTTTACGGATGGGTCCAAGACAGACCAGGGCTCAGGGGCGGGAGTCCGGGGCGTGCGCCCGAGGGCGAGACTATCCTTCTCCTTGGGAAAGTATGCCACGGTCTTTCAGGCGGAAGTGTTTGCTATCTCTGCATGTGTTCAGGAAAATCTCAAAAGGAGATATTCTAATCAGCATATCCAGATATGCACCGACAGTCAGGCGGCTTTACGTGCCTTGATCTCCTACAGGATCACCTCCAGGACGGTCCTAGAGTGTGTTAATGGTCTGACCCAATTGGGACAGAACAACCAGGTAAAATTGACCTGGGTACCGGGTCATCATAATATAACAGGAAATGAGGAGGCCGATGCACTGGCTAAGAGAGGCTCAAGTATACAGTTTACAGGGCCCGAACCAGTGCTGGGGCTTCCGCCTAGTTATGTAGCAAGGTCCATTGGAAACTGGATCAAGGTAAGATCAAAGGAAGAATGGTCAAACGTGACTGGGCTGCGACAAGCCAGGCTCTTAATTGAAGGGCCTTGGTCGAACGCAACTCAATCAATACTTGCGCTAAGTCGTAACAGCATAAGGATTGTCACAGGACTGTTGACAGGTCACGGACATCTTAACAAGCACCTTAACACTATCGGTCTTAGTGACACTAGAAGGTGCAGGTTTTGCGGACACGATGACGAGGACTCCATTCACATCCTCTGTCGCTGTGCCTGCCTCATGGTCAAGAGACACAAACACCTGGGCGCAGCATTTCTTCTGCCTCAGGACATTAAGGTGCTTCCCCTACAATGGGTGTTGGCCTATGCGCACAGCACGGGTCTCTTCCAATAACTCCCAACTAGCGGCAGGCACAATGGGTCGAAAGACCTGAGTGCTGAGGGTAACCGCGCCGCCTATCAACAACAACAACAACATACCGACCAGATGTATTATTAAGTTTAGCTAGCATCATATATTTTTAAATAGCGACGTTTGTTCGATTAGAAAATAAAGTCTAAGATTCATTGTCCTTAACATTTATTTTCTTTATTTAACTAGATAAATGAAACTAACACAATTACAACTAACAGGCAAATTGCAGACAACGACCCTCTTACGGCCAGACTCTGAGCTATTTTGTTCTTCCGTAGCAATCAGTGAAAGAACAATCTAATGTCTATTAGGCAAATATGCGAATCAGACGGGCCATAGAAAAGTTTTTAGTAACGTATACTTTCCTCATTCAATTAAATTAGACAAAAGTAAAGTTTTCGAATTTACTAGAATAGTTTTATTATCCGACATTGTTATATCAGTAAAACTTTAATCCACTTTGAATTTAATTTCGCTTCTAATTTGATGCAGCCAGTTTTATTGCTTATACGGTGGGTAACGGTGACATTGTAAATCAGTAAATGGCCGTTACAGAGGAAATTTTTATTGACGACACATGGGTTATAATACGGTCAGTTTAAAAGCGTGTTTTCAAGTAGTAATTTTGAGGCACTTCCACTAAATCTATTTGATGTTGGTCTTCATAAAATAACTGCTCCTGTCTAATGTAAATCGTAATGCTAATTATATTACACATAATACATGTGTGAAAATATAGAAAAGTAACTGACCTGACTATAAATTATGCTAATGGCAAAATGTGATCTCACTAAAAGTGAGCTAAATGATGTATTATTAAGCTAAATTAGTCTAAAGGCGGAAATTTTTAAATAATTTGTAGATAGATAGATATGAAATAGGTAGGTTGTAGACAGGTAGGTTATGAAATTGTTGTATTTGTGGTATTCGAGGATACAACAGAAGCAAAACTCGTGGTAGATTATCCTATAATGTTTGTTTTTGAGTAGATAACGTTTGGTGTGGATAATTTTCGGAAATAGTCAATATTATTATTAATGTTCACGGAAAATAAAGTTCGATGATACCTTAATACAGAAGTACACTTTTAAATCATTATTTAAAGTTGTATATTCAATAAATTAGGGATGGAATTACTTAAATATCAATGATCATCATGTAGTGTTTGTTCTTTGATATTTTTTTTCATTATTATGGAAAAATGTTTATAAAATTAAAATTAAAATGAAGACCCATGAAAAATATTTAAGAAAATAATACATCTGTGTAACATTAAGCTTAACGTGTGTGAGATTTAAAACTGAATTTCTAGTAAGCTCATAACGTAAAATAAAAACTCGTTTGAATGTAGCAGCTAATCTCTGCAGTGGAGAGTGGCAGAGGCAAACGTCATGGTATTGAATCGATCGCAATACGCCAGATTAATTAAACTTTTTAATTAGGGGTTCGTACATATCTATACAGTATAAACAAATCAATTCGTTTGTATTAATTTAATTAAAAACAAAACTGCCGCTCTCGTATTGACAGTTTAATATTAAGCAAAGTTCCCGCGCTGCAAAAATTCGTCGAACAAAAACGTGTTGGATATCCATTGTTTGATTAAACAGAGAGAAATGTTTAATAAACTACAGTATAGTATAGTGGAAGTGTCATTAACTATATGGGATCGAGTTCGAATAATTTATCTATTGATAGATCCATACACAGAGTTCAATTCCCCCAAAAAATGGTTTAGAATTTAAATAATCAACTAGAAATGGAAGAAAATCGCTTTCGCGATTTTCGTTCCCATTTCTGGCACTACCGGAGGTCCAGGCCTGCGGCCTTCACCTTATTTTAAAGAAAATACATATTAAAGGAATTTTGTATCTGGAATGATGATGTAATTATACTAAACGATTTTTCTTAATATTTGGATGAATTGTAAGGGTACTTTATTCTTGATGGTAAACATCATAATTTTTTAAGTGCTGAAAATAGAATTTATTTTTCAGTAAACATTATTATCAATTTTATCAATGGAACCAAAAATATTGTAGATATTTACTTTTGTAAGCTAAAATGATGAATTTAACAGACTGCCAAAATGAACGAATTAATTCTAAACTTTGCGTGCAGAATGAATAAAAGCTACGGATAATGAAACGGAATAACTAAACACTATACTAATAAATCATTGGAATTAAAAAGTAAAAAAAAAAAAATTGCCTCCAGCGTGACTCAAACTCGCGAAATCAGCATTATCACATTTTCAATTCTACGACTTTCCCAATGCGCTACCGCGCCTGATGTCAAAAGTTTGCCCTGAGACTTTTAAGTACGTACACTGTACATGTCAACCTAAAAAAATAATTTTTACCGATTTTCTAATTGAAAAAGCATTTTGCTTCAGTGGTTTGGCAGTCAGTACTATCGATTCCGCAATATTTCTCGTAGGAAAATAACCCATCTGAAGTTTAATTATTTTGACAGTTTTCGTGGGAGGTGCTTGTCTCGTTAGTGCAATCTCACATCGGCAGATAAAATGAGAAAGAAGTTGAGACGGACGCGACTCAAGATTTTCACAGACGAAATCTCAAATGATTAAAGAAAGGACGGAACTTTCGCGTGAAGCGGTTTTGGAAGCCGTAAAATTAGAAAAAGGGTCTAGGGAGTCCCGCGAAAAGTCGGGAAGGGGCGTGACGGGGCCAATAGGCGTGAGGACAAACGCCGCTAGCCGTATCTTTCTCGCCGAACGGCGATCGACGAAAATTTTGCAGAGGTTTTTTGAAAATGTGTTTAAATTGGGAAAACGCGTGGGAAACGGGACGAAAATACCCCTACGCATAGGAGAAAGGTTGGGGCGACCTTGGGTCGTCCGCGGGGATCGCTTCGCGATCGCCCCTCGGAGGAGATAGCTTAGAAACTTTGTCGATTCGGCGACGGAATTTAGACCGAGACAGAATCGACGCGTTTTAATATATATGGATCTATGGAGGGCGACAAAACTATAAAAAATTATACATTGAATGACCAAACAATTTTTTTTACCTACATCAAGCGTGCTGAAGTAAAGTTCGTGTATTAACCTGTACGTCGATCAATACACATAAGCTAAACAAATTTTGCGACGTTTGTATAGAACGTTTGCACGACGTTTGTAAGATGTGTTATTATCAAAAATTATAAAATTATAAGAAACTTGGGATAGTTTAATAAATTATATTTTAATCAAACAAGTTTAATTGAACCTAATTAAAGGAAAGGATAATTTGTATGAGAAAATTTTTAGGCAACAATTAATTTAAAGGAAACGCCATTCGTTTTTTACTACAAGGGTTTACACATTTTTTTTTTCAAATCAGTGACAACATATGTGACACCAAGGTAGAATACTTTTTGAAAACCAAGTTATTTTGCAAGCCAATAAATATTAATAATCTTAATCTTAATCATCTAATTGAGGAAAAGTTAGTACCTCGATTAACTGATATTCTTATCTTATTTACTAGAATGCCTGACACGGCATAGAATATCATATAATTTAAATTGCAACTATTATTTTTTCGATAAAATGAATTCGTTTGGCTTAAATTGCCAGACCTGTTTTACAAACCTAATTAAAAGTAATTCTTAAATACCACATTAAATAAGCAGTAGTAACGCATGCACCTGCTAACAGCATAAATGCATATTATATATGCAAATTGGGGGCTTAAAGTTATATCCAATTAAGATAGCTTAGCAAGAAAAAAGTTTAATAACATTTTATTGTGATTAGGTCTTACAAATTATTATTGAGGTAAAAGAAAGGGCAGTAAGTTCTGTAACCAGTTAGATATATCCAGTTCAAATGCTCTAACTTTTAACACCAGCCCTCTATTTATGATCACGTTTTTTCATCGAATTTTGAAATCACAGGAAATAAAAATGGATAGCTTCATATTTTGAATAGAACCATATATAATGAATATTGGTATTATTTTATTAATAATTCTAATTCTGCTTGCATATACATATACAGAGTGTCATTATAGAGTCACTCATTATTCTCTATTACTAATATAATATTGGAAATTTGTGGTTCACAAGGTATTTCGGCAACACTAAATATTTATTCTTCAGAAGAAAGTATTTGTGGAAGTGTGGAAGTCCTAAATTTGTATAAATGAACAGCTAGATTTGATGAAGAAAATGATTTTTTATGTCATATATAACAATTAAATCACGAAGTATTCACTACACATTTACACCATTTTTTCAATATTCGGTTGCCACGAAAGTACAACTTTCAACACTGAAAGAGTTATTGTCACATTACTGAGCCATGTTGTACCAATATATTTTAATTAAATAAGAAAAAAAAAACAGTATAACCACCGCTAAATCTAGTCATAAATCAGCTATATACATTGAATTTATAAAGCAGACAAACACTTCATATCCATCGACATTGTCAGTGGCGGAGTTAGAGATTGAACCTATACCATGTTGTTGTTGTTGTTGTTGGAAGGCGGCGCGGTTACCCGCAGCACTCAGGTCTTTCGATCCATTGTGCCTGCCGCTAGTCGAGAGCTATTGGAAGAGACCTGTGGTATACGCATAGGCCAACACCCATTCTAGTGGAAACTTCTTTAATGTCCTGGGGCAGGAGAAATGGTGCACCCAGATGTTTGTGTCTGTTGACCATGAGGCAGGCACAGTGACAGAAGATGTGAATGGAGTCCTCGTCATCGTGTCCGCAAAACCTGCATCTTCTAGCTACACTAAGGCTGATAGTGTTAAGGTGCTTGTTGAGATGTCCGCGATCTGTCAGCAGTCCTGTGACAATCCTTAAATGTTACGACTTAGCGCAAGTGTTGATCGAGTTGCGTTCGACCAAGGCCCTTCAATTAAGAGTGTACCATAATGAAGTGTGACCAAGATATAATTTTATCTACGGTCTTTTAAATATGTTATCGATTTAAGTATATTTTCTAAATACTAATAATGTTTTATATTGATTATATAATTAGTTATCAATATTCAACGATTAACGTAACACGTACTTAGTAATTAAATCTTTTAACTTGTCAATTGCTTGGTGGTGAAATGTGACCTATTTTCAGATCTCTTCTTAAACATTAAATTAGGTAGTTACATTGATTTTAGACAATTATACAAAAATATTTGTTTTGTACAGCCTTAACTATATAAAGAACATTTGGCAATATCTCAAGATTATAGTACTAAGAATATTCTATTCTTCCTGTGGAGACTATACTGTCTATACTTACTAGACCACACTTTGACTGTCCGACCTGTATACTCGTTCATTTTTCGCTAGCTGTGAGGCCAGATATAAGATTGAATTTTAGATTGGTAGTTGCATTCAATCAAGTGCGATGCGTTCGTTCGACATTCGGAATTGCTTGAAGCGCGCCGAACCGGAGCCAAGTTGTTCATTAATTTAGTACAGTGGCGTGCAAAAGGCAAAAGTGTCAGTGAGGTAATCAGAGGCGAAATGTGGACAAATTCATGCTCCTTACACATCACCAATCACCACACCACCAATCACCAATTTTAAGATTATGCTCATAAATAATACTCGCAATTGTTACAAATTACCTACACAGAGATACAAAAAAGGATAATACCACATTAAAAAAATATACTTCATCAGTTCAATAGTTGAAAAGTACCTGAAATCTTCAGTTGCCCAACGTTCTATCAGTTGTCCCCAACACAACTGTCGAAATGGCAAAAACTTCAAACATCGAGACGATTGACATTCGTAGCAGCGACATTAAATACCCAAAACGCTATTAAACTAACTGAAGTCTGCACACAAGGTGGACAATGATATTCCAATTAATAGCATAGCACAGCTCAGCATAGCATTGTCTAAAGTCTAGTCTATTTAATCTAAAATTCAACAGACCGTAGAATTTTGATCGCGATATGTTTATAAAGGTATTACATGACAATCCTTTCATCCTTCTGCGGTGTTGTTGGCTACGCTGCGTTTTAACTGCTCATGTAAAATAACCTTAACGGTTGACTGATGATTTAAATAAGACGCGTAACTGAGTAGTACAGAAGTTTTAATCATTTATCATCTAGATTTCTGCGAATTTGTGACTAGATTTTATCAAAATTTGGCATACTGTGACAACTTCATAGTTACTTCGAGATAGGAAAAAAATTACAAAGATTCCTATTCAATAAACAGCGTATTAAATTACCTCGATCCCGCGATTCTCGAATTTTAGTGTAATCAGTTTTAATGGATTGTTCCATTAAGACATTCTTCAAACCGTTCTGAAAAAGACAAATACATTATCAAAGTGCAAGTAGTTAACAAAATGATTTTTCGCAGATCCGAGCTCCTTTATGCTTAATTTAGCATTACTCTAAAGTGA
Organism: Pogonocherus hispidulus; assembly: GCA_963924545.1. Lineage (NCBI taxonomy): Eukaryota > Metazoa > Arthropoda > Insecta > Coleoptera > Cerambycidae > Pogonocherus > Pogonocherus hispidulus. The sequence goes on from OZ004699.1 coordinate 14,232,463, forward strand.
AGAAGAACAAAGATGTTATTATGGAAGTAGATTTATCGACCATCTGAAGTCTCAAGGAGGTAAACAATCCAAAGAAACGGAGCCTTCCATATAATTAATAAGAAAATAAAGTTTACAATAAAGTTAGTTTTAAAGTGCTTCTTGAATGCCTTATACAAGCCATTTATTTTTATTCAATATGCTTATATGGTAAACGGCTAGTGCATATCAGGTTAGCATGGAAGTACAACAACCTGTTTTATACTCCTCTTTATGTCTGACTATTTTTGCCTGGATATACAGAGTGTCACAGAAATGTCACTTAAACATTACTACAAGAATTTATTTGAAGAAGATGCTGAAAACCACTACTCCACGGGCCATGTGCCCCGACTGGCGTTGCATTACTCCGGAATTTCCACCACCACATCCTTCATCAAGACTAACGATATATCATAAGTGACATTTTAGCTGTCCAATCACTTGTTGGACTCCTATTTCCTATTTTACTTTTGAATTTAGAGTGCCTTGATCATCCCCGATTATTTCTAATGGACTATAGCAACCATAAAAAAATAGAGTTTCAAACACATTCAATGACAGCTGAAATATCACTTACCTATGGTATCGTTAGATTCAGAAAATGACGTAGATTCTAAATAAATAATAATATACAGGGCGTTCCATATAAAAATCTAGAGTTGGTATTATTTCCGGTAAAACCTGAAGTGGCAAAAAGATTATTTTTATGTCAAAAGGTGACTTTTACTAAGTACTTTAAAATAAAAAAATAAGGGGGGAAAGAGGGGTTGTGTCACACTGTATACAGCGTTATTCAGAACTTATCTCTAAAACTTTGAGGATATGTGCATCCTTAAATAAGAAATCGATATCACCAAAAAAATTTATAATAAAAGTCTTTGGATTTCCCGTAAACAATGTTAAAAGTTATACCATTATAAAGGATTACGTAGATGGGCAACTGTACTTCAACGACATCTGATATATCACATTCCTACAAAAAAAAGTAAACAAGTTTTTGTACCTGGAACGCCTGGTCAAGACCGAGCGAATAGAGTTGGAGTGGGGACAATATCTCTATTGTCTATCTGTGTCGCTCTCTCAGTGCTGGTGTTTTATTTATCGTATAGGAGTGTTAAACTTTAAAATTTTCAAAATGGCTAAAGTACAAGTCAGATCGCTAGGCAGGTGCCTGGAGTATCCCAATCAACGGTGTGGCGCTTACTACACGAAGCTCAGTTTTATCCCTATCATATCCAGCGTGTTCAAGCACTGTTACCAGCGGATTATCAATTACGAGTTAGGTTTTGTGAGTGGTTGTTGCAGCAAAATGCTGAAAATCCCCAATTTACTGCTTATGTACTAGTTACAGATGAAGCTTTGTTTACTCGAAATGGAATACAGAACATTCACAATACACACGTTTGGGCACTATTCATTTTAAAGACACGTCACTTTGGTCACATCTATCTATCTTTCAGTTTATTTTAAAGTAAAAACGCTGCAAATCTTTTTTGGGCCGAGTGTCGGTATACTCTCAGAACTTCCGAAGTTTTTTTCGTGCTATATGTGACATCGCCAGTTTGCATTGTCAGTCCCAAGGTGATTCCATTACAGTGGACCAGTATCCAGCGGCGTGCAATTAAAAGTTTTTAAATAGTTTTCAGAACGCGCCATAAAAATTTGTTTTTGCACTACCACATTTGTACATGTATGTTGAACATCCCCAAATTTTATTATGGATAAGTTCTGAATAACCCTGTATATATAATGTATGAATATAAATAAAAATATTTTTATTATTATACGAGATGCCTATTCACCGCTTACTAGATCTAAATATAGATCAACTTCTTCCTGCATAATAAACTATTCTGACTAGTTCCTTTGAACATGAGTGGAGCAGCAACTTTAATACAATTCCCACTTACGTCCTCCGCTAATGACGTCACAACGTCAGCGGGTCAACCTCGTTAGGCTTGTTGACGCTGAATAAACACCCCGTATACTTCGTACTCAAATTAGGCCCGTGCACAATCTTCCTAACGAATCCCAATCGCAGAAACTCGATGCACACACACGCACCGCCTGATTGTTGAATAACAAGCGCCACAATGCTGTCTGAAAAGGTTCGTTATCGTCCTGAATGACATTTTTAGTGACGGTGCGGTGACAATGCTCGGTTCGTTAATGTTAACAAGCGCTTGATTAACTTCTAACTATTCCACACAGGGACCTGATTATCACAATGGCATCTCAGTTGGTAGACACTAATTAATACTGTATACGTACTCCATTATGTTAATTCAATAAGATTGAGGATCGAAAAAATTTCAATGACTCCATATTTGACACAACAAGTACTAAATAGTACAGTATTTACGCAATAGAGATTTCGAAGGGAGATAACATTTCTGCTACTGATTTAAAAATCAGTATAATCTTCAAAAAGTTATAAAGAGTATTATTTTATTTAATAAAGGCTATTATCATTAATACTTCTGTTGCTGAAGTATTTATCAACAGTTTCAGGAGGAAGGAAATTAATTTACTGTTTCGTAGTTTTAAAAATAATTATTTTTAGCCTTTGTAACTGATTTATGTAAATTCAAGAGCAGGTGGGTTACCCATATCAATTTATTTATTACCTTAAATACGTCGGCTGGATTTAAGAATATACCTAATCATCAAACTTAAATACCTATACAGTGTTATTCAGAACTTATCCATAATAAAATTTGAGGATGTTCAACATACATGTAGAAATGTGATTCATTGCAAAAAAATGTGATTCATTGTGTGTCAGTGCAAAAAAAAATTTTTTGGCGCCTTCTGAAAACTATTTAAAAATTTTTCATTGCACGCCGCTGGATACTGGTCCACTGTAATAGAGTGATTTTGGGACTGACAATGCAAACTGGCTAGCACGAAAAAAACTTCGGAAGTTCTGAGAGTATACCGACAGTATGCAGCGTTTTTACTTTAAAATAAACTTAAAAATAGATAGACCTGACCAAAGTGACGTGTCTTTAAAATGAATAAAATTTTGTTACACTAATTTTGAAGAATTGCGCTTCTTGATTATTAAGGTATTAGAAACATGAAATTTATAAAAAATTTGCACATACCTTGTTACAAAAGCTGTTCGACAAACGGTGTTGGAAGTGATTTCGTTGAATTGCGTGCGGATTTTCGAGTGCCCAAACGTGTGGATTCCATTTCGAGTGAACAGAACATTCCATGTGAATTTTCTGTATTCCATTTCGAGTAAACAAAGCTTCATCTGTAACTAGTACATCAGCAGTAAATTGGGGATTTTCAGCATTTTGGTGCAACAACCACTCACAAAACCTAACTGTCGATGTGTCGGTGTGTCGATTGGGAAATCGTTCCGCATACAAACGCGAAGCTGCCAATGAATTTTGTTCAACTTCACCATAAATAAGAATCATGTCGATTAACTCAGCATTACTGTACACATGAGCCATTTTGAAAATTGAAAACACCGGCACTGCGAGAGCGACACACATAGACTGATAGACAATGGAGATATTATCCCCACTCCAATTCCATTCGCTCGGTCTTAACCAGGCTTTTCAGGTACAAAAAAACTTGTTTACTCTTTTTTACCGTGGTATATCAGATGTCGTTGAAGTGAAGTACAGTTGCCCAGCCCATCTACGTAGTCCTTTATAATGGTATAACTTTAAACATTGTTTACGGGAAATCCTAAGACTTTTATTATAAATTTTTTGGTGATATCGATTTCTTATTTAAGAATGCACATATCCTCAAAGTTTTAGAGATAAGTTCTGAATAACCCTGTATAATCTCAGATTCTACCTATAACTATAAACAGCTTGTGATAGAAAAATGCCAGTGTTATATAAGCTACATGAAACAATGGATTTTCTGGTCTGCAATATTTGACAGACCTTATAATTACAGAAAGTTCCTACTGTGCCACCAACAGTCTTGTATCTTTTGGAAATATTACTACAGCCGCAATTATTTCATACACTTCCACATACATAATTATTTATCAGCCGGTTTGGTCGACGAATAATCGCGAACCGTTTAATTGAAAATGCCTGCAATTTCGCCCTATACTTTGATGTAGCCGTCCCTCTCAACAATAAGGTATTTGCTGTCAGCATAAATCCATTCTTCACTTCCAAATGGACTAGGTACTTGTAGAGTATCCAATAATGCTTAAACAAAAAATCTAACCTACCTATTTGTGTGTTCTCTCATATTAAATATTGAAAGTTATGTTATATCATTTCTATTTTCTCTTTTTATTATATAATTTATGACCAATATATGGATTAATAAGATCGATATGAGTATCTCAATATGTTTTCTTTATAGAAGCAAATGATGTACCTACGAGAAAGTAGGGTAACAGTTTTGTTACTTATGTTTTATGCAATATATAATGTTTTATAAATTTCCGATTTCAAGGGTACTATTTTAGTTCTTCTTTAGATGGTTCAGCTTGGTTGGAATGCCTATAGTGCTTTCTACTTCGGTATTCCTTGCTATCCTACTCATCGCATTCCGTGTTTTATGTTAGATAACCTTACTATTGATTTCATAGCCCTTTAGATACGTATACCAATCGGTTTTTCCTACCGTTGAAAGTTAAATAGCTTTGCATGATTTTCCTTGAGGTAGATGATCCATTTCCGTCTTTGGGAAATTTTTTTATCTAGTCTTCTGCTACCATTTGTAAATGATTCTTAATGAACATGTTTATAAAAGTTTTCATTTACTTTGTACATTTCCACGATCTGAGCCGTGAAATTCACAAACTGGATTTAAAGAATTCTATTCTGTCGTGATATTTCGCAAAAATCACATTAAGAGGTTGTATTGTACAGGGTGTCCAAAATAAGATCCTCTATCCCCTTACCTCAGAAAGTATAAAAGGTAGAGAAAAAAGTTAAATACGAAAGTTTTTTGTTTTTACCTGAATTTTTCATTTTTATAACTTTCTTGAATACAGGTTGTTCAGTTTCTCTGATCCAGGCATCAACTTTTTTTTTCAATGGGACACCCTATATTCAATTACGTTTTTGAACTCCACTTAAAATTCTAGGTCAACATTGTTAAGAGTACCCTACACCTACCATTTACCGTTATGAAGATATTAGCACATAAAGAAAAAAATCTGTAAAAAACACCTGCTCAAAAAATCTCGACAAAACAAATAAGACATCCAAAAAAAAGGTAAATAGGGTTTATTTCGTAGACAATTAGACTCAGAAATTACTTCTATGAATCGATTTTATCTGATTAATATATAGGGTGTTTTTGACAGATGGCTCAAACATGTATATGTTAAAACTCCAGAAAATCGAAAATCTCTTATGAAAGTCTCTATCTTATCTTATCTTAGAGTCTTATCTCTAAAAAAAAAGTTGATGCCTGGATCAGAGAAACTGAACAACCTGTATTCAAGAAAGTTATAAAAATGAAAAATTCAGGTAAATACAAAAAACTTTCGTATTTAACTTTTTTCTCTACCTTTTATACTATCTGAGATAAGGGGATAGAGGATCTTATTTTGGACACCCTGTACATCTTCCCTTTCACGCGATGCTTTTTCTTCATTGCGCTATCTAATTTTGAGAAATCCTCTACCAAAAGAGCAGCAGACAACATTTAAGTACCTTTGGAGGGGGTACTACCAAGCCTACAATACATTGTATGACGGTAGCTACGATTGCAAGCTAAAACGAATTAACGCCTACAGATACTTTACTGTGGCCGCTCAGCAGTACACCATCAGCCTTTGGAGGGTGAGCCGCTGTGATCGACTGTCCGCAACACTTTGAAGGTAATGAGCTTTTCACGTCCGAGCTTTTCTCATTAGTGTAACAGGACCATTCGCTCGTTAGCACAGACAGACACGAAGCCGCATGCCATTTCATTAGCGTTAACAAGCGGGCCCGGCGTAGCGAGCTACCGGACACTATCCAGCCGACCGTGGCGGTTCGATGCTCCGGTGTTTCTTAGTGCCTACTTGATGAAGGAGTGTTAACTACTAACTAGACAATTTGCACTTGCGGTCTGTCGGAAGGCCGGCGATTTTTAGGGCATGCAATTAGCAGATGCCCCTCGGAAAGCAGTGGGCGTGATCAGTTAGAGCGAACGATTAAGCGAGCTGAAAGTGGCGAAAACACTTTACTATTAGTCAAAATATTATATTTTCAATTATATATAATTACTTTATTCTAATATATAATGGTATAATTACTTATACAGGGTGAGTCACCTAAGACATCCATTACTCAGTTGCTACAGAATATACATTTTTTCCATTTATGGCATGTATATGTATATTCTATAGCAACTGAGTAAAGGACCAATGCGTTTTAGGTGATTCACCCTGTATAATAAATGGTGTAATGTGCCTTTTAAAATTACGAAATTACTCAGAAACGGACACATGCTTGCCCTCTTTCGGGCATAATAAATGAGATTTTTGGAATAATGTTGACAATTTAATTAATATATAAAAAATCGCATATGCACAGTGCAATTGTCACTTTGACAGCGACAAAATTTACCTGCAACTTTTACAGTGACAATTGCACTAGTGGTTTTTTCAATTTTTTAATTTTTTAATCAATTATCGCGGTGTCTGCTGCCAAAATAATTAGTTTGACATTCTGTCAACAAGTTATTCAATTATTAAACAATAACAATGAATCGATTCGGTGATGCTCAAATAAAAATGTGTTTATTTGTAGTATTTCATAAATAAACTTTGCATTATATGTCTCTAAATTTCTTATTTCTTAAATTGTCCTGCCGAATTACACTCGATGTTTGTATTGATATACCGGATAAATTTGTATTGTTTAAATTCTAAACTGTTTCCTTTAGCAGTTTGACTCGAAAAACTGTCAACCTAAAAAGGCTCCACCTTCGGTGTCGTGTTTTTAATAGTTGACAGTTTTTCTCGTCTAATTGCTTGGCAACAGTTTCTCATTAAACAATCCAAATTTATCCAGTAAAATACAAACCTCTTGTGCAATTATAAGTGACAATTTAATTTATATATAAAAAATCGCATATGCCATAGTGCAATTGTCACTTTGACAGCGACAAAAGTTACCTGCAACTTTTACAGCGATAATTGCACTAGTGCTATTTTCACTTATTCATTTTTTAATCAATTATCGCGATGTCTGCTGTTAAAATAAATAGTTTGACATTTCTGTCAACAAGTTATTGAACTATTAATTAAATAAAAATATGTTTATTTTTAGTGTTTCATAAATAAAGTTTGCATTCATATGTTTCTAAATTTCTTATTCATTAAATTGTCCTGCCGAATTACACTCGATGTTTGTATTGATACGGGATAAATTTGTATTGTTTAAATTCTAAACTGTTTCCTTTAGCAATTTGACTCGAAAAACTGTCAACCTAAAAACGCTCCACCTTCGGTGTCGCGTTTTTAATAGTTGACAGTTTTTCTCGTCTAATTGCTTGGCAACAGTTTCTCATTAAACAATCCAAATTTATCCGGTAAAATACAAACCTCTTGTGCAATTATAAGTGAAAATTTACAGATAGAATTTCCAATTCAATATTATTAAAACATCAAATTTGACCGCTTTAAACTAAATATGTTAATTGATTTCGCAACAAAAAATATTTACGAACCAGGTTTTCCCATTCCCTTGTACGAGCTTGAGACCTTCAATTTAGAACTTTTTTTAGCGTATGCCGCACTTACCATATGCAGTTATGGGCCGCAAGACTATAAATCCATGTAAAACCACCGGTTTTCAGAACACATAATATACAATAGACATTCTTCATGGGGCCATTAAAGCAGTAACACCAACATTACAAAGTAAATTGACTCATTAAATCTTTAGCAGCGCTGTTAATTGAAATTTTTTAACGCTCCAGCCAAAGATGGACTGCATTTCCAATATTCTCTCTACTCGGCAAGCCAGATAGATCTCTTCAATTTAGTTTTTGTATGCTCTGCTTTATTATAAACTATATAGAAGGACTGCTAATGACCTGCATAATTCTCAGGACTTTTTATATCATTATGTATATAAGTACATGCATACTGGCTAGACCCAACATAAAATGAATTGCTGCTTAACATTCATAAGGGGTTTAATAAGATTTCTAACCATCTCTGGTTATATCTGAACGTAATTTGTTTGAATAATTAATATAATACTGTTTATAATGCTGTTGAACATAAATAATGTGCATTTAATAAGACGAAGAAAGATAATATTATAATAAAATAAGAATATTAGACTGGCTTCTAATTTTTATGATTTATGCAGTTTATCATGTAACTTGTTCGAATTGTGAGAGTTGAGGATTTCACACAGTGAAAGAAAATAATTTGCTGCACTGCACTTTGGAGTGTACCGGGAATTTATATGCATTTCATTATAAGTCATTTTATTGTTATTGTATTTTTAGATTCTTGTAATTATCCTACTTTTAGAAGACCTAAGGATATACCTAAACTTAAGATTTGTCGAGGTATGTTGATTAATTGAAAGCATATTTGCAATTCTCTGTTGGAAACTTCACATTCTCAATAATGTGAAATGTAAAAGGGGTTATTTTCTCATCGCGAAAAGTAAATATATTGCAAATGTAGTTAATAAATTATAGTCCATTTTACTTATTAACTTATAAAGTACCTATATTAACTTCATACCGTATGTTGAGGTCCTAATACCAGCTTTGGTAAAGTTGAAACAAAAGGTGCAAATGGAAATACGTAATCTAATTACTACGTAAGTTTTCAACGAAACTTAGAACTAAATTTACTGAAGTTTACCAGTTTCCTCGATAGCTGTCAGTCACAGCAAAAAATCCGGGTGGTCAACTGGCACCAGCTGCCTAATATATAGAAATAGAGACTTGCTTATACAGGGTGTTAGTTAAACATGCAGCAAAAATTCAAGAGGTTACTCCTTGGACTATTCTAAGGATATTTTATCCTTTGATGATTTTTGAAAAAGTGCTTTGTTGCGAAGATATAGGGCGAAAAAAATTTTCAACAAATCCAATTTTGGTATTTTTCACATTATTAATGTAGGTGAAATAAAAGTATGGAGTACTACACTGGACGTATCAAGTAAAAAACATGTAAGAAAAAGGAGTTGTTTTTTCTCACCAACATCCCGTGATATTTAGGAGTGATTATTTTGTATGTTGTGTTTTTGTAGTTTGTATGTGTCGCATTTGTTAAGATTGATTGACGTTTGGCTAGTTGACGTGTAAACGGTTGTTAGTGAAGTCCTCTATCATGGCTTACTATACGAATGCCGAGATGGCTGACATGCATTTTATTTATGGACTTTCTGATGGCAATGCATTAGAAGCTAGGTGACTGTACATTGAACGATTTTCTAACCACATTGCTCCCTATAGAAAAATCTTTCAAAGTATTCATCAACGTCTTCGAGAAACGGGAACATTGAAGGGAAGTGGAGGACAAGGAAGGCCAAGGACTGTAAGAACGGTAGACGTAGAAGATAATGTGCTGGACATGATAGAAGAAGATCCAGGTACTTCTACGCGAAGAATTGCAAATACTTTGAATGTAAGTAATTGGACTGTTTGGAAAATTCTGAGAGATAATTTGTTGTACCTATACCACATTCAATGCGTTCAGGCACTTCTTTCTGCGGATTTTGCTCCACGTATTGCATTTTGTCAATGGCTTTTGCACACATTGGTTGAAATCCCTCAACTACTTACGCTGATTCTTTTTACCGATGAAGCCAGTTTCTCGCGAAATGCAATAAGGAATTTCCACAATAACCATGTGTGGGCTGACAAAAATCCTCATGAGATTTGTGAAGATCGGTTTCAACATCAGTTCTCGTTGAACGTTTGGGTTGGAATTGTGGGTGACTGGCTAATTGGACCGGTATTTCTACCAGGAAGACTTACCGGCGAAGTATACGGCAACTTTTTGCTACCTCAGCTTTTGGAGGATGTACCATTGGCTACAAGACAGGCAATGTGGTTTATGCATGATTGTGCACCACCTCATTTTAGTGTAGTTGCTCGAGAGTTTTTAACAGCAACATACGGATATCGCTGGATTGGTCGAAGTGGACCTCACGTATGGCCTGCTCGATCCCCGGACTTAAACCCACTGGATTATTTCCTAGGGGGCCCTCTAAAGTTATTAGTTTATACTAGACCAGTGGAAGATGTGGCCGATTTAAGTGATCGGATAATTGCTGGGTGTAACTCAATAAGAAACGACCCTGGTGTTTTTGAAAGAGTTCGGGAGTCTATGAGGAGAAGATTGGATGGTTGCATCCGAGCTGGAGATAGCCATTTTGAACAATTCTCGTAGGTTCAGAAATGTTACATGTAATTTTTAGTAATAAATTGTTATTTGTTGAAAATTTTTTTCGCCCTATATCTTCGCAACAACTTTTTCAAAAATCATCAAAGGATAAAATATCCTTAGAATAGTCCAAGGAATAACCTTTTGAATTTTTGCCGCATGTTTAACTAACACCCTGTATAGTGATGGGGTAAACTAGATTTGAAACGTTGAATGTTTCTAAACTTGTCAATTTAGTAAATACATAATATACCCATCTTCCATTTATCAATATTATTTTTAAGGTGCTTTGATAGGAGAGATTTCTGTGCTTCTTGTAATTTCAAGCATGGTATGTTGTTACCATACTACCTCAACGGTTATTGTTCAGAACAGACATGTGAAAAAGCCTACGTGGCTTACTATGTTTCTTTCTGCTGCTACGGTGCTGTGGTAGCCCAACAGTAAATACAAAAATAAATAAACAGAATGAAATGAGCTTTTTCAAGGTGAATGGAGTCACGATAATCCCGTAAGCTTTATTGCTACCCACATATATTTATAAAAAATCTGCTTCCGAGTAACTTCTGACATTTTCACAGAGCACTGCTAGAGATCTCTTTCAGTTCAGTTCAGTTCTTCAGTTTCGCAATACAATAAAAGTATTAGACAAAAAATTTAATTTACCACAAAGTACACAAGTTCCAATAAGCCTTAATAATGTATTGTAAAAATTAAAAAAAAAACATACAAAACCTTTTACTGTTAATCATAGAAGTATTTATTTAAATCATTAAGAATGTGGTAATTTATTTTATAAATAAAAATAGTTCAATACTTTTGCTTTGAGTAAAACATTATCATCATTTGTTCAAAAAAATTGTTAGTCCAATAACTTCGCTCAGACACGTCGATTTTCTTTTATTTTTACACTTGTATTACATATATTAAATTTTTTATAGGGCGACTCAATGAAGCTATATCGATATAAACTTTAATATTTTAAATGGAACACCCAGTATTGTTTTACATATTTTGAAAGAACTCTTTTTTGTGAATACGGTCATATGAGATTTTATGGGTCTTTCTCTAATAATATGGAAGATATGCCCAAAAAAGTGCGTCATACTTATTTTATAGAAGAAATATTTCTTATTTTTCATTTTCTGTGTCTTTGAGTAGGTAGTATATTTTAGTGGTGGTGGTGAGAAATACACTGTAGTGTCCTCTTTGAATCTTTGTTACTATCTGTCTGACAATTATTGTCAAATTGACAGACAGATAACGACCTACTTTTCCGCTGGCGCCATTATATCAGAGACCTCTATTGTCTTTGAGGAGGACAATCCTACTTATCTATTTTAAGGAGATACCGAAAAAAACTAGTCCACGAGCAATGTGCCCCGACTGGCATTGCATTACTTCGGCATCTCCATAGGAGTTGGCATAGCTTTTATCGAAACCAACCACCATTCACTCACCACCACTAACATTCACGATACCCCTTAGGCAATCATGTCTCAACATCGTTCATCGATTCCACTACTAATGCCACTCTGACTAGCGCATAATAAACGCCAAACCGGTCAGCGTCAGTGGTTGGTTACGATAAAAGATGTGGCGACTCCTATGGGAATGCCGAAGTAATGCAATGCTAGTCGGGGCACATTGCCCGTGGAATAAATGTTTTCGGCATCTCCTTCAAATTAGAGTCTGTTATCTAGTGGTTGAATGGATGCCGCAGATTTAATTTCCAATGTTACGATTGTGGTAGATTTCATTGAACCAATCGAAATTCTGATAACCGGCCAATGACAATATGTTCCTGACATCAATCGCAACTCAAATGTTGTAAATATACACAAAGGAATACAAAAAGTTAGAGCCAGTATAAGTGGCTAAGTAGTCTTAGTTTAACAGAGTTAGAAGGAAAGTTAGTAAAGAAATATTATTTTTTCAGTTGGTTTGCTTTCTATTGATTTTTATTTCATTATTAGGTATATCATTATATTATTATATTATTGTATTATTATAATAATGTAATAATATAATAATATATTATTATATTATAAGTGAAAATACAGGAGAGGCAAATTCCCGGTTTGCACAGATTTCCGGCGCTCTATGAGTATAACTAAGTAAAATAAAATTATCGAATTTCCAGTCTAAATATTTCAGCTTTATAAAATATGAATGTTTACGTTGTATTATTTGATTAAATGAGCCCGATGATGCCAAATAACATAATCCAGTTTTAATCTGTTTATTTTCAGGTTTATGAAAATGGACCCTATTTGTTTTTTCACCGCACGTTTTATTGAACTCCAAATTCAAATAAACTTTTTAATAAATAATAAATGGGAAATGAGATAATTCGTCTAAAATGCATGTTATTCACTTATACGGGGGATACAAAATTGTCAGCCGATTGGATTTTATTACTATTTGAATTATTACAGTAGGTAACTTTTATAACAGCTTGATATAAGAAAGTTTGGGAAAAGAGTAACTATATTTTATTTTTAGTTTTATTTCTCATACCATGCACCATTCCTGTCAAGGACATGAATAACTGGATGTAGGTAGATAAAATGTATTCTAAAATGTACCGCTGACAAAGTAATATGCGGAATATTGGCACACGTTTTGCAATAAATAAATTGATCTGTACCTATATTTTGGCATTTGGATGCAAATTTATTCTCGTGATGTAATTTTTAATTTAAAATCCGCTTAGAATATTTATTGCTTTCCTTTTATTATGTCTTCATATTGGAGACAACAATGCAAATTTACTAATATTTACCTTTAATCGAAAACATCACTGCATTCCTGCCTTTCCTTGAAATGCTTTGCATATTACATCGATATGCTTTTAATATTTCATCAATACTCATCTATCGTTGAGGTTTTAGGATCGAGATTCTTTGCATTTTGATTTGTTTCCTCGATTTCACATAAATTGACTTCTTTTACACATGTGGTTTTATGGGGCTATTAGAATGTGGGTGGAATTTACGATTTGAAAACCTTTTAATTTTTTTATAATGCATGTATAAAATACATTCAAACGCGGAGGTGATTATACAGGGGAAATTTTGTTTGATGTCATCAAATTTTAGTGAATAAATTTGTAGAGTAGGTAACCCAATTTGTACTATATCTGTTCGGTTATTATCTTTATCTCAGAACATTATTACCATTTATAAGTTGATATAATAATAAAACATTTTAGGAATCTTATATAACCCTTAATTATTTTGATTTTGGTTATAATATTACAGCGTAATATAATTGCAAAAAGGTATTTATTGCAAAGCGCTCTGAAAGTTGGATCGCGAATAGCAGCGAGTGCTCCAATAATACTAGTTTTGAAATAGATAATTCACACGTGCTTTACATGCTACTTTTTAAGACACTTGATATAAGAAAAATTCTATTTTTACATTGTAAATCAATGAAGTAATTGTAATGTAATTGTATTTGTAATTCGACATTACATTGTTCACTTGTGATGAAAGTAGTTTACTTTCTGGTTGCTTGAACTGGTGACGGAAACCCCTTACCTCCAAATTCTATAAAGGAAGTCTCATTGAAACACGTGCTTATCTTCTTTCTATTTTGTTAACTATATCTCATAAATACGTAAAAATTGTATCCCAATACAATTTGTTGTTCTTAGATTTCTTGTTTTATTAATAAAAAAAATTCATATTGTATTGCCAATATGGCCTTGTCCAAATGGAGTACCCTGTATATTTTTTACAAACATAGATAGTGTCTTCACAAATATATACCCATAAAAGTATACATCAACTTATTCCTCTGCCTTCCTTATAGAATTTGGCTTTATCTAAGAACCTGTGGTACATTCACACAAAATCTAGTTAATATAAACAATGTATAACAAAATTTATTGTCATAATATCTACTATTATTTTTCTATCGTTTGAGGTTAAATTGAAGTCTAGATTGTATCCATTTCGATACATATAATGTTATAAGGATGTTAGGAAAATCAAATGAATTAGGTAAATTGAGAAAGAATATTTTCTCCTGTTACCAAATTGAGAATCACATTCTTATATTAGGAGGTATTTTCAGAGGTTTTACCCAAAAGAGATGCTCAACTCATTGGCCAACAATGCTTATATGAGTTAGTTTCGGAAATAATGTAGGAACAGTATATTTACACTTCGTAGTAAAGTAGTTATAAAAATTTGAATGTGGTTTTGTCAGCATAGTTTTTGAAGCAATAAAGGAAACAAATAAATGGAAAATTTGTATAGGATCACGTAAAAGTGTATGCTTCTAACTTCTCCTAATTCTTCAAAAATGGTTATATTCATAATCTTTTCTAACGATTTGTTTCTATAGGGACATGACCGTAGGTGAATGAATTACAATCTGCTTTGAAAATCTACTTTTCCTAAAGTTTGTAAATAAAAAGATCTACCTTCAGAAAAACAGCATAAAAAGCTTCCTACACCTTCTGCCGTCTCTCTTCAATAACACTTCTATCCCGGCCGCAGCAATAATCCTGATTATGGAAAGGAAGTTCGGATTTCCAAACACGCAACTCAAACACGTTGGCACCGCTACTCGGACCGTAGCAATACACCGACTCCCCGTGAAATCGCTCGACGACTAACTGACTTCGGGACAGTTTGGCGTTCTGTGCGCTATTCTGGAGCCAATGAAGAACTCGGAAAGGCGTCGCGGCGCAAGCGCGATCGCCGAGACGCCGGGACGACAGCGTCGTAATTTTAAAGCGATACAGGTAGCTGATACACAATTTAATTAGCTTTAGAGGGTGATCGCTAGTGTGTTTAATTTTAATTTGGTGAGCGGTTTTGTGTTTAATATATTAATTTGATGGTGTTTGCAGGTTTTATTAATTTGAGAAAATTTAATAAATGAGGAGTTTCGCTCTCAGGGGACTTGATATTTTTAATTAGTACTGTATTAAGTTAATTAAAGGATGTGTACATGGATTGCATGACATGGATGCGATATAATAAATAAGGAGACATTGTATGGGTTTGTTACGAGGTTTCTGTGGGTGCAGTAGCCACTGATTTTTGTTGGCTCTATTTATGTTTAACTAGAACGGTACCACGTCACGATATTAGTAATTACATTGTCATGTAATTTGTTAATCAATTAATATTTTTTTAAGCAGAGAAATTGGAACTGACACAATATTATGTTAAAATATGAAAATATGTGGCACTAATATTTAATAAAATAAAACTCAAATACTACAGCTAGGTATTTTATTTTGTCTAGCTCCCTCTATAGGTACAGTATTTCGAAGGTATTCCCAAGAGTATTCTCTTAAATTGTTCTACTTACAATCTTATCTCAGTCGAATACTTATTTTAATTTTTATAGTGTTCTCGAGAATATATTTTTAACTCTCAAACTTAGTAGTGGTGAGAAACACACCGTAGTGCCCTTTTTGGGTTTTTGCTACTATCTGTCTGATAATTATTGTCAAATTAACAGACAGATAACGATATAGCAGTGATCTCTATATTGTCTTTGAGGAAGACAATCCTACTTATTTATTTGAAGGAGGTGCCCAAAACAACTACTCCACTAGCAATGCAAGTCGGGGCACATTGCCAGTGGAATAGTTGTTTCCGGTATCTCCTTCAAATATTATTTTTTAATATATTCTTCTTTTAATACTATTACATACATTATTTTTCTAAAATACTGACCAGTTCTTTCAGTTCTTCTGTTCTTTCATGACCAGAAACTGATCAGTTTTTTCAAAACCTTATAGGAATTAACCGACTAACTACCACATATTGGTTTGAAACCATCGAGAGATGAAAACCAAAAAACAAACAATTTTAGTATGTTTCGTAATTTTGATTAAATCATAGCTTAAATACTTTGCACTTGTGTTTAACTAAAAGTTACTGATAAAATGTATGAATAATTTATTATATTGATTGATTACATTATATACATACATTATACAGGGTTATTCACGCAAAGTGGGTATTAGACGTTCTTGGGGTTCGGTTAACGATAAAAATCTTTTTCTTTATGGGGAAGGTTTTCGATTATTTCCGATTCAATGAAAATATTTTCGGGTTTGCATCACTTCCGGTTATACCGGAAGTAGACCACAACTTCGTTATTTCAAATGGAACACCCTGTATATTATTGCAATTTTGAACTCTACGTGATATTCTAAACACATTCCATGTAGGACGTCTTATACCTATCTTCAACTGTTTTTCAATTGACAAGTGAATTTTGACATTTTACAACTTTGACACCCTGTAAAATCTAAATGGTTACAAATCAAGCAAAACGGTTTTCGCATTCCTGTCTTAACTTTTTAAAAGCTATCGTTTGATCTAATATCAGATTTATACAGAAATAAAAAATTTTCGATTCAATTTAATCTCTTGGTTAAATCTGAAATTAGTATCAAACGATAGCTTTTGAAAAGTTAAGATAGGAATGTGCAAACCGTTTTGCTTGATCTCTAACCGTTTAAATTTTACAGGGTGTCAAAGTTGCAAATGCAAAATTCACCTGTCAATATTTCAAAAACAGTTGAAGATAGGTAGGTATAGGACATCCTACATGAAATGTGTTTAGAATATCACGTACAGGTTCAAAATTGAAATAATATACAGGATGTTCCATTTGAAATAACGAAGTTGTGGTCTACTTCCGGTATAACCGGAAGTGATGCAAACCTGAAAATATTTTCATTGAATCGGAAATAATCGAAAACCTCCCCCATAAAAAAATTAGATTTTTATCGTTAACAGAACCCTAAAAACGTCTAATACCCGCTTTGCGTGAATAACCCTGTATATATTTACTTTCTTCTTGAGGCGAACTGGTAAAGTTGCCTTTAAAGAAAATGATTAATTACAAGTATGATTATCTACCTATTAAAAATTATTTATAAATTGAAAGTCTAGTTTTGTTTTGTAGGTAATTCGTCCGAGTACTTCACGACGCATAAACCAGGATTAATAAATGCAGATGCAGTCGGCACAATGGTATTTAAAGCAACTCGGCTTGGAATGTAATTACGATTAAGGTAATGCCGTAACGTACCTGCATTAATTTCACTTATATCTGAGACGGTCCGGCCGCTGCGCTGCTAATAATAAACTCTTCCGTAATGGCCTCTCAGAAAGTCCGCCAACAAACTGAAATTAAAATTTAATTAACCGCCGTAAATTTAGCATGACTCTCGAAATTAAGATTCACTGTATGACATTGTTTAGACCGCTCGAATAAAGTGGTGGGGGATTAATTATAAGCGAAAAACTGTGTATTTCTTATTAATATAAATGCCCCAAGGACTGTTGGTTAATGCTAGCCCCAATGGTATTATAAAATCCTGTAATAAATCCGATATTATAAAATCATGTAATATTATCTAATATACAGTGCTTTCGAAAAGTAACGAATAAATTCATTATTTTAGAAATTGAGAAGTTTTAGAAAAAATCCCCTGACACGTCGATTTTGTTTTTAAAAAAGGCACTTTTTTGACATACGACCCATATGTATGACGTCATCATTGTTCGAGATATGACGTCATCGACAATTTTTTTAAATAGCAACCACCAATTTTGACCACGCCATTTGAAAGAGCGTATCATTCTACATACGCGTTATGAAACATTATGGTGTTACATAACAAAAATTTCAAGAAATTTAATTTAATTTTCACAATCCTGACAATGATAATGATTATGTAAAAAATCGACTAAATTAAATGTTCAAATTGTGCACCGTTGGCTGCCTGACAATAGCCAAGAGGATTAATAAATTCTTTTTGGACATTATCTATAACTGCAGGAGGTATACGATGTATCTCGTGACGAATTTTTGCTTTTAAATCTTCTAAATTAACCGGTCTAGTAACGTATACTCTGCTTTTTAAGTATCCCCACAAGAAATAATCTAGGGGTGTCAAATCAGGCGATCTGGCTGGCCATTCAATCGGCCCCTTCTCCCTTTTTTTAATTATTTAATTAATTAATTATTTAATTAATCAATCGATTTTTTACATAATCATTATCATTGTCAGTATTGTGAAAATTAAATTTTAAGATCTTCAAACATGATTTTCTTGAAATTTTGTTATGTAACATCATAATTTTTCATGATGCATATGTAGAATGATACACTCTTTCAAATGGCGTGGTCAAAATTGGGGGTTGCTATTTAAAAAAATTGTCGATGACGTCATATCTCGAACAACGATGACGTCATAAATATGGGTCGTATGTCAAAAAGTGCCTTTTTTAAAAACAAAATCGACGTGTCAGGGGATTTTTTCGAAAACTTCTCAATTTCTAAAATAATTAATTTATTCGTTACTTTTCGAAAGCACTGTATACATATCCAAAACGCATATAAAAACAAAATATAAACAATAACGGATTTACCTTAATTAATATAAAAAAAATATTACTAAATAGGTAATTCAGCACTTTCTTAGTTTGGTTATAGTCTTACCATCATCTAGAAAATATTACGCCCTGTAATATTGGCGCATTCGCCACATTTGAAAATGTTAGCTTAAAATTTGCTATATTTGCCGTATAAAATCAAATAAAAAAAAATAAACTTCTGATTTCTGATAATTAAAAATAACTGAAACGGTAAATATTTACTATACCTATATGCATAAAAAATAAAACTTTTCTGTTTTGGTTTTATCATTATTTACATTAAACTAATTTAAGGATATGATGTATATATATAAGGTAGACTTTCAATACTGAGTAAACAACAGTACGCTCAAACCATTCTTATATTGAACAGAGTTATATCTATAGCTTACTAAGAATAATACTTCAAAAAGATAAATCTTGTAGAAGTTTAAGATTCCATTACCTCTTATATGGATGACAGCCTTGCAGACAATAACAAGGAGTAATGCGCACTACCAAGATTATAAGTGACATTAAGAAACAGAATTTATCCATTAACTGCATTATAGGTCGAGCCTAAAGGGTCATAATGGTAATTAGTACTATATGTAATACGATTTATATAAAATTTAGTATTTAGTAGAGTTATGGATCATCAAAGGATTACCATTTTTCCGAGGTATCAAAAGAACTATAATTGCTAAAATAGTATTTGCTTTTCTGTAATCATAAGTTTCAGCGTATGTATACAAAGTTTTTATTTAAACCTAGCGATAGTATGTTTCGTAATTTTGATTAAATTATAGCTTAAATACTTTGCATTTGTGTTTAAGGGTCCATTCACTGTAGACTTGACAGACATGAATTCGGGGTCGGGTTGAAAGGTTGGGTAGCCGATAGAATGTGTACTTTTACATGCGTCCGGTAAATAATAGGTACCTAGCGTTGGAAACGCCTTATTAAATAAGCAACATGCTAATGTTATATACAACTTATATATTTACACCAATTAAAAAACAATTTTGTCGCATTGTTGCAATCTAGTTCACCCTAACTTTAGTAACATTAAGTTATATAATACATACAAATATTACTATGGTATTCCTGCTGAAGATTTTACTTTAAAGAAATGATTTGGTCTAAGACCTTTACGCTATATGTAAGTATACGTCATATGAAGAACTTATGTAGCTTAATTTGGCTAATATTACAATCTTCTCTGTGTAGCAATTCTGGGTAATCTTAAAACATCAATCACACATGCATTTCTAATAATTGTTATAAAACAAAAAGTCTGTTAATATCTTTCTTTATATAGGAATTAATCCAAAAAGTTAACTAAGAGATAAATTATTGATGAAATTATCAAATATTATTATGGTTCGATAAAGTTTTTCATTATCTTCGTTTACTTATAACTTAGGTACGCAAAGGAATAACTTTCTTATTTTTTAACTACTTTGCATGAAATATGCACACCCCAACATTGAATTACAACGGCATATCTTCATATAACCTCACCTTATTGTCTTTAATACCGCCGGCAACACCGCCTCTGGGGGTACCAGGAACAACTCACCAAAGGCCCCTGAACCTTCAAATAAGGAGATAGGTCCTTTTGTCTACATTTCACGGATGTCACCACATGTACTTATCGAATACCCCTCGTATAACTTGGCTGTCAATTACTTATTGAACTGCCCTGATAAGTCAATTATTTGTAAGTACTCGATGGAAATTTCTACAAGGATCTAGAAGCCTAGTTCGCCTATATGAAGGCCACGGCATGCCGGCGAGTCTTAATCAGACAGCGATCGAGAGCAAAAAAGCAATACTTAAGTGAAATAACTGAAATTTTCAAAGTATTTTAAAAAAACTATTATTAGTATATTCTGTATTATAAGCACGTCACAGTTTTTATTCGCCCCTCTGCTTCTCATTAGCGACAGAAATACAGTTAGTTGCAAGTACCTGTAGTACCTACTACATCTGTTTAGTTTATTAATAATTTGACTAGAAAAAAGTTTAGACAATTCTTGAGACTGATTATATTGTTTCGATAGTTGTGGTAGATGATTCTTTTGAAGAAATTCAATTCGCTTTTTTTCATTAATTTGTTTAAAAGCCCAATGGAACATACAACCTTTTTGATGCGGCCAGTGAATTTTCACTTACCACTCAAGGAAGGAAAGGAAAAATTGTAATTCAAATAAAAAACGCGCCCATAATTTATTTAAAATACCTGAGAGCAACATTTTTTGCGAGAGAAGAAGGAATAACCGAAATGAAACATTCATTCAAAATTTAAAAGAATTAGATGACCGTCTTCCCGTGTATATAGGAAACGTCACACGGCTACACACTTTACATCCAGCCTGGAGGAAGAGAGAACTACTGTCCATTACCTTAATGCACTGTTCTAGTCCCTCTCCGGGCTGATTAATATTGCATTTCTTAGTGTTGGGGCACTCGCGGGTCCGGCGCCCTCGGAGGCCCTAGGGGCCCGCCCCCTCGCCAGAGGATCCTCGTCGCGCCTTCAAATTCCCGTTAACCGACGTGACAGTTCTCTTAGCCTTTGCCTGGCTCTGTACCACTTCACTTTACTGCCTTAAATTTTAAAGCCTATCTACAAATTGCCCGGGCGGTGTTAAAGTAAGGCTAATATATAATTCAGAAGCTAACGTATTATAATGTTTCCCTTAAAGAAATACGCACAATAGTAATAACAGTTTTTTATTAATAGGTGGATAGATAACACTGACGTAGTTTTACAAATAACACCACAACACTATACTGCACTCGATGGGCGTTTCGCCAACCAAGTTGGCATCATCTAGAGATGATTAAAACTATTTACACCCAAAACTGTTGTTACGGTTCAGTGAACCATAACGACGGCTCAGTGAATCGTTGCAACGGCTCGGTGAACCGTCGTGATAGATCAGTGAACCGTGTGAATGCTAAGACTGATCCGTCCCGACGGTTTACTGAACCGTAACAATATGCAATTCATTTTAAGATCGTAGCGCCCAAGCGGGAGTAACCTATACTAACCTATGGCCACTGACACTGACGTTTGAAATTGTATTCACCAAAGATTTGTTGTCGCGAACTTTTAAACCAGGTAAAAAGCTGGTAAAACTAGTTTGAAAGGAGTAAGTAGTGATATAAAATTAAAATAGATTTTAATATTTTTCGAGCGTTCAATCTTAAAATGAAACTTAACCTCAAAATATGTCAAATTCTTTATTGGGCATACGGCATACATACCTTTATGGAAATAGTCATTCTTAGAGAAAAGTAAAGAGCACACACTCTACTTTGCGTTCTTTAGCTTCTTAATCCATACTTGTCTCCTGTAACTCTTTAATGCCCAACTTATAGTTTCCACGATAGCTCCAGATTTTCCCGCTTTTGGAAAAATATGAAACTGATCTCGGGATTTCCCTTTGTCCAAGAGGAACAATGACGCTCGCAACAATAATGATTCATATCTAATCAAAGCAATTAACTAATATAACAACGGATATTTCAAAATTCACAATAGAAATACATACGCAAAACTGAACCAAAAGCCCATGGCTTACTGTTTGTTATAGATTCCGGCTTAGTTATTATAGTTTAACGGGGGCTTGTTAGTTGTGTATGCCGCCAGTAGGTAGCGTATTCCTTAGCAAGAATCGCATATACAAGCACCTTATTATCTATTCTGTATATGCAAATAGGTGCTTGGTTCTCTTCCTCCATTCTAGAAAAATTGTAAAACAGGCAAAACTAACTTGTCACTTCATAGTGAGTTAAATTTTATGAATGAAGCTACCTACCAGTTACCTAAGTGATTCTATAAACATAATAAAATAAATATTTCTGTTGACTAATGATGTGATTCTTATAATAGCAGTACAAATTCGATAGCATAGATAAGCAATTTTGACAGTTTCATTCATATAAATTATAAATTGGGTACTGAACGATTTAATATTCTCTACTTTTATCATCACGAAAATGATATTGAATAATTATTAGCCCCAAGGTCCAAGTAGCTGCTTTTTACCTAGTGAGAAATTCATAGTTTGACTGATGTTAAATTAAATTAAAAATTGAAGTCACACTGGACAATACGTGGAATATATAACTGAGTATAGCATTGAATGACACTCGACAGCTAGAGTAGAAATAGCAGCAAAATCAATTCCTGAAACTTTAATTAAGGTAATAGAATCTTACGCGGCGTTGGTTTATAGCTCTAGATACATTACAAATTGATTCTTTGGAAAAGCACAATTTTGTTAATGGCCGAACCGCAGAGTCTTTTCAGACAATGCAGTAGATAACAGAACTCTCTTGGCCAGACGTGTCGTAAAATATATAACAACTTTTCCATTACATTATGAACTTCTCAAATTATATATTGTGCGACTGGCTTCCGTTTGTGACAATCAGGATGCCACGTAATTAATTAAATAATTTAGGAAAGTGGTTTCCATTAAATAACGTCATCTACTATGTTCTAAGTACCTCTCGATACAGGATGTCCCAAGCATGTTTTTATAGTCATTGCCTAAAAAACTGTTAGAAATAGTGTCTAAAGTCAAAGCCAGAATTAAGCAAAGTGCAATGACCGGAAAAAGAGTAGATCTATGTTGTCACATTTATTTCTAAAGTATTCTTATTTAAAACAGGAAACGTATTAATTACCTTATTTGCCCATTTTTTTACTTGTCTTTAACGTCCCTTATCCCTATTGTACTTTATTAAAGTAAACACAATGTTTAATTTGTGTTTTACTTAATAATATCAACGAATTTCCGAATACGTGGCAACTGCAAAAGTCGTAAAGTTGACGACAAGCTGTTCATCCTTATTTAACATACATATTCTTGCATTTACGCTTTCTTTTTCTCTGAGCTTCAACGACGTTGATTGGTCGAATCAGGAACCAACCAGCGACTGCGTTCGAGGTAGTAGGGAAACAGTGGCGTGATGTTGGGTTATTTCGCGCGCGTTTCTTAACGGTAAAAATTTGTGGTAAAATTATCAGTGTATTTATTCTTTGTGTCAGTGTTTATACTTATTTGTGTTAGTTAAAAAAGTGGAAGTGCATATACTAGAAGTATTCTATAGAATAACGAGTATATATTAACTGAAATATGCCCAATGGTAAAATAGAATACGCACGCCCATGCATCACCGCATTTTACCATATCGGCGAGGTCATTCTACTTTGCTTAATTCTGGCTTGGACTTTAAGTCTATCAGTGTCTCTGATGAGTCTAGTGTCGCCCAGCATGCGTTTGAGAACAACCACAAAATAAATAGTAGCAATTTAAGAGTAAGTAATTAGGAAGTAACAAATTCCAGACAGCTGGATGCATTTGAGAGTTTTGAAAATGCAAAGTGCCAAAATAGTATGAATAGTGACAAAGGGCTAATCCCATACACCCGCTTTATTGGTCAGTAAATCACGGTTCAGTGAGCTTTCGTAACGGTCCACTGAACCGTCGCAACGGTTGACTGAACCGTATCAATAATTTAGGTGTAAGCAGGACACAGTGATAGCATAGGTTTAGTTTTAATCATCTCCAGGTGATGCCAACTTGGTTGGCGAAATGTGCGTCGAGTGCAGTATAGTGTTATGTGGAAAACTACGTCAGTGTTATCTTCACACCAAAGGTTCCAACCCCTTTCAAGGTTAGAAATAGTAACTTTGTCTAAAATAACAATTTGATGAGATTTTTATCAAAATTTAACATTAGACATCAATTAGTTTCAATTGATCGGCTCCTTCGTTTTGTTGAAACTTCCTGAAGGAGAATATAATTATATTTTGTTGCTCAAGGATTTCATGGTGCACATAGGTATAGCTCATGTTCTTAATATTTTGTCTGGTTTCTTTCTTGTGTCCAGAAAAAAATGCTATACCTATAAAGAAAAAAAAATAGTGACCATTTCCGTTCATTTTAGTTCAAAATATACTTGAACACTCTGTACATTGGAGTAAGTCATTTAACAGTGTTTTCATCAAGAATAATTATTTCTAAACAGTGCTATAATAATTTTGGTAATACATTCTGCCTCAGTAATAATTAAGACAACGATAAATAAGATAAACGACAATATATTGTTTGGAAATATCTCAGTTTAGTAGATACGTTACCAGTATACAATTCCCGGCGTACCAGAACTTACTGCCGTGGCAGGATGGGGCTTTTACCCTGTTTAATGTTTAATTCATCTTCAAGTACATTTAGAAATTTGCAGAGAACCAAGAACGGTAGTAAATTTTAATGAGAATTGCGGTAAGAACTTTTATATTACAAAGGAAAATGCTGAAAGTGGAAAAGCGGGCTGTTTGGTCATTACATATCCATGGTATTGCGTTCAAGCCACGGCGGTAACATACGTTAGAGAAGGCATTCCTTTTTATTGACTGCTATACATCGCCCACCTACTCCGAATCATTTAATGCCGTCTGTATCTGCTCGGTCTCTTTTCTGCTGACCCGTAGATTTACTACCAAAACTTTACAAGTATAACTAGTTCGTTCACATAGTTAGTATATTAAATAAATTATTGTAATATGGGGTCATCATAAAGTAAGGAGTATAGTTTAAAAGTCTTATATAATTTTAAGAAATTAAGTTAGTAGCAAAAAATAAATGGAATCTAGTTGCTTCAATAATTGGATTTTACTGTATCTACAGAAAACAAAAGAGTTGTCGTGTCAATTGCTGATACAAGTGTCATTTTGCAAATTCATGGCCTCCAAGACCGCTTGATCTTAACCCAGCGGATTACTGGCTGTGGAGTTATTTAAAAAATTTGGTGTTTAGAACACGACCAATAACGCTGGAAGAATTAAAACATTTTATTGCTGCAATTCAACCAGAAATGCTGTGTACAATTTGGAGGAACAGTTGATGATTGTACAGCAGCAAAATGGACAACATATCGAACATTTGCGTTAACCACTGTTGGGCATAAGAAATCCCATTGTTTAAGAAATCGAATTTCTTTCACATCCTGTTATTAACTGAATTTGTTAAAAATACATAATAAACTGAAATATATACCTTACTTTATGATAACCTTGCATATAAAAAGAGATACGCATGCAGGTGTGGAACATTATAAACACAGAACCATAGTTATCCTTCAAGAAACTTTAAATTATTCGTTTAAAATATAATTAATAATTTAAAAATTATAAAAAACAATATGATTAAATCAATCCATTTGTGTTTATTCTTGTGATTAACACATACGAACAATAAGGACAATTAATCAAATGCAAATATCCATTCGACGTACTCTATTATGTAATTTAATGTTTATGGACTCGCTATAAAAAAAACGAATGTAACAGGCACACCGAGAGAATCTATCAATATAAGAAAACCAATTATAATCAAGACCAAGACCAATTTCTTCGTTTGTTCTTTTCTGATGTTCCCGTACCAGAAAATCCTTTGATTAGACAGACCCTTAGATCGATGTACATACAACCTGTACTTGAAAACAGTTGAGTAGTATAAAGGTTAGTCCTTACATATAGTTCCGAAGGTGAAGTAGATAGAGAATGATAATAAACCCTTACAAGTCATTCTGCGATTGCCCTCAAATAATAATCAGCCAGAAATAGCTTTGTAGTTTTTGTCTAAAAAACAAAAACAGATATACAATGGACTTTACAAGAATTAAAAAAAAATCCACCATGGCTAGGTCTGCCAAGTCTTGATTTGATATCTATCAAGTTATTGCGGAATATCAGTATCAATCATTCTGTATTATTCCATATTCTGAATATGGTGATTACCATTCATCTTTGATTCTTATATGCAACCAAGTATACACCAATTTTAGTTCGTATTTCTATGAAAGATGGCGCACAAATTTTCAGGCGTATCCTAAGATTCTATCTCGATCCTCCTTATATGGATCCTGAACTGTATCCAGCCAGGGACCCTCCCAGCTTGTTCTTTACAGTTTCTTAGACGGGTTTCTTGTAGTACAAAAATATTAAACCCAGAGGGCAGTGCATGTGACTTACCTCCTGAAAGGTAACATTTTGAAGCGCACATTGAAATATATCTTGAGCTATTTGATTTAGAAAGGCCGCGTAGCGCAACATGTAAAGATAGTAATTTATTTATAAGACGGTTATTTTCATTACGAGAAAATTGAAATACTCGTACTTTTGTAAATACGCTTTTTCTCTACTGACTCTTCGTTCAAAAAAGTGCCCTTCGTGTCTCTTCGGTAATCTCTCACGTCATAAGCGGTAGATATAATCAACAAACGTTAAACAAATAATAAAATTGAATAATAAAATAATGAATCATACAATAACCGACGTTAAGTAACCAAAATAATAAAAAAAAAACATTTCTAAGTGGGCGCGTAAATAGATTCTTTAGGTTCAATAGGTAATATTTTTTTTACACCGATTCGATTATACTCTCTGTTAGGGATTACTTAAATCCGAAATTTGTTGCCTATAGAAATCCTTGAATTTCTAAATGATCTTCCCTATTCCCTTCGTATTGCGTGCACTGAGATGTATCTGACTGATGACTGACTGAAATTTCCGAAAAGTAGTTTGATAAGGTGTTAATTTTCTTAGCACAGATACAGTAAATCTAAATCATGATAGTTTCTAAATCTGCCTCTTGTAAAGACATAATCTAAATCTTCATAACATCTAATTCATAAAATCTAGTCAGACTTCAGTCTGCACTGGATGTCTATATACGAGAATTTGTTACGTGCAAGTAATTTAATTTTATATGTAGGTACATCTATTAATCCTATATACTTGCTAAATTTGGCAACCTAATCCTGTAACTGGGCATTAGCCTGTTGGATTTTGTATTTAAAAATAAATAAAAATAAATAATACAGGTACCTATGAAGGGATACCTAGGAAGGTAGCGTTATTTTTAACATCTTATTTAAAGAGACCAGTTAAGTATGTAGCTTAACTAATGTTATTTAATTAACCAATCAGAATTTATCTGATTGGATATCAACAAGAAATTTATGTATTCCCTGGATATCAAGTGATATTGGTGTATGCTTGGTTGCCTATGTATGAAAGATAGCAGTATATGAGAATTTACAAACCAGTGATCTCTTTATTTCGGAGAGTAATGCAGATCTGCAATAATAATTGTCTTTTTTAAACTAAATGAATTTCTAGATTTTGATATCTATGAAATTGGTACCTTTACAGTTTTTAATCTTAGTGTAAGGTGTAAGTTTAGATGCGCAGTGCAACCATAAGTTTCTTTTCCATACTAACCACTGTTAACAGCGTGCACCTCATAGTAAAATTTAAAAGGCGAGGTTGGAAATAAGTAACACTGTTCTCATTTCCATAATAAAGCTAAAAGTTCCTTTTTTGAACTTCCGAGAAAAATACGATTTCTGTAATCCTTTGAAAATAGAATATAGACTGAACAAATGCGACAAGGATAAAGATTTTGATTACTCTTAAAATCGCAAGTGAGGTTTCCTAAGGAATACCACGGAAGAATTGCGTCGGACCACATCGATATACTTAATACAATCTGGAAGCAGATCAATAAATCTGGTTTACTTATATGAACGAAAAAGAGTAAGTATTTTTCCTTGCTTTCAATGAACGAGATTTTATAAAATTTACCACATTCACCACTCATTCTAACACCTGATTCAATGGACTCAGATGCTTTGACGCAAGCGATTGTCTATGAATAATTCAATGGGTCTACAGTGCATTTGGTGATTTGCTTCGAATAAGCGCCTGTAATCTTCCATAAGCAGCCAGACATGGAGCGAGTTCACTCGGTATAGACACCAACGCATTTAGGCCAATTCAACTATCAAATGTTATATTTCTTGAAATATCTTTTTAACTATAATCCAACTAGAATAATTAATAAAAACAACTGAAATACCTAACTATGTTTTAACAATTTATTAAATTAATAAAAAGACATAGGTACTTAATAAATACAAATAATAATATTAAAAATGTCAATTAATATAAATTTTAAAATAAGCTACACCCTCTGTCAACTTTTACAAACTGTTATCAATTTTTTTGAAAACTTTTCTAGTCTTTAGAATACTAGAGAAGCGGGTTCCTCTACCTAAAGAAACAAACTTACTTAAACATTTTGTGTTTTTAAAATAGGCGAGAAATACCTTGAACTCTGACCTATTGAGGGGTGTAACACAAACGCTATCTAAAGGCTATTTTCACTCATATATAAGAAATATTTCTCCCTTACAAACCACAGTAAAAAACTTTTATGAAATAACTTTAATTTCAGAACGCCGGCTCGTACTATCATCCCGATAAACTTTTAATTCAGCTTATCAGGAGTGATGTTTGTTAGATAAAAGAAAGTACTCATGTATTTCATTCTATTTGTTTTTATATAAGTACATATACTATACAATTTTTTATAACTGAAATTTACTTAATACTAGCCATGGGTTTTCTTAAGCAGCTAGGTACATACAATTTTAAGCAAACATTTATATGTAAAAATTGTGCATGCTTTTAAATTCATCAACTGAACTTGAGAAATATGGGATCCATCTCAATTTCCTTGATGGTTTGGTGAACCAAAAGGTGAGTGGCAGTAGCAGAGTACAAGTTATAAGGTTTCAGGCATGTCGAACACAGAAAAAAATATTTGATTAAACCCTAAATGCATTCATAAGTGTGTTTCTATTTAAAATATGATGTTGGATATGTTATCTGTTCTATTAACATACGATAATAAAACTTATGTTGTTGCTCTAGGATTATGGGATCTTAGCATTAAATAATCACCCAATCATTTGCCTGATTTTCCAAATTGTTTGATTTACGAACATGTGGAAAGTTAACTTAACTAACACAGTTTCTATGCTTACAATTTGGTGTAAAAGTTGGCATTAACCACTGCAGTCTGCCAGTTACTGTATTGGGATAAACACTAATCGTATCTTTACCATTCGAGAGTTTTCAAATTAATAGTCTAAGATATTTTGCTGTAGTTTATATAAAACGCGTGTTTTACTTTCTACTGTATTAATTAAATGTCCTGTTACCTCAAAGGTCAAAGAGCCGAAAACGAGGGTTTTCTATAATTTTGTGCCGGTTCTTTAGATAAGATACCGAAATGCTTCTTATGTCCCGCTCAAAGTGTGTATTTTAACTCGTATTTTAGGTTCCTTGAGATAATTAGCTTCTTTGATGTAATCCGTCTACAGAATTTGCAACCATTGTCTGTATTTAACCTGTGATTTTTGCTAGCTAAATACAACCCCCTTACAATTTATTTGCCCTGAGAGGTAATTGCTCCGACACAGTACATGCCAATGTAAACAAATATTATATAAGATACTCTATAAATACACAAACAACTACTACCTTGTGGTCCGGAGGCGGTCAATAATATTGTCAATAAAATTGATGATTTCAATTGCAATTGCGATTGATGGAGATCCAGTGAACATGTCAGTACTTCATCAGTTGCTCAGTGAATTTCTCGAGAGTCGAGTCGTTTATTGATTGTTTCTGAACTAGTATAATGATCAATTTCTGTCAATTTTTCGATTACGCGATCAATTGATGGTCAATAAAATTGATAATTTCAATAATTGCAATTGCAACTGATGGAGATCCAATGAACATCTCAATATTTCATCAGTTGCTCAGTGAATTTCTCGAGAGAGTCGAGTCGTTTATTGATTGTTTCTGAACTAGTATAATGATCAATTTCTGTCAATTTTTCGATTACGCGATCAATTGATGGTCAATAAAATTGATAATTTCAATAATTGCAATTGCAACTGATGGAGATCCAATGAACATCTCAATATTTCATCAGTTGCTCAGTGAATTTCTCGAGAGAGTCGAGTCGTTTATTGATTGTTTCTGAACTAGTATAATGATCAATTTCTGTCAATTTTTCGATTACGCGATCAATTGATGGTCAATAAAATTGATAATTTCAATAATTGCAATTGCAACTGATGGAGATCCAATGAACATCTCAATATTTCATCAGTTACTCAGTGAATTTCTCGAGAGAGTCGAGTCGTTTATTGATTGTTTCTGAACTAGTATAATGGTCAATTTCTGTAAATTTTTCGATAACACGATCAATTGATGGTCAATAAAATTGATGATTTCAATTGCAATTGCAATTGATGGAGATCCAATGAACATGTCAATGCTTCATCAGTTACTCAGTGAATTTCTCGAGAGTCGAGTCGTTTATTAATTGTTTCTGAACTTGTATAATGGTCAATTTTTCGATTACACGATCAATTGGGATACGACAATGGTCCCCGTCGATGTACCTTATCAAATTACCTATCAATCTCCGTCCATCGATTGACAATGGCATCAATCGCTTCCTACACGATCAATTAGATGCATCAATGAGTACCATTGACCATAATATTGACAATATTATTGACCGTCTCCGGGCCACTTTAAGTAAGTAGATCTACCTATTCGACAATCTATTAATTTTGTATGCAAGCCACAAGTAGCGACTTAGCCTTCATATAATCGATATAAACGCAAGTAAAGTACTTGGATGGGTAACCGTACAGATAAAACCCGCGATGTTTGCCCGCATTTTCTACTGACCGCTATGTTGGTGAAAAAATAGAAGCTGTGCAAACTAAGACAAGGTTTGTATAGAAAACGAACCATCCCTCGGATAGGATGGGAAGCTGGATGTTCCCATGAGATGATAGGCAAGTTAAAGATGCCTACCCCACTACAAAAAGTGGGGATTCTGCAAAATTTCCAGGTTGGGGATTGGTCATCTCTTGAATATTCAGGGTATTCATCATAATAAATCACTGATAAGATATAGATTTGTGAGTTCATTTGATGGAGCCTAACTTTTAAATAGTTGATTTAACATTTTTTATATTTTTATATACAGTCTGTCCATAAAGTAACCCCCTCCTGCTAACTTTTGAACGAATCGAGTTACAGAGTTTTAACAAGATACGGCGTAAATCACGTGACATAAAGTTGATTTTGACGATAAATTCGATTCTTCAAATTCAAAGATGGCGCCACGAGCGCTGTCAACTCAATTCTTTTAAATCACAAAGTGTGCCGCGTTGCACCCCATTTAAAAGGTAATTCAATTCTCTACATTCTCGTTCTTGAAAAATGACAATCAAGTTATCCGTTCTCTAGTTACAAGCGTTTCTGTTTCTAATTTGATCCTTGAATAAAATATTAATTAATATTTTATAAATAATAATAAATCTTGAACAAATATTTATTAAAACAAAAAATAAAAGAATTAAATAAATTGTTCAAAATGGTGTCCATTGACTTATTGGCACATAAAAAGTCTATTTTGAAATTCTTGCCTGACATTCCTAAAATTTCTGCAGGGATATTTCTACACATATATGTTAGACGTTGCTGTAGTTCGTCGATATTTACTGGAGGAGTTCTGTAAACTTTTGACTTCAAATATCCCCATAAGAAAAAATCAAGAGGAGTTAAGTCCGGGGAACGAGCCGGCCGTTCTACCGGGCCCCTTCTGCCAATCCATCTGCGCGGGAAATGATTATTTAAACAAAAAACGTTAGAAACTTTGACGTTTCAGTGACAGTAGCAAGCAAAGGTAAGCAGACTTGATAAAAGCAAAATTTTTAAATATCGTTAATAGAAACGCTTGTAACTAGAGAACGGATGACTCGATTGTTATTTTTTAAAAACGAGAATATAGAGAATTGAATTACCTTTTAAATAAGGTGCAACACGGCACAGTTTTCGATTTAAAAAAATTGAGTTGACAGCGCCCGTGGCGCCTTCTTTAAATTTGAAGAATCCAATTTATCGTCAGAATCAACTTCATTTTACGTGATTCACCCTGTATTTTGTTAAAACTCTCTAACTCGATTCATTCAAAAGTTAGCAGGGGGGGTTACTTTATGGACAGACTGTATATAGTGCCACCCTTACGAGGAATTCTCGTCTCGTGGATAGTTTTTCTTGTGTCTTCCAGGTTGGAAGAGACGAAAAGATACCCATTCTCGTTTCGTTCCTCAAAGTCAATGCCTCGTCTCGCCTCTAAATCTCTTCCCTATTCTTCATCCGTTCCCATAGGAAGTCCTCTGGTCTGTCCCATCCCATCCACATCTGCTTGGGCAGCACGCAGCGTGCGTGGTGTCGCGGTGGCTGCAAACCGGTCGCGCCAAGCCGGCGGGTTCAGTAGTCCTTTGGTCTACGCGAAGCAAGCACATCGAGCGCGAGTGAAGGAGTTCAGTGCGCGAATTCTCCTGCTACTGCCAGCATGCGGCTGCCGTGTTTGCTGCTGGTAGTGTTCACGGCCGCAGAAGCCACCAGTGTGCAGGACCAGCTGGCGCCCTGTCCCATCTACGCAAGGGAGGGTTGCAGGTGCTCCGCCGACTTGCGGGACTTCTACTGCCGGACGGCGGGATTCACCCACGTGCCCCAGGAGTTGCCCTACTCCCTAACCAAACTGTGAGTCCACTTGGCGTGTGAGAATGATCAGTTTTTGGGTTTCTTAGGCTATATAACATGCCTGAGTGTTGGGGACTTGAAAAAGTTTTTAAGATGTTGGTTATTTCTAATGATTTATGAAAAATTAAAAAACTAAACTTGGTTGAAACTACAAAATAATACAAACAATATATTATTAAGAAAGGATGGCTAAGAAGAGCCTCAATATAACGGTTAAAGGGTGTCAAAAGGTTCTTCGTTTTGTCTGCGCCAACTATTCGTGTTTATTTCAACCCTAATACAATTTGTTGTCTACAGTTTGATATATTTTATTAAAACATCAAGCAAACTTATGATACGAACTACCCCTAATATCTTTTC
The DNA here is from genome assembly GCA_963924545.1 of Pogonocherus hispidulus. NCBI lineage: Eukaryota > Metazoa > Arthropoda > Insecta > Coleoptera > Cerambycidae > Pogonocherus > Pogonocherus hispidulus. The sequence goes on from OZ004699.1 coordinate 14,266,106, forward strand.
GTAACTAAGTATGTCACTTGAAAGACATTTATTGATTACCACCTGAAGATGAAATTTTGTGGAATACAAAATGGAAAAGAGACTAGTTAAAGAGTTTTACTTCCGCGCCTTAATATGAATTTTATCCAGAAGTAAAATAGAAGTTTTACTTCCGCATTTATGAAAAAATAGCTGCCATTAATATCGAAAGAAAATCATATAGTTATCTTAAATACCATAAATCAGTAAAAATTGTTTGAAATTTTGAAAAGACGCCTATTTACTATTGTAACATACAATTAAAAATGTGTTTAAGAAGTCTGGCACATTGAGTTCCTTTTCTTAAAAAAATAAATGAATAAAAATTAGGTATTTCATGGAAATTGGTAAATATGTGCATCTCTGGCACGCGAATATGTGGTAATTGTCGTGACGATTGGTGTTTTTGTGAGTATACATTATATGTCTCTTTATTTACTAAGGTGTTTTAATCCTCGTATTGTTAAATTTATATATTTTCAAAATTATGATGAGATCAACAAATTTCAATTCAACAAAATTACGTTTACTTATACAAATTCTTATTATTATTGAAGATTTATGTCTAGCACTCATAGATATAAGTAAAATATGATCTAAAATTTAGCACGTTATTGTATGTTTTACAAAAAAAAAATATATAAATCGCAAATATGTGTTGAAAGTAGGTAATAATAATAATTCTTGTAGAAGTCAACAGAACATTCAAAAAAAGGACGGATAATGTATTTGCATTAAAAGAACGGTAAGTTTTCTTTTTCTTATTTCCCATTTACTGAACAGACATATATTCTACAACACTTATTGTCAAATTTAGTGCAAAATGCGGACATATTTCGATAAAGTAAGCAGGCTGATGAAATTATCCACTGACGCATTAGTCCTACTACTAGTATAGTTTTTAAATAATATTTCAAACCAATCGTTGTTACATTTGCGAAAATCTAGGTAAAACTTTTTCGATATATCCTTTACGAGTGTCTATCTATTAAGGAGACTATGGTCCAAACATAAGATAAACAAAAATTATATGTTTACTATCCTTGAATCGCTTCCAATACATATTCTTTCAGGTACGCTTTTAAAGTCGTCTTCTTTTTTGATTTTGCACTCCGTGGCAATGTTAAGATCATAAGTTGCCTAGCACAAACAAAAGTTATTAGTTTCTTGCTATATGCAAAAAACACCAAATGTATCATCTAAACTTCACAATAAAAGTGTTTATAACACAGGACATAAAAGTATTAAAAACTAATAAATTACATAATATAATACTTTAAATTAATATTTATTTTATATATTTCAAGTCTCATCTACATATAAAAAAACAAAATACACGTAATTGGTAACGATCACCATCTCTTAATTGTTTTTAATAGTGTGTGCTACGATATCTTCGTTTAATACATTGTGGTACACTTGTTTGGATGTATCGTTCTTACTTTTAGAGGTAGACTCATTAACCACTGTAACAATATTATATTATTAGGGGAACATTCTATTTAAATATATAAAAGTATATAGGGTGCATCATTTAATATAAAAAAATCACTTTTGGCTGAATCGAAAGTCCAATTTAAACGAGTATATGCTCATCAGATTTTCAAATTAATATTTTATATTATACACTTATTGGTATTTATCTTGAAAAACTACTAGTAACAAACGTAGCTCTCTATGCAACCATCAAAAATAATATTATAAAATGCATAAAGTAACTATATAACAAAAAACATAAAAACAAAAAACACACCACAGAAATGAACAACCTCCCTTCTGAGCCTCAGGCTTGTGTAGATGGAGGGTACACATGAATAAAAACGCAGAGACAACCATTCCCTGGGAGGTGCCGTTTCTTCCCTGGCGAGATTCGAACTCGCGCCGCAATATACCATTCTGTTAGTCACAGGCAATCACCCAGCACCTAATAGACTGAGCTATCGCCGCGACCCAATATAAAGAAGAATATCACACTATTTATTAATAAAATGACTAAAAGAATCAAGAAAGAATCAGTCTGTGAGAAATACATCAATAATAATTTAATAACTACTGGCAAACTGTTACGACTGAATCATATATTTTTTGCCTAAATTCGATAAAGGATACTAAGCGCCCATTTATTAGCAAGTGAAATCTTGTTTTGAAGAAGTTATGTTTCCTGAACCGCTTTAGCAGGCTCTAAGCTAAATATATATCATTCATCACCCTGCTAAATTTTCACACAAATAAACTCCGTTTCAGCAAATAATCGTAAAGTACCCTTCTCTACGTTACATGAATCAAATAACATAAATACGCTACCTACTTAGAGTGCATCAACGCACTAGTGTGACAAATTAATGGTTGGATTCATTTTTTGTACAGCTGTGTGCAAGATTAAGTACTGATTAGAAAATTGCATTTTAAACTCCATCAGATTATGGTGTGAAACAAAATTGTTACACTCAAAATATCAATAACATTTATCATATTCACATTATTTTCAGACCTGTTAAGCTAAGATAACTTTTTTTAATCACTTCGTTTGAAGAAAATAATGTTTACTTAAGATGAAAATTTGAAGGTATGAGGATCCTTTTCACTCAAAATGGCATTCACAGCTAAAGCTCATAATGCAATAAAATAAACAGAAAACAATAGCAAGTTAAAAATTTTGTTAAACAAATGCGAAATTGAAAAAACTATTTTATGTCGAGAAATTTTGGACTCAAAGTGAACTATGATTTATTTAATCAAATGTTAAAACTTCTGTAACTTCTAGTAATACCGGACATAATATAATACGTACATATAAGAAGTATACAAAATAAATATTTCAGTACAATATTTTACAAGTGTTGAGAGAATTTCTAAATTAGATTTATGAAACTCACAAGTGCAATTGGACTCCACAGGAATAGATACAGAGAGTATCTTCTTTCCGAGTAAGTCTATGACATGATTAATAATAAATGAAGAAATCTGATATCAAATTTCGGAAACACAAAACCAAAATATGGACCACATACTTTTCCAGATGGAACGTCTAAATCTGATTCAGCAGTAATATAGTTTTCACTTCTTTATCTGAAATAATGAAGTTGACGCTGATCCTGATCCTGAAAAACAGAACAGTAATATGTTTAAATAATTCGGTGAAGGACAAAAGTTATTCTCTTCTTGCACTTGATTTTTTGTATGCTCTGATTATGTAGGAGTGGTTGAAGCAATTAATGTCAATATTTTCCTCACCCGCATCATTCAGCTGTTGTTTTTTTATTTTAAATGGAACCCTGTACACTCAAGTCACAATTCTGAATATTAAATTACCTCTATAGGGCATTTTTGGATTGACGTATATTTACATAATAACCTAAAATGTAAAATTTATTGTTTTTTAAGGTTATGGCATGGAATCCACATGTTTTCCTAATGCAGACAATCGCAAAATTTCTCTCAGTCTTCTGGCTGTATTTACTGAAAGTAGTTGGTGCCAATTTTTTGCCAATTATGCCATTATGTCTAACGCATTCTCGCATGTCTGTATTTTGTTTATCAATAGCTAGGCCGACAAGCAGAACAAGTTCCTCAAATGTCCTCTCACACATTCTATACATTAACCAAAATTTTTCATTATTTAAAGTCAATTACTGAGCTGCTGCAAATAATCTGCAGTGTAAGTTCCTTTCGATGTATGGATGGACCCAAAATCGTTTCCTTTTTCTTCGGAATCTCAAATACATATAAAACACAACGTCTTCTTCATCACTAGATGCATCAGGGAGCGACGTTACTATTATCCTTACCATTTTTAACCACTTAGTTACTATTCAAGTCTAACCTAAAACCAGAGTGGTTTAGGCAAAACTAATAGAATATATAGAATATAATATTAGTTAATTGTTTTATTGTCTGAGCGTCACGTATTTCAGAAAAATGACATACTTAATGTATTATTTAATTAAGACACCGCTTGAATTTTTTCTATGTAGTTTTACCAACTATTGTGGGAAAGGCCCATTCGTCGAGTGTAGGCATAGCTGTTGCAATGGAAAGAGCAATTAATTTCTTATAAAGCAATAACAACAATCTACGAGAATCATGACCACATATCCTTACTTTAAAAATCGAGGTCAAAACCGCACACGTTATGACGATACTCGAGGAAGAATTCACTCGGAGAATCAAAAGAGGCATTCAAGAATGCACTGGAAACATTCATCTCGATAGCTGTTACACATAAGTCAACTTTCAAGATATTTTTTGCGCAATATTGTTCTTCTTAAGCGAAACTAGTTTTGCCGTTTCTCGCTCAGAACGAGTCCCCATGCCCATGATACTTTAATGGCGCAGCTTCCAGCATATGTTATTTTTATTTACTAATAGAGACTTCTTAAAATGCCGACACGTATTTCATTCGATGGAAACTTAATTTTGATATTTCAATTGATATTTTGTAATAATAACACACGTCATTGCTTTAATAATAATAATAATAATGATAATAATAATAATACATCACCTGTAAAAATAGATGGTATAAGTAATAATAGTAATAGTATAAGGTTAATGTAATAACAAGGTATATCCTCCTTTTATCATACGGTTACAATAATATAGTAAATAATATTCATATCAAAGATACAAATCTACAAATATTCTACGTTAATACAAATTATTCTCTAAAATTCTTTCTGTCCAAATAGTCACCAGCAATAGCTGCTGACAGAAAACAATAGTTACACTATTTATTGTCCAACAGTAAAGGAGGAAATGGTGGAACTGTACATTCATCAATTTGTGAATTTTTACACTACCTACATCCTAGTTCTTACCTTCATCCCTTCCTTAGTTTCCCTTGTTCTTCATTTTGCAGTTCAAATAAGTTCACTAACAAAATTCGCAATTGGCGATTCAAATTACCGATGAGGGCGCTCCAAATTGTAAGCAAATATGGAGGAAGACGAGTAAAAATTTTGCATTTCATATCACATCATCTAGCAATTTAGCATTCAACTGCCATAAATATAGTGACTTCATGTGCTACTTAGGGAGAAATAAAGGATAAAAAGAGCGGTAAAAGTAGTTAAACGTCGCATAAGTGCTTCATTGCAAATTATATGAATTTTTTGGGTTAAAACAGGTATCCTAGTTTTTGTTTACTTACATTTTTGACTAAAATAAGTGTGATAAACTGTATGGTGATACCATATTAGTGCTTGTTTTTTGTTAGATAATGTTTAAATTAAAATATATTCTGCTTTTATAAGACTAATAATAGAAAAGTATAGACAAACTGCAACAAAGTGGTTATGTTGTGTAAATAAACGTGTTCTCTGTTATTAAATTATTACATGCCTTTTGGAGAAATGAATGAGAAACAGTTTCTTATACTAGGGCCAAAGTTCTACCTATCTTCAATCTTAAACACTTCTATTGACACATTTTGCGGAATGACACCTATAAACACGGCAGTTTGTGTTGTGCTGATTTCTTTTGAATGCCATTTTAAAATGTAAAAATAAAGATGTACAAATACTAACCACGTCGTTTTTAAATTTGTAATACCAAAAAATCACAAGCACCACTAAATTATTACGTTAAACAAACCCAAATACGTATTATTTATCATTATATCAGCAATAAGCCTCCAAAAATTACCTTTTAAGTAGGTTCAAACATTTTCATGCAGAGGGCGCATTCATTTTTGGAATCGCCAATACAGTTGTTATTAAAATTACATTTTTTGTTATTAAAATTAAATTTTCTAGATAAAATCAAATGAAATATTAAATATACTTGCCTATATCTCGAGCAAACGCATTTCTTTAAACATAATTCTCACGGGACACTCTTTTAGGCATCCTCCTTATTATTAGAGATATTGGCCATCCCACCAAACTGTATACAGTGTATTCATAAGAAAATGCTTTTTCTAAAAACGAAATATATAGGTTTGTCGCCAATATTTTCTATCATCGTTGCCATTGTCATCATTGGCATTCATACATAAACCCAAATGATAAAACACCAGGAATATACACATGCATTATCCTGATGTCCTACTTATAGAAGAGCTAGAAATGTATTATTCTTGTGTTTACCAGATTTAAAAATAAAAGATCATTCCGAAATTACTTATCCATAAATAACAACAATTATATATTATTAACCAAGTGACTAAGTATTCGTAGAGAAAATATAAGTTCATGTTATGTGTGGCATTTCACATTACTTTCACACTTACATTTATATTCAGCAGACACTTCTGTAAAAAAAAGGTTGAGCATGATATGATCTTGAGGTTTACTTCAACCTTGTCTGTATTTAAATTGAAGCGTTCACGGTTGAATTGTATACAGTGTGCCTACGAAAACGCTGATTTTATAATTATTTACGAGAAAAATATACCATGGGGACGACAATTATATCATAAATTTATTAAAATAATATTAATAACTATACGCGTATTTATATTTGTTTTTCTGAAGGTACACATTTTAGTAAATTTCTATGATGGTGCAAATGTTCACTACACCAAATTTATTCCTGAAAATTTTAATGTCCTTTATATTGACAATAATTCACATATGGGTCTATTAAATTCGACTACTTTGATGAAATAATGCCGATTAATTTTGATTTGCCTGCATACATAACCTCAAAATACAAATATGAATAAACGATAACAATTCTGGGCATTATGTCGGTGTCTTTCGAATGTGAATTTTATCAAATTCATATTCCGCAGTTAAAAGTGAATGTCTCAACTGAAAATTAGACCAGACTATAAATAGAAGTAATTGTCAGTTTGTCAGTGTATCTCTTGCTCCATGATCAGTACGACAAGCTTCACAGTATGTTCTGGATGGAGTCTGCGGAGTTCGAAGAGAATATCTCGATATTTCGTCCGTTTCTCCTCCTTTTTCAAAACAATGTTGGGCACGGCAGGAGCCGTTAACTCGATGTCAAACATTGTCTTGAGCTGGTGGTCGAGGAGGACTACATTAGCTTTATTGGCAATAAAATCGGCACTTCTCATTCCCCATAATGGACTCAATATCCCCGGGAGCGTATGTCAGCACTGGTGTTTCGCCTATCTCGTACTAGTGCCGCAGAAAGTAGTAAAGCACTCGTTAAGCAGTCTATGGATATAGCCCAAGACAGCATATGCCGGACAAGCGGAGAGCATAATACATGTTTCCGGCGCCCTATGGCAGGACCTGCAGTCGACATCAGGGACCTCCATACCCATGACACAGCTTCGATAGACGAGGGTGTTAAATACACCACCCTGGCAAGCCATTATGAATCACTCGGTCTCTGACTTAAGCCCCGTTGACCTTAAAAAAGCAAAGGTCAGCCTTTCGGATAAGCTATGGTCTTCAAGGGTCTTATAGGAAACACTGTGTAATAGCTTATCCTTATGCAGCTACAGAAGATTACAGCCTTCTGTAGCTTTAAATTGGGCTTTCAACTGAACGGATCCTTACTCGGTGACAGAGTCTGGGTTTCTCCGTTCAACGTCGAAAATGAGACCGAAATTATTATTATTATTATTAACCTAAATAAAATTATGTAATATGTAAGAAATTTAATTAACTTTTTCCGCACGGTATACCGTCACATAGAGCAAAAACATCCAGAATAAAAACAGAGATAACTTACAGTCCCCACATTTTCCATACATCCTTTGTAAAATATTGTCTGGGTAAACCAATTTTAGGCAAATTCTGAAACGAGTGAAAATTAATTACAGCATAAGCCGGGGTTGGCGGTACAGCTGAAATTATAAGGGTCATGAAACCAACACGCACCATTACATGGTACTCGAATCCTTTACCGAATTACGTCCGAGATTTTTGGGCGTCGAGTAATTTTTTATTTGACTTTTAGACTGACATATTGAACCAGATAACATAAAAAGAGAGAACAGGCCGTAATTTCTAATAAATGTTATTTCTAAACAGCCCCATGTTTTATTTCAGAAGTATTAAAAAAGTATGAGGATTTTGGGTATACAGATACTTATTCCTTTTAAATGGTAACTCATAATTAACAAACGAATATGTCGTACATTCTTTAATGAAAAGCTTATTCTGAACGATTTAACATGCGTCTTAAGTAAAGGGGGCAGTAACAGCTGGATACTTCACATATTAATTTAATAAATAAATAAGTTGAATTATACACATTTTAAACAATATTATAACAAATGAATTATGCAGATCCTTTGGGCTATTCTTGAGTCCATGCTTGATCGCAAATGTTTCGACATTCTTAATAGATAGTTCCCTTCAGTGTTTTTTTAAGCCATTCATATTATACGTATAATAGTATAGGTATACTTACGTACTATTGCAAAATCTGCATAAGCTGAAATTTAGTAGTAACAGTGTTTTTAATACCCGAAATGTTATTTATAGCTTCTAATTAAAATTGTGCAGGTTTCAAAAATACAATTTTTTTGCCAAATCCTTAAATTAAACAACTGTGCAGCTGCAGACTTCAATGTTTCGAAGTTATTAGTCCTCTTCAGGGTAGTAAGAATAAGCAAAGGATTTAGAATTGTCTGGATGTTGCACAGAGGTCAATAAAATCAGGACCGTCTCATTTTTTGTATAAATTTAGGGTAAATTAGAATCTACATGAACCATCGAATTGAAAAATCTTCATCTTCGCGTTCGATTTTTTAACTGATTCGAACGTGTCAGTTGTACTCAGTATGCTATAGGAGAAGGAACCGATACAGAATCGTGTCATATGCCGGTTTCTTTTTAAGATTTTCCGGTGTGATTTAATACTGGTCGGGCTTTTACCCGCAGAAAACCAACAACGACATAATTTATTATTTTAATACAACTAATGAAAAATCTACAGGTTATAAACTAGTGAAGAAATAGAAAAGCAATACTTTATTTAACATTGATACTGTTTCATTAAAAATATCTTGCAATATTTTAAGGAGGAAAACAACTCCGTGTTACACCTGTTTTAATTAATTTAATTAATAGTTCCAGGTAATAAAACGAGTACCTAAATAACAGATATCGGTATATATTTATGCAAAGGTGTATAATAGTGTAAAATAGTTATGAATAAAATTATATTTTAATCACCTTCTTGCCTGAAACTTAATTAAGTGCATACCATTACAATAATTTAACGTTTCAGCTAAGAGGTTGCGCTAAAGAGTAAACCAAACAAAACGATCATAATGTAATGAGACATCGATTATTGCTGTGTAATTTGCCTCGTAGTTTTGCGGTAGTGTTTATAATTCATTAAATTTATTGTTTGTTTACAATGTCTTCCACTGTTGATATAACTAAGTACCCTTTTTTAAATAAATTAATGTTCGAAAACTTCATTAAAATGTTAAATAATTAATTGTGTTGAGAAATGTAATATATTTAATACATTATAAATGTCTGTTTATAAGCAGGAATCAGGGCAGTACACAAATGCAGTCACTAAACGACTTACCTAGGTATATATGTATTCATTCCGTTTTTGGCAAACTGTAAGTATTTGTACTTAATGATGTAATACATTTTACCTACACCATTTTGCAGATGTTTAGCTATAAAATAAAGGCATGAATGTATGAACTGAATTACTATAAATATTTTTGTAACAAAATATTAAAAAAATTAGTTATGATGAATTGAGAGCAAATAATTGTAAAAATTATACAAATATAATATATTGTAAAAAATAGTCACGTGGCTTTGTAGTTTCTAAAAATATAACAAAAACAAAAATATTTGGGAAATAGAAATACTCTTGAAAGCTATTTATTGATATTTCAAGTTATTTTTGCGTTATTGGAAATTCTCAATTATAGCTGCGCTCTGCGTTAAACCATGTTACTACTGTAGTTTTACCAGAAAAAATATTTATTAATTCAAATAGAAATAGAAAAAGTTTGCTTTACTAAAACTATGATATTATCTTCATATGTTCTTCATTTAGTGGAGATTTTCCCACATTTTTCAAAGTATTAAGCATATTATAAAATAAAATACCGTGCCAAAACCTGAGACTCACCCATTTGGCGCGTTTTCAATTTTTTTAAATTTCCATGACTGTGGCAAAGCAGACAGTAAAAGAAAAAAATATTGCAAATAAACAGTTGCAAAAGCAACATCCGATTCCATATCCTGCATCCTTATCATGTACAAATTTTTTAGGGTTCAAAAAACTTTTTTCAATTTTGTATATAGCTATTGATTGCTTGCAGATTTTCATATTTTTTATCATATGATAGTGAATGCTTTCTACCAAAATTGTGAATAAAATGACATTAATAGGTATTGTAACAAATTACAATAGAATACAAGATGGTTCAGATGGCTTCAGATGGTTCTCTCTGTAGGATTAAAATTTTTGAGAAATCAAAGAAAATCAATCAAAGAAAATGATAAACTATTTAATTTTAACAAGTAATTTTTAAAAACACGGCTAACAGTGACATCTATGATTATACATTCAAGATGATCGAAAGTCTAATTCCAGATATCACACTCAAGATGATCGAATGTTTAATTCAAGACACCTGTACTATCAATCACTTGCAATTTGCGGTGATAAAGAAATCTTCTTAGTTAAACAATTTAAGTACTTAACTTTACGATTTAGTTTATCAGTTTTAAAAATACACTGATAAAACATTAAGTAGGTACCTTAGAATTTGAGAAACAGGTAGATAATAATAATAATTAAAACACATATTTAAGTTAATACAATAATTGTATAAAGTTTTTGATAGTATATTTTTAATATCATTTATTGGCTTATTTAACTATTTATATCTTTCTTTATATAGAAATTAAGTCAAAACGTTAACGAAGAGATAAATTATTAATGAAATTATCAAATATTATGGTTCAAAAGTTTTATATTTCCTCGTTACCTATTTCGTTACTATTATCCTAGGTATGCAAAGGAATAACCTTATTATTTTTAAGATATGTTGCAAACAACTACTTTGCGTGCAACATGCATCGACCAACATTAAATTACAACGGAATATCTTCACATAAAAAGAAAAACATGTTTTTCATCTTGCACGTAAAGTAGTTGTTTGAGACATAGATACCTTAAAAATAATAAGATTATTCCTTTGTATACCTAGGATAATAGGTAACGAGGAAATATAAAACTTTATTAAACCATAATATTTGATAATTTCATTAATAATTTATCTCTTAGTTAACTTTTTGGCTTAATTCCTATATAAAGAAAGATGTAAATTGTATAAAGTGTTTTATTTAAAATAATTATATTTTTAACCTGAATAACTTAAAACTTCCCTGTACAGAAGCAGTATTTTCGTATGGAAATTATATTTCACAGTTGTTCTCATGCAAGAAACTTAGTATTGCTGACATATATATATATATATATATATATATATATATATATATATATATATATATATATATATATATATATATATCTCCAATGCTGAATTATAGATCGAAAAGTTAAATTAAATATTTTCTTCGGTAGTTCAATCTAATTTTTTATTATGGAATCAGAAACTGTTCCTTTTGTAGCACTGATTCATCTATTTTATTTTCGCTCTCAACCTTATAATCCAAACACAAAAACGAATTAATCTGGGAGGGCTGACGGAACGCTTATCGACTATGCTCTTAGTGCTCCATATCGATACAGGTCAAGCAATAACGTCAGGAATTGAACCAACCATATTGAACGTTAAGGCATGCTGCAGGGCCGAGATGAAAAGAGCATCAACCCTTGGGGTTACGTATGCAAGACACTCGTGACAGATGATCCTTCCAGGAGTAACAGCGTTGTGCTATATTCAGTTGTGACTTCGTAACAACTAATCCACCATTATTGCATTGGGTATACGATCATTTTTTTATTTTAAAGATAGTTAAACATTTATTTGCAGCATTTTATGTTGCATTTCTAAAAGCAGCAACAAAGAGGAGTATCACCTTATTCATTTCTCATAATATATTTAAAGTCAAACTTTGGAAAAGGTCTTTCGCTAAATCCGTTGCAAATTTGTTACGTATTACATAAATCTTAAATTTTTAAAGGTTAATATTTCAAAAAAATATTTCTAATTCATACATATCTTATAGTTTTCGAAAAATATCAAATATCTGCAGCAGTTACAAAGATCACTATAATGATGTAACTTTTGTATATAAAGTGGTGCTTATATCCAAAGGATGGGAAAGGCCGTTCCTAATCCAATCTATCATCTGTCATATGCATTAAGCAAGTTCTCTTCGGTACCATTTCAGCTTAGCTGATGGTACATGACGTGGGTTGGAATTATTACACAGGCGGTTGAATCGAGTTATAAGCAAAGTAATGTTATAAAACTGAATCGGGCGATCGTGTACTTTCAAACTTTCGCTTAATTGGCGTGGCATTTGGTTGGTATCCTTTTCGGGTGGCCTGTAACCTTGGCGAGAAACGAAACACATGACTGGCTAATCTGTATAATAAAAATTAACGTCTAATTTTACACATGTAATTCGTAGGTAGAATTATCAATTGCTCTGCTGACACGTGATTCCTGGCACACATTTCTGGATTACCAGATGCTGTCTGGAATTATCTATTGCTTTGTTCCTAAAAAAATTACGAATAGACACTAGCATATGACTGTACATAAAATTTAAATAATCCTTGCTATTTTGTGATCCAAATCATTGGAATATGCAATCAGTCGTCATGATAGTACGACTAGCTACACATTTTAATGTGCTAAATACAAGATGTTTTCCTTTTTTCGCATCTATATAGTCTACAGTTAGTCTATATATAGCCTAAGTTATAAAAGTCTAAGATTTATCATAATATTGTCAATTAATTTCGTAACGCATGGCACAACCACAAACCACATGGTACCGCTCTAAACAACAAAGTGTCAATACAGCATACTCTATCTATCATGATAGTGATACTAGTGACGGCAGTTGCACTTTACGGCTCTACCAAACACAAAACTCATAGAAAGTAAACAAAACTTTAAAGCTTATATACATAACTTCAAAATAATTAAAAATTACGAAGATAATTCGAGTAGTCGAATCAAAACAAAAAAATAGTACAAATTGTGCAACAGTATAAAAATTAGTCTTCTGAAAACTAAACTGAAAATTCCCTCATGAAGGGTGAATTAATAAAGGTTGTTTTAGTCACAATAAATAATTTGGTTGCTGAAAAATTACTGAATAAGCGTAAAAGTACTTGTGATGTTGTGATTGAAAGTCCAGTAAAACTAACAGTAGATGTCAGATTGTAGATAGATAGATACATGTTTGTAATTTTGCTACCGAACGTAATAACGAGCAGCTACTTAGTAGAACTGCTTTCTTTTATGGCTTGAAAGGCGTGTAAAAGAAGTAAAAGGTAAATATTTATATTTCATGTACACTGATACTTAACTGGGTTTAATATTAACTCATTCAACAAGCTCATAGAGGATAATAGTACGATATTTATCACATACATGTTACTCTTACTACCTACTAGAAAACTGGCTATAAGTTTCTATATTTTCCACAGAATTTTCTAGGTATTGATAGTGAACAATAATTATAATAAAATGTTTCATGATAATTCATGATTAACAGTTTTCTTTTATAGCTTTTAATTTGGCAAATTGTCACATATTGTCGAATATGACCACCACCAATTTTGTTTTCTCTCGGCTACTAATTTAATCGTTTTTGGTTGTCATTTTGATTTGATTTTCTTTTATTCCTTGGTAGTACTTACTGAATAATTTTTCTTATTTTATTTATTGCATTATTGTACCTTTTGTGGGTTGTATTAGATGTAAGAGATATGTTTTAGGTAGAATTAAGTAATAGAATTCTTGTAATCAGTGTTCAGTACGGTGTCCCCATGACTGGGCTTGAAATAGACCAAAGTGGCCAACGGAAGTCGGTGCCTTTAACTGCAACTGGCTTGTCTCATTTTAACGTTTAAAACAAACACATGTCAAAGGGCTATTAGTTAGCGGGGCAGTGATGAATGTATGGGAGGCCAATTAGTCAGTCACCAGGTCTTTTTTAAAACTTGGGTGGTTTTTAGAACTATACCGATTGAAGCGAATAAGAACCGTTTACAAATCGGAATTCGTTTTCTTAAAAAATTAGTGTACCCAGCCACATCATTCTAATTAAATTTTGGTAACGGTAGATATACCTGATTAAATTACTTTTATTGTTTTCATATGATATTGGAAAAGTTGTTGGCTGTTAAAATAGAATTTGTCTTCAATAAAAACAAAAAAAAGGAGTTTCAGTCAGATACATAGACAAATATCCTACGTTTCGTACGAGTTTTCGGACTTTTTCAGGGTTATCTAATAGCTTATATCAATTTCCTACAATCAATAATAAAATTAATAGGAAATTGATATTAGCTAGGTATTAGGTAACCTTGAAGAAGTCCGAAAACTCGGACGAAACGTAGGATATTTATCCGTGTATCTGGCGGAAAGTATTCTTTTGTTGTTTTTTATTGTAGAAATAAATTGTATTGTTTTCTTTTCAAGTAAAATCGAAATTATTATAATTTATAAGAAACAAAATAATGTAACCATAAAATTTATAAACGTTTAGGTTTATAATTAAACCTAAATTTATTAGATAAAAAATATTAATGTGCCCCTTCAAAAAAATAATAAAAGTTGGGTAATCGAGTCTGAGTTTGAGTGATTTCAGATGCAGACTTCTGTTTGGCACAATTCCATGGCACTCTTGACTGGTCTAGTGACTTTCAAATTAGGTATTTTGCTCAACTTTATAATCGTGCAGTAAGAAATACCCTGTACATCTTTTGCTCAGACTTTGCTTATGAGGGTTTTGAGGGGTCTTTCGTGTTAAATTTAAAATACAAAATTGCTAAATGGTTGCACTGATTTTCGCAGGCAGAAAAAAACATCGAAGCAGGTCCTTAAAAGCGGTAGTAGGGCCAGTTTTCTATACAGACAGAAATTCAGTTGATTATCTTAAACAATAACGGTTTCATAGATTTGTGATTTGTACAGAAATGAAAGTATAATCATTAATTTTGATAATCCTCTTGTTTTATAAATAATTTCCTTCAGTTTCCATGCCCCGCGGAACATTGTTGCAGTTTATTAAATTTGGATAGTATTTGTGTTCCTCATCGGGATGTCCTATAAACAAATTCATAATGAGTTTCAGGCAGGGCGCTTATCTCCGTTTCAGACACGTTGGGAGAACGCCGTAAATTACCAACGTGTATTTAATTCTGTAGAGCAACTCGTTCCGAAATTAACATACAGGCCCGAACACATTTAAAAAGTAGCGAGCCAACTATCTCGGCTTGCTTAAATTGTCAGATAATCGCAGTCAAGTTGACGTCCGCAATTCCGCGATACTGTTAAAAGCGTAGCCACGTTATGCAGCCGCGGCCCCATCGGAATGGGTCTAGACGTTCTTCACTGTTTCGCACCTCCTCCTCGTGTTCGGAGATAATGAAATTTTCACTTAGCTCGTCGGCGGTATCCGTAGAAATTACGTGAGAGTTTGGTTTAATATCCATGACTGCTTCGGGAAACCACGGCGCAAGTTTGAGCTGTTTTAAGGTTATCGGTACTTGTCAGTCACAAGGATGTGCATGTAGAGGTTTAGAACAATCATATAAAAAACAGGTTTGTTCACATCTTCTCAACCTCAAGTTGGAAATGATCCATTTGGAATTAGGAACAAGCAGCTTCAAAAGGGTTGGAACTTTTGGTGTGAAGACAACACTGACGTAGTTTTCCACATAATACCAACATACTATACTGCAATCAACGCGCGTTACGCCAGCCAAGTTGGAATCATCTGGAGATGATTTAAAAATCAATGAGTCTTATGTTAACCGAGCATTAAGGTCACAGAAAGGAATAGAGCGCGTAGGTAATAATAAATATCTTTCTGGTGATTTATTTGTTCCTTGTACGATATTACGTGATATTTTCTAACGTACAACAAAAACCTATTTTATATTAATCATTCTCCGTATTCCTTCGTTATTCTGCTTCCCCCTGCTTTACCAGAATATGTCGTATCTACTTCTTGAACTTTTCTAGCTCGTAAGTATGAGTTCTTCTTCTTGAATATCTATAATTTTCAAAATATAAGTATTTTACTTATGCTGTCTTAATTCGCCAAACAGCGGGCGATTGCCGCTTCATCCTGTATAGAATAAAAGTTTCTATTTCGGTGTTTCGAGTTCATTAACTGGCCCGTCTGCGGGAGTCGACAAGATAATATTGCACAACCGATTCGGATTTTCTACGCAAATTAAATCATAACACAGCTGTTCCCTAACGTCTCGACTTTAATAAACTTTATCAACATAGTAATAGTGAAATCACGTTGCCCACTAGCGTCTGTGTCACGCCCATACAGATTAAATGCAGCTAGTACGTTGAAAATAACAGGTGATGTCTCGACCCACTGCATACAAAACGTTGAGGCAGTCACTTATAATATTTCAAAGCGATGAAAGGTGATGTTCTATTTTCTGCCGTTTGTCTGTGATATTAGAAATATTATTTTAATTTACGTCATTCATAATAATATTATGCTTAATAATTGCTAGATTATGTTTACTGTGATTAATTCTGTCGTTGTCTAGCACCATTATTTGTCACTCCAAAATTTTATATAAACCCAGATTCATTAAAAACTATGTAAAAATTCAATGCAATCCTCAATTTGTGTAAACCGACAGTATAAATTAGTGATTATCCACAAATTTCCCATCGTTTAATCGAACTGATCATATATTGAGCAATCATATTATCACATACAGGGCAATCGTTTATAAATGGCGTCTCCTAAAAAAAATGCAATAGTTGTTATTACACTAACGTGTTGTTGTTGTTGCTGTCTTCTGAACACAGAATTTTATTATATAGATTTATGTTTAACAAGGAAGGAATATTTTACAGAATATCCCACAAGCTACATAAAATTTATATAGGACAGTTTCTTAAAAAGGAGGTAATATCAGTGGTGATCCAACCCCGGATATAGCTTTTCTTGATTTTATTGATTGCTATTAAGTGTGATTGAACTTGCGATCGGGGAGGACTTCACCTATAGTGCCTTTGGAACCCGTTCAATAGATATGATTTATAATATAATTTGGGTTTGGTTTATAGCCCATTTCTATTGCGCTAACTGCTACTGTAAATAATAGAAAAACTGACATCCAGAACTATTATTCTTTTTGAGTAAACAAGATGGTATATAGTTCTCGGTAATAAAACTTAAGTTTCGGTTCTAAATGTGAATATAATTGCTCCATGTTATGGATGATACTTAATGATCTGTCTTATCTGACGTAGTGTACTTACTAAAACAACCTACATTAAAAATTAACGTTATGTTACAGGAAAAACATTTTACTTCTATGTAGAATACTTTTAACATATTCAGAGTAGTATTTCTCAGGTAATTTTAAAAATAAAAAATCACATAGAGTTCATGATATCAAAAAATTACACATTAATAAGTACCTGCCTATTTATGGAATGTGCAAAATGAAGTAAAGTGTTATTAAAATAAGTATTAGAGTAAAGTATGCAAGTAAAATTGATTTTTTCTAATTTGAAATAAGGAAGTTAATGTGTGTTACGTAGGTATATTCTTATATTTGAATATAATTGTTGTATTTATTTTTGGTATAACACCATTTTACTATAGAGTGTTGTATTATACTATAACTACTAAGTAGTATGTTTTTTTTCTACGTAGTTTTTTTATTATTAGACTTTAGAGAAATAGACTGAATCTTGTAAGATTCTGTTTTACAATATATTGTGTTTATGTGGTTTCTACAATTCATATCAATTAAATCTTAATTCCAGATATAAGACTTCTAGTAAGGCTGGAAGTGCGTGAAATTTTAGGTATTTTGTCCACCTCAGAATTTTTTACAGCCACTGAGTAGAAATTTTCACGTAGAACTTTTAAATTATGTCGGAGATTTGACTGGCGGACGCTTAGAAACATTATGTACATATACATAAACATAATATAAATATAATAGTATGTATCAACATTGGAAGAAAAGTATGAGAAAACGTTGAACGTTGAAACGTTTTCTGCTTGAAAATACTATTTTTCATAATAACCAAGCTTTGACTGCACAAAGTTATATATAAATACCCACGTTTCTTCTTTTAAGAAAAATAAATATTTCTATGCTTGAGTTCCAAAAGGCATATTTCTATTTATTCACAAAAAGCTACTACCTACTGAATTATAATTTTTATAAACTCCTAACACGCCACTTAATATATCCATACCCAACTATAAGTATATCGTGGCCTTTAAATATTACTAAGTACTGTGATAACCTACATAACATTTACCTGACAGTGGCTAACGAAAAATTAACTTCATTGATAATTTACATACGGCTAGTTTACGTTATATGCATTTTTATGTTTGAAAATTTTTGTTGAAACGACTACCGAATCATATTTTAAAAAATACTACCATCTGATTAGCTGTAAAGTTTGATAATAAATGTACAGTTGACGTGATACCAAATAAACTACAAACTTCTATATTACATCTATGAACCAACTTCAACGACAAATAACTTATGTAGGCTAAAAATGATCTGTGAACATGACATGACTGACAAATGAAGGCTATTGGTTATAAAAGTTTTATTTCGATAGTGTCAGTTAAACAGTACCACATATAATTTAAATTTAGATTGACTTGAACTAAGTAGGTAAAGTGGCCCCAAGGGAAATTTACTTCACCCCTGTAGGCCGATTCCGATATGCCACCAGAAATACTATTTCACCGCGACTATTTCAGAATTGTTCGTAGATAATTGCAAAAGTTCTCTGAAGTTATCTGAACAACACTACTGCTAAGATTAGATACCGAACTTAGGTCAGTCTTGGCAGTTAGCTTTATAGACAACTAGAAGGCAGTATAAACATCAATCGACAATTAACATTTTATGTGTAAGAGAACAGATATATTATAACATTTATAGCCACGTGGTGAAATCAGTCACTTTATAAAAAGTGTTGGAAATTCTGTCCAGACACTGTAATAAAACTTAAAACAGAAGGTTAGAGAAGTAGTTGACGAAAGATACTGAAAAGTGTTTAGCCACTTACCATGCTCCTAGAATATTCACTCTTATTATGTTATAGAATATTCTACAACTCTAGGAATATTAAAAACAAATAATATAATGGAACCTGCTCTAAGAGGAATCAGTCACAGGTATATATTTTTGACACTTAGTTTTGCCTAACTAAAAACAAAATTCTCGCAATAAAAATAATAGACAAATATTCTTTGACAAATGACTTTTTCGGTTTGGAACATTTCGTGTCCGGAAAATTTATGTAGATATTTCCGCGTGATGATATGTATTTTTAGTCAACAATTTCACAGACCTATTTGTGTTCTATTTCAGTTACTTACTTCAGCCCTGCATGTTTGCAGTATTTTTATTGTTTCAAAGGTGAAATTTATCCAAAAGTGTGTAAAGTGCCTTATGCCGGGTGAAAATGGATCAAGAGGAAATCACAGGAAAGAATTAGAGTAGTAGATTTAGCTATATCAGGTTGAATGCTTATGAAGTCGAACTGCATTACTGTTGCCAGTTGATTAATGGACTACTAGCCTTGTCAAAACATCCACATTCTCGGTTAAATATTTTCATCGATACCATTTGATTGATACATGTTTTGATACACGTTTTTACCCTACTACGAATATGCTAATATTAATATCTTTATGAGAATAATATATAAGTTGAACGGCTATTGTATCTCTATAAAGACTTTAGAAAATGTATCTGATCAACTATTTATTTAAAATGATTGTGCAGTTTAACATTTCATTCGCAGGATGAATACTATATGTATAATAAACTGACCTATCACACTTTCCGTAGAAGTGAATTTTGAACTATATGTCATATCTATGGAGATTTTCCGATAAAGTTTCGCCACAGGCAGATCTGAAACTCTCATATAGAAGGCTTGCAGGTGGATAAATTTATTGGCAACCATCAATGCTGCGCGTGAGTAAGGATGGAAGTATACCTACTAGATGTCAATGAGAGTGAGTGGTATAATAATATAGTATTATTGTTCCCCTAATTAAAAGGAACATAAACCAAACTTAATTAGAATTTGAACTTGAATTAAACCACTATAATAATAATTAGATTAGGTAGGATAGGCGCTAATTTAATAAAAAATGTCCGCGCACAGGATTTTATTCAATTATTATAAAGGTTATAACTTATAACTGAGATATTGTCCAAAATAAATAATTTTCTCCTCGTAAATCTGGATCATAGCCTCTACTGAGATAAAATAAAAAATATATGCAGATTTAAATTGGCATAAGAATGTGTACTGTTCAACACCGTAATCAGATGTTGATAAAACTGTCAAATAAATTCAAGTAACTATTTAATTCAAACATAAAAAATCACTTATGTATTTAAATCGATTTCACAAATAATAGTTAACGATTAGCAGAAGTTGTCCCTGCTAATCTCTGACATATTTGGCAGCTCTTAAAGACAATGGATTAGTAGAAGTCGTTTATCTGATTTTGGTGGACTACAACATGCTACATTTGTCATTTGTGGCATTCAGTAGGTACCTGCCATAAGAGAGGCAAGTATTCGGCATTTATAAAATAATTGCAATAATCATCACTAATTACTTATACTTACTAATTTCTTACAGATATTTTAAATACATTGTTTAAATTTACAATCACAGTAAAAAATACTTTCTACATTTTCAATCTACAGGGTGGTTAAACTTCCACTAAAATATTGATAATTTTTTACATCTACCAAGCCTACAATGGTTATTTAAATAAAATTTAGTTTCTTATTTTCTGATTTAAAATAAGTTACATATTAAATATACCTTGTTTATCCTTAGTTATTCTAAATATCCTTCAAAATAGTATGACAAAGAATTTTAATGGAGCATGTTTTACAGTTTATTATAGAAAGTTTATTGTTTATTGTTTTAAATCCCCTAAAATTTTATTTGCATTTTCTTTGGTACAATATCTTCCTGACAAAAGAAACAATAAACCAAGTATGTGCACCTTCAACGATTTATTCAAGTCAAGGAGCTTATGTTCTAGAATTCTGTATGTATTTACAGTACAGTGACCCTCTGCACCGCTTAATGGATCTCCCTTGTCCCTGACTTCAGTACATATATCGCTAAAAGCCCAACATCCAGCTTCCTACTAATAATAACCCTAATAAGTTCGGAAATCCTTAATACGATGATAACCTGGAAACAATAGTACAATAGAAAACCTATTTGAAACAAACTGAATTTAAAAATTACTACCACTAATTACAAAATTATGAGTTTACTACAAATAATGTGAGGTAAATATGCAGCAAGTTATTTTTATCTAACCATCCAGTGAATTTAGTTGTGCAGATGTTGAAACAGATGTACTATAGTGCTTTGACTTAATTGCGTTATGGCCAATATAAACTGTTCAAGTATATGCAACATTTTGTATGTACAATAAGCTTGAATATACTTGCCAAATAATTAGGTGCTGTGGATTGAATTCGTCTTTTTCCAATATTTTGCATTATGCACTCATATACCATATACAGGGTGTTTCTGGGTCAATTAGCCGAATCTCGGAATTTTTTAAACATCATACATGACTTTTAAGGGATTCCGAATTCAATGAAAAATATTTTTAGCTATGACGTACTTCCGGTTCTACCGGAAATTCATACTAACCTCGTTATTTCAAATCGAACACCCTGTATATTTTTACAGTTTGGAATCGGCCATCCAATTTGAAGGTGAAAACATGTAGAGTTTCCTATACCTAAACTTAGCCGTTTCCGAGATATTTAATATTCTATAAAAAATTTACAGCTACTACAAGGCTTTGCAAGAACCTTTATAGCTCGTATAGTAGATTCTCATTAGTTTTTTGGCATGTACCACCTGACGGTCGGACGTACAGAAACACCCTGTATGTATAGTGAAAGTTAAGTAGTATGTGTATACATATATAAAAATATGCTGTTTTTGCATAGAGACGTGTTCCAAATGTAATCACTAGTCAGATGTTAAAACTACTTTGTTTAATAAAAAGGAAGAAAAGAGTATCTGGAGGCAGTTACAGAATTGTTTACTGAATGCGCTGAACTCAATTAAGCAATCAGCATTTGGTAAAAAACCATTAAGTTAAAAATGTTTGCCTAATTAGGAATGTGCCAATATTAATTTGTTAATTTATAAGCTTTAATGAGTTAATGGTTAGTAGAAAACTACAAAAGTTTCCTTAGCTGGCAGTAGGTATATCATGTAACTGCCGAAGTAACTTTTATAATGCTCCGAATTCAATCGTCCCTCAAATTCTTCAAGCCATGGACCTCAGATTAAATTTATTAATAAATAAATTCAAGCGTACGCTGTAAATTTCTTCAAAGCATTCAAGCACATTTAATTAGCACATTTACTACGTTTTTATTACTGGCACTAAATTAAAAACTTGACCACAGAGGCAGTAAAATATCTATTTTTATGGCACTTAACATAGGTTATTACTTATTAACAAGAAAATTCAAGGAGCATTTAGATTTGATGTTAAACATTTTAATCTAAAACTGACTACTTGTTTCTTCCAGCTGAATATTATTATTAGGTTAATCCGAAAGCATAGCGAAGCAGGTAATTAATAATTGGAATTAGCAATTAGCAATAAATACAATAGATAATACAAATAACAAACTGGTAAAAGCACAAAAAAGATGAATCCAAAGAAAATTACACATAAGCGTAACTAACATTTATGTTGGATGTTAGTTTAAGTGTTGAGCGGTTGTGGTTATGTAGATTTAGGTATATATATTCGTTCAAATAGACTGCTAGTATTGTTCCAACGATGACAGTATACTTATAATTTTGCAGAAGTAATCTGTAGAGATTTGCTAGATAATATCTTGACATAATCTATAAGTTTTTATAAAGTGAATTAATTGTTAATTATATAAGTGACGATATAGATTTAAAAAGGTTGAAATATCGTTTTTTTTTATCATCGGCTTTATAATTTAATAATAATAATAGCTCTATTTCAAATTATCTTCGCACTCTGCCGAGCGCATAACAAGCGCGAAACCGGTCAGTGTTTGGTGGTTGATCTCGATGAAGAATGTGGTTACTTCCATGGAGATGCCGGAGTAATGCAATGCTAGTCGGGGCACATTGGTCGTGGAGTAGATGTTTTCGGCATCTCCTTCCAATAAATAAGTTGTCTTCCTCAAAGACAATAGAGGTCACTGCTGTAATGGCATCTGGGAAAAAGCAGGTGGCTCTAGCAAAGACTCAAAAAGGACAACGGTGTGTTTCTCGCTGCTACTAATATATGAGGTGTTTTATCTAAAACAGAAACAGAATAAATATATACAGGGTCCTACACCAGAGCTCCCTTCTTTTGTAACTCATGAACTGGCGCCTCTATAAATTTCGTTCAAATTTGACTGCAAACTATTCGCAGAGAGGCACATTTTGAAAATATTTTCAAATATACAGGGTGCTCTGAAAACATGTACCATACTAAAGTTATGTTTTTTAAAATGGAACACACTATATATTTTTACATTTTTGGATTCTGCATGCAAATTTGGTGTCAGTTTGTGTCATATTCCCTATAGCAAAACTTAGCCGTTTCGAAGATATTAGACATTTTATAAAAAAAATTACAGTTGTTAGAACTATTTCAAAGTTACATATCTTATACAATTGAACAGCGTTTATTTTAATTTTTATATGTCAGATAGTTTAGGCATTGGTCTTTCTGAAAATAGCTAACAGAAGTCTGTAATACATACAGAGCGTTTAATATTTACTGAGCAACACGTCAATTTTGAAACGCGCAAAACTAATTTTTTTCAAATGGCACACCCAGTTTATTATTCTACAGTTGAAAGTACCATTCAATTCTGAATTGAATGATATAGCATTGTCCTATACCTATCTCTTAAGGTGCTCAAGATATAATCAATTTTATAATAAAGTGCTCGAAAATTTAAGTTACCCCGTTTCTAAGTGGTCTTCGAATCAAATAAAACAACGAGAAACATTTCAAATTTATTGTCAGTTGCTTTTAGTCTTATTATGGCTATGATTAAGCACAAAATGTAAAAAATTATCAACAATCATCAATATTAAATAATTATTCACAGTCTACAATCTTATAATAAATTTTCAAAAACTTTGACGGTAAATTATATTCGCTAAGAGACAGTTATTTCGTTCAGAGTCACCTAATATAAAAATCATGTCAGCTAGCTCTTCTTTACTATACTTCATTATAAAAATAAATTGAAACAACTAACTAAACTAAGTAACTAACTATAACAACTAAACTAATAACAAAATTATTGAAATAAGTATAAATATTTGTAATTAACTTAAATTGTCGACACCAAGTTTGACAGCAAACAAATTAGACAAGTTGTTTTGTTGTCTTTACCAGGTGACCCGATTTATTCTTAAAGCATAATTTGATGTACAAAATTAGACTTCTTCTTATAGGGTTACGTAACAATTAAATCTGTGAACAATTATTTAACATCGATGTAATTTTTTACATTTTGTGCTTAATCATAGCCATAATAAGACTCAAAGCAACTGACAATAAATTTGAAATATTTCTCGTTGTTTTATTTGATTCGAAGACCACTTAGAAACGGGGTAACTTAAATTTTCGAGCACTTTATTATAAAATTGATTATATCTTGAGCACTTTAAGAGATAGGTATAGGACAATGCTATATCATTCAATTCAGAATTGAATGGTACTTTCAACTGTAGAATAAACTGGGTGTGCCATTTGAAAAAAATGGGTTTTGCATCTTTCAAAATTGACGTGTTGCTCAGTAAATATTAAACACTCTGTATGTATTACAGACTTCTGTTAGCTATTTTCAGAAAGACCAATGCCTAAACTATATGACATATAGAAATTAAAATAAACGCTGTTCAATTGTATAAGATATGTAACTTTGAAATAGTTCTAACAAATGTAATTTTTTTTATAAAATGTCGAATATCTTCGAAACGGCTAAGTTTTGCTATAGGGAATATAACACAAACTGACACCAAATTTGCATGCAGAATCCAAAAATGCAAAAATATATAGTGTGTTCTATTTAAAAAAACATAACTTTAGTATGGTACATGTTTTTAGAGCACCCTGTATATTTGAAAATATTTTCAAAATGTGCCTCTCTACGAATAGTTTGCAGTCAAATTTGAACGAAATTTATAAAGGCACCAGTTCATGAGCTACAAAAGAAAGGAGCTCTGGTGCAGGACCCTATATATCCCCACAATGCTTCCTGTATTATTCTTCTGATAAATGAATGCTAAAATATTCTGATTTCTTCAAACGTAGCAAAGGTGCAATGGAATCGAGGTATATATGCAGGTAGAAATTATGTTTACGTAATGATCTTCAAAGTCTACGCAATAAACATTTTTCAAGCTAATTCACCTATTAGTTACCTGCTACATTTCAGAGACTAGTGTTGCATGTTTCTGGAAACGAATTCTGTAAATTAAATTCATACGCATATATCACTTGGAGCTAAGTGGGTTGTACAAATCATCATACACGAAAAAGTCTCATTAAATCAGTAACAAAATAATGAACACCCTTTGAAGTGTTATGTGACACGACTCCTGATAAAATCACTGAATTTATCATAATCATTTGAGGAACGTTTTAATTTTGACAACTTCACAATGACTAGGCGGAAAAGCCAAAAATTGGTTTTAAATCATAATTTTTTTATTCAACTGGAAGTTGAACTAAACTACCTTGGTTTTATTACAATTTTGGCTTAAACAGAATTCACATAAAGTGCAAAAAGTATTGAAACCTGACAATCTGAAAACAAATTTTGAATTTATTTTATAAAAGTTTATTGTACAGGGCGAGTCAACCAAAAGTTTCCAAAAAAAAAAAGGATTGGTTTCCATGGAAATTCTCTTATACAGATAAATTATTTCAAGGGGGCACATTTTTATATTATTGACATATAGGTACACAGGGTGACTCAAAAAGGAGAGGTTTACCTCAACTTATATTTTTTAAATAGAACACTCTGTGTATTTTTAAAGATTTAGATAGAACATCGTCTCACGAATACATTGGTATATTGTTAGATAGATATAACTCTAACAGTGAGGGAGACATGACCATAAATGGTTACCACAAAAACAATTTGTAGTGTTTGTAGCCTAGCAATGAATCGATATTCTCTTTCTAACTTGTTATGCTTATGGAACACTATTTTATGTATTATTAGAGGTATGTCCATTAAACAGTATGTCAATGTTTTCGTGAGAGGAAATGTTGGAGATATAAATGAGAAGATGTTTTATCGAAATCTGTAAAAATACACCGGGTGATTTAAAAATACAAGTTATGGTTATCTTCTCTTTTTAGGATATCCTGTATCCTAAACACTATATAAGTGTTTATAATAGGTTTGTTCCTGCATTGAATCTCTGATAAATCCCTGATAGTCAGGGATTGTTATTTAATGCGCATGTCTGATCTTCGATTAGTCTCTGATTTTTGCTGGAACACCGGATTTTTAGAGAACTTAATAGCAGAAGAAGAAGAGAACAATAAACAATAACCTAATAATTTCTTTAACCTATAAATTATGGAGGAAGATCACAGAAATAATTTATCTGTTGAACAATTAAGTTTTATAGGTATGTACGTAAACTACAAGACTACAGTAGGTAATTGTCTTGAATACAATTAATTAATATTGCTCAAAAAATATGTTAATCTTTTTATAATTCTAAATAGGCTGCTTATTGTTATGTTAAATCTGTCGACCACATCACGAAAACTAGCTGTTTAGTGACCCACAAACCACAAGAAAACGTAAGTTGGTTTTAGAGGGCTTAGTTTTCCATAACCACCTCTTTGTGTTTTAAAATATGGACTGTTTTCAAATTGCTCGGCTATTGCAAAACTCGCATGACGACTGAGTCTAAAGTGTTCCATGAATTCCATTTCATATCTTGGTATGGTTAGCTCAAAATAGTTCTCGGTTTTGGGCCGAACTCTATCTTCAAGCAATTCTTCAAAGTCCGATTCAAATTCTTCTTCAGAATTATTACCAGATGCCGATGTCGAAGAAATATCACTTTCTGTTGAAATATCATCCATTTCTGACAAATAATTATTGTTTGTTGAGTTATAAAATTAATAATAGGCAGCGTACAATAATTGAGGTTAAAGTTGGTAAATGGTTTTGGTTAATGCGCATTGCGCATGCACCGGACTATGAGTTTTCGAAGAATCAGTGAACTTTTCAAACTATCAGCAGACTGTCCTGACTCAAGCTGGAACAGAGGACAAGAAATCCTGAACTGTCGATCGACTCTTGTTGGAACGCTTATATTTGTAATGCGCATGCTTCTGACAGTTACTGACAGTTTTGGACTCCTGCAGGAACAAACCTAATATAAAAATAGGTCTCCCTTCAAATAAAAGTCGACCTGTCCGAACATTTTCCATGGAAACCAATCGCTGACACATAATCGAGGATGAAGCTTTTTGGGTATTTTCCACCACTTGTGAAATTAAGGAATTCGACCATCAGAAAACAAATATGTAGTGCTTGGTTCTTAAACGTTAATTTTGCCTAACTATGATTACAGTTCAGAATCTACCACTTGTCCTAAAAATGTCAGTCCACTATAATTTAGAAGTAGCTACTGAGAACAACTCCAGGCAGATTATGTACTAGAGAATTAAGTCCAACGTTTAATTAGTTATAAATTCATTAGTTATGTCCCTAGAGGTGAACCAACCGCACGTTGAATAAATAAATCGTAATTATAACGTTATTACGACATAACAGCGTTGTTTATTGACACTATATTAATAATGATAATTACGGGGAATTGGGTGTTTTGTCAACAATATCAAATATATGTAGGTGTCATTATAAATTTATGTTACATTTATAACTCTTAGGTAGATTGAAATGTTTAAAAATACAAAATAAAATAATAGTAGTTATTACACTGGTGATCATAACAAAGTATCATTACAGTAGCTATAAGTCCTTCTAAATGTAGTCACAGTTAATGGTTTGGTGTGTGTTTCTACCCTTCTGTGGTATGTGAAATCAAAAGTATTACTACGAAAAATATTATTCCAGATGGGAGAGAGGTCATCTTTATAGTTTTACGTTGCATACACCTAATTGTTATTTTTTCATCATTACTATTTCACGTTTCACTTTATATTGTTTTTTTACTTTACGTTTGATAAATGTTCTCATTTGATTTATTGCTTTGAGAAGAATGAAATTAGTTTCAGTTCAGCTTTCAAATATATTTTTAAAATACATTTCGTTTACATGGTCTCTTTAATTAGGTACATCACGTTTTCTAAATATTATTAATGTTTAGCTGCTACCCGCTTTTTCCTGGTTGAATGGTAGGCCAGAATTTCTGGTAGTCTCAATTTTATATATTTATATACATATAGGTGCTTTATCTTTACATATTTTGATTATTTTTTATATATTGGGTGGTCAAATATTAGTATCGTCGCATTTATACCTTCACAATTATCTACTATTGACATTTTATTCGAGGTGATATTCAAATTGACCTTTGCCGAAATAATTACTAAAAATTAGTACTATATGTACCAGTAAAAGTAAAAGTAAATATAGAAAGAATTTATAGTGACGTGCATATTGCTTTCAATATTAGTTTCGCGTTAAAATACTTTTGAAATAAGAAACAAATTTCAAATAAGAAAGAAGTTCTTCATTTTTAAATTGTTAATTTAGTCAGTATAATACAGTGTACACGTTGTGCAAACAAAACTAATAAGATGTTCCACTCATCTTTGAATATAAAAATGCGTTGCTCTCTCATTTTTATTAATTAAATATAAACCTCTGACTGTCGCTTCGGGCTTCTTATAATTAATTAAATGTTTATGACCAACAAATTTCGCTTCTCACGACGGTTGTTCGCGGATTCACATTGTTCGCATTGCGCGAAAGGCATGTCTTAATTGACGCGATATAACCTCACATCCAGTAAAGTAAAGCGTTAATGAGATGGCTGTATATTCATTCCGAACCGTTACTTATCTTCCATTTTTTCACGATTTACTTTGTACGTATTTACATAAATAACCTGTACATAGTAGACCACCATATACGTTACTTCTACTAACATATTTAAAAAAAGATCTGGATCTTTTAAGCTATTCGCAGAGGAGTAATATGGTGGGGTAAGTTCTTAAATAAATGCTTTGCTGTTCTGTTGTATCCCCACATAGAAGCAATGTGTAGCTTCTATTTCAATCAATGACTCGGAATCCCGTGAAAAGATCCTTTAGCTAGCCTTAGCTTTGATTTGCTGAGTTCGAGTATATCTTTAGCTCGTTTGAGCGAATTAACAAACAATTCGATTTGCCTTTACTCCGAAGTTGACATCCAGTAAGAGAATTTTTCTTTTTCTCCCAATTTCTAATTTCCTCCACTGTGTGACATTTTGGCGTCTCTTAAATGGCTCTCTCGCCTGTAATTTGGTAATAATAGGAGATCGCGATCATTGCATTTGCTTTTGTTTGAACACCCACATCAATCCAACGTTGTAGTATTTTCCCGGTTGTTGTGAATGAACTCATCTAATCCATATATATTAAAACGCGTCGATTGTGTCTCGCGCTAAATTCCGTCGTCGAATCGACAAAGTTTCTAAGCTATCTCCTCAGAGGGGAGATCGCGGAACGATCCCCGCGGGCACCGAAGGTCTCCCCCGGCCTTTCTCCAATGCGTAGGGGTATTTTCGTTCCGTTTCCTACGCGTTTTCCCAATTTAAAAACCTTTTCCCTTCCAAAATTTTCGGCGAGAGAGATACGGCTAGCACCGGCGTTTGTCCTCGCGCCTAATGGTCCCGTCACGCCTGCCGAAATCCCGACTTTTCGCGGGAGACCCTAGATTCTTTTTCTAATTTTACGGCTTCGAGAACCGTTTCACGCAAAAGTTCCGTCCTTTCTCTAATCCTTTGAGATTTTTTTTTTCGAGACCGTACGTTGACTCCTTCTACGTCTATTTCGTCTTCGAAAATCTCGAGTCGCGTCAGTCTCAACTTCTTTCTCATTTTATCTGCCGATGTGAGATTGAACTAAGAAGACAAGCACCTCCCACGAAAACTGTCAAATTAATTAAACTTCAGATAGGTTATTTTCATTATTTTCCTATGAGAAATATTGCTAACGGAATCGATAGTATCGACTGACAAACACTTCTGATTACCAAAAAACTGAAGCTTTTCCAATTAGAAAATCGGTAAAAATAATTTTTTGAGGTTGACATGTACAGTTTACATACTTAA
The DNA here is from genome assembly GCA_963924545.1 of Pogonocherus hispidulus. Lineage (NCBI taxonomy): Eukaryota > Metazoa > Arthropoda > Insecta > Coleoptera > Cerambycidae > Pogonocherus > Pogonocherus hispidulus. Next base: position 14,296,590 of record OZ004699.1, read on the forward strand.
ACGTCTCAAGGTAAATTTTTGACAATAGGCGCGGTAGCGCAATGGGAGAGTCGTAGGATCTAAAACGTGATAACGTTGATTTCGCGAGTTCGAGTCACGCTGGGGAAAATTTTTTTTTTTTTACTTTTTAATTCCAATTATTTATTAGTATTAGTGTTTAGTTATTCTGTTTCATTATCCGTAGCATTTATTCTGTCTGCACACAATGTTTCGAATTAATTCGTTCATTGTGGCAGTCTGTTAAATTCATCATTTTAACTTACAAAACTAAATATCTAGAATATTTTTGGTCCCATTGATAAAATTGATTATAATGTTTACTGAAAAATTCTACCAGCAGCACTTAAAAAATTATGATGTTTTACCATCAAGAATAGAGTACCCTTACAATTCATCAAAATATTAAGAAAAATAGTTTAGTATAATTACATCATCATTCCAGATACAAAATTTCTTTAATATGTATTTTCTTAAAAATAATATTATTTTAGATGCTTTTGTCATCTCAAGGGTGACCCCAGGCCGCAGACCTGGAGCCCCAGTAGGACTAGAAATGGAAACGGAAATCGCGATAGCGATTTTCTCCCATTTCTAGTTATTATCTTAATTCCTGATTGACTCTATTATAGTACAGACTTTTACGCACAGTAAATTCATTTAAAAATACTCTCGACCGTAAATACTTCTGTTTGAAAAGTGGCGGTGTGGATATAAATGTGGTATGTGGTTTTTGTTTCCCACAGTTTCGGATATAAAGGCACAAATATACGGGATATGGTAAAAAAAAATCTCTCTTTCTGAGTAAACAATATAGCTGTGCCACAAATAAATGATGCACATCGATTATTGTTATTATTTTTGCTATTTCGGAAGCATAGAACACTAAGTTCAAATTTACACCTCAACCATAGACAGCAATGCCGCATAAAGGCTCCCCCAAACCAACGCGAATTATTCGCAACGGAAAGTTCGCAGCGAAATTCGTAGCGGAATCCGTAGAGAACCTCACACCAAAGCGAATGTAATCGCATCATATGCGTCATGTTTTCAATATAGAAAAAGTTGATTGCTATTGCTGAAAACGAAAAATAAACAATTTGTACTTGTACTTACATACTTACCTAATATCATACAAAAATATGTATACATCATCGGATGAAGAAGAAGCATTTGTGTTGCTTGCATTGGAAGAAGACAATTTAAGGTAAAATTATTATTATTATTTAAAAATAAATGTGTTGATCATATTATGTATCTAACCTTAGGAAGAAAAGAAAATGGGTTCAGGATATTAATAAAAAAAGACGACCATATACGGAATTTCATACATTAATGCCGCAATTACGAAAGACGAGAATCTATGTTATATTTTTGTTACATTTTTCGAATATTTTTGTAATCGTCATGAGAAAGGTCGTGTAACATAGGATACTTTCGCACTAATTCAATGATTTTTTCCATTTCATTAATTACCTAATTTCTTAGTTACGACACTGCGAAACTACTACGGATCCGAGAAAAGACGCAGCGAATTGCGAACAAAAACTCCGTACGAAATAAACGCAGACAATTCGCAGTCTAAACGAAAAAAATCGTATTGGTCTGAACTTGCATATTTAACGCAATGGAAACAATATGATGCGAATCGCAAGCGGTGAGAACTTCCGCAGGTGCTGCGATTATCCGCCTTGGTTTGGGGGACCCTTAAATCATCACATCTATTTACCAGAAATTCGACGGGAGTCGTCAACCAGCGGGAACGATCAGAGGGCTGTCATCGCTCCTCCTAATAAATGACGCTAATTCTTTGGCGTGGAAATCTTGCGTGAGCGTGGGCCTTTTGTTCGTTATCATCAGCCGCAAGGACGCGCAACGAGATGTTTTCATATCCGAAACCTCGCCTTCACTCCAGCGCCTCATCTCAATGGAGCTACTTTGTCATTCGGGTTCAGCGCTTCACACCTTACCATCGATTTTGGATATATCATTCGAAACAAAGCTGGGAGACAAGGTGTATACAGCTATTTATTTAAATATATGCGGGCTGGAGATATTCGCGGAGGAACTGCGTTGAAAGAGTTAATATCATCGGTTTTGATTGATTGATAGAGCAGACGTGACATCCAATACACTTTCGAGTATCTCAGTTTTCAATGAGGTGGAATTTCTGCGGATTTACATTTATATTTATGTGTAACCGTTGATTGTAGAGATGATTAGGAAGCGTAACCCTAATGTAAAATGGCGTATATGGTTTTCAGAGGAAAGGGATGAGATGTGGGTGTTTTAGGGAGCATATTGCAAAGCAGTAGCTAATGTATTAATGGGGTATCGTTTTGTATGTATATTTGTGGTACTATCCAAGTGAAATTGCTAAACTGATTATTATGTTTCTGGAAAAATATTAAAGGGCAGGAAACTTAAGCTTGACGGTTATTGACGAAATTTGGTACTGTTTTGTCTCTTGTTTGTGTCATTATTACCGGTTAATTTCTTATTTTAGCGTCATTTTATTATGAGTTTTATTATTTTTAAATTAAATAGTTATTGAAATATTTACCGCACAATTTATCTTTCAAATTATAGCCGGTTACTGTTCTCTTTGTGTTGGTGGATTATTTTATTTAAACATAATTCAAAATATGATTTGTAATATTACACAATTTTGTATTAAACTGAAAAACCACTGATGAAATTTAGTTAGTTTATCAAATGTTTATTTTATTGTATATTGTACAGTGGTTTTTTGGGGAAAACTTTAGAAATATAACTACGAATAGTAAGGACATCATTAAGATCATCCTCCATCTGCAAACGCCTTATTTAAATAAGGACTAAAACAAATCAAGCCAAAACAGCTATTCTCCTGGCTATATGCCGCCTCGAGCACTGGATTACAAAGCAAGATTTGCCGTATTTTGGTCTAAACACAGTTAGAATAAAAAATACAAGGATTCGGATTGCAACGAAAACTACGAGGAGGACACATCGAAAACTACCACACATCGTAGGATGCCTCTAATTGCAGATGGAGGATGATCTTAATGATGTCCTTACTATTCGTAGTTATTTTGCTCTATGCATGCCATCTGACAAGTAGTAGAACTAGTTTCTACAACCTGTTATTGTAAAACTTTAGAAGTTTGCTTTGATACTAACACTTTAAATATTTAATTTGAATCCTTCTGGTTTCCTGTTTTTTTTATTATTTTACAGGTGGTGTAATTCCAAAAAAGGACTACAATGAATTATGTACTGTTATATTTTTTATTATGGGATATTCAGTTCTTTATAGTATATTTTCTTTCCAAGCGTCGTTAAAATACCACATAATGAAGAATATATATTTTCCATTGACATTTATTAAGTGTATTTTATTAACAAATAAAGTCTTCTTTTTATTGAAGCAAATAAAATTAAAAAAATGTTACACCCGCTCGTTTATTTTGTTGCTACTTGATTATTGTATTTTATTTATGCATGTGGGTTTCACTACCACTAAAAAAGGCTATTCATAAAATTTATATATATATTTTATTTTGGGACAATACAGCGTGGGTTCGTTTATGGAATGGATAAAATTTGGGTTCAGTATTACATTAATCCTAAATGTTTTATTTTTAAGGCATGAATATGCATATTCTTAGTTGAAATAAGTTTTATTAATATGAAATCATATAGTATACCAAGTAGAAGAAGAAGCGGATAGAAAAGTATAAGATAACTTATATCGTTTTCTCGCACTTTGTTGCTCCACTAAAATTCTTCTTGAATAATTGGGGCTGAATCTATACAAAGCATAATATAATGAATGTGGAAGATATTGACATATGATATAAGACATTGCAACACTGTTTAACCAACAAGATTGATTCAAAGATATTGGAAGAAGAAAGATTGGAGGTGGAACAGCGTAATTTATTTTCACTTCAGTGATTTTTGAACTAATTGACTTAGTGATTTTAATTTATTTTCTACAATTAATTTGACGCACAAGATACATATTTGCCTTTGCATATTTTCAAAGTATCACTCAGTATATAAAAGTAATAAACATGTATACAAGGAATTTATATACATGGAACGATTATAGACGACTGGGCATCCAATTTTGTGTGGAAACATGGGAGCCGCCATTTTGATGTCACACTGCTCCCAACTTCTACATTTTGTATTGGTACACCTGACCAAGACCCTATAATTCTAGTGTCTTTTTCTTTCTAATCTAAAAATCAATGGTTCAAATCATTCTAACACGGCAACAATGGTATGGGTAAATTTGGTAAATAGTGTTTTTGTATTTTTGGCGTCTTGTTGGTTTATTTTATTGTGATTCTCTCGATTTGATTATGTTTGTGTGTTTATTATTGTGTTCCTTTGATTTATAGACTTTGAGTGACAATATTTGAGTATTGGACTTTCGTAATTATTCCAGGTAAATTCGGATTTTGAATGTCAAACTTAACAAGAATTGAAAGTCTTAAGAGACATGCAATCATAGTTCCTAGCTAATATAATAGTAAATTATGAAAACTGCGAACATAAACAATACCAAAGATAAGCTAGGATAGTTAAAGTAAGGTAAAGGATAGTTAAATTTTATATGCATAATGCAGTTTAATTATTTACTTTTCTCAACGCCTAATGGTGTATTTTACATAAATAATGTGAACAAAAGGTACATAGGTAGGTACACAAAATATTTCGTTTGTACCTTCATCAATTTTACAAGAAAGTTTGGTGACGATATATTTTATTTTTCACAAATAATTGTAATTAAACTATAAAATATTGAACATTTCTTATACACATTTCTTTAGAATTTTTCTTAGCCTAAAAAGTTTTACTTGCTGCTTTCTGTGGTTTTTATTTGTTATTGCTATCTAATTGAAGAGGCTAGGTTAATACTGCTAAATTTCCCAACAATTTTCAGACATCAAAATGGCAGATTCAAAATTGGAATACTCGAGCAGCTTTGATAATCGTTCCATGTATATAAATAACTTACATGTATAATATTAAGACGGTAACCGACCACCACAAATTCCCAGTGATATTCGAAAACCACACTATGCTGTTTACGGTTTTATTTCCGTATCAGGGCAGGACCCCAATTAAAAAGTGACCCAATTTACCGGGAAGAACGGTGACCCGCCGAGATGAGCGTTCAGCTAAACGTTTAATAATTGTAAATATTTCGATGAATGGCGCGCTTGGTGATAAAAACGTCGACAACCCACCGTTCCGGCGCTCGTTGACCTACATGAACTGGATTGGCCTTCTCTTTCCACTCTGTTCAGTAAACTACTAAATTCGCTACGGACATGTAGGTCCCAGCCATTACACGATGTTGGGTAAAATAGAACCATATTGTTTTATTGGCGCTATCAAGACCAAAAATGTAAACCGAGTATAAATTATATTGATGTCTTAAATGCATTTAAAATATTACGGACAGAAACTGTATTTGATACGTTTTTGTCTGTGATATACAGTGCCCGTCTAAAGTCCGTTCCACCCCTTCTAATTTTTGAACCATTTGAGGTACATCCATAATATTCGGTACAACTAGTCACAGATCACAAGATATTTTTTGACGTAATGACAGCTGTCAGTCTCAAGATGGCGGTTGAACGCCATTTTGAAAAAAAGAAATGAGAAGGGGAGTCATATGATACTTCGTTTTAAAGGTCTTATCGAGTGTAATCCATATATATATATTAAAACGCGTCGATTCTGTCTCGCTCTAAATTCCGTCGCCGAATCGACAAAGTTTCTAAGCTATCTCCTCCGAAGGGCGAGAGAGATACGGTTAGCACCGGCGTTTGTTCTCGCGCCTAATGGCCCCGTCACGCCCACCGAAATCCCGACTATTCGCTGGACTCCCTAGACCCTTTTTCTAATTTTACGGCTGCGAGAACCGCTTCACGCGAAAGTTCCGTCCTTTCTCTAATCCTTTGAGACCGTACGTCGAGTCCTTTTACGTCTATTTCGTCTTCCAAAATCTCGAGTCGCATCCGTCTCAACTTCTTTCTCATTTTATCTGCCGATGTGAGATTGCACTAACGAGACAAGCACCTCCCATGAAAACTGTCAAATTAATTAAACTTCAGATAGATTATTTTCCTACCAGAAATATTACTAACGGAATCAATAGTACTGACTGCCAAACACTTCTGATTACCAAAATACTGAAACGAAATGCTTTTCCAATTAAAATATCGGTAAAAATTAATTTTTTAGGTTGACACGTACATTTTACTTACTTAAATGTCTCTAGGTCAACTTTGGACAAGTGGTGAGGTGGTGCAATGGGATAGTCGTAGGATTCCAAACGTCGTAATGCTGATTTCGCGAGTTCGAGTCACGCTGGAGGCACATTTTTTTTTTCTATTTAATTCCAATTATTTATTGGTATTAGTGTTTAGTTATTCTGTTTCATTGTCCGTAGTTTTTGTTCTTTTCCCAGGTAAAGTTTGGAATTAATTCGTTAATTTTGGCAGTCTGTACAATTCATCATTTTAGCATTCAAAAGTAAATATCTACTATATTAATTTGCCGCAACAATTATGACATCAATATATTTTTGGTCCCATTGATAAAATTGATAAAAATGTTTACTGAAAAATAAATTCTACTTTCAGCACTTACAAAATTATGTTTTACCATCAAGAATAGAGTACCCTTACAATTCATCAAAATATTAAGAAAAATCGTTTAGTATAATAACATCATCATTCCAGATGCAAAATGTATTTTCTTAAAAATAATATTATTCTAGATGCTTTTGTCACCCGAAAGGTGACCCCAGGCCGCAGGGCTGGACCCCCGGTAGAGCTAGAAACGGAAACGAAAATCGCCGCAGCGATTGTCTCCCATTTCTAGTATTATACTAAAATATGTTGTCGATATCTGAAAACGTTACAAAATGGTGGCTAATCAAATTTCTAATTAATCATGAGTGTCTTGCATTGGAAACAAAATTCGTTGTAGCGGTAACATCTTGTTTTCTACTTGTCAAATTTAGTCTGTTGAGTACCTTCGTTTAAGAAAAGTGTGACCATAGCTTGTAGCTTAGAATATAAATTTGAAGCGGTTTTGATTTTTGGAGAAGCTGGCAGAAATTACCATCTAGTAGTCCGTATGTTTAATGATAGATTTCCCGAATACCCTATTTCGAAGCCATATTTGCGGAAACTTGTATCTACATATAATCTCCAAGCAACTGGTACGCTGAAAGATGCTCAAATATCAGGAAGACCCTCTCTTTCAGAAGAAAAAAGGTAGGAATTGTTGCTGAAATGGTAATCAATCCGACTCAGTCGATATCTGCAGTTGCTGAATCCTGTGGAGTGAGTGCGAAAATTGTCCAAAGAGTACTCAAAAAAGAGAAGGTTGTGCAAGATATAAGATCCTAGATCCTAGATCCATATGTTAGGTTCAGTGGACTGAATAGGGTTTTCCTAGGGCTTGCTTTTTGACAGAACCCACAATTTTGCTTCTTGATGATACCGTTAAGCTCAAAGAAGGCTTCGTCTAACATCGATAACTGGAATCAAGAAGAGGAATCAAAGCGTTCTAATATATCTCTGCTCACCGGTGGTTTCCTATGGTTTAAATCTAATCATAAGCTTTATAATACATACTTATTTATAATACATAATAATATACAAGTAGATGCACTTTGCAAGTTTTTCATGAAATAATATTATAGAAACGGATAGAAATTTGCACATTTTTTTATCAAAACCAGCAATTTCATGTTTAATAATAGAATACATAATAATTTACATACATTTACATATAAACACATTAATATAGCATAAATATAATATCAAGCACTACTATTAAAAAGTGCTAATTCGTTATTTGCATGCATTATGAATTTATCGCATTAAAAATTACATGTTAAATTATAATAGAAGTACCTAAACAAATTATTAAAATAATTTACATACTCCTTGCTTTTATAGTCCGAATGGGTTCATTTGCATATTTTATTGCTATTTATTATTTCCCTAATCATCTGGTTTTATTAATTCAAGAAAATATGAGATAACTTCTGTAACAACTTAATATGCAAACCAATAGGAATTTAATTGTATATAAAGTAAAAAGATTGCTATAATACAAAATAATTGGTATCCATATAATATATGTACACTATATATGCAAATATTATAACAACTAGGTTTCCCATTCAAAACATGTAGGTATCATAAAAATGCTTATCAAGGCACCGAACCCAAGTTCACAATTTAAACCACACTGAAGCCTTTAGTGGTATAATATTTTACTACAATACCCATAAAAAGATACGTAGGAGAATCAGTTGTCACTGATGTAAATGTACAAGCTTAATGATACAGTTTCTTGTGATATGTTTTCTTCGCAAATTTGAGAGTTACCATGTAGTTCGACAGCAATTACTGAAAAAAAAAACGTTTAAAAAGTTATTTCTAGAATTCAGCAGTTATTCCATCAATATTGTTCACTAAATCATTTTTTTCTTTTCAGTTTGACATTTTAATCTTATAGGCACTGTATTATTTTTAGTCAACAAATCAATCAAGTGAAATTGCAGGCTATCTGTGCCAATATTCTCGTAAATATAACCATCTGTTTCGCTTACGAAGATACGCTGTAATTGCTGAAAATGACTTATTACACGTGATGGTAGATGACCTGCAAATTAATGCCATGAATAAATACTTTATCGAGAATGTCAATTCTCTTCATTTGTATTCAATCTGCTGCAAGTCTATTACAAAATATGCCGAGGTATTTATAGACGTAAACAAAGCCAATTATATATACTAGGTGTTTACTGAAAGTCTGTTATTTTTATTAATATAATAGTCATCGCGTTGGTTAAGTTTATTTATTGTTTCTATAAGTCAATTTGGCCTTTTACTATTTCAATAAAAAAAGAATGAAGTATGTTTTTATTGTAGTTTCGTTTTAGCTTTCGTTTTTCTAATGGAGAGTAGAAGAAAAAAGGAGGATAAGATATACGAAAATACGTATAAACTTGGCTTGATAAAATCGTATTAATATTTCCTTATGATGGTAAGCAGTTGCCATTTACCATATGTGCCTATCTGTTATAAAAGATTATTGCATTATTCAGTTCTATAGAAATGTAAAACGTATACATTCACAATATGTATGTTTCTCTCCGAATTTCCCGGATACTCCATGCCATGAATAGATCAATATTTTCTTATAGTGGCCACCTCTTTTATGCCATTATGGTGATGCTTTTTATGTAGTTCTTGCTTTCACGCGCCATTTTCTAATACTAACTAATCTTGTTCAGAAATGTCATAGATTCAAGTATTTTGAACATCCATTATATTCCTTTGTTATACTATAACTATAAACATGCTAAATGTTTCTATACTTCGCGAAGACCTGTATGGAAAAGTTACCAAATCAATGGAATTATTATCGTTACATTTCTCTAACTTTTAACAGACAAAATTATCACTGATTATTAATATCAGTGATCAGTGATAATTAATGCAAAATAAGTTTCATTATTAATTTATTTAGACATATTAGTACCAAATAGTAAATAATTGCACTGTTGTAGAGAAAGAGAGCCAGAATTATTGTTTTTAAACAATTTAGGGATGAAGTTTCAGTCTAACTAATTTTCATATTTATTTCGCTAGTCATTGAGAACCCAATTGTTTTCATCTCTATATGTATTTTCCCTGTTTAGATAAAGTAGCTGACGTTGATGTTGGTTGGTTACAGTGATTTGTAAAAGATTTTTAAAGTCTTTAATAACTGGTTTTGATAGTAGATCATTATTTTGCAGCTGGGTTACTAATATTGAGTTGCTTAAATTAACTAGTATCCTATTAGACAAACACATAGGTACTAAATTTTGTTTTAAGGGTTCATTCTCTGTAGATTTGACAGGCATGAATGTTGGGTTGGATTGAGAGGATGGGTGGCCGATGGATGGAGACTTATATATTCCAACTATCGAAATATTAAGATTTCGGAGGTGCACGTAAAGCCTAAGTAAAAAGACACATGGAAATAAAGTTAGCCCTCATTGCAAGGGTACCGGATTTGTCTTATAATTGCAAGAAAATTTCATTTTTAATGTTATAAATTATATATCACCGGAAAGATCAAAAGATAAACTAGGTCCCTATAGTAGCAAATTTTTTTTAATACATGTATTTTAGAGAAAATAATTTTTGAAAATACGCTATTTTAGTACAAGATTGTTTGCCTGGAATGTTAAAAATAAAAAGAAATACCAAAAATTACTACTATAGAGACTTAGATTAAAGTCTTATCTTTCAATACTTTTTTACTAAAAGTCGCTATCTTTTATAGTTTTTTTATAATTAGACACGAGCCGAACGCCGATTTAGGGCTTATTTCGACCCAGTGAATGGACTCTTAACAAATTCCGTTTTTGACATCACCTGCGAATATTCACAGTAAATTAATTGGTTCCATTAATACACATATTTCTATTTACACGTGTAGTGTGCTTTAAGCACCAAGATACTTCAAAGGACTAGTTCAAAATTTTGGCGATTGTCGACCGAAAATCGGAGCTTACTTGCGTATCAGAAATGCGCCTGTACCTAGCGATAAATTAGTGTCGTTCAACTAAACCAGTGTGCATAAAGACTGTATTTGGCTGTTGATGACAACTGTGACACGTTGCCACGCTATTAAGATTGCTCAATTTATCTGCTTTCTGCTTCTGTTATGGGTTTCAGAGGTAGTCAGGCTCTTTTATTATATTTTATCAGTAACAAAAATCCAGTGGAGTTCTTAAATGGTGAAAGCAAATTGAAAATAAAATAAGAAGAGCTATGTGATCGAAGAAAAAGATTATGCACCAAAAAAACAAGTTTCTTTTAACATATTTTCACTCAATTTGCAGACATTTCACATTGATAAATAGGTGTATTTTTTAATGGTGTCTTTGTTTCGTCCTCAAAATAGTAGAGTAAACTGTTTATGTGAGAATCATTTTACTGTAATAATCTATTTGTATATTTTTTGTGCTCTTAATTTATTATCCTGTTCAGGATAAAAGCAGTGGGTGTTCAATTCATCCTTAGCATAGGAATAGGCACTTGTTCTGGCATCGAAGTTTGCCTGCTCTCACTCATGTTGTTTAAGCGGTTACTAAAAAATATTAATAACATAAATGTAGGTAGTTACTACCATTGGATATTTAGGAAACTCCTGAAAGACCCGCGACTGTATGAAACAAAAAAGCTATAATAAGAATTGAAATAAAACGCCTTCGGGTAGAGTTATGCTAAAAATGCCAGTTTATTCATTTAATTCGATATTCGGGCAAAAATAGGGAATTAAACAATCCAACTGTCGCTGCGGGAAACAATACATTTTTTATACATCCTGTATATGGGCAGATCGTGTTACGGGCGAAATATTTCACGGGCAGTAAAATCGGACAATCGGTCGTTTACGGCCAGCACACGATGCACCCGGTATTAATGTCCATCTCTCCAAAAAAATAAGCAGGGTTCAACGAAGTTATTATTGCGAGTTTAAGATTATGACCCTTGAGTTTTCTTTATGTGCCAAGGTCTTAAATTTCACGTGCCGTATATATAGTATTACCACTCGTGCAATGTTGAATGTTACTGAGATGTTGACTTCTTTGGTTTTACATCTACACCCACCTGTCTATTATTGCAATTGATTTAAACGTTGCGATCTTATCTGAGAGAAATATTGTCTCTACGATAAAACATTAAATTAAATTAGTTAATGTGACTATGTCATTTATTCATATAGGTAAACCTATGGTTTTTTCTTTGGTACTGTACTTACTACTAGACATTTTTCTTTCTTTGGCAATTGAACAATTTATTTAAAAAAAAACATATGTCTTTATTTCTAACATTGATCCTCAATTTTTGAAATTACAATATAAAAACCAACCCCTGAACTTCAATCGAGAAGATATTTAAATATTCCGATGATGGAAGGTTTATTATACAGCAGAACAGAAAAATATATGTTTCAGTATATTAAAATGTACAGGTAATTAACATAATTTTTATTGATTTAAAAATGCTGGAGAGACAAAATTACACTATTTTTTTTAAACAGTAGTTAATTATATTATACTTAAGCATCAGTAGAATGCAGAACAAGGAATGATAACATTATATGGATATTTAGATAAAAAAATAACAATTTTATTTATCCACTCAAGATAATAATAAACATTTCCCGATTAATCAAAAAAATTGTTTGAAGCGTGAACCATCAGGTGATATTGATTGTAATGAGTTCATTATATTGTCCCACTTCTAAACAGCTGTAAATTTTTATTTTTTAAAATAGCGGTGTCTTAAAAAAGGAACTTGAATATTTTTTCGAAAGTTGTATACTATTGTTTTAGATTTTGTCCTCTCGCGTTAGATTTTGAAGCACACGTCATAACCTCCGCTTTTTTTTCAATGAGACACCCTGTATATTTTACGATTTTCGAATAGACATTTTTTTTTTTATTCCAAATATATGCCATATGAGGTAGTTATCTTTAATAGTTTTGATGTAATGGGCATATAGATGCCAATAGATTAGATGCTAGCAAAACTATTAAAATTAACTCCTCACCTCTACCTTAAGAAATAAAGATTTTACAGCCGTTTAAAAGTTGCACCATATTTACTGAACACAGTATACCAAATGCATTAATATTTTGCACACGGTACATGCCTGACTAAAAAATTGTAACAATAACATACATTTTACCATATATACTTCAAGTACCTTTGCTCTCTAGTGAAGCGCTCTATCTGAATTTGTGGATCTACTTATGGCAATTACAACAAAACTGTTAAAGATGTCAAAAAATCTCAGACGCCACATATTTGGAATCATAAAAAAATATCTATCCGAAAATCATAAAATATGTAGGGTGTCTCATGGAAAAAAACTGAGGTTGAAAATCGAATGAGCTAAAATTTAAAACTACAATAGTATAATGCTTTCGAAAAAACATTCAAATTAATTTTTTAAGACACCTCTATCTCAACAAATAAAGATTTTACAGCTGTTTAAAAGTGGGACAATATATAATGAACACAGCGTACAGCAAATGCATTAATATTTTACTCATGGTACATGCCTGACACAAAATCGTATTGATAACATACATTTTACTCTATATGCTTCACGTACCCCCCCCCCCTTGGATAATAACAAAAATAACCTAACACGCACCGTAGACATGGATTATAATTACTATATCAAAAAATTTAAATCTGTTTCGAAGGTACTATAGTACCAAACTAATGACATAATAACAGTTAGAGACTCCTCACTAATTCAACATAGATGCCCTCTCTCACACCTAAATTTACAACTGCTTCAAGCATCAATCTCTTCTCAATTATGTGGCGAAGAAACGATGTTGTTACTGAAACCCTAACAGATCATACTGCCATTTCCTAGACAAGTATAGGGATAATAGTAAAAAACTTAAGGAGAAAAGACAAAGCATTTTATTATATGGCAAAACAGATTTGCCGCCTAAAGTCGAAACAAAAATCCAAGCGGTGAATGTCATAAAGGATCCACAACGTTATTTGCTAGAAATAGAAAAAATATATACAATTCTCATATACCTCAGCATGGCTTGTACTAGTATGATTTAGTGTGATTGCATAATTATATGGAAACAAATGTTTTTACTCTTTAAAGACATATAATTAATTTTATATCTGATGACGTGCACCTCTTGGATTCTTGTTTCGAGTATAATACAAGGTTCTCATAAAGTAAGGGATATATTTCAGCTTATTATGTATTTTTAACAAATTAAGTTAATAACAGGATGTGAAAGAAATTCGATTGCTTAAACAATTGGGATTTCTTATGTCCAACAGTGGTTGACGCAAATGTTCGATAAGTCGTCCATTTTGCTGCTGTACAATCACAAACCGTTCCTCCAAATTGTACACAGCATTAATAAGCATTTCTGGTTGAATTGCAGCAATTTCCTCCCTAATAGAGTATTTTAATTCTTCCAGCGTTGTTGGTCGTTTTCTAAACACCAAATTTTGTTTTGTCTTTAACGTCATGTAGAAAAAGGATAACAGAATATTTCTACCAAGGTGGTAGTAGTAGTAATAGTGGTATGGAGCGGCCAAGACCACTATTGGTATGGCAAGTAGGCTTCAAGCGGGCCCTTTTTGCCTACCCCTGTCGTCCCTTACCTAACTCCATCACCTCTTCCCTCGTCGAACTTTCCCGACCTTCTAATGTAGGTCAGAATATCGGTCCATTCAAGGGAACTGAGCTCTTCTCCTTGCAGCTCCCCGGTCCCCCAGACGTCGTGTCTCAGTCTGCCAAAAGCCGCGCATTTTGCCAAGAAGTGGGAAGGCGTTTCCTCGCCCTCCCCGTACTTTGGGCAGATAGGGTCTCCCTCAACACCCATCAATAATAGATGTCTTCTAAGCCTGCAGTGACCCTTTAAAACTCCTCCCACAACTGGTTTAGAGCCTTCCGGCTACGACTTAACAGCCAGTCCGTCTTGGTCTTGCTTGGCTCCACTATAAAGTTGCGAGCTTGTCTACAGCTCCCACTCCTCCTCCAGTGTTCCCTTAGTGTCTCATGAGCCCAATCATTAAGAACCATGTTGACCTCCCTTCGTGTAATGCCTAAAATCGGTTCTGATCCCTGGCTGGGTCTCTGAGATCTGAGTTCTCCAAATTGTATACAGCATCAATCAACATTTCTGGTTGAATTGCTGCAATTTGCTCCCTAATAGACTATTTTAATTCTTCCAACGTTGTTGGTCGTGTTCTAAACACCAAATTTTGTTCTGTCTTTAACGTCATGTAGAAAAAGGATACCACCTATACAGAATATTTCTACCAAGGAAGGAGTGGTAAAAATGATGGTCAGTGATAAATAATTTGAGGGACAGTTTGTCTTGCTTCTTACGATATATTTATATATAGAGTAAGGGGAACACTGGGACAAATAGCAGGAATCTTTAAAATCAGTCATCAGTTTATCTGAACTTGGATGATTTTGGTAAAATAATTCGATAAGTATTTTTAAAACAATTACAATATTTTGTATACACAAATAACATTCTGATCTCATTCTTTAATATAACAAGCACTTGTAATTATTTTTCGTAAAATATTGAAGTGTTTATTTAATTTTTGGACAGAGTAAACACCAATCAGAGGGGAATTATCTATTGATTTTATCATTGTTTCTCTTGAGAGCCTCTACTTTCACAAAGTGTACACGATTGTTTGGTAATCTAATATCTTATTGGAGCGTGCTAGATTTACAAGGTGATCTAAATAATAAAAAAACACATTTTTTGCCAGTCAAAGTTAATGTTAACTAATTCTAATTAAACATTGTACATAATTACAATCGTAGCTTATAAACAAATCCCAAATTCCGACAATTAGTAACTGAAGATTATTATTAACTATTCTAGAAAATTTTCAATTGAAATTTTGAAGATATATATTATATATCCTTGGAAAAAAGGTGCACTGTAACTCGTGCAAAGTAGAAAGTATTATTACAAGACAGTTTGCTTACTTGGAATATTTCACTGAAAGGATTTAATGGTGTACATACATTTAACTATAGTATGGTACTTTCCTTTCATCTATAGAAATAATCTCTTCTTTATCGAGGAAAATATATGATTGTAAAAACAAATACTTCTACTGACTTGTGTACGTAAATATGTATACAATAGGAAGTTTTTGAACCCCTTAAAATTTACGTTATCGTTATTCTGCGCATGCGCAGTGCCGAAAATAGTATCAATTTCGGCCCTGCGCATGCGCAGAATAATGATAACCATAACGATAACGTAAATTTTAAGGGGTTCAAAAACTCCCTAATATATAAACAATCTAAGACAAAATAATTGGATGTGACAATAATTGTCAGACTCATGCCAACACTTACATCTAAGATTAATCTCAATTGTAGATGTAACAAGCTTCACACCGCTATAATAGTATAATTCTTGCCCTTTTATTTAAAATTAAAGATAAATTTAGGTATTTTATTTTGAGTATTGTCTGCACAACATAAATATTCAAAGCTGTGAAAGACAAAAACCGATAGTGTTTTCCATTAGGTATGCTACTCAGTTTTAATCATCAACAGATGAAACCAAGTTGGTTGACGAAACACGCGTCGAGTGCAGTATAGTGTTTTCATGTTATGTGGAAAACTACGTCAGTGTTATCTTCACACCAAAGGTTCTAACCCCTTTTCAAGAAAAGAAGTTTTGGTGTTTGGTGGAAATTTTTTTCTATTTCCGTATTTCGATTTTTCACTTTTCATTGTTCCACCCTATTTGTTAATCCTTTGAAGATATTTATTTGTTTAGTAAACGGTGAATTATTTTACTCAAGTGCCCAGTGTAACTGATAAGATATATTTTTATATATAAATTAGGGCCAGAAATTAAGGGAGTTATAGTTACCGTCTACTCACCAAGAAAAGGTAAGCATCTTCACCTATTTATACTATACCTACTTATTTAACATATTATATAAGGTGTTATAATTTTTGGTATTAGAAATAACTGAAAAAAAATATATTCTGATTTCAATAACGGTTTTTTTTTCGGAACAATTTACTGGATGAGCTGTTTCTAATAATCTGAATCTTAAATGTTAGTAATTTCAAATGTCACTAAATTCCAATAAATGGGGTCAAAATTTCAATATCCAAAGTGTTTTTTTTTTTTGGAAAATTATCAATTTGAGTTATTTCAAACTCCTGAATACAATATTTCGAGTATAGTATAAAGTATAAAAATATTATTATTATTATTATCATTATTATTATTATTATTATCATTATTATTATTATTGTTATTATTACTATTTTCAAGAGTAGAGCAGATGCAAATATGTATATATTTTAAATACGATACAAGATGTGTAAATATTATGTGTCATATAACTATCTTCTAGTGAGGGAAACAAATTCAATAATAAATTATAGCAATACAATATAAACGAAATTTTAGTCAAAGCTAGAAACAAAATATATTTAAGTAAACACTAGTAATAGGTTGTATTCCAAATAAATACCAGGTTTAAATACCTATAAAACAGAAGTATAAAGGAAACTTATTATATATAATTATAAGATTATATATAATTATTAAATAAACTGAGTGAATAATAGTTCCTGTTTCAATACCAAAATTTTAATCGTTTACTCTGAAACTGTGGAGATTTTAACTTCATGACGGGATAACATCTATTTGCATTCTTTAAAATTAGTCCTACAAGCACCATAATGATGAAATACTTCTAGGATGAAGTCGGGGGTGATCGTTTTACTGGTTGGCTGCATTGCCTACGCCAGCTGCGCTGACGTATATACCCAGCGTTTCCTTGATCAATACAATAAGATCCACAATTCAGCAAATGGATACTTCTCTTCAGAAGGTATTCCTTACCATTCCGTCGAAACCCTTATGGTAGAAGCCCCAGATTATGGTCATGAAACTACGTCAGAAGCCTTCAGTTATTATATCTGGCTTGAAGCCATGTATGGTGCAATCAGTGGAGATTTCTCTTCATTCAATACTGCTTGGGATGTAACGGAGAAATACATTATTCCAACATCACAAGATCAACCCACTAACAGCAATTACAATCCAAGTAGCCCAGCAACTTTTGCTGAAGAAAAAGACAGCCCATCAGATTATCCATCTGCAATAGAATCAGATGTTCCCACTGGTCAGGATCCAATATACCAAGAACTTGTCAGTGCATATGGAACTTCCGATATCTACGGCATGCATTGGTTGTTGGATGTCGACAACATTTATGGATTTGGTAATACACCAGGTAATATAGCGAATTTAATATTATTAATTTGTTATGTTTGGATAACTTCATTTGAGAAACTATCAGCATCTTAACAATACGATAGATTCGGTTCAATACTGTTAAATAAAGTTTTATTATTTAGTTAAATGTGTCTTATGAATTTTAATGATATGTCGTGTTATAATAAATATTTGAAATATTAAGCTATTAACTCATAAGATACTTACTATTTTTGGATTATTGTCTCAATTGACTACGATACTTCATATAGTTTCTAAATAAATATTGGTATATATACACAGGAGGTGGATGTGAGTTGGGACCATCTGCAAGTGGACCATCATACTTCAATACTTTCCAAAGAGGACCCGAGGAATCCGTCTGGAGAACTATTCCTCAGACAACTTGTGATACATTTAAATATGGTGGAACCAATGGATTTTTGGATCTCTTCATTGGTAAGTACCAGTAATAATTATTACCGTGTAACATAATCTCCTCTTGAATTTTGAAATGTATTAACTTATTACACTTATTTTGAAATATACGTTAAATTATAGATGACAGCAACTACGCTCAACAATGGAAATTTACCAATGCTCCTGATGCTGATGCTCGTGCTGTTCAAGCAGCATATTGGGCAGCCCAATGGGCAACTGACGCTGGAAAACTCGATACAATTTCTGGATCTTTGCAGAAGGCCGCAAAAATGGGAGATTACTTGAGATATTCCTTCTTCGACAAATATTTCAAGAAAATTGGAAACTGTATAGGAAAGAAAGAGTGTCCTGGTGGAACTGGAAAAGACAGTGCTCATTACTTATTGTCCTGGTACTATGCTTGGGGTGGTTCTCTTGGAAGCGGTGGTGGATGGGCTTGGCGTATTGGAGATGGATCAGCTCACTTTGGTTACCAGAATCCTTTGGCTGCATACGCTTTGGCTAATGATGCCAATTTGAAACCAAAAGGAGCAACCGCTGTTGAAGATTGGCAGAAATCATTACAAACACAATTGGACTTCTACGCTTACTTGCAAACTGAAGAGGGTGCATTTGCTGGTGGAGCAACCAACACATGGAAAGGACGCTACGATACTCCCCCAGATAATTTAACTTCAAACACATTCAATGGTAAGGTGTATATGTTTACATATTATTTTAACGTCTTTTTTATTTTATACTACCTTTCATAGTATTCTGTACGTTTTAATCGCGATTAGTCCTATGAAAGCAGAAAACATGTAAAAAATATTGGATAATAGAATAGGACAAATGTAATTCCTATTCCTAATATTACCTTTTAATTAAGTGATCATATAGTATATTTATAACATCATTTTTGTATAGGTATGTTCTACGATTGGGAACCCGTATATCACGATCCACCATCAAACAGATGGTATGGTATGCAAGGATGGTCTGTAGACAGATTAGCTCAGTACTATTACGTCACTGGAGATTCACAAGCTAAAACTCTTTTGGACAAGTGGGTAGCTTGGGTAATTGCCAATATCAAATTCAGCGGTAACAGCTATCAAATTCCTGCCAATCTTGAATGGTCCGGAACACCCGGAAATGGTCTCCATGTGAGTATCGCAACTTTCACTGATGATGTTGGTACTGCTGCAGGTACAGCTAGGACACTTGCCTATTATGCTGCCAAGGCTAATGCTGAAAACGCAAAATCCGCTGCCAAACAAATTCTTGACATAATGTGGGACAACTACCAAACCGATATTGGAATCTCTGGGGAAGAAGTTCGTGAGGACTACTCTCGCTTCAATGAACCCGTCTACGTTCCAAGTGGATGGACTGGCACTTATCCCAATGGAGATGTTATTGATTCTTCCGCAACTTTCATTGGAATTCGTTCATGGTACAAGGATGATCCACAGTGGTCTAAAGTAGAGGCTGCATTAAATGGCGGTGCTGCTCCTAGTTTTGTTTACCATCGTTTCTGGGCTCAGGCTGATATTGCCCTGGCTTTTGGAGCTTATGGTCTACTTTTTAACGAATAAGATGTATCATGATTTATATTTGTATTTTCACATTGACGACTCTTATCTATAAAAAATAAAAAATTTATCATACTGCTATTATTTTATTACTGTGAATGTTTGGTGTACATTTAAGTAGCCAGTTTCCTTCTTTATTAAAAATACCGATGAATTAAAAGCGAGGACATGGCTTTGGAAATTACCTTAAAAAGTGTAAGGGAAAAATTTATCTGTAAACTGAAAACGATAAATTATGTAAATTTACTGAAAAGTATAAGTTTGGCTATCTGACCTTCCACTTGACTACCAAAGTCATTGTACTTTCTTGTGAGAGAAACGTTTCTTCACTTTACAGTGCGGTTAACCTTTTATTTAAACATTATTAAAAGAAACTACGTTGTTCTGTAGTAAAAACCACCCTGCTGACTCTTGTCCACCCTCCTATCCAGAAAAATAGAATTAAGATTATAATTTTATTCTTCATTGTTTTCGAAGTATATTAAGTCTTCTCAATTTCTATCCAAACTTTCAGGACCTCGTTTATAAAAAACTACAAAATCTTATATAAACTTTCTTGATATCAATAATACACTCTATTATTATTTCTTTGATATTGTCGAAATGATATTATTGGTATCGAAGTTATCTATAATTGGTTATAAATTACTATTATTGAAAAAAATTTCAAAAACATGTAACATTGCACCCAAAACTGTTCTCTGGGTAATTAAATACAAAAGTTGTAATTGCTAATTCGAAGTTTTTGGTGACGATATTGACCTTTATACAGGATACTCTGGAAACCGCGGCCTACTATCGTCTATTTTTATTGTTACAATCCGAAAAATGAATTTACTAACATTGGGTCTTTATTTACAATCTGTATCAAAAGTTAAAATAATAAAAATGCGTTAAAAGACATAAACATCTGATACCTACTGCTACATTCAAATTGTACAGGGTCTTTCAACAAAAACTTGACTCCCACTATAATTATAAAACCGAAAAAATTGGAATCTTCCTTATTATTAGGTATAGAACCATCAGACATCAATATAATCGTGAAATTCGCTATAAATAATCTAAATGTATAAAAATAGATATGGTATTTATCAAATTAAATAAATATGATTTATATCGGCAACTATTTTTATAAAACCGGCTAATAACTTTCATATACATTTTTTCGTTGTAATTATCTCCATAACTTTTTCCCTACTCTCTAGCAATGATGCACCTCTAATTTTGTATTGAGTATCAAGTTCAGATCTCGTTCTGAAATCAATTTATCAAAACCTACCAGTAATTAGGTCACCGACCACTCTGAACTTACGTGCACCTTGGTATACGTAATAGATACTCCACGTCCCCCAGAAATGGTAGAAAAATAAGGCAGCGGTGGATGTTAAATTGTTTCCTATGTGATTGGACTCGACAAGTTTTACTTCTAACAAAGTTTGGATTAATCCCGGACATGATGGAGTTCCTTCCTCCTCCGACTGATCTCTGTTATGATTAATGGCCCCTACAGGGTAACAAATTGAATCACGTGCTCGTCCGGTGTGGATTTAAAATTTTGGCGACACCAGAGACCTTTATATGATTAGCAGAGTTTTATTAAATATTGCTTGTAACTTATTTGTGGCGCTGCCCGAAAAGCAATAACTCTGAAATAATAAATTAGGAGACAAACTTTCAAAGTTTGCCCCTAAAACCACTGTAAAAAATACAGGGTGCGGCAGCATAACTTTCTTTTTTCAAAACTTAATAAAATCCATTATATGAATCACAACATTTTTATTTGTTTTTTTTATAATGTAGACGCATGCCTAAAGTTTGGTTTTACATAGTTTCGAAGATCAAATCAGATAGGTGACGTCCCCCATTCTCCATACACTGAGTAAACCGATTTCTGGCGTTTGTCATGACTCCTGCCAGCATAGCAGGCGTTATGTTGGCAATTTCTTCAAGGATGTTGGTCTTCGACTCTTGTAGGGTCCTTGGACGGTTCACATAAACACGGGATTTCAAAAAACCCCAAAGAAAAAATCACAAGGTACCAGATTGGAGAGCGGGCCGACTGTCACTGCGACCTCATTTTCCTCAAAGAAGCAGGGACCAATAATTCCAGCTCAGTAAATTGCACACCACACTGTGACTTTAGGTGAATGCAAAGGCCTTTAATGCAATTCTCAAGGATTGGTGTCAGCCCAGTAGCGCTTGTTTTGTTTGTTGACGGATTCACACAAATGAAAATGGGCTTCATCACTAAAAAAACAATAGCGTCCTCAGGAGCGACTTCGAGAAGAAACTGACACGCGTTCATCCGAGAATTGAAGTAACGTGCAGAAAGTTCCAGCGCAATCGCCATCTTGTAAGGATGGAAATTAAGATCATAATGAAGAATTCTCCTCACAGAACGATCGGAAAGTCCAAGGGCAGACGCATGTTTGCGTGTAGAACGCCGTGGTGATCGGAACATTGAAACTCTCACTGCCTCAATGTTTTCAGGTGATCTAATGGGGCAAGGGACTTCAGTTCTTCGTCTTGTCGCACTTGCAGTTGGTCTAAACGTAGTGACCCACGTAACAATTGATTTCCGGTCCGGGACAGGAGCCAACGGTACTAAATTAAAGCGATTCCGCGCTGGGTTGCGATCACAGAACATCCGCTCGAAAAGTAGGCCTCAACGGCAAAAGCACGCTTGTCACTGTTCCAGCGCATGATGGCGACTGAACAATTTATCTAGGGACTGAACTGTGTCGGGACAAAACTTTATAGTCCCGTCTCTCGAACGAGACCACTAGGGCTCCGCTACGGCATCAACCGACTGAATGGCGCGCGTTTTAAAAAAGGAAGTTATGCTGCCGCACCCTGGATAATGATTACAGAATTTTAAAATAAACTAACTTTTACTAACGTTAACGTTTATTGTACACAGTGAGTCCATAAATGTTTTTGAAAAATCGCTCGAACCCGTCTAGTTTGTTTTATTTTTACACTTGTTTTATACTTTTTGCACTTGGTATTACGGTTTAAAAGCAGCTTTTAAAATTCGTTGTGTAATTGTTTATAATGTTTGTATAAACATACAAACATTATAAATATAATTTTGCTAAAAGTAAGTTACAGACGTTATAATTTTGCTAGTTGGGTGTGAGACTAAATATGAATACTCTTTACATCGAACTCAAAGCTAATTAACCAGGCAGTTAGGAGAAATATTTTCAATTTACGTCAGGTGCGCAGTTTAAAACTACACCTATAATAAATGATAAATAGTGACTTAATGGGCCACTATAAATATAAGTTATTAGAGTCTAACGACTTTAATAACAGTTTATATCAAACAAAATGGGAGATAAATCTGCATTGCAGCTTGTCAGCCCTTGTGGGTGGTAAGACATGAATTATTGTATCTTAAGAGGACCAGCGACATAACGAAAAATATGGTTTACCGTACATTTAACTGTTTCCCATTTGGTTATACATGCGCTAAATTTTGAAATAATGTATTACACCCAATTTAAACTCATGTATTCATGATAGCTATGAATGCAGGAGTTTAAATTGGGTGTAATATATTGTTCCACATGATTATTTCATATATTACACATAAGTTTTTGCACAAAGATTTAATGTTTGTAGTAAAATAGTGAATTGTAAATAACAGAATCTCCCTGACTATATCTATTTTTCTTTTAGTGACTTGGATTAAGAGTTGTTCATATGGTTTATAAAATGGCAACATTTTTGAATATTGATATCACTCTTGGAAATGTGATTGATATTGGAATATATTTTATATTGGAATCATTCAAGGTGGTTATAAAATTACATTAAATTTGGGATTTGTATTATTCCATTTTAGGAAATAATTCTCTGAATATTTTTGGGATGCTGGGTAAACCCCAATATTTAAGACTTTTAAAGTAAACCAACGTGTTCGTTGCCGTTAAATTTTAATATATTTTTTACAAATTGAATATCGCAAAGCAATAGTTTAGTTTATAATACACCACTTATTCGAGGTCGGTTACTTTGTTCTAATTTTGGGTTATGCTCTACGCTAAATACCAAAACAACTGTTAATAGGAATGTGATATAAAAACAAAGGATAATAGATTAGTTAAAATTATTGTCTGATAACACCAACCGCACCTTGAAACAATAAGAATAAGGATATACATATTTTACAGTACGTACAATATATTTTTATTGTTATTATGTATTGAAATAATACATATTTGGCTAAATGCAGATTTAAATACCAAAAAATATATTTAGTTGCCATCATTGATGATGACTAAATTTTAGCTGTTTTACGTTTTGAGCAATAATTTTAAGCAACAATCAGTAAAGAAAGTAATGTATTAAAGGAGAATGTATCAATTTCAATGCTGGCCAATCATATAGTTATGCTATCATTCCAATTCTGATTTGAAACCATTAATTTAATACCGTTGCAACAACATCAGTTATATTGAAAGTAATTTTATTACAAAACTGAATTTATTAAATTTTATTATATTACATTGTTCCATTTTTACTTTTGTAATAACTCATACTCTACTCTCATAAATCTGACCTTTATAAATTATACGAAAAAAATACTTCTATTATCTTTTTTTGCAGGTAAGTTTCTCTTCATCTCAAGCAAACCATCTCTCAATTTTGACTCTAAGCTGTAAGTACTGATACACTTTAATGCACTGATAAATAAAAGTATACCGTTTCTAGAATTCAATTTCTACATGGTATTACATTAAAATGCATCTAGTTATTTTTTAAACTAGTCGTATTATATAATTTTTTTATGTAGATTTCAACGTCGCCGACCAAAATTTTATGAAGTCAGATTACAGTATTATAATTTACTCTTTCTGACTTAATGCCCTGTATAATTTTACACCTTTGTATGTAATTTTGTATCTCTTACAAAGGCATTGGTTTCTCTAACAGTAAAAATGATTTAGTCAAAAATGCATCCCACAGGGGTAGATATATTGTTGATGGTAAATATAATAAAAATTGTTTGGTTGTTAAATTAATGCCGCAGAATGATCTG
Organism: Pogonocherus hispidulus; assembly: GCA_963924545.1. Classification (NCBI taxonomy): domain Eukaryota; kingdom Metazoa; phylum Arthropoda; class Insecta; order Coleoptera; family Cerambycidae; genus Pogonocherus; species Pogonocherus hispidulus. The sequence continues at coordinate 14,321,521 of OZ004699.1, forward strand.
TTAGTAAATTAATATTATCGGATATCAGATATACTAAGATAACCTACAGAAAACTAGAATCTACAGAAATATAAATCGAACTGGCCCAAGAGCTGATCCTTTGTGGCACACCGGTGTTGAGGCAACTCAGTGTAACATTATTGTGATTTACGTCCTGCTGATAAATTGGTGTCAAAATCGTAATGCTTACTGTACATGCTTCTTATTTAGTAAGTTATTTTGAGCAACACATACAAAATAAAATTGTTAGTAGAACTGCAATGGAGACTATCACATTTCTCTAATACAACTTTGTTGTATACCAACTCATTGTCTTGTTTGTCGACTAACAAATTAGATTAAAATGCATCGCGTTGGGTGAAATTTAGACTCGGGCAAACTTCGAAATGTTCCTCAGTTCTCGCTGCACAAAAGGAAATTATGGCAAATTTCCTGGAATGGTTCGAGCCACAATTAACATACACACGCGCAGTTATATCCTACACTTTCCAGAGTGTTAATTTTATAGTGCGAAAAGAACTAAATCAGTAATGTATGTACGTATCTAGAAGTGCAACATTATCCTGAAGTCAACAACAGTTCTTGTTGGTTTTTCTTTTGTTGGTTGGTTCTTGGTGGCATTTTACTTGCAGGAATTATATTGGGATTTTGTATTAGATATTTTATTCATAGATATATATTAGAAAAAATCTCGGAAAAAATTAAACATATAGTTTATATCTCTGCAATATTACCGTTTTCATTTATCAAGCTTTTTATATAGTAATTTTATAGTTGTACTTATATAGTTGTGATTTATTATAATATGTATATACTTCTCTAGTTACTACTATGCTTAGCAAAGCTAATCCGATATACATCGAGAAACTTATTCCATTATAATTTATATATGCCTGCATTGCTCTTAAAATATAAACGGATATCACTTGAATATATTTGGATTAAACTTTATCTAAAGTTTCATTAAACAAAGTTTTGATGTATCAGCGGGTATGGCAAAGATTTGAAAAAGTATCAACTATGTAAATACTGGGGATAACTCTGCAATAACATTGTTTGAATAGCAGACAAAAATGAATGTGTGGAAATAAAATCAACAAAGTTTCTAAAAAATTGGAACAAATTTATTTCCTTCATTTAAGGCAGACTTCTGTCTGGTAATCACATAAAAACCCTCAACTTTTGCGATAATGTTAAATCTACAGAAGAACTTGTTTTACTATCCGCAGTATTTTCATTAAATTGGGATAGTGAGGATAGGATGGATAGTGAGCATAGATTTATTATATATTCCACCATGATATTTCAAAGTTATATCATCCATTATTGGCGGAATAATTAAAATTACAAAAAGGGTGTTAAAATGCACCAAATACAAAACAAGACGTGGTAAGATTTTTAAAGAGTTAGGTATGTTGGACAAACTAGAAGGTCAATTCAAACTAGATTCAAGGAACATATGGCTCAATTCAAATATAGTAGAACATATAAGTCTAGTGTCATCCAACATGCGTTTGAGAACAACCATAAAATTGATAGTAGCAATTTAAGACTAATTAGGAATGTAACAAATTCTAGACAGCTGGATGGATTTGAGAGTTTGGAAATTGCAAAGTGTAAAAATAGTATGAATAATGACAGAAGGCCAGTTCCATACAACACCAATCACAATGTCTCCGAGACCTTATATCACTGCATGCGAGGTAGATCTCGTCGTAAATGGTGCGTTTAAGTCTTCACCATATCATTACTTTTTGTGCCGGTTTATTGTTCTTAAATGAACATCTGCTTATAAAAACAAAAGTAATTATTAAGATTTTTTGAAGTGAAAAGGAATACAGAATGTATATATATATTTAGAAATACAACATTTTCTAAAAAAAGTAAAGAAATTATGTCATACAGCACATTGTACATCATTTTACATCATAGTTTGCTAAAAATTGAAAGTATGGTTTAAAACTCTCACGCCACGCCTATGGTTTATCCACGGCTTGTGCAGTGAATTCTAAGTAATAATTCTCATCATCAATGATATAAAACTAATAATTTATAGAACTAATAGTAGCATGTCAGTTCAGCCACATAAAACTGTCCGAAATAAGTTATGTCGAAAGCATGCAACAAAACTAAGATTATTCGAAAATTAATTCCAGTTTAACGATGATATTTCGGGAATTTGGGATAATTTTAACTTTGGATATCTTAAGTGGTGGCGTCATTATACATCTAATTATATAAAATCCAACGGCTTCCTAGTGACAGTGTTCTTAATTTTTTGAACTTTGATTTACCAATTTATAATTGATATAACATAAAAGCTTATTATAACAATTACACTAACTAATAAAGATTTTTATGTTTTTCTGGAAAAATAATGCATTATGATACCAACATATTGCCTCTCAAAGCTAGTTGTAGTTTACAAAATAAAAATATGTTTTTCAATAGAATAATAAGATGTCTTTTAACTCATGAAAGTATTTTTTTTAATTTTGTATATTACTTTTCATTTGAAGCGATTTCAAGGGAATTATTTTTAGACGCTTTCTTACCAGTCAACAAAGAAAGATATTCTCCTAGAGGAAACTATTGATTATCCTGGGTTTTCTGTTCTGGCATTGTTTTTATTGGAGGTTTTGGGATACGAGATCGTATATTTCTGAAAATTTGTCTACCTAAATAGTATATCAAACTGTTAGCAAGGCGGTAATATTACCGCCATCATTTTAAATTGAATTAATTATCCTATCCCCTATTGCGTGAAAGACCCTGTATATTACTATTTCATTTGCATAAAAGTATTTTCACACCAAGGTCGATTTCCAACGTTTTCAATGTGATATTGCAATTCGTTAGCGATAAATTTCGCAGTAAATGCTCATTGTCTATAATAAAAATTCTCCCCAGATAGCAAATTGAGTCCTTACCTGACATCAATAATAATGATGTTTACTGAGTTTTCTCCTGTTATTGCTATCTTGTGCCAAAAAATTACAGCTTATAGAGTCCTTATATGAAAATTCTATTAGTCCGCTGTAAAACTGGAGCAGTAGCTTTGTGCCTTGTCAGAATTTGCATCCTGATCCTTTAATAAATCTTTCATTCAATTGATATTATACTAACGCCCGATGTAATCGATTTAAAGGAATAACATTTCTTATTTGGAGCTGTAGGGAGAAAAATTATTGCCTCGTTGTCTTCAAATTTGGATTTTACATATTCAAAACGAATATCTATGTCTATATCTATGCTAATTGCAGATGTTACTCCTGTCAGATTCTTCATTGTAGAAATTAGTTAACTATAATATACATTTCATTCGTTAGGTATTCGATTTTGCTACTGCTACCTAACAGACGTATAAATTCCAATGACTTTAACTTCCATTTTGCAACTATATTGCCAACCGCATAAACCAAAATAAGAACAAAACATTTTCCACCTACTCCCATTACACACAGTCGGTCTCTTGCGAGTGCCCATTGTAATGTACTCCGCTCTGAATTTCCGTTAAAATTTCCTAGCGTGAAGAGGACATCAAATAAATTGTAAAACTTTATATTAACTATATGGAAATTTGGGAAAATGTAGGTTACACCAGTACAAAGTGGAGCTCTCTCCAGACAAGCTCCCGATGTATATCCTAGTTTATTACCATTACGAAACAAGTTCAAAGATAACATCGAGAAATGGTCCGCTCTAAAAAAATAACGGGATGGAACCGTGCTTAAGTAAAAAGAAAATCTGTCTTATGGCATGTACGACAGTATTTTATGTCGATGCCAATGACTGCTGAAACTAAACAGTGCTCGGTGCTCAAGCCTGGGGAGACCGGGAAAAACAGCGCCATGAGATATTTGAATATTTATTTGAAAATGTTGAAAATAACTACCCACGGGTAATGTGCCTCGACTGGCATTGCATTATTCCGGCATCTCCATAGGAATCGCCACATCTTTCATCAAGACCAACCACTAGACACTGACCGGTTTTGCGTTTATTATGTGCTCGTCAGAGTGCCTGAAATCACCGGTCAGCGTTTGGTGGTAGGTCTCAATAAAAGATGTGGGGACTCCTATGGAGATGCCGGAGTAATGCAATGCAGTCGGGGCACATTGCCCGTAGAATAGGAGAAGTTTGCTGCAAATATTGGATTATCGAGTAAATACATTATTTTTATTACTTAGATCTGATATCCATGTTATCAGTCAACTTTAGACAATCTTATCAAAGTTATTTATATACGGAAACTATTGACCTAATTTAATAACAAGTGTATTAAGATACTCGACTGATCCATAGATAGTCGACTGTTTTTTCCGAAATTAATCTTTTTAGGTGCTTCAGTAAACAAATAGCTTTAACCCAGCTAGTATCAGAAATGTCTCTACCAAGCTACATATTTTAGGAAGTTCAAAGAATAATATTTTCAATTGTACTGAGGGCCACTATGAAATACTTTCAATTCTTATATATAACACTTTTATTGTGGGATAGTATAATGAAGCATGGTTTAATATCAGATGAAAAAAAAAATAAAATATATTAATATATGTTCTGAAGCTATTCAAACCACATTTCTATGGTTCCTAGAGTAAAATTTCTTATTCATAACCTCTTTCTGTTACGACAGTGTAGCTTTGCAAACAATGTTTGCAATTTTAAGCACGTAGTATCTTAACAGGATTATCTCGTTTTACGATGCTGTATGTGTTCGACTTTATGATTGTGGCACTATTAGGAGAACCTCGAATCAACAACTAGAGGCAAATTAAACCAAACATTTGCTCTGTGGTGAGTTCTAGACGGTTGACTTTATACTTTGCAGTATATTTTGCCCAAATGACCTCTCGAGCATGTAACCGAGATTTAAATGCCTTTTACCACCTACATATCCATTTGTACGGGGAAATTTTTAATTTCCAGGTGTTCTTTATTTTCTAGATCATAAAATAAAGCTATGAAGGGTCAAAAAAGCAACGTTACTGAAACAATGTACTCACTTTTTCCAACGCGAAAAAATATTGCTACAGAAAAGTAGATATAAGTAAAACGTATACGTTTACGTCTAAAAATATCGCTACCAATTACTGGCTTTTAATTAAATCGTCCATAGGTTTCAAATTAATCCTAATTTATTCAGTTATTAATATCTCTAAAAACGCTAAGATCGCAAAGAAAACGGTGCCACCCTAATTTTAAATACCCAAGTTTAAATCCTTCGCGAAAACTCGCCAGAAATTATTTATTATAGCAGAGGGTGTAGTGTTTTTGAATTAAAAATCATCATCCATGGTCGCTTTAATAGAGCATTTAGGGGCTCAAAATGCTACCGTTTTAAAGAAATTTAATGCCTCGAATATGCACCTCCGATGAGGTCAGTAGAGGTCAAGGCTTACCTGGACAACCGCAAACTCAACGAGAAAAAAATTGCTCACCACTCTATTGTAAGACCACAAGATCAGGTTCTTTTGTGATTTAGAGATAATTTTCATTTTTTGTTTTGTTAAAGGGTTGTTAGGTTTTTATTAAATAAGGCTTCATACTTCTTTTATTGAATATGCCAATTTCTTTAATTTAGATACAACGGTTGTTTAGAGTTCCAGGTATCAGCACTGAATAACTTTCGATTTTAATAGGATAGGTCTCCAACAACAGAAAGCAATTAAAAACAAACATACTGGAGAAAAATGGATGAAAGTCTTTTATAAACCAATTCTTCTTTTGAGTTCATATACAGACATGGATTACTATTATGTGTTAGTCAGTATGAAATAATTTTTTTATGAACGGGCTCGTCTCACGTAGGTGTAAATCTTATTTAAATAAAACGTGATTCACATGTTGTAAGCACGGTAAAAATCCGAACAATAGCTATTCTGATGACAATGCAGACGAAGCAGTTAATATTTTTAATAAGCAACCTACTACAGTATACAGTATGAGAAATAACTTGCATCAGCTATAGGTAAATATAAAATACTACGTGTTTGGTATCGACCGATTACTCGGACAAGAAATTTAAAAAAAAAAATATTTAAAGAGTATGTATTTCAATTTTCCAATGTAATGGGTTCCATTTCCATCTAGTTATAAGAAAAGTAAGAATAATTTTCACATATTTTTTTACCGATATAGGTAATCTATTAACTTGACGTTGTACTGGGTGATTTTTTTTAACTTGAAACTTTCATATATCTCGAGGAATAAGCACTCTACGAAAAAATACCTATAACCAAAATTTAAACATTTAGCGGGGAAAATGCAATAGTACTAAAATTAGTTTATCTCCCCATCCCTAAGCAAAACTAAAATTTTGAGAAGTATAATATTACCAAATCATGTGACCTCCAGTTGCATCAATACCAAAATGGTATGTACTTATTACTATGGTATATGGTATTATGATTAGTGGATTGAAAATGTAATCCTGTTGTTATAAATTCCAGATGTTTCGACATGTTTGTTACACTTTTATCAGGCATGTTTAAAACAGGAGTTGAGTACCAAAACACTTAAACGTCGCCCCAATATAACAAAATATTGTTAAACACAATACATTGCCATACACAATAACATTAAGAAATACAAACAAAGTTTAGCTAACTGATTAAGGTGAGTTTGTGAAGATGAATATAAGTAATAATTGTTTTGAAAAAAACATTGATCTCATTTAGATGTTCCAAGAAATATATAGAAAACACTCTATACACTTGTTTTCGTTATTTATTTGTTTACAAGTCTACCTACCCCCCGATTGATCCTACCATCTGTTAAAGCTCGAGTTTTTATTACATTTTCTAAGAAGGGCGAGGGTGTAAAATCTATCTGATCATTAGTAGTACACGGATTTTAATTAAAGATTTTTTAATTTCTAATTGTTCTAACAGATCTAAGCGCTTTCCTTTCTTTTCACGATGCAGTACCTTTACATTTTTCTAATCTATAAAATGATTGTTTTCTATGCAATGCGTGGAAAATCCTGAATTTTTTGCGTTATTTAATATGGATTTTTTATGTTCTTTTACTCTAGTTTCAATACTTCTACCGGTTTGACCCACATATACGGCATTACAATCCGCGCAGTTAATTTGGTATACCCCCGATTGTTTTAATTTATTACCCCTTTCTTTGTTGTTTATCAAAATCCTCCCAATAGTATGCTTGTTGACACTAATCGTTTTACACCCGTTTCGTTCTATTCTGCGAACTATTTTTTCGCTATAACCTGGGATGTGATTAATATAACTATAGGTGCCTTCTTTTTCCCGAATATTGTAAAACTCCCAACGAATTAATTTGCTCCTTTTGTTTTTTAGCATGCATAGCATAAATTAATTGGATAAGAAAGGTGTATTGTCTCATTTAATAGTTTATATACACAGATACTTATATGTTTTTTCTTAGGTTCAGATTCAAATAGCCTTGATGAGTACCTACATAACAAAGGTTTAGAAACTTCTTATACTTTATAAATATGAATTTACCGGGCATGAACCAGTTCTCGGGCTTCCGCCTAGTTATGTAACTAGGTCTATTGAAAACTGGATCAAGAAAAGATCAGAGGAAGAATGGTTGAACGGGACTTGGCTGCGATAAGCCAGGCTCTTAATTGAAGGATCTTGGTCGAACGCAACTCGATCAATACTTGCGCTAAGTCGTAACAGCATAAGGATTGTCAGAGGACTGCTGACAGGTCACGGACATCTCAACAAGTCCTTAACACTATCGGCCTTAGTGAAACTAGAAGGTGCAGGTTTTGCGAACACGATGACGAGGCCTCCATTCACATCCTCCGTCGCTGTGCCAGCCTCATTAGAAAGCTTACCCTGGAACAGGTGTTGGCCTATGCGTATAGCACGGGTCTATTTCAATAGCTCTCGACTAGCGGCAGGCACAATGGGTCGAAAGACCTGAGTGCTGCGGGTAACCGCGCCGCCTTCGAACAACAACGTACGAATTCATTTTTAACCAATAAGAACAGTTAGCAATTAAAGCTTTTCTGAAGTATCTATAACTCGATCTATAACGATACAAGGGAATATGTGTTTTGACTATTGAAGATATTTGAAAAAAATTATTGAGAATGCACAATTTTCAATATGTTTGGTATATTTATCCAGTTAGGAGAAAATTTTACTTAGATTATAGTTAATTTGAAAGCTTTTTTTAAGTCCTAAAAGAAATTTCAAATATATTCTGTTTGTTAGAAATTTTATGACACGGTATCTACCTTGCTAACGAAAAAATACTTGAGTTGGTTACTATCCAAGATAGTAGAATTTATCTCAATTACAAAAGTAAAGATGGAAAACATATTTTTAACTCAATAAATATAAATAAGTATATTAAGACTCCTTCCTCATTCCGCACCAAGTAAAAACCTTGGTGTGCAAAATTACAACTCTAAAAAAATTTTTTGAGACAATCAAATATGACATGTGAGAGGTTACATTTTAAAATTATTAACGTATATGGCTAAACTGATATTTTTTATATAGAAACCCTGTAAATTTTTGCCTAGATAGAAAGAAAATTCTATTACGCATATTAACTTTTTTAGTAATATCTTACTCTCAATCTATACAGAGCTTTTTCAAATTCTACGCATTCGCGCAACGTATTCGTAATAAAACATGATTTTGTAATTTTTGTAAATTTATTTTACCATTCAACGTCCTGGAAATGTAAAAAGGGCGTTACAATAGAGACCACATATAAATTTTTCTAGAGAATCATTCCGTCTTATACCATGTAAGTAAAGGAAACAAGAAAGGAAATCATTATTTTTCCTATAGCTCCAAAAGAGACATTTTATTTCTTTATAATGATTACATCGGAGGCTAGAATAATATCAAAGACATTAAGGTTTTGCTGAAGAGGCAGGTCACTAACCAAGTTATTTTCATCAAAATAATTTCTACTAAACACAACGACTAAAATTAAAATTAAATACATTTTGACGATATTGACCTTAACCACGTCGTCAACTCAAATAAAAAAAAAGCACGGTGCAATTTATTTATCAGTTGTGACCCTATGTCATCGTCGAAATGAAGCACCGAAATAACTATATTTAGAGACAACCGACGCATAAACATTTCCTTTCGAACCAATCCATTCCAGAATAACAGATCCTTTCGTTCGGTTGATTTGTTGTCGAAGTTCAAGAAAGTGTGTTGTCTTTATGACCCTGTGTTTACTTTACATCCTCTTTGAAGGAAAGTAAAATCCTTTGTAAGTAATAACGTATCCGGTTACAGAAATATTTGTTTACAGCAATATGTCTGGGGGTGAAGTTGTGCAGACTGCTGAAAGCCTGAACAAAAGCAGGACGAAAATAATAACAAACGGAAAATAACAAACACGGAAAATCATGGCACGCACTGTAAAAGTAAACTACAATTTGGTTTTTCGACTTTTAATCTTCTTCTAATCACGTAATCTCATCTAAAAATATGCTGGTATACAGCTTATAGGAAGTTCATCTTATCTACATTCTGTCACTTTACTTTCTATAAATATAAACAGGTATAGTTATAGAAATAAATTTGTCAATTTAACATCCTCTCATCACAGCATGAGAATCTCAAAACGTTGCTATATAATTTATAATAAGTATAGGTTATTTTTTAGACATATCATATTTCTGTAAACTAATTTCTAGTTTTCAAATATATATACTTTTTTCCCGAATTTATCAATCTTAATTTATGTTTGGAAGAAAAACATCATATGATAAACAATTTTTAAATTAAAAGCCCATGTTTAGACTGTTATTTCTAATTTAAATTTACCTTTATTAAGTTGCCGGTTTTGTAATTTGCTTCCTAAACATTAATTACGATTAATTTAATAAAAATATAAAATAATGGAAATTTAATTGTTCAAAATATGCAAATACAGACACATAAATTATACTTAGTAGTAGTGAGAGACACACCGTAGTGCCCTCTATGGGTCTTTGTTACTTATTTAGTCTTTTTTTATCCACAATAATTGTCAGACAGATGGTAGCAGAGACACATAGAGGGCACCACGGCGTGTTTATCACCACTATTAACATTCACGATGCCCATTAGGCAATCATGTCGCAACATCATTCATCGATTCCACTACCTATGGCACTCTGACGAGCGCATAATAAGCGCGAAACCGGTCATTGACTGGTGGTTGGTCTAGATGAAAGATGTGGCAACTCTTATGGAGATACCGGAGTAATGAATTGCCAGTCGGAGCACATTGCCCGTGGAGTGGTTGTTTTCGGCATCTCCTTCAAACTAACTGCCTATTTCTGAAAATACGAGTATATGTTATACTTCACATCCATCAAAATCAAATGTATTACACTCTCCTGAAAGAATATTGAACCGGAAACCTATTTCGCAAAGTACATCAAAAAATAATTTTTCAGTCCAGCAAAATAGCCTTTTCTTTATCTTATACAGACGCGAAAGCGCAACAAAAAGTGTTCATCGCTCAAGATGTCCGCTAAAGATAAGTTTGGAAATATTGTTAATGACTTTAGGACATATTTTTCATAACTGTCTGTTAATACGGATAGGGGACGATCAATTTTCTGGTATTAAGTTGTCTTTTCGAAGAGTTGGTCCTTTGATCGTAAATTTGTTTTATTACATCCTGAAACGCACTTCCTGCGATCCTTTTACTGACCGCCGCGCATAAAATTTTATGTGTTAGAAATGTTGACGGTGCGTGTCTCTAATTTTTATCGCGTGTAACATTTATAGAGCATGTAAAGTTTTATTTGAATGAAAAAACTACGGTACTTGCTCCTACCTCTATAAATTTATCATAATTGGCATCTACAGGGCTCTTCACAATAAAACTTCTTGGTACGAATATATTCACATTTATAATACTATTATAGAAGATGATACTGCGAAGGCGTAGAAGGGCCACGTCGAAAATTTTTCTTCGTATTCGTAGATTTCAGACTTTAAACTCTGAATTCAGACTTTAAACTCTGAATTTAGACTTTAAACTCTGAATTCAGACTTTAAACAATGAATTCAGACTTTAATACTAACAACTACATTAATGTCCTGAAAGTATAATACAGGGTCTTCAAATTTTCAGGTCAAAGTCGAAATAAAAAAATCACCAAAAATTCACCAACCAAATTTTAGTTTATGTAGAATGTTTTATACCTAAAATTCGTTCCTAGTCATATATACGGGATACCACTAATAATGGTACTTATGATACCACCAATAATAAGGAAAGTGCCATGAAAAACAAATGAATAATTTAGCCAAAATGCCGTATATTATCATTTTAATAACAAATCATTGAATTACCTAACTGAATGTTAAGTTAACAAATTTACATCTCCCAAAAGGTGGTTTTTCCACTAAGTTACCGCTCTATACTTGTAGAAGATATGAGTTACTTGTTCAGAGCCTTCATTACAGAGTCCACGGATTAATTTCTCGTTATGTACGCCCATATTTTGTAGATATTTTCTTAAGGTACAGTATTGTTACCGTTACCCGTTACCTAATTGCAGTCGTACGTTCAGGCATAACAGTTGATAGTTCAGAGTTCAAAGTCTGAATTCACAGTTTAAAGTCTGAATTCAGTGTTTAAAGTCTGAATTCAAATATTAAAGTCTAAATTCAGAGATTAAACTCTGAATTCAGAGAATAAAGTCTGAATTCAAAGATTAAAGTCTGAATTCAGAGTTTAAAGTCTGAATTTAAAAAAGATTTCATACATGGCCCTTCTACAGCTTCGTATGATACTATACTTTAATTTATAAGAAATATTGTTTGATTATTGAAGTAAATACATTGCTGAAGAGTTAAAGTAGGTAACTCACTTAAATTTATAGGCAACCTCGAATCCTATAGTTAATCTGTAATTTAATTGAATTCAAGATTTAATTGTTACATTTGTTTAGCAACTTTTATCAGGTCACTCGGAATGAAAGGTTTTTGATTGCATTTTTTATAGTATTGTAGTTTGAAAGCCCAACTTTTACAATTGAAATAAATTTGTTTAAATGTATTAATTAGGTTATATTTCCAAAATGATGAGATTTTTTTTGTAAAGCAGCAATAGAAATCGATTCAATTACCGATAAATATATTTTATTATTACAAAAGTTATTTTCAGTTTTTGACTATGATAATACTGATGCTTAATTTATCAAATGTGCTAGGTTTATGTACGGGTTTCAATGTCAAAATTTAAACGAATTTTTTGTAAGAATTTAAAAAATTGCTTATGATTAAACCAACCAATAATCCAAATTATTAATACGAATGAGACAGCTCCACATCAAGTTAAAAAAATAGAATTAATTGTATTTAAAATGTCCTTGTCCAGAATTCAAGAAAATACAGTTAGTTTAAAGTAGTGTTATAATGATTACAAATTCACAACGTACATTTTAAAAAGTAGACAAAGTCTTATTTATACCAAAAACTGACAATATTGAGTGCAAAAGACTCGTATATAGAATTAAATTTATTTTTTGAGAATTTACTAAAATTTTATCTAGAAAATCATAAATAGTGATTTTATAACACAGAATGTCTGAGACCTACATCAGACTCTTCGTTTAAGTCCCTTAGCACATATTTTAATATTCCAATGGAGGTGTCCTAAGACCAAGGGAGCGTCGATTTCAGAACGTGTTAGTAACAGTTTATTTGTGGATTAAGGGGAGCGATATGCAAATTTTCTGCTGGAAGTGGCAACCACCTACGCACATCGAAAGCAGAGTTCCACTTTTCTCTTCATATTCTGGGGGTTACTAAATTTATCACGTAATAAATAAAACTCAAACTTTTATTTGAAAACCTTATACTGCTCTTGTTTTTCACAAAAAGTAGTTTAATCATTAAAAACAAACTTTATTATCCTGGTTTGCTAATTATTATAAATTCCAAGTGATTATTGCATATTTTTGAAATAAACATATGTCAATTATTTTTCAAATTAAACTTTATTTTATTTTTATAATAATTAAACTCGTTAAAAGTTGCAAGTCATTTCAATATTTTAACCCTTAAGTGCACAGTTCAGCAATATAATAATAATAATAATAATAATAATATGTCTTTATTATCATCAATCAACACTTGACAAAAGAAACAATAATGGGGGTGGCGGTATCCATCAGAGATGCTCATATACAACCACCCAGCTAATCAACTATTGAGAAATATATTGTGAATATAATAAAACTATAAAGAACATACAAAATAGTACAATATACTAGACTAGGCTATATAGTATATTAAATTTGATCTCGCTTACTTACAATACATCTCTTTATCTCTCTCCGAAATGTGGCTAAGTTAGAAGCTGTTTTGACTTTACACGGCAAGGCCTTATAAATTTTTACCGCATTGTAGGTAAATGATCTTTCAAATAAGGCTGATGTGTGTTGAGGGAGGGATAGCAGTTGGCAAAACCGAGTTTCTCTGTCATGAATATTTCCAATCAGTTTTTTAGAAAGATACTGAGGAATTCCGTACTTACTTACATTGTAAACTATGCAAGACATATGGGTTTGAAATCTTTCTTCGAGGTTCAACCATTTGGAATCCCTGGAACTGGGGGATATGTGATCAAATTTTCGCACATTGTAAGAGAACCTAAGGCAAGCATTCTGCAATTTTTGAAGACTATTTTTGTGTCTCTTCAACAGAGCTGGCCAATAAACAACATCACAGTATGTTAAGTGTGACAAAATCAAGGAGTCTGTTAATCTTAATTTAATACTAGTATGGAAAATATCTTTATGCATATATAAAATTTTTAATTTTCCGTAAGCTTTAGAAATCAGCTTCGAAACATGAGTAGAGAATCTTAAGTCATTGTCTAAATACAGTCCAAGATTCTTAGCATTGTTGACTGGCTTCAGAACTATGTCTTTTAATATAAGTGAAAATTGAACATTAGCTGCAATATCTTCTCTATGTCCGCCAAAAAGAAGCACCTGAGTCTTATTCTCATTAAGCACTAGACCGTGTGCATCAGAAACCCTGCCTATCATATCTAAATCCGAGTTAATCATTTCACGGGCAGCAATTAGGTCTTTGTGAGAAAAAGAATAAAAAATTTGTAAATCATCAGCATATTGATGTGAACGACAAAATTTTAAATATCTACAAAAATTCGAAGCATATAGCGAGAAAATTAATGGCCCCGATATACTGCCCTGGGGAACGCCCCTACTCAGACAAATAGGTTGTGAGAGCACGTTATTCACTGTGACTCTTTGATACCTATCCGAAAAATAATTTTGAAAAAAATTAATAGAATTTCCACCAAACCCAAAGAATTTCAGTTTCATTTCTAGGGTGACGTGATTAATAGAGTCAAATGCCTTACTATAATCCAATAATATTAAACATGTGTCATTCCCATTATCGCACGCTCTTAAAAGATCACCCGTAACATTAAGTAATGCCGATGTAGTACTATGGTTAATGCGAAAACCTGACTGAGTAGGTGGTAATATACTGTACTCACGTAAATACTCATTAATCTGATTAGCTACAACTTTTTCTAAGATTTTTGACATAGTTGATAAGAGACTTATAGGACGAAAATGAGATAAAATAGTAGGATTACTGTTTTTCGGTACAGGAACAACATTAGCCTTTTTCCATGACGTAGGAAATTTCCCAGTTAACAGACACTTATTTATTAAAAAAGTTATATACCTACTTAAATGAGGGATAACATACAATATCATTTTTAAATTTATGTGATCTGGACTGGCAGCATTAGATTTCATACCATGAATGATTTTTTCAATTGTATCTACAGACACTTCTGTAAAACAAAACTTATCTGTAAATTTATTATCATGGAATGACTTATTTAAATAATTTTGGCTAATAAAATTCTGATCACAAACAACGGGTGGTAAACTATTTACAAAAAAATTATTGAAATCCTCAGAACTGCCACAATTAATCGCACTATCATCATTTTGACCTTGGCAGACATTCAAGTATTTTAAAGTTCTCCAAAAGTTTTTAGGATCGGTCTTAAATACGTGCTGCAAATATGCTTTTTTCTCCGATTTAACTGCCATATTTACAAGATTTCGTAAATTTTTATACTCATTCCACGCATTGTCAGATTTAGTTTTTTTAAATTTAGTAAATGCTTTATTCCTTAATTTCATCATAAATTTTAAGTTGGCGGTTAACCATGGAGCTGGAGGCTTAGTTATTTTAGCAGTTCTTAGAGGAGAATGAACATCAAACAAATACAAAATATTAGCATTAAGAAAATCCACCATATCATCAATTTCATCAAAAGTGTACATGTGCTCCCACTGAATTAAAGGCAAGTCAAGCAAAAAATCATTATAATTAAATTTGGAAAAATCTCTATATGTTTTAAATACTATGCTCTGTTTATTTTTAACTATTGCTAACCTACAATGTACCAAATCATGATCAGACATGGTTTTCATATCCACAATATCAATACTGGCAACAATATCAGGACAAGATGAAATCATGAGATCTAATAGAGTTTCGGACGTGCCAGTTACTCTAGTTGGCATTTTTACATGTTGATTTAGGCCGTATTTGTTTAAGAGATTATCAAACAATAAAAAACTGCTGTTATTCTTAACTAAAAAATCGACATTAAAGTCACCCCCAAACACGATATAATCATACTCTGGCAGCAATCCAACTATTGTGTTTTCTAAACCATCCAAGCACACATTTAAGTTTGCCTTAGGGGGTCTATACAACGTCCCTAAACACACCTTTTTTTTTCCCAGTTTCATACTAATCCAAAGTTGTTCTAAGGGACCATTTGATTCGTGAAAAATATCTAACACACAGTACTTGAAATCTTTATTTACATAAAACGCTACTCCAACGCCCCTACCCTCACGATCTTTACGAATTAAATTGTAATTATTAATAACAAGTCCATAGTCCGGAATATTATATATACACTGTTGTGATGATGCACTTATAAGTACCACTAATGCAGTGGCAATTGCCCCTGCCATCATTTATAACTTCCTATCGAAGATCCTATTTTATATTGCTCCAATTTTGACAGTTTAATTAACCACTTAATGCAGTTAAAATGCTTTAGAGCTACTAAATACCAAGTAATGGAGGTAATGGAGCCTCTTTAATTAAAATATATTTACTATGATCTCAGCGTTCATCATAGCAAGATTTTGTAAGATAAATAGATGAAACAGACCATAGAGCACCAACATCGTCATGGTATTGCCGTCGTTGATTATCTTGAATACGTTTTTTGGGCGAAAACATCCAGTTGTTTAACACTAGGTTCAACACCTGACAAGTTTTCTTCTTTTAAAATGACAAAAAAGATATCACATTTTCAGAATCAGAATACTGGTTGTTGTTTGAAGTTGACCAAACAAAGTTTATCTTCTTTATGTTGTATTTTATCTAATTTTGTGACTTTATGATTATAACAACTAAGGTATTTTTATCATAAATTAAAATATCTAAAAATGATAACCTATATCGTCAATTTCAATTTGTAATGTAACACAATTATAAGTACCTATACTTAATTCATTGATAACAATTGTAAACTGATAGTGCACCAGTGCAAAAAAATAGTGTACCTACCGGACTTCGAGGGGCGATACTACATCTAAAAATAGAAATAAAAGTTCCTATGAACTAGGGCCCTAAAATAATAGTTGCTAAGGGAGTTATAACATTTTAAACGGTCGATAAAAAGAATGCTTTTTTATTTATTTTTAGGAAATTTACTAGAAATTTACTACTAGTAGTCTAATTTTTTTGACATTTGAGTATCTGGCATAAATTTTTATGCCAAAGCGAATAGGTACTGGTAGTAAAAACAGCCGTGCAGTCCTTAAAGAGTAGTTTTATAAGGGTAGAGGGTTGTTTTTCATAAAATTTTTTTATTTAATTGAATAGAGGTAATTTTAACATTAGAAGGTACTTTTCATTTAATTCGCTACAGTAAACGGTTTTCAAGATATTTGCGCTTAAAGTTTACATCGTGTTCGTGTCAAAGGTGGTGCATTTATGTTTGACAGTTTCAGGAAATTGTTTTTATGCAAATTCAACTGACAGTTTTGTACACGTTAGATACTTTTAGTGCTCAAAAATTTTCTAAAAAAATGAAAACTATTCCTTTTATCCACCGGTTAAAGGACTGTTAGTCCCTTAGGAATCATTTTAGGGTATATGTTCATTGGAGCTTTTGGAATTTAGGAACTCCTTGAATTCCGGTACTCTATTTTTTACACTCTGTATACTCTGAAGATTTTTTTATACTCTTTAGTATTCTATACATCTTACTTAATCAATCAATCTACAAATATTTTACAAAGTTTAATAAAAACCTAGAACGCTTTTGAGTTTATGATTCTATAGAACAGAACGATCGTTTTTAACGTCATGAAATCAATGAGAACACAGGCAAAGCTACATATTTTCCATTTTATTATGTCTGCTTTTCTGAAAGCTGAATTCAAACGATCAAGTAGTGATCTATATTTGATACTGTATCGTGGCTATAGTTTTTACTTCTCAACATGACCTACATTTCAGCTTAGTACATTGTATACCAGCTTGAGCGTCGCTAGGGTTATTGTCCGTCTATTGTGTTTTTGTGAATTACTCGCGTTTTACTTATCTCGTACGATTTTTAATTTAACGGATCTGGAAAAGGAAAAAGGTCTAGTTCTGATGTATTTTTCATGCGGAATCCATGTTAAAATCTGCGATGGAACAATTTGTTAAAATACTGAAGAGTTACATTAGTGGATGTTTGGAATTTATTGAAATCAAACAGAGCTTACATAGCTATGGATTCATGGATGGAAAATTATTATGAATTATAAAATAAATTATTTTTTCACTGATATAAATGCATCTATATTAATATAGGCTTAGTGGAACCACATAGTTAATACTCTCCACAGTTTACTCTATATAGATTCCTCTTGAACGCGTGGTATGTTCTTTTACATTTTGTTTTACAAGAGATTCGTCTTCTGTTTACGGACAAATGTTTATGGGCGAGAATCGCAAGTTACAATGTAAAGTTGTTACAAAGTTGTTCGTTAAGTAAAAATCACCGGAACACCTGGATCTCAGTTACGTAAATCCATATATTAAACTAGAGATACCTGTAAAGAGTCCAGTAATACCTATTTGCAATACTCCTACGATTGGTAGTCGTTTGTTGTTATGAAAATAAACAAGCAACAATCAAGTACTTGTAATACATAATGAGCAATGGCAATTAGAATATATATTTACTACAATGCGGGAACTATGCAATATAAATACATAACCTAAAATTAATTTATGGATTGTTTGCTATATTTAACCATTATCCTTTGGAGGATACCTCCAAAGTCTTTATCCCTTACGATTATTTTCTTGTATTTATCACAATTACTAGAAAACAACATATTTTTATTACCCTTAATAACTGATTTTATTTTTAGGAGGATCCTTTTTAACTAAAGTTGGGTTGTTATTTGATAAAGGGGGTCGCACAAAATGATTCTTGGGAGTTCTTTTAAAGACATAAGAGATTAATTGTTTATATTTTGATTATTTTCTAAACTCAAACTCTCATTATTATAATAATTAGTCCATTATGTTATAGACTATTAGGTCTACCAATATAATCCCCAATATCTACCAGAGCAACCACAATATTCAAATTTCAAAAAGATAAGGGTTATATATATTTGTTTCCTGCAATGTTACTTCTGACAGGAATCCGCAATCCGACTAGATATAAAATGAGTACTTAGTTATATCAGAGACTTATACAAAGATATAACCAGACACTATACGTCTCTGGTTATATCTTTGATGCACTCCAGAACAATCGATAACATCGTCCCTCTCTATCAGCTAAAAGAATAAGTCATGACAAGCGAAAATAATTAAAATAAATATAATTTTTCCCCTAAAGTACGTTCATGCTCATAATTTTATGTTGTCGTGATTTTATATTCTCCTCATAAAGTGTGTTAGACCGCATACGTATCCGCACTCTCAAAAGCTTACACAGGCTAACTTATAAAATTACTATAAACAGATACAGCAACTGGCAATTGAACTCGTATAATATGGCAATTATTTTCACCATAAATTTTCATAAAAAGCGAGTTAGTGGTAATACGAAAAGTTAAACAAACTGGTTGGCAAACAAGAAATAGGAAGTTGCACTTCAGCCAAGCAGTAAGTGAAGTTCCAAATAATTAATTTATTATCCGAGAATTTACAAGGAATGCAGCACGTGGCACAAAGTAACACACGTCTTGTCTACTTAAGTATTCACATAGATGATTTGTATTTCATTGTTACTACCGTGATATCTATACCTACTTCAGTAAACATACTTTTTCAAAACATTGTAGCAGTGCTTTTATCATTTATAAAAATAACATTTCAAACTTTATTGAGGTTGACTTGCAACCCTTCGTCTTGGTGTAAAATCTAAACTCGATTAACCTTTTCAGTAAACCCGAAAAGATTATTTCTACATACACCAGCATCCTATTTCCAACATTTCAGCATCGTCTAAAGATGATTAAAAATGAAAAGATATTGTTTTCCGTCTTTAGTAACAGTTCACCGGAAGTAGCCAGACATTTATGTTTTTATGACGGCGCCAGGGTGTCTACACCTTATACTGACTAATTATATTACAATTTATACTTTTTTAGCTATTAATTTGACCTTTAGTAACATTAGAAATCTCTGATTAAATAGGTAGGTAACTGAATTGAAGCAAATTGAAAACGTGACATGAATAAGGTATCAGTCAGTATACAAACTATCTACCACTTTTTTTCAGTAGGGCTTACTATTGGTAGGAAATGTAACTTTTATTTGTTTTTAACAGAGAATGTGTGTCTTATTATGGCAGAAAATTTGGTTTTATGATCGCATCTTGCTATAAAATGAAACTTCCGTTCTGGCTCAATTATTAACGTTTATTTTGCGTCGTTAACCTGATTTTATCAGTGAATCGTCTCAAAGGGCAATTAAAGTGAAAGCCCTGTGAAATTACGACTGTAGATTTCTATCGAAAGTGAGGGCTTTAATACAAATAAAACTAAACGGTGGCATTTTTATACAAGGTTCCTCTTAATTTGCTCTGTTTAGATAAAGGAAGGAAATTTTTCCCCTTTAAAACAAAAAAGTATCTATGCTTATATACGTATTTTCCGTGATTTTAACTTTAAAATCAAATTCTTGATATAAAACTAGTGCTATCAGTGTACTGTTATAGGAAATTCTGGGTGGAATCTGAAATGACAAATATTCCAAAAATCAAAGTCCTTACATATCACAGTGCTTGGGAATTATCAAAAAATCATTAGGGTCTGGAATTAGTGAATAATACATTTTTAAATTATATTAGTTTTTAGAAGAGACCATTTGTAGAGTTTTAAAACGGTATTGGAGGGATTCATGCATTTTTAGTACGCTTCAGTTAACAGAAAAATAAATGTGTCCGAGCATTTGAGCTTACAACGAACTGAAAACTTTTGTGATTAATATTATCAAAAAATTTGTGGTAATGGAAGTACTCTAATATATTACCTCTATATAAATGCGCAATAAATTTAACCACATCTAAAATATTTCCGTATCTCACATGCCTTCATAAATCTAGTAAAGTGGAAATATAAAAAAAATGTTTTTAAATTTATATTTATACATTAAACAGAATTTTACTAGACAACTAAGTTGGGTTTTATATAGCAGGCCAAAATAAATAACAGTATTTTATTTCTAAATATTTTCATAACGACTTGCTTTCCGCAGGTGCCATTACAACAGTAACCTCTATTGTCTTTGAGGAAGACAATCCTACTTTTTATTTGAAGGAACTGCAGAAAACAACTACTCCATGGGCAATGTGCCCCGACTGGCGTTGGCTTACTCCGGCATCTCCATGGAAATCGCCACATCTTTCATCGAAATTAACTAGCAGACACTGACCGATTTCGCGCTTTTTATGCGTTCGTCAGAGTGCCATAGTTAGTGGAATCGATGAGATGTTGTTAAGGTATTCCAATTGATGCGGAAATACTTTTGGTCCCCATTGTATCTTTCAATATTCTATTTACTACACATAAAACCTACAAAAAATTTGGTAATAAATATTTTTTGAACTGAAGCTGATGTTTTCCAATACATTGACATTCTTCCTCTATGTATTCTTATTTTATCAGATGATAAAGTAAACATTTACAATTATTATTGTAATTACATTGAGATTCTCTGTTTTTTACTTGTTTGGACTTAACTAATGAAAAGCAATACCAATAAATGAATACGTAAAATGATGAACATGAGCCGATTATATGTATACTTAGAAACTAGCGCAGAAGTTTAAACGTGTAGTGGATTTATGGTAATAGATATTGCAAAATGACTTCAATGTCCTTAAATAATTCCAATTATCGTTTAAGGAACGTTATGTACGATAGAAATAATGACAACTCTCATTGTGTGCCAGTCAACAGTTGGTTTAGTAAATACACCAACAGTTTATGTGTTAGTTAATCGCACATAAATAATGGGTAACAGAAAATTAATGATGTAGGTACGATTGATAGATACACATAAAACTTAAATTTCAATAACGTCGGTTTTATTTTTAAGCACATTGTATTTCATATAAAAAAATTGAATTGTCTCAGAATTATTATCCTATAAACCAGTAGATACTTAAGTAATAACATTGCTTTCTAGTGATATATCACTACAGAAATAATTAAATCATAAATGATTTTAGGAAAAATGGTGTTTGCGAATTATAGGTAGGGGAGACCGGGGATAAACGTAACATGTTTCACAATAGACTCAATTGTTAATCACCTAATTGAGATAGAACAAGAAGAATAGTACTTTCAGAAACCCTGGTTGTGTTCCTCTATTAATATAAATATATTGAAGCTTTACATATTACTCTGTTGTGAAAATAGAAAAAAAAACTTTTGTACCCAGTCTCCCCTAACTATCATGTTACGTATATAAATTTCCTTATATTTACAGTACTTTTCGATTTAACTTGTTAATAGAGGCCATTTAGAAAAACTTGTATCACTGTTGTACAGAAGGATTATTATAATTTCAAAAATAAAGGTGGTAGGGGTGGTTTCCTACTATACCTGTCTGTAAACCCTTTCCCTGTTAAAGTTTATGTTTTCTACCATTTACCTTTCCTTTCTTAAAGTTTATGTTTTCAACCATTTAACTTACCTATTGCCTCAAATAAGTTTTATGTCGTGTCTACTAACAACTCTCCAAAACGTAGAGACCTTTTGTTTTACATGGCGTGATTCCATTATACTTCAGTTGAATTTAGTGCCATGCTAAGCTCCTGGAAGCTTTCGACACCGGCATCCACCCCGTAAAATACTGCGTTTCCAGTATGAAAATATATGATCTTTCTAACAAGATTACCGAATCGAATATGAGCTCGGAATGTTACTTTATCTCTTAACTTTACATTTTTAGCGTTGGCTTGCTCTTCCAATTGCCGTGAGGAGGAATTAGAGCTTAATTTGAATTTAGCTTCGGAGGAGCGCTGAAAAATTGCATTGGATTATTTCCGACGTTAAACAACGTCTGGTAAAGTGGTAATAAATTACTTAATTATGTGTACCTATAATGCTGTAAAATACCAAGTTCCTTTGTTGCAGCGCTACGAAAAGTCCTAAAACCGGAAAGTAACGGTCCGTACTGAACCCAGCTGCCATATTAGCGAAAAACTGATAGATATATTTTGTGTGATATAGAAAACAAACCTACCTATAGACCTTCCACATAATATGGTTTTTGTCTTTATAACTTCTGCAAATGGAATTGACAATTGTGTAAAACATACTATCCAAATGTATGATTTACCAAATGTATTAATTTTATATGATGCTTATACATACAAAGATTACATTCTAGTAAATTGTCATATACCTCATAAGGTTATGACTGAGCCATTGTGCTCTCAAAATGCCTCTTTTCTCTAGTGTGGGTTTCACTTCGCCTCGCCTTCACTCTCTTCCTTGCTTATGCCTTGTGACTCCAAATGTTAAATCATTTACATTTTCTAAACCTAACAGCAGTAATGAAAAGCATAACGTATTTCCTTCTGCCTACACAAAATGTTTATACCCATCGTTTATTAGAGTATTAAAATAACAAATGGGGTATTTCCTAAATCTCTCCTTATTACTTGTAGTATTATGTTAATGCTATATAATAGCGGTAATAATTAGACTAACAAAACACCTTGTAGAAACTTTTAGAATCCTGAATAATGGTCGTCAGTCTACCATTTCAGGAGAATCGCCATTTCCATAATGCTGCTATTATATCGAGGACTAACAGCCACTGAGTCTAATTCAATTATATGCAAAGAAACATAAAAGTAGGTACTTAAGTACGTAAGGTCTTCTTCGGTTTCAATTAGTTGTAATGGTAATATTTTACCTCCTACTCAACGAGTACTAAAACTATATTTAATGACTGCCACCTAAACTAAAAACGAAAAAATATAAAACCAAAAAATCAGAAATAAGTGAACTACCAATACTATACCTAACTACATATTTATTTCAAGTACATTAAACTAAAAATATCCTGATAATATTTAGTTAATTTATTATATAGTTTCGTTCATTATTTCATGCTGTGGTTCCTTGGAGTAAGCTATAGAAGTTTGCTTTGATATTGCCCTTGTGGTCTGTCAATAAAAGATGTTTTCTTGTTTTCATTTTGCAGGTCGCGTGACATATTCCCAAATGAATGATTGAGTCATAGATTTGTGACACAAATAAATGAATACGTTATAGTCAAAAATACAGACTCACCATAAATTGAATGTTTATTGAGTACAATTAGTATACATTGAGTAAAATGTATATTGTAAATTTACAAAATGTATATTGTAGATTTTATAAGCTGTTGCAATTGGTAAAGTCATAAAAAACTTTTGTGTTGTAGTACATACGAATAATGGATTTTGATTTTCTATTCGTATACGTGTCCGTTTGACAATCACCCTGTACAATCTGAATTAAGATAATATAGATAACCTACCCATAAAAATTGTTTTTACAAGTCTTTGAAGAAACTACTTTTACGTGTCGTAAAAAAATTACTATGCTGACCTGATAATATCTATCTTTACAATATGCTTAATTAATATATCTGCGCATTTGTTTTTTATAGAAATCAACACATAGGTAGGTACTCGCTTCGTGGTATCTAGATGCCGCAATCTGCCAACGGGGTTCTTGATCTAGTTTTTTTTTAATAGTAACTGGTGAAATAACTCACGAGTGCTCCCTAAACGGCAAAAATGGCCGCGACGAGTACATTGTGATTATTCGGCCCGCTTGATCTTGAACGGCTACTTTCTCTTTCGCTATTACGAGTCGTGTGGCCTACTTGTGATTTAATCACATTTGTTTTGTTCATTCAAGAATAGACACATAAATTTTACGCATTTGATATATGTCGTGTTGTGTCTACATGTTCATGTGGCAACACGTTCGGCTATTATACAGGGTGTTCCAAAACAACCACACGCCTTACATCGTCTCCTTACTCCATATTTCACAACTCATTACCACACGATTATACAGGGTGCTTCAAATTCGATGCTATACATTCGGGCAACATAATGGTGAAAAGAGATCAAGGCTAACTTGATTAGTTTTCGAAATATTTTGAAAAAACCGAAAATTTCGATTTTCGTTTTTGTTTTTTGCGGGCCTATTTGATGAGGTATTCAAAAATAAAGAGCACTTTTCTATAGCAACTTTTTGCCCTTTATCCAATGGTGTTAGCAAATTTTCCGAAAAACGTTTCGTTTCCCGGAAACCAACATCAACTTAATTTTTTTAAATACGGACCTGGAATTTTTTTCAATTTTTTGGAAGCATTTTTGTAACTTGATAGAATGCCACGATAAAAATGGCTTTCAGCAATCTAGAATTTTTTTATTTTATTTAAATTTCCTCATAATTCAGGAATAGTGCGCAACTACTTATGTGAAACATTTCCAAACAGATGGATTGGAAATCATGGTGCTATAGAATGGCCAGCAAGAGCTCCTGATTTATCCCCATTAGATTATTTCTTATGGGGACGAACTAAAAATGTTTTATATAAGAATCAATATAATAACATTGAGGATTTGAGAAATGCCACTATTCGTGTTCTGAATGCAATACCAGCAAGGGAAATCGAAAGATCTATTCAAAACTTAAAAAGACGAATACGCCTCTCCATGAATAATGACGGAGGGTTATTTCAACATCTGCTTTAGGGTTTTTATAGTTTTAACATATTTTGTTGTTTTATTCATTGTTTATTCAATTACATCAAAGTTTATAGTTGTTAATTCGTTGTTTTATTATTAGCTTTTGTTTATTTATCGTAAATAAAAATAAAACCTCAAAAATATATTATTCAATATCTAGAAGTCTGGTTCCTTTTATGGTGGCATTCTATCAAGTTACAAAAATGATTCAAAAAAATAGAAAAAAAATTCCAG
The DNA here is from genome assembly GCA_963924545.1 of Pogonocherus hispidulus. Classification (NCBI taxonomy): domain Eukaryota; kingdom Metazoa; phylum Arthropoda; class Insecta; order Coleoptera; family Cerambycidae; genus Pogonocherus; species Pogonocherus hispidulus. The sequence continues at coordinate 14,347,099 of OZ004699.1, forward strand.
GTCCGTATTTAAAAAAAATAAGTTGATGTTGGTTTTCGGGAAGCGAAACGTTTTGCGGAAAATTTGCTAACACCATTCGATAAAGGGCAAAAAGTTGCTATAGAAAAGTGCTCTTTATTTTTGAATACCTCATCAAATAGGCCAGCAAAAAAACAAAAACGAAAATTGAAATTTTCGGTTTTTTCAAAATATTTCGAAAACTAATCAAGTCAGCCTTGATCTCTTTTCACCATTATGTTGCCCCCCCCCGAATACGCAACTTTGCCTCCAGTTAACCGACTTCGTATCTCTTACTGTTTCTGAGATCCCCATGTATTGCATCGAATTTGAAGCACCCTGTATACTATCATTCATTAGAGTGTTGTATTGACAGACAAACAATTAATGTACATATGTCGGCGATTTCCCTCCCATTATTTGAGACAACGTACTGCTACATAGGAGAAATAATGAGACGAACAGCTTCTCCCTGAAACAGCGGCTTGTATGGGGACTTCTTCTGATCCAGCATACTGGCTGGATCCTCTGCCAATCTTAAAATATAGAGATGTTTCTTCAGATGACAGTACCATGTTATGAACCAAGGGGTGCTACGCTTAAGAGAAAATAAGTAAACGGAAATGCAATGTTCCAAGTAATGACCAAGTAACAGAAAGAGTTCTAGTTCTAAAAAATTGGCCCTTTAGAAGTCCATGTTCAGGGGCTTATGGAATAATACGATTTATAAAAGTACGTAGTTGTACACCTCCTTCCAACACCTAAATTAGATTATTATTTCTCATATTGGCATTTCTAAAGTTAAGAATAAGTAAAAAATAAACCCCTTTTTATATAGGGGTTTAATTATAGACTAACATTATTAGGAATTTAAATACTCGTAATATCTACTTGGGTAGTATATATCTAGTGAACATGTTTAATTTGTCAATATTTTAAATTGATCTGATTTTAGGTGTTTTCAGAAAACGGACAAATTGAATATTAGTTTTCTTGTGTCCGCAATTCCGCAATTAATATTTTGGTGTGTTTGTTTTAGCCTAGAAACCTAAGCATTAAGATATATGTTTGACTATTTAAATCAAATACAACACTTTCCTGACATAAGTTTCCGAAACAAACAAACTTTTCAGCTGCTGACGGTTCTCTGAGAGGATGCATGGCAGTGATCAGAAATAGAAAAGCTCGATGGTCACTAACTTCAAACCGCGTAAGTTTATTCTAGTAAGTAAAACTACCTACTATCGAAATAAATGAAATAGACCCCTGAGAATTTTGAATTTGAGAATACCCTTGAAATTTGGACCATATATATAGCCTATATATACTCCTGCTTATCAACTTACAACAAAATACTGTTGTATAAACAAATCCTCAAGCCAGTGTAGACCTATGGAATACAGCTCTGGGGCTGTGCCAGTAAGAGTAATATATTAATCATCCAAAGATTCCAGAACAAAGTACTGCGGAACATCGTCAAACCGCCTTGGCACATCAGAAACAGCGACCTTCATCGAGATCTTCAGATGGACACTGTAGAGCAGACAATTACCAAATTTGCAAGGACTCACGAACAACGACTCCACCAACATGTGAGCCATCCAGCTCCTTGACAACACTAACATAGTAAGAAGACTCAAGAGGGTTAAGCCCTTTGAGTTAGTGAATTGATTATATCAGTAAAAAAGCAGAGTATTGTGCGGTTAGTGTTACACGTTAGTTTTAGTGTAATTAAGTTACCAGACCCTAAGGTACACTAATGAGTAAGACCTTAGCTCTAAGATTTTCAGCTTTAGTTAAATTAGGATACAACCAAATTACTCATTGATCTCTTTTTGATCAGATTGTAATAACAGCAAAATACCCTTCAAGGGGTATTTTCTATATATAAAAAAAATATGTATATCGCCTTACTATTACTCTGTTGTTTGCTAAAATTTCAGTTAGTTTCGTTATCCCATTTTTCAGTGAAATGAAAATGTAGAAAAAATCGCGGTTTTTCAGCCTACAAAATTGACACCTGTCACTTTAACTCGTCGCAATTTTTCGCGGGTAAAGCCAACGGGGCATCAGCCAGTGTCTTTTACGGGAACACCTCGTATATTGACATTTATTTGGTATATTCAAGTGGCATCTTACAAACAATGTAAATCATTCAAAATTTATAGCAGGGCGTGGTGCCAAGATGCGTAAATAATCTAGAAAAATGGTCGCGCTTGTTTTTCCGGCAAGTTCGAAGTCATTCTAGTTTATTTATTTTGTGGACATTTCTTTCTGTGGTACACGTGTCGCATTTTTTAAATGTAAACAAAATGCGTATAGGTATAGACAAGTTTCACAATATAGAATTTAGTCCATTTTTTAACCCCGAAGAGATATATTGCTATAATAGGGTCACTTATAACCTAGGTAACTCAAAGACATAACATTATTTGCATAACTTGGTTGCTAAAATATTTTTTTTACTAATTATTTTGAAAAAAACATTGGTCTCATTTAGATGTTCCAAGAAATATATAGAAAACAATCTATATACTAGTATTTCGGCTTATTAGGCCTTTTTCAATAGAGTAATGTCTATTACTAAATGTTTCCAAGCGCGTTTTCGTTATTTATTTATTTACGAGCACCTACCCCCGATTGATCTCACCATCTGGTAAATCCCGAGTTTTTAGTACCTTTTCTAAAAAGGGCGAAATTGTAAAATCTATCTGATCATTCGTAGTACAAGAATTTATAATTAAAGATTTTTTAATTTCTAATTGCTCTAACAGATCTAAGCGCTTTCCTTTCTTTTCACGATGCAGTACCTTTACATTTTTCCGATCTATAAAATTATTGTTTTCTATACAATGCGTCGAAAATCCTGAATTTTTTGCGTTATTTAATATGGATTTTTATGTTCTTTTACTCTAGTTTCAATACTTCTCCCGGTTTGACCCACATACACGGCATTACAATCCGCGCAGTTAATTTGGTATACCCCCATTGTTTTAATTTTTTTAACTATTTCATAAGCCGTAAAACTTATTATTGTTATATATCGCGTTTTTGAGATATAGACAAACGTGTTTTTGGAACTGTGTATACTTCTAAATATTTCGATAGTAGTCTCTAAATACTATCGATATTTGTAAAAATATACATAGTAGCTCTCATTCGGTTTAGAGATTTATCTGTTTATGTGGTATAAATACAAATTTTGTTGTACTCGTAGTAATATGTCCGGATGAATGTAGTAGCAGCTGTAATCAAAAGTTCAGTTAACGTATTTAGAATGACCCTCCCATGAACGTACTTCTCCACTACAACAGAGATCTGGATAATTCCAAACTCGACCTTTACGCTGAAGTGCCATTAGCCGTCCAGACTATGAGGCTTAACTTAAATCTCGCCGTCATCTTCCCGTCTGTCTGAGTCTACGTCTTGTATTCCAACTGCCCCGAACTTCATTCCACTTTCAATTAGACGTAATTTCAAATTTGTCTTGAACTTACTTACTAGGTACTTTGTTTCTGGGTCTGGAAAATTGAAGATTTCTTTTGAAAATATCCTTTTTATTCTGAGGAAATAATATCATATTATTTATTCGGTTGTATTCACATATTTGTTTAGAGATTTCTCCAAGAAAAATAAACGTGATATATGTTTTTAATTTTTTAAATTAAGTAATTGCGATTAAGGAATGATATTTTGCAGACATCTAGTACTATCTTCGTTCTTCATCGCTACTGTTCTGAAATATGCATTTTTTGTAGAGCTGTACATGTTTTTTGCTTTGCATTACATGTCTAATAATATCTCTATCCCTCATTCTCATCTCAGTGATGAGCCCGGAAGTCAGAGACTTGTGTGGGAGAGGGAGCGGCATATTATTATTTTGCGGGCCGCGAGTGCGCCTAGGAACGACTTACGATGTTATAACTTTAACTACCATTTAGTACGAGAATAAGGGAAACCTGGAAAACCTTATTAATTAAAGTATACAGTAGGTTGTTAGCCATTTATACAGTGATATTGTAGTACTAGTTGCATATTAAGAACGATACCAGCCTTATACACACAGATTTAATATTGGAGCAATTAGAAAAAGTTGACCACGGTGAGAATCGAACCGCCGTCAACCGCCGAGAACGATTAAAAACCAGACGTCTTAACCGCTCGGCCACCGAGCTCCTAAACTTAACATGTTTTTGAGAAAGTTTTTGAGAAAATCGAGGTAATTTTAGTTGTTTGAAAATTGATAAATTACTACTGGTGTGAAAAACACTCTGTCCAAAAAATGCAGATTTCAGAACGGTAGCGATGAATAATGAAGATAGTATTATGTGTCTCCAAAATACCTTCCCTTATACACTGAAGATAACTTCTGGCCGATTTTTTAAATGCGTCCCTGTAAAAAGCGTTTTTTGAAAATAACTTGCCAACGCTGCATCCGATTTAAAAAATAAAATATCATTTTTCAGGTAAAAGAAAGGCAAATCGAAACATGCAGACTGATTCATTTAAAAAAATTAAGTTTCAGCTGTTTGAAAATTGATAAATTAGTACTCCTGGAAAAACAGGAGTACAAAAAAATGCAGATTTTAGAACTGCAGTGATGAAAAACGAAGATAGTACATAGGTGTACGATCTGTAAAAACGATTTTTTTAAACAATTTCATTTTAAATCAACCTTATTTCATAATTTAAAAACATAAATATAACATAATCTCTGAGTAATCTCTAAATAAAGTAACACTTTTCCCTCTTGAATTAAAACAAGTACAGTTTTATGATTTTCACAAATTTCACAAATTTTTTCACAAAATTTGTGAAAATCATAAAACTGTACTGGTTTTAATTCAAGAGTTAAACACGGATTTTCATCAAGTAAAGGTCGAATCAATCAACTAACGTTTTTTCACAAAATCTTTCAATAATCGCTTTTTATTATTGAAAATTATAGTATTGCAATCTTACCGGAGCGGCGCGCCAGTTGAACGACCTTTGAGTTTCACTTAAATCCATTATAATCCATACTTTTGCAGAATTATACATACATTGCCTTCCTTAAGATAAAAAAAGACATGTAGGTACGTAAAATCTCTACAGTTACAGCACCAAAAATATATAGTCGCCTGCAGGTGGTGAGCTGTGCAATAATTGTACAGACCCACGCATTCAAGATCTGCCGCATGTGTAAATGGCTCGACAAATATATATGCTGTATATTTATGATGCATGATGGCAAGAATGCGTAATGCATTGGCTAACTTCACACACATTTCGTCAGTATGTTTATCAGGAAAACAGAAACAGCAGGAATCGTTAAATATGCATACATTTTCATTCACGTCGAGATGTGTTATATGTACCTGAAACAGATGGATAATTTCAGGTTTTATTACACATTACACACATGAATATTCTCTGCAATCTAGTTCGCAATAATAGATTATATTTATAGTCGATATTACCGATATACATCTAAAAATAAATAATGGTAATGCACCTTTTTGGTATTGCAATAATATATTATTCAATTCATCCTACTTCTGAAAAATTACTTAATACCAAAAATTATCTTCTTCAAAAACTCACTCTTTCTTCTCTTGGTCAAAGTAAATAAAACAATGTTATATACGAGTATATAAAGGATGTTCCAAAAATATGCCGACACATTTTGAGGTGTGGTAGGGTACATGAAAACAAACCTTTTTTGTAATCCTGCAGAAAAAAGGAAAAATGGTTTTTTAAGTTTTGTTTCAGTGACTTCAGTGACAAATAATTAATATTCATCTACAAAAAATGTTCAGGAGGACATTAATAAATCACTTTTTGTTCGCGTTGGACTTTTTTTCATTGATAAATAAATGATGGTTTACCATAACTGTTCAAAATGTCGACTATTTGCTTCAACACAAATATTGCACTGTCGGTTCACTGACTCGCGGTCCCTTTGGAATATTCCGGGAATAGCTTCTACAGGTGGGCAACTGGCCATTATTCTTGCTAAAACATCTTCTTCATTACGAATAGGCGTTTCGTAGACTAAAGATTTCAGATGAGCCCAAAAGAAAAAATTAGGGGGTTGAGATCAGGAGAACGCGCGGGCCAGGCCACGGAACCTCCTCTTCCAATCTATCCGGCGGAGAAATTACTGGTTCAAATACTGGCGTACGTTCAAACCAAAATGTGGAGGTGTCTCATCATGTTGAAACTACATGTTATTTCTAATGTCTAAGGGCGCATTTTCTAGTAATAGAGGTAAAACATTTTGCAGAAAATGGACATAAATATCTACGTTCAAACAAGCAGGCAGCAAGTGAACTATTAGATTCTCTCCAACAATACCAGCCCGCATGTAAATTGTTGATGGTGTTTTCTAGAGACCATAGCGTGAGGATTTTCATCATATCAAATGTGGCTGTTTCTACCGTTAAAATAACCATGGCGCGTGAAACATGTCTCATCAGAAAACCCAAAAACCATTGGCAGAAAGCTAATCGATGTGAATTAGCTTCCGGATTTAAAGCTTGTACGCGTTGTAAATGGTAGAAGTAGAAGAGTTGTTCGTGTTCATGTTCAAGAAGCCTAGTTGAAATAAAAAATGTTGAACGAAATACAGTGGTGTCCTAAATCTAGAAACTAAATCAAGTGGAAGTGGTGTGGAACTAAATCAAGAATTAATTTAGTTATTTAAGTATGATTAAAAACATTTTATTGCTCTACAGGCCTAACGGCTCATTTGCGGGTATAAGTATGTTTATTAAACAAGAAAGGTTTGTTTTCATGTCCCCTACCTCCCCTTAAAGTTTGTCGGTATATTTTTGTGGGACACCCTGTATACAGCAAAAGTAGTGGTATGCACGAGAGGGACGTGAGGGGATAAATATCAGTTAGTGTTTTTGTGTGACACCCTGTATACAGCAAAAGTAGTGGTATGCACGAGAGGGACGTGAGGGGATAAATATCAGTTAGTGAAAATTTTAATAATAAATTATGAAACCCTCAACAAGATAATACAATGTAATTATCGAATTTAATAAAATATCTTGTTCGTATCAAATAAACAGAACATCAAGTGTGAAGTGCATGGGGTTTTATTATTTTATGATTATAATTAACTTGACTAAAAACTTGCATTTTTCAGTGGTTAACCTCTACAACACTAGCTAACTTATCTTGATTCTATCCTGAACTTCTACCTGACAATGAAAGTAAATGTTTGTAGACGCAAACAGGGTTTGTAGTCATAGTAACACCCCATGGGTATAAAAAAGTATCAAACACAATTATGGAAGTTTACGAAAAGAGTTTTAAGGCGGCTGCTTTCTTTTAATATTATCTAGGTACGTGATTATTGTTTCTAACAAAGTCTTGAAATAGTATTTAGCTTATTGAGTTGTATATAACATTAGGGCAAAACATATTGTTTACCTTTTTGTTAGCCCATTTTATTATTTTATTTTTAATGATTTTTTTCCTTACTCTTGAAAGGGGTTGGAACGTTTGGTTTGAAGATAACACTGACGTCGCTTTCCACATAATACCAAAGCACTATACTGCACTCGACGCGCGTTTCGCCAATGAAGTTGGCATCATCTGGAGATGATTAAAACAAAACCTATGCTAACACTGTGTACTATTTACACTTAAACTATTGATACGACGGCTCAGTAAACTGTAATTTAATAACCAATAAAGCAGGCTGTGTGGGATTGATCCTCTGTCGCTATTCATACTATTTTTACACTTTCAAAGTTGTTGTAGTTTATTTCCCGATGAGTAAACCATTGACTTCTTCTTACCACTGATTTTTCTTACAACAAATGATTGTAAACTATTCAGTTATACGAGATGAACATTTCTCCTAACTAAGTGTGGGCATTCGCGACATATTTGTCTATTTTAATCTCAAAATTTTTCTTTTTTCTCATATCAAAATTTTTTCTCCATTTTTTCGGGGCATCACTAATTATTTCACATGTCAGACATATTTAACAATTTAGATGACTTGCACAGTTTACAGGACGACTATTAATCCTGGCGGCAATTTTGGCTGCAGCCGCATATATTAGCTTACATAATTATTTGTGTCCCACTTAGACTGCTATGCTGTAATCGCGGAAGAACGGGAATGACGTGGGTTTTGCTCCCGCGGGATTTACCCTCATAAACAGAGTTCATTCAGGTCGACTTCAGAAATAATTTCAACTCGCTCCTAGTCCTGAAATATTTTTATATAAAAAATACTGGGTAATCTTGTCTTCGTATTAGAGCTTCAACAAATAATTATTTAATAAAATAGGGTAACACGCAATTTGAGCCCATTTGAAAAATTTCACCCACCGCCCGAAAGTGGTATTTAAGACAGCCTCTCATTTTTAAAAGATTCAGTACTATATATGAGAATAATTTGAAAATGTGCCCCCCTTTTCAATTGAACTCGATTTATTTTGCCGATTTTTTAAAACTCATTCCTTGGAGAGGTGAGAAGAAGTTTTCGTTGAAACACTCAGTATTATTGTATCTTGAATTTTATCCTTTATATCTGCAGTGTCAACATATCTTTTAAGGGGTTCATTAATATTTAAAACTAAGTGCTTCTATTCTATTTATATTGGTTATATAGGTATATACAGGGTGTTAGTTAAACATGCGGCAAAAATTTAAGAGGTTATTCCTTGGACTATTCTAAGGATATTTTATACTTTAATGATTTTTGAAAAAGCGCTTTGTTGCGAAGATATAGGGCGAAAAAAATTTTCAACAAATCCAATTTTGGTATTTTTCACATTATTAATGTAGGTGAAATAAAAGTATGTCGTACTACACCGGACGTATCAAGTAAAAGACATGTAAGAAAAAGGAGTTGTTTTTTCTTACCAACATCCCGTGATACTTCGGAGTGATTATTTTGTATGTTTTTGTATGTTGTGTTCTCGCGAAATGCAATAAGGAATTTCCACAATAACCATGTGTGGGCTGACGAAAGTCCACATGACATTTGTGAAGATCGGTTTCAACATCAGTTCTCGTTGAACGTTTGGGTTGGAATTGTGGGTGACTGGCTAATTGGACCGGTATTTTTACCAGGAAGACTTACCGGCGAAGTATACCGCAACTTTTTGGAACAAACACTACCTCAGTTTTTGGAGGATGTATCATTGGCTACAAGACAGGCAATGTGGTTTAAGCATAATGGTGCACCACCTCATTTTAGTGTAGTTGTTCGAGAGTTTTTAACAGCAACATACGGAGATCGCTGGATTGGTCGAGGTGGACCTCACGTATGGCCTGCTCGATCCCCGGACTTAAACCTCCTGGATTATTTCCTATGCGGGACCATCTAAAGTCATTAGTTTATACTAGGCCAGTGGAAGATGTGGACGATTTAAGAGATCGGATAATTGCTGGGTGTAACTCAACAAGGAGCGACCCTGGTGTTTTTGAAAGAGTTCGGGAATCTATGAGGAGAAGATTGGATGGTTGCATCCGAGCTGGAGGTAGCCATTTTGAACAATTCTTGTAGGTTCAGAAAGGTTACACGTAATTTTTAGTAATAAATTGTTATTTGTTGAAAATTTTTTTCGCCCTATTATCTTCGCAACAAAGCGCTTTTTCAAAAATCATCACAGGATAAACCATCCTTACAATAGTCCAAGGAATAACCTTTTGAATTTTTGCCGCATGTTTAACTAACACCCTGTATAACGAAAATATATTACTTTAGTATTTTTATATTGTTTTTATCACTATGTATGTATGTATGTATTCGCATATACTATGAAATGATCTGAAAGTTCCTGCAATACCTTTTCACTGTAAAACAATTATCGAACCGTTTACGTCCACCTTGTTAATTTATTTATAGGGCTTTTGGTTTCCACTCCATTTACATCGTTGTAAGTGTCATGAAATCCAGCCAGGCAATCTTCTTGGGGATGAAAGGTAAAAGGCCGGGGTCAGCAGAACTACATCCGGCGGGTTCGTTTTTGTGGGCCTCACTTCCTGTTCCTCAAGGAATTTATGCAGCGAGACTGCCCCGCGCGTATGTAGCAATTTTAGTGGGTAGTTTTTGTTTAGTCGACCCGCATCCAATCTCTGCTTGCGATAAAGTTTTTGTAAACGTCACTGTGATGGAATCGCCCGGAAAACTACTAAACTCGGTTTTTACTGCTCTTGTATAATTCATAAGACGCATACAACTTCCTTGTAAATAGTTCCATGGAAAATTCTAATCTCAGAATTTGTGTGAGTGCAGTAAAACCCGCCGACTTAGCATTTATATTATACAAAATCTGAGCGATGGCACTGAACTGTATATGCTTAGTTTATGGAATACAGAAATAAGAAATCCGGAATTCCTGATATGAGCGCGAGATGTTTTTATTTTAAATATGATTTGTTTTCTTTGTCAGTCGATAACGGCATTTGTTTTGAAATTGGCAAGTTGAAGCGACTGCTGAAATTTTAACTTACTGGAGTATTCAAATATTATTCAGTAATGAAAGTCTTGGCTTTAAAATCTGAATAAATATATCTCACTCGAGCGCAGAACATCTTCTAAAAAGGAAATGTTCTAACAGGATACATTACACTTAACCTTCATTAGTCAATATAATAAAAATTAATAATTATATATTTGATTATGCGTTACTTTTTTGTGCGAACTAAGTATATGAATGATGTTTCCTTAATAGAATTCCACAAAATGTAAGTTTCATTACTTTTCAACGTAACAATTGCTCAAAATGTGCACCATTCACTTGTTGGCAACATCCTAATCTGTTATAGGTGTCGTCCCTTACATTACGTAACATTTCCAGTGTTATTGCCTTGGTTTCATCTATTTTTCTTTCCTTCAATTCATCAATGTTGTTTGTTTTTTAAATGTAAACCTTACTTTTGAGTTACTTACTACGCTGTTATTGTTCACCAATATCTAGACAGAATTTTCCCAGATAGGTGGATTGGAAGACGAAGTACCCTTAAGTGGCCAGCTAGGTCTCCAGATCTTACACCGTTGGATTTATTTTTGTGGAGACATCTCAAAATTATATAAAGTTTACATTCAAAAACCAAACAACATTGATGAACTGAAGGAAAGAATAAGAGATGAAACCAGAGTAATAACAGCGGAAATTTTACGTAATGCAGGTAAGGGACGAAACATATCATATATTAGGATGTCGCCAACAAGGGAATGGTGCAAATTTTGAACAATTGTTACGTTGAAAAGTAATTAAACTTAACAATTACATTTTAATGTTATGCAACCCTCAACGTCTTGAAAAAAATTAAATGTGATCAGTACGCTGGATTCGTCTTTCTCTCACCTTTCTAATGAGGGGTTTTAATTATCAGCTGATAATTCAGGAGATTTAGAGCTGAGTGAAAAATCCTTTTCTGTCTGTACGATGAATATAATGAATACTCTTTTTGCATATACTTTTCATAGGACCTTGTATTATATCTCCTATTTATAAATCAAGTACATTTTTAAACAATTTCAAATAAAAAATGAAAGCAAAATATCTAGTGGCAGATTAATAAAACCATATAGATGTAAAATTTCTATCAAACGAATGCTGAATGTCAATTCAACTACTTCGTTAAATAATCCATATCTCAAACACTAACTTCTTACTGTCACAGACGCTGAGCTCTTATACTTTTTCTCTTAGCCGGGGGTTATTATTATTATCGAAATTATTTACCGCTTCAGGAACGTAGCTGAAAGTAACGGTATTCCAGAAGGTCCTTTATGGGCACTTGCAACAATAGCACTTTGAACTCAGTCTACCAAAGCAGCCAGTCTCGATTTCAACGTTAATCAAATTTTATTGGATCATAATCCGGAGTATAGCATTCGTCGATATGATTATGGTCTGTCATCTTCTACTTTATTAGTTGAATTCGACTTTACTTCGGTTTATTGGCTAACTTTTCAATCGAATTTGCTCTCCCAACTTTCCAATCGAAATAATATCATAAGTATTTTCGGCGGCTGCTAGTACCTATTCATTACCGTCAACATCAAATGAACAGCAGATTCTCTTGGACGGCCTCAATATGTAGGGGAAAAAACATTACTTTCCTCCATATAGCGAGTGTACAACGTTATGATCATTGAAGTTTTCTATAACTTATTGTTTATAAACAAGGTGCCCATTATCTATCCTCTTATATGGGGATAGTTGAGATAGAGAATTGTTTAAATTAGCAAAATTGGGTAGAATTACAAGAGGAATTCAGTGCCTCCTTCAGATTTAATTTTAATATTCCAACTTTTCGAGATATTTTGGAAAAACTGAAAATCGCCAAAATTTTTAAACTCGAATATCTCGAAAACTATAAAAGATACAAATATAAAAATATTGTGTAATAGTATTTTTTACGTAGAATTCAGCGGTGATATTAAAAATTTCACGGCCGTCTTAGATTTTGAGAAAAAAAAAAGGTTTTGCAATAAAAAGCTTATTTTTTTCTGATTTCAAAAATATAATATTTAATATACCTTTCTCATTTCTTTTGTTTACTGTAATGAACAAATAATTTATTAACATAGTAAGCTATGAAAAATAAACAGTAGATCAGTAAACAACAATAAAATATAAATGTCAGATCACACTAAAGTCACATTATAAACGTCAAAATTAAACGTTTATCTTAAAATAGTTATTGTGAAATGTACCGGGTGGCCAAATTTGCTTGCTATTATAGGACAACTCGAGAACTAAGAGAGATACAAAAAAATTAACCCCCCTTTCTCGAGCTCTTTTTCTGAGGCAAACTTAATGCCGAAATGCAAAATGGCCCAGCTTCTTTTGTTTTTGAGATATTAGCGAATATTCGATTTTTCAAAGTTTCGATGCCTGCGCATATCTCGGTTATTTTAGATATTAGAAAAAACAACTTACATGTTCTTCAGACAATTTTTTAAAAGGAATGCAGTGGCGTAGGCAATATTTTAATAAATTGATGAAACTTCGAGTTATGACATAAACTTGTATTTTTTAAATGAAAATCGTAGTCGGCTATGATTTAGTTAGAAAGATAATTTTTTTCTCTTTTCAGCTATATATAATATGTGTGGTTAATTTATTCGGCTTGACTATTTTTTAAGGAATCTTAGAATTTTTAAGGTTATTAATAGCTGCCATTTTGTTTTGGCACAGTGGGCGTAACTTCACAGTAATAATTATTTCTTATATAATATTTCAGCATGTCGAATTTTTCATAATTTTGAAATGCCATTCTTGAAATTTAAAAGTATTCTAAAATTTCTAGGAAACAAGTATTCGCAGATCAATTATTATAAGCGGTATAAATTACAGACACAAAGTGATAAATGCAGTTAGAACTGTCAATAATTTAAATTTCAAACAAAAGATATACGTCTACTACGCGAAAACGAAATGGGAATTTTGCCAATTTTGCTAATTTAACCAATTCTCTATCTCCACTATTAACAAAGTTAGCCATGTAAGGAGATAGTTAATGGGCACCCTGTATATAGTATATATCTCTAGATATATTACTAATAATCATGTATTTGATACCGTTGATAACTTTAATAATTTTTTTAAATAAACAGTTTTAGTTGTTGGAGTCCAAAAACATTCACCCAGAAATATTGTGACATTGGGAATTGTTAAAGTTATAAGAGTGACATGAAGAATGTAAATTTAATCATATCAACTTACACCTATATCATTGTCAAAACTATACACTATAATGGAAGATTGGGTGTGGAAGCACGCTTAAAGAAGCTCATATTATAAAACCTACTACAAAATCTACGTGTGCATAAGGAAGGCTAGCAAAATTATTCGACATTATGTCGTGAACCATAAGGGAACGAATCGAGTGCAATAATCTGGAACCTTGGGACTTTCATAAGCACTGCTCACTTTTATCTGAGACTTTACTTTGCTGATAAGCGTAGAATGGGCATTTGGTTTCGGAAGTTGTTCTACCTATAGGCAAGGGTGTCCCGAGAATAGTTTCTAAAGGGCGCGGTAGTATATATTTAAAATAAATGCCAGTATTTTTTAGTTACATTTTAGATCATTTTGTTATAAATTAGTAAAATAAAATGTTTTTAAGACTATTTTACTCTTCATTAGTTTTTCTTGGGCTATCTGAAAATAGTAGAAAGGTGTTAAACATGAGTAAGATAGTGTTGAGTTGTTATACTATTTCTCATGTAATAGAAAACTTAGTAAGAAAATTCTCGTTCAGTTTTCTGCACATCTTGACAAACATTGAGCCAGGATAAATTATTTTTCTGCACATTTTTTTAGCCCTCAGGTATTAACACCATCGCATGCATGTCGTTATAACAGAAATAAATCACAAGATAAACAAAAAAATATCTGAGGTAATGAACTGCTTCCTTCCCGAAATAATTTAATTCTCAGAAGCTTTAGATTAATTGACCCAATCAAAGAAAACTACAACCATCAGCTTCGAATGCTGTCGGCTTTTACGAACTTAGTTACGAGTTCATTGGACTTATTTGTGTTCGTGTTTCTGCACAGCTTCTGTATAAGCAGCACTTTACTGGGGACGCCTATGCTCAAGATCATCCCAACTCGAGGTCCTTTCATACACAAAATGAAAACCAAATCCCTAACAGCGTTGATATGACTTTCGAATAACTTCGGAAATTAAATTTTACTTAAGGGGAAATTACTTTTGTACTTCGAGAAATAATATTATAGCTTCTAGTAACATTTGTTGAGCATTATTTTTGTAATACCTAAATGTATTACTCGAATCTTATAAAATATAAAATAACACTAATATACAATCCAGTAATTTGCTTGTCGATATTGACAGATGAATTTTTGGTTTGTTAATACCTGTAAGATAAAAAACTAAACAGGTTTGTTAATACCTGTAAGGTAACATAAATTTCAATTCATCTCATCATATTTGTCATAGTTTCTCAGAGTTCCTAATGACAAACGAAGATTCCTAGAAAAATACAATATTTTGTCAGTTCAGCTGAATTTAGCATCAGAAAAACTTATCACAACCAAAGATTATCTCTACACAGTAAAAAAAGACTAATGGTAAAATCACTAAATGGTAATCATAATTTGCTACAGTGTTATTTTTAACACGAACTGGGTAGTATAATAACTAAACCTTTAGAACTCATATTACACGAACGATATACCCGCCAAGTTTGTAGAAGTACTCATAAATTGTAGTAAAATTTACAAAACCCTAGGTTAAAAATGAATCAATCCGCCATAAAAACGGAATAATTACACGGTGAATAATTAACTATTACACATTACCTTGTAAAATCTACTGTGTTAAATTACTTTTATGTAATGTAATAATACACCGATATGTCTAACACTGCTAAGTGTGGACTATATACACACTGATGAGTGTGGATTCAGTGTTAAAAATTGTTTAAATATAATTCAGTGGTTAAAATCAGTCGGATTTTTTTACTGTGTATACGCGATTCATTTTAAGATCGAAGCGCCAAAACGGCAGTAACCTATAGTAACCTACGATCCCTGACACTGACGTTTGAAATTGTATTCATCAACAATTTGTTGTCGAGAACTTTAAACCAGGTAAAAAGCTTGTAAAACTATTTTGAAAGGGGTAAATAGTGATATAAAATTAAAATATATTTCAATATTTTTCGAGCGTTCAATCTGAAAATGTAACTTAACCTCAAAATATGTCAAATTCTTTATTGGACATACGGCATACATACCTTTGTGGAAATAGTCATTCTTAGAGAAAAGTAAAGAGCACACACTCTACTTTGCGTTCTTTAGCTTCTTTATCCATACTTGTCTCCTGTAACTCTTTAATGCCCAACTTATAGTTTCGGCGATAGCTCCAGATTTTTCCGCTTTTGGAAAAGTATGAAACTGATCTCGGGGTTTTTCATTGTCCAAGAGGAACAAGGACGCTCACAACAATAATTATTCATATCTAATCAAAGCAATTTACTAATGCATACGCATGCATTAGTAAATGCATACGCAAAACTGAACGAAAGTCCCAAGCGTTAGTTGTGCGGGCCGCCAGTAGGTAGCGTATTGCGTATATACTCAGCACTCTCTCAGCTATACTCTCAGCACTATTATCCTCATATATAGGGTTTAACTAAAAATAAATCGTCAACCCTCAAACATGTTGGAGTTGCTGTCATTAATATTTCAATTTATTGTAAAAGCTGTTGGTCATTCACGCATTATATGCAGTAAAAGATTTAAATTAATCATTTGAAAATATTGCATTAACCTTTATTTATGATCTGTGTATGGCCATAAAACAACAAACTGACTCTCACGAAGACTACAGAATATTATAATTACCTAGCAGATACACATTAAGAAGGGCAAGCCAGTTAAGAAGTATTTTTAAATCTTCAGAGTTATTTTCAGGCAGACGGTATTTATATATCACCAGATTAATTTCCTGACAGCTTATTGGTCTTAAAGGAACGAACAAATGTTTTAATAAATCACGTTCCACTGTGAGACGGAAACGGAATTTGACCTAGAATTTGATTTTTTCCTAGATTTCGGCGGTGTTTTCTTTAAAAATTGTTTATAATATCTGCCTTATTTACATGACACTGTTTTTGGTGATTGACGTTTAACTTAGTATTACTTTCAAATAAAATTAATCATCCGGTTTGATGGAAATATATCTATAATTCTAACTACTTCGGATGTAGTAGAATGTTTAATAAACCTGTCAGTACCGTAATTATTGGATTTTGGAAATAATATATCTTTTTTATTTTTGATAGATACTTATTACAACAACAGATTTATCTATAAAATATGTTAAATTCAATAATATAACAAATAAGAATTTATCATCAACATTTCTATATATTCCTTCTATATATGTTTTCGTAGTTCCTCCCTATAGGTGCATAAGAAGGTAAATGTCGATCTAGCACAATAACTAAGGAGATATCTAACTAGAGGGATAAATGTATACTTAATTATTCCCTCTCTCCCTCTCGCTTTCTCTCCCTTCCTTTAAATTGATAACTGATTTTCTTTCAAATTTGAAGGTTATAGTTTTAATTGCTGAGTCCACTTGATTGACGGAGTACCACAAGGCTCTGTTTAGGCCCTGTTGTTTATTCTATATATAGCTGATCTACCTAGTACTATTGCCCCACAATAACCTTCAAGTCACTTGGATGTAATTGCAACTTAACATTTGTACTTTTTAACATTTACAAATGTTGAGTACCCAATTTGTGTAAAATAATGGCTAGTGAACATACTACATTGTCTGTTGGTTAGGTAGAACAGCAGAAGGATCTTGGTGTACCTAACTCTTATAACAGTGCTGAGCTTTGACTGTGCTGAAAACCCTTTTGCTTTGCAGCTTTGGAATGATTTATTCTATTTAAACCAAATTTAGTATGTTTATTCTTTATCACAACATAGAGAGTGGAGGGCTGAATCTCTGGTCATCATCGTCAGAGTTGAATAAAACTGCTTCCTCCCCATATATATAATACTATATATGTTCCTCCCTGATCATGCCCAGGACAAAGTCACCCTTTTTTTCAAAGCCTGTAGATTAGGTCAGGCAATTTTTTGTAGATAATAATTGATAATACAATAATAGGTCCCGAAGGAAATTTAAATTTCCTCACTGGGGCCAGAACTTTAGCTCTGACATAAATTTGTACATTTTTTTAAATCAACATTTCTAGCGAATATTTGGAGAATACTAAACGACTCTTAACAACTGTAGTACCCAAGTAGTACTATTACTAAATATTTCAAATGGAATGATAAGATTGGGAATGGAAAATTTTAAAACCAGGAAATTGATTAGAATCTTCAAATTAGATAAGGACGTGTTCTAGTGATATGTAATATGGTATAGTAATTGAGAGCATATTTGCCTATATATTTTGTGTTAACGTATTCTATGATTCTTAATTTTTAAAAAAATATAAATAATATACTGTTTCGGAAAATTTAGATCTCAATTGTGACCACACCAATCAAAATGTCTGAATTCATTCTAGTTCATTTTTACACTTCAATTAAATCTGATGTTCTTCTTTGAATCCTGTCAAGTAGCCATATCTAAATCCAGCCTAAATTTAAAAATAGAAACGGTATAAAAATATCGCTCTTATTTTTACCGATTCATTTGTTTCGAATTTAATTTTTGTCTGAACTTCACAGATATAGTACTAATAAACGCTAGTGTTAACGATTGAGGACTTTCTCTAAAGACCATAATACCTACTTCCAAATTCGTTCTTACGAATAAAAGTGTATAATGTAAATAATAATTTTGCTGAAGATCATAATTTTAAAACCAGATAGGTATAAATATACACCGGTGTGAAGTTAGCAGCCAAAATATAGCCGACAATTCAACGGAAAACCCCGAATGTACATTGGCGTACGTTAATTAGAGAAATCATTCTGAAATAAAAAATATCCAGTAGGAGCAGCATATGTTATTTTTTATTTTTTTTTTATCTAATCCGAATTAATATTAGGACAATCAAAGGGATGCAGCCACCCCTATTAAAACAAAATTGTTTGCCTTTCATTCTAGAAGGAATACAAGC
This sequence comes from Pogonocherus hispidulus, assembly GCA_963924545.1. NCBI lineage: Eukaryota > Metazoa > Arthropoda > Insecta > Coleoptera > Cerambycidae > Pogonocherus > Pogonocherus hispidulus. The sequence goes on from OZ004699.1 coordinate 14,365,691, forward strand.
GTCACTTTGAAAACCACAGGGAAATGTAAAGAATAGAATAGCTTTTCACCAGACGAAAAAACGATCCCTTGGCGGCTGTCGAAAGGGATGAAATGGCCCTTAAATTAAAAATACAGATCTCAATATGTTCAAAGTTATTTGAAGGGTTTTGATGAAGTAAGTTGCCTCCAGTTCTTTACCCACTGTTTAATTATACGGCTAATCCCTGCTAATAAAAAAATAAGGGAAAAACCTGAGAAAAACTAAAGGCTTATCGGGAACCCCATGAGCTGGCAAAAACTATAAATTGCCTTGGATACGTCCACTAGATTATTTTGAATTCGTGGCGCTTCCTTTATCCTGTACCACTTTTTAAGTGTTGCGTTTTATACCGCTAAATATAGAAGTTATTTTAAGCAGAATATTATTAAATAATCTGCTAATGTCTCACACTTCCCAGAGAAAAATACATTCGCATAGCTATTTTGTGCTTTTTACTAAGTACTAGTAAATTGTAAAAACAACCTGTCAAATCCAGTGAATCTTTCTTCAATTGACCAATCAAATATAAGTAAAAGTTTTCTAAATTTATTTATTAGAGTCTATCTTCAGCTATCGCTAAAAATTAGTCAAAGATTAACATGTTTTAATGCATGCGAATATCTACTAAACTCGAAACAAGAATCCAACCATTGCTTGTCGTAAAGAATCCATAATGTTATTTTACTGAATTATTTATATTTCTTTAAATTTTGATGTACCCAGCGTAGCTTAACACTAGTATGGTTTACTGTGATGACATAATTACAAAGAAATACATGTTTTTGGCCCTTCTTGAACGTCAATTAAATAATTTTATAACTTATGCTTGAATTCTTGTTTTGGTCATACATACTTTTATTCAGTTGTAAGGGTTAAGATACATTTTGAAGCGTGGGTGGATGAAGGCGAAAGACGGGTGGTGAGAGGTAAACTGTGCTAAGTAAACTCTACTTAACCCTACTCTGAACCCTACTACGAAATTTGAAGCAAGTTTCACTGACCAAGTTAGTATCAACTGATATTACTAAAACTGAGCCATGTTCGTCATTTCAAAACGACGACACCTTAAGTGCGTCAAAATCTTTCAAAGTCGTTTCGTGTTGATCAGAAAACGTTTGGTTTTTATATTTTCATGCACAAGGTTCCAAGTTCAACCATAGAACATCAAAGAATTCAAAGAAATATTAAATGTCACTAGTTTTTTATTTACTAGACTAGAAGTAACATTAATTCCTGTCTTGACTCTCTGTTTGTTGAAACATCTTTGTGCTCCGAAGAAAAATTCAATTAAAGTGGCGCTCTCCTTGACTGTGTCATGTAGGTAACACAATTAAATTTTATGGCACCAATGTGCACTTGTTATTCCAAGAAGAAAAAGTGAGAAGAATATTTATGTCCTCGTTAAGGTTTCAGCAAGCAGAGCCACCTCTATTAGCGGCAATTCTATGTTATGTTGAAGAAAGCGATATAATCTGTCTTAGACTGATCTTGGTAAATAATGATCATGATTTGCAGGAAATGTTCCGGGCATGACACGAAGGGGTTTCAAATGAGACACAAAATATAAGAATATAGAATCTTTCATTAACACCGGGAAACATTTTCATTAATAGTGAATTAATCCTGAATTCTTCCTGAAGCCTTCCACATCAAGTCAGTATCTTTGATAGCAGTTAATGTGATATTTAAGAAAAACAGCTAAAGCTTTCATTTCAGTGTATTTGAAATATAATTTTGATGAGATCTTCACCGTATATAATGTAATTTTTAAATGCATAATTCCGAAAGGGTTTATAATAAGGTTTGCCTTGTTACTATACTTTGAATAATTAATTTATATACTTCTGGTTTTCTGCCTTTTGTTATTTTACAGGTGGTGTAATCCCAAAAAAAACAAACTATGATCGTCAAAATACACCACAAATAAGTTACAGACATTATTTATAATAAACGTTTAGATTCAATTCAACCAACATGTACACAGAGGTTAAAGGATTTTCGATAATAGGACAATTTTGTTATTTTATTATTGGTTTCTATGGAAACCAATAATAACTAAACTCAAGACTAAACGATCATTTGTTTTAATTCTAAAAATTAAAAGGCATACAGAGGTGCCAATTATTGCGCTCTTTCAAAATCTTTCTCTACAATGGAAAACCTTTTAACTAGGGAATCCAGATTTCCGGATCGGGATTATTTTTCGGGATTTCGGGATCAACTATTCTAATCCCGGGATCCCGAGACGAAATCCCGAAAAATCGGTATTTTTTATTTTGAACGAAATTTCAACTTTATTTGCTTTTTATAAAAAATAATAAAGCGAATGGAAAGGGTTTTTCATAGTAACAAAGCGATAAACATGAAAAATCTTTTGAGTAGGTCATAAAATGGAAATGGCATGCCTTACATTGACAGATAGATAATGATTTAATTAAATATGACAGTATTAACAAATGTATTTGTCGACTAAGACAAACGAACATTTTTTATGACCTATTTAGAATATTTTGTAACGTTGTAACGACGTTGTAAATACGGTATTTGTAAAGTGCACAGGTGTAGCCTCTCTGACGCCAGAAGCCCGACTGCCGGCACAATGCAAAACAACGTAAAAAATTTAGGAAGTTAGCGTTCGTAATGTTCGTGTATTTTCGGGATCCCGTACTAGTTTTTTCGGGATCCCGTCATCGGTATATTGAGCGGGATCCCGGCATTTCGGGATCCCGGGATCTCGGGATTGGATTCCCTACTTTTAACCTTGCGTATATGTAAAATCACATCAGATGTTTTGATAACTCACTGTACGACTACATGGTAGCAATAAACCAACAAAAAAGAAGACCAACTGCAATTTTCATTGAATGCTCCTTCTATAACAATCTGTACACATTGATGTTTTGTTTATAATACCATTAAGAGGCGTATGGATGGGCCTCTTTCAATCAACCGTATAGTAAATTAAATCTGTAAAGTGTAATATAAGAGGTTAATTAATAGCTTGGTCAATGAGGCTTGCAGCGAGCGAGACAAACTGCCGAACCACAAAATGGAGTTATTTATCACCACAAATTAACATCGAAGGCGATGGTGCACGTCGAACTAGCCGAGTAGGTAAAAATTGAGCGATTAATATTGCGATAGGCTTGGTTGGGCATGGTAATACTATATTTACTTACCATAAAGCTCGAGAAAATTACACAGGCATCTACTAATTGTTTTGAGGCATAGAAAAGTAGAGCAAATACAGGTCGGTGTCATTCAATACTGGACGAAGCTTTTGTCCACATAGAAAAACATTCTGACATTTTTTTATAAGTATTAAGGGTCCGTTCACTGTAGACTTGACAGACATGAATTCGGGGACGGGTTGAGAGGTTGGGTAGCCGATGGGTGAAGACTTACATATTCCCACTACCGAATTATTTAGATTTCGGAGGTACACGTAAAGCAGAAGTAAAAAGGCACATGGAAATAAAGTTAGCCCTTATTGCAAGGATACCGGATTTGTCTTATAATTGCAACAAAATTTTTTTTAATGTTATAAATTATATACAACCGGAAAGATCAGAAGATAAACTAGATCCCTATAGTAGCAAATTTTGGTTTAATACATGTATTTTAGAGAAAACAATTTTTGAAAATACGCTATTTTAGTACAAGATTGTTTGCCTGGAATTTTAAAAATAAAAAGAATTACAAAAAATTACTACTGTAGGGATTTAGATTAAAGTCTTATCTTTCAATACTTTTTTACTAAAAGTCGCTATATTTATAGTTTTTTAAAATTAGACACCAGACGAACGCCGATTTTGGGCTTATTTCGAACTAGTGAATGGACTCTTAAGGTTATCCATTGCATGCCTAAGTTATAGCTAACAAAGGAAAACAATTAGATTAGGATATTAAATAATTTCTATATTGATTTCTCTTCGATAATTCTTTTTAATAAATATGAGAAGTATGTAGTTTTGACTTCCACTAGCATGGAAAACTGATATTTATTTGCTAATTTAAATGAACGTTGCTACGTTCAATGACAAAAAAGTTAACAATTTTTCACATCCTCGCGAAAGGAAAGTTATATTTAAAGAACAAACTTGGAATAAAAATACAGATACAACTTGACTATATCCGCTTGAATAGAATTGATCCGTTCTGCAAACCTGAAAAACTGATTCTTCACGTACTTAGAAAGATAAATAACAGCGCGGTCACAAAATCAAAGACAGTTCAATACAAGAAACCTTCTTCTCTCTGGGGAGGTTCCGTTTACTGATGGGAATGGATTAACCTTTATAAGCACGGCCCATTACCTTTGCTATTCTGTTTATAGAAATCCGACAACTACTTTAATTGAATTTATGACTATAGGGAGTACGTGATAAAATCAACATTGCGGTAGATATGAGTGCTGTACGTTTCTAAGATTAAAATAAGATTTTATCTTTAATTTCACATCTTCATAAACAGAGTTGCTTACATGTTAATTTTATTAACTCATATAATCATGGCCAAAACGAGAGTAATATTTATTTTAATAGATTTTGTGAGATTTCTTCGGAAAAATTTCTTTCTCTCTACTGATTCGACATATTTTCTAAATATAATTACATTATTTTTTAACAGATGTTAGCTCTCATTGTCTGATCATAATGTGATGTTTTATAATTCCCTCATAAAGAAATGAAAAGGCAAGATAATGACCTAAGAATTACGTCCTTAAAGTATGTAAATAGCAGCAATAAGGGAGCATTACAATTATAATAATTACATGGCATTTTCTTAACTCCATGCTAAAACTTGTTGAATCGGTTTACTTTTCAAGTCTCGCAAAAACCAAATCCACTGAAATATTTATATATTGCCACAACTGGCCATAATTATACCCTAGACATGAATTAAGATCAATAAAAAGAAACGTCTCATAATTATTGCAACAGATGTAGTTTATTTATTATGCCAAATGCCTTGCCTACCACTCTCCGGTATCGAATGTTTGACATACTGCTGACGTAAAATACACTCTTCAACATAATTAGTACTCTCACACTGTATATTATACTAACAAGTAATTTTTGTTTAGAACGATTTATTGTGTCAGTAGGCACCTTTACACGTGGAAGAACGAAAATATTAAATTAATACCAATCTATGTAGACCTCTTTAGCTATTGCGTAGAACTAGTGCTATAATGATTTTCGAAAATAATTTGGATTTTTTTCATTACATATTGACATAGGTACGTTCATTAGAACTGATAATATATTATGTATTTATAAACAATTATTACAGTGACAAATAACCGTCTATAAGCAGTCAACTATTCTGACATAGATGTCAAACCTGTGTCAAATTTCCAGAGCCTTCTGGCGAACTTGAAATAGGATCCTTTCATCTGGCGATGACATTAAAATTAATGATAACTACCGCCTTCAGTTAGTGCTGTTTCACAATATTTGTAGCAATATAATCTTCACAGATGGCCTGAAAATAGTAACTAACTCGCTGAAACCAAAGAGATAATACAGGGAATGACCTGTGGATTAATAATTTTTAAATGGTCAAGACTCTCCATGATCAGCTTTCTATATAATATCAGAAAGGCATTATTTTCACATTTTATTAACTGTATAAAATTTTTTTATGTATTTGTATACGTAAATACTGCTTTATTATGGGAAAGTTGAAGTGGGTCCTCCAAAATCAATGAAGTCAACGCTGTCATCAACTAGTGCTGGTAAAGATATAGCAGGATAAATGTGGAGAAATGTTAATACATTCCTGCACATTTTAGATTACCACTTAAACTTGATATTTAGGAACTTTTGGTTCTATAAAAACCCTTTTCCTTAAGGTTTATTTCATTATCTTGATCATTATACAGGGTTATTCAGAACTTATCCATAATAAAATTTGGGGATGTTCAACATAAATGTAGAAATGTGGTAGTGCAAAAAAATTTTTTTTGGCGGGGTCTGAACACTATTTAAAAATTTTTCATTGCACGCCGCTGGATACTGGTCCACTGTAATGGAGTGACCTTGGGACTGACAATGCAAACTGGCTAGAACGAAAAAAAACGGCGCACCCGGCGCAAAAAAGATTTGCAGCGTTTTTACTTCAAAATAAACTTAAAGATAGATAGATGTGACCAAAGTGACGTGTCTTTAAAATGAATAAAATTTTGTTACACTAATTTTGAAGAATTGCGCTACTTGATTACTAGGTATTACAAACATGAAATTTATAAAAAATTTGCACATACCTTGTTACAAAAGCTGTTCGAAATAATATTCCTGGACTTGTACACAATTTTGGGCACGCCTTATCCAATTTTGCCTCACTAAACCGAATGTTCCTCCTGGTTGCTGATCTTGTAAACGCAAATTATTAAGTAACTTGGGGATTTTCAGCATTTTGTTGCAACAACCACTCACAAAACCTAACTGTCGATATGTCGGTGTGTCGATTGGGAAATCGTTCCGCATACAAGCGCGAGGCTGCCAATGAATTTTGTCCAACTTCGCCATAAATAAGAATCATGTCCATTAACTCAGCATTACTGTACACATGAGCCATTTTGTTAATTTTACAGTTTAACACTCGATAAGTAAAACACCCGCACGGAGACAGCGACACAGAAAGACTGATGACTGCATAAACAATAAGAGATATTATCCCCACTCCAACTGTATTCGCCAGGCGTTCGCCAGGTACAAAAACTGTTGTTTACTGTTTTTTGAAGGAATGTGATATATCAGATGTGTTGAAGTACAGTTGCCCAGCTACGTAGTCCTTTATAATGGTATAACTTTAAACATTGTTTACGGGAAATCCTAAGCCTTTTATTATAAATTTTTTTGGTGATATCGATTTCTTATTTAAGGATGCACATAGCCTCAATGTTTTAGAGATGAGTTCTGAATAACCCTGTATACCTCAGGATAAATATCTGCTTCTCATGTTCAGTATCTACTCCCCTTCTTCAAGAAATAACAGGGTTGTACCTATTTAAAAGAACCAACTTTTTATTTCAAAAGGATTAAAGAACGTCACTGTTTTATATCCTGTGTTGAGTTATACAGAAGGATCCAGATACTGAACGCACTCCCTCCCAATCGCAATCATCCTGGTTTCCGATTGTTAATTTTACTTTCTTTTCTAATACGAACAATTAACAATGGGAAAGAAAGTAATATTATGAAACGGAAACCAGTTTTGATAGCAATTGGGTCAAGGTGCATTCAGAATCCGGTCAATCATTCTGAATGTCACTGTATAAATATGTCAAAACCATTAAAATATTTAAAATCTGCTAGCTAATTATTATATTAACATCATTTAGTAACTCTTGTATATTATATAACTATGTATATATGTCTAGAGTATGTCCAGTCTATAAGAAGGATGACAGGGATGAAATTGGAAACTATCGACCGATTGCTATTCTGTGCAATTTCCGTAAAATTTTCGAAATTGCTCTACAACGCATTCTGTCGTTTCACGTAAAAAATATTATACTGCCCGAACAACATGGTTTCATAGAAGGTCGATCAACGGTCACCAATTTAGCATGCATTTTTGCTAGATGGTTACTATCCAATAAGAGGATTTCCTCAGCAAAGTTTCTATGACCGCTTTAACATCAATAGCTTACAAAAAAGACGTCAGTTGAACTCTGTCATTTTTCTCTATAAAATTCTTAATAATAAAATAAATTGTCAGAATATATTGGAAATGATCGATTTTCACGTACCTCTACGGAATACTCGAAATCAGCACCTTCTCTCAATTAAAAATTACCGCACAAATATATACAAAAGCTCACCCATCTATCAAATGATTACTAACTATCATGAAATTGAGTCACGGGTTGATATACTTTTTTCCAGTATCAACCAGATTAAAATGTGTTACTCTACTTCACTTTAAGCTTTTTTTGTGTGTGTACATTTGTTAGTCTATATAGAATTAAGGATGTTGTGACCGTGCTTTTATAAATGTATTATAATGTATGTATAGTATATTATTTTTCTTTGTTAGTTATTACGAATATTTCTGTATTTTATGTTTTTCTGTTTTATGTGTGATTTGATTTTTGTTTTTCTTACACTTGCATGTGTACTGTTATTTTTCTGTTGTAGCCTTATCCTGTTACTGGGCATATTGCCCGTTGGATATTGTAGTAAATAAAATAAAAAAATAAAATAAAATATTTATGCCTGATGAGAGGAGTCCACGTGATATTATTAAATTAAGCCGCTTAGTGTATCCGGACCAGTCGATGAAAAAGCTCTTGTTTTGTGTTAATTAACTAGCAATTAAAAACTCATAAATTTTGTAATAGCCGTTCTGAGTAGGTATTCGGCATAACCGAAACTTCATTCTATTTTTTGCAGCGATGCGGGTCGAGCAGGCGTGCACTGAATGCCGATTAGCAGAATTACAGTAATTATGTTTAAAATTTAAAATTACATTGCGAAAATTACGTGAAAATTAAGGTTATACCGAAGGTACGAAAGTGTGTTTTTATTTCGAGTCCGGGAACTTTTTCCGCTGGGGGTCATTTTGTAGTAATTTATTATCCCATCCGGCTTGAGTTTAATTTGTATGCATTTTAAAAAGTGTTGAATAAAACTCCGTCAAGAATTGTACAAAAGATTATAAAATTATTATTAATTACCAGCCTATGTAATTCATTTTGTATGTATTTTCATAGGGTTACCAACCGTACTCTTGAAAGAGAACATGTACTCTTTTGAGTATAGAAATAATAAGTACTCTTACTTTTCGGCTTAAGTACCCAAATGTACTCTTTTCTGGGCAAAGGTAGTATCATCTTTGAGTGAACTAATATCACTATTATCCAGACAAAATATTTATCGTTTCCTGTATTATTTACTTAATACTTATACTTTCGGTCACCTCAGTACCTCACTCATATGTAGTGGTATATATCCGCCCATGTTTTGGGTAGTTTACAGTTTATATTCAGTAAGTCGATATTTTTGTATAAACGGATGTTACATTAAAATACCGAAGTGCCAGGAAAACGCGTGACCTTGAAAATTTTACAAAATTTTCGCCTGCGGCGCTGCAGGTACCAGGGATTTTGACACTGATTGTGAGTAATCCGGCATTTTATGGGTCTGGCAGAGAATTTGTACTCTTTTTTGAATGACATGAGTTGGTAACCCTATAAATATGCGAATGTGGAGCAATGATAACCCTCATGTTTTTACTGAATCGCCACTACATGCTCAAAAAATTGGTGTTTGGATGGCAGTTTCTCGCAGAAGAATAATTGGGCCAAATTTTTTCGATTTCACCGTCAACGCAGAAAGGTACACACACAACTTTTTGGCTGAATTTGTGCAACAATTAAACGATGATGAACTTCGGTACGGTTATTTCCAGCATGACGGTGCAACAGCACATACTACACGAGAAAATATTGTTTACCTCCGCGAGTTTTTTGATAACCGGCTGATAAGTTTGCATACAGAAGTTGAGTTTCCTCCGAGATCACCTTGTTTGACAATTATGGACTATTTTATATTTCCTTACTTAAAAAACAAGATTTTCGCAACTCCGGTAAATAATTTGCAAGAACTGCAACAAAGAATTGTTCAGCAATGTGCAACCATAACGCCAGAAATGCTGCAAAACGCTTTTCACAGCATGAGGAGGCGCGTCAACTTGTGCATCGAACAAAACGGGGCACATTTCCAACAATTACTGTAATTTACTTTTCTTGTTACTAAAACCGTTATTTCATAATTTGTAGGTCATTATTGTTTTACAACTGAAATAAATAGGTATGAAATTTGTAGGTTATTGATGATGTCAGTGTGACAGTGACATAATTATTTCAAATTTAAAGTAAGACACACGTTTTACATTCCACAACCACCCTTGACAATTTTTGATATCCTGGTACTTGTTATGGTACAAAAATAAGGCACCTCACTCTAGGCAATCTTTTTCAATAATGCCCAAAGAAAATAAAAATGAATTTAAAATCTCAAATTTCTTTTATAATATATTTCAATAAATATCAACCTGATTCGTACTGATGAAATGCGTACTGAAGATTCACCTTGTATATCCACATCATTTCAAACTACTACTTTCAGCTTTAGTTTAGTAGATAGTATAAAGATCTTATACTTGTGATAGAACCATAAAATATATTAAAAAATAAATAGGTAACGCCTTTTTTATTAATTTCCACTAAAATATGTAAGTAGAAGGGCACAAAAAGCCCGTGGTGTGAGAGGGGCGTAACACAGACATCAGCGTCAGCCCGAGCTACTCCAATGCGTGGAGCTTCTGCCCAGTTGAGTGAAGGGTTAACGAACTCTCCGCCATTTGCTTCCTCCTGCTCTGATTATCGTCCTTGGGCAGGACAAAGCGATAGGGCCTAAAAGGGATGATAAATCACTCTGCATCTAACATGTACCGCTGTTTCGGGCCTCGGTCGAGGACGAGGCACATTGCCGGTCGGGAACCGGGCTGTCATCATTTTTAGGACATGATTGTGTAATCAGGGATGAATGGAGTGAGGTTATTATTATTATGTTAGATGGACAAGACAAATATTTGTATAAGACCCTATATAAATTTTATTAAATAAAGACAATGCCTAATTTCAAGTAAATTCTCCTCGTAGCTACTTGGACAGTATTTTAAGAGTAGAAGTGGGAACGTCTATAGTTTGAGAAAAGTGATTGTTTGGATTTTTCTCTTTTCGGGCAATGATAGAAAGAAATGTTTTTGAAAATTTCATACTTACATACAGCAGCCAATCAGAAGCTTCGTATTTGTTTGGTTACCATAGCAACAGAGACGATTTCCGGACATTATCTCTCCTATTAAGTTTTTAATTTAATAATTTTATCTTCAGTCTGTAGATTCACATTAACATAAGATTTTACACCACAACACAATTACAAGTCAGTGGTAATAACAGATACTTTAAAATGAATTAACGAGTTCTTGAATGTTCAGAATAAAAGTGTGTTGCTGCCCATAAATACTTACTTATAGAATTTTAATTACTTGAAATTTACAAAATTTGTTTTTAACTGCGAATTACTTGTTACTGTAATTTTTCATTTTTTTCATATTATTCTTTATATATGTTTTCTGTATATTTCAAGTTGGATTCTCTCTCTGGACTATAGCAATATCATATATCCGTTTTAGCTTAAATAAACAAAGCTAAGTGATATATGCCTTAGCCCAGTTGATATATTGACACTAGGGGCGCTCTTCGATAGCAAGCAGATTACACGCACGAATCTCTCTTTGATGTGTAATTGAATTAAAACGTTCAAATCCGCCATTAATCACGCCGCTGCATCTAATTCAATTTACTGCTAAACGATTCAAACACACCTCTGTAGCCTCAGAACTTTCAATAAAACAAACTCAAACCGTTCTCGCAGGCTTACTTAATTGCTTTTTTAAACTACTATTATACGTTTAACGATAATGAAATTTGCAGTTTCTTAAGTTCTTTACTGAATTTAATGTAATTCAGAGTTAAGATGTAAAATTTATGACGTTATAACGTTGCCTAAAAACATTACAATAGTAATAAAGTAGTGGTGCCTTGGGCCTGAGTCTCTAGTTTTATTATACCGTTATACATCTGAATATTGTGACATTTAGAGGGTTGCTCAATACTATAAATGTTTTATAGCTTTCTATTAACTTAAAATAGATATAACAGTGTAATATAAAATTATTCACGCCAATTTTGTAATTACAGCTCTTAAATGTACTTATAAATTTTTTTTTAATTTCAAATATTATACCATTTTAGAGTGCACAATATGAATTAGGTTACTATTATAGACTATCATCTAGCCTTCTAATGAATGTCAAGGAGTCGGTCCATGAGAGGAAATCCGCCACCTCCTTCTGCATCTCCTTGGTATTAAAGACATCATGTCTTAGTATCCGTAGAACCGAACCACAGATTGTCCCAGAAAGTGAAAGAACATTTCTTTAACATAATGTATGAAAGTATTAATTAGTGACATTGTTTAATTATTCTTATTTATTTGGGTATTATCCCACCACTGATTTTTTATATACAATCTGTTTTTCACCTCCTGGGTCCCATTTCAAGTCAATGATTTTTATACTGAGTAATCTATATGAGATGGGTATTAGGCGTACCAAAGGAGAAGTTGGGACGCTCAATAATTTTCGAGAAAATTGGGATTGCATGTTTTGGGTGCTATCTGTTTTTTACCTCCTGGAATCCATTTGAAGTCAATGATTTTTATACTGAATAATCTATATGAGATGGGTATTTCGTGAACCAAAGAAGAAATTGAAGAAGAAACTTGAGATTGTATGTAATTTTTTTTATTTTTTCAAAAAGCCAACCAACCATGGACTGATTCGTCGGCGCAGAGATTGATTATTAATTTTTTATATTTTTGAGTGGTGGCGTAATACCCAAATAAATAGGAGTAACATGTCTTTGTACTGCCCAAATCCCGGATGCTCCTCTATATGTATGGAGGGTGTAGTATCTTCAAATATTTCAGACTCCTGTTACGTCTTCCATAAGTTGGTTTATGAGGTTTATAGGCAAAATAATTCTATTCCCTGTCAAGTTCCCTGTCACCCTGTCTAGCTGTCAAGCTCCTTTAGGACCACAGTTCGTCCAACACTTCTATTTATCCTTCAGTTTTCCCTTAATGTCTCGTAATCCCATTCGTTCAAGGTTACCTTCTAGTAATACCTTCTTTTTTGTCTAGCCAACAACTTCAAGGAATTACCGCAGTCCTGAACCAGAGCGACCAGACTACAGGTCGATACTATGGGTTTAATCTACTTATTCAATTTTCATTTTACTCTGCACTATTTGTTGCTACCATTAAGATGACAAAATCCTTCGATTTTGCTCTTAAACTTGTTAAATTATCAGATTCAAAACATTTTTCATTTTTAAATCGTTAAAATTTAATTCGTCTATTCAATATTGCAAATTTGACATAATTTTTCGAATACAAAATATTTCTATTGATTTAAACTTTTACTTCCCCAATCATGTAGGCAATTATAAGAACTATAGAGCACACTATTAACCTAAATACTTTTTTCACCCACATAAAGTCCTATTCAAATTAAATCATTAACCTAATGCAAATCTATGAAAAATCCATTAATTTATTTAGCTTGTATTCAAATTAATAGTTGTAAAATCACTCCCCAAATCCATCCTTGGCCTAGAAAAAACGAATTTACTGATTAACAAATGCAGTGTTTTCAATTTAATTTGAACATGTCGCGTCGCCTTAACTATTACGTCGTTTCTTCTACGCTATTACCATAATATTTGTCTGCCAATCCAACTGAATCAAAAATATTTTTCATTGTAGGCGCTACGAACGAGTAAAATTATCATGCATTAAATTTTAGTCTTTAATAATGCAATTGAGTGTATAGTTCCTCGTGAGATATACATATCAGTTACATTAGCAAGTACTCGTAAATACATAGCATGGCATACATAGTAAATTTTATACCGCAGGATCGACGGTTTGGTTCTCTAGGAATGGAAAGGACTTTAATTAATTAATATATGTCTATAGTTAAACATTACATAATTGATTATATTTTTTGTAATTATTGTAAAATTATTTATCCTTCGAGTTTTCATTTAAACATTAAAAATATAAGGATATTGTGTACTTACTAACCCCTTACATATTCAACTATATTTTCTATAGGTAATTGAACTAGAGAAATAGACGAATTAAACCGTTTGTTGCAGAGCAGTAACAGAACACTATCTTGTTTTAAAGAATTTCAGTGTGAAGCACATCTTGCACCTTAAATTCTTGTAAAGTTGTTGGGACACTTGCAATAATAGGTTCTTAAGAAAATATTGGTTGATGCCATTGTATGTGATAAAATTCTGTATTTTATATAATTTACTTTCTTTAGATATAAAAGTTCTAAAGATGTAAATTTATTTTATATTGATCAAGGGTAATTTCTTGCATTTCATCCAAAAAGAAATATTACCTTTGTAGACAAGGTAGCAGTAATAGAGAAACCAAGTTGTTTTCTTATTCAAATAAAGTGTTTTATATGCCCCGACAGGCATTGCATTACATCGGCATCGACATAGAAGTCGCCACATCGTTCATCGAGACCAACTATCAGACACTGACCGGTTTCGCGCTTATTTTGCGCTCATCAGAGTGCCATAGGTAGTGGACTCGTTGAACGATGCTGCGTCGTGATTGCCTAATGGGCATCGTGAATAATTGTTTTGAAAAAACATTGATCTCATTTAGATGTTCCAAGAAATATATATAAAACACTGTATATACTAGTATTGCGGCTTATTACGCATTTTTCAATAGAGTAAATGTCTATTACATTAATTAGCTTAATTATTTCTTTTGAATATTTTTCTTGTAAGTTAAATAAAGTCACTTTATTATTACTAAATGTTTGCAAGCGCGTTTTCGTTATTTATTTGTTTACGAGCACCTACCCCCGATTGATCCTACCATCTGGTAAAGCCCGAGTTTTTAGTACCTTTTCTAATAAGGGCGAAAGTGTAAAATCTATCTGATCATTCGTTGTACTAGGATTTATAATTAAAGATTTTTTAATTTCCAATTGCTCCAACAGATCTAAACGCTTTCCTTTCTTTTCACGATGCAGTACCTTTATATTTTTCTGATCTATAAAATGTGAATGTTTTATATTCGTAAATGTTTTATGTTATGTTATATTTATTTATGTTATATTTATTATATAAATATATGTTATATATATATATTTATATTATGTTACATACATATAACTGGGATACCTCTGACTGACGTCGAAAATTGAACCTCTGCACCATGCTATATAACAACTCATGTTGTTTTAGTTTACTATGATGATTTTTAACTGTTCTGTTCGTTTAATGAGACCCAATAAATTTCCATTGCTGTAAATCCCTGTCGCAGCGGCAAACAATAGATACATCTGCTCCGGATACACGTCAACCAAATACGAAAAACCATAAATTAATTTAATGGATATTTCGTCATTATTGTTTTAAAATCAAACTTGGGTTCAACATTATTAACTCGTATTTGTGCCATCCATTGTCTATTATTAAATTGGCTGGGAATGTAAAAGCTTGTACGCCATCTAAGTCTCAGCCCAAATACTCCAGCCCCCGTTCCTCTGTCTGTTTTGGAGCCATCTCTGATCAACATTAGAAGAAGGCTGGCGAAAACCGCATTTCATTATCTCAACTAATAAAGCAGATACTCGAAGCGAATGGTTTTTTATGAAACATCGTGAAAATAATTGTTTTGAAAAAAGCATTGATCTCATTTAGATGTTCCAAGAAATATATAGAAAACACTCTATATACTTACTAGTATTTCGGCTTATTAGGCCTTTTTCAATAGAGTAAATGTCTATTACTAAATGTTTCCAAGCGCGTTTTCGTTATTTATTTGTTTACGAGCACCTACCCCCGATTGATCCTACCATCTGGTAAAGCCCGAGTTTTTAGTACCTTTTCTAAGACGGGCGAAAGCGAATGATCAGATAGATTTTCGCCCTTCTTAGAAAATGTACTAAAAACTCGGGCTTTACCAGATGGTAGGATCAATCGGGGGTAGGTGCTCGTAAACAAATAAATAACGAAAACGTTCTTGGAAACATTTAGTAATTGACATTCACTTTATTGAAAAAGGTCTAATAAGCTGAAATATACTAGTATATAGAGTGTTTTCTATATATTTCTTGGAACATCTAAATGAGATCAATGTTTTTTTCAAAACAATTATTATCTCAACTAGTTTACGAGTTATATAGATTTAAAAAGGGTCAAAATATAATGGGACACCCGGTATAATGAGTTATTTATTTCCTGGGACTTTTTACCTCCGCAGACTGTTTTGCAGTGCACCAAACCATTGAACTAATTTATCAGCCTCATGCTGTCCCGTGATGATATCCAGTTGTCTTTAATTTTATTTAACTGAAGTTATAAAATATGTTGCTGTCCATTTAATTCAGTTCACCCTCAAATAATATCATTTGGTTTCTCGGTTTCATGCGACGTCGGTCCAAGTTGTCCCTAATTTAATTCAGATGCTGAGCAAACGCGACGACATATGTTCACTGGTGCTTAAACTTTATAGTTTATTAATGTTGTGTAGTGCTTCCTCTATTTTATATTTGTTAAATCCCAAATTATACCGCCTGTCAGAAATAAAAATGTTCGTATTAATTTAATTTAATTTAATACATTTGCTTTACTATATTATTATAATATACAACCCAGCGGTTTAGAACTTGTGAATAAAAATAGGAAACTACACTGATTTATTAGACTTTTTAGGTACGTCAAAAAGAGTGTCTGGAAGATTTGATTATATACAAACCCAACAGAAATACAAATTGGTTTTCTAATTTAATAGATGAAAATATTTATTTTCTTTCACTACGTAGTATTTATACTTGTATACTATACATGTATATGTAGTGTACAACACTGTTTATAATAAATTTCCTATAAATTGAAAAATAAAAAATCCGGTGCATCTGTAAAACTCATTTAGTAGAGCAGTTTAAATTTTTATTACAATTTAAATACAGCGTAATGAAGGAAAAGTACTTAATTATTTTTCACATAATTTTCGAATCACTATAGTAAATTACACATAAACACAGAAATAATAATAATTACACAAATATAGACTGACGAAACATAGCTAAAAAATATACAGAAAAGAAATAAAAATATCAATCGCTACCACTAGAAGTTGAAAGAATATGAAAGTAGAAAGAAGTGTTCTGGGTGATTCACTATATTTCGATCCCCCTGTTAACATTTTATCCTAATACCCTAATAACAAGAAAAAAAAACAAATAATAATGTAAAATATTCGATTATTGGACGCATATTATTTTAGAATAACTACGGTTGGAAAGAAAGCAGTGACAATAATCTCAAATCTAGAATCACCTCAATATTGTTTTTTGTCCATGTCCCACTCAACGAATTAATATTATAAAGGTATGTCGTATTATCGTAAAATTATTACGTATTATTATGGTATCATCGTAAATGTATACCAATAGGTATTAAGGGTCCATTCTCTGTAGATTTGACAAGCATGAATGTTGGGTCGGATTGAGAGGATGGGTGGCCGATGGGTGGAGACTTATATATTCCAACTATCGAATTATTAAGATTTCGGAGGTGCACGTAAAGCCGAAGTAAAAAGGCACATGGAAATAAAGTTAGCCCTCATTGCAAGGGTACCGGATTTGTCTTATAATTGCAACAAAATTTCTTTCTAATATTATAAATTATATATCACCGGAAAGATCAAAAGATAAACTAGATCCCTAATAGTAGCAAATTTTTGTTTAACACATGTATTTTAGAGAAAATAATTTTTGAAAATACCCTATTTTGGTACAAGATTGTTTGCCTGGAATTTTAAAAATAAAAATAAATACCAAAAATTACTACTATAGGGACTTAGATTAAAGTCTTATCTTTCAATACTTTTTCACTAAAAGTCGCTATCTTTTATAGTTTTCTTATAATTAGACACGAGACGAACGCCGATTTAGGGCTTATTTCGACCTAGTGAATGGACTCTTAAAGGATCGTATACCGTAGTGAGTTATTAAACAAGGCAGTAACTCATTCATAGAAATATATGTAATTCCGTTTAAGATAAACTGGGACAAATCAAATATACTCGTAGACTATATAGTCGTAGTCAAGTTTTATGCGAGTATATAAAATTTTTACTACATGTGGAGTTTTTCTTTATAAGAAAAGAACGTAAAGCATATTAAATGCTTATTATGCATTTACCAGCAGCGAACGAATTTACTTAGATAAGGGCTGCCACCTTCTCGTTACATCATCGGTATCCCGTCGAGCTTAATCCTTGCTACGTCGGCTGAAACGTGAGTTTTTAAATTAAAAGGCGCAGGCACGCATCTGGGAAGTGTTTTATTAGTTTATTAACTCCTTTACCCCGACCTCGCTTAACCGCGATAAGCCCTAAAATATTTACCTCAGGAATATTAAAAGTTACTGGAGGTGGAAGGATGCAATGTTATCACTAATGAAAAATTTATGATATGGTGATATAAAAATGGTTTATCAAGAATCTGTTGGAAAGACACACGGTGTTTTGATTGTTACCATTAGAGACAAATTATGAGATGACTATTTTCGAACACAGAATTATACTCTCGCGAGACAACACACTCAGTGTTAGAAATATACAAATTCAATACGAGTATTCGTCCACTAATATTTGTTATACTATTAAATTAGTGAAAATTGTTGCACTGTGTTGCAAATTGTTGCAAAATTCATAATTACATGTTCATATTATTCACTGTGTCCAGTTTAAGATGAACTGTATGGACCATCTCAGAAACCATTAGAGATACAAAGTTGATTAAATTGAAAAACAGTTGGGCAATTTTAAGCCCAAAAAGAATCCAAGTTATATTTACAAGAATTCCCTCCCTTACTGTCCAGATACAGGGTGAAAACCAAAAATGTACATTTTATGCAAACGTCTATAGCTCGTTTATTGTAAAAGATACATTCATACAATTTTCAGGACAGCGATAGCAGTCAGCAAGGATTTGGTCAGCAAAATTGATCTCTAAAAAAAATTAGGTTCACTAGACTTTGCGCTAGCATACTCAACTTTTGTTTTTCTTATGGGCGCCATATTGAAATTTCGTATTAGTTAGTTGAATAGGGAAACTTTTTCCCTATTCAACTAACTCTTTTAATGAATGGCTTCTGAAATACTCATGCAGTTCATTTTAAACTGGACACAGTGTATTTATATACTTCTGATTAATTTTTCTTATTACAGGGACTTGACCAGCAACAACATAACGATCCTCAACGAAACATCGCTACATTACTACATCAACCTGGAAGAGCTGTAAGTATTCATTCTCTATCAGCAAACCCCTTTCTTAACACGGCTTGGTGGGGAAGTAATTTCAAAGTCAGTCACCCAGCCGCCGGTGCCTTATTATGGACATATCACAGACACGTTACCCTAGACAGTGCTACTTTATATCCTATCACTTCAATCACTCCGGATCCATATTTCGAGGATTTCGCGCTGAGAAGTTACTCGGAAATGTCCTCTTTGAGACGTTCGTTATGTTCTTATAGTCTTTACTAAGATGTAGACAAGTTTGGTCTCTAGTTTAAATAAAAATTCTATAACATTTTATTTGCTTTATAAGTTTTTCTAAAAAACACGATTTTTATTCTAGCGTGAGTTATATGTATTAAGTGCCTTTTTCTGCTTTTTTGGCATGCTAACACTCTTTTCCCAAAATTTTCGATAACATTTTCGCAGACGTTCGGTCCAATTTGTCCAATTGCTTGAGTAATGTTAAATCGAAGTTGTTCGGTTGTTTGAGGATTGGTAGCGAAATTTATACCTTCACTTAATGCCACTGTCATATTAAACTTGATTTATAAGAACAGCAAATTTAATAACTAATATTAAACATTGCATCAGTTAGACCTGGTTTCACAATAATTTCTAAATAAGAAACCAACTTTAAACATCATATTTTTCTACCAACAACGTTGTCACTAATAACTGAATAGACTTGCGTATTGTTATAGTTATGCAATAATCGATTAAATTTCATTAGACATTAACAACTACACTCGAAATTGATTTTTACAAAGTTAAAGCTATTTTTGATTGAGTCACATTATTCTCGAATTAAGGGCCTGTCGTGATTTGTCCGGGCCCTTAATTCTCATTCTTAATGCCCCTGATGATGGGCAATTTGTGGTGGTAGTAAAAAGATTCTCGTACTGCACGCACTGCCTAATGTAAAGAAATTTTAGTTATATTCCTGTTTTTCTTAGTAGGTACACAGGCAATTTTTGAAATAATACTATGTTGAGGTTATATTAGCTTGAACGTCGTATTATCTTGAACGTCGTATTTTCTAAATAATCTGCAAACGTTTTCTAGATTAAACACAGACGCATTTAAAATAAAATTAACATTTATAAACTGCTCTCGAAAGAAAATGTTAAAGTTAAAACATGCGAATGGGATTATTAATGACCTGTAAGTATCACTTGTCAGAATCAGACAGTTTAAGAAGTCTGTTTTTAAACTACTAGCTCCGTAGCATTAGGGTGAAAGATATCGCCGATTAGGCATTAAGTTATAATCGATATAAGAAACCGTAAAAAAGTTTGATGGGTCAATATCAGAAGATTTATCACTTCGTTTTGTATCACTCTAAATGGACAGATATCGGGAGTATATTTTTTAATTAAAAACGATTCTTGATTAAAATACTAGAAAAAAATAAGAAGTGTATAAAAAATGTTCGGGACGACATTAATAAATCACTTTCTGTTCGTGTTGGACTTTGTTTCATTGATAAATAAATGATGGTGGATATAATAAGTGTTTAAAATTTTGACCACTTGTTTCAATACAAAAATTGCACCGTCGGTTCATTGACTCGCGAATCCTATGGAATATTCCGGGAATAACTTCTATATGTGTATAACTGGCCATTATTCTTGCTAAGAGATCTCCTCATTACGAATAGGCGTTTCGTAAACTAAAGGTTTCAGATGACCCCAAAAGAAAAAATCCAGATGATTGAGATCGGAAGAACGCGCGGGCCAGGCCACGGGATCTTCTCTTCCAATCCATCGGCGGAGAAAGTGCTGGTCCAGATAAAGGACATGTTATGATAACCACATATTATTTGTAATGTCTAAAGGGACATTTTCTAATAATAGAGGCAAAACAGGCAGAAAATGGAGATAAATATCTGCGTTCAAACCAGCAGGCAGCAAGAGAATTATTAAATTCTCTCCAACAATATCAGCTCACATGTTTACAGAAAATTGTTGCTGGTGTCTTCTAGAGACCACAGCGTAAGGATTTTCATCATGCCAAATGTGACCATTTCTACCATTAAAATAACCATCTCGCGTGGAACATGGCTCATCAGAAAGCAATACTATTAACCCGAAGTGAGGTTCTATTAAGTTGTGACTCAAAAACCATTGGCAAAAAGGTAATCGATATAGATAATCTTCAGGATTTAAAGCTTGTACGCGTTGTATATGGTAGGGGTAGAGGAGTTGTTCATGCATGACATGGTGTACCGTCGACCTGGGAGGTCCGGTATTGATCCCATTTACTGTGCTATTGCGCGAACACTTTGGATAGATTTTCCTCCACACGGTATAGAACTCAAATTCAACCGTACGACCTGTTCTTGAACGACCACGACCACGAGGACGCTTTAGATTCCTACTTTTTCTAAGCCAACGATGGATGGAAGCAAAGGTTGTATGATAAGGTTACCGGCGTTCGGGATATCTTTGTCCATACAAGCGTGCAGCTTTTGTTCCAAGAAAATTTGCGCACCATAGGCAAGGTGCATATCGGTAAGTTCTTGAAATCCATAGGCAATCACATCAAA
Organism: Pogonocherus hispidulus; assembly: GCA_963924545.1. Taxonomy (NCBI): domain Eukaryota; kingdom Metazoa; phylum Arthropoda; class Insecta; order Coleoptera; family Cerambycidae; genus Pogonocherus; species Pogonocherus hispidulus. Next base: position 14,387,249 of record OZ004699.1, read on the forward strand.
GGTGCCGCCTCCAAAATCCTTCTGGTTATTATTTGTTCTTGTGCCATCATGAAGTACCGCTGCTTGTAACTATTATATTACAAAAATAAAAGAGTGTTTCACCCCTCACCAAAGCTATGAGCGTTTTACTTAGTCATCCTCCGCATCTCCTTCTCATCATCCCACGAAATTAATTTTCCACTAAACATTTTGTGACTTTATCGTGAGAGTGACACCGCACGTATACAGACTCATCAGTTTTTTTCAATCCCCCCTAGTTCAAGTAATTAGTAATTTAATGAAAAAGATGATTGATGGTGGCTGCTCTGTCTCCATTGGCTTGGAAAAAGTGCCGTTGAATGCAGTTTATTCAAATTGGAAAGTACCCCGCATGTTATGGTGCAATTGATTTATTCCCATTTCGCGTGCCAGGATAATTATCAGAATTTCAATTAATTACTATTGCAAGATAAACTTTTGCAGCCCTTAACGTTAGCCAAGAAGCTATTATTAGAAGAATATATAAATTCTGAAGCCCTTAATAGTTCTTACGTAACGTATACACAAGATTTATGGAATATATGCTTGGAAATTATTTTATTTGCAACCCTGTGTTAACACCAGCTTTCCGCATTGAAATGTATATACGAAAAATCTTAATAGAGTCCCAGAAAAAAGCACTGTAATCGTACAATATAAAAAGAATATATTGTATTTGCAAACTATAGTCTAATTCCACTGTGCATAATTGAATAGTAAATTTATGGATTCTGGTAAAATACATATACTGACAATAGAATTATTTACACTACTTGGAACGCTGGCTTGGCTGCTCATGGTATTACCATGCCATGATAAAAATTGGAAGAGAGAGCTTAATCACAGTGATAAAACATTCTTTTCTTACTCTAATAACTTTATGACAACACACTACTCCCGCATACGTGCAGGAAACGTATCAAGACGTATTTAGTAAGTAAAGGTTTCCTTAAATGCCACATACAATACATAATAGAATACGTCTTATTGAATTTGAGGTTAATTAAATATTGTAAATTAAACTTCCTGCAGATCTATTACATTTTTATTAGAACTTCTTGATTCATTTTCAATGTCTCAATCTCCGAATCTATCAACATATTTTATTCCTGTTTGAATCAAAACTGATATAAAGTATATTTTTGTATAGTCTTATATATACGTATTAATTACTAGTACATTAAATACTAAACGATAATGCATGAAACTTTGTTATTAAAATATTTGGATTCAAACGATATCGAAAACTTTAAATTCTTACGCAAATTGCCATTCATATCTCAGCGACTTTTTCTGATAAAAGTGTATAGTATCACTGCTGAAACTCATATGGATTTCTCGACCATGTTATGTTCCGTTATCGTTATTCAATAACCAATAGATACATTCACAACAAAGCAACGTCTGGAAAATAAGGCTCACCGTTCTCCAAGATGGGTTCATTTTAAAGTGCGTCTCAGTCGAGTTTACACAAACTTCTCTTCCTTCCTGACTAATGCCTAAATATTTACTTGGCTGACAGTTTGCTTAAGAAAGTGCCTGGTGATAAAATCACGCAAAAGTCCAGAAAATCCGTGGGTATACTTACTCTGGTGCTGAGGTATGGTAAATACATTATTGATATTATCCATATACATAATTTTCAGAAACTTGAACATCTTGATTCGATCAATTATTAAAGTTAAATATTTGACAGATTATAACTTTTGACTTACAATTTTAAAGTAAGTTTTAACGAAAACATAATAAAACAACTGGATAAAACTCATTCTCAATATGAAATCAACTTGGGTATATTTAATACCCATATTTCTACTGTAAGCGAAATTCGAATAATAAATCAGATGCTTCTTTCTATTTCTTTCGAATTCATACAAGGCCTTTGATATAATCATTGAAAACACGGGCACTAAGCTCAGTACACTTGTTACTACGGCGACAGAAAGCGAATACTAGGATTCTTTATTAAAACAACCCAGATGCAGTAAATAAAAATAAGCGAGGCAGAACTCTGACGCGCGAACAATTCAACACAATAACAAACATAACTGGTAAATTAATGCACTCGGTGATGTTAAAGAAGAGGTGTCAACGTTTTTATATATACTTCTAATTTTAGATTCGCTAAATTCTAAAGCGCAGAGAATAACAAACAGGCAGAGGAATTTGCAGATCAATCTTAGTTGTTCCCCTAATATACCTTTTACTTTTATTGGCTGTTTGATTCACCCTCGCGCAAGTGTCTCTAATAGACAAGGGGCATTACTGTATACAGAACATTTCTTGAAGCCGAGGATATCAGTGAATTTTGTATCAAACACTGTAAAAATATCATCCACATATCTAAACCTAACCCTGGAAAAATACTCGAATTCTTCTTTTGGCTCCTTTTGGAATCTGTTCATGAAGAGACTGGCAATCAACGGTGACAAAGCTGACCTATTGCTGTACCCTCATGTTATTCGAAGAAATTACTATTGAATCGAAAGCAATTTTGTTTCATGCAATGTTTAGTGAGTTGAAGATATTATTTTACCACATCTTGACTGAGACTGTTTGATTCGAGTAGATCCTTATGGTAGTCCAAGGTCTGTGATATGGGAACACTTGGAAACAATGAACAAACGTCAAAGAAAATCAGAAAAGCACGTCGAGTGCAGGTGTAATGTTTTGGTGTTATGTGGAAGACTACGTCAATGTTATATAATATTTTGTATTTTTTTTTTTAAATTAAGGTCACAATATAAAAAATGCTAGAGCGCCAGAACATTTTTTTGCCGAATTTCCTACCCATTGCATTGATACTTTTGTGGAAATGCTCCTAGTCTATATTAGAAACTCCTCTACAGTTTATTGGCTGTTGGATATATTGGAGCTACGATGCAGTATTGAGTTATTTTACTTTGAACCTGAAATGTAAACTTCTCTGATCCCATTTATACTAACCCCAGACACAACAACCATTTGTCATCATAATACTTACAGGAAACTTTTAGAAAATCAATGTTTATGCCCAACATTGCCATATAGACAATAATAATAATGTACGACGGTTCAAAAAAAAATATTATTGGAATACGCCACCTATGTAATAATAAAATACAAGAAGAGAGAAAGTATTCAAAATAAACATTAGATTGATATGATATTGTTCTATATACCTAATATACATAGGTTCAATCTGAATAAGCGATCAGAAAAACGTAAGGTCTAAATTTCTATTAAAAACACAGTTTGTTGTTATAGACCCATTAATATATAAAATATAGCCCCAACTTTTTTGTGCTTTGGCTTTTTCAACTTTTGGTTAGGAAGTATGAAATTTCAATATGTTTTACTAAAAAAAGATTCGTATCGACAGGACGCATCGTTTTCGAGCAAAATCGCTTTAATTATCAAATTGCGATAACACGAGATGTAGTAAGTTTTTTGTGTGTAACTTTTCTCTGGTTTTGTCATTAAAATATGAAATTTTGGAGTTTTCTACGTAAAAAAAGTACCCCTGTTGAACATCGATAAAATGCACTATTTTGATATAAAATCGAATTATAATTCTGAAATATAATTTATAATTAATTAATTAATTAATTCTTTCAATACAATTTAGAAATTTTAAGGAATCATTTTTCAACCCACGTTTATATGAAGAAAAAACATTATTTTGAATCCCCTGTATGTCGATTGCAAATAAAATGAAATTCACTTTATATGTATTTTTAGTGTAACCTAAATAAATTGAATACTTAAGATATGATTTTCTTTAGATATGTGTGCTTTACTGCAATGTACTTTACAGTGGCACAATAAACGTAGGTATATATTTATTCTAGCAATTTTAAAAGAGCTGTATGTATGCAAATGCTGTCGTGAACTTACCAACAATGATAATAGCGAGCTAAAACACCTAGGCTACCGGGAATAGATAATGCATGCCAAGCTCGAGCACCGATTTTATGCAAAATGTATTATAGTTCTAACTCGACTAACCTACATAGTGATCCAAGCTAGAGACAGTCATTTTTTTTCCTGATTTTGCAGTGAGGTATGATATTAATTTTTCCATGTTCATAACAAAGTCACATTGTTTGTACAATCAAATTTTAAAAGAAAATACGAGGTTTTTTATAATCTGAACTCTTGTACTTATATATTACTACAAAATCGCCGACACAGTGCCGGAGTACAATGTTGTCAAATCTGCTTTTTTTGCATCCCTGGGGAAATTCTGCACAACCTGACAACACCGTCTCTAGGGGTGCTAGGGACAAACCCCAAGTCTCAATCCTCTAGGCCTTCAAATAAGGGAGATAGACCCTTTTGTCCACATTTCTAGGATATCACCACCGGTGCTTATCGAATACCCCTCGTAAGACTTGGCTGACAATTACTTATTGAACTGCCTTGGTACGTCGATTATTCGTGAGTACTTGATGAAAATTTCTACAAGGGTCTAGAAGCCTAGTTCGTCCAAATAAAGGACACGGCATGCCGGGGAAAAAAATCAGTCTTAGTCAGACAGCGATTAAGAGCGAAAAAGCAATACTTAAGTGACATAACTGCAATTTTCGAAGTGTTTTCGGCATGTATTTAATTAGATATTAGTACAAGAAATGTTGTATTGTGTGTTGAAGAGTTAAATAAAGATTTTTTGTTATGAATGTTATATCATAAATTTAACAAATAATTTTTTAAAAACTTTTATTAATTTGCTAAGACTCTTAGAAGAGTATTTTAATAAGTAGCAGAACTAACTGTTGGGAGGTATATTAGTGCCTTTTATAACTTTATGAAAGCTTTGTTAGCAGCGACGGTGAAGTCGCAATTTGGTTTCTAAGAATGATTTAGTAAGATAGCTACCGGACGTGCATAGATGCAATTTATAGCACGTAGCTATTTTAAATTACTTTAGGAACGGAGAGATAACAATAAGTAAGCTATTGGATTTCATGCAAATAATAAGATAAGAATTATAGTTGCGTAATATTATGTAAAGCTGAATGAAATCATTTTAAGTCCAAAAAGTAAATAGGTAATATTGTATATAACATGAATATCGTAGTGTATGTATAGGTACATCGTATTACTTTATTCCATGTGTTAATAAGAACATCAAACATATCGCAATAATATATAAGGTATTAAAATTTTGTTGGTAGTACATTTTAGTTATATTTAATATTAAACTTTAAGAAATTCACCTTGTACATACATTCTCTATATTGTATTTTATTCTGGGTCTCAGTTTATCTATCATGAATTAATTCATTGTGGAAATGAAGCACTTTCAGATGTTTTATCTTGGTACTTCAGTTCAGAGTGATCACGTCTAAGCCAATTCCCTGTAATTCCAGCCAGATTGTTAGAGTGACAGCATAAAATGCGAACCTGATGGCAGATATTTTAGTTCGTGTAACGTTTGCTTAACATGCAACGAATAATTTTCAGCTCTGGTCTATGAATTATGTCTACATTTGCTTATATATTCTTGTACATAAGTGTTTTTTTCAGTTTCTTTTCCATAGGTTTTAATGCTATGTAATAATTAACTTACTGATTTGAGGGGCTTATACTGAGATGAGTTTTTACTGTTCATGTATTACAGATGAAATATCCTTTATAATGGTTGTTGGTGTAACAAGAAAAATATTGTGCGAACTTTTCCCAATAGTCCAACGATTTATAAAACATAATAATAAAAATATTGGCGCATGCGCTAGGTCCAAATAGAACAATGTTATATGAATATTCCTGAGGTTCCTGAGAACACCTTTTGCATGTGATTGAGCATAAATATACTTCTGCCTGTATATGCCTTTTAAATATTATATTATTATAATTATTATAAATAAAGAGAAAATATTTTGAAACTAGCAACTGCAGTGGAAAATATATACGGTATAATTAGATATAAATGGCTAAATGTGTCAACTATATAGTGCATACTTTTTTAGTACTATTTTACTGCTTTGCATACAAGATGGCTTAGACTTAAAACAAATTACACTGGTTTACCACACCGTTCCTGGAAATAAGAAAATATTGCAAAAACATATCTCAATATCATCCCTGGACATTGCATGATTTTTTATTGACTATCTTAATAAAATTTTGCTACACGACGACAATTACCACTGATTTTAATTTGCATTTCTGAACCGCAAGGTCACACCACTCGGAATTCCTGCAACCCTAAATTCCCTAAACCCTAAAGAGTTAATTTCCACCACCAGCAAGTGTCAGTGTAAATAACAAAAGCCTCCGACAGGGGATTAATGAGGAAAACTAGAATCTAAAGACCTTGATTAAGTAACACATTTAACGTTCATCAAACCTGAACATAATGGATGAGACATCAAGCAAGCCCTTCAAGTAACTGATGCGGAAATAGGATACCCCACTAAACCAATTAAAAAGTGATGTTGAATCTTTATATCTGTGGTGTTGCATAAAGGCAGAATTCTATGTACAGTGCGTAATAATAATAGGACATTATTTAATCTGAATAGAAATCTCAAAATTTGTCAGTTCAGCGATTTTACAAACGATCTGTTCGGTAAAAAGTGTGTCAATCTCAAGGTAACTCTTGTAATCTTGGACCACAATGGTGGGATCTCTAAGGAGGAGTTCTTAGTGCCTATAGTAGCGATTTTAATTTGAATAAGAACATCATTGTACAAATTTTTACAAATTATTAATGTGTTTCCTAAAGTTACTTATTTTTAATTTAAAAAATAATATTCCAAAACTGCTATTTTTCCTTCAGTATATTCGTTATTTACAAATATTGCTTCAGTTTTTTTTTATGTAGTATATTTATAAACAAAAATAAACTTAGTTTTCATTCCTTCAACGACGTTTTGAAAATATTATATCGTCTTCATTAATCTTGAAGAAGGCTGTAAATATCGAAATTTTTATGAAATGAGATATAAAGGCATATTTTTTACAACATGACAGTTCATAAAAAGCATAAACTCGACAAATTTACTAAAAAAAATCATATTACTGGTGTATCAGATTAAATAATGTTTTATGATCAATGTGTACTGTCACTAATCTGCCTCCAAAGTTGTGCCATCAACCATTAAATACCAACTTAAACGCACTTAACTAGATTTTACCCCGCTTCTCAAACCTCAATTCGATTAAGTGCGGCGTGGTGGCTCTTAGCGTTATTAATCAGATTTTCTTTCCCACTTTCACAGCGCTGCATATTCAACAAATTGTGATAAGTAAATTACACTGAAAACATCAACAAACCCAACTGATAAACTAAACTTTCAGCATATTAAATATGAAAATCTGATTTAGAGGAAGTTTGCGATCCAAGCAATTAGAAGGGCAGATTAATTTCCACTTATAAAAATTAGAATGAGCTCAGCCTGACGGTACATAAATCATGTAAAACTCGATTAATGTCAGGCCATGTTTCCCAGTTTTTAAGTAATCGAAATGTGTCGTAAATTACTTTCAACTCTTTCCTTTGCTTCTAATTTCCGTTATACAGTGTGTCTATTGTCTAACTTGTTGCTTATTCGATATATATGGGTATTCTGGCAGCATTTATTTATATCTTTCTTTACATAGGAATTAAGCTAAAAAGTTAACTAAAACAATTATAAATTTATTTATCCGCCTGAAGACGCCGAAAGCAGAAATACATATAGTATATTAGGCTAAGGAGAATTGCTACAATTTCAGCTTTGTCAGTAAAACCTAAACTTTCTCATTAAAATTCAATACAAAGGGTATGTGACCAAAAATAATTATTTTTAATGTAATGTAGATGCTTGTTTAATATTTCATTAATTAAAAGATGACATAAATAACATTATTAAAAAGAAAATGTATTAAAGACAATAAGTTGAGATGATATGAAGTTATTCCGTTGTAATTCAATGTTGGAGGGTGCATATTGTACGCAAAGTAGTTATTTTCGACATATCTTAAAAATAATGTTATTCCTTTGCGTTCCTAGGAATCTATAGGTAACGAGGAAATTAAAAAACTTTATTGAACCATAATATTTGATAATTTCCTTAATAATTTATCTCTTAGTTAACTTTTTGGCTTAATTTCTATATAACGAAAGATATAAACAATTAAATAAATTACACTGAACCCATTTCGACTTTATTTCTATTATATAATATGTCTAATCTAACAGGAAGCTTCCTCTGTATATTGTTCGTCATGTAGTTTATATTTGGCACTAAAAATGCCGCACAGATTTTTTTTAAAATAGACGTAAAGTGGGAAAGATGGCTCTTTATTAAATTTTTCCTCGGTTTCGACTAATCTTTTACATATCCTTTTATATTTTTCTTGTAGATGGAATAGTAATAGACTAGATACATTTATTACCAATGCTTTCATTTGAATAACTTTAATTTCTCGCTTCCTTGAACAATTTTGTAGAGAACTTCCGGATCCTGATCTTCCCGAATTTATGTCCTAATATATTATTTCCCTAATTTAATGTAGGGTAGAAAATTAAAAATCAAATTACATGACTGATTAAGGTTACTTTACTATCAAACTTGGATTTTTCAACATTTGAAAAGAAATTTAGATCGATTCATAATTTTTTTTTATATTGTACGAACGGTATTTTTATACTGTCTGGCCTTATAAAGGTATAGCTGGAAATATCTATATTAGCTAACCATATCTATTGTAAAATAACATACAAACATTAGGCAGCATTTTTTTTACTATTATACTCATCAAATCCTTGTCTATTCTTTGGATTTTTCTATATATTAAATCAAGTTTATCTCTAATAAATAGTAGTTGGAACGTTTATAAACAATTATTTTTGAGTGGAATGAAACTAGCGCCTATAGGTTGATATACTTTAATTTGTGTTTTTAAAATTTTCCCGTGGATAATGATTAACGCTCAACTTCAAAACTGGTGTTTATTCTGACAATTACAACTAAAATCACTTAAAAGGGGACCTGTGAAAAGGAAACTACGTATTCTAAGGATAAAATCCCAGACCAGTATTGAAATACGCTGTCTGCAGAGTAGACATTTCCTTTTAAGCATTAATATGGTCTTTATGAGGACTATAGGGCCTCGATGTAACAGTAGAAATTGAGAGATGATAATATAAACGTGAAATAAAACTCAATGAGAACTTGTAACAAATCGTGATATATCTGTAAAGAAATATAAAGTTAAGTTTAAATGGAGAATAGCCCAATTGTCGACTGGGGAGTTTTGTTCGGACTTGTCGGTATGCAAATTGTTTTTACAATAGTGTCGACTTCCACAATTTTCCAATAAACGGGAGAAAGTTTCAACTTCTTGTTGAAATGTCCCACTACACAAAGAAACTCTTAAATATAAATTTTTAGAACAGAATGTTTCTACTAACTAGTGAAAAAACAAAAAGTAAATGAACTTTACTAGGTGTACTAACTGTATTGATTGATTTGTGCGTTGTTTTTTTTGTAAACGTAGAATTTAATTGCCTATAAACGATAAAATAATCAAAGTCAAATAATCTGAGTAGTCAAATGTTTACATAGAAACTAATTTAATTATTTTTTTCAGGATTATGTCGGACAACAAGATGGACCATATTAGCTCAAAAGCTTTTATTAAAAACCCCAACTTAAAAAGATTGTAAGTACCTCCTAATTTGTTATAAGTTTTAACATATTATTAAAATAGCGTATCAAAAATAAAAAAAATAAACTTTTAGAGAATTAAAACTCCCTATTAACACCTGGGATATTAAACTAGTATAATCAATCTTGGTTAATTATATTTTAAGAAACATAATATGATGTAACGTAATAATAATGATGTTAACATAATGAAAATAATACAATATAAATAAAAACCTAGGTTATAATTGTTCTTGAAAAAGAACAATTTTACATAGCTTATATATGTCAAGTAAAAGTTGAAATATTAAATTGTTCCGCAATGAGAAAACGCTATTTTAAAGGAAATTAAATTTCGTCTAGACGGCGTAATGGATTAAATGAGTGGCATGTTCCCATCAAAACATTATAATATAGTAAAATGATCTGAAAAGGAAAAGAAACTTTGGAGAGATTATGCCATGTTATCTTTATAAATTACTTTGAAGATAGTAATTACGTAACACTGACATAGTTTTCCACATAACACCAAAACACTATACTGCGAGTTTCCAGTACTCGAGTTTCCAAGAGATGATTTAAAAAAAATTACTTCACTGTTTTACTGATTTATTATACTCGTAAAAAGACAGTCAAACTACATATTTGTGGTCTTTGGTTTCCACCAGGTCTGAAATTTGCTGGCATTAAACTAATAGGAGTAATAATATAATTAATATTAAATTATATTAATCAATGTATTCGTGTCTTCTTCGTGTAATCTTATGAATTCTACAAACGCAAGGATAAAACGGTCAATTACTCTCGATAATCCTTTAATACAGTTCCAATTCGCAAGCTACAAGAACGTTATTCAACCCCGATTGCATTTGCACCATGCTGTGATATTATAAATCAGAATATCATAGAGACAAGCAAGACCAGAGTATGCACTTACTATGTTTAGCTTATCACAGTAAATAACCAGACTACTGGATCAAGTAAACTAAATGGCTGTGAGCCAATGGGCCAAGGAGCATCCTGCTGAATAACAGGAATAACCAATAGGGGAGCTGCTACACTAAAATCAATGAGTCATGTATTCGCATTTTAAACAAACTATTACAACAGTATAAACAGTTTCGTTTTGGCTGCTCTATACGTACCTAAATTTGTCTACATAGGATTTGCGTGCACGAAACGTACCTACTATATCAAGTACTTGGGTCTTCGCATCTTTAGGTATGATGACTTATATTGCACTGACGAGATCATAAAAAGATCGAAACCGGTTTGCAATTAGTGACATCCTACGATGTGAGGTCCAAGTATTTCCTCGTAGATTTCGTTGCAATACGAATCCTTGTATTTTGATTCTAAGAGACTATATTCTAACTAGTTAGACAAAATATGGTAAATTTTGCGTTGTAATTCAGCGCTCGGCGTGGCATATAGCCACGAGAATAGCTGGGTTGGCTTAATTTGGTTTAGTCCTTATTTAAATAAGGCGTTTGCAGATGGTAAATATAAAGTAGATTCGTACTATTTGTATAGTTATGTGTTATAATAATTAATAATTGACAATATGGGAAATTGAACAATGTGTTGAAATAATTATTCCATATTTTATTAAATTTTCCACAATGGAAAATAAGTTGACTGATTTAAGGATGAGTTGAACAGATTTTTTATAAAAATCTAAGGTATCTTTGAAGTTACTAGATATAAAAAACCTAAAAGCATGTTCTTGCAATGTTCGATTTTTGCAAAAAGTAAGAAATGTGCGTGTTTTAGACATTAATTCGTTTACATTTTAATATTCAAAATAAACTGTTAGACTGACAGATAAATTCATTGATGCTAGAGTTATTTCAAGCGCCTTTTGTTTTGATTAACTCACAACTATCGACGCCTTTAGAAAAAAAACAATTGTGTGTGCCTTCTTAAATGCTATAGAACTCTTTATACTGTTGTTACCAATTTTCGGGCATCATATTATATATAGCTCCACAAAGGAATTATTATTCATGAAGTTTATAAATAACCGTTAAGTAAAACACTTTTTAAGGATTATCCACTCTTCTACGAAGCTTGATTTCTCCCTTATCATGCACTCCACACGTAAATGGGGCAGACTCCGACCTGCATTCAGGACTTGGCTAGTCCATAATAGTTCCCTAATATAGAGCAGGAACATCTCCATACAATGCTGATAAGGAGCAGATGACTTATACGAGAATTGAGAATCGTTCCTTTCAAAAACAAATTATAGTATAATGTATGTATAAAAAAACGCCTCCTAAAAAGTAATTTATCTTTCACAGAAGTAAATGTTTATTTTTAGGGTAACTACTTTTATCACAATTATTATTGCCAATTTGATATTGTCTTCAATATTTCTTTACGCAACTTGCCACTTGAGAAAAAATAGAGGCGCAGGCCCAATCAGTATTAATAATATATAATAATAATCTCTATCCCTCATTCTCATCCTGATGATAATCCCGGAAGGCTTGTGTGGGAGAGGAAGCGGCATATTATTATTTTGCGGGATGCGGGAGTGCGCCCAGGAACGACTTACGATGTTATAACTTTAACTACCATTTAGTATGAGAATAAGGGAAACCTTATTAATTAAAATGTAATTAAAACACTCTTCACACTTTCTGTGAAAATCTGTTCTGTTCTATCTGAAATTATCATGTGCTTGAACCGAAAATTGAAAAAAAAAACTAACTAATAGCTTCCCATGTCCTTATGAGAAATTAGTTTGTCTCAAAATATATATTAAATCTCTTTGACTGCATCGCTGTAAAATAAATTTAAAATAAAATATATAAAACTTTTTCTCTTATATTGGTAAGTAGGGGAGACCGGGGCTAGTTGGCACACATTTCATACTTTATTTTTTATTTAGCACTACAGACAATTGAACTGAATTACAAAATATGTAGAACAGATTTGCATAATTTCTCTACACTTTAGGATATTTAAAGTGTCTTTATAAAAAACAGTTAAATAGTTACAATTTTTTAAAAACATCAGTGTAAGTGTGCCAACATACCCCAACTTGGGGGTAGGTTGGCACACTAACTGGGGTTAGTTGGCATATGTAAGTTATATAGAGAAAAACAAGTGTTTTTATAGTTTTTAAAATGTATTACCTACTAAGAGAATACAAAATAAAATAGATTAGAAAAACGTCTAAAACTAAAACAGAAAGTAGAATAAAGCTTACAGTTATGTAAACACAAAAAGTTAATAACTATTAACAATCAACAAATTAGTCAGAATCATCCGAGACACAATTTGAGCATATGTATGGCGGCTGTTAATGCATGCCTCATGAGACCACATATATGGCATGACACACACTGAACCCATTTTTCCCCTTGTTCACTGCTGGTAAAACTGTCCATGCAGACCAAGCAAAAAGTTTCCTCCTCTTCATCAGAATAAGATTCATCTGCACAAACATGTTTAACGGTCTCGATTTTCTTGTTTAACTTTATTTTTCCTTTTTCATTTTTATTTTCAAATACTGCCTTTTTTGCCTTTTCGGTTGCAACTTCCTTTTTCTTTTTAGAAGCATTCTGCTCTTCTTCCAAATCATCTTTGATTGGGGTATCCGTAAGAATAGCTGTGGACCTTCTTTTTCGCCGCGAAGTGCCAGTTTTTCTTGGTGGAGCTTTTGGGAATGGGGGTATGTCTTCCGGTGTAGGTAGTGGTGTATAGTATTTCTACCTTGAGGTAAACTGGGTTCTGGAGAATCTATGTTGGGTGTAACCAACTTTTTCAATTGGCGAATTGTTTGCTTTTTGGCAGTATTTGGCTAAAGTTCTAAATGCTATGTTGAAGTCTTTGTGGCAACACTTCGTATTGACCTGCCTTCATTCTTTACCATTTCTACAGTTCTTGCAATTACATCAGTGGGTGTTGTACCCCTTACAGTTTTTTTTTTGTAGATTCTCATATCTAAAACTGTTTTTTTTTTATTAATTTTAATTTTGTTAGTTTATTTTTAAATCCGGGGTTAGTTGGCAACACATATTTTTTCCAAAAAACAAACAATAATTTGATAACTTTGCCTAGCATAGTATGTCAACTAGCCATCTAGCAACGAATTGCGGTGAAAAAATCAAATTAATACGTTATATTAAACAGATTATCCATAAATCTATAAGGGGACAAAAATTTACTTACTGGTATTGAAAACAAACGAACACAACTAACAGGTGTTCACCGCGTGACTTTGCGCGCGCAACGTTTTACATGGTTGAAGAGAGTTGTCGATTTTATATTTTAATGGTATTTGCGTTTATACATCCACACCAATCGCAGATATAAGCATTGTGCCAACTTGCCCCTGTAGCCAACTAGCCCCAGTCTCCCCTACTATACGCTGTTACTCTTTATCCTTATTCTGGGGCACCCTGTATAATAAAAGCAGATCTACTACAATGAACCTGTAATATAAGCATATTCAAATCTAAAAAGTCTCTCGGAAATATTTCTTATTAGTTTTTTAACAATTCTGTGGACAGCAAATATATGATTTCCATCTTTATCTCTTTTAGCAGCATGTGAAAATGCACACAATAGCTTCACCTTAGTCAGCCATCAATCAAATTTCATCCCAGCTCCCAGTAAAAATCCCTGATTTATGTCGCTCTTTTATCAGGAGGGTGTCTCAAAAATCTCATATTCTAACCATGTCTTCTCACTTTGTTTAACACAAGTCAGACAATACTCAGGATTTACTTGATGTGTCAGGATGTGCATCGTAAAGCATGACTCGCTCAGGAATGGAGAGGGTGTCCTGACAGAATGGTTTGCTTTGATTTGACAAGGGTTATTTTATGAATAAGGGGGAGCATTTCTTGATGTTTGAATTAAATATCAAGAAAAATTTCGTTTCCTATAACAAACCTTCCCGCAAAATTTCGAAATTATACTTATTATTCTTATTTTTTATTTACCTAACAGTAATCAAAACATAAGTATAACATATTAACTTAACATATTGGTAGTTGGTTTATCCGGCATTCGATTATCATAGAAACATATCATTGTCATAGCAATACTTCTTAAACTGCAAGTATGGGGAGAAACAAAAGTTGGAAGCAAGAGTAACTTTTATTCGAATTTTTCATTGAAGAGAAGTTTCAAAAACTTTATTCTCTTTTATTTACAATAAAAAAATGGATAAAAATATAATAGTTTAAACTATATGTTCAGGTATTCCATATAATCGTCTGCTCTTGTCAAAATGTGAAATCAAATCAAAATTAACAATCTAAAGTCCTTGTTTAGCAAGTCACTGCTACTGTCCCTTTTGCGAGAGTATTCTCTATATGGTGCTGGAGTATACGTGTATTACAAGCCAAACACGACGTGGCGGTCGTAAATATCGTTCTCTGTAATATGTTGACAATAAGACCACGGGGGAATCACCAGTAAATCATGCGGATGTGTGCCCTTTTGTTGTGAGGTGCGAGGTGCGAGTGGATTCTAAATGTGAGCCAGGACAGGCTCTAAGCACAAAATCGGCCAAATTATGAGGCAGCCAAGAAGATGTCAAGTAAAGTAAAGTAAAAGTGAAATTATTTGACACGTAATTTACATTCTGTAAAGGAAAAATACTTATACAGAATATATTTACTTAAATATATAAGCTACCATAGAATGACGTATTTTATGTTTTACTTAAAATTGATTAAATACATTTTAACATTAAATTTAACAAAGCAATCAAAAATATGTTGGACAAACTAGATGGTCAATTCAAAGTAGATTCGAGGAACATATGGCTCATCTCAAATACAGTAGAACAGATGTCTAGTGTCGCCCAGCTTGAGTTTGAGAACAAGCATAAAATAGATAGTAGCAATTTAAGATTAATCAGGAATGTAACCAATTCCAGACAGCTGGATGCATTTGAGAGTTTGGAAATTACAAAGTGTAAAAATATTATGAATAGTGACAGAGGGTCAATCCTATACAGCCCGCTTTATTGGATGTGTTAGCATAGGTTTAGTTTTAATCATCTCTAGATGATGCCAACTTGGTCGGCGAAACGATTGTCGAGTGCAGTATAGGGTTTTGGTGTTATATGGAAAACTACGTCAGTGTTTTCTTGGACTCAAGTCCCTAGGTACAGCCCTGACACGAGAACACTTGTCATAAATATTAATTCGGAGTGCGGTTTCGCTGAACTTTTGTACTTCCCTCGGTGTGTATACGTGGAAGAAATATGTGAATTGCGGGATGGGACTTATTCATATCGTTTATAGAGATGTTATCTCGTGGTTTGTATCATGCGAGATATTTTCTTGAATACAGCATGAAACATATTGAGTAACAACCATGTACTGTAATAATGTACACCTTTTGAAGGTCTGTATGGAAACAAATCCTAAAAGACACTTTCTATCACAAATTCATATTGGTCGACTCGATTTTTCAACATTTTTTTCTTTCAGTTTCACTATAACCAAGTATTTTGTTACTACTAAATATTGTGAAATGTTTGAGAACCCATTTTATATATTGTAATTTTATATATCTCCCAAGACTAAATTAATAAAATAGAAGACTATACGGATATTAATGTTTAATGTTAATATAAAGTTATGTTTATTTTACTATTTGTGTATTTATTTGACTGCCACCACGTTAAATTGTAAAAATCTAGGTATTAAAACAGTGCCTTAATTTTTTTAACTAGCTATTCTAAAACCATAATAGTCTAAATCACTTCGCCTGGTCCTTGTATAGGGAGTCGGGACCAGGCGACTTGATCTAGACCATTATGATAAAACTAACTTATTACTTTATGTAATTCAATTTGTATAATAACAAATATTTTCCACCTCAATTAACGCAGCCCTGCGTTAAGACTGCGACAATGTGGTGTTTCTGCTTCCTTGTAGTTGCTGAACAAGTGTTAATTGAACATTGTAGAAGGAAATTCCGGTTGTCTTAGGAACAACTCTGCTAATTATGTGGCTCGCCTAAACTATTATAATTAATTAAGTTGGATGAAATAGGTTACTGCATGCTTAGAGAATAATTTTGTAAATATAAACAAAAGTGAAGTTATCACAGAAATGCTTGAACTAAAAGAACTTTCAAACAGATTAATTGCAATTTCAAATTATTATCAATCTTATGTATCTAATAATATAGGATCTTACGCAGGATAGAACCACGTCAAGTTTAAAAACACATAATTTAGTGGGTTACTAATTATGATCAGATATTGGTTTTTTAATCAGTTTGTACATATTGTACAACCTGTATCTTAGAAGCAGCTGATTTCTGGAATAATTTTATGAAGCAATTCCAATTTTATGAAGGATAGTCCAATTATTTTTACCTTCTCTATCGCTTTTTAGAGTTATGAAAGAAAAACTGAAACAACAGTCATAATCATCATATAATTGTCTACAGAGTATTTTACAAAAAATTGTACACTGATAGTAGGTGGAGCACCCTTTATTCATTTCATCTGTTATTTTTTTCAAAGCATTACTAACCTCAGCTTCGTATTATATATTATTTAGTTTTCTTTATTCTATGTAAAACAATTTGAATTAAGTAGGGAATACTTACTGTTTTTATTGTTTCAGACTATTACAGGGCTGTGGTTTGCCAGTTATCCCTACAGAAGCTCTAAGGCCATTAACTAAACTTCATACTCTGTAAGTAAATAAAATTCTGCTTTGCTGCATGCCCAATGCATGTCTAACCGGATAATGGAAAAACACTTAAAATGGCTTAAAAAAATTACGACAATAGTAAGACGACAAATACGCAGATACCTATTTAAAATAATTGCATTTAAAGACCTGAGATGAACACATGGCTAGTAGCATTTCTGTAATTTAATTGATAGTTTTGTTACAGTAAAGACCAGAATTAAGCAAAGTGGAATGACCGGAAAAGAGTAGATCTGTGTTGTCACAGTTATTTCTAAGTATTCTTATTTAGAACAGGAAACGTATTAATTACCTTATTTACCCATTTTTTTTACTTGTCTTTAACGTCCCTTATCCCTATTGTACTTTATTAAAGCAAACACAATGTTTAATTTGTCTTTTACTTAATAATATGAGGAATTTCCGAATATGTGGCAACTGCGAAAGTTGCGAAAGTCGTAAAGTTGACGACAAGCTGTTCATCCTTATTTAACATACATATTCTTGCATTTACGCTTTCTTTTCTCTGAGCTTCAACGACGTTGATTGGTCGAATCAGGAACCAACAAGCGACTGCGCTCGAGGTAGCAGGGGAACAGTGGCGTGATGTTGGGTTATTTCGCGCATGTTTCTTAACGTTTCACCTAATGACAAATCTAAAATATTAACTAGACATTTTTAGATTGGTTTTTTTTACCACTGGGCATATTTCAGTTAATATATACTAAAAGTATTCTATAGAATACTTCTAGTATACTAATAGTATACGAGTATATATTAACTGAAATGTGCCCAATGGTAAAACAGAATACGCACGTCCATGCATCACCGCATTTTACCAGATCGGCGAGGTCATTCCACTTTGCTTAATTCTAGTCTTGACTTTACTTGTATTAATCCTTCAATTAAAATTGTCAAACGAAACTTATGCAGTGATCATGCAGAATTCATGGTATGGCCGATATCAACAGAACCCTTGCTTATTATGGGAAAAACTATTATTAATATGAATATTTTTTAAGCGATATAGATCGAGATAAGTCAAATTGAGACAGGAGAAGAAGCCGTGTCGTTTTGGCACGGCTTCTCACAATTTTCTCTTGATTATAATATAAAAAACCGAGGGCGTTATCTCATGTCGCCTCGCCTAAACATTATTTGTGGAAAATGCGTGAGACACGTGAGGAAAGTATTTACTTCTATCAGCATTTTCCTAATTGCCCATCTGACTAGCTCTTTGGCCTAAACAAGCCGGTAAAGGCCACTTCTCGCCTACTTGAACATTTTCAGTAGGCGTGAAACTCGAGAGTTATTCAAGGCGGAATTCAGATTGCCACCCGTTGTGGCCCTTTTGTCCCACGTTTTAGAGCTCATCCCAACTCCCCTTTTATCTACGCGTCCAAAATTTCATATTTTATTACCATCACGGCCTAGTAAAAAGAGATTAAACTCTTGGAGAATTTCTTATTTAATAACATCGTTTTTTGATTCCCATTTAGTTAGGCATCAAGGAGTTATTGACGTGTTATTTAATTACATGTCTGGCGTCCATAAAGGATGATTAATTTTCAGTGAAATATAAAATCCACTCGTAGGTTTTATCATGAAATAAATGACATCTATGTTTGAGGCGATGAAAAATGGAGGCACGAAAGTTGCCAATCATCTAGCAATTACTTAAATGCACATTGTGTACATATCATGTTCAAGACATGTTGTTTAGCAACTGGCGCGAAGAAAAATTTCCATTTATAATAATTTATTATATATTTTATATTTAATATCCCAAAATTCTAAGTTACTATTTGACTATACAGTCACGCAAAGTTTGATTCTTTTTACAGATTCTAAGTCTAAAGTAAGCATAGTGTTCTTATTCAGAACACTATTCTATTCTAAAAATGAAAATAAACCAAATTATAGAGAATCTTTTATTCAACCCTTACATGACTTTGGCAAGTCGTGCAGATAATCGCTCCCTGGAAATTGAAAAGATATAAAATGAAACAGAAACTGCAAGTTGGTCATAGAGTGCATATAAATCAAAAAATTAAACAGTATATTCTGTCAGGCAGCTCCGTTTTTCATAAAATTTATATATAAAAAACACCCGGATATGTCTTATGGACGAACAAAATGAAGGGTGAAAAGAAATTTCAAAGAATTCCGCCCGAGAAAGTATAAATCAGGGAATCAAAAGCATTTTTGCCAGTATGCAGGTTTCGCTCCCTCATTCATTCCCTTTACTCTGTATAACAAATCACCAACTTTATTTGTGAGTAAACTTTAGTATACCCAATTTTACGAAAAACCACGTATCTTATAAGTACTTTTACTGGTAGAAACTACTCGTGTTGCTTAATATCTGAACTATCATACCTGCTATTACCCTAATTTTTATTCTTCTTCCCTCCTTACGATTAATCTGTCACAATACATTAAATGTTTTAACTAGTCACTTGTTTAAAAATAAAATTTTACAAGAAATCGCTTCCGATTATTTCGAAATTTCGACAAATGAAGCACGAAGTATTTTCTACATATTTGTGCGTTCCGCCCCGATAAGTTCTGAAAACTTTATCCTCCAAGATTCTGTTTAATTATTAATTAGGTATTAATACGCTGCTCCATTTGAACAATTGGCTTCATGTGTAATTGGTGTATTGGATAACTAGGGTATAACAGCATTATTAATGGACAAACTTCATACAAGGCGAATAATGCAGGGATCATTAAGTAATTAAGTACCCATTCTAGCTTCAGTTAATAATTCTAATCTAATTAGTCCTTGGTAAATTATAATTGTTATTTTTTTATTGCTCCTTAGAGAATAATAATAAATTATGTTCTTCTGGGTAGTGTTATTATGAGGTTAAGATCAGGCGTTAAAATATAACCACAGATTATGGTATAGAGCGGCAATGAAATGTATCATTGGGTAACCATGAGTCCTTGGAGTTACAGTATGACGAACAAAGCTAGTGGCTAGTATATGTAACATTAATGAGAGTGAATAAATTTATACAGGAATCCATATCTTTCATTACATCATAATATTTTTTAATATAAAATCAAATTCGAGAAATAATGAAAGTTGAAAGTTCGTTGTACGACTATGAAACTATACATTATTATTAGTTATACTTCCTTTGGACTAGGAGCAAGAGAGATAACGCTTTTAAAAAAATGTATAATTATAATATATCTGCTTAGGGGAAGATTACAAAATAAGCTGGTTCTGTCATACCTGTAGAAAATACAAGTATGTTTTAAAGTTATGGCGAAGGCGCCAATTGGAAACAAACTGTTCATTAGGATTTTACAAAATTTTTATCCTTCTGTGTTTCTACGTTTTTAACGTTGATTTGATAATTTTATAGGTTGTACCTATTATCTTATGTTTCACATCTATAGGTATGAATATAAAATTACGGTTTTTTACTGAAAAAGATGGAAGTATAGACAGAATGTAAGTTATAGACTCCAGACCAACCTTCTTTGTCCTTACTTATCACCTGTTCGTCTATCTACTAAACGTATAGCCATTATGTATATGTATATATAGCCATTTTAAGTCATTTTAAGTCATACAGGTCCATTACTGGTCCACAGTAAAGAATTTAAAATGTGTTCATTGACCATCAGATATCTAAAGCGCATATAAAATTACCATAAAACAAGATGTAAATCAACCATTTTAAATCCATTGTGTATAATTAACTAAATGGCTGTAAATTTTGATTGATATATACAAATTTTACTGTTGTATTATTGTATACAAATATTTAAGACGACGTGTTACTTAGTGATACTTGAACTGATTTGCATGTATTTGATCTGAAAGCATAAATTACGCGGGATAGTTGGGACTAAATAAAAATATGTTTTTTAAATGTATATATAATTTTTATATAATTTGTTAGCACCTGGGTACACATTATAGCAGACTTGTATTTAAAAATATATTTTATAACAGCTGTAGAGCTTATACAATATATAATATCACAGACCATTTAGAATTTTCTTAGAATAGATCATTTCTTGACAATATAAAGGAAATAATATTTAAGAAGAGGAAGAAATATAAAGTATAACAGATCTACGTATGTTTATGCGAACATTCTAAATGATCAAAAAGGTATTGTTTGCTTCAGTTTGCTTGCTATATTCTAAACTAACATATAAAATCACACATATGAAGTGTGTAATGTATATATTTTACTACAATATTGCCTATTTTCCTATTCTATATTGGGAAAACCACATTGTCCTTGACCTCACAGAATTTCCTTCTTCCATTTCATCAACGCAATTTTGCATTTCAGTTTCCTATTCATAATTCTAACATCCCATAACACATTTTTTGACCTATATATAAAATTTAATTAACTATTACTTATTACAATTTTAGTTTATCTCGTAGTGTGGAAACTATATACGTATTTATTTACATAAGTTTTAAAATTAATACTAGAAGCACGAAGAAAATTATTAGTAAATTTAAAGTTTCGTTTTCAATTAGACATTTAAAAACGCAGCAAAACCTTTTTCAACCTCAAGCATTTTTCGAAGGAAAACATTTTTGATAAAGGAAATAAATGTATTCTATTTAAAAATATTTACCTGGTTTATTCATTATGCCAATTTTATCTTTAGATAGGAAAAACTAGGATTAAAAAATCAACCTGTATTTTTCCATACTCTCAGAAGCGTAGCAACATACCTAAAACAGCTAATAATTCAGATTTAGAGGTTGTTCGTTTTAATTTCCTCACTGCGTTTGCATCCAAATAAAAAAATGTGCATGTAACCGATCATATTTACACATTAACCCCGTGCATGCTCAACTGTTTTTCTGTCTGTGTGTGTGTCTGACCGTCACCGGTCTTGTTGAGCCAGACAGGTGGGCGGCAACGAGATCTGGCGAGTGGACGGCGACGCATTCGAGACGGCACCGCAGCTGCGCAGCCTGCGTCTCGACGGCAACCGGCTGCGCGTCGTTCCCACAGAGGCGCTGGCCGCACTTAAGCACCTCGAGGTCCTGTGAGTATCAGGACCACCAGTACTTCTCTCACATCATTGTTCTCTTCCACACAATCTTTGCTTGTCTATTCTAGTAGATAAACAACTTTTATTACAAGTCAAAAAGTTTTCATTATGGAAAACCTCAACTGTTACTTTATTTTACTAATTAGAGTTAAATATGTTCAATTTTTGAGTGTTCCAATAAAGTTCGGAGTAAAATGAAGTTATTCAATGTTACAGTTACAATGTTCAATGTCATAGGCAAGTTAGTAACTGATAATAGTTAATGGGACGCGGAGTAATACATTATTTTCAAGATAGACTTCGTGTATATGTTACAGGAAATATCCGATTTCAGGCTATTTCAGTTTGGCCTAGGACATAATAAAATTTCCTATAGTTGTTAGGAACTTTGCATTTTTCCTAGGACATACTAGTATTGCCTGATAGTTTATAGGACAAACTAAAATAGCCTCATTAGTAGTAGGAAATATCCGATTTAAATTATTGAAAAAAAAAAAATGCGTTATATTAGGAGAATTAATTTCAGGGTAAAAGGATGAAGCAAAGCCAACATTTTTCTTTAAAAGCGTTATATTTAAAAGAGATCAAAGTTACCTATAAACCTAAAATGGAACACATTTGTTAAAGGTAAATATGATTTAAATAATATAACAAAAAATATAGTTTTTCATTAAACAGTAAATAAACAACAAAAGGGTAACTACCTCATTTGTTTCTGTAAGAACTGCTTTTGTGACATTTTGAATTGCACAGTAATTGGCGTTTTCTACATAAACACGCATTTTTTGTCTTGTGCATTGACATCTACTATATCTCTGGATTGTGCCCGAAGAATATAAAATATAATATGTATAAAAATAACAACAGGCTTACCTCCTCTATTAAACCCCTATATTGATCACTTGTTAACACATTTAAACGTGTCGAGGATTCAGCTTCCCTTTCTAACATTTTTTGAATAAAACTTTGTTTCCACTTTAATTGTGCCATATTTAAAAATAAACTATGTAGAGGTATAGCGGAACGATCCCGATTAAGAAGCTACAACACTAATATCACTGA
The DNA here is from genome assembly GCA_963924545.1 of Pogonocherus hispidulus. NCBI lineage: Eukaryota > Metazoa > Arthropoda > Insecta > Coleoptera > Cerambycidae > Pogonocherus > Pogonocherus hispidulus. The sequence continues at coordinate 14,410,674 of OZ004699.1, forward strand.
CTATCGAAACTTTTGGATACAAATTTTTATTCGGGTATTTCCTAATAATAATCAGGCCATTTTAGTTTGTCCTAAACATTATCAGGCAATACTAGTATGTCCTAGGAAATATGCAAAGTTCCTAACAACGATACGAACTTTTAGTATGTTCTAGGCCAAACTGAAATGGTCTGAAATCGAATATTTCCTGTAACATATACATCAATGGTACCCGAAGGCAGACCAATCGTCGTGTTATGGGCTGGAATCAGTTTCTATTCGATAATAATTAGTACAGTTTTGTCAGTTTTGGTTGTGCATTTTTTAGTTGAGAAGTAAATCTCAAATTCTATCAGTAAAAATGTCACGTATTATAAATCTGTCTTTTATAAACAAACTATTTCCATAATAGCAAATAACTACGAATAGTAAGGACATCATTAAGATTATCCTCCATCTTCAAACGCCTTATTTAAATAAGGACTAAAACAAATCAAGCCAAAACAGCTATTCTTCTGGCTATATGCCGCGCCGAGCCATATAGCCAGGAGAATAGCTGTTTTGGCTTGATTTGTTTTAGTCCTTATTTAAATAAGGCGTTTGCAGATTGAGCATAATCTTATTGATGCCCTTACTATTCGTAGTTATTTATATATATCTATATGTCGCGCCGAGCCATATAGCCAGGAGAATAGCTGTTTTGGCTTGATTTGTTTTAGTCCTTATTTAAATAAGGCGTTTGCAGATTGAGCATAATCTTATTGATGCCCTTACTATTGGTAGTTATTTGCTATATGCATGCCTTCTGTCAAGTAGTAGAACTAGTTTCTACAACCTGTTATTGTATTAGATATTTCTATAATGTTTACAACATATAGTAATTGTTAAGTTAGTTTCAAACGCCAGTGGAGTTGGCTTACTGGGTGAAATATATTTGGACGTGAACCACAATTAGACAAATATCGTGGTGGAAAGCTTGCTCCCAAGCTCTCCACCACAACTATGTGTCTAATTGTGACTCTCGCCCAAATATATTTCACCCAGTAAGAACTAATAATGAGGAATAATGATGATACCGATAGCACTAATTGAACATTACTTAACAAAAAGTTGTTTATCTACTTGATAATTGAATATGTAGTTATACATGTTTTTATCTTTGTTACAGGACACTGTCAGATAAACTAAATGCATTACTCATTTAGTCAGTATGGCATTTGTCATACCTATTCGTATTTTGTGTGTATTTACATAATTCATTATCATACATCAAAACTGACACTAGTACTCTGATTAAGGGTTTGTGCAAGCTGAGTCAAAGTATCTATTGCTTGCACGTTCCAGAATTTACCAGTTTTATGATCATTTAACTATTTAGATCTTTCAAATTTATGCTTAAACTATAAATAATGACTTACATGAGACTGTCTCATTTAGGTTATTAAACAGAAAGGACTTACCCGTGGGTAGTCCTATTTCTTTTTTGTTAGCTGAAATTTTTATGAATCATTTTGAAAACTCACTGTTCAATAGTGACAATAATTTAAAATTACATGTTCATTTTTGGGCTCGTTATGTAGATGTCATTTTCTGTATTTGGACTGGTACTGAAACCAATTTGAGTGATTTTCTCAATTTTTTAAATTCGCTTAAGGATAATATTCAGTTTACAATGGAAAAGAAGGAATACAGTCAAACTATTTGGACATAACAAAAAGGAAGGTAGAAAATAAATTTAAATTCTCTTTATAACAAACCAACAACTTCCGACGCAATTATACCAGCAAGTTCGCAGCACCCCTGGCAAATAAAAAAGTCGGTTTTCCATAGCTAATATATAGGTTTTTAATATTTCTTATTTCCGTTAGAAAAAACATTTTGAAGAAGAATTAAGTATAATCAAGCAAATTGCAAGAAACAACGGATATAAAGAAATACTGATACATACCTAACATGAGAAAAAACAAAAGGAGGAAATTAATTCGTAGAGAGTTTTACAATATTCGGGAAAAAGAAGCCACTTATAGTTCTATTAATTGCGTCTCTGGTTATAGCGAAAAAATAACCCACATATTAGAACGAAACGGGTGTAAAACGATTAGTACCAACAAACGTAATATTGGGAGGATTTTGATAAACAAAGAAAGGGTTAATACATTGAAACAATCGGGAATATACCAAATTGAATGCCGAGTATGTTGGTCAAACCGGTAGAAGTATTGAAACTAGAGTAAAAGAATATAAAAAATCCATACTAAATAACGTAAAAGAATCAGGATTATCGATGCATTGTATAGAAAGCAATCATTTTATAGATCTGGAACATTTAAATGTACTGCATCGGGAAAAGAAAGGAAAGCGCTTAGATCTGTCAGAGCAATTAGAAGTAAAAAAATCTTTAATTAGAAATCCTTGTACTAAGAATGATCAGTTAGATTTTACACTTTCGTCTTTCTTAGAAAAGGTACTAAAAACTCTGACTTTCCCAGATGGGAAGGATCAACCTGGATAGAAATAGATAAATAACTAACAAGCCGAAGTACTAGTATAGAGTATTTTCTAAATATTTCTTTGTAACATCTAAATGAGAACTGTGTTTTTTTTTCAAAAAAATTATTTTAAACATCATTTTCTAACTGACCCTGATAGATACCTGAACCCCTGATGGATAGAGGTTGGTTTAAGTGTAACTAAACAATACAGTATAAAAATATTTCCCAATAAAATTAATGTCATGTTTCCATGTTCTTTGCATATTATGTTGGTACCAATTTAGTGTAATGTATAAGTTTAGTAAATAATATGTTACCTACCTAAAATCATTCTCCGAGCCAAGGTACATATTAAATACTTATTAGGCTTTTTCAGTATTCGTTCTGATGACTGATTGGACACACGCGGGGCATTTTGACATGAAATAAATAACGAGGCCCCGTAATAAATGAATGTAATTGGTGTAATTATGTAAAGTGCATGTGCAATACAACGAGTTTATTTAATTAATTCCAATACAGAAAGCGTAATTGTAATGCATTTAATTCATATTAATTCGGTTAATTATACAGATAAACCAAGTATGTTGCATCATGGCCGTCGATGAATTTTCTTAGTAAAAAGCACAAATACCAGTTCAATGATGCAGATAGGATCCATGTCAAATCACTTGTCGGTATATGTGTCTCATGTAATATTAATCTGCCTATTTATGATAGATGGGTGCATTTAGTAGTTTGATTTCCAGTAGGAACTTCTAAGACAAATATTTCTTTTATTTTATTCCTCATTACGCCATAGAAAACTTTTGATGGAATTATTGAGTATCTTAAACAAAATTTTAGAGTGCTCCGCACAAATTATTATTGACGGTTGAGGATTAATGTATAACAAGTACTTTCCAATACAAATTATTGCTACTTATATCTTATGTAGATATATTTCAATATTAATAATGTTTTATTATTATTAACAACAATTTTATTTATAATGTAACAGTCTGTATTCTTTAATGAGACCAAACATTAGAACATTAACAGTAAAATACAGTAATTAGTTAAGAGATCATATTGCTGGTAAGTTTAATACAATAAACATTTTCATTTACATCACAACAGTGAAATAACCAAATCCTTTATTAACACTCATTTGTGATATTCGAGCAGAATATCACCTAAATTTGAACAATTGGCACTGCTTTAACTAATTGGCAATATAAATATGAATATGAAATGAAATTTATAGCTAAACTGGAAATTGAACAGAAAACAATTTACATTTTACGATATTTCTTGTGTAAAACCCTACAAATGTCAACATGTTTCAGGAATATTGGAAATAATTTCATAACGTCTTTGTCAGCTGATGCTTTTCCACCTATGGATAACCTTGTGGTTCTGTAAGTATATTTTGTCAGAAGTCTTCTAGAGTTATTTTGAAATATTTTGTTAATTGTATACCAACTTTCAAAAATAAGCAAAATTCATTTAATAGTCACTGATTTTTTATATGAAATAAGCTATCTTATAAAATAATTCACATTCAAGCAGAGTTTCAGTTGTACCCATTTCAAATAGTAAAATATTTCCCATTCCTTCATCACTTCGGTCACCACAAAATGCGATGTGTTCCATTTGCCCGATGAAAAGAATAAAACCTTAATAACATTTCAGCAATTTCAACGAAAATATGTTTACATAATGATAAGTTTACAGATGAGTAGATTATTCATGATGAATATCTTATTTTATGCCTGTTTTACTTAGGGCAATATTTCTTCTGAATATCCAATGAGGGTCATATCCCATATATTCCCAACCGAGTGCCAACAATTCCCTGAGATTTTATCTCCATAAGAATCGTGATTTATCGTTTAAATCATTGTCAAAATTTGCCAAAGCAACTCTTTAAAATACGGCTATGGGCTACGGCTTAATTTTAAAGTTAATATAATGCATTTTGCCTCCCGCTTTTCATTTTTAAATAAAGCGAAAGAAATTTTGGTTTGACAGGTAATAAAAAAGCAATATGCAGGGTAGGTATATGTGCCTTATCGTCATTTAAATCATGAGAAAACTATAAAAGAGAATTACCAGTGGATAGAGGCAGAATCGAAAGGCCATTTTAATTGAGAATAAGCTCGTCACATTCATGAAACCAAATTTTAACGAAGCATTAGCATTTTCTGGAAATGAATAATAAATAAGTTGATAACAGCCAGTAGAAAATATTAGCCATTATTGAGTTTTGTTTTACAATATGTTTTTTTTATCAAATAGAAAAAATAGAACCTTATATCTATGCAATTTAGAAATGCATCTCACATCTACCTGATTTATTGCGTATACGATCAGAGTGATGAATGGGGTAAAAAAGTTTCCTCATATTTTTATTGTCAGCTTAAATATAAAAGAATCTTTACAAACTTAGAGGAAATATATCACGGGCCTAAAGCCCACACATAAAGTAAATATAAAAGCAATTTCGCAAATCTTAAAAAATCACTTCCATTTTTCCCGACGATTTGCTGCGGTGTTGAGATATGTGATGACTCCAAAAATACTTCCTAGTTCCAATTCCATCTTCGGGACACTTCCTGAGACCTACCATGAAATATCTATAATGCGTCCGTATAAATCCTGTCATGTATGATTGGGGTGAAGGTCTTAAGGAAAGTACTTAAAGGTCAATTATTCATAGGATAGGGGCGCCTCCCTGAGAGATTGTCCCTATTTTGTATAAATACTGAGAGATTTAGTAAAACGTGCAACTGAGTGGATTTTTTGATAGGCTATAATTTTGAGGAAAAACCAAAGAACCTTGTTGATTTTAGGCCCAAATAGAAGGGTGCCAAGTGATACCTGCATAATACCAAATTTTATTGTCGGAGGAATTCAATTGACTAAAAGTTCTGTTTCCCTCAGTTGTATATTTTATTAAATCTTTCGGTCAACGATTATTTATTCAAAATAAAAATTATTTGTGAAAAAGTAACTCTTTCACTTATAATACATACTCGTTCAAAAAAAAAACATATGATTACACCACCAAAAACAGCTGGTGTAATCCCAAAAGAAAATAAGGTAGAAATATATTTTTCTAATACCATATAAACTAAGAACTCATTATTGCCAAAATTGTTGGTATTAACAAGTATTATTATTCATGCCTTTATTATTGGTGACCTACCCATTTTGATGCTAAGCCTTTTCTTTATCAATTGCCCGTAAGTCTCTAATTTTAAGTCCTATATGCTTCTTTTATACATCTGAACTATTAGTATAACGTGATAAGATAATATCTGGCAATAACACCCGAGAAACATCCTGGAATGTCATGCTCCTCACGCACGCGATTCTCGTCTGTTATTAGCGTTGTGACGCCTATTTCGTTCCGGATTTTTTTTAAGACGTGAAGTCGCGCTTTTATGTTTGTTTGCCAACGATTCCCTTCGGAAGTTAAATGAAAATAGTATCTTCATATTGTTTATTTTTTCGTTGAAAAATTCTACTTCTTATTCAAACCAGAATGTTTACATTAAAATGTTGACTATGTGAAGGACTGCTTTCGTTATATTAAGACAAATGTAAATAATGATTCAATTAAAACTCTAGGTATATCCGAGTTAAAATGAAAATTTTAATTGCTCTGAACTCAACCTGACTATAAATGACTTCTGTGTCGTATTTAATAAATGAACAGGAACTATTTTCAGAAAAAAACGGGACAAAAACTAAACGAAACTTATTGAAAGTAACAAACCGAAAAAAGAGTACAAACAACAGTGATATTTTCAATGAAAACCGATGAAAGGAAATAAGAACAGCTGGTCTTTTAAATTTGTTGTTTTTTTCAAATTTCAATGAAAGTTATTATTTATTGTTTCACTTATTTATACAAGTAAATCAACCATTTATTGAATGCTAACTATTAAAAATATGATTTCCTATATTAGTGAAAATGTATTACTAAATGTAACCCAGGCATGTTTCAGTCGAAAAAGTATACCCTTTTTCATGTATTGAAATAATATCAAGGACTACCAAATTATGACCACTACTACTTAGTTATATCTGGCTATATTAATAGTTCATGATAAAGTTAAAGTTAACTTTTAAATATAGCCACCATAGGGTATTGTTTAAGAAAGACCGTACCTTTTATTAAAAAAAAAAATATTGAGGAAGCCGTTACTATGTGGTAATTTAACATCTTGTAAAACAATGAAAACACAATTCATATATCCTACAACAGAACAAACAGATAAATACACCTACGCAACATTAACATAATGTGGAGAATTATCAGAGAAAATAGCCAATAGCCTAAGCAAAATATTAAAATTGCCTTTAAACCGCAACATACAAATATCCTATATAAGGCCAAAGATGTAACCGACAAATATAATAAATCTGGAGTTTATAAGGTGAAATGTCTATATTGGACAGAGTGGTAGGAACTTTAGAACTCGTTACCTTGAACATTTTCGTTCATTCAGATTACAAAAAATGTATCCTCTTTTGCAAGTTTCCCAAATTAAATACCATAGAAATCCTACACTGTTCCACTAAAGGCCGTAAATTAGATATATTAGAATCCCTAGAAATTCACAAATACCATAGTAATAATAATTTCAATTTGTTAAATGACTAGTTAGACCTTATTTACTCACCCTTATTTACATCTGGTAAACCCTGTACCAATACTGTATAAATTCCTTTATTATATTCATAGTTAAAAATTGTAAAATATGTCTTAAAATACTCTCTCTTTTCTTACCTGATAGTAGTTATATATAGAAATTTTGCCGGTTGTAATTCATTCTATTTTGAATCACTGTTAGAAAATGATTTTGTAAGTCGAAAAGTCACAAAAGTCACATTTGCAGTCACAAATTTTGTAAAAACAAAAATATATAGTGGTAAAATACATAGAAGCGTGTTTTCGTTGTTCTACAAGTACCTTTTATGTCTATTTATACAGAAATAACATTGTTATTTTTTCCAGTTTAATGAAAAGGAATCAAATCAGCGAGATATCTGAAGACGCCTTCGCTAACCTCACATCTCTGAAAGTTCTGTAAGTAACAACTTCATTATCAAGCTTACCCGCTGACTGATAAGTTTACTCGCTATCATTGGTACCTATTCAACTTTTTCTTTCCTTCAAGAATTGTATTTTTTCTTCTTAATACAATTTATCTTACCTTACAGTAGAGGACATACACAAGAAAGGGGCTATTATAAACACCTAATTGAATAATTGTGTTAGTCTTTCAAATGTTATAAAAATATGTAAAATTATGGAAACATTAACCACTAAAATCATTGTTTCAGTGAACTGGATGACAACTTCCTGGCACAAATTCCACTCGCCATCACAAAACTGCCTGGCCTGCAAGAATTGTAAGTACTTTCAAACTCAGTGCTACATTCTTCCTAAAACTGCACTCAAACTTTGAAATATATTGAAGCTGCGAAAACTTTCTAGTAAAGTTTTAAATTATGTATATTATATGTGCTAGTTTTTCTACAAATATCCCTTCAAATGAATCCAGTTCATTATTTTATAGCCCCAGTGGAAACTGACATAGACAAACTTGATAAATATTCAAGAACTTATTTCTTTGGGACATATTTTTTAAAAGACCGGCTCTGAATTAGAAAATTGTGTTATTTACACTTTCAACAAAGATCTATTGTCACTTATTTTTATAGAAGTGTCAAACTGATGTGGTTATTTTTATTTTTAATTTTACATTTCAGTTAATTTCAATTTATTTCATTACAATAATACTTTTGCGAAGATCAGGCAATCACTTGCGGAATTGCGTGAATGAATGTCCCCTGCGATTCATTACTTTTTTGACATAAAGATATTGAATCATTTAAAGTCTACATATAGGATCCATTAATAGGATCTCCTAATAAAAACACTTTTTTGTACAACAGTCAAAAAAACTAAATGTGTAAATGCGTAAATGTTTACTTTTTTTCACTGACAAAATAATTCACAAAATAAACATAAAATATTACTTTTTGAAGGATTTATTTTTAACAGAGTCAATTATTAATTGATTATTCATCATAAAACAATTTCATTTATTGGAATAATAATTGATAGTAAAGTTTGAACAATTACTTCCAACATAAATTCCCGAAGATGTTTCATGTTGCTGCTGATCAGAAACGTTAGATATTTCTTGAAAAGTTGATTCCACAATTTTATCAGATATTTCAATTTGTTTGGAAGAAGATGGATAATTCAATATTTTGTTAGAAATCTCAATTTTATTATTCAAACTATCTTCTATACATGCTTCTGCTACGGAGGCAGATTTCCAGCCACCGTGACGTTTTATGGATGTAATGTTGCCCCTGCATTGGCCAGAAGAGTTACAGAGCTTCTCCTAAAACAGTGACCTGTGTAGCTCTTGTACATGTCTTTTCCAAGCCATTTTGCAATCATACTGGGAATTTCTCCTATTTTATTTATCCCCACATGTTGGTTAATACATTTTCCTCTCGAATATTTCAAAAATAATCTGTTACTTTTTGTATGAGGCGGCCGTAGTGCTCTATAGTTGCGGTATATCTCAATATAATCAGAATTTGAAACAGTAAACGTCCTTGCGCAATAAGTCTTCGTATCAGGTATTTTAACAATCAATATAGATCCAGCATCTTCAATGTCATCAATAGTTATAAGTATGTAATAATTCTTCACGGGGACAAGCACCGCTGATACCCAAAATTAGAACAACCTACAAATAAAAAATATTGAAATTACTACTAATCTTACAAAATTATGATTATATCTGTACCTTATAAAGTAAATTTGTTTCGTTATCAGCATCTTGAATAAATTTATTGATATCATCCCTTGATAAAACTTTAGATTTCTTTCCTCGGTATCCGACACTTTTGTTCTTAATGAGCGGGACCAATTTTGAAAACTTCCTTATATCAATATTTTCCTTAACATTCAATGTACTTTTTTCAACATTGAATAGACACTCCATAACGTAGGAGGTTTTATAATTTTTGATTTTTCCTCAAAATAGCATATAAGCACATTTTCAGAAACCTTTTTTACATGTTTCTTGTCGCACCATTCACGAAATTGGTCATATGTTTTCTCATATACTAACTTGGATTTGGCCGGTAACATATTAGATACTATTGCATTTGCTTTCTCAGATATATCTGATGGGGTATCACTACCACTATTATTATCAATATCCATCTTCTTGAAAATAACTTGAAATTCAAGCAACTACGAGCAAACACAGTCAAACAGTCAAACACGCGGCGTACCAACAAACCGTTTCTATAGTAACGACACAAAAAGACCACTGGATTGGAAATATTTATTTTTAATATATTTCAGACGATGTAAATTCACATTCACAGTTGTACAAAAAATGTTGTTTGTATTTCGTGTATAAAATTCGTGTTTTCATGGCACATTCGAGAGAATTTTTGGCCTCTACCTTCGGTCTCGGCCAAAAATTAACACTCTCATGTGCCATTAAAAAAACACTCATTTTACGCACTTAATACAAAAATAAATATTTTCTCCAAATGACATTAAAAGCAGCTTTTTAATGACATTTGACAAGCTTAAAAGTTATATTTTTACTGCCTAGGCAGAAAAAATTCATCTTTGCTATGCAACGTTCCAGGTAATAATTTAAATCAAATAATTGGTAATTTCAATTGACAATGACATTACACAAACAATTTTACAAACGTCATCAGCGGTAAACATAGTAACGAAGAACCAGTCACCTTTGTTGAAATAATTTAATTATTTGGATATTGATAATGAAACGCAATTAATAAATATAAAAAAGACGATTTTGCGTGAAATTGGAACAAATTTGGAGAAAAAATTATATGTTTCACACGGCAGAAAAGCAGATTTAATGCCTTGGCTGGTTTCCTAGCCTCGGCTACGCCTTGGCTATGAAACACCAGCCGCGGCATTAAATCTTGTGCTTTTCTGCCGTGTGAAACATATAATTTTTTCTCTAAACAAATAACTATTCTTGCGTAATTAACGGGAATTAGTGACTAAAAGTACGTATTTTTTAGCATAAAAAACTTGTTTCTTATAAGAAAGTAATATCTTTGGGCATTGTAAATGTTTAAAATATCTAAAAATTCCCTTTGTACTCCCAGATTAATAGTATTGGATTATTCCATTAATAATTCAAGATAAACTTTACAGAAAGGGCTCTTTAAAATATGTTATTATTAGAAATTGATCAAAATATCAATATGTCATCACATCATTAAGAAGCTACGTTCTGTCCTATCAGTATTTCCAATCATTACCTTGATTGAAACGTATACCAGTTTCAAGTGTCTATCAATTTATCTAATAAGTTTTATATATCGCTTTTCCTGAAACTCAATCTCTTCCAGATCCATATCCGGCAACCGCATTAAGTACATCGTTGGCGGTCTGCTGCAGAAGACGCCCGCGCTGGCCCTGCTGGAGCTCAAGGGGAACCCCTTGAAGGGGGTGGACTCCCACGCGTTCTCCTTCTTGCCGAGCCTGCGAAAGCTGCAAGTATTATATTCTGACTCTTGGTTGTGTACCTGGTGATTCATGTACACCTTGTTACATTCAAGAGAATTATTATCATTAACATTTTCGGGATACTTTTCCAAGATGATTGTAGTTGGAAACGCCTTATAATTTTTATATTTTACTTCAACCTGTTATTGAATGTAGAAATTCATTAGATTTTATGATTTATTTCGCCCCTGTAAGTAGTGATTTTGTCCCTATATAATCGCATTTACGGATGTCTATCACTGAATTTCTTTAAGAAGATGAAATTCTAAATATATTTACATGGATCCTCCGGTACAAGAAACGTTGGCAGTCTAGTAAACTTCCCTAGCACCTGTCTATCATCAGAGGGGTTCCATGGGAAGCGAATTACAATGAGATCCATGAACTTAATTGTTACTACAGAGAGCTTATTAGCTTTAGTAGAGGATGTATTATTATACGTTGCCGCTGTATCACTTTAGATATTATTTTGAGTGCTGATAGTGATGTCCCAGTAAAGACATTTCTTGACATTCAATTAACATTTATTTTTTTTTTGTTTTATGGTAGACAAAAATAGTTATTTGTGTACCTAGGTTAACACGAATTTGGAATTTAGTGACCATCTAAGTGATAAAAAGGTACTTCAGTTCCGAAGTGCGCATTATCATGCAAAAAATATCGATATTTGTTATTTTGAATAACTTTAGTTCATCAAAATTCTCTCAGAAGCACTTGCGCAAAATATGTTGACCTTTATTGTGGTTTTCAAAAGACAGATACTATATTTTATAGTTGAATTGCGTCAGTGATTTCAGGCAACTTTCCATTTACAAAAACAGATGCTATTATACACTTTTCCCATATTTGTAATAAACCGATTTATGGTTTTGTTTGTCAAGGGGAAGATATTACCAAAAAGAATAGCTTAGATGTTCTTTTAAATTAACTTTGTGTAGGTCGACAGCAGGAAAATAAGATTTTCATAACATATTTTAGATCAAGAAATATGCTATTTTCATTCTGTTCTCTATTATTCTGTCTATGTTTTTTTGTTACTAAATAATATATTAAAAAATGATAATCAAAACGAAATAAATTTGTCTCTAACAAACTAGTTCTATTAGTTTCGAATAAACATTAACTAATAAAAATTATATTTATACGACGTAGCAGAACTATCGAAAGATAATTTTCAAATAATATAATGGATCCTGTTGCAATCATCGTACATTTCAACCCATATTTCCTTATAAAATGATGTAATTATATTCCATAATGTGGATATTATGTAATTTCCAATTGACATTTCTGTTATTTGATTGTAATTTCAAAACACCCATATTTGGAATCAAATCAATTCGAAAACCAATGCTTGTAGACACTTGTCATTCCAAGGTAATTATTTATGTTTTTTACTGATAGAATATTTATTCGCCAATAATAAGTATACTATTATATTAACATTGATTGATTTAAAATGCACTAAATGGAAAAATATGTAGGGTGAATTAAAAAAGTTAGTGTTCATTTAAATTATTGCGATTGAATAGAAAGAATTATCATAAAGAATTTCATTCGAATACCTAGACATCTGGATTAAATGTAGTCCCATATAAATCCCTTGAAAAAGCGGAAAGATAAATCACCGATAGAGTATAATAATGATAATAATATCTAATTTGTTTTGATTTATGTCCTTTTTTAATAGGATCCTGTCGGATGCCCGGGAACTGTCCACATTTCCAAACCTAAATGGAACCACAGCCCTAGAAATATTGAGATTAGACAGGGCGGGGATATCCTCGGTCCCCACGTCTTTGTGCACGACTTGCCCCAGGCTGAAAAGTTTGTGAGTATTCCTACGCTAAGAAACATTTTCAGGTGCATCTTTGGGCAAGTTATATTTTAGCGGTATATTCATCTCTATATTATTATTATTATACTTTCCGTTTCATTACATACAATTGAAATTAACTTTTAACGTATTAGGTATACAGGGTGTTTCCCGGAGACCACCCATTAGAATATGTCAGAGACTGTCTGTTTTTACAAAGATCTGTTGTCAAATCATACATTATTTCTCAAAATCAAAAAGTAAATAGTTATGTTAGTAGTGGAGAAACATACCGTAGTGCCCTCTTTGTGTGTGGGTTTTTTTTCATCACTACTAACATTCACGATGCCTATTAGGTAATCGTGTTGTAACATCATTCATCGATTCCAATACCTATGGCACTCTGACGAGCGCATAATAAGCGCGAAACCGGTCTGTTTCTGGTGGTTGGTCTCGATGAAAGATGTGGCAACTCCTATGGAGATGGCGGAGTAATGCAATGCATTGCCCGTAGAGTAGGTTTTTTTCGGCATTTCCTTCAAATAACAATCATATCTATTCGTGATTTATTATTAAACAAGTATAACAACCTTTACCTATTATTAACAGACGATATGGCACTCTTTGTATATCTGTTTAGTTACCTATGTATTTACTTTTGAGTTCTCAGGTAGTATTAGTTCCAAATTCATTAAGTACTTAAGGTATGATTAAAACTGCCCAACTACAACAATTTTCTTAGCTTCTATTAAGTTAATGCGACGTTCGTTGTATGTTGCAGGGATATCAAATCAAATAAACTGAAAGCCGTACCCGACCTAAACAACTGCCGAGAAATGAGGGTTCTGTGAGTATTATACCAGTACGCATATCGAAATTATACCCTGATGAATTTTCAGAGATCTGGCCAGCAATTTTATAAAATCTATAGAAGATAAGCCATTTCGGGGAATGTACCAGATGCATGACCTGCTGCTAGCCCACAACGAAATCCAGTACATTCCACAAGATGCTTTTTATAATCTCTCAAAGTTGCAAGTATTGTAAGTAAATTTACATTTACAATATTTATCATTATTTTAGGCATAAACTTTGCTAAATCAAGAAGAAAACGTTTTGTTTGGGTTCTCTTTTTTGATAAAAATATTATTAAAATTTCAAATAATATAGTTACTGGTATCCTTAACACTGGTATTAATTTTTTTCGGTTATCGTTTTCATTCAATTATTTTTTTAAGTCGAAAACTGATGAATCACTCTTTTCTTAGAGATTTAGAAGACAATCAAATTTCCTTCATCCATCCAGATGCATTTATGCCAGTTTCGAAAATTGAAGACTTGTAAGTATTTTTATACTTGAAAGTATAGAATCATGATTATAATTTAATTTTTCAGAAATTTAGGAAACAATGTATTTCCTCATTTACCATCGGCTGGTCTCGAAAGACTGCTGCACCTAAAAACTTTCAACAATCCCAACCTTCGCGAGTTTCCCCCGCCAGAGGATTTTCCAAGAATACAAACGTTAGTCTTAGCTTACGCGTACCATTGCTGTGCATTTTTACCCTTAATTCCATCCAATCCCCCTCCAAGAGCAAAAGACATAATTGTATTTCCAGATATTGAAGATATAGATATGAATTTCTGGAACAGTTCTGTTGATATTTGGCCATCACAACGTAAGTAAAGAAAATATATTTTTTATTTATAAATTTATTTTCATCTTTTTCATCTTTTCATTTTCATTTCATCTTTTTCATCTTTTCATTTTTTTCAACTTTTCATTCGGTTCAAAATACACATCCTCACATATGCACACTATCACTAAAATCTGTAAAATCAGGCTATACGTGATGTTCCATTTGCAAGTAACTAATACACTGCAGTTTCTGTTATTATAAAGATAATATTTCTGTACCTACTTTAAATACAATGTTACTTTCAGAAAATATTAGTCATAAATTCGGGAAGAAGTTTGAGGCGATATGGGAAAACATTCGATCTGATTTCACGTACCCGGGAAACTTTCCTTCATACATGGAAGAATACGCCGCCGAAGACGATCCCAACCTGCGAGTTCCCGGGGAAGCTTCCACCGGAGTACCTGGAAAAATCCAGTGTCTGCCTCTGCCAGGACCTTTTCTACCTTGCCAGGACTTATTTGACTGGTGGACGTTGCGTTGCGGTGTATGGATCGTGTTTTTGTGCGCGATGTTGGGAAATGGTACTGTGGTGTTCGTTCTGATTTTTTCACGTAGCAAAATGGATGTTCCTAGATTTCTGGTGTGTAATTTGGCTGCTGCAGATTTTTTTATGGGAATTTATTTGGGTGAGTAGAAGATTGGGTACAAGGAAGGTTTATATACCTTTCCGAATATTATAGTTCTTGTACTTTAGCACACAATTTAACCGAAAATTTATAAAAGTAATTTATAAATATGACTTTGTCACTTTAATTTCCTTCTAAAACAAATATGATTGTTCTGCTATTGCAGTAGATATAAAAAAATAATAGTTTTTTATATCTACTGCTAGAGTGTATATGCTTATCAGAAGTCTTACATTAAAAGATGTTTGTTCAGCACATATTACCTGCATATTGAGGCACCCATAAAGTCATTTTCCCCTATTTCTAGTTTACGTCCGTATACCCCATAGTGTTCCTTTGTTTTAGGGTTTTTGGCAGTGGTCGACGCTTCCACTTTGGGCGAATTCCGCATGTACGCCATCCCGTGGCAAATGTCAGCTGGCTGCCAATTAGCTGGCTTTCTAGGAGTCCTCAGTTCAGAACTTTCCGTATGGACCTTGGCAGTGATAACACTTGAACGCAACTACGCCATAACTCACGCCATGCATCTCAACAAAAGGCTGTCTTTAAAACACGCCGGATACATTATGATTTGCGGGTGGAGTTTCTCTATAGTCATGGGCATCATGCCCATATTTAATATTTCCGACTACAGGAAGTTCGCGGTGTGTCTCCCATTCGAGACCAATGACATTGGGAGTCTAACATACGTGGTGTTTCTAATGTTCATAAACGGTATCGCTTTCCTAATACTTATGGGGTGCTACTTAAAGATGTACTGTGCTATCCGTGGATCACAAGCGTGGAACTCCAACGATTCTCGCATAGCCAAGCGGATGGCTCTACTAGTGTTTACAGATTTTCTGTGTTGGTCGCCCATCGCATTCTTTTCGTTAACAGCAGCGTTCGGACTGCAGCTTATATCTCTCGAGCAAGCCAAAGTATTTACAGTGTTCATATTACCGTTAAACTCCTGTTGTAACCCTTTCCTGTACGCCATACTCACCAAGCAGTTCAAGAAAGACTGCGTGATGATTTGCAAAGCAATTGAGGAGAGCAGGGTCACTAGAGGCATTGGACGGTGTCGACATAGTTCCAATTTTAGCAACAGACAAACTCCTGCCAATACGAACAGCTTGGCCGACAGATCCTCAAGGGAGAAACAGGATCACCATGCGCCGCAGTGCACGTGCAACGTCAAGCTGCTGAGTGACAATCAGAGCCAGAATCAGAAGAGGAGTGATAGGAAGACTACGACGAGAGAGTGGCTTCTGAGTAAGGCTAGGTGGCTGCTCTGCGTTAGGAGGCCCGCGAGGCATCGGCCGAGGAATGACCAGTACACGTACCAAATAGCGGAGATCCAGCAGAAGCAGCATAAAAGAGCGTCGTCCGTGTCGTCAAGTGAAAATTTTAGTTCCTCAAGGTAATGTTACTTTGCATGTGCAATATACAAATACAGACCAGAATATATGAACATATAGCAATGAATAAGTTTTGGAAAGTCAATGGTAGCCCAAAGCACCTTCCTATTGCATGTTTGTATGTTTTTTTTACTTTGAATTAAAAAACACTGACGTCTTTTTTGACATAACATGGAAACGCAATACGGCACTCGACGTGCGCTTCACCAACTTATAACGCCAACTTTCGTTATTTATAATTTAGGTAAAGGTACCAAATATAATAATAATAATTGACTGCACGTTGGTCGCCAATTGTATAACGATACTTCTCTTCAATTATTTAATTAACTAAAAAGATACTTACTACTGTTTTGAAACTCTCGATCAGGGGTGAGCAGAGTGAAGTACTGCAGGGTTATTTATTATCTGCCAAACTTGGGCGCCATCAATTGATCTTTTTTGATGGTATTAAGTAAAGGTATAGTTCCTATCTAAGTGAAAACAATTGCAAAAAAACACTTGACAAGAACAAAGTTAGTTTTAATGTAATGATATTCAACTATACATTTACGAACATTAAACACATATAGAAACATATAAAGTTACATATTTTAACAATACTCTCAAATTTAGATACAGGAGAGAGAATTCTGCTATACTAAACTCAACATAAAAAGTACAGTTTTAGATATGTTCAGTCCGCGAGGAAACGGTAAGGGCCCTTAAATTCTTTCGCACACACGGCCTATGCATAGGTAAGTTAGTAGAATAAGGCACGGTATACCCAAGATGTTCAAGAAGCACTTCCAAAATAGATAGATAATAATGTACTCAAATCAACTACAGGGGTTGCAGAACTTAACGTTTTTCATACGTTATGCACAACGTTGTGCTTGGATACTGGTCCAAGCACAACGTTGTGCTTGGATACTGGTCCAAGCACAACGTTGTGCTTGGATACTGGTCCAAGAACAACGAAATCGTACCAAACGATCGTTTTTTCCTAATTACTATAGAAAAACAAATTCAGGGTTGCTGCTGTATTACACTCGTAATATTTTTGTTGCATCACCTTTTTTCTATATCAAAAATTCATCTTCATTCTTACGTCGTCCATCCGCTCAAGTTCTTAACACGCGATGGCGTCACTATATTGTTCTGAACTTCAGATTATGCAAACCTAGGACTATGTAATGGAGATAGAACCAACGCACAAACACAGAGAGTGAAGTTGGGATTATAGTCACTTAATATACACCGAATACAATATATAAAATACTTTAAATACAGGATTGGTATTTAACAAAAAGGCAAAAACACAGAATGAGACAAGAATTATTAGCTTAAATCAACTAAGAAAGGTATTTTGTTTTAGTTACTAAAAACGAGACCGCTACGAACTAAGTTGGTATTATCTGGGGATGATTACCTATCTCCAATAACCGTGATAATCATATCCAGATGATGCCAACTTGGTTGGCGAAACGCTCGTCGAGTGCCATACTTATAGTATATTGGTGTTATATGGAAAACTGCGTCAGTGTTATCTTCACACCAAAGGTTCCAACCCTTTTCAAGATCTGAATTTAGAATAGATCTCAGAATGATTCACTTCAATCTATTAGCATTGTATCCTTTATTTCATATCAGGTCGGACTCCTGGCGTCACAACCACCATTGTGGTATACCTTTACGCCTCCTCGATCCCAAGAGGAGGGCGTCATCTTGGTTGGTCACAAGAAAAACATCGCAGGACTCTAACCTCTCAAGCTCAAGGAATGATTCTTCCGGTTCGGCAACAACAGCCAGCACAAGCACGTGGCGAATGTCTCGTTCCAGCGGGTCCAGTGAACCGTCACGTGGAAGAACAAAGCCTCGTCTAACCCGGCAGTGTGCTATTCAGGACGAATCTGATCCTCCAGGTAGGCATTACTACATACTTATAGTTATCTGAGGCTAACAAATATTTATATGATACTTATGGTACTTGTTTTTCGATATTTGATTTTTTATGAATTGATGGACATGCCACATTATTCAACTCAGTGAATGTTAACAACTGTTCTTCAACATGGTGTAATACCTTGTAGGTGTAACTGAAAAAATACAAATCTGAAAGGAATAATGTTCGTATCACCAATAAATTGTTTTTTTTACAATTTTCGTTCGTTTTTAGGGTCACCAGGCAGGCTTACAGTCAGATTTCTCACAACCATTCCCTCAGCCGCTGAGAACAGCATGCAACTAGAAGACGAACAGCCATCCATATTAGTTAGTCCTGCCAAGGAACGTGAAGGACCTCTGTACGCCATCCTTCACTCTACACCGGTAACACCGGCACGTAGACAGTCCATCGTGACTCTTCATCCGATAGAGAACACTAAAATCTCTTCTAATTCTTCTAGTCAGGCCAATAATACGACAGACGCTGGCCCCTCTAGATAATAGTACTAATTCTCTACGGATTAGCTGTACCAAAACTTGCTATATCTAGTTTGTGCTCCAGGATGTGCCAGATTAGGTATCCAATTTATTTATTTATTTATTTATTTATTCTAGCTTAGTTGAAGTGTGTTTGTACGAGGAATGAGTATGAGTGATGTTTTTCCTTACAGAAATATTTTGGCGTACACCATTCCTAAAGCCAACAATAATCCCCACATTTTTTCTTTCTGAAAACAGTTATGTAGGTATCTTATTTTCTGTAATGGTTGTTATTTTAATAAGTGTTGTTTGGGGATGTGTAAAACATTAAAATGTTGGCATGTTAGTTAGGCGTTACTAACAATCTGACTGAAACCATTTTCGGTACTACTTTCAGACATTCCTGGAGTACAGTATATAACCAAATCATATAAAAGTATTTATTAAGCTATTACTGATAGGAAAAGTTTTTGTATATTATTTATTTGTATATATTTTATTAAGATAAGACAGATTGCGTGATATGTCTAGGTATAAGTGAAGAAAGTAATAAAAATAAGGTGATAATTTTTAACGCAAATTATATTAGGTATATATGAATATAAAATGTTATTTACACAAAAAGACGTTCCATGTTAATCATATAGTAGTATGAAATAAAATATTCCATACTGTTATTTATAGTATTGCTATATTCTATTTATTGTATACAAATCTACCTCCTAGTTCAATACAAAGACTTAAATAAAATATACACTAAATCTCAATCGTCTAATTTATTGTAACTCACACAACATTGATTTGAATAAACTGCCACTAAAAAAGAAGTGGTAACTCGAGCAGGTATGTATGAAAACTGGTAAAGCAATTTTTGATGAATACCGCAGTAGTAGTTAATACCCTAGAAAATATATTTAGAAAACTAATAAAAATCGTAGGAAAAAAGTAAGGGGTTTACATAGAATTGAAATAAAATCCTTGTTCCACATATATTTAACATCTGCAGTATGGATATCAGTTTGTTGATGTTTCGTTTCAGGAAACCGAATTTCTACTTTCAAGGCAACTACCGAAACGACCAAAATGTCTTAAGATAGACTCTAAACAACGTTTGTAAACATTTGCGAGTGCTTATAAACGATGTTTGCGAATGATTTTTTGATGAGTACGTGTTGAATACAATAAAACAGTACATACGGGGTTACCAGATATTAGCTATCCGTACGAGATTTGCGACTTACCTGCTCTAAACTTTAATTTTGAGGATCCTATAGCAAAGTGCCTCTATAGTGATGAATTGATATATTTTATACCATATTGATCACGCATAAAACCTGATATCATAATACCCACCTACTTAAACATTAGTTTGACTAAAAAGGTTTAGTTTTGATGTTTAGGTACGTGAATTCAATAAGTCAGTGAAATCGAGACATTTTTTGATACACTAATATTTTAGAAAAAATCTGAGTATTATCTCAGGATTTTCAGCAGATGATTAAAATCCCAGTTCCACGGAGTTTCATGTATCTTACTTTAGTTAGTCAATAGTTTCAAGTAAGCAAATGTATTTCCCTGAAACCTAACGAAAATACTGTGTGATTAGTTGATCACCCACTGTACGTAAGCACTTCAAAATGATAGAATGTTTTTATTTTATTTGTATGTTTAACAGAAATGTTGTTAAAAGTAGGTTTTGTAAAATAGCTGATTTAATGGAAAACGGGTAGGTAATTGTGTTAAACTATCGTTTTTGTTTATTTCTTTTACATATTTGTGAACAAAGGTATTATTTATTTATAATAAAAATTGATAAATAAGTCTTAACAATAGAGCTCTAAAATTATTTCTAAAAACTAAAATTAAGACAAGAACATGTATATTCGCTCTGTGAAAAAAATTGTACTAAGATCTCTTCATTTAGTTGTTTATTGAGACTAAAAAAAATTATTTAAAATATATTCCATGTTGCAAACTTTCTCAAAATTGCTTTTGAGATTATGAGAAGCAGCAAAAATATCACATACATATATCATAAAAAATGCTGAAGCGGGATTATTCTATATATTAGATATTATCCAGATTCCTTCCCCTACTTTCTCTATGGCTTAATTTTTTCTGTGAAGAATTGCTCTGTTTTATCGACATCAGATAAATTAATAAATGTATAAAAATTGTTGTCCAATTTAAAATATGTTTCCAAACCTTCAGATTCAATAATTTAGAAAAATATACTTTATATTTCTTATAAACATGTACTGTTATATATAGGAGAACGAATGGGACTATTAATCATTTAAAATTAATACACTTATGTGCCAACTAATATCAAAACATTCTTAAACAAAAATATCTCTTTCTTGTTCTTTACAAAACATTTATCAACCTGTACATTCACAACTCTAGTTCTTCACACTCTTCCAAACAAAGTTCTTAAGGCATGTCGACATTGTCACCAACATCTTCATCATTAAGTTAGACAAATTGACCTTCTGCCCAAAAATTGTTAAAAAGATGGCCGCGACGGAAGTCTTCCTATTGATCTGGAAGTGCTCAGAGGTATATTTTTATTAATATCGACTATTTCTGCGTCAGATTTATTGCAAAGTAAGGCGTCGATGTCCCTCGTCCTTTTGAACTCTTCGAATTTTTTGTTCAGCAGGCTCAGTTCTGATTTTGACGTGGACGCTTCTGGAATTGTTTCTTCTACTACGTTTTCCTCGTCTACTTCCTAAACAAAAATAAACACCAATCAGTAAAAAATCTCCTTAGAGGTTTTGGTTAAAATGCTATATTATGAATACAGCCAAAAAAATAAAAGAAAATAGGTAAATAATATTAATTGCAACTTATGTTAGAAACACTACCCGGCCCATCTTTACTTCAAAATATAAAATCATATATTCTGAGTATTATGAAAATACTTTTTGTAGTATTCTGTTTCTAAAAGTAGCTGATGATGTGGTAATAAAAGTTGGATGTAATCTGGAAAACAAGTAAACAAGAAAAAGAACGGTGATGTTGACCTAGCGTAAATAAGCCTAGAAACTGAAACTTAATTTACGCACTTTTCCTATGTTATAAAGATAAAACGGATGTAGATATATCTTTGGAAATAATTTCACTTTTTATTTTAAAATTTATTGCTCCAAACTACATCATTGTTCACCATTGAGTTCGAGAATAAGGGAAACCTGGAAGACCTTATTAATTCAAGTTTACAGCAGGTTATTAGTCATTTATACAGCGATATTGCAGTATTAGTTGCATATTAAGAACGCTACCAGTTTTATGCACACAGCAATGTTGGAGCAATTAGAAAAAGTTTACCATGGTGAGATTCGAGCCCCGTCGTCAACCGTGGAGAATGATTAAAAACTTGACGTCTTTAACCGCTCGGCCTTGGAGCTCAAACATATCACATTATATATACATTACATATACACAGTGAAAAAAAACAAATGGTAAAATTACTAAATGGTAATCGTAGTTTGCTGCAGTGTTATTTTTAACACGAACTGGGTAGTATAATAACTAAACCTTTATAACTCATATTACACGAACGATATACCCGCCAAGTTTGTAGAAGTACTCAAAAATTGTATTAAAATTTACAAAACCGTGTGTTAAAAATGAATCAATCCGCCATAAATACGGAATAATTACACGGTGAATAATTAACTATTACACATTACCTTGTAAAATCTACTGTGTTAAATTACTTTTATGTAATGTAATAATACACCGATATGTCTAACACTGCCAAGTGTGGACTATATACACACTGATGAGTGTTGATTCAGTGTTAAAATCAGTCGGATGTTTTTACTGTGTATATATTATATAATACATATTGATCTATAGTTTCTTGGGTCTATTTCTTATAAAGATAAAACAACAAAAGTGAAAGCAAGTCATTGCTGCAAACTCTTAACACATTGCTCTTATGGTAAACTGTTCTGACTATCCCTTATCATTAGAAACTGGCCCAACCAACTATGTCAGTGAATTTGTGAGGAACTGCCTATCGAAAAATTAAATAATACATAGGGTTTAAAGTAATCGCCATAACTCCTTATTTAATTTTTTTTCGAGGATCAAAAGTTAAAGTAACATAAGAGGCGTGACGTCTGTACTATACGAGACGATGTTTGGCTTTTTGTGGAACCCAAACAAGGTTTTTTTATGGTAAAAGTCAAAAGTGTTATATCTCGATATTTGTTGCCAACCTTTATTGAAGATGGGAATATTAAAGTGATCATTCAGTGGCAGGTATTCTTAATTCCTACATAAGATGTCTTCTATGGCATATTGAAATTTTTTACATAAAGTTATAATACCTTCTCCCAAATGATAGTGGTGCATTAAATGGTGATCCGGATTAAATAGTTTAGGTATTCTATAGTTTCCTATATAGATTTTCTATAGTTATATATATATTCCACTTCATGTGGTGCAATTAAAAAAATTGTCTAATTACTTTTGAAATCTGATAAGACTGGCATGTTAGTAGTCCATTAGTTTGCCTTGCATTATGGATTTATATCTAAACAAAATCACGCAAACGTTGTATGTAGGTATACTGTATGACATTTGTTGATAATCAAATAGATAAAAAGAGCAGGGCTAAAAAATTTTAATATGCAGTATATGAGTTTGGTTGACCTAAATATATATGACTTGATTGACGTCCAACATCGTTTTCATTTGCTTACGTTTCATTATCAAAATAAATAAATGAATACAGAAAAATTTAAAAGTAATTTGAGGTCTATTAATACCTATATTATAATGTTATCTATGTATTTACAGTATTTGAAGATATAGGCAGATAGATAAGGTTGAAGGAGTAGTATTTATTAGGTAGATTTGAAAAATGACAAGGTATTATATTCACCTTATTATATATAGTTGAAGGTTAAATCCGAGGTTAAACGTGTTTAGGGAGAAAACCGAAAAAAATCACTTTGAAATATCAACAAAATATTTTTTCAAGTATTTTTAGTGGGTTAATAGTAGTCAAGTAGTGGATGATCCTGTATATTTTTACTGAGAACAGTTACATAGTAAGAAAATAACTTTAATGCAAATTTTTCGAAAAGTTAATACTAAGTGATAATGTTTCAGAGAAATAAACATCAGTAACAAAAACAGAGTACCTAAGTACCTATCCAAGTTCAAAATTCGAGTAATTATAAAAATAAGTATGTAGTAAAGTATTTTGATAACACTTTTACGTTTGCGTAGTTAACGGTAAACAGAAGTGTGCTTTTTCAAGGTATTCTTTTTATAGCTAAACGTAATTTCCATGTTCGAGTCATAGATAAATGTACCAGTATACCCTCTTTAAACTTTAGACAATACCTACTTGTACATACAATATTTTTTGATAATAATAATATCCGTATGTATAAAGAGTTAGAATTTTCTTAAATTAATGTGCACACCATACCATCCATTCTATGAATGGTAAATAAGTATTGAAAATCTCGGAATAAATTAGGCAAGTATGTACTTAGGTCCTGGCCTTTTCTTATAAAATGTATGAGAATTTAGAAGATGACAAATTTTAAATCTTCTTTACTATCAAATTGCTCGAAATAGGTATTTTTGTATGAAGATGTAACTTAGTGATTGTTATAATGTCTAATAGCCTTAATAAACATAGCTGTGGTGTTCAACTGCTTCAAAAAAGTAACGAGAAAACGAGACAGGGTGGCGGAATCAAGTTCGATGGAAATTAATGAAATGTTACCGGCTGGAAATGAACAGTTTCAAAGCCTTGCTGAGTGACAAAGTTAGTCACTCAACGGGTCACTCAGCGGTCTTGTTGAGTCGATATTAAACGTGTGCCTTGACAGGCCACGTGCCGTTTGAACAGATCGGCGCCCAGCGCGATGAACTAGATCTACAGGCAGCTATCGACAGCGCGACGCCGGTATCTGATTCTTTTAGAAGGATTCCACTTCCGCTCCGTCCGACCGCCGTAATGAACGGATTATCATTCATTTAGTGTATTTAATATCAGAGCGGATATTCATCGCGCCGCGTCGCTCCACCGATCTAATGTACGCTCAGCCCTACACGTCAGGTGCGTCACTCCACATGTAGTCTAATGCCACCTTTATAGTTTACCAGCAGATAATACATCGAGCCGTATCGGACGATACGGCTCGATGTATTATCAACTACCGGCTACTGTCAAGGTTGGCAGGACAACAAAACTGCAACGCGCCGCGTGAAAGTGCCGTGAGTAGTAAAGTAGATTTGTTTAAACTATGGTAATACATAGTTTTTACTTCACCAATTTTTGTTAACTGGACTGTACCTGTATCTCAGAAAATGTGACTGGTTGTGTCCTGTATCTAGAAGATCCTCCCCTTCTTTTTTTCGGCACGACCCTCCTGTGTAGCCTTGACATTGGTTCGGGATACACTGTATCCATGGCTACAACAATAATTTAGAAAATTAATCTTTTGGTTACACAATAAATTTTTATTTAATACACCTATACAATTTAATTCGTATCAATCATATTCAATTCGCAAATCCATTGCCTACTTAAGCGTAAATATAACTTTCAGATTTCTCTTAGATTAAAATCTTAAGTGTATGAAGAGATTAAATTAAAATTTAATGAATTCAGACTGTCTAATCATATGTTAAAAATGTTTACCAAATAATATTAATTTGTTGCTTTATAAGAAAATAAAAAAGACGCTCTTCTTCGACCAATGGCGTTTTAGCATATTATAAATAAGTACCTACCAATAAAGTTTTTCAATGTCCAATATTAACCTATTTTTTTATTTAAAATTAGTTTATAGTCAGTGATTTTAAATAACTTTGTTGTGATGTTTTCTATAACAGAAAATTAAGGTATTCTTTATCTTGCATTACTTTTCGTTAACTTTTTATGTGATATGAGTACATTGGCAGCATATCGGACACCCTATATAATATCTAGGTACCTATCTACTCGAAAATTTCATATTTTATGAATTGTTAATGTTTATTAAAATATTACTCCATGGTTCCACAAACCAAAAATGGAATACTTTCCTCTTTCATATTTCCCTGGTTAAACATATGCATATACTTACATAGCTAAAAATTGTGTTCTGCAGGTGTCATAAATAACGAATATGGCGCTTATAAGAAAAACAAAATTATGACTTCCACCACCGAGTATCCCAGATATGATTCACCAACCCCCTAATCTCGGAACTTATGAAAGATAGAGAAAAAGTGTAAATACGAAAGTTCCTTGTTTTTTTTATAGATTTTTTTTAATAACTAATCTCATATACACAGGATGTTCAGTTTCCCGAAACAGATATCAACTTTAGTTTTTCAAATAGAATACCCTACTATGACTTTTTTAGATTTTATATAAAATTCTAGATCAGTTTTATATAAGGTATCAACTGTCAAAAATGTATAGTTTTCTAGATATTTCTGATTTTTGTAAAAAGTTGATAAGAGTCGTAGCCTGTGGGACGATTGAGACAGGCAGTCCCAGACAGCCCCAGCATCCTGAAAAAACATCACGTTATCCTGAAAAACGTCAGGTTATCCTGAAAAACGTCAGTTTATCCTGAAAAACGTCACTTTTTCCTGAAAAACGTCACTTTATCCTGAAAAACGTCACGTTATCCTGAAAAACGTCTCGTTATCCTGAAAAACGTGATATTTTTTAGGATAACGTGACGCTTTTTCAGGATGCCGGGTGGGACTGTCTGTCTCAATCGTCCCACAAGCTACTGACAGAAGCAGAGACCTTTTTGAACGGGAATTCTTATGTAACAATACCTTATATATTTTTTAAATTTGGTAATACTTAACCCAAAACAGAGCAGTTTGACCTACATACATCAAATTTAAAATTATTTAATACAGGGTGACTGAATCAGACTTTTGAATTACATTTTTCACAAAAATTTCAAATGGTACGCTTTATATATTTTGAGACGAATCAATGCAGAAATATGTTTACTTTCAAAAGTTATTAAAGTTTACTATACGAAAAGTCAATACTTTTATAAACTATACACTAACATTTAAATTAAATTTATCTGATCTGACTACTCAAACTAAAACAATTAAGGGATGTTAACGATAGGTTATTAAGATTAAGGTAATTTTTTTAGAAGGATAAAGAAGCTTTATAAAAACTCAACATCGACACGCGAAAAAATAATTATTATTGCTTTCTATTACGAATATTCAAATCAGGTTGTCCAAAGCATTTGCTATACAATATATCTAGATAAAGTTCAAGGTCAAAGGAAAACCTTTCGTTTTATATTAACGCTCATTTATTTGTTATTTGATACACTGAATTGAAGAACATTTTAGGTACTATATTCCTTACTTTTTTGTACACAGATTTGGACCAAGAAAACAAGACAACATCTAGCGAACACACCTTAAATATTTTTTCCTTTATTGTCCGGCTACTTCACTATCATCGCCAATATTTCACTCACAAATTGGAAGTGTAAAAAGAGCACTGGCAAACTATGTCCACATTACGTCACGTATTGCCAGATTTTTAAACGTATGGATAATTTCTCGGAAACCCACAGAACATTGACTCGCTAAAAATAAACAAACGTATCTATCCGTCTATTCTCCTAGACATTTGAGAACTAAATCACGCAATTTTACTATTCTAATAGCTCCGGTGAATTAGTTATGGTTGAAAAAAGTCGGCCACGTAGTTTGCGGGCTAAGAACTGAATTTAGCTTTCTATTTGGCGTTCAATACAACAATAATAATTATTGAACAACTTCAATACCAAATAATTATTGAACACTTCGACACGTGACTAAGCCATTTATAGCGAACAAAGTGCTATAGATTCTATTAATTCAATATAACACACAAACATTATTACGTAAAATAGTATTCATATTTCGAGGTAACCAAAAAGGTCACGTAAATAAAAGTAATGACAAAAATAGGTAGGAAGTAAGTACATGCTTGTTTAAAATTAAGAGGTATATTTGAAGGTTTTCATATTCACTAACTTCAAAGTGAAAACTGGATAAACTTAAATGGATATGTATATACTTAAACCTTTTTTAGTTTTAACTTATTCATTCATGTGCCAATACTTTTGAGGAATTCGTAATTCAAGGATAGATATACAAAATCTACAATTTCCATTTCTTATTTATTATAGCTAAGTCTACGGTCCACGACTATGGGGCAGTCACAATATGTAAATATGTTTAGTATTGCCAATAATAGATTTTAATTAATGTAATGCATAGAATCATTGTATAAACAACTATAGTTCTTTATACAATGATAGAATGTATTTACAAAATTCAGGCTAGACAGAATTTCCCTAGTCCCACTTTGTATTTTGTTTTATTTTATATATTATTTCAGTCATATAGGTTTGCTTTCCTGAATTATAACCTAAATTTCGTAAACATTTCGCTTATAATAGCACAAAATTATAGAGTCTGCCTGCCTTTTCTAAGGCGGTGTGTGTTGTCTTTGTTCTGAAACTCATACGGTACTGAGGAGAGCTAATACTTCGAAACAGCTGGTTGGTTTCAGCGAATGTTTTAGAGGTGATCGACACACATATGGTGACGGTCTATACACTATCTATAGTACTTACCTATAACTATAGGAATAATTGTATGTATATTTATTATCATTAGTGGTGATAGGTAGTATTAATTTCAAGGGTACGATAGGATATTTTATAATTTATTTGATGATTTCTTTTAAAACAGAATATCTATCGGCGCTAATCATGATGAACAATCAATAACTTGTAAATTATGTATATCTATCTTTAGTTTGGGGATACTATTAGACTATTTATAAGTGTGCCAAATATCAGTCATTTGCTTCTAAGAAGTAGAGTTTCTTGTTACGTAACCTAAAAACAGGTAATTATTTCACGATTCAATTAAAAATATTTGCTAAACTTATTGCTATTGCCTATGGGTATAGGTACTTATACCTACGAAATGTATTTACAGAGATCATATAGGAAATAAGATTGTTGTAAATTTGTCTACTGATACTTTAAATTATCTGCCATAGTCCTTTTTGGATATCAAATTTTTATTAGATAATAAAATACTTATACTCGTATTCCTAAGAATACAGGGTGTTCCATGAAGACCTTCAGTTAGTCGTTTCTAAAATACTACGCGTAAGTACTGGAATTATGTAAATTTTTATACGGAGGTTTCTCGCAATTTTTCATCGATAAAAAATTTTTGTATCGGATCTGAGGTGCGACTTCCGGTTGCACCGGAACCTCAATTCGTCTATTTGAAATGGAATACGCTATATATTTTTGTTTTTGGATTTCACGTTAA
The DNA here is from genome assembly GCA_963924545.1 of Pogonocherus hispidulus. Lineage (NCBI taxonomy): Eukaryota > Metazoa > Arthropoda > Insecta > Coleoptera > Cerambycidae > Pogonocherus > Pogonocherus hispidulus. The sequence goes on from OZ004699.1 coordinate 14,440,036, forward strand.
ATTTGAAGGTAAGTTTCATAAGCATACCCTATCCTTATTCTTAATCGTTTTCGAGATATTTTGATTTTTTCAAAAATTTCTCAAAGAATAGTTACATTTATCTCGTTCTATCTTTTTCAGTTTGTAACCTAAACACTTGAAATTTTAAGGGAGTAACACTGAAATGTATCGAAACATGTAGGAAATACGAAAGCTAGTGCAAATTACGCAGGGTGTCAAAAAGGCCGACTAATTGTGACAAATTCAAAACCCAATAACTTACTCATTGTAAATGGAACACCCTGTGTTTTATAATGCTATTATTTGGATATTATTGCAATATCCAAATATCTTCAAATCGATGGAATTTAGATTGAAAGAAAATTAAAATGTACATAGGTTAACATTATAAAACACAGGGTGTTCCATTTACAACAAGTGAGTTATTGGGTTTTGAATTTGTCACAATTGGTCGACCCATTTTTGACACCTTGTGTAATTTGCACTACCTTTCGTATTTTCTACATGTTTCGATACATGTAAGTGTTACTCCCTTAAAATTTCAAGTGTTTAGGTTACAAAATGAAAGAGATAGAACGGGATAAAATTAACAATGTTATTCGAGAATTTTTTTGAAAAATCTAGATATCTCGAAAACGATTAACGATTAACGATAACGAAACAATTAAACGGTGGAACCGGAAGCAGCACCTTAACGCCAATATTTTTTATCGATAGGAAATTGGAAATTGCGAGAAACCTCAGTATAAAAAGTTTCAGAATTCCAGTACGCGTACAGACCTAGAACCTAGAAACGGTTAACTGAAGATCTACGTGACACACCCTGTATAATATCAAAATTTAATCGACGGGCAAGATCAATCATATTATTTCTTACTCTATGTTTACGAAAATTCATATAATTTACCCCTACGTTTTGGCCTCAGCGCATTTACTCATAAAAGTTACTGCCAGAACGAGTAAATCTTATTAAAGCGCACCCACATGTGACAAATTGCTTTAATTTTCGTACCTCCAGTTCAGAAAATTCATTAATGACCGCAGCTTTCCAGAAATGAGGCACAAAGAAGATATTTCGCAGATATTTCTAAACCAAGATGACCCATTTTTCCTAGAGGAGATGAGTCGTGAAAGTATTCTGTGAATCCTATTTCGATCTCGGTTATAAATCGGATATAAATCTGAAAATAGCGGAAACATGGACACAAAGAATAATTACTGCCGTAAAAATATTATGGTCAATCAAACTTTCATATTACGAACATTTTGTTGGATATACGGCAATTATTTGATGGAAAAGATTGTCTACATTAAGTGCCCGTTATATCTAAATATTAGAAAATTGTTCAATGCCTATGATTACTATATAAAACATAGCATACCATATTACCATATTATTACCATATTACCATTATTACCATATTATATTCCAATTAATCGAAAAATGATATAGTGATGAATTGAGAAATTTCGAGTCGAGACCAGAAATTGGGTTTGAAACACATTTTCGTCTCGAGCAATAAGGACGAAACTAAAATCTTCACACGAGAAATTATCCTCGTGTTAAGTTGAGCGCACACGTGCCTGAAACGGCACAGAACGGCCCGTCAAAATACGGATAGAATGCCAACAACGACTATCATGTAGTTGTCATTCATTTCTGTTATTTGCATTCGATCCGTATTTCAACCGTCGAAAGTGCCGGGCAAGTAAGCGCTCAGCTTTAAATTGTCCATTTAAAATTGTTAGTAAGTTCTCTAAAGGAGACTCCTGACTTTTAGAGACTTGTTTATAGTCTAATATTAATGAATCTTTATCAGATTTCCTACAAATGCATGTACTTTATTCGTTATAGAAAACCTCATCAAAAACCAACCAAAATGATTTCCTTATACTAGATCTGGTAGAAACTACTGGTCGCACAGCCAGGTGCAATATCTAGATTACGAGTACCTAGGTCTAGAGTATCGCTATGTTACCTCTCTCTGATTTTTTTTTCACATACAGTTTATATTTATGTATCTCTACACATGATTTGCCTTATACACAGTTATACAAACCACTTCAGTATGGTGACTGATCACCTTTGGTGGTAAATGAAACAGGCATATTACTCATCTATGTGTCTGTAGTTGATAAACTGAGCTATTTAAAAATCTAGTCTAAATATACAAAAAAAAATTCATAAAAATTATGCTTATCTTCACTTTGTGAAATTATTAATGTTATAGCAACTCATCTCATAAATTAACAGTCTATTTATTTTTACTGTGATTTAATATTGTTTGAAGATTCTTTTTAAAAACTGATAAAATTACATGAATCAGTTTTTCACGTTTATGTTAGAATAAAAAATGGTATGTATGTCTTCTGTTCTGAAATAAGTAAAATTAGAAGGACATAAGCACGCATGCGTTGTATATAGGTACAATTTGCTTCACATGCATATGATAGATAATTGGTCAATCTTCTACTTCATCAACAAACTTTGAAGTTCTCTAGGTTGTAGTGGAAAAAATAAATACGATTGAAGGTATACAATTGAAAATGTTAATTTGAAAGTTCTTTCAATTTCATCCAACCATCTAAAAGTATCTAGCACCATAGAAACCATCTAAAGAACCATAGAACCATCCAAAAGTATCTAGACTGTATATTCGAAAGGAAAAATTTAAAGATTACTGAAAACAGACAGAAACTTTGTACATTTTTCCGATCCGTGCACCGGGTAGGAAAAAATTAAGAAAAAAACGATAATTGTTCGATCTGGACGAAAGACCCACTATTGTGCATCTCAATACTTATCTTTCACCTGAGCAATCGAAAAATAAATCATTATTGTTTGAATGGTACACAAATTATTTTCACTACGTAATTATTTTGCACTAGCTTTAAAATACTTATTTGATGTACTAAAACATATAGGTACGATTCGTAGATATTTTAATTATAACAATATTTTGCTTTAATATCTCAAATATTGTGTCAAAATTAGTAAAGGTTTCAGTGCATTATTTTAAACTTTAGTCTATAGATAAAATTTGTCCCTAGGACAAAGAATGTAACCACTGTCATAAAATGCAAAATGAGGAAAGCAAAAATGCAAATAAATGAACAAAATAGTTGGCCGGTATCGTCAACTATGCAATTCAGATGCAGTGCAAGAAATAACTAGACGCTTGAACCCCGTTTATATATCGAGATCATCTGATCATCAACATCTGCTAAAAATATTTTACGAACTCGGCAAATACAATAATTAATTTTACAGCCTCTCTATCAAAAATAACCATGCGTTGCTAAGTGAGTTTAAAAATTGTTTTTAAATTTTGTGGTATGAACAACGTAAGACTTGGATGAATAGAAAATTTTTTGTAACTCTGTAAAGCAAATGGAGTGCCTACCCATCAAAAAATATATTTATGCAGTTCTTTGAATCTGAATGATTAATGCTTTAAAGGAAGGGTTTTGAAAAATTACATTTTACAGTCGCTCCCCATAGAGTTTCGTTTATTTTATTTTTATTTTTGGGTGATAATTTTATCATTTATACCTACTTAATAAAATTCATATCACAATTTGTTTTTAACTTTATTTGAAATTATCCTTTAGAACTATAATAATTTCAATTTATAAGTAAAAAACTTCTATATCAATGGAGATTGGCGGCAAAGACGTTCTCCATTATATTATTCACCTGTTTTATAATAATTCTACCACAGCTATATTCGAAAAAAAAATACGTTCAAATGAAAAATTTGCATAGTCATAGTTTACACCTAGGTACCTATACTATGAAACAAATATACAGTAGACAAATATATATTATTAGAAGACAGCAAAATCCTTTATGATCGGTTTGTACACATATGTACAGTGAACATGTATGTATTCGTCACATTTTTGAGATACATCTTTTATATTATTTCTTGTTTTTTCATGTTCTAAGAAGACATGTTAAGGAGATTATTTAAACACTTCTACATATAAAACATAAAATTTAAATAATTTCATAAATAATACATATATCAGCTTTATTTTGCGTAGGTATATCTAAATAAATATGTAGATTCAAATAAATACGTTCAAATAAAAACAAGGTAAAATCTTCTGTTATTTATTTATTTGGAGTAAGGAACAAACAGATTTGCATCTAATTACAAGTTCCTATTAGGTATATTAAAACCACAATGTATTTAATTTCATGTTTGTATATGACTGAAATTGCTTTTGTTCTAGTGAATACCTAGTAACTTGGAATCGTTAATATGTATGCCAAACTGAAATCAGATAAATACAATGGGGTGATGCGAAAATAATAAAAACGTATTATAATATTCGGTCAAGGATCTTGTAGGTTAAAAAATGATTATTTGCTTGTCGGTAATTAGTTTAACCACTCGCGATTTCCCAATATTATACTTCCTTGTATATGGCTGACTCCATGTGTTGGTAGTAAATAATTGAACTCATTTCAGATGTAAAAATTCCCATGAATCAGATTGAATTAAAACAAAACGTCGAACCCAACTTGAAAAATTACAGGAAACAAAATTATATCTCCTATCAATGTTTACGTAAAATGTATTTTTATAGATAATATAATAACAAAGGCAGTACCAATATTTACGTTAGAACCATAATATTTGCGCAGTAAAATCAAAATAAGTCGTACGAACACCGTTTGAAGAATGGTAACCTGAAAAGATTACCAGAGCGCAATAAACTCATATTCGTATTTGTGGAACATCAAATTGTTTACATCTCTTTCATCTGTTATTTTTAATATCAACAATGACTCAGTTTTATTCCTGGTTCTATCAAGTTGAAATACTTCTTTCATACTCAAAATCAAATATTTATTATCTGTCATGGCAATAAGGTTATAGGGATGTGAAAATGTAATAATTATAGGTAGAAACGTGTAAGTACTTACATTGTGTAGGTGAGGATAACGAGGGCATTTTGATATACCTAATAATATCTGGGAAAAGGTATGTCACAGCACTAAACTGGAAATTACAACAGATTTCACTAAAATCAAAATCGAACGTTCACTCGCACAGCTGTTTGATTTTGTGTTTCAGTACTGCATGAAGAATTTCGTCTAATTTTAAACTATGGAGCGGGAGGTTTTCAGTGTGAACCGCGCGGTGCGCTGTGGGTATCTTTCAGGTTTCAGCGGTCAACTTTTTTCAGGAGTATAATTATTAGCGTTCCGAATAGCGTCGATGGTCACGCGCACTTGTTTACGCCTCAAGCGCGAAACAAATAAAAAGTGAAGTTTGGGGAGCAGCAGATGCGTTTATATGTTTGCTGAAGTTACCAGGAATAATTATAGGATTTTACTGCGGAGTATTAGAAGTAAATAATTATTGTTGGCGAGTTAATACTCGTTTCCTAGAAATGGCTTCAATAATTTTCAGTATTTTACTTGATTATATTTTGATTATCTTAATCCGTACTTAAAGTTAAATAGAAATGACAATTTCCCTTTTGGAACAATGGAATTGGTTCTAAATCATCTCCATGCTATTCTTAGGTAGGTTTATACCACTTTTGTCGCAAAATTGAAGAACGCGAGAGTCTTCCTTTGCGGTGGTCGTAATCTCGCTTGTATCCCGCTGCTTAGCAATTGAAGCCTGATTAAAGTAGTTGATTTTTAGCCTGGTATCAGCATACGTCGATTCTTGGGTTAAGCATCGATATGCTGAAATCAGGAATAAATTATATTATATATTATATTATATATTATATTATATATTATATTATATATTATATTATATATTATATTATATATTATATTATATATTATATTATATATTATATTATAGGTGCGTGGCGGATTCGTGGGGTCTCCCGCTGGCTCTACCCTGCAGGCTGGGTAGGATCTTCTGGTGCTCTTCTGTCTTGTCTTCTTTTTTCGCCTGCATGTCTAACCCACTGTCTATTTCGGGCGGGGGCGGCAAGTACCGTTCTCGTCCTAGGTAGTAGTTTGGGGTAGGTCGGAAGTGGATGTGTAGCCGGGGATGCACCTCTAAAGAAGCCAACTGGCCTTTTAGCTTTATGCAAGGTAAGGGAAGGGTACTCGAAGTGAGCCCGCGACCGCTGTCGGCGGTCGCGGCTTCGAGGGGAGGTCGAAGGGTCGTTTTTTTTAGCCGTTTCGTAGCCCTCTACGCTTGTTCCGGTTGGAATCTGAAACATAAGAAGGTCTTACTCTCATCCTGGGCTAGGTCCAGCAGTTGGAGTCTTGGCCGCTTGTGTACAGCGGCCGCATCGGGCTCGTAGTCCACGGCTTCCCGAATTAGCGGGTTGCTTGTCCGTTTCGGCACGCTAGATGAACTTGACTCCGCGCCTCCTGAGGACTGGGACGTAATCGAGGTCCCGGTATATATCGGCTGTCCGCAGATACCAGGGTCCATCTAAAGCGGTCTTTAGCGCGATATTTTCGACGGCCTGGATCTTCTTCATATACGTCTTTGCAGGAATCACCCATGCTGCAGACGCGTATGCCAACTCGGGTTGGATGACATTCTTGGACGTCCTATTGGCATCTTTTAGGAAACCAATTGGTCTAGGAAATTTTAGAAGTCAGTGACCTATAGTCAAAGTATAACACTCTTTGATCTTTACAGATATAAGATCTTATGCAATCCTATTCCTTTCCTTATTGGAACAAAATTGAAAATACAACTGGCCTTTGAACTTTGAGAGAACCGGAGCCTATATGAAGCCTGTAAAAATATTAAAGAATGTTCTATTTAAAAAAAACATCGGTGTTTACAGTTTCTTCTAACTTCAAAAGTAAAGGTTTCAAAGGTGATGCAAAATGAAAAGACAATGTATGTTCGTAAAGGTTTAATCAAAATACAAAATTGGTTCCTTATTATATTCCAGTGTTTCCACTAAAAAGAAATCTGTTTTATTTTCTAGCAACACTGTTCTGTGGGAAACATCACAATATTGCAATTTATGAGAAGATATTCTAAATATACAACTTTCGGGACTTTATTTCACGATTGTATAGAAGTATGTACATTTTACAGGGGATTTGTGACATTCCATACCTACATATAATTTATACATATAAAGGGAGCAATGAAATGGTCATTTAAGAATACAATTTTGTATAGAAACTTGAGTTATAAGCACTGCATATTATTATTATATACCAGCACGTATTTTAAAAACATTCACTAACAAGTGCAGGTTGATTGAGTGTGTAGTAAAATCATATTGCAATTTTCATGAGATCGCTCGTATATTTTTCAGTAAAAATTACTTTGCATAACCTCATTGTATACTTCTATTTTATATCTTAATTTATTAATTACGTTAGGATAATGAAAATCAAAGAAATTGGTATTTTGTTATAAATATTTATTTTTTGTAAATAATAAATTAATTATACTATATTAATATATCAAATGTATACCTATACCAAAAATTATCACTTAGTGAATTGATCAGCAAAAAAATACAAGAAATATTTCCATTATATGGTCAAATATTTACTGTAGATTTTAAACATATACTTTTAAAAAATCTCAAAATGGTAACTATTGTCAAACATGCATACATTTTTATAGTACAGGACTAGCAATTTATATTACATCAACATATAATAAACACTTCACAAGGATAAAAGTCATATTTTTTATTTTAATTAAAACTATTTAGGGGTACAAAACTGTTGAATTAATACTTATGTGATATAATAAGTATTTACAATATTTTTACTTTGTTTACATTTATCTAACAAACTTGTATTTTTTCATTACTAAAATATGTCTTTTATCCACTGCACGTAGCTTTAAATGGCACAACCTTTAATCGCAAAATATAAAATGATAATGATGATGAGGGATACATATTTTCATGTCGTCACATAAAAATTATTGATTCTACTGGTAGGCAGTAGTCATATTTAAATTATAATCAGTGGCAGTTAAGAAATAACGAAATTAGATAAAAAAATGCATAGCTATAGTAAAATTTGGTTAGATTAATGTTACTGAAATCTCGAAAAGATATATATCAGTTTGGTTTCATATCAGTTAAGCTCAAAAGTAAAACTTAAAAACCAAATAATTGCACTATGTTTACAAAATATCTATAATACACTATATTACAGTTAGCTACTGTATGAATTGTTTAAGGAAGATTTCATCACATGACGTAAATTTGGTCATTTGTCAATGTTCTTTTAGTTCATTTTAATAAAATGTCTGTAGGTAATAGAAAAGGCTGTTTTATCTATTTCATTATATAGAGCCAGTTGCATTGTGAAAATATCAAAATTAAAGTATGTTTTTAAATGTTTTACGGTACCTATATTAGCAAAATAAAATATGAGATTGTACAACTTGTACATTACCATGACCATTTCTACAAGATCAACAATAATTTTAACATGAAATGGTATATAAAATCAAACGAAATTTGAGTGATTTAGTATAAATATTTCCCTCACCATCAAGTGTTATGCAATATGATGTAGTTTAGCATATTTTTTGCTGAAATAGGAATAATTAACATTCATTATCCAGGTGATTGTAAATATTTATCTAAAAATACACTTTCTCTAATGTACTAACTGAAAAGAAAGCTGCAGCGAAGCTACAAGTTGAAATAAAATGAAATAGAAAAAAATATCTGGTCTATTTTAGGATTTAAGCCATAAATGGATACACAACATTTGCTTTATAACAACTAATTATTGTTAAAATGAAAATGATGCTTAAAGTTATGCCACTTTTCAATGAAACTTATGCATACTTTCTGCAATAAATTACCACAATTTTGATAAGCTGAGTAACAATAGTCAATGTTCTAAGGTAGTCAATTACTTTTAAAAAATATTTAAACAGGAAGAGTATGAGGATGTTTTATGACATTGGAATTATCCTAATCAAATGAATGAAATATATAGTTTCATAATTAATATAACTAATAATTTGAGAAATGGGACTAAGTAAAACTTTAAAAACTAAAAAAATGTAACATTCACTAAATTCTCCAACAAAGTCCTTTAATTCATTAAATCCTTTATTACCTTTCATTGTCTAACTACGAAATATTAATAATTTGTAAATTTTTTTCTTTGCAAAATTAGTTGTAATTGATTGATCAAAGAAAAGTCAGGGAATTTTAATCTGGATTTTATCTTTTTATATATACCTACATATTTGTATAAAACTGTATATTCTGACGTTTCTTCTCAGTTCATATGAGTTTAAATTTTGAAAAGCTTTCTTGAAATATTACAATTGAATTTATTATTTTTTTGAATTTTTCATGAGACATCGCTGGTTTGTCGGATGGCTCTGATTTCAACAATTTGCATGAGGGCGCAAAAAATTTGCATCGTGGATGCCGTCGACTTCTATTCTTTCTAAAAAATAGCATGTTTGTGTGTGAAAATATACATATGTTGATTTTATGTTCCTTTCTTAGAGGTTAGTCAATTAAATAATGAAATATTTTTTCAAATTTTTATTTAGATCTCATTTCCTATCTGAGATTTCGTTTCCATAAAACCAAGTCCTGAATTTCATTTACTATTGTAGTAGTTTTTATACAATGCAGTTATCAGAAATTATAAATGATAAATTTTTGTTGACCATAAAATATAAAATAATCTGAGCTTCTTTGTCATACAAACCATTTAATTACTGGAAAAAGTAAATATTTGTGTGGAGAACCTGGAAAAGTCAGGGAAAATATTTTATGCTGGGCACCTTGATAAAACCCCGATATTTATATAATACTTGCATTTACTTTTATTAAAAGTTATATTTATTGCTTGAGGATGTTAGAATATATTTTTAATCACCATTGCATAAAAATGCAGTCCTCAGCTCAATTTCATTTACAATTTTTTGCAACAACAGATCATTATTTTATGGCCTTGGTTTAATCCCACAGTAAATTACTAAATAATATTGCCATAAAATTGCCACACAATTTCCAACTTGAATAAATGTCATAAAAATAATCCTTATACTTTTCCCATTAATTATCTAGGGCAAAAAGAAACAGCAATCAATTACATAAAAAATTAGATATTGGATCTATATACACACATACATATCTATCCCAGTTTATATACAAACTCATACACTTTCTGGCACAACAAAAAGCTTTTAATCACAATGAAACTGAAAGGTCAACAGATCTACAGTTGTTTACATGTAACACAATCGAACCTGTATCACGCTAGGCCGGAATCGACATGAGTCCTTCGTTTAGAATCAGAACGCTGTACACCATGGTCCGGGGTTGACTTCAGTATATCGGGTTGACTCTGATTGGCAATGGTTTGACTAATAATAGATTGGTTCACTACAGATTGATTAACAGATACCATTGTTCCTCTACTAAGCGTACCTAGAAGTGGTGTTCCAGGATTGTTAATAAGGAGATTCATATAGTCTGCTATGAGCAGAGTGAGTTCTAATATTTTTGGTTTGCTGAGTGAGAATATCAGTTTCTGTGACGGTTGCTGATCATTTTGAGTAACAACTAGCATGAAGTCTTCTTGACAGCCTCCGAAAGTTAAGACATTTGTGTATGGGTAACGCACTCGTTGTTGCATTGTTGCCAAATCTAGTACCGTTATGGAATCTTCGTTTACTGCAAGCCAGATCATTGGAGAGTCCTGTTGTCTCAATCTTGCCTGAAAATACATAACTTTTAATTTTTATTAATAAAAATAATAACTTTTCTATTAATATTAACACATATGAAACCTATTAATGCTTCAGCTAAGAACATTATATCTACGAATAAAATTTCCCTTCGAAGATTGTATAAACTATTTTTACAATAGCATATTGCATGTGCAGTATGGGTAAATTTCATAATAAACAGAGAAATAATTGCAAGATAGCGATAGTTGGGATCGGTTTATTAACTCTCCTAAGGATTATAATCTATAATTTAAAAACCTTCATTCTTATGTGTTATATATTATGCTTATGCTTATATTAAACCGGATTGTCTTTAATGGTGTTTTGTATTTGTAGATTTAACTACCAAAGACTCAGAAACTAAGTAGGTATTTATTAGTTATTTGGAGCCCCTCAATAAGAGAATATCTAGGGAAAATAAGAGTTCTCAGAAAATAAACAAGGAAGATCTTACCTGGAATAGAGTCGCTCCGAAGAGAGGCCATTTTCTAGTACAATTTAAATATATCCTAACGCAGTCAGACTGTGTCCTCCCTTTCAGTGACCTCCATTTAGCTAACAGCTTTGCTTGCAGCTCTGCTAGGCCTTCTTGGTTCAGTTGGTCCCTATACCGATACGGATAGAATTTATCTACGGCATTGAGTGCTTGATTCGAATGTGCAGTTAATATACCATGGACATTATTCAAAGCATTCAATGTATTTGAGTTTTGAAGCGATGTAGGAGGGCTGAGAGAACCATTTGCTGTGGATTTTGGACTTTGGTGCAAATTAGATGTGCCCTGGTTGCTTAACGTGTTGGTTGCACTGGTTTTGTTTGCAATCAAAGGACAATCACCCATATCCAGTTGTGCCATTAGGGAAGCTAATACCAGAGCGAATTCTCTAGTCAAAGGAAAGCGACCACTAACAATTTGCTTATTAACTTGGTAACACAATAGGAGTCTTTCTTTCTCTGTCTCCAACCGCACACAATTCTTCCACCAAAGTCTATTTTTATAAGTTATCCTAATCACTTTACTATTTTCGAATTTTCCTAAACCTTTCTCTCGCAAAGCAATCTCCCATTTTGAAATTAAGTCACATAGTTTGGCATTGGAGTCCAATGTATGTTCCAAATCCTTCTCTATGGGATCATCACTAAATATTGCAAATCCATTACTCGTTCGACAACCTATTTCATGTGATAAAGAGTCCTGGAATTCCTTTATTGTTGTAGAACCATCAAAGCTAGTGATATGATAGGTTCCATTAAGCAGGTGGACAGGCATTGAATGTGGCAGCGAATGATGCTGCGGATTTTTAAGGAGAATACTTAGAACTTCCATGCGGGAGGGTTTCAATTCACGACCACCTGAAATACACCATTTTAGCTTCAAATTCTGTCTTCAAACAATACACATTACATAAAGAATTTAAAATGAAAACTATCCTGACTTTCTAAGCTTAGTACAATGTCTCTATTATATTTGAAATCTGTTGAAATAAAAATACAAGTCTATTTCCTCAATAATGGATGACTTGGTGTTTTTTTTTTTAATATTTCTGCTTATTTGTTAACTGTTATTCTCTAATAGATCGGCAAAATCTCCTAAGTACAATGTAAAATTACAAACCTGCCAAAATGGTCCTTTCTAGAGCACGCTCGCAATAGGCAGCATACTTCCCACATTCCGTCCTATTATCAGCATTCCTCTGAAGGTGAAGTTTCAAAAACCACAACAACCTGGATGACTTTGGAACAAATAAACTCACTGCCAATGCCAGCAGTTGCCAACCTTGTAGCAGTGTATAAGGTGGAGGGCCCTTTGGGTCTTTATGATCTTTATAACATTCCTTGTGTTCTTTATATTTTTCCTCCTGAGTAGCCTGTATATTGGACAAGGCGATTTGTTGATCAGAGGTTGTGCTATTTATACTCGGTGTTGTTGTCTCACAAGTAAACAGACTTTGCGTGGCGCAAAGGAGTAGTTGCTGAAAAGATTATTGGTGTTTCTTGTAGTTTGGAGATTTGCTATAATGCAACAAAACTAACACAAATCTCTGTGAACTAAATGAAGGGTACGTGTCGGATGATGGATGATTTATTCAAAGCTTGCTAGTGAAGGTGATAGTATAAAAGACATGTTTGTATGAGTGTATATTTATGAGTGTGAATATGTTCAAGACTGCAAGGAAAATTTTAAATAATTTTCTTCTAATTTTAAGGTCCCTCAATGTGTATATTTCTGAACTTTGATTTAAAATGCTATGACAACACAGTTTAAAAATACTTTTTAATATATATAAAATGTGTTTTAATATAAAGGGCATTGATAACAAAGAAAGAAATACCTAGCGTCAATCACGGGTAGTGTTTTAAATGTTGAATCTCTAGCAATAATGACAAAAATGTCACTGCACTTCAAGTTGTCAAATTGTAAACCTGATAATATATATTTCCCAATATACTCTTTTACTTGAGAAACATAATGAAGTGGTAGAGACTAAGTTTTAACATACACATACCTATCGAGAATAAAAGATAAGACAAATTTCTCGCTCAGCAGCCATACAAACATACAGACACTGAATAGTCACAATTTAAGTATATATTTAGTACAAAATAATGTAATCAGAAAGATCCTATGTCAAATCTGAATGTGTTGTTTACAACTTTTTTATGATAGCTACTCTATTGTTTATATACAGTACAATCTCGCTAATAAGGCGCCTTCGATTGCAAGTGGTGGTCGGATTAAGGGAAACGCTGGATTATTGGAAATGTTTTCGCCCCTATCAATCCTTTTCAGTATTTCATCTTTTACAGGTAAAGTTACTGTTTCATGTTTACACTTTGATTTTTATATTAATTTACTAAAATACTCAGTTTTAATAATTTACCAGTAATACCAGTATCACAAGTAGATATTTCTTTCTCTTATTTGGTGTGTAAGTATTAAAAAATAAATGGAAGGGCCAGAGATAGAACATACACAGGCATAGTCTATATTTCTCTATACTAATCTTCTAATAAACATCCATAATAAAAGTAAACAAAAATAATCATGAAACACCAACATTCTTCTTCAGTTGCAAAAGGGGAGAAACTAAAATTAACATTAGTATTTAAAGAGGGTGTTATTTTTTCTTCCATGCAAAAGAGAACAAATAACATATAAAAGTATAAGTATTGAAAAACAACAACTATGTATTTACAAAGAACAACCTATTATATTATATAAACTATAACATAATATTGTTGCTATGGATGCTTTATTTTAGCAAAAGTGAAAAATGAATGAGGTAAAAATATATTCATTTCATAAAAAGATTTGTAGGTACTGGCAATGCTCTTCAATGTTTCCATAAAATTTAGTAATGTATTAATTTATTTTTGATAAATTTAGAGAAAATTAGTAATGCTTTAAATATTCTTTTATGCCATTTATACTGTTATATTTTAAATCACTCTGTATATCTAAGAAATAAGTGATTTTGTCATGCAGTAAAATGATAGAAACAGAGAATTTTTGTTAGTTGTATTAATAAAAATGTGATTGTATGATCCAAGCAAATGGCAGGTATTATAAAAACTAAACATAAAGTAGATCTTTTTAAAATTAACCATTCCACTGACTACTTATTCCTAGTTTTAACCATAGACACCTTTATATTAGGCAATTCCATATATAATTTCAGTTATAATTTTTGTTTTACAGATAATAAAAGGTGTTTTTTTTAAGGATAATAGAACTTTAAACTTTAAAAAAATATTAAAGAAAATATTTTGTGATTAAAAAAGTAATAGTATTTAAAAAAACAGTCTATCACATTAAACATTTAAAAATTATTTGCGGCATGTGGCCACCGCGGCTGTTCTCAAGATAGCGTATTCTTTTGATCCAATTTTGGGTGACTTTTTCGAGCACTTCTGGTCGTATGTTGTGAATAACATGAACAATGTTGGTTTCTAAGGCTTCAATTGTTGCTGGTTTATCAGCATAAACTAATGACTTGACATAGCCCCACAGAAAATAATCTGCGAGCGTTATATCACAGGACCTAGGTGGATAGTCAACAGGTCCATTTCCCGAAATTAATTTGTCACTAAACCTTGTTTGCAACCACGCTTTCACGTACAGCGGTAATATTCCTTTCATTACGCACATTCCTTCGACGCTTGGTGTTTTCAAATCATGTAGAGAATATGTGGTACGAAATTCATCCACAGTACGACGAATAAATAGCTCAGATGGATGATCATGTGGGCCATATTCGCGAAGTCTTCTATGCGTTTGGTGAACCGACGAATGATTTTCAAAGTAAATTTGAGGAATTTGGTAGCGTTGTTCAAGAGTGAATCTATTCATGATGATTTGCCAAAGTATACTGAAAATAAATTTTATAAACACTGTCAGACTAACAGTTCAGTCTGATAGTAGTTGTCATGTAAAGTTTTATCAAACCTAAAAAAACACCCTATATGATAACTATCGCAAGTACGCATTTCAAAAAGATCTCTGTATTAAATTATGATAAAAACTAAATATAAGAAGCACACTTACGCTTTTTTTAAGCAATTTTTGTGTGGATACCTGCACTCCCAATTTCGGCAGTGGAGCACTCTTGCTGGTTTGCTTTATAAGAGCACAAATTAGTTCTGCATGCAGCTCGGGCATATCCAGGCACTGTTGTAACGCATTCTGCGCCAGAACTACGTGGTAGTCTATGCCAGCTTGATCGACAGCAGCCGACATGAAAAGCTGAAGACACTTAAATAGCTTTATTGCTTCAGCCTGTAAAAAAATTTCATAAGGTTCGTGAGTACATAATTAATACTAGATAATTCCTCACTCATAAACGGAACAAAATTAGGTTTCAATATAACAAGTACAGTATGTTGTATGTTTGCATTTGCACTCTCTATGTGGATCATATTAAGTTAACCCATATTGCTATTCTCCTGTTGAATATATGTCATAGCGAGCAGTTATAATGAAAAACTTTACTGTGCAGTTTTGCGGCAATTCCCTGACTTTCCTCGTACTTAGTTTTAGAGATATTTGAAAATCACAGTTAAGGTATGTACGTGAATATATAAAATCTGTTACCTGTAAGGCTTCAGTTGGTAGACTAGTGAGAGGAAAGTATGATGGCACAGCACCGTCTTTGGTACAAGGCACGTGTAAAAGCACTGGGTGTCTCCATAAGACACAATTAGGGTCCCCATCAACTTCCATCAGTTTATGAATTAGTTGTTCGTATTGTGTACCTGTACTTGGACCTCCACCACTTGCTACAGTTAAGTGATACAACCAGGCATCTTTTTCCTATAAAAACCAATAGCTTACTTATTAATATATTTGACTTAAGACTAACTTATATCCTTAAAATAACTTTAATGCGTCACTTCTTTACTATGTTAAACCTAACTATATATAAGAAATTGAAAGTTTGTACATTATACCATGCTGAATATATTAGAAAAAGATACATATAAAACTGGATCTGATTTAAAATCAACAAATCAACTGCAATTTATGCAATAAGGATTTAGATTGCGAAGGTAAAGAAAGGACATAAGGTAAGCACGTTGTATGGTAAAGGTTGATTAAAGTTTATATAGGAATATCGAAAATCAGAAATTACATCATGCTTATCAAAATGAAGAACTGAGTAGTCCATTAATATTACCTGCTTTCCTGGAATAGCTAGATAAGTAGGTGCCTGATTGGTTGGAAAAATGCCTATGGTAAAATCTGGTTGTTCTGGATCTCTTTCCTCAGAATCAGAGTCTGACAAATGCTCTATTTCTTCTACTCTTGCATCTCTCATATTAATTTGACCAAGTGGTGTCTAGAAAAGAAACTTTGAATGTTTGCTTCTACATTATGTAGCAGCCAAAACTTACCGTATCTGTCGGTGCTTTAAAGTATAAAAACATTTTCCCTATTAAGACACACCAGCAAGTTTTGTCATGTCCACACTTATTTTTCTTTACCCAACCTTGTATAGAAGGCTTATTCTCTTCCCTACTTAAAAGTAACTTAGTTGCATTCCTTCGTTGCACATTTTGCAATATTTTGACCCAATCCTCCATAGCCGTAATGGAATCTGCTGTTAAATAATAGGTTTTCTTCCCTGTATCAATTTCAAAGGTATTAGAGCCTTCAGCTCTTGTTATTTTACATATCTCATCTAACAAAATTTGACCCTGTGGCTTCCTGTTGACATCATTTTGACTTTTATAATAGGTGAGTACACCATTTTTTAGGACAAACCATTTCTTCCTCCATGTTTTTAATTTACCACCTTAAAAACATTCATTAGTAGAGGTAGAAAGTACATGAAGCAATTACAAATGTTTACCTAATTTTGCAAGCGAACCGCTTTTTTCTAAACTTTCAATCCTCTTTGGACTATCTAAATAAGAAGCCCTAAGTAACATAGATGACTCTAGACTGGTGGTATCACAACTCAGGGCATCCGGGGGCACTGCATAATCATCTGACATTCCCGATTCGAAGGATGTGTCTGAAACACCTTTGTGTCAATATTAATTCATAGAGTTAAATAAAATTAAGGCAAATAAAATCTTTCATAAAATTATTTACATAAATTATGTTACATATGTATGTTCTTGTAAAAGTTATATTATGTAAACCAAAAAAAAAAAAGAAAAGGAAAGGAAAGAAAAGAAAAGAAAAGAAAAGAAAAGAAAAGAAAAGAAAAAAATTTAAACAAAAATGAAAAGATTAAAATCAACTGTAATTCTTGCATTACCTCTTGTTTTACTTTTGCTGGGTGAGCCGCTGCTGCTAGATGCAGTTCTTTTTCCAGGACTGGAACCAGAAGTATCTCCTGAACTTCTACTGTGAGTGTTTGTTCCATCTACTGCCTAAATTTAGATAACAGACATGCATATATTTATCTAAGAATGTAACTATTCACAAACTATTGTCTGTTGTAATAAATTATTAATATTTCATAATAATATTGTAATAAATCCCAAAAATGTATAGTCCAATAATATAGATATTGTTTGAAAGCAAAAAGATAAAGTATAAACATTTTATAAGCCTTTATAGTTTTTATTTTTCCAACCTAATTCGTTGCATAAAGTTTTTTAATTAAATATTAACTTTAATTTTTAATTTTTTAAAAAATCTGGGAACTAGATTAAAATTTTATTGAAAAATAATAATAATAGGGACGTTTGATTAAAATATTTATTACCGTTGTATTATTTCCTTCGCCATCACTGGAATCGTCTGATGAATCACCTGTAAACGGCATGGATCTAATTTGACTTGCTCTACCCTTAACGGTAGCGTAAACAGGAACAGGAATGTCTTGGTATCCTGCTTGTTCTGGACCAATGTCACTTGGCGTAGTGCCTGTCAGTGTTAAGCCATCAGCAGCTACCTATAATAAAAGAAAACATGAAAGATCGATTATTAGAATTACAATTAGAATATATTTTGCAATAAACTACACAAGAAATTAGAACAGGAATAAATAATAAGATTGCATAGTAGAACTTGCAAACCAGGGTTTTAGATTAAAAGATATTGGTCTAGGTCTTGTCAATATATATATAATTAATAAACCACATTAGTATAAGAGTTTTTAATTATGTTAATTTTAGTAAATTACATTACAAGGTTATATAGGTGTCATGTACCTGGTATATTCGATCCTCCCAGCTAGGAAACCGATGTATAGGTGGAGTTGGAGCTCTGGGCCATGCAACTTTCTCCCTACTTGGAGTATAAATTTCAGCATAGTCATGTGCTAAGTCTGGGTCACTAGCACTACTGCTGGGAATCCTACCTATGCTGAGGTTGTCCACGGCTGCACGAAGTTCATCGGTTAACGGATCCATGCTGGAATTACTTGTGCCAAAGTTGACACTCGTTACCAGTGTACTTGGTATAACTGGTTCGAAGTTAGTGTTTGTTGATAAGCACACAGATTGGTGTCTGCGGTGTCGTTGACTATTTGTGCAAGTAGATGATGGGCCCAACTGAAAACATTAATTTATTCTTGTCTATTATTTATGAACTGGGCACATCTATCTATATCTCACCTGTCTTGTCTCTGGTGAACTGCTCTCCGACCTCCTCCTATCTGCCAATGCAAGGTGATTTTTTAGTAGTTCCAATTGCTGGTTGCACTTGATGTTCTGCTCCCTAAGCGTCTGGTTCTGTATCTCTAGTTCCTTCAGCTTATTCGTAACCCATTCCTTGATACGGGCAGCCTTGGCTTCCACTTGTTTGGCGTCGTGTAGCCTCAGCTGACGTTGTTCCTCGACTTCGCCCTCTAGACGGTGAATTTGCACGCTATTCGCGTCACTCTGCACCGACCATGCCAGCTTCTGTTCCATTATTCGTACCTGGAAAGACATTTTAGGGTTTATTATTTCGTAAGTAATTCTAAAAAATAGATAAATCACAACTTTGTTATTCTTGAAGGGGGTTGGAACTTTTGATGTGAAGATATCACTGACGTAGTTTTCCACATAACACAAAAACAATATACACTGCACTCTACGCGCGTTTCGCCAACCAAGTTGGCATCATCTGGAGATGATTAAAACTAATAAAGTTTTAATCATCTCCATGATGCCAACTTGGTTGGGGAAACACGTGTAGAGTGCAGTGTATAGTGTTTTGGTGTTATGTGGAAAACTACGTCAGTGACAACTTTGTTCTTGTGTAATTGGACAGAAATGTTTATAGTTTCATCTCAAATCGTTTTAAAAATTACAGATTTTAGAAACACAGGTGCCTGGTTGGTATGATATTTTTAAAACTTTCTATGTTGGATCTACCAAACTTTATGAACAATACCTTGGAGTCATAAGGGTAATTTAATCAAAAAAACATAGACATTTTAATTGATACGTAAGTTAATAATTTGGACCTATTATACATGATTAACATGAGAAAATATTGTACTGTGTGATTCGAAAAACGTGTATTTTCGATACTATCTACAATCTAATTTAAGGAATATTGATAATAAAACTATGTGAAAAAATACTTGTTTGTGTACTAGGTAGATAATTAGTAAATATATTCTTGGTTGTTATGTTGCATTACTACCTGAAAAAACTTGGCAATCTTTGCAAAATTATATTTTGTATATTGCATTAATACGAACAGAATTCCTTCAAGTTTATAAAGTTTTTCTGCCTTGCTTCATACTCCGATATATATGTATAAGAAACAACAACCTATACGTACATACACATAATTTGTTTCCCATAAACAACTTCACTAATAGACGACTAAATTTAGAGTCTCTTTTCTTGTGTATCTAACTTTAAGTGTCTGCACTACGCTATATTCTATATTTGTCATTTGTCATTCGTCATTTCCTTCATCCAAAAAAATCCAATAAACCAAAGTTAATGCACTGTTGGAATTTAGGGAATACTGTTCTATTTTTACAACTAATCTAACGACTGCCGTTAAACAAACAATAACCCGCTGCTATTAAGAGCCCTACAAAGAGCATTTTAGAAACAAAAGAAACGTTTTTCAAATTATTGTATGCGTTAGAATTAATGTGTACTACCTAAATAAAATATTTAATAAAATTAAACATTTATATTGAAGATGTAATATTTAGTAATAATAGTAATAGACATTTACTCTATTGAGAAAGACCTAACAAGCCGAAATACTAGTATATAGAGTGTTTTCTATATATTTCTTGAAACATCTAACGTTACGTGTGGTCAAAATCCGGGTTTGTTAAATAAATAGACATAAAAACAAAAAATGAAACTACAAATCCTTGACCATTATTTTACCTATAAAATAGAACCAAATAAAGGAGAGCGCAGATCTAATGATGCAGAGCAGGTTTCCTACCAATGAGTCACGCATTGCATCTATTTACCCTTTTATTTTCTCCAAATCTATATCTACCTACATTTTGTTCCTCCAAGCTACCATCCTCAGAGTATTTGGTTGCTCAGCTATGACCGAACCTAACTAGACTGGTCTTTAGACCAGACTGAAAATTCGTACCAGCTTCTGACACTAAACAATCTATTGTTTAGTGTAACAAGCTAGTACGAATTTTTTATCCGCGATCGAATCCATGACATTACGAGTCCGAACTGTCCATCATCTGGACAAACACAAAACTATCAGCATCTTGAAAGCAAGAACGTCCACTGACTGAATCAGATATAAAGATGTATGTATTGCGCTCTATTTCGCAGTTTCTACAGTTTTTACGAGGTTAGTTAAAAATTCTGACTTATAATGATAAACATTTGGGATTCCGATTGTTCACATTTATGAAATGTTGCGAAAGTATATGTCTTATTTGGTTTGAAAGAATCCTCATAAAAAGTTTATAGACACCGATTTCAGCTTGGCTCCTTTAGGATATTATTATTGTTACTCGACCAGCTGTGACTGTGTAAAAAATACGAAATTATTGTGACTTAGTACTGAAACTATAAGTTTCTATATTTATTTTTGAAATTAACAATTTAAAAATGTATCATGTAGTCAATTTGGATGTGCCTCGCGTATACCAAACCTATATCTTATTATAATTACATATTCTTTAGTTATGGTTTCATAGAACGGTTTCAATAGTTCGCCATGAAATTTTACAATTATTTACTTCACTCTATTAGAACTCAAAAGACTTAATTCTTGTTTCGAAAGTGGTTTTCGAAATATCCTACTTCACTTTTTAGGTTGTGCTGTACATATTGAAAAAGTTAATAAGTAAGTTTTCTAGTAGTACTTATACCTACAGCTAATATAAATGACAATAAATCTATCGAAGACTAATAATTGAGATATTAACAAATCGCTGGGCTAAGAAACATACCTATATTCTCATAGTTTATGCCATTCAAATTTTTAATATATGCATGATCGTGTTTGATAGGCAAAATTAGATTTATGAAATCAAATGACAAAATTTAACGTTTGCATTTAACCAGCCTTTGAAATCTATAAGTAGGTATATTTTCACGACATTCTATGTACAATATGAGTATTAACTTCAAAACATTATCTCACACCATAATATTGACGTAAACTTTTCTTTGGGACAATGTACCATTCAGAAAAGAACCGTATTTACATAAAATTAAGAGGAAAGTATTTTGTATATAATCTAGCTATTATAGTTTTTAACAGAGTAGTCTACGATTATAACATTTATCATATTGCAGTTGTTATCTGCTGTTAAAGTCAATAATTAATTATGGTAAAAAAAAACAATAAGTATACCAGTAGCCTCCATGTTTCTTGCTCTGTGAGAACAACACCAGTCAAAGAATAATTAAATCACCCTGTGAGACTCAACCTCTACTTGTGCCACCGCACCACCGAAGTAAGTTTCTTGCCTGCATACACACACTAACCAAATAGATCGACGACTGTAGCCGCGACAGTGGTTGGAAACGCCAAACGAATTTAATCCGTTGCAAAAGCGACGCCACCGCGTCCCGACGTCGTCACTGTACTTCCCCAACGGGTGCAGGGAGCCCCGGTCATCGCCTTACTGCCAGTGTATGCGATACCCGGGGCCGATACTCCCCTTTTCAAAATGTGGTGAGGGTGCCAGGTCCGTAATCGGTATAAATACATGAGTATTGCCACACCTCTGCTAACATAAAAAAAAATCACAGATTTCGCAATCCTTTTGCAACCATCGGAAAAATTGAAAATATTAACACTATATATGAAACATAATTATATGCGCGCCGATCGTCCTATCAAATGAGACGCTATTCCATTAAGCGAGTACGGTATTATAACTGAACACTCGCCACTACTCTTCATGCCGCTCGTGGGTCGAGCGTTGCACAATCTATATTAGGCGAGTAAAATCGGTCTAACTCGCTTCTTTCTAGGGATAGACATCTATAGAGGCACCAGTATTCGCGGTATAAGCCTAAGCGCGCTGTAATAAACTCACAACTCTGATAAACGCGAGCGCTTTTTAGAAATTCAATAATTCGAAAACGGTTACAGATAGGTATCTTTTATAGGAAACTTTTTGAAAAAATTTTCCAATATTTAGGCTACATTTCATTTGCTGCGTATGTGTGTGCATATCTACAAATTGTGTTGTAATTATAAACCTCTAGTCATTGCTTGCTTTCATAAAGTAAGCCTAGTCTCTCATCCTTGCCAAGAGAGAAATATTCGAATCCCCCTCTGGGGAGTGACACAAGGGTTGCTGTGGGATTGACAGTTGCAGGGTGTATTTCGGATTTAATCATCTATATTAGTAGCAATCTGTAGTGCGGATTCGCCAATGGCGTAGAGGAAATTGAATGATCGTAAACGCGGTGTTTATGCGAGTGCTTAATGCGATTTCATAAGGTCTTCTCAAATTTAATTGTAGGTCAATGTAGGTAACATAAATACAGATGGGTGTATGTCCAAATAATTATGTTACAATGTATTAATGCCTAAAGTTTAAATAATTATATTTATGGATACGCTATTACTTATGAGTGGTGAAGTAGGTACTACCAAAGTCTACATATGTAGACTTTGGTACTAACACTAATAGGAATAAGTGTCTAGAGACTTTAAAAATATATTGGCATATATTTATTATCATCAGTATGAGCAAAGTTTATGTAGACCGTATCTTTGACTATATTACTAAAACCAGTGACTATAGAATTCTTTCTATAGTCACTGCTAAAACTCAATGACCGTATGAGCAATGAGTTGAAATGTATGAAAGAAAAGACTGCTTTGTAGCCAAGTAATAAAATATTCTTGTAGTGCATTACATGACACTCTCTTTTTGGCATATATCCTTTATTATTAGAGATTATATACAGAGATTATATATTGAGATTTAAAAATATTCAATAACTCCAATAAATTAGTTTCCATAACTTTTGTATTTCACGTTTTTTTTTTAAATCAAAGAAAAAAAAGTTAGGAAGGGGTAAGGGGTCACACTGATTACCAATGACCCTGTAGGGTCACTAAATATGCCGTCAACTATAACAAATAACAACAAAATTTGAGTGAGATACTCGAGAACTCGTTGAGCATTACTATTTATTTTGAAAAATCATTTAAGTTATTTCTGAAGTATTGTATGACTGGTATATTATTATGAAGAATGAAAAAGTATTGATTTCAATAGTAAATTTCAGATTGAAACAAGAAACCCTCCAATTTTAAGTCCTCTCATATAGCACATAATTAAAAGGTAAACAAAGGAAGGCCTACGCTACCAAACGGCATAACAGATGACTCATTTAATTTTGACCCATATAAAGAAGGGGAGCGACGCCACCCTACTCTTGCGTATGCTCTTTTGTTATGCATGTTTTTGATGTGTAATTTATTACAGTAAATGTGTGTTGCTTGTGCCGATTATGGATTATTTTGTTGATATGTTTCATAAGATTCGCCACAAATTAATAAAAAATGTAGAAACAAGGAACTTATGAAGTGTAAATTTAAGGTTTTATGCGAAACAACATTATCAACATGTATTTAATCATTGTCCTACATACACAAATATACATACACAATAAAGACACAAAATACAAATTATTCATCTACACATCCCAAGTTCAATGAAACAAACAAAGAAGATTTAATTTTAGGATTCCGTAATATACTCCGTTTGTAATTATAAGAAGTCTTTTCGAGAGAGAATTTACGAGATCTCGCACTGTAATAACAATAAGAAAATACAAATTGAAATAGGTCTGGAATTATGCCAAGACTTATTATTTGCATATGGTAGCAAGAAGCAATTAATTATCAAATTATTATCCTGGACAATTATGGCTGTTGACATAATTTAATATTTTGAAGTAGATCATCGAAGTCTGAAAATATAAATAGACCATTCAATTTATTCTATTACAATACAATCTATGTGGTTTATACCATGTATTTAGTTTAGTAAAACCAAAGTTTACATACAGAATATAAGTACACTACTGGCCACTCGAACTTACACATAGAGACTTTTAGGCAAAATTTAAAGTTCAATATTTTCAACAGGAATGTAAATTTTTGAATGCGGTTTGCAAATTTTAAGAGCTAGTTTTTTTCGGATTAAGCTGCATGACGTATATTTATCGTAAAACCATAGGTTTATTATATACGGGGTGATCAATGAAGTCCTGCAAAAAATCAAAAAGTTTGTATGAGTGCAATTTCCGCAAAAATTTTTTTTTGTCGTTGCAATAGGGTTTGTTACTAAGGTAACATCAATATCTCTAGACGGTTTTGTCAGTTTTTGGATTAAAGTCCTTAGGCCTTGTACACACTAATCAACATAAAATTTGGGTAGCAAAATTATTAAAATGTTATAACTTGACATTGGATTGGATTGACGGTTCTTGATGATTTTTGCAGATTTGGAATCTTTATTTCACGTAGATTTTCTATGGTCTAAGCATTTTATTTGAGGGTTGAAATTTACACATTACCTATACCGGGCCGATAATAAACAAAAACGTAGCGACAAGAACAAGTTTATTACATTATATTCTACAACATACTTTTTTATAACATATTTTTTAATTCCATAGCAACAAATTTGTTTTTCCAATGCCTACTTTGAAATTGTATAGAAATTAATAATAATAGAAATTAATATAAATAGTAGAAATTACGCCCGATCATCATTATGGGCATGGGGGTGCACAAAGAACTCTGTAAAACTGAATGATTCTTTGAGGTAACAAACTGTGGTGTAAGTTTCGGACAGAACAGTGAGAAGAACATTAAATAAAAACAACTTGAGGTGAGAATTTATTTTTACAAAAACTTAAATAATGCCAAACCTTACAGGGCGTCGTACCTTACGTCGTACCTTATTATCGACCCGGTATAATGTGTAAATTTCAACCCTCAAATAAAATGCTTAGACCATAGAAAATCTACGTGAAATAAGGATTCCAAATCCGCAAAAATCATCAAGAACCGTCAATCCAATGTCAAGTTATATAATTTTAAAAATTTTGCTACGCAAATTTTATGTTGAGTAGTGTGTACAAGGCCTAAGGGCTTTAATCCAAAAACCGACAAAAAAGTCTAGAGATATTGATGTTACCTTAGTAACGAACTATATTGCAACGACAAAAAAAATTTTTTGCGGAAATTGCACTCATACAAACTTTTTGATTTTTTGCATGACTTTATTGATCACCCCGTATATAATAAACCTATGGTTCTACGATAAATATACGTCATGCATCTTAATCCGAAAATAACTAGCTCTTAAAATTTGCAAGCCGCGTTCAAAAATTTGCATTCCTGTTGAAAATATTAAACTTTAAATTTTGCCTAAAAGTCTCTATGTGTAAGTTCGAGTGGCCATCAGTGTATATCCGTAAACTTTGGTAAAACTAATCACTAGTAAAAGTTCACTCTACCGTCGAATACGATATATGGTGGCGAATACATTACAAGTCCTTCTGTATTCGTTATTTAGAAAATACCTTCCAACGATGAACCGTCCTAATGTCTTAAGATGATGCCGTACACAGATAAAAGACATCATATATTGCCTGTCACACCTCATTCATGGGTATCTCAGTTTTGGGAGCACAATCTAATCTGCGGAAGCTTGGTAATGAATGAGGACGGCCCTTTCCTAAATAATCTATGATTTCTTTCACTCAAGAGAGTGAATCAGGAGGTACGGAGCGTGAGTTGCGTTGCAATAAAACACAGTCTATTTTCCAACTTTCAAGCAGATTCTTCACGGTTGAGGCACGTGGAACTTCTCTAAATGTCAGGCAATAAATAGACTAGCCTACGGAATTAGTTTGTGGAAGATTCCGAAGGTTGTTATGGTATTGTAGCTTTGCGTCGCTTAAATTCGGTGTTAGCTGAAGTGCTTCTTTCCGCTGCCTCAGACACTGACTGCTAAAGATAAATTGTCTCAATCGATCCAGATCTGACTTGCATGACTCGGTGTGTATCAATTCCAGTTTTGCGCTTGAGTTTTATCAGGTAGAAGGTGACCGGTCTAGTTCATGTCACAGAAGCTTTTTACGGAATTAATCTATTGTAGGTATATTGACAAAACGAATGTATGTGAAAAGTCTAAAGTAAGAGGTTGATCCCCAAGTAAATAAAGATGCTGTTCTAAAAAGTGAACCATTAAATAACCATTATTTGGGTCACTTTTTCTTTAATGTGTAGTCGAGAGATTAGTTAGTTAACCGAGACGCGAAGCGTCGAGGTTAGCTATAATCTCGGGACAGGAATGAAACTTCCTACCGAGGTTTGTATACTATTTTATTTACAACCATTATATTTCGATCAAAATTAATAAATCTTTGTTTCACTCTGAACATACCTAAAATATTACTTTTAACAAAAAATTACCAAGCGGACATTTTTCTTAGAATAAACAAGCAGGTACACATATTTTGTTACCGTTCCGATGTGATGGTAAACAACTGTCACTAATATAAATAAATGTCAGATAAAGTCGGATGGAAGTTTGTATATTTTTATCTATGGATGGAAGTTCGTGAATAATTAATAAATTGAAAAATGTCCTCCGATGAAAAATTGATGGATTGTACCCCGCCAGAAATACGACAGGCTGCTGACGCAGCAACACACGGCTTGGTGCCAGAAAAAAGTAAGCATCGCTACCTAAAAGCTATTGAATTATATAGGAAGTGGTGCGAAGAAAAAAAGGTGAAGAATACCAGTTCCGAAAGTGTACTCTTAGCATATTTTGGAGAACAAACTAGACAAAAGAAGCCGTCCACTTTGTGGGCAATGTACAGTATGATACGAACGATGCTAGAAATTGAAGAAAAAACTGATATTTCGAAACATAGGAAACTGTTGGCCTTCCTAAAACGACAAAATGTGGGCTTTAGGCCCAAGAAATCGAATGTATTTTATAGGAAAAATATAGAAGATTTTTTAAACAAAGCTCCAAATAATCTTCTACCAATAAAGGTAAGATATTTATGATCTTTATATAAGTATTTAAAAAAAAATCGTGTTTGAGCCTATACAAGTGCACAGTTATTATGGTATTATATATTTCTTATTGTTTTAGGTCGCATTAATAATAGGCGTATCTGGAGCTTGTCGGACGGACGAATTAGTGAAAATGAAAATGTTGGATGTTGCTTTTTTTGAAGAAAAAATTTCGGTTGAGATTCCAGATTCCAAAACACATATAAGTAGATCATTTCTCATTACTGATCCAGTATGGGTGAAGATCATTCGAGACTAAGTATATAAACTTGAGAAAAAACATAGAAATCGATAGATTTTTTGTTCAGCTTAGAGGAGGAATAGCGAGAAATCAACCGATTGGGCACAATACAATAGCTAATTTTCCCCAAAAAATTGCTACTTTTTTGAATTTAGAGGACTCGAAAGGCTTTACAGGCCATGCTCTAAGAAGAACCGCCGCTACGTTACTTGCCAACAGTGGTGCAAATGTACTCCAATTAAAAAGGCTGGGAGGATGGAAATCTGGTACTGTGGCCGAAGGTTATGTGGATAGCTCAATGGAGAATAAAACCAAAACTGCCAGTATGCTGTCCAAACGTGCCATGTCTGCTGAAGCTGTGGCAAATAGTTCACAAACCTCAGTCATTCAACAACAAATTAATTTGTCGACCAAAGAGACAACTGTTGGAGACGTCAGCCCTGGTACTGGCCTAAATATTTCTATAAACGCTTACAATAATTCAAATTTAACCATTAATTTCAATAAGTAGTTTGTTGTATTTTAGTTCATTGTTGTGTTTGTTTATTGTTTGCCATTAAATAGGTATTATAATATTTGTCAATGTGTTATATTTTTAAATATAAAAAATATTCATTTACAATAAATGAGAAAAATATTAACGATCACAAAATTTTAGGGGGCGGGAAATGAGGGGGGGAAATGAGGGCGGGAAGTAGAGGTAGGTAATATGGTACTTCCCAACCTTCAATGACGTTAGTAAAGACAACATTACATATATGGTTGTAAATAAAATTAATTTTAAGGATCTAACAATAAGAATTGTGTCAGGAATTAATGGTAATTTAAAATAATAAAGTTGATGTTTGGTTACCTAATAAAATATAGTTATTATCCAAATTAATTTTAATGGTATGTCTACTGTCAACTCGTCGTTGCACACCCTGTATAATATATAACAACTAATAAATGAAGGCGTCAACAAATGGGTAACTACAAACAATAAAATAATTGGAAACACAAAAGAGCTAAACAATTCGATATGGAAAACATGAAATACTGCTTTTTAATTAAAACATTTTCTTATTATGTTCCTTCCATGCAATGAAATAGATAACATATTATAACGTATAACACATAATTATAACATATATAAAACATACCTAAATAATATTGTCCAATTAGTCTGAAATATATTTTAATAAAGTAAAATAGATAGAGGAAAATTTCCATTTGGGAATTGCCTGTACCTACATTAGATTGCCATCTCTGAAATATTTCATTCTTTCATAATAAATAAAGCAATCAGAACAAATTTATGCCTGGTGCAACACGGAAAACCAAAGAAGATAAGGCGAAACGAATGTGAAGAGAATTAATTCAAAAGTACTACGCTCTGTATGTACAATAACTTCCAGAAATATTCCGTCAGTTTTAAAATATCGCCCCTAACTCTTCTCTCGTGGTTGCGGGTTGAAGTTAAGGACCTTTGATTTAAATTTTGGCACGTAGCCAAGAGATGTAACACGAGAGTGCGTCTAAAGTTCTAACAAATGTGCTGTAGTAAACAGAGCTGTTTTAGAACGTTAGCTTTTAACACGTTGAAAGCCAATTTGTGTGCATGGATCAAAATGGATAAGATTACTATGTAATATAAAACCAAAATGAAGAGCCAAGGCAAAAACTTTGAGAAACTTCGAAGTCCTAGTTCTGTATACTGTGCGAAGGGTGACCTCCCCTCAATTAGCACAGATGAAAGGACAATTTAGTATTTAGTCTAGAAACATGAATTTTGCTGAACTGAAGTTTCTAATTGTGTTTGTCTTGCCTCTTCAAAAATCGTCATAAAAATTTTTATAATTGTCCGATCAGGACGAAAGACCAACCAGAATATTGTCAAGACAATTATCTTCCATCTGAGCCTACTGAAGGGGGTTCTCTCATGGGCGTCGCCTCCAAAATCTCATGGGCGTCCCCCGAAAAGAAAATTATTATTTTTATATTATCATGATCCTTTAAACCTGCGTTTTGTTATTTAAGTGTATTTTGGAATATACTTGCTTATCTATGATACTATAATATGATTACCAATATAAAAATATTCAAATCTATAATAAACATCAGTAGAAACTTTAAACCTCAGATTAACCATGTAAAAGATAAGTAACAGCAATACCCAAAGCATTAATATGCCTGTCCATCTAATAAACAACAATTTACGAAAGGGGGGAGTGTTTGTTTAACTGTTTGTAAATAGCTACCAGTGGCGGCCAGTATTTCTCAAAATAAGAGGGTTTATTAATGTTTTTAAAGGTGTTTCTAACAACGTAAAGTACCTATTGCCTCACGATTTAAAAAAAAAACACCTAACATCTACAAAAACTAATGTGTAGGTAGCTATATAACATAATAGGCAATACATACTTCATAAAATTCAGAAAAAACTAATAAAAAAGTAAGAAAATAAACCTCTGCACCGAAGAGTTTGTTAGAGTTTTTTCTTAAATATAGATACATAAATATCATAGAACACAATACATTCTTCTGACAGTGAAGTTTCCGAAATGTTAGTGCTATTTTAACTTAAAGTGTGTACAATGTTTTATGATATTTATACATTTTTCAGTATGAGAACTGATTAGTCAAATTAAAAAAAAAACCTTAATGGGTCTTTTAGCGAGGAGTACGTATTGTTTACTCAAAATTTTATTAATTTGTTCAGAAGTGTGGCCAAATACCCAAATAAAGTAGCGATATAATATAAAGATATTCATAATACTTTATACCTACTAAAAACCTGAAAGTGAAATAAGAAAATACATTTTTTTCGGTTCGGAATTCACTTCCCATTCTAAATCAAAATTACATCTAATACTCTTATCTATATTTTAAATTATTCGAGTTTTTTTTTTCAAAGAGGGGTAAACATTTGAAATTTTCCTTATTTAATTATTAACCTTCACCAGACATAAAATTATCGGAAAGAAAAACGATAAAAATTTCATTGACTCCAAATAATTTTATGAGGATCAGAAACTATTATCCATAGAAAATATACAATATAAAACTCCAGTATTATCTATAGTACTTATATTACCCACGAACATTATACGTAAGTTGAAGTCCTAACGAATGATACGTCTATGGTCAGCATTGTTTACTTACCGGTGGAACGATCTCCCATCACCTTTTTTGCCCGATTTATGGAAAACTATGCATTTAATAGTCATTTCACTGTCCCCAAAGATTTTCCACAAACTAAAAATCTATAACACAGCCTAGATTATTGACTGATGACCACTTATATCACATACAATACTTAAATAAATTTACGTTCACAAAACTTCAAAACAAATATGAAGTCACGAGTCGATGTGTCGTGTATTTTCGGCATATCTCGGTCCGTCAAAAACTGTAACGAACCAATGGCATGCAGTGGGATTTGTTTATTTAATTATATTTCATTTCGTGGACATTTTTCTCTCGCTGTTATTTATATTGTATATGGTTAATCTGAGCTTTAAACTATCTTTCATATTATAGGAGTTGAGTGATCACCTACATTTGTGTAGTAAACTAACAACATAATGGTTTGCTCGTAGTGAAACAAATACCAGTTAAATAAAATATATATGTTTTCCTCATTCATGTTCTTTACATAAATAAAAATAAGCACCAAATAGAAACTAAACACAAACTAAAGTATATGTTCTTTTATATGTATGTAGGTAGTTATCAGAATATTCACAACGATACTTCATAATGTTTTTCAAAATCGGGTAGGTATTATGAAAGGCTTATCTCAAATATATTCAAATAATATTCTAAGAATTTGCGTGTTATTCATTTACATTAAGAAAGCCCCAGTTAAATCTTACAATTTCGGAGTTAGCGGTTCTGGAATTTAAATTAATCTCCTTATCCCAACTCGCCCGGAGACAAGGCAGAGCATTTTTAAATTATATTTTAACAATTTTCTTTGAATAACATCTCTTCAAGATTGTACATTGTACAAGATTGATGGAAGTACAAGAGAAAATATAAAAAATATAAGATAATAATTAATTCGCGTGACAAAATTTGATAAATTTAATAACTTCAGTATATCTGAATGTAAAAAATATTCCACTAAAAACTTAGTGGATATTTATACTTTATTTGAAAACTTATGGACCTTGCATTTTGTCCCAAATTACTGATTTTATAAGCAAATGAAGATGTTTTATTCCCGCTTGAAGTATATGAAATCCTAAAACATACTCTGGAGCTGTACACATTTTGAAAGGTAATAGGAAATAAATAATATCTAAGTTTTATCTGCTTTTCAATTAGCTTTATACGTACAGTGCTTTCGAAAAGTAACGAATAAATTCATTATTTTATAAATTGAGAAGTTTTCGAAAAAATCCCCTGACACGTCGATTTTGTTTTTAAAAAAGGCACTTTTTGACATACGACCCATATTTGTGACGTCATCGTTGTTCGAGATATGACGTCATCGACAATTTTTTTAAATAGCAACCCCCAATTTTGACCACGCCATTTGAAAGAGCGTATCATTCTACATACGCATCGCCAAAAATCATGGTTGCCTGACAGTAGCCTTAGCGACCGAGAATGTTTTTTATTGCTGTCAGATAAAAACTTGAAATCGTACTTTATTAAATAGTTTTTTCTATTTTTTGAGTTATTTCTTTAGTTCTTATCTTTTGTTTGGCAAAAGCACTGCATTTGAAGTGTTTATTGGGTAGTAACTTTGTCATTTTATAAAAAAAAAATGGTTAAATTAACTGAACGAGAACGAATTGAAATTCTTTGCATGATCGGATTTGGAGACAGGATGCGCACCCAAAGAGAAGTAGTTGAATTGTTCAATGAAACTCATCCTGATCGACATCCCATTAGCCAAAGCATGGTAACTAATATTGAGTCTAAATACCGTAACTTTGGACATGTTCGTGATCTTCCTAAATCTGGTCGACCGTCAAAATCAATAGATGATGAGGTTAATGTTTTGTTGGCAATACAAGAAAATCATCACTCAACACTTAACCAATTGGCTTCTGATTTCAATATGGCAGCGTCCACAGTTCACAAAATTATGAAAAAAGCAAAGTATCATCCTTATAAGGTATGCCTTGTTCATGAGCTATCTGAAGACGACTTTTATTCGGCGAAATCAATTCTGCGAGCAAATAATGCAATAATGATAATAATTTCGTAAAAAACGTAATTTTTTCTGACGAGGCTACGCTTGTTTTGAACGGCCATGTCAATAGGCAAAACTGCCGTTATTGGGCTACCGAGAATCCCCGATGGATGATGGAGTATCACACTCAAAGTCCCCAGAAAGTAAATGTGTGGTGCGGCATAGTCGACGGAAGAATTCTGGGTCCCTATTTCTTTGACGTCAACCTAACTGGTGCAAGATATTTGGATTTTCTTCGAGACGACCGCATTCCTGCACTAATAACTTTATATCCAGATATAGGGGACGTGATCTTCCAAGAAATGACATGTTCTTTCAACAAGATGGTTCACTTCCCCATTATGCAGCACCTGTCCGTGTTTATTTAGATGAGCTGTTCCCGAATCGTTGGATAGGGAGAAGGGGGCCGATTGAGTGGCCAGCCAGATCGCCTGATTTTACACCCCTAGGTTATTTCTTGTGGGGATACTCAAAAAGCAAAGTATACGTTACTAGACCGGTTAATTTAGAAGATTTAAAAGCAAGAATTCGTCACCAGATACATCGTATAAGTACCTCCTGAAGTTATAGATAATCTCCAAAAAGAATTTATTAATCGTCTTGGCTACTGTCAGGCAGCCAACGGTGCACAATTTGAACATTTAATTTGATCGATTTTTTACATAATCATTATCATTGTCAGTATTGTGAAAATTAAATTTTAAGATCTTGAAACATTATTTTCTTAAAATTTTTGTTATGTAACACCACGATTTGTCATGATTCGTATGTAGAATGATACGCTCTTTCAAATGGCGTGGTCAAAATTGGGGGTTGCTATTTAAAAAAATTGTCGATGACGTCATATCTCGAACAACGATGACGTCACAAATATGGGTCGTATGTCAAAAAGTGCCTTTTTTAAAAGCAAAATCGACGTGTCAGGGGATTTTTTCGAAAACTTCTCAATTTCTAAAATAATGAATTTATTCGTTACTTTTCGAAAGCACTGTATAGATATGTAGCTACCAACTCGAATTAGAACTTAGATTGGCTTTTTATAAACTAGTTGGTTTTGTAAAACAAATCTCATCAATGTACAAGATAATACTAATGCATGACAATTGTTTAAATAAATAGATATTCATTTAAATAATATGTTGAAACATATTCACATGTGTCGAATATACAGAGAATCCCAACTAAAAGTAGCCACCTTGAATAACTTGGTATACATTTTTTTAAGCCAAATTCCCTAAACACATCGATTTTAAGTAAGCAACTCTAACCTATTCAAAATTAGATACAAAAGCTACGCGAACATTTGATATTCACAATCTACTCGTGCACTAAAACGTAAAGTGACAGTTTTTTTAGAACAAGCGAAAAAGTGTTCCTATTAATGTTTAGTTACCATCAGATAGGAAAAACCTCTTGCACAATATACTGTGGAAACTCTTTTGCGCCGACTGTCTACACAAACTAGCAATTTGCAACGACCTTTGCTTTTCTCATTCAATCGATATTAAAATGTTCATTATTAAATGTTTTGGAACTGACCTGACATGACCTAACACTACACGTGCTATCGACTATTGGCCACTGTCTATAACTATCTTTAAATAAATGAGAAGATAACCGGAAGTATCTAAGGTTTTTGATAAGAGCATGCTCCGCTATATAACCGTATGAATTTTTAATAATTTTCTCGATTCTTTTGTTGGAGACAGCCCTCTCTTTATGTTGAAGTACCATCTTAAATTAATGAAGTTGTAGGTGGTCTACAACACAACGTAAAACAAACGAAAAGTGCTGTAAAGAGATGCTGAAACAAACGTTCCTTTTTTGCGTTAGGTTCAAAACAAATGATGTGACATTTGAATGCCGGAATATAACTGGATTAAAAGGGCATAGAACTTACATTTTCCTGGAAGCCATTCCAACGAGCGAACAAGGAAGTGTCCTCACAAACAAAATAACGAAAACAAAACTAGAAATAAAAACCTCTCGCGATTCTATGTTTTTTCTGTCAGCTGAAAGACGCCATGACCGCCGTCAGCGTCGAGACGGAAAATAATCAATAAACGTGCGATAGCGAAAGTTAGAACCGTTGCATGGCAACCCCTCAACTCCATCTCTTTTGCAGGTGCGGCATCAAACAAATAGGGTGGCGCGAGATTTGTTTTTATACTTGTATGGTGATGTAAGTCTTGTAAAACTGGGATATATGACATTACTTTGATCAAATTTTAATATAAATTTTCCTCATACTCGAAGATGTTAAGTTGGGCAAAAATGAGCGCTATTTAAAAATGTACGAAGAAATTATTTAAAATTTTGGTAATATGGTTTACCATGAAGTCTCTAGGCTAGGGCGAACGCAACTAAAATATGTAAAACTTTGCAGCACTTCCGGTTAGACCGAAAGTCGAGATGAACTTCGTTATTTTACACCTAAATTTCGTTTATTTTATTTTGGGACACCTTGTATAGAGGAAAATAACCTAATGAAGGCAATTTCATTACTGTTGTGAGTATTTGGTTGCATATTAATAATATGATATGATAAATAGTTGTGTTTACGCCCGATAGGTGAACTGTCAAATTCTTTTGCACAGCGGAGTATCAGAGATTTTTATGTGTGATATTTTAAGAGTGGTGTTCTTGATATTTATTCTCATTTTAAAACTTTGGATAAATTGCTTGCTAAGGATAGGGTATAATAGTTGAATGTTTATAAAGAAAAGTTATTTTCACCCATAATTTTGACAAAGAAAGTAATTTAAGTTAAAACTAGATTTGCTCCTAATTTCGGACACTAAAATGCACCCAATTTCAGTATCCGAAATTAGGAAATCTAAAACTTTTTTAATTATAAAATTTTATTACATAGAGAAAGATGCTCAAAGTGCGTGGCAAAAGAAAACAGTGGGATCCCTTTAACATGAAACAGGCAATAGATGCTGTTAGAAAAAAATAATTTCAGATACCTTATATGAAGTTAGAATACCATTTTTTAACTGGCGACTTCGCCATTTTTTAGTTTTTATTTTTATTTTCCAAATCTACTTAAATTTTCTACTCAATGGAAAAATTATGTGAAGATATATTACAATAAATAAGGTCATGCCAAAATTTGTTAAACTATGTTTAATTACGTATTATATGGCTGATTTAGAAAACTTATCCGAAATTAGGCTACTTTCCTCTATTATTGCATTTTTGTATTCTAGGGAGAATTTTAGGATCAATTTATATGATATTCTATATAGGTAGGAGTTACGACTTTTCAGACATTTATATTTAAAGAAAAAAATTGACGTATACTGTGATGCGCAAGAGTGTCCACTTTTGTAGACACCTTGCAACTTTTTCCGGGAAGGTGATATTAAATTGATTTTTTGTGTTCTTAGAGAACTTAAGCGACGCTAAATTATGGTGTATCCATATGTTAAAAAATATTATACCAAGTGTTCCATTATACCAGTGTTACATTTTGGAAATTTTAAACAGCCATACCTTTTTAAACTCAAATAGAACACCCTGCATTGTTCCAGTCTATCCTGTGTGCATTTAAATTCTCTTTCAAGAGATATAAGCATATTAAGGTTGTGATTATTTGAAGATATTTGCAAATTTCTACTATCGTAAATAACTGTTATTAATTTTAACTTAGTTTGGTTTGGCTACAGTTGGTTGGCATATTTTTCATCAACTTGAACAGTGAATGTGTTCATATTTTGTTACCAAAGTTCCAAATGGCAGTATTTGGGCTTATTTCTATTTTAGTAGGTACACTTTTTTGAGAATTATAAGGTTTTAAAAATCTACGAAATTTTAAAGTGATCCAAATATTCATCGATCTATTTGCTTCCCAAGTCGACCATTAATATAAGAAAATTATGCAAATTAACTTATTGGTGCTTATCCTACGTCTTGAAAGGGGTTGGAACCTTTGGTGTGAAGATAACGCTGAGGTAGTTTTCCACATAACACCCAAAAATACTATAGTGCATTCGACGCGCCTGTTTTCTGAGTTTTAAAACTGAGTTTTCTTATCCTAAGTATATTATCTTATCTATTTTTATTTATATGCTTCAAACTCTACAAGGAACCCTATTTATACAGGGACAAACACAATAATTTAAATTATACGTTATTATTATAAAAATTATAAAAAATAAAGTTCGATATTGCTCGTCTTTCATTACTATTTAGTATAACACTGCCTAAATGTACTAAGTATGTTACATTGCCTAAAGTTTGAGGTCCACATGTCTATCCATATAATAACATTAACGTAAAAAACGCATTTTTATTGAAGGTGTTAGTCGCTGAAGGACAGCAATGTACGTCCCAGAACTGTAAAAAAATGCATTAATCATATCTGCCCTCTGTGTCACTGTGCAAACAAGTCAGATTTTTATACTGTTTCTGTATATTTTGCTGGCGTCATCAGTCTATGATACTGCTTTTTCCACGGCTATTAAAGGGTAGATAATGTTTTATTTTTACAGGGGAAACTCGCACAGTCATAGGCAGCCCATCCATTATGATGTGTTTACGGGTAAATTTGAGAACCAGAATTTATAGCTTATATATGCCGCATTTTAAAACGTGCGTTAAAATAACCCAGTAAATGAAGCTCTGTAATGTGTACTACCTTTATCCTCCTAGTAATTATTAATATTTTGCATTATAAACAAAAATAACTGGGTGAAAATAGATATTTATAGTAGCATTTGAAAGCTTTGAATGAAGAAAGTAGTTTCTCAATACATTTTTGATGTATTAAGTTCATCAGTAGGATATAAATGCAAAATAAATATCCTAGGTAAAGACGAAGGAAAAATTTCAGAGAAGTTATACCTCGTTCAACTAAATCATCATTTCTTTTTTACACATACAGAGTGAGTTTTATGTATGGAACGCCTCAATTATCTCGGAAACGGCTTGCCCGATTTTTATGAATTTTGGTTTATAAGGGTTTTGTAATATGGCCGATATTATTGTGGCATTTACATTGTTGTCAGATCTTTCGTTTTTCCGGAAATATACTGAAATTTGTTATTTCAAACGGATCACCCTATATATTTTTTTGTTTTTGAAATCTCTAAGAAATTTAGAATA
Organism: Pogonocherus hispidulus; assembly: GCA_963924545.1. Taxonomy (NCBI): domain Eukaryota; kingdom Metazoa; phylum Arthropoda; class Insecta; order Coleoptera; family Cerambycidae; genus Pogonocherus; species Pogonocherus hispidulus. The sequence goes on from OZ004699.1 coordinate 14,478,234, forward strand.
TTTTTCATGTAATGTTCCCTATACCTAATTGCCATAATTTCGGAGTTACAGCTACATTTGCAATATCTCCGCCGAAGTTAAAATATTACATCAGGGCGGCTATGTCTGCGACAAAAACAATTTTGACGTTTTAATAAACTATTATTGTTGGTGTTTATTGAAAGTTACAATGGACCGTTTATCTGAGAAAGAACGATTTGAGATTTTAATGATATTAGGATATGGTGATGTGCGTAGAAGTCAACAGGAAGCGTGTAATATCTTTAATAATTTATATCCTAATAGAAATCCCATAGGATCTTTTGAAAACATAAAGTAAAGGCGGTTACAGCTGATGCTCAAAATGTTGTCCGTTTACTTCCATACAAGAAGCCATGCGATGTTTAAAACTTTGCAGTACATTTTGTAACATTCCTGACTGCTCAATTCTTCTTATCTCTGTGGTAATCCTATCTTTTAATTCCTGAATATTGGCAGGTTTGGTTTTATAAACAATATTTTTTAAGTGACCCCACAGGAAATAGTCTAAAGGATTCATGTCGGGTGATCGCGGGGGCCATTCGATAAAACCACGCCTTCCAATCCATCTTCTGGGAAACACATCGTTTAGGTATTGCCTCACGTCACGCGCATAGTGAGGTGGAGCTCCATCTTGTTGCACCCAAATATTGTTATTTGGGACATTGTTATTGTCTGAAAGTTTCAAATAATAAAATTTCTAAATTAACAGGCAATTGAGAATACTTACTTAGATTTGGAAATAACCGAGCCAACTCAGGTATAATATTATTCTGTAATAAATTTAAATACGCCGGACCATTTAAGTTTCCTTCAATGAAAAAAAGGACCAATTATTTTGTCGCCTATTATTCCAGCCCATACATTAATCTTTTGTGGAAATTGGGTGTGGGATTCTCTCATCCAACGAGGATTGTTACGTGACCAGTATCTGCAATTATGCCGATTTACGTTTCCATCAATACAAAAAGTGGCCTCATCGGAAAACATAACATTATTTAAAAAATTTGGATTTTTTTGATCGTAACATTTTTCCATCATTGTGTCGGCAAACTCTTCACGTCTATCGAAATCATCATCTGACAACTCTTGAACCAATCTTACTCTGTAAGGATGGAATTTATTGGCATGTAAAATTTTCATTATGGATGTTTGAGAAATATCAACTTCCCTGGATATTTGTCTAGTACTCAAGTGTGGATCTTCTTCTAACATAACACAAACATCTAAAGATTTGTCTTCAGTTGTTGCAGTTTTTATACGCCCTGATTTCGGTAAATCTTTTATGGCTCCACTTTGGTTAAACTTTTTTAACAACTTACTCACAGTAGATCTTGTTATGGGATTTCTATGAGGATATAAATTATTAAAGATATTACACGTTTCCTGTTGACTTCTACGCACATCACCATATCCTAATATCATTAATATCTCAATTCGTTATTTCTTAGATAAACGGTCCATTGTAACTTTCAATAAACACCAACAATAATAGTTTATTAAAACGTCAAAATTGTTTTTGGCCGATGTAATATTTTAACTTCGGCGGAGATATTGCAAATGTAGCTGTAACTCCGAAATTATGGCAATTAGGTATAGGGAACATTACATGAAAAATATTCTAAATTTCTTAGAGATTTCAAAAACAAAAAAATATATAGGGTGATCCATTTGAAATAACAAATTTCAGTATATTTCCGGAAAAACGAAAGATCTGACAACAATGTAAATGCCACAATAATATCGGCCATATTACAAAACCCTTATAAACCAAAATTCATAAAAATCGGCCAAGCCGTTTCCGAGATAATTGAGGCGTTCCATACATAAAACTCACTCTGTATAGGTATACTTTATCAGTATCGCTTTATGGCTTATCTAATTTAAGTGTTAAAAATGACATACCTATATATACAATCGAGATATCAGGTTGTTTTTAGGATAGTTGCAGTTTTGAGATTCTCGCTGAAAATTTCTGTTAGAGTCAGATGATAAATTCAGACGTTGTTGTTGTTGTTGGAAAACGGCGCGGTTACCCGCAGCACTCAGGCCTTTCGACGCATTGTACCTGTCGCTAGTCGAGAGCTATAGGAAGAAACCCGTGCTATGCGCAAAGGCCAACACCCGTTCTAGTGGAAGCTCTCTAATGTCCTGGGGCAGGAGAAATGCTGCACCCAGAGATAAATTCAGATAGAATTGAGACATATTCTCTATAGTACCTATACCTCGGTGTAGTTCTCATAATTTAGAAATGCATTAAGTGTATTCTATTTACTACAATCTTGCTGTATCGGAGTTTTACTTCCTCCATATCTACTTGACAAGAAAACAAAGAAAGTCCGAAAGCCCACCCCTGTTTTCAAGAAGCCGTCCGAAGCACACTTCGCACCAATCAACTCACCTTGTCTTCCGCTTCTTCTGCTCGTCCCTCCGCCTCCAAAACTCTCTGCTCGAGCTCGGAAAGCTGAAACAAAACAAGGATATTAATAACTGTTTCTTGCCAAAAAGGTGTCCGCATTGTTATTGTCCCATTGGGCGAGAAAACATCCCTTACAATAATTTTGTTCTCATCGTTTCGGATCAATTCAAACCACGCGTCGCCCCCTGGCGACACTGTACAAAAGCCGCTGTTTCTAGGGCACGTTGCTAGGTGTCGCCAAGGGAACTGTAGACGGCTTATAGACAAGCAGCTCATCTCTATTATAAGTATTAACTACTGAATTTTAACTTGTCTCGGAGATTTATATCTCGGTTGATTTATTTAATAAATCAACCGACACATAAATCACCGAGATGCGAGTAGAGCAAGTTGATAATAAATTGTATTATCAACTTGCTCTACGTTAAAATAGGAGTACAAAAAAGAATAAAGTCAAATTAATATGTTTTTAATTTATTTGGTTCATGGTTAAACATGATTTCCTAGAAGAAGAAGTCACAATTAATTTAATAAATTAAAAAGTTTTAAAATAGGGCCATTAGGTATGTACCTATACAGCAGATTATATATATACGCATACGATTTTATTGAAAACCTTGGTGAACATGAGGTTGAGCTGCTGACCTATATGTGTATTTAAGGTTGCCTAAGCTTGTCCCAGGGGTGTTTATTCTTTGCTAATTAAATGTTTGGCTTTGAAATGCGCCGAGCCAAGATCTGCTCTTCTGTGAAGGCGTTATTTGTCTTCAAAAGGAAATTTATGTAAACATTTACCAGGTAGATTAATTATAAATATGTTTTACCTTTCCTTATACCTTTGAGTCTGAAGGGCAAAAAGGGGAAAAGTATATTTATTAACCGAGTTAAACTGTTTTCTCTAGAACTGAGGTCTGGACTTTTAAGCTTATTATGTTATAAATTCAAATTTCCAATTAACATTACTGACAACAAGAATTTATTCAAAACCAGTAAAAACTTACATATTTACAACGATATCTAAGTCATATGTGAATGTGTGGGGCACATTTCCCGTGGAGTAATTGTTTTCGATATCTCCTTCAAATGAATAGGTATCTAAATCAATTAAAGCAAAAGAAATGTGTTTTGACATTTGCAAAGTTAATGCAGAAATGATAAGACGTCTAACATAGTCCATATCTATACAACTTTCCTGTTCTCGGAGTGAAAGAAAAATTACATTATACTTTCATAGGGAAGTTTGTTAATGACATATAGCAAGTGTTTTTCTAAGTTGACATAAGTCAACTTAGTGTTAAGTATATAGTGTCTACATGACACTATATAAGACTGATAATGTAATTCACCATATTTAAATATCTGAAATGAAACCAGTTTTGGGAAACGACCGAGAGGATCAGGAGTGGGATAATGAAAAAGTGGATTAATTCAGCATTGTTTTTGAGAACAGCATGTTCCGTCTGCAGTTCCATCAGTGTTTTAAGACAATTTTATCAATTTAGAACGCATAAATTTCGATTTATATTTGCGATTCAAAGTACACACTGAAGTAATTTGTAGAGAAACAGTAACATTTTCCTTGTGTAAAAAAATAATTTTCGCTTTTATCAATAACTATTTAGATTTTTTTTTTCTATTGGCGCACAAACAGCAACGAACATCTTTAATTATTAATGGTGTTTTAAACGAATTATATACTAAAAAATATTATATACAATACAAAATATACTATAATATTGAATATTATACCTATTTTCCAATATTAAATTAACCATTTCAGTTGCTGACTGATCGAATACGAAAGAGGCTATCTGATTCTCGGGATGGAGTACCGGACTGTGCCGTTTTATTTTATAGTCGCCATGAAAACTGAGGTTGGAAGAGGGTTTGGAGGTGGCTCACGATGTAGACGTGTTCGGCAAGCCAAGAGGTGGGCAGGCGCAACACGTGGTTTGATTTTTACTAATTTTCTATTTAGTTTAAAGTGTTAAGTTGGGTGTTCAGAAAAATTACAGGCGTTAGTTATAATTAAAATTCATTGTTTTCATAATTTAAATTAAATTTAGAAAGTATCTAGCAAACAGATAATAATAGATATGAATACCCAGTGTGGCCATAAATAAAAAAAAAAAAAATGAATAAAGCTAATAATTAAACAAATTTAAATAATTTTATATTAGTCATGTTGCTCAAAACACGTAAAAGCATTAGGATGAACATTTCTTAGTATATTGACATTTATAATTATTACTGATTGAAATTTAGTTTTCCCTGTTTTGACTTGACTGACTTGACTGCAGCAAACTAATTTCAACTGCTTGCCTGAAGACAATATAAAAATTGAGCCTGTTCATTCTTTTGTAAATAAAGTGTTAAAAACATAATATAATAATATATAGGTAATGTTTTGTATAGTGTATTTCATTTGTAGAAATAAGTGATAGTTTAGAAACGCCATATAATGGCATTTCTACAAGTTTGTCTTGATTTGCCATTGCTCTTTAGAATGTTGTTTTATTCTGTATTGTGTCATCACACATTTTCTGCTTTTCCCCATAAATATAAAAAAATTTGTTCCGTTGTAACTTTCGTTCTTTTCAGAAACTTCTGTATTTTTTAACACATCCACAAAAAAATTTATGAGGAAATTAAAGACGATCTTGCAACTCTGCAATATGAAATTTAAATATTTCGTGTCGATAATACATCTTCTATATTTATTTTATTATGAATATATGCTAAAAATTGGCCACAAATACAACCAATAACAAATACCTAATGAGACTGATAAAATTTATATGTAGTTCCAAATTTCCTCAATTGGAAACAAACTTACGGCGTTCCATTACAGAGGAACAGAATATTAATCTTAATTAACCGGGTCTGCAGTAAAATTAATGCATTTCATAATTTATGGGGCCATTATATTGGGGAACACAATAGGCGCGTGATGTAGAATATCGCAGATTCATTATAATAATAAATTCAGGTTAGCTAAATTCACTTTGTATAAACCGTCATTTTCTACATAAAGTAAATAAAATTAATTAATCATTTTAAATAAACATTAATAATGGTGACGCGATAAAACTATTAACTCTGATATTGTTTGCAGAACACATATAATTTTTACGTTTCGTAATATATCCATGAACTGCGTATACCTCCCACTGTTACTCCAGTGTAGAGACTCATTTAGTGGTATATTTTTTTATATTATGTCACCATTGTTCTGTCCATATTTTCTTTTAAGTAATTTCATTATTCGTCTTCGTTTATTTATTTATTTTTTGTTAAATATCTGAATAACTAAGTATGTATGAATTTAGCTGCATAATGTCTTCTTTCTGGCTCTTAAACTAAAAAAATCATAGTAGGTACTAAAAATGTGTAATTAGTAAAATAATAAAATAATAATGCGTCCTATTAATTGTTTTGGGACACCCTGGGCTGCAGTATAAACCTTTCCTATTTACGATACAGTGTTGATTACTGCTGCCAGGTGGTGTAGCGTTTTATAACACGGATATATAGTGCAACACCTGGGTCCAGGATCATTTTGTTCTGTTTAGAGATTTTAGGTGGCACTAACTTTTTATCTCATCTATTCTACACTCGTATTTCCCGTAAAAAAATATACGCCGGTACGTCGAAAAATGATACTGGACTCAATATTCTAGCCTATATTATCAGTAATATAATCAGTAATGTAATAATATAGTAATGTACTATATGTATAGCCTGTAGTCCTTCAATGGGGATCTTGAGTGCCAAATTTGGGTAAAGCTAATGCAGTACCTACATTAACATTGTATTTAATGTCTTTTAATGTCGTCAAACGGGGCGTAATTGTCTTAGTTATGGAATCTAAAATCCGGCGTATTTATAATTCTCCTCAAGAACTCCTGAACAGAGAGGAAAATTAAAAAGTCCATGAGAGCCAACGCCCAGGCTGAAGACGAAAAATACATAATTTTCGAGGAAAGTATAAGCGGAGAACATCTGAAGGTATTTATCTCCAGCGACGTGGAAATTTGTAGGAATAAATTGGCGACTTCGCGAATATTAAATTTGGGAAACTGTAAATATCTTTGGTATTGATTTTGTTCATTGTATATAATTTAATTGCATTCCAAGTTTCTGAGGTTTGTGTGTTCTGAAGTATACATAATAGCCCTTACTTGTGCCGATATCATATCTTGATAAGAATTCAATATTTCGGTTCCTTAATTAACCGTTAGGAACTTGGTATGTGACCAAAAATAATTATTTATAATGTAATATAGTTGATTTATTTGAAGGAGATGCCGAAAACAACTACTCCACGGCAAATATGCCCCGACTGGCGTTGCATTACATCGGCATCTCCATAGGAGTCGCCACATCGTTCATCGAGACCAAATACCAGACACTGACCGGTTTCGCGCTTATTTTGCGCTCATCAGAGTGCCATAGGTAGTTGTTTTCGGCATCTCCTTCAAATAAATAAGTAGAATTGTCTTCCTCAAAGACAATAGAGGTCTCTGACATAATGGCACCTGCGGAAAAGCAGGTCGTTATCTGTCTGTCAATTTGACAATCATTGCCAGACAGATAGTAGCACAGACCCAAAGAGGGCACTACGGTGTGTTTCTCGCCACTACTAATATAGTTGATTGTTTCATATTTCATCAATTAAAAGATGTAGATAACACTATCAAAAAGAAAATTATATTAAAGACAATAAGTTGAGGTTATATGAAGATATACCGTTGTAATTTAATGTTGGGTGAGGGGAGTGCATATTAAACGTAAAGTACTTGTTTTCAACATATCTTAAAAATAATAAAATTATTCCTGGGCGTACCTAATTATGGGTAACGAGAAAATTAAAAACTATTGAACTATAATATTTGATAATTTTACTAATAATTTATCTCTTAGTTATCTTTTTGGTTTAATTCCTATATAAAGAAAGATATAAACAGTCAAATAAGTCAATAAATAATATTCAAAATATACTATAAAAAAAATTCAGAGTGTTTTATCCACCAAGGGTTCAAATTATTCCCATTAGGTTTATTTATTTTTTATCATGCACTTATGTGTTAAAAATGTGTTCACTCCGATGCACTCATTTATTTATAGGCCATATACCATCCACCCTCAATTCATTACACCCTGAGAGCTAGAAATATATATAATTCCAAGCAATTACAAATTCCTTTTGATAACCACACCTATTAATTTTAATGTTACTACCATAAAGAAATTTAACTAGACTTTGACGCATTACCGCTCGCAACGCACATCAATATTTGATTGAATTGGTTTAGTTGTGGAAAATAAATGATGACTGGTTATTTGCTTCATGTTAGAGTATTTCCTGGGAGGGGGTGAGTCTCCCCCATTCCCCGGGTGGATCATAATAGACCGGGCATTTATCAGATCATGATGTATCAATAAAACTAAACAATGTGGTAAGTGCTAGAGAGTATCTACAGCGGAGGTGGGTTTTCGAGCAATTACTGACACCCCACCGAGTTTGTTTTCTTTAGGGTGATTTGATTACGTTCTGTGATTCTAATTGAAGGTACACAATAGCTATTTGAACGGTAGCACTGACTTCCAATGATAATGCCAGGGTGGTTTTATCTACTTTTAGGTACTATGCTAATTTTACCGGACATACCTGGTAATGGATTTGGATCAGTTTCCTGTATTGGCGTTATTTTGATATATTATTACTTAATTATCACAAACTCTAAGGAATGCTACGAAACTTTCCGCTTTTCATTCTTTTTAAAACTAAAATAAACACTTTTCCACTTCAATTAAATTGAAGGTAATGATATGAAAATCGTTGAAAAACCGCTCTTTTTAGAGAAATTGGCTAATATAACAAAGTATATACACATACGATGTACCTAGCAGTATGTTTTTCAAATTATACTATCATCATTAGGTATCATTCATTCATTTTCATTCTCATTTCTGTTCATCTCCCGGAAGATATCATATACCTATGCATTACTAACCAGTATATCAAAATCAATTGTTATCTTGTGGGATAACCATATTAATCGCTATATACATATATTTTTTGAGCTTCTTGATTTTTACTAGCATACGTATTTTTATTTAACATAACAAAGTCGCTCATATGTCCGAAAAAAGCGCTATGTACCTTATTTTCAATATAAGTTGGTACATAAAGAAATGAGCACGGATGAAAACTTGAGCCCTGCGGAAAAGCAATAGTCCTGTACAACCTGTATTATGCATTGAGGTATATCTTAATTAATTGAGGAAGCCGTTACTATGTGGTAATTTAACATCTTGTAGAACAATGAAAACACGCTTCTATGTATTTTACCACTATATATTTTTGTTTTTACAAAAATTTTGTGACTGCAGTTTCGACTTACAAAGTCATTTTCAAACAGTGATTCAAAATAGAATGAATTACAACCGGCAAAATGTCTATATATATAACTACTATCAGGTAAGAAAAGAGACAGTATTTTATTTATTTATTTATTGATTGATTCGAAACAAACAGGTTACAAAACCCAATTACATGTTTCTATTCCATGTTCCATTATTTTAAGGCATATTTTACAATTTTTGAGAACTTAACTATGAATATAATAAAACAATTTATATAGTATTTTTACAGGGTTTAACAGATGTAAATAAGGGTGAGTAATTCAGATCTAACTGGTCGTTTACAAATTGAAATTATTATTACTATGGTATTTGTGAATGTCTAGGGATTCTAGTATATCTAATTTACGGCCTTTAGTGGAGCAGTGTAGGATTTCTATGGCGATTTCTATTCGGGAAACTTATGATTATTTTCTATACAGTGACTAGCAAAAGAGGAGTCATTTTTTTGTAATCTGAATGAACGAAAATGTTCAAGGTAACGAGTTCTAAAGTTCCTACCACTCTGTCCAATATAGACGCTATTACACTCTGTACATTTTATCTTATAAACTCCAGATTTATTATATTTGTCGGTTACATCTTTGGCATTATATAGGATATTTGAAAGCTTATGTTGCGGTTTAAAGGCAATTTTAATATTTTGCTTAGATAGGATATTGGCTATTTTCTCTGATAATTCTCCACAGTATGTTAATGTTGCGTAGGTATATTTATCTGTTTGTTCTGTTGTAGGATATATTAATTGGAAAGTGTATTTTTTAAGTTTTTTTCCGATAAGTTTTCTAATAGAATGTTGAGAAAAGTTATTTCTAATTCCAATATCTTCAATAATACGTAATTCCTTCTCTCGATCTAAATCTGATAAAGACAAGGTAAAAGCTCTATGTATCATTGAATTATAGGCCGCCATTTTATGTTGATACGGATGAAAGGAGTCATTAGAAATTGTAATACCAGTGAATGTTGGTTTACGGAATACTGAAAAGGTGCATAAGTTGTTAACATGAGAAATAGAGAGGTCCAAGAAATTAATTTTGTTGTTTTCTTCTGTCTCTAAAGTAAATTGTATTTTGGGGTGTATGCTATTTATATAATTCAGAAAATTGTTTAACTGCCTGTTAGTACCTTTAAAACATGCTAGAATGTCATCCACATATCTATACCAGAATTGAATGTGCTTTCTTCCCAGTTGTGAGTTAATAATTTCGTTCTCTATATGGCACATGAAAATATCTGCCAAAAGAGGACTATTTGGAGATCCCATTGGTAATCCAGAGTTTTGCATATAAAATTTATTATTGAACTGAAAGTATGTATATATCTTATGTATGTATATATCTATAAGTATATATCTTAATTCATCTTTGTCTGATGCCGAAGTGTCCTAAATGCGTCAAAATGCCGTAGCAAGGGAAACCCTGCAGGCGAAAGTTTTCAAATCAACATCCAGTAGAGCTTGCAACCTACTTTAATTTACTTTTACGTGTGTTTTATGAAAGCAACCATGTTTTATACAACCGCTCTGAATTATTAATATTTCAGTCCCTTATTATCGTAGTACAGTTTACCCTGCTATAAAGTAAACCCTTTTTATCTGATTCAAACACATGTTACATCAACGGGTACCGCATTGGCCTATTAATACTATGTTCTCTGGTAAATGTGTGCGTGTAGAGGAAGTAATTTGTTAAAACCTTTGTTAAATCCCTCTAATTTATGAATTAAAATATTTGCTAACATGGAAATATAGATGATCCTCTGAAATATCAGTAGTGAGCACAGGGAATCGGAAAATGATTTGTTGGTGTCGGTCCAGTGAAAATTCGAGATCAACATAAGAACTACATGTATTTAATTGGAACCATCCCGGGTTCTTCATTTAGAAAAGTGAGTTTTCATTTTTTGTTCGCAATAAAGTTTAACATAAAAAATTCCTGGGAAAACCACCGACATACTATTAGCGTGGGCCCAGAGGGCTGTTATGGCCACGTGATCGTGTATTTGAATACAAAATTTTCCGCTTTTCCAAACAGTAAAATAAATATTTTACAAACTTTACTATTTTTACAATTATATTAATCTATATCTATAATGAATATAATATGCAAAAATTAACAATCATTAATTTAAAAAATCTGTAGCTTTACTAGCGGTTTTAAACGATATATTTCTCTCAGTGTGGGATATAATATGAAGTTTTGGATCTAATCTAATAAGAACATTAGTAGATATACCAACGACAAAGCAAGGTTTAGATAAATTTCCTTCCTAAACAAAACAACATTTTGCGGCAAGTTTAGAGTTCTATCTATCTTTTCCTGGAGAATGGTAATTACTTCGTTGGATGATAAAACTAAAAACTGAAATGCATGGAAAAACGAATAAAGGCGCTTTATCTCATTAATTACTCCCAAGACTTACGCGCAATGAATAGAGGCACCCTCGGAGAGGCAGCTCATTCGATAATGCTTTATTTAACTTCAATATTAATTAAGGCGAATTATTAATGCAAGAATAAAGGGCGTGATGTGCAGATTTCGCGCCAGGAAAATGGAAAGATAATATGAATAAAAACTCTGCACGGAAGTTGGTTAATGTACGAAACAAAAACATACCGCGTTTGCACAATGTAGGAAAAATAGTACGCGATCTTCCACAAGCGGAACATGTGGAAAATTGGTGTAACGGTTTACGTCTCAAAAGTTTCAAAGTGAAGATTTCGGTTGCTACACCCTTCTCGCATATTTTGAAATCAGTTAACACAGTTAAATAATCTCCTATATTGGGAGAATATCCATGGTTTATTTCTCTTCTAGAATTAGATTATGCAAAGTTAATGGATTACTTTACTCAAGAACCCGTGTTCTAAACTGACTTGTCTTGGCACTGATTTTGATTGGATGTGACCAAAAATGGTTCAATTCACCTTCTCTCTGAATCATTTAAGGTACTGCATGTTTGTTAGAAAAGACCGCTGGCGAAAAGTATCCATTTCTGCTTGCGGGCGCAAAATTCATCTGTTACTACTAGATTTACAGAAATCATAGCCACAGGCTAATATACAGGGTGTTTCATAATACATGCGGAGGACTTCAGGATGTTATAGCTCGTCCAAAAATACGAATAAAAGTCTCTATTAACTTACCCTCTAAAATGCACCATTTTAGAGATACAGGGTGTTGAAATTGAAAAAAAAATGTCGTTTTTTGTGAATATCTCCGAAACCGTTTATCGTACAGAAAACAGCTTTTGTAAGCATTTTCTACTAATAATAAACTATTTTTTGTGCGGAAATTTTTTTTTTAAAGTCATAATTGATGAAGGTTTTGAAGGGGTAGTGTTTCTACGCTACTGGAAAAAGTACAATTTTAAGAATTTGAACCGCCAATGTTTTCTACACAAAAAAGGTACTCTTGGTCATAAGCTCTAAAGTCGATCCTTTTCGAGAAAAATCAACTTTTATGTTGAAAAACATGGTCAATTTTTTCAAATATTTTTTTTTCTTACTAATTAAACAAAATTTATTTAAACGTTAGAACAAGTAACAAAATCAAACGTTAACTTCATAATTCATCAAAATGAAAAAATCATACAAAAATTGTCTTTTCAAAATTCCCCAAACCGTAAAGGTAAAATTGACCATGTTTTCAAAAAATTAACCATGTTTTTCAACATAAAAGTTGGTTTTACTCGAAAACCATCAACTTTACAGCTTATGACCAAGGGTACTTTTTTTGTGTAGAAAACATTGGCGGTTCAAATGGACGTCTCAAAATCGTACTTTTTCCAGTAGCGTAGAAGTTGGGAGAGAAAAACACCCACTACCCCTTCAAAACCTTCACCAATTATGACTTTAAAAAAAAATTCCGCACAACACATAGTTTATTATGAGTAGAAAATGCTTGCAAAAGCTGTTTTCTGTACGATAAACGGTTCCGGAGATATTCGCCAAAAACGAATTTTTTTTTTCAATTTCAAATTGTATCTCTGTATCTCTAAAATGGTGGATTTTAGAGGGTAAGTTAATAGAAAGTTTTTTTCATATCTTTGGACGAGCTATAACATCCTGGAGTCCTGCGCATATATTATGAAACACCCTGTATACTAATAATATCATTACCCCTCATTCTAATCACAACATAAGATCCCTTACATTCATAAAAGTAACAAACGACGCCACTGGGCGTATCCCCATTTTGCCTATTCAAGCACACTATGCAGATGGGAGAGCGAAATAAAATAATAAAACAAAGGAAATTACGTGCACAGCGGATACCGCAAATACCAGATACTATGTACCTATTAATCAAAGTCAAGTTCAGAACAAAAAATTCCAGCCCCATGCAATTTTTAATTATTCATAGCTCATGTTTAAGTTAATTAACATATATTTGTTATCCTTAACTGGATGTCGCGTGTACAAAGTCTGGAATACCTACCACTATAATTTTATGACGACTATTTATATATATTTTTAAATTAATTTCTGACCGGAACATTTAAAGGTGATTGTTCTAAGTAAAATTCCAAAAAATATACAAAAACGACATTACCTTCCCGCAGGAAAAACACAGTTTAAAAAATACTGGCGTCTTTCAAATCAAATTAAATCTAATATTCTTTTAACCATATCTAAGCGTTCCTTTGCAACAATAAAAGAAAAACAACAATTATTATAATAATTGTTTTGAAAACAACATTGATCTCATTTAGATGTTCCAAGAAATATATAGAAAACACTCTATGTACTAGTATTTCGGTTTGTTAGGCCTTTTTCAATAGAGTAAATGTCTATTACTAAATGTTTCCAAGCACGTTTTCGTTATTTATTTGTTTACGAGGACCTACCCCCGACTGATCCAACCATCTGGTAAAGCCCGAGTTTTTAGTACCTTTTCTAAGAAGGGCGAAAGTGTAAAATCTATCTGATCATTCGTAGTACAAGGATTTATAATTAAAGATTTTTTAATTTCCAATAGCTCCAACAGATCTAAGCGTAAATGCAGTACCTTTACATTTTTCTGATCTATAAAATGATTGTTTTCTATATAATGCATCGAAAATCCTGAATTTTTAGCGTTATTTAGTATGGATTTTTTATGTTCTTTTACTCTAGTTTCAATACTTCTACCGGTTTGACCCACATATACGGCATTACAATCCACGCAGTCAATTTGGTATACTCCCGATTGTTTTAATTTATTAACCCTTTCTTTGTTGTTTATCAAAATCCTCCCAATAGTACGCTTGTTGACACTAATCGTTTTACACCCGTTTCGTTCTAATCTACGAGCTATTTTTTCACTATAACCTGGGACGTGATTAATATAACTATAGGTGCCTTCTTTTTCCCGAATATTGTAAAACTCCCGACGAATTAATTTCCTCCTTTTGTTTTTTATCATGTTATCTATTAGTTTTTCTTTATATCCGTTGTTTCTGGCAATTTGTTTGATTGTACTTAATTCTTTTTCAAAATCTGCTTTTTCTAGCGGAAACATTAAAAGCCTATGTATTAAACTATGGAAAACCGACTTTTTTATTTGCCAGGACTGCTGCTAACTTGCTGGTATAATTGCGTCGGAAGTTGTTGGTTTGCTATAAACCGAGAATTTTAATTTATTTTCTACCTTTCTTCTTGTTATATCAAAGTTGTTTAATTGATTGTTTTCCTCCTTTTCCATTGTAAACTGAATATTATCGTTAAGCGAATTTAAAAAATTGAGAAAGCCGCTCAAATTTCTTTCAGTACCAGTCCAAATACAAAAAATGTCATCTACATTGCGAGTCCAAAAGTGAACATGTGATTTTAAATTTGTCACTATTGAACCGTGTATTTTCAAAATGATTCAAAAAAATTTCCGCTAACACAGGAGAAATAGGACTACCCATGGGTAATCCGTTTTTTTGTTTGTAATATTTTCCATTGAAATAAAAATAATTTTGTTTAATGCATGCCTTTATTAAAATTATATTATTATAACAAGTAGGTACGTTTAAAATTTGCGAACCAATCCCGCTCTTAGCGAAAGCATGGATTATTACTGTTACAGGGAATTTAATAAAAATATGTTTTCATTTTCGAACCATTAACTAGTTAATCCTTTTAATAACAATCCACTCATGTTTTGCATAATAAAACTCGCCGACGATGGGGCGCTATGCAAATTCGGAAACTGAATCAGTTGCTTCTATTCGCCCCCGTGCGCAATTGAATACGTCCCTATTTACATTTAATTCTCTCTAGTGTCGATGCAAATACGTTCACGTTAAATTTATGTAATTAAACGTAAATATCTCCATATACACGCCAATATACATTAAAAAATAATAATTTACGGAGCGGTGAAAATTACTTTAATAATGAAAATCAGTGCGGTGGGTTGTTCGATTGGTTTTTAAAATAATGTTTATTTGGACTTTATAAATAATGTTATAACGCACATGTAATAAATTTAATAAATGTAGATAAGTCCGGATTATCACTACCACTGATGCGTTCCAATTTATCTCATACAATCATGAATTGCTTTTCAGAACAAAATGATAAATTCGTAACTGGTCTAGACTTTGTTAATAAAACACATACCCGGGTATGCCATACTAATAAACTGAATAAAATTGTCAATAAAGAAAAACACATTGAATAACATACAGGCTGTTCGAAGGCGACTTCCCATTAGGCACGTCAGAGACTACTTAAATTTAAACAGTGAAAATTTGGACACTTGGGTTTTTGAATATGCTCTCCTCAAATAAAATAATGGCGTCTTCGTGACACTTCTGGTTATACCGGAAGTTGCCGTTAACTTTCTTATTTTAAATGGAATACCCCATACACAGGGTTATTCAGAACTTATCTCTAAAACTTTGAGGATATGTGCATCCTTAAATAAGAAATCGATATCACCAAAAAAATTTATAATAAAAGTCTTAGGATTTCCCGTAAACAATGTTTAAAGTTATACCCTTATAAAGGACTACGTAGATGGGCAACTGTACTTCAACGACAATCTGATATACCACATTCCTAAGAATGTGGTAAAAAAAAGTAAACACGTTTTTGTACCTAGAACGCCTGGGCGAATAGAGTTGGAGTGGGGATAATATCTCTTTTGTCTATTCAGTCATCAGTCTATCTGTGCCTCTCTCAGTGGCGCTGTTGTATTTATCGTAGGAGTGTTAAACTGTAAAATTTTCGAAATGGCTCATGTGTACAGTAATGCTGAGTTAATGGACTGTTACCAGTGGATTATCAATTACGAGTTAGGTTTTGTGAGTGGTTGTTGCAGCAAAATGCTGAAAATCCCCAATTTACTTAATAATTTGCGTTTACAAGATCAGCAACCAGGAGGAACATTCGGTTTAATGCGGCAAAACTGGATAAGGCGTGCCCAAAAGTGTGTACAAGTCGAGGAATATTATTTGGAACAGCTTTTGTAACAAGGGATTCTCAGTCGTTTTTGAAAAAATCTAATTTTTTAAAAATATTTGTAAAATTCTCTACCTAACTTAAAATTATATGTTACAGGTACAACATTACAGGTTTGTCAAAAGGAACACCTACAGAAATTATCATTAAATACTATAGCCACCAGTACTTCATTAGTCCGTATGTTAACAGAAACGGGGCGTAAGTTCCTCGCCCGTTTTCAGTCCTGAAGCTGGCAGTGAGCCGGAGGAAGTTATTACTTTGCGGTGGAACAGGAAAATTGCGAGGAACTGCGGCAAGCAGGAATCCTCAAGGCAGCTGCCGCGCGTGTTTTGCGTATGATGAACGCGTATTCCTATGATATCCACAGAGGCGCCATAAATAACGGTGTGTTGACAATTCCGGCGAGATTCGCGTGATATAGGACATGTCAATTGCTACAAATGCTCGGGACGGGCCGACACCGCAACACGACGCGTCCGCCGAATTCGACGGAATTTTTACATATATCGACACTATGAATACGTAATACGTCAAACGTGACGACGCGATCCCGGTATTGTATTTTTATGATAACATCTACAGCCGGTCGCCTGCGGATGGCTGTGAATTGAGATGTTACAGATTAGGGGTTGCAGTGAATGCATGCTATCAGCTATTATGGTGAGCTGAAGCTTTTTCAACATTATATTGAATACAGTATATTTTTAATATTATTTACTGGCTTCAACTGTTTACATATACTTTTATACAGGGTGTCCCAGTGTGAGTGTACAAAAATTTACCAGAGGATGGAGAAAATAAAATTCTTATAAAAAAAATCTCTGATGCACACCTAACAAGTTGGAGGGTGTTATTTTAAAAGAAAAAACAATTTTCCGCAGTAACTTAAAAATCGTTAGGTAATTTTTGAGTGACGTGTACATCTATTAAAGGTCATTAAAACTACATGGTGTTTGTTTAACTCTGACACCTGTGCTGGCCTAGGTCTACACTCTTCCTTATGATTTCCTTTGCATGTACTTTTCTGCATAAAGGAATGTAGTCGGCACTTTACACTTAATTTATTCGAAAATGGTTGATTTTAGAGTTGTGTAACAAGAGAGCTTTTTTTTTCACAAATGGTAGTCGATTAAGGAAAACTTAGTTAATCCACAAAAAAGTAGGATATGCAAGAGTTATGAAGACAAAATCATAAGGAAGAGTAGGGCTAGGCCACCACAGGTGTCAGAGTTAAACAAACACCATGTAGTTTTAATGACCTTTAATAGATGTAGGTACACGTCACCCAAAAATTACTTAAATCTACGAAACGGTTGCAGAAAATTGTTTTTTTTTTTGTCTAAAATAACAGCCTGTAATTCGTTAGGCGTGCATCAGAGAATTTTTTTTATAAGAGTTTTATTCTTATTTTGGTCTGATCCACCCCATAGTAAATTTTTGTACGCTCACACTGGGACATCCTGTATAGGAATTAAGCCAAAAAGTTAACAAATTATGACAATTGAACTGATTAAATAAAAATAATTGCAATATCAAAATTATCAGTTGTAGATAACATAGTCAGATAGTTTGTGTTGGCAATTATTTGGCAAAGATTGTAGTGGTGAGCGGCACAGTAGTGTCCTCTACTGGTTTATGTTTGAAACTTTATACCTGTTCAACTGTATTATTAATCAACAGAAACTACCTGCCTTAGAAGTAGGTACTATTTCAGAATAGTTATTAATTCAATAAAAGTGTTTTAAACCACTGTACTGTGTGAGCAAACGTCACGACCAGTATTGAATTACTTCCAACTTAACCTAGGAAAGTTGTGTCCGACATCTTCTTTTAAGTAATAATAGTAACGAGTGCGGCACCTATATTGTCTGTTATCACTATTCATTTGCGGCAAAATCCTTTAATAGTATTATTCCTGTCATTCTGCATTTTACAACACGTATATAGAATACAAGCATTAGATAATGAACCCCTCCACCAAAACGAACAATCGGGGGTTGGTATAGATTTTCCTAAATTGGAAATTTAAGCAATTACTAACTGTCACTTTTCAAGGGAAGAGCAATGCGACGGCAAGTTGTTATGCTTTTCATCCTAACGAAGTGTTGTCAAATAAACATAATTTGATGGGAAGCCAGAATTATTTATTTAAGCAATATTTGTATACTTTCCTCGACAGAAAGCTTCTTTGTCATCAAGAGAGTTTTGGTTTAGTTTTGCCGTATTTATTGGTTCAAATTGTAGTTAGCATATCTATGCTTGTATTATTATTTTTATTATGAAACGATATAATATAAATTAATAAAACTATGTCAATATCAGTTTATATTATTTATCGATTTCTAACCATGTAGTTTGGGTAAGAATTTAAATTGTTTCTCAAAGGTTTTGATCAAGACAACCTACTAATGTAGATTGTGTTATTTCCACTAATTTTACATTTTCTCTAAACTAAAACCATAATAATTTGGAAATTCAAATTATGTCCAAATCAATGTTATGAAATTGTGAATTTGGTTCCCAAAATCCATTTATCTAAATGTAGCAAATTGGGTAATATAAATAAACGAATTACGAGTAATAAAGGGCCGTATTATATCACCTCCGTTATTGTATATGAGAGCAGTTATTTATAGTTAATATAGTTATATAGTTGATAGTTAATCATACAAATAAATATTTTTCAAAATACACATTTCTGATTGGACATAAAATAATTGATATGATAAAGAACGAGGCCCAAATATCAGTGAATTCCGGTATGTAAAACCACTAACGATCCAAAATAAACAAACTCGGGAAAAGCACGAAACAATTACCTTCCGCAGCATGTCCTCCAGCGAGTCCATGTCGGAGCTTCCGTTGTTGTTGTCGCCGGGCTGCACCATGTGTGGAGGAAAGCCAGGCTCCAGCGATGACGCCGCTTCTGCCCCCGTTGGACCCCGGCTGGTTCCCGGGCGCCGTCAGAAAACGCCCCCTGTCGACGTCTCTCGCCTACTCATCGTTGACCGACTGTATC
Source organism: Pogonocherus hispidulus (assembly GCA_963924545.1). Taxonomy (NCBI): domain Eukaryota; kingdom Metazoa; phylum Arthropoda; class Insecta; order Coleoptera; family Cerambycidae; genus Pogonocherus; species Pogonocherus hispidulus. Next base: position 14,497,554 of record OZ004699.1, read on the forward strand.
GCACTCACTGTATTTATTTGGTTTACTTTATTGTGTTAATGAAACACTATAGATTGAAATATAGTCTTGTCTGGAGTGGAGATGGTTATAAGTACCTTGTCCCTTTTGTTAAAATATTGACTTATTAAATTCTATCAATTTAAAATAAATTAAGGTAATAACATGACTGATGGAACCTTTTCAGTTTGAACTTTGTAGCACAGGTTTTGAGCCTAAGAACTCCTGAGTACCTGGGAATACACCTAACTCATAATTTACTCAAGTAAATTAGATAGACTTTTTCGTAATAAGTAGGCATACAAGACAAAATGTCACATTTCTCCAATTTAACTAGTTCTGTATCTCCCTATGGTGGTCACAATGAAGGTGTACCTGTGGAAGCTTATGGTACTTAAAATATACCTATACACGGTGAAATTTTCTATTAAGATGTCGTTGATACCTAGTTACATGTACAGTCAAATGGAAAAAGAAAAAAAGTAGCAAATATTGGAATAATTTTTTTTACTACAGAATTTTTCTCTATTTAGATGAAGAACTATGTTACAGCCAATGAGAAATACAAACCAGTGTATTACTTACTGCTGTTGCCCACAATGTTTGTATAAATCTCTGTAAATATTATTTCTATATTGTTGGTTAAATTTTAGTATTACAGGTATAATGAATATATTATTAAAACTTGGGTGTCCCAAGACTGCAGATTGCATGCCACTGGCTACTCCCATCGAGCTGAATTTTTTTTGTGGAAGTAAAGATTAATAGTAGAATAAAATTTGAAAATAATTGGTTTATATATACAGGGTGACCCATTAAGAATGGAAACACTCGCGTACAAAAGTTGTTTATGGACCGATTTAAACCGGATTTTTTTTAAAAGATAGATCTCCAAAATCTCTATGTTGATACAAAATTTGAAGGTTTGAATACGAAATTTTGATTTCCAAGGCCTACTACGAATTTTTTTTTAAGTGAAAAGTAGCAAAATTTTGTTAGCGATTTTTTTATAACAAGTCTGACTACACCACTGGATCTAGGAGCCCCTCGAATGCATTTGTACCAATTTTTGCGAAAAAAAGTTTGTTCCTAAAAAGTTATGACAATATCGTCATCACCAGTGTTTGTCTTTGTCGGTGAATCTATTCTTTTATAAAAATATTTTTCACTTAAAAAAAATTCGTAGTAGGCCTTGAAAATCAAAATTTCGTCTTCAAAGTTTGCATCAACATAGAGCTTTTGGAGATCTATCTTAAAAAAACAAATCCGATTCAAATCGGTCGATAAACAAATTTTGTACGCGAGTGTTTCCATTCTTAATGGGTCACCCTGTATAAGTAAAAAAAAATTTTTTCAACTTCAACACCTTGTATCTCGGAAACTGTTGACATCTGGAAATATGTTTATATAGCACAGTGCCATTATTCTGACTGCTTCTACATGCTCCCGATTTTTTTCAGAATAAAACTGGGACACCCTGTATACACAGATACATTGAAACGGCTTATAATGGTTTGATTTGTTTCCCATTATCCTGTGAACTAAACTAATTCCAAAAATAATGTTTAAAATAATTAAATTATGTTCCAGGGAGAATTTTCATTTCCCTATATAAAAATCTATAATGTTATTTAATCCAAACGAGCATTTGCATGTCAAGTGTCATGTTTACGTTAGATTTGTAGACGGGGCTACTCCGCCCTAACATGTACGTGTTGACATAAAAGATACACTAGGAAAAACGGTATTTTTATTATTTACAAAAGGCATAAACTATTTAATATGCATGTAAACAATAATCTTGTAATATATTAATTAGATATTCTTCCTTTTACTATGTTTTTAGCACCTAACACCAAATATTAAAAATATTGAAAAAATAGGCTATTTTTTGCAGGAGGATTACATCAAGTGTCACATTTGACAAATTTAGAAATAATTTTCAATCCCAAGTGCTGTGTCTTGTGCTGGAAAAAATACATTTCCGAAATACTTTCAGAACTCCTTTCAGTATGAAACTTACAACATTTGGTTACGCAAAAGTAGGCTTAAAAAGCAACCCCTAAGTAAAATATACCAAATAAAAGAAAATTTCCATTTAATAGCTCTGCGGAGAGCTATTTCGACTTTTCGGTTTCATCTTTCAGTTTTCAGAACCAAGGCAACCCGTGCAGATGCTAAAAGTTGATACACGAATTTGATTGACTCCCTGGATCTTAACGCTGAATAATAACGTGCGTCATGTAAGATGGCGCCACGTACTAGCATTTAATAAAAATATTATACGAGTATATCTTGAAACATTTATTTTTGAACTATTTAAATACGGAGAATTTATGAGTTCGATGTCTGATTATAAAAATAGCAACGATAACGAAGTCTACCTATAATTCTATTTCCTAACATTTAAGATTTAGTATATTTTTGGAACGGAAATGGGAAATTACAAGGTAAAGTGGATTTAGTCACACATGTTTAACACAACAAAAAGTATAAAACATGTTCTAAAATTGAATCAAAGTACACATATAGAAACATACGTACTGGTTATAATGTTTGTTGGTTTTATAGCAGTGACGTCTTTGTAGGTATAAGAAAACTAATAATTTTCGTTATCAGTGTGAGCGTACAAAAATTTACCAGGGGGTGGACCAGACCAAAATAAGAATAACTCATAAAAAAAAATTCTCTGATGGACGCCTAACGAGTTACAGGGTGTTATTTTGAAAAAAAAAAATTCCGCAATAACTCAAAAATCGTTAGGTAATTTTTGGGAGACGTGTCCATCTAAACATCTACATGGTGTTTGTTTAACTCTGACACCTGTGGTGGCCTAGGTCTACTCTTCCTTATGACTACCTTTGCATGTATTTTTCTGCATAAAGAATGTAGTCGGTACTTTACACTCAATTTACTCGAAAATGGTTGATTTTAGAGCTATGTAACAAGAGCACCTTTTTTGTTCAGAATTGATAGCCGATTAAGGAAAACTTAGTTAATCCACGAAAAAGTAGGATATGCAAGAGTTATGAAGACAAAATCATAAGGAAGAGTAGGCCTAGGCCACCACAGGTGTCAGAGTTAAACAAACACCATGTAGTTTTAATAACCTTTAATAGATGTACACGTCACCCAAACATTACCTAAATCTATGAAACGGTTTTTAAGTTATTGCGGAAAATTGTTTTTTTTTCTCCAAAATAACACCCTGTAACTCGTTAGGGGTGCATCAGAGAATTTTTTTTATAAGAGTTTTATTCTTATTTTGGTCTGCTCTACCCCCTGGTAAATTTTTGTACGCTCACACTGGGACACCCTGTATACCAATAGATGCAGTTACGAACTTTCTTCAGTATATTTTAATTAGGTACCTAAAAGTAAATGTGAAGAATCAACCATTGGCAGGACCTTCTGCGTAAGAGGTTATTTACCTACTTTTTGATTTTTCTGAAAGCGATAAAATACCTCGAATAAAAAGAAATATGTTTTCATGGTGTATTTTTAAACGGATTACATACAACTAATTCTGCGTAATATATGTTTTCATGGTGTATTTTTAAACGGATTACATACAACTAATTCTGCGTAATATTCTAAACATCAACCAACAAGGACAACTTTTACACTAAATACGTTTCTATTGTGCGTAAGATAAGATAAATTTTATTTTTAGCAGCAAAGCACTTCCAAAAAATAGAATTGGAAATTCCAATTGGAATTTTTAAGTAGAGTGTCAACTCTATATGTCAATGTCCACGTGTTTCCAACTAGTTATTTCATTAATCTAAACCTATCCAATCCAACCTCCCCTTTCGACGGTGCTATTTTCCCGAAAGCGAGAAGCTAAAATGAATACGAAACGTCGCCCTTTGACCGGCGCATAATTTTTCTCAGTGTGTGGCATACATATTCGCGCTCTGGTTGGGGCTGAAAAACATCCCCTTTTCGGTATATGGTGGTGGTGATGACAGAATGTGGGTCGGTTTCAACTGACTAATCAATATTTAGCCCAAGTGGGGCGAACGGCGCGCTACGAGGCTACTTATTTAAAGAATAATGCAACACTCTTTTCGTGAAGAGCGATACACTGCTAGACAAAATCTATGACTATTCCGGGATGAAAGGAAGGCTGGGCTGGTGCTGATGATCATGATGCAAGTATCGACATAACAAGTTTTGTAGATTTGTGACACAAGATTTTGAGAGGATGAATTTTCAAAAAATAGATTGCATATATACGATATTTTACTAGCCTGCATTTAAAATTATAAATTTTCCACTTTTCAGAAGAGAATCAGGGAAACGTTAGTTTTCTGAAGTGATAAGTAAACAGTCTGTTTTAATTTCCACAACACTTTCATCGTAAATTGATGAAAGAAAATTAGTAAAGACAATTGTTGCATTAAAATGTATACACATACATTAAGGAAAATGTATCTACGGAAAAGGATTCTCTTCAGGATAATCGGTAATATTATTTAAATTTTTTGTAACAATTTAATTTCGTTTTCATGATTCTTTCCTTAACTTTGGTCTCGTAGTTTACTTGCCGGAATGCGATAGACGGGATGTGTTTACGATTTATCGTTGAGGAAATTGGTCGATGTGTTATTGGCGAAACCCAACGAAACATTTGATTAAACTGTCAATGGATACCTCTGCAATGCCGAATAACAATTCCATTTGTTGGTTTTTATGAACGTGTTTGTTATTCAATGGTACCTATAATAATAATAATAATAATAATAATATCTCTACCCCTCATTCTAATCACAAGGATTAGCCCGAAAGTCTGAGACTTGTGTGGGAGAGGGGGCGGCATATTATTATTTCGCGGGTATATATTGCGCTAAAAGTGTGTTTAAATAAAATTCCAACTATTAATAATTTCGTTTATTTTAATCTTCCGTGTCAATAATAGGTACCTAAGCTTTTTATCTACTACACAACCACATTACTTTTTTTGATGCATCAATCAGTTTGGAAAAGAAAAAAAAAACAGTCTCAAAGTAAAAAAGCTGTTACCGTAGTTCCATTTGAAATTTTAAAGTTATATAATAAATAATTATTTGTAAATAAATACGTTGCTAACGTATTTATTTACAAATAATTATATTTTTTAAAGCCATCTTTAGAGGCATAGACATTATTATGTGTCAAAATACTGAAAATTCCTTTTTACTTAAAAAAAAAATAGGTACAGTTTTTCATAAACGTTTACATTCTGAGCTTCTTACATAACTTTACCAAAGTAGGTTACCGTTTTTTTACTTTGAGACTGTTTTTTTTTCTTTTCCAAACTGATTGATGCATCAAAAAAAGTAATGTGGTTGTGTAATAGATAAAAAGCTTAGGTATTATTGGTGAACATTTCTGTAGAAATTACTACGCGAATGTCGGTTTCTCAATTTTTCGTTTTTAACCAATAACTCTGTCAAATCTCCACCGATTCCCAAAATCGATGCACCCGTGTATTTGCATTGGAAAGGGCATTAAAATGATGTGTTAGCAGTGGCGTAGTTCCATTTGAAATTTTAAAGCTGGGGTTGCTGGGAGTTAGGGGGATGAACATATTAATCAAGTTGGCTTGACTGCCAAAAGTGCTTCCCCCAAGAAATCGACAGACCTAGGTGAATTTAAAATTTTTTTTTCGGTTTTATAATTATAGAGATGGTCAAGCTCTATTTCCTTTAGAAATATTGGATATTTTTTAATTTGTTTTAGGAAATAGAGTATTTTTAAAACCAATATATTTAAATCTGTTCTATAAAATTAACTAAATAGATAAAGAATGACCATCTAGCAAGAAACATGGAAGAAGAAACTAAAGGCAAATAATGTTAATTTACGTTAGAGGTTAAATAAACACAGCCGCCTCTAATTTTTTCCAGTTAGATAAACAACCGTTTTGCAGCACACCGGTGGAAGTAGCTAGAAGAATATTTTTTTAGGTTTTCGTTTTCCAGATGCTTGTTGAACGGAGGAGAATTTTCCCAAGTCAACTGAGTAAACATCATTAATAAAAGCAATTTACTGCGTGTCGTTTTCCCTAAGATTTTCTTTAAATTGCCAAAAGAAAAGAGAACGGGCAAACTTCTGGTCGAACTCCGCACACAAAACTTTTAAATTCAATATTCATGATCCGACGTGAAACGAAAAAGGGTTGGCCGTGATTTATTAACTAGAAGGACAGAAACGTTTAATTAAATCAGGATTTTACATAATATACCGCAATTTGGAGGCATTTTTCGGTTTTACAAAAGATTTATTAATGGACGAGCCGTTCCTTTCAAAGGCTCTGATGTAAAAACGATGCCCGCTGGCCAACTGAGAAGATATAAAACTTTAGAGCTGTTACCTTCTAAAGGATGAAGGTCTCAAAGGAGACGAAGAAACTTTAAGACATCTCGAATATTTTTAATAAAAATGAATGGTGGCTAAATAAATGTTTTCTGTCTACGACTTTTAAAATCCTATTAAAGTTTTAGAGGATAAAGGCTCCTCGAGCAGAGTAGACATCCATTATTTCATTATAGAGGGCAAACAATACAATATAAAAGATCCCTGCGGGTAAGACTTTCACTATTGAGATTAATTCTCGATGAAAACACGGAATGAAAATGTTATTTTGAACTACGATTATAATTACATAAATAATAAGTATTAAATGCGGTAGTAATTGAAAATTATGAAGATAATCAGGGTTTAAGAATGATATTTATCGTGCTTCAATGTTGCTGTTTGAAAAAACCAAGCTAATAATTCATTTTAAACTGGGAGTCTGATATGTGGCATATTAAAATGTAATGTTGCTCCTGAACTTTGTTTTAGCTCTTACCTTTGTGTACTTTTTCAGCTTAAAAAATGTACCTACTACTTTTACTTAATAATTTTACAGATTTAGGGCCGGTCTTTCCATTTCCTTATAAACATCATTTTAAATTTATCTTCCTTGTAACTACAAAATGAGTGTCTTCAATGTGTTTTAAATTAATTTCTGTCTTTAGGTAAAGTTCTCTATCTGCTCTTTAACTTATCGGTCACTTTTACTGGCCTATAAGTTGTTACAAAGAGATTTCTAACCTCAGAAATTTTACAATTTGAGTGTTAGTAAACAATTTGATTAATAAAACGTCAAAAAATATATTTTTATAATGGAAAACATTTATTGATTTTGAGGAAGAAATATTATTACATCATGAAATTATAAACATGGTAAATATTGCAAATCGCGAACGAAAAATATATACTGTAAGGCCTCATATAGACAATTTAAACATCTGGGATGATGAAGAATTTATGAGGAGATTTCGTGTATCAAAAATAACGGTCTTAAATATTCTAGAAGAAATCGAGCAACAGTTATGGCATCACATCAGCAGGTTAACAATAAAAAAGAAATTATATCTACGTATTTGTTAGACATGTTTTATTGAATCATATTTTGAACTGCTATACCATTTGTACTAGTAAGGGCCTCAAATTCTTGGGCAATTTGGTTCCAAGTTTTTTACTGTATCATCCTGGGAAGACATTTTTACACTTCTGGCTATTAAATGTAAACTAGAGATTCCAGAAATGACTAGAACTTAAAAAAAGTTATAGTTGATTATAGCCACAGTATATTATAGCTAGGTAATGTTGTCATGATTGCCCTATTTTCTTAATTATGGTTGATGGATTTCATCTGTCTCACTTTATTATATAGACTTTCTTATTTAATCAGTATTGCCAATATCATTAAACAGTCTTTTTACAAAAGAGCAGTTATATTGTGTTGAAAAGACACAATTTTTTAACTACCAGATAAATTCACCTGTTAACTTTAAATTTGATTTAGTTAAATGCAACTTTATAAAGAGATGGAAAGACCGGCCCCAACACAAAAGAATGTTTTTATTATTTATTTTTAAATAAGTAGGTTACTCTATGCTTCCTCCTGATCGACCCCTTTCAGAAGCGAGTTAGTCTATTTCTATAGTATTTTTTACTGATTTATAGTATAATTGCCTAAGATAGATAATAAGATAGTTATCGTTATCGTTAACTTTATTTTTTATCGATTTTGAACCCACTCATACTGGTGTTTTATTAATAACTACAAATTTACTCTACCCCTGGATTTGTTTATAGAAACTAAAGTATTAAATGAACTGGTACAAGAAACCATCAAATGATATACTTAGATACATATAGAAATACAAATCCAAAAGAAAAGGGAGATTCAAATGAATAATTATAAATACATCTGAGAATAAAACTTAAATATGGGAAGTTACCAACAGGCAGTTAGTAAAAACTCAGTTAATTTTCGAAATTATTTGAAAAACCTGTCTGTATCTGCAAGATCATCTCAATTAATTTATATTATTTTCATATCAGAATGAGTCCTGTATCTGAATTTTTATTCAGATTACGCCTCTTTATTGTTTGTATTGTTTATGTGATTGCGAGGGGTAATTCACTAAAAAAATTTGTACACTGAAGTTCCCCTTGCAGAGAAAAATTCCGAAATTCCCCAAAAATTCCCTGAAATACCCCCAAACGTTTGAAATTCCCTAGATATACTAAATTGTCAGCAATTCCCCGAAATTCCCCAAAATCATCAGCAATTCCCCTAAATACCCCGCAATTCCCCATGGCGTTTTGAAATTCCCAACAAAATAGGTACCCATTATTATGTGCTACTGAAAGAGACACATATTGAGTTTTTGTAACATTTATTTATGCCATATGAAAAACAATAAAACTAACATATACCTACCATAGTATATTTATTTATACTATGCATAGTATAAATACCATATACCAACAACAAAACATAACACGTTCTTTGGTAAAAAATAAAGCTAAATTAAGGTAAAAATATATTCATTCATACAAAAACTGTCTCAAAAATATAATATAAAATATAGAAAATCACAAAACATTTGTAAGACATACCCTATAATTCTGTCAAGAAAAAATATTTTCGTAATTTAAGAAGTATAATGAAATCTAGCAAAAATATAACGTAAAATATTACTAAAAAATGTAGAGGATTAGGTATAACCTCAGGTCGGGCATCAGATATAACAAAATACGAGAATGAAGAAAACATTTTAATGGATAAATTACAAATTTAAAACAAAATAATAACATAACAAAAACATTTAACAAGTATTTTCTTATATTACAGTCAGTCTTTTCTTTTAGAAGTTGAGGGTACAGCTTAACATAAATAAAGTAAACGTAAGATATTCCCTTCTTAAAAGATATTACAGCATTACATAAGTTTCAAAAATAAAGAAAAGTATTTAAAAAGTATTTTCTTTTATTTCAGTTAAGATAGATAGGTACAGTTTGAGTAAGAATAAAATAAACGCAAGATATATTCTTTTAAAAGATAATACCATATAGTATAACAAATTTATAAATTGTTTGTTGCGAGGTTTCGTATATGGTTATATTTTTTATTTATATCCAATAAATCAACCCGTTTTAGCTCAAAAGGTTCTGAACCCAAATGAAAGATTGTAGAGATTTTAAGAAAAATTAAGCATGTACGATTGAAATTCCCCAAAATACCCAAAAAATTGCCCGAAATGCCCCGAAATTCCCCAAAATACCCCGAAATTCCCCGCAATTCCTTGAAATTCCCCAAAATTCTTCAATTTTTCTCGAAATTCCCCCTGCTTGTACACTAAAATACCCCAGTGATGCGCCCCTCGTGTGATTGGTTTTATATCTCACTTCGTATTTATTAGCTTTTTGAAGTTATTAAATTCATTATTCATATATACTCGTATATTATAACATTATTTTAGTTTATTATAGGTAATATATTTCTATATTACAATATTTTTTTCAGAGCATTCATTACAACCTGACAAAGACAGCCCAATACCTGACAGAGCCGAAGGATAACAAGGTCTCTATTTACCTCCCATTGTTAAAAGTTAATCAAGCCGTTTAAATTATTCTGCCTTGAAGAATTCCTTTATGCAAATAGAATTAGATGAATACTGGTGAAAGTTAATGGATATTGAGTTTTAAATTCACCCTGTCGGGAATTATATTTAAATATCGTCCTCGAGGTGACAGTTTTTGTTCTCTTAATCCTAATCTTTTTGTAAAATAATTAGTAATTAAATGTATGTAAAGTTAGCTGGACTATCTACGCCACAATTTAATTAGTAAATGTGGTATTAACAGGTTTTTGTGGCACTTTGGAAATGTATTTATACCTCGCCTTGACATAATTTTTACGTTTGACTGACATATGTAATTTTTTTTTTTTTTTTGGTAGGCTTTTGAATCCTTTGATCACGACATATTAGATGTAAAATATACAGGGTGTTTAAATAGTGTTTCTTAACTGAAACAAAATTAAAAAAAGACGACACAATAATTTCAAGAAAATGTATTAATTTCTAATATGGCGTATATTACTATTTATTTAACCAATATTGTAGAGAAATCAACTGCATTCCCACATTTAACTTAATTCTTGTACAAATTATTTATTTAGGTATTTTTTCTAAAAAAATATTTTGTTAATAAATTGTTTATTATACCTACAAACTTTGTATAGGTATGTTATTTAGTTTTATGAGCCAAGGAAATTATTTTGTTAAATTATTGGCAATAATATAGATAATAATTTATTATATATAATATTTATTATTTTCAATGCTTTTGCTTTCCCGTATATCATTTTACAGGTGACGTATTTTCAAAATCTTAAAAAAACTGTATTGTTCATTATAACAAACATTTTATTTTCATTTCAGTAAAATTTAATGCCGCCAACAAGTCCGCCATTGTAAAATGTCAGCAAATCCCTTGCCTTATTACATAATGCTTATGTAATTAATTGAAAAACTATGTAATTATCAACTAAGCGCCCCTTAACTTTAGTGCCCTGAAGACGGTAATAAATTTATCGAGACTTATACTCATTGTATGTTAAACCTGTAGATTCGGGACTCATACAATAATTTTATATCTTTTCTGGCCTCCCTGGCCAAAACAATTCTCAATTTTTGTTTCGATTAATATAGAAAACACATTTTTGATTAAAACTATTTTAGAAGACGTGGTTTTATTTCAGAAAATATAGTCAAGAAGAAGAAAAAGAAGAAGTCGTTTTTTAATTCCAGTATTTCTTATAAATTATGTATATTTTCTATTGTCAATATGCACATGTTAACCATGATCACATTAACATCATTGATTGATCCCTTTAATCGTGACACTACAATAAAGTGTTTGTATAAATATGTTTTTAAGTTTGAACTTTGTATAAAGCCTATAAAACCAAACCAATAAAATATTTTATTTACAACCATATGTGTAATAAAGTTATTACTGACTTTTTAGAAGTTTGAAAATGAGTAATTATTAAACTGTATACCTCTTTCTAGGTCGGGAAGTGCTCAATTCCACCAAAGGGTGGGAAGGCGACTTTCAGAGGTGCCAGGATAATATGGGTAATCAAATTAGTACATTTTATTAATTATCAACAAATCTAAAAATACCAAAAAATGTGTGCATGCCTTCTGAATTCTTTATTTTTTATAAAATATGTTTTGGCCAATTTTTTTATGTTAACTTTATTTACCCTTCAGATAAATGCACCCAATTTCAAAAGCTTTTAATAATAAGGGACGATAAATATTTTTAAATATAAAACAAATTATAGGTATATATCTACTTGTAAATTTTTTTTTTCATTATTATCCTTTAGCTATCTTTATATTAAAAATTCTATATTTCTTTATTTTGTTCTCGAACGCCCTTAGATACTGCCTAGAATAACATTTATAAACTTATAAATGTTACTAATAGTAAATATTATAAGTTCGACTATCCGCTTTATTCTGGCTGGGAATAATTTTTGGTAAGGCAAAAATCAATTGAAAAAAACTGATTATCTTTTTTGACAATATATCTATATACCTACTTAGCGTAATTTTTATTTTTTCATGTCACACAAATAGTGGGCCATATGTAAACGAAAATAATTTACTGGTACTAATTCAATATGACACATAGAAGAGAAAATACCATCTCCACTGCAGACCCTCAAAAAGCAAACAAAAACCATAATATGTACGTAACCAGCCGACAGACAAAGCCACCTCACAAAAGCAAAAATTCACAACACCAGAACGGAAGAGGAAACGCGCCAGCACGACGAAAGCTGCGGCCCGAACAATGAAAGCGACGTCTAGCGAAAGCGCTCTACGGACGGCGAAGCTGAAAGCTTACTGCTGAAACACTGCCTGAAAGTTGAGAGCTCTGCTGCTGAAGAACGGCCGCTGTGAAATGACATGCGCGCTATAACAAATCTAATCTATAACATCACATCATGTGCAAACACAATTCAATATATGGACGGATAGACAGGTGTGCAGATCTGGTGGTGGAAAAGTTCAGGAGAATATTTCTTGAGCTATATTGCTGTGATTTCACGATTCATTGCCACGGATAAATCCAATCCTCGGATAATCAGAAAAGATACATTTCTGATGGAATAATTATTAACATAATAAAAGAAATGAAGAAGAAAACTGAGTAAATATGGTGAATCCTTGTTATCTCTGCTAAAATCATATTAATAATTGTTTTGAAAAAAATACAGTTCTCATTTAGATGTTTCAAGAAATATATAAAAAACACTCTACCGGGTGTTCCACATAAAAGTCCTCAGCGTCGTATCTCGGCAACGGAAAGATATATTTTGATTTTGAAAAAACAGATGACAGAGCTCATCTATGGCTTCATGACGGAGTTCAACTTGATTTTTTTCAGAGCAAATTGGAGATGGCGCTAAAGTCGAAAGAATTTTTTCGTTGGCAGGAACTTGGTAACAAGGTTTATCCTATACTTTGTTCAATTCTAAACAATTTTTGCCAAATGACTATTTTTCAAAAACTTAATAGTTTCAGATATATCGGGCTCTTCATTTGGTGAGGACTAAACTCAAGCGTATTTTCGAGTTTAGAATTATTACCTTATACAATGAAACAATAATTATCAAAGTCAATTCAACAGCTCTTCTTAAGGAATAGTGAAATAATATGTATTTCTGTAAAATATGGTAAGAGTTTTTTAAATACCTAATTCATTTTGTATAATAATTCATAATTATTTAGGTATTTATTATAGGTATTTAAAAAACTCTTCCCATATTTTACAGAAATACATATTATTTCACTATTCCTTAAGAACAGTTATTAAATTGACTTGGATAATTATTGTTTCATTGTATAAGGTAATAATTCGAAATTCTAAAATACGCTTGAGTTTGTACCTCACCAAATGAAGAACCCGATATCACTGAAACTATTAAGTTTTTGAAAAATAGTCATTTGGCAAAAATTGTTTAGAATTGAACAAAGTATCGGATAAACCTTGTTACAAAGTTCCTGCCAACGAAAAATTTCTTTCGACTTTAGCGCCATCTCCAATTTGCTCTAAAAAAAATCAAGTTGAACTCCGTAACGAAGCTATAGATGACCTCTATCATCTGTTTTTTCAAAATCAAAATATATCTTTCCGTTGCCGAGATACGAGGTTGAGGACTTTTATGTGAAACACCCGGTATATACTAATAAAGTAAATGTTTGAGCTGGATTTATTGACGATCGAATTTTGGGTATATTTTTCTTTGAAGGGTCACTAACCGCTGAAAAATATCTATATTTTTTAAGGGATGAGTTAATTCCCGCCCTGGCCGTTCTCTACCCAAATCAGGAATATCCAGACTTACAAAGTAATAATTAATGGTAGGTATCAACAAGATGGTGCTCCCGCACACTTTTCAGTGGCAGTTTCAGCGCAATTACTTGGAGCAAATTTTCCTCAAGAGATGGATTAGTAGAAGAGGAGCTATTATGAGAGACCTACACGATCCCCCGATCTTACCCCACTTGATTTTTCTTATAGGACTATCAAACGAGTAAAATTCGTGTTAATAGCACATTTTTATGAAAAAATGCACAGTTTGCAAATAACTTATCTACCTTATGGTAATTGTTTATTAACAGCTCGTGTTTACCAAGCTAATAATCCAGATTTAAACTAAAAAAGAAAACTAAAGGAGAGGTTTGAGAGAACGTCAAATGCTAATTACGAGAAGAATACAAGGACACATGTATTGTACTGGGACACGCTGTATATACACCAATAAGGCCTCATCGATTGAAGTTAACTGGGAGTTCACATTTTATAATGTCATCCCTGCACACAGCAACCCCAGAGTGCCCTATATATTTCGACCAGCGGCATTGGCGATAAGATGGTCGGTGATTTTTCTCAGCGTTGCTTTAGTAGGATTGCACACACCGGCTTTCCACACCGGCTCTAAATTTCACAAACCGGATAAAACGAAATGAATGCACAGTTTTGCGGTAAATTACTGACTTGTCGGACCCTAGGGCCGCATAAAATCATTCTTTGTTCACTTTCTTATTTCAGGGCATTTCTTCCCTACCCTGTTTGTTTATGTGAGCTGGTCCGCTTCTCGACAGTTTAGAATCTTTTTTTTATTTTTAACAGGTCCGTAAGGCATCACGAATACACCAGAAACCTGTACGTAGCTTCCAATTAAAAAAATGAAGTCTGATATTTTCATTGCTATTGTTATTGTGCATAACATTTGCACATTGTGTTAAAACATTTATATCAAGAATATTTATAGTTTTATGTAAAAATCTACAAGTAATATCCTCTTAAGATGCGAAAGCATGACTTTCAGTACAAATTAAAGTGACTACTGAAAAAATATCATAGTTGAAGAGAAGATCACCTTGTATTTACTAGGTACACATATCTATCGAGTTTAGAAAAATCATATATAGTCAATCATATAGTTTCTTTATAGGTATGTCTTTAACTTATTCTGCTTTATTTAGTAATACTTGATGCGAATTCAGAGATTTTATTAAGCAGAATAAAACTTATATAGCTGAGATTATTTGCAGGCACGGAATTTAAACGGGAAGTAGCGCTTATTCTGAGTAAAACGTTTCCCGTTTACAGCGCTCTTCGTTATTTTAGTACCTCTTTCGAAAACCTACTGAAAATATTGTCGTCAGACAGCGAGCTTAGCATCTTAGAGATATCACTTCTCTCTTTTAATCTACTCAATTATTACTCTGCAACCTTCTGCTACAGCCAGGAACATAACAGCAATTAATATTCTGTGCCACAGTGTATGTTTGTAGCAAGGGCGGATTTCGCTTTTCAACATAGAGGGTATCTCATAGAACCACATTTTTAAAAAATGTTGTCAATTACCTGTGTATTTATTTAGGTAAGTTTTTCTTTGAACAAACATAAAATAGCAAATAGAAGCGTTTAATAAAACATCCGTAAGTGAAGTACGTCTATTTTTTAACTAATTACGTTTTGCTTTTTGCTAGTGTAAAATTTGAATTCATGGGGGGGATAATTACCCTATTACCCCCTCCCCTAAATCCGCCCTTGGGTGGTAGGAATAAACGGTATGCAACTAGAGTAAAGGTAGAGGTACGTACTCTAACTGAATAGTGATTTACTTCGGAAATAATCAAACTAAAAGCAGAGCTGTCCATTACAGAAACAGGATCATTTTCGAGATAAAAGTTGAGGAATTGCGGTAGTAAGGGAAACTTTTACCTTGTTTAAATTTAAACAGGGTCAGATCGGTGTATGTAGCTGAGTACAGATAAGTTAAATAGCAGTAAAAAGTATTTCAATACAAGTAATATCTGACTGAAGATGCCTTAAAAATAACTAAGAAACGAATATGTACGATAAGTACAGAACGTGGACAGTTGTGGCTTGGCTAATTTTACCACTTATTTTTAATAAGGGGCGATCAAAGTCTCAAAGGGTTGCTGTGAATTAGAAAATGTATGTGTATATAGCTTCTAACGAATAACTATATTACTACCCATGGAATATTTGTCACAGAAGTGTCAAACTGAAATTTTACATTTAATGAATAGGATTTATTCTACAGTCTGTCCATAAAGTAACCCCCCCCCTGCTAACTTTTGAACGAATCGACTTAGAGAGTTTTAACAAAATACAGGGTGAATCACGTAAAATGAAGTTGATTTTGACGATAAACTCCATTCTTCAAATTCAAAGATGGCGCCACGGGCGCTGTCAACTCAATTTTTTTAAATGGCAAAGTGTGCCATGTTGCACCTCATTTAAAAGGTAATTCAATTCTCTACATTCTCGTTTTTGAAAAATGACAATCGAGTTATCCGTTCTCTATTTACAAGCGTTTGTATTAACGATATTTAAAAATTTTGCTTTTATCAAGTCTCCTTGCCTTGCTTGCCACTGTCACTGAAACGTCAATAAGGTTCGAGAAAGTAGTTTAGCGTTTAATTTAAGAGTGTTTGAAAGTGTCTACAGGTTTTTTTCTTATTTTTTTAAGTTATTCGATTTGATAGATTTGATAGATTTAAGAGAAAATTTAAGAGGAGAGCGGTACTTAAGAATCATGCAGGTGGAAATTTTTCTAAAGATAGAAAGAATAGCAGACAATAACATTCAAAGTATTGTATTTCAAAAAGATGGGGGGGGGGCCTCCTCATTTCTATGGACCTGTTACCGATTTTTTAAATAAACATTTCCCGGGCAGATGGATTAGTAGAAGGGGCCCGATAGAATGGTCGGCTCGTTCCCCGGACTTAACTCCTCTTGATTTTTTCTTATGATATTTGAAGTTAAAAGTCTACAGAACTCCTCCAGCAACGTCTAACACATATGTGTAGAATATCCCTGCAGAAATTTTAGGAAATATCAGGCAGGAATATCAGAGTAGACTTTTTATGTGCCAAGAAATCAATTGACAACATTTTGAATAACTTATTTATTCTTTTATTTTTTGTTTTAATAAATATTTGTTCAAAATTTGTTGTATTAAAATATTAATTAACATTTTATTCATGGATCAGATTAGAAACAGAAACGCTTGTAACTAGAGAACGGCTAACTCGATTGTCATTTTTAAAAAACGAGAAAGAAGAGAATTGAATTATCTTTTAAATGAGGTGCAACACGGCACACTTTACCATTTAAAAAAATTGAGTTGACAGCGCCCGTGGCGCCATATTTGAATTTGAAGAATTGAATTTATTGTCAAAATCAACTTCATTTTACGCGATTCACCCTGTATTTTGTTAGAACTCTCTAACTCGATTCGTTCAAAAGTTAGCAGGGGGGGGGTTACTTTATGGACAGACTGTATATAGGACTTTATATGTACTTTTTACTCTTTAACAGTACCTAATATATGTACTGTTAAATTTTACATCCAATACTGATTGAAAAAGATACAGAATAACAACCTCCCTATAGAAGTATTTTATTATAAAGTGCCATTTAGATAAAAGTATATGAGTATTACTATTTATATGAGTAATTATTATCAATTAGTACGAGATTTATTTTGTATAGGTTTTTACAATGTGCCTGTAGTTAAACATGCAACTTTATTCACTGCAAAATAATATGTATGATATTCCACAAAATCCTGAAATTTAATCTAAAAGCGGTAAAGCAAAATATTTCTAAAGAATTGACATAGAAATTCATACAAAAGGAACTCGTGGAATTTTTCTTTTTTCAGTATGGAAAAAAATTAATAAACTCGTACATTCGACTACCTACATAATAAAATCTCTCCGATCTTTACGAATATTTGAGTAATTGAAATTTGCTACTAAAAGCTCTTCTATATATTGCACAGGCATATGTAACTGGATTTTCTTCTTTAGAGGAACTTCTGCAAACGGCATTGCTAAATAAATTGAAAAATATACATAATACGTTATTGGATTTGAATATCCTATTTGTGAGTGCTATATTTATTTAATATAAGGTGGAAATTGAAATTGTTATTAGCGTCGGCGTCCTTAATAAAATGTAGATGCCGATAATTTTTAAATGTCATATTTTGTTGAATATTTTGTAAAAAATGACATGCTACGACCGGTTCATTCAATACGCACCACATTTTACACAATTTTACGAAATTTTTCCTAAACAATGCGAAAAAGTCAATTAACAACAAAGAAGATTTCTTGCTTTGGTCATGATAATTTCAGTAAGTTACTGCTAAATGACACTGCTGTCAAAAAGTAACTAAATTATTTAGGGATATTTTGTGTTACTTACTGTAGTGCATATTCTTCTTAATTATATTATGTTAACTGGTACCTAACCCATATATATTAAACCGCGTCGATTCTGTCTCGCTCTAAATTCCGTCACCGAATCCACAAAGGTTCAAAGCTATCTCCTCCGAGGGGGGATCGCCGAGCGATCCCCGCAGGCGACCGGAGGTCGCCCCCGGCCTTTCTTCAATGCGTAGGGGTATTTTCGTCCCGTTTCCTACGCGTTTTCCCAATTTAAACGCCTTTTCAAAAAACCTCTGCAAAATTTTCATCGATCGCAGTTCGGCGAGAAACATACGGCTAGCACCAGCGTTTGTCCTCGCGCCTAAAGGTCCCGTCACGCCTGCCGAAATCACGACTTTTCGCGGGACTCCCTCAGCCCTTTTTCTAATTTTACGGCTTCAAGAACTGCTTCACCTGAAAGTTCCGTCCTTCCTCTAAGATTTTTTTCGAGACCGTACGGTCGACTCCTTCTACGTCTATTTCGACTTCGAAAATGTCGAGTCGCGTCTGTCTCAACTTCTTTCTCATTTTATCTACCGATGTGAGATTGCACTAACGAGACAAGCACCACCCACGAAAACTGTCAAATTAATTAAACTTCAGATAGGTTATTTTCCTACGAGAAATATTGCTAACGGAATCGATAGTACTGACTGCCAAACACTTCTGATTACGAAAATACTTGAAGCGAAATGCTTTTCCAATTAGAAAATCGGTAAAAAAAAATTTTTTAGGTTGACACGTACATCTTACATACTTAAACGTCTCAAGGTAAACATTTGACAACAGGCGTGGTAACGCAACGGGAAAGTCGTAAGATTGAAAACTTCATAATCCTGATTTCGCTAGTTCGAGTCATACTGGAGGCAAACTTTTTTTTTACTTTTTAATTCCAATTATTTATTAGTATTAGTATTTAGTTATTCTGTTTCATTATCCGTTAGCTTTTATTCTTTCTGCACGTAAAGTTTAGAATTAATTCGTTCATTAAGGCAGTCTGTTAAATTCATCATTTTAGTTTACAAAAGTAAATATCTACAATATTTTTGGTCCCACATTGATAAAATTGATAATAATGTTTACTTAAAAATAAATTCTACTTTCAGTACTTAAAAAATTTTGATGTTTTACCATCAAGAATAGAGTACACTTACAATTCATCAAAATATTAAGAAAAATCGTTTAGTATAATTACATCATCATTCCAGATGCAAAATTTCTTTAATATGTATTTTCTTAAAAATAATATTATTGTAGATGCATTTGTCACCCGAAGGGTGACCCCAGGCCGCAGGTCTGGACCCCCGGTAGGGCTAGAAATGGGAACGAAAATCGTAAAAGCGATTTTCTCCCATTTCTAGTATTATAGTTATATTGACAACTTTTAATCTTAACTTTTTCGGGTCTAATTTAAAAATTTCTGTCGAATAAACGAAGCAAACTTTTCATCATTAATATTTCTGACGGAAATAAGTTACACCGTTAAAAACAAATCCTCTCTTTCTCGCTATACCTGTTATATGCTAATTTTAAATTGTTCTTTGTCTCCGCAAACCGTCAGCCTGTAGTTCGGCGAAGTTTTAAGTCGGCATTTACTTGTCTTCGTGTTCGGAAGAGGGTGATAGATATTAAAATTTAATTTGGAGATGCGCCCCCTGCCCACCCCCGACTTTACACTTCACCGGATCGGAGAATTTCCAAGGAGGACTGTTTATTTCGCGCCGGGATATTTTACATTAAACTTAAAAGGCAAACTCATAATTGAGGTGGTCGAGAAATATTGTTTGTTTCATCTCTCGGCGCAGTTAAAGTTGTCCCACTCAGTGGGACAACTTATTATTCTGAGCAGATAATATGCTTTTGCATAAATCGCGGTTACTGGGTGGAAACATAGATACTCTGCCATTAATTTAATAAATAACTTTTGTTAACTACCCTCTGGTAACATTTTACTGTACGATAGATACTTTAGAAGTGTCATGCAAGGTAATCAATTGGTTGAGTACCTCTCTATGACTCAAATTATTAGAGATATAACTCAGTATACAGGGTTGCTCATTAGTGTATCAAAGATCAATATTATAGGTCCAAAGTAGGTATTGCGACGATTGACCCTGGGAACTTTTTACCGCCTTTGTCGGCGAGCATCAAAGGCCGCGGCAGTTTGAGTAATTTTACCCCCTCCACGACACGTAAACGTCACGTACCTTGGTGGGGAACATCACGTTTTACGGCACGCGTATCCTGAAAAACGTCACGCGTGTCCTTATATCCTATCAAGATATGCGTGATGTTTTTCAGGACACCACGTCGCGCGTATCCTTATATCCTATCAGGATACGCGTGTCGTAAAACGTGACGCTCCCCACCAAGGTACGTAACGTTTACGGGACGTGGAAGGGGTAAAATTACTCAAACTGCCGCGGCCTTTAATGCTCGCCGACAAAGGCGATAAAAAGTTCCCAGGCTCAATCGTATTAGTAGGTATTGC
This sequence comes from Pogonocherus hispidulus, assembly GCA_963924545.1. Taxonomy (NCBI): domain Eukaryota; kingdom Metazoa; phylum Arthropoda; class Insecta; order Coleoptera; family Cerambycidae; genus Pogonocherus; species Pogonocherus hispidulus. The sequence goes on from OZ004699.1 coordinate 14,518,209, forward strand.
GACGATTGAGCCTGGGAACTTTCTACCACCTTTGTCGGCGAGCATCAAAGGCCGCGGCAGTTTGAGTAATTTTACCCCCTCCACGTCACGGAAACGTCACGTACCTTGGTGGGGAACGTCACGTTTTACATCACGCGTATCCTGAAAAACGTTACGCGTATCCTTATATCCTATCAGGATATGCGTGATATTTTTCAGGACACGACTTCGCGCGTGTCCTTATATCCTATCAGGATACGCGTGACGTTTCCCACCAAGGTACGTGACGTTTACAAGACGTCGAGGGAGTAAAATTACTCAAACTGCCGCGGTCTTTGATGCTCGCCGAGAAAGGCGGTAAAAATTTCCCAGGCTCAATCGTCGCAATACCTACTGTCCCATTAAGGATACCGGAAAAAACATTCATGGGAGTGAGATATATAGTCAAAAGGCACACATTTTAGAAATATTTTTAAATATAAGGGTATTAAGTACTCTTAATAGGGCCGATATTGAACTTTACATAATTCTTTAATATTTAACAATGGAATAAAATTAACATACAACATCTTCAAATAGGTATATAGTTCTAAAGCTTGTCAGGAATGCACTTAAATGTGTATACGACTGGCACTTGCTCGTACTCTTGACAAGCTGTATTTTAGCGTGTTTCTGTCAAGAATAAATTTGAAAACGGTTTAATAAATAACCCAATAAATAAAATTAAAAAATATATCTTAAAAAAATGCCTTTTTTCTAAAATAACGTTGATTTGCTATTTTTCTAGCTAAATGTTTAAGCTATTACTTACCCCCAAAGAAGTTATTAACGCTGTAATGCCTACCTGAAAAACAAAAACACATTTTTAAAAATATCATTTGTTTCATTATTTTTAGATAAAGTATAAAACAATACAAAAACTTGAAAGGCGAAATATTTTACTGTTATGATTCATAAACTTAATCATATGACTTCTACTATTAATACCTATTGGCTATTCAAATTACCGATGAGGGCGCTGCAAATTGTAAACAAATATGGAGGGAGACGAGTAAAAATTTTGCATTTCATATCATATCATCTAGCAATTTAACATTCATCTGCCATAAATATAGTGACTTCATGTGCTACTTAGGGTGAAATAAAGGATAAAAAGAGTGGTAAAAGCAGTCAAACGTCCCATAAGTGCTTCATTGCTAATTATATAAATTTTTTGGGTTGAAAGAGGTGCCCTAGTTTTTGTTTACTTACTTTTTGGACTTAAATAAGTGTGATAAACTGTATGGTGATACCATATTAGTGCTTGTTTTTTGTTAAGTAATGTTTAAATTAAAATACATTCTGCTTTTATAAGACTAATAGAAAAGTATAGACAAACTGCAATAAAGTGGTTATGTTGTGTAAATAAACGTGTTCCCTGTTAATACATTGTTATTTGCCTATTGGAGAAATGAGTGAGAAACAGTTTCTTATACTAGGGCCAAACTTCTATCTATCTTCTACATTAAACACTTACTTTTATTGACACATTTTGTGGAATGACACCTATAAACACGGCAGTTTGTGTTGTGCTGATTTCTTTTGAATGCTATTTTAAAATGTAAAAATAAAGATGTGCAAATACTAACCACGTCGTTTTTAACTTTGTAATACCAAAAAATCACAAGCACCACTAAATTATTATGTTAAACAAACCCAAATACGTGTTATTTATCATTATATCAGCCATAAACTTCCAAAAATTACCTTTTATGTAGGTTCAAATATTTTCATGCAGAGGGCGGATTCATTTTTGGAATCGCCAATAGGTTTTATACTTAGAATTATTTCTGAAGTAAAGAAAAGTTGTAACTAATTTTTTATAGTTATTGTGAGGTGTATACCACGAAAATGAAGTGAAGTAGGAAGTGGTCATATTCTCTTTGTTAATGCGGTGACTTTGGGCGCCTAGTTATTTTTTATTGGAACGCAGATACAAATTCTTTAGTTAAAACTTTCAGTGAATAAACATTACTTGTTTCAAAATTGTCGTCCAAAATTTCAGAAAAGAACAAATTAAAGAGGAAACACAATTAACGTAATATACTAAAATTAACTTTGATTTTTCTTCTAAAATGTTTCTTTTGGCGTGTTTCGGCATATTACAATATCTATTCGCGCTATACAAATTTTCCGCACGTGCTTCACAACGGCCGAGATTCCATGCCACCTACGTTTCCCAGGGAATAAAGTGAAAAATTATTGTGTATTTTGCGAGCGGCTTGAGAGAACTTGAAAGCCCAGCTCGGTTTCGCCCCGCATTATTCAAGTGTTGGGTACAAATATATTGGAGTATATTTTCTCAAAAAATAAAAATAACCGCGTGTATTTCATCTTGCTTGTTTATCTAACTGAAAGCAACGTTTCAATATATTGCATGGCATGTATGGTTTTAGTTTACAAACACGGCGTTATTCGATAACTTGCTCGCAAAAATATAGCAGAAGTGCGGCCGAAAAATATAGAAACTAATTATTTGTGAGTATGCAGGTTGTTTTTACATTTAAGTATAGATACAGGATTCATTTCTTCTTCATGTAACTAACGTCTTTCCAATGAATCTTGGTACATTGACAATAGTAGGTATATAATATAAAAATCGCATTATTTGATTTATTCATAAAAAGAACTACTTACTTCGGAATTGTTTTTTTTTTTTAAAGTCTCTAAATAAATACTGCACCAATCGCAAGACCTCTAAGCTCATTGTATAGTTATCTTTTTAAAGAGATAATTCAACCAGTAAGCAGGTCTTTAAAAATAATTTTTGATAGGGCAACGATAAATATAAAATATATATACTTCTAATTGATCCTCTTGTACTACGGGTGTTTACTGGGGGTATTTAAATTTATTCAGAACAGATGTATTGACACCCAGGATGTTGCATTGGATTTTTACACAGCGGAAATTAGGCAGAGGTAATATATTTAATTGTTGATCATCCCTCAAAACGGTATTTAGGGTAGGTTTCGAAAACTCGCGTTTCGTTTGAGGAGCGGCGAAACCATCTACCCTCGGACTCCCTAAATATTTAAAATACGCTAAGGAAATAATGTAAAGCCCATTGTGTGTTCCCGGATCTTTCGTGGGCCCGCTGAAGCGATCCATTAGGGCATTTAAAGCATGGTAAGTCTGACCACTCCAGGCGAACAGGAAATGAAGGAAATCGGTCCATGTTTCCCCAGAAATATTTCTCTCCGGGCACCAAAATTACACAATGAAAACCCAGGGTAAACTCGGGAGAATTTATTTATCTAAAAAGGGAGGTTACAAAAAAGATTAATTCAATAAAAAAACGTTCAATTAAAAAATTCAAGCTCTACCTTGTATTTTTTATACTTTTGGTAAATAATTCGGGAATCGATGACATTCAAGATAATTTTTGGGCGTGGAATCGATTAAAGTTAAGATGGTCGTAAAATGGGTAACTTTTTTATTAGTAGAAATGCAAAAAGCTCTTAGCAAATTAGTGCCAGTTTCCTATTAGTAATTCTACGGGAACGCGAAAAATGTCATACAGGGGAGGTTTAAAAATATACTGAGAAAAAACGAAAAATCCAACTTTTCTATTGTTCCTCGTAGCTCGTTCATTTAAAGAGACAGAAAAAATGTTTCAGATATTTTTTGCAGTATTTTTCGTGTAAAATGGCATGAACTTGTTACTTTTTACATGTCTCTTAAAATGGTTGAGAATTACAATAAAATATATTTTTGATTCCACATTTAAATTCGTTTTCTAAGTTGAGCCCCGTAGTTTCTCCAGTATGTTTTGAAATGGCCGGCCTGCAATCCCATTAAATGTGCCCCATACTCTTGAAGGCGTTCTGCCTGTCGATGTAAGTGTTTTTTTTTTAGATGGTCAATAATAGTAATAGTATTTATTTTTCAAATACCTAAAGCTGTCCGCACTGATTTCCTATTGTGTCTGTTTAAACTTACCCTCCAAGCTCTTAAGCGCGGGTCAAGATGTTTTCTTTTAAAGGAGATCCAACAAGAAAATTGTCTCTGGCATAATGGACGTAAATTGATAACAAAGAAGGACATTTTTTTATCTTAACAATGGACCTTACAGAATATATTTGGTTCTTTGTGCTCCCTGAATTGCCTCAAAGAGCCTTTTTTCTCTTGCAAGCTTTACGCGGTTAATGGATTTTATAGTGTGGAGTTCATTTTTTTCGGATTAAATGGGGATCCAAGCAGCTGGAAATAATTAACGGTGCCTCCAGTTGGAAGCTAAGATGATTCATGATCATGATATCTAAGATAATACTGATACGACTTATGAAACTCTGTATTTGTAGAAAATTCAGGGTGATACATATTGTATTTTCCTATTCTAAAGGAAAAATTCTAGTGTCAGTTTGTATACTTAATAAATCTTGTAGGATAGTATTCCTTAAAGACAATAAAGGTCTCTGCTGTAATGGCACCTGCGGAAAAGCAGGTGGTTATCTACCTGTCAATTTGACAATAATTGTCAGACAGATAGTAGCAAAGACCCAAAGAGGGCGCTACGGTGTGTTTCTCACCACTACTAACATGTTACAGGATACACCAGGTCCTTGCAAGCACCTCTTTCTCATATCATATGGTGAAATGTATACGAACAGTTGGACACAAGTGTCACGAGGGTTGCGTAGCCGTAAAAGTTATAAGATTACGATTTCGCGTGCTCGGTGCAAATTTAATTGTTTGCCTTTCCTATCAGATTGTATTAATTCTCTTTAATTTAGACCTCGCGAGCGAATCCGAACGATTACGAAACTTCGAGTTGATGCTGATAACGGGAACTTATTATGACTCCGGAGATATGCGGTAATGTTTTTTTTATTATACGTTCTGGCCAAGCCGTTCTATCCCTATACATATATGCAGGAGTAAGCTAATGTTTGGAAATCATATACGGGGCAACATAAAAATCACGTAAAACAAAACACTCCAATCCTGTCGAAGCACGTTTCGCCAACGAGGTGATCATAAGACCTTTAGTACAGTGGTTTGGTGTTTAGTACTCTTTACTGCACCGAGATAATAGTTTATTTGTTCTAATAACATTATAATCCAGTAACATAAGGATTCATCTACTAAAAAAGTCCAAGTGAGCTGAAATTTTGCATACACCTATACTTTTATATTACTAATAATGTGGCAAAAGTCCCCACCGATATGTTGCTTGCGTTTCAAGTTATTCAAGGTCAAATGTCACAGAAATCGGTTTTTCGCAAATATTTTGCTTCCTGTACGTCGTATGACTTTTTTGGTTATTATAGAAAACAAAGATTAAAAAATGCTCTTCAAAAAATGTTATATACATATCTTACGTAAAACCAATAGTTTTCACTCTATACGCCAGGAAAGGACAGGGTAGCGGTGCATCGGTTTCCACACCACCTCAGAGACAGGATACAAGGCGCATTTTTTTACATGGTTTCCCAGTAGGCCTAATCCATAAGTTTGCTCTTTTTATAGTGTCTTCTACAGCTTATCCTCATTCTCGTTCTCTGTCCCCTCTTCCACTTCTTCGTCCTCTGTCACTCCTCCATGTTCTCGTTCTCTGTCCCCTCCTCCAAGTTCTCATCGTCTGTCCCCTCAAATACCTGTTCGTTCTCTTCTATGTCGTAGTTACATTCTTCCCCAACATTTTCTTTTCCTTCTGTTGTATTTTGTGTCAAGAGGTCAACGTGATCAAACTCATTATATTCTTCATGCGTAATCTATTTTCCAAAATCGTCTCTACTATACAATTTTCCTGCTTAAAAACGTCCGCAAATTGATGCAACTTCAGGCGCCTCTCGAACAGTTTAAAAACTTTTATTTTTCCTCTGTTAAAGAGTGCAGAGCCAGTCACAGCCGGTAATATTGTGTTGTAATAGCTATTTATGTAACCAGTTGGGAAAAGTACTATTTTGTGTAACGAGCAGATTTCTAGAATGCGAGTTACACAAAATAGTGTTTCCCAACGGGTTTCATACAAAATGTTTTCTAATTTTGAATATACGATATGCATGTTTATCAATACTGACTTAAGAACAGAATTATTTTTTTTTTTTAAATTTATAAATCACATTATGTTCATATTTGTGTACTGTTGCTAGATTTAAACTTTTTATTTACTGTCAAGTTTGACATTTCCTGAAAATAATAGTGGCGTTCGGTAATTACCTCAGATTGATCTTTTTAGTCCATATCGTTCATCAATTACATCTAGAGGTAGGGAAGGTAAATCTTGATCGTTCAGAAATTAAATCAGATCGATCAGAGCAAGATCTGTTTGCTCGAAGCATTTCGGCCGAGGAGAAAAATTAATCTGAATTTGTGAGGTTGTGGTGGTCATGGTTGTCAATTGTCATTGACTTTTTGAAGTTGTAGTTGGTAATTTTGTAGTGTAATTTTCCAAAGAAGTCTTCAAATGTTTCCGCAGACATTCTAAAATGTTCTTTAAACTGCCTGGCAGAAAAAATTTGGCACAGTTTCTTCAGCGAAGTTTTAATTTTTTTCCAAACAATTTGTAACTACATTCTTCATCTTCATCTTCAAAAATTATTATTTCATATCCTTGGCCTGCATTTAAAATGGTTGATTTTACAATATTCATTATTGAAGTAATTCGAAATAGAATATAAACAAATCGTCAAAAAAGTCAAAACAGAAAAGGTGAGGTTATATTGTGCCTTAAGCAATCGATTTCGTTCATTTATTTTCTATTTGTCCGTCTCATCTGGAATCACGTGACTGTAATCTCGTCGCATCCGTGAGCATATTACCGAACGCAACTATAGTTTCGTAGAAGTAAATCAGTAGATATTATACCAGTTACCATCATGTCAGATATCAAAAGCCATATTTCTAGTGATATAGAAGAAGCGGCCCAATGCGCTTTATCTACTGTTATTCCCACAAAGTCGATGTTGTTCATTTTTTGTAGTATATATTTCATAACTGATGGTGAAACAAACGTTTCATCACCAGTTGTATAATATTTTACTTTTCATAACTACCTAGTTATGAAAAGTAAGACGTTTCTTAACGTCAAAGAGTTTTGAAAACTATCACTTTAAATGTCAAAATTAGAAAAATGTATATACAGTAGTTAACAGCGGTACCACATACCTTTTTGTCGAGACATAATGCGTTGCGCGCCTTGCAGCATAATTTAGCTCTGTGTTATTTAATAAATCGTTGGTTGTACAAGAAAAGACTTATATAACTTTTTTGTAGAGAATTTCCTGTTCTTTATTTTTTGTAATAAAGCAAAAAGTCACTCACGAAAAGCTAGATATTTAAGAAAATAAGAGTTTTATGACCCTTGACCTTAAATAACTAAAATCGCCAGCGCGATATTGATGGGGACTTTTTAGACATTGCTTCCAAAGTTAAAATAAAGGTGTATGCAAAATTTAGGCTCACTTGGATTTTTTTAGCAGATGCTGCTTTTTTCGGCCTAATGTAACTGGAGTATTATAATATCTTATTAATTCGCTCGTTCCGCTTATACATTACTCACTTGTTTAATCATAACATATTGATAATTTAAATCAGTCTCTTTTATCAGAAATTATTAGACTTATTTTCCGGCATTACTTTCCGACGAAGTCGATTTCGAATAAAATCGTATCTTACAATCTGAAAATCCTCTTTAGTTTTAATATAAAATTAATAACGAGGTATTCTCCTGATAAAATTAGCAGCGCAACTCGGAGAACCGCGCTTGAGAAAAAGTAATTAGGATTTCTGTTCCTCTTCAGGCCAAACCGATTACGATTCCCCCAAAACCGTTAAGTACATAAACGGGCGATACATCATAATTTAATCTACGGAAACATTTAAACAAACAAAGCGCCGTAACGACTCGGTGCACACTTCGAGGAGCGTAAAAGTGGAAATGGAAAAAATAAGGAGAGAATGCAGTTTGTGTAGGCCATTAGATAGCCCTTGGTTCTAATTGAAAACGCCCCCCCTTCGTGCTGCTACGTGATCAATTCATGGAGAAGGGGTCCTTTCCTTATAATTAACTCTTAGTGGAAAGCCATCTTACGAGCTTAAATATCGCCCATTCTATGAAAATACCTTCAAAATAATTTATTCTTCGTTATTCCTTGTAGCAGGCACTCAATTTATATGTAAATATATTATAATGCGACAAGTACCATGTTTTTCGTAAAATAAGTGGATATATACTGATCCGACAGAGTCACCTCTAATATAGTCCGATTCTATAAATATTTATTCATTAATAAATTACACTGTTTTATTCCAAAAACCTTTAAATATGAGTTTGAACATGGATATCATATTCGCTTCATAATACGCAATCTATATACAAAGAGGTAAAAATAAGTATTTTTCGGTTCTATAGAACCTATCGAAGTGTATATCCACCTTTTGGCACAATACATGTAATAAGTTATCATTATGCTACTTTTAAAGTTTTGGCTATATCTATTGTAGGTCAGGAGTAATTTTTTTTAATACAGGGTGCGGCAGCATAACTTCCTTTTTTCAAAACTTAATAAAACCCATTGTATGAATCAGAACATTTTTATTTGTTTTTTTATAATGTAGGCGCATGCCTAAAGTTTTGTTTTACATAGTTTTGAAGATCAAATCAGATAGGTGACGTCCCCCATTTTCCATACACTGAGTAAACTGATTTCTGGCGTTTGTCATGTCTCTTGCCAGCATAGCAGGCGTTATGGGCAATTTCTTCCTGGATGTTGGTCTTCAAATCTTGTAGGGTCCTTGGACGGTTCACATAAACACGGGATTTCAAAAAACTCCATAGAAAAAAATCACAAGGGGCCAAATCGGGAGAGCGAGCCGGCCACTCCAAATCGCCCCTAATTGAGATGAGGCGCTCTGGGAAGTGTTCTCTCAAAACAGCCATCGATGCTCTTGAAGTGTGTGCCGTTGAACCGTCTTGTTGGAACCAAATGTCCCCTCATCTAGCTGTGGAAAAAAATCCTGTATCATGTTTACATACCGGTCCGAATTCACTGTCACTGCGACTTCATTTTCCTCAAAGAACCAGGAACCAATAATTCCAGCTGAGGAAATTGCACGCCACACTGTGACTAGGTGAATGCAAAGGCCAACATCCAGGCCAACATTGGATTTGAAGACCAACATCCAGGAAGAAATTGCCAACATAACGCCTGCTATACTGGCAAGAGTCATGACAAACGCCAGAAATCGGTTTACTCAGTGTATGGAGAATGGGGGACGTCACCTATCTGATTTGATCTTCAAAACTATGTAAAACAAAACTTTAGGCATGCGCCTACATTATAAAAAAACAAATAAAAATGTTCTGATTCATACAATGGGTTTTATTAAGTTTTGAAAAAAGGAAGTTATGCTCCCGCACCCACATACCTACATGTTATTTCAGATTCAGTAAATATAAAAATGTTTAAAATTGGTTTAACCAGGTCCAATCAAATCGTTCCAAACCAGTCAGCAAATTATTTTCAACCAATCACAATGCTTCTGACTAGTTGGGGATTGCTGCAGGTACAGGCCTCTTGACGCTTTTAAATACATTTCTGTCACTCACTATATTTACTAAAGTTAGAATAAAATCACAAACTAGTCAGATTCAATCAAATCGTTCCAAACCAGTCAGCAATTTGTTGCTGACTGTATGGAAGCTTCACCTATTAGAGAACATCCAGAAGTTACAAATCATCATGATTTAGTTTCAACAATAGTTTCAGAACAAACTCAGTTATCGGGTTTATCTAAACAAGGTGCCTTTGCCTTTGCTAATTGCACTATTCATAGTTTGAAGTTTATGATTTTTTCTTGTGTTCGATAAAAAATGTTGTGTGCACCATGGCGGGAATGTGGTTTTCCGGTCTTCCAGAAGTGGCCAGGCTCGGCTTATTCCTTCTGTCAGCCCGGAAAACGTTCACTTTCCCGCCTAGGTACACAAAGTACTTACTATTTGTTTATTTTTTCTTAAGCTGAATACCCTACAAACATGTAAACAGTTTTTACAAGCCAATCAATAATGTAAAAAATACCACTAACTCACTTATTATTGCCTTATCTTATTTAATAAGTATTATTTATTTATTAATTACTTATTAGGTACGAAATGTTTATATAGATATTACTGAATGCCTCAAATATGAATGTTTTAAGGGTCCATTCTCTGTAGATTTGACAGGCATGAATGTTGGGTCGGATTGAGAGGATGGGTGGCCGATGGGTGGAGACTTATATATTCCAACTATCGAATTATTAAGATTTCGGAGGTGCACGTAAAGCCGAAGTAAAAAGGCACATGGAAATAAAGTTAGCCCTCATTGCAAGGGTACCGGATTTGTCTTATAATTGCAACAAAATTTCTTTTTAATGTTATAAATTATATATCACCGGAAAGATCAAAAGATAAACTAGATCCCTATAGCAGCAAATTTTTGTTTAACACATGTATTTTAGAGAAAATAATTTCTGAAAATACGCTATTTTAGTACAAGATTGTTTGCCTGGAATTTTAAAAATAAAAAGAAATACCAAAAATTACTAATAGGGACTTAGATTAAAGTCTTATCTTTCAACACTTTTTTACTAAAAGTCGCTATCTTTTATAGTTTTCTTATAATTAGACACGAGATGAACGCCGATTTAGGGCTTATTTCGACCTAGTGAATGGACTCTTAAAGCAAACTGTCATATTATGCCTTTCGAACTCATTCTTTATAATATTTATTTAGTCGAGCGGTAGTAAGATCGTATTAATTTATATGTAAAAATTCATATAGAAAGGTCCAAAGGGCCCGTGGCAATATTTACTTCCTCCCTGGAGTATACTTTCCCGTTACTTTAAGAAATCATAAAGAGATTAAGGGATTTCTTCCAGGGCATAAGCTTTACGCACAGCAGAGCACTTTCGAAAACTTTTATAAGGAAACAGCTTATCAAAAATAATAAACCACACCGCAAATCTAATACATAAAGGACTACGGGGCCATATAAAAAATTACCTAGGGCTGAACTAGTCCATAAAATTTCCATAACTGAATTTCCAGACCAGAGCCAATGCATTTGTTCCAAAACGATAAAGGGCAAAACTTTTTTCACATCGATCAGTTGTTATAATACTTTTTTGGGAGGCTTAGTTTTCGTTGAAAAACCATACATTTGTAATTTTGTTGTCAGAGCAATGTTATTAATTTGTTATGTGTATGTATGTAGGTCTCTCTATGAACAAATATATGCAGCAGAGAATTACCAACGTTGGAAATCCGCATGTTTTGGTTCCACAGGAAAACTCTTAAACATTTTAGTACACCTGTTCAACTGCAAGGCAAGACTAAACGGAATATATAATTTAGGGCAGCCTCCTGGAAGTAGCTGCTCATTTACCCGATAACGACGTTAGTTTTTCACCTACTCCCAGAATAAATTAAATAATACAAGATCACAGGGCCCCTGCTTATGCCACTTGAGAGCTTCGCTCATGATAGAGCTTTAAGTAAATTAATGGCGTATTGCTGCGTTAATTTAATGAAGCTGAATATTCAGGGGGAGCAATGAGGTTTGAACCAAGTTAGGTATCGAATTCTGAAGTGTGTCGTAAAATCTGAAAGTAATGCGTACGCAATTATGGAAAAGGTGCATATCTTAAGAAACCTCAGTACCAAACCAATTACAAAATTATGTATTGTTAAATACACTAGTCTGTAGTAGCTTATAAGATAAATAAAACTATACGTAAAAAAAACATTATTGTCACTGATGATTATATACCACGAAACTGAGGCTATATTTTCGTTACCAATCAATTAGAACCGAATGAATAAAACATTGACAGATATTAGCGTGCCAACTTCTATAATTTAACAAGATTTTAATTTACTTCTAATAAAGCAGACATCTAGTACTTAAAACGAGTGTACTCAAGGTTTTATTATCTAAATATGTAAGTACTTTGTTAAGGCATCTACTTATTTTATATTTAATATCGCAGTGATTTAAAGTAAATATCAAAATCGGCTTTTGTTTGTGAAAAATATGAAATATATAGATATAATAATTATTCTCATAGTGCAAATTTTTGCAGTGGGTGGAGCTTTTTCTGAGGAAGATGCACTTTTATCAGTGGTACAGGTAAATATCTTTTACATTGGTTAATAAACTGTTCCGGCTGGTCGAACGGAGAAATTGAGAGGTAGTGTCATAACGTTTACAGATAGTGTACGTGTAAGTGTCTTTTTAATACAAAGAGAAGATCATGATCACTTCAAGTGGAGCAAACTAGGACACGTATAGTATCTGTGAAGGGTAGTTGTTCTTCGTGTTCTTTGAAATATAGGTATACCTCAAAACAACAGTGACAAATACTGTAATGATTTGCGAAATTATGAATAAACTATATTAAACACGACTAATTTCCCAATATTTAAGGTTTTCAGACATGGCGAAAGAACACCTATTATATTTTACACCACAGATCCATATAAGGACCCTTCTTATTGGGATGGACTGAGTACTGGTCAGCTTACAAACGTAAGTAAACACACCAATAAAATGTTTCAAGTTGCATTAGCGGCTAGGAATGAATTAGGTTGGTAATTCCTAACCAGGATCCAGTGAGGTGCAAGAATGATGGGAACCAAAAAAATTATCCTTCTAGCTGTAGCTAGATAGACAGTCAAACACATAAGGATGCTAAAAATGCTATTCTTCAATTTTAGTTTATATGCTGAGTTGGTTGCATACCCGATGTCGAAGGAAACCAGGCAATTATTCATTGATAATATTTATCCATGCAAAATGCTGTTACGTCAGATTCTGATTAAAATTTCCTAGCATTCCTTATCATTCAAGTACTGACACAAATATTTCTGGCTAGAGCTTTTTGTATGTCATGGTGCGCCTGTTAATTAAGAGCTTATAAGATCTACAAAGCTTAGGTACTGATATCACTTCTTATCGATGTGTAATCGATGAAAGCAAATAAACGAAATTTAAGAAAAGCACATGATGACGTATATGTTAATTTAAGAAATTTATTGTAAAAAGTCAAAAGGAAATAACTACCCCATTTTAAATAAACATTTATAGAAAAAACATGTCCTGCTGTGACATGAGAAAACATGTCCTATAACTTTTCCATTCAGCAGACCTTTTTTACGTCGAAGTTTATAGTAATTTATATTAGACCACTCAAAGGCACCCAGTCATGGTGAAATCATTTGAGTTGGTACCGTAAATGCTTCACGTCGACCAACGTTTTCTTTTACACTTTAGGCCATCGGGTTGACTTTTGCGCCCCATATCATTTATTCTCTTTTGGCACTATTTAGCCTTCCTTTTGCGCTGTGCACTCTTTTCCTGTCTTCCATTTGTGTCTGTGTGATTTTTTCTGTATTTATTTTTGAATTTTCCTCTCTCATTATCCTTGGTAATAGTTCCTGAATATTTTCTTGTTACGTGTTCATACCAGTTCCATTTTCTACTTGCCGACTTCTTCATTATTGTTGATTCTTATTTCATTAAGCATTATTTGTGTGTTCATTCCCTATTATATTTTGTTTTCGTGTTTTTTTCCGGCGTTACTTCATTTCGTATTTTCTTTGAAATATATTAATGATTAATGGGTTTTTGCGTGATTGTGTCTAATTAAATTCTCCTTAAATTTATCGCATGGTTTATACTCATTGTCTTTGGTTTTTCTACCTCTATTTCTAAGTCAAAAGTCCTCTAGCTAAAGTCAAAGCTAAAAGACCTCAAGTCAAAATTGGTAACACATTTCTCAAGTAGAAGGTTAACTCGACTGGGTAAGTTGAAGATTAGAATCACAAATTTATGAAATGTTATGTTTTTGCAACGTCAGTGTGTACCTGTAATTTTAAATAGGTACACAGTGTAATTTTACACTGTTTTGTAATCTTTCCCTTCTTGGTTCTAAAATATTGTACTACTACACAATTTATTTTTCTTTCATTTTTTATTCACTTTTCCACTGGGTTGTACCAGTTCAAGTTCAAAGAAGCTACTCTGAACAGTCGATCAGTTCATTTAACTAGAATTTACAATTAAATTTAGTTGGAAATATATATCTAGCGTCAATCTCCTCTCTGTAACCCTAACTCAGAAGATTTAGGTTTGAAGATCACTCGTATCCGACGAAAACTTTTTGTAATTTTTCTCGAGGAAGAATCAATAAAGGATTCGAAAGCTTGAAATTAGAATAAAAAATACAGTCTCTTCTTATAGAAAAAATTATTATAATAGGGTCGGGGTATAATCTTTTATTTACTTATACGTCTGTTATTTTAAGTGTGGATTTTTTTTTATAATGGAAAAAATGAAAAATAATTTTTTGAAAAGCACCTTGATCTTCATTTAATATTTTAACCATATTTCCAGGAAATTAGCAACTTTTAAGTTACGAGAAAGTAAATTTCTCGTAATTAGCTATAGATATTCTTGAGAGCTTATTTTTAATCTGATAAAATTCCAGAAATAATAGCTTTTACAGACAATTTAATAATTTCTGAGTATTGGAAGTAAGCTGGATAAAATACTGTATCATTGCCACCTATTTCTATATGTACATGATACAAACACTGATAATAGATAAGAGTGATGGAACTCGTTTACGGCTTGTTCAAGTTTTTTGTAATCTTAAAAAGCTGTAACATACTTGAGCTTATAATACCTATGCGTAATATTATTTGTTAGGTATTCTGCGAAAATTAACAATAACATAAAAAATGAGTAGACATTTTTCCATGTAAATAGTATGTTAAAAATTTCACTCATAATATTTAACTTACCAAGAGGTGGTTCCTTTGTTAAAATTAGGGAGCGTTAAGGTTTTCCAGGTTTTCCTTATCCTCACACTAAATGGTAGTTAAAGTTAAAACATTGTAAGTCGTTCCTGGGGTGCACTCGCGGTCCGCAAAATAATATGCCGCTCCATCTCCCACACAAATTTCTGACTTCCGGGCTCATTATCAAGATGAGAATGAGGGAAAGAGATATTATTATAAATTAAATTCAATTATCATGGATATGGAACCATATTGAAAAATATTTCCTTTAATTGTTAATAGTTATTATGATATTCTATCAAATTATAATATCGAACAATTAAAATTTATCAAAATAGATTGTTGCGGATTTAACAGACATAAGTTTGATTTTGTTTCAGTATGGAAAGACACAGTTAATGGAATTAGGGAAATATTTCCGTGATAGATACGACGGATTTGTCTCCGTCAATTACTCAGAATCTGAAATCTATATGAGCACTGTTAGCGGCAGCAGGAACTTACTATCTGCAGAATCTTTCCTAACAGGTCTCTATCCTGACGAACAGGTTGATATTCCAGTACACACTGCTCCAGTTGCCATTATGGGAAGTTTAACAGAATGTTTACGATATGATCTTGACTGGTTGGATGTAGAACTAAACAATGAATACTTTAAAAAAGTCAATGCAGATAATTCGGAAGACTACACGTATATTAGACAAAACAGTATATTTCCGGTGTATGAACTTCTGGGTGCTCACACGATATGGGATACTTTACATATAGAAAAGAGGTTTAACTACAGTTTACCTCAGTGGACAGACAGTGTATTTCCCGATAAACTTACAAATTTTTCTGATATGTATGCTCTGTCATTGTGTTATAATGATAATCTACAAAAGCTTGGTAAGTATTTTACGGATCGTATAAATGAGTCAATGAGTAATCCATGTGACTATACTTCAATCAAATTTTTCATGGTCAATAAAAAAATTCACTTGAAAAAAGATTCACATGATAAAAAACAAAAGGAGGAAATTAATTCGTCGGGAGTTTTACAATATTCGGGAAAAAGAAGCCACCTATAGTTATGTTAATCACGTCCCAGGTTATAGTGAAAAAATAGCTTGCAGATTAGAACGAAAAGGGGTGTAAAACGATTAGTGTCAACAAGCATACTATTGGGAGGATTTTGATAAACAACAAAGAAAGGGTTAATAAATTAAAACAATCGGGATTATACCAAATTAACTGCGTGGATTGTAATTCCGTGTATATGGGTCAAACCGGTAGAAGTATTGAAACTAGAGTAAAAGAACATAAAAAATCCATACTAAATAACGTAAAAAATTCAGGATTTTCGACGCATTGTATAGAAAACAATCATTTTATGGATCAGAAAAACGGATCAGAAAAGAAAGGAAACCGCTTAGATCTGTTAGAGCAATTAGAAATTAAAAAATCTTTAATTATAAATCCTTGTACTACGAATGAGCAGATAGATTTTACACTGTCGCCCTTCTTAGAAAAGGTACTAAAAACTCGGGCTTTACCAGATGGTAGGAGCAATTGGGGGTAGGTGCTCGTAAACAAATAAATAACGAAAATGCGCTTGGAAACAATTAGTAATAGACATTTACTCTATTAAAAAGGCCTAATAAGCCGAAATACTAGTATACTACGAGTACGTAGTAATAATATTATAATACGAGTGTTTTCTATATATTTTTTGAAACATCTAAATGAGATCAATGTTTTTTTCAAAACAATTAATTTCAAAACAAAACAAAAAAAATTAATAATAAAAGAATGGTACTAACATAAAATGCAGTGATAGATGAAATGCAAAACTTATTAATAAGGAAATAATGAACTCCTCCGGAGATCAAAAAACCGTTTTATTTACTTTTTCTATATTTTTTAGGTGTTGGAGCTTTCATACACGAATTAATCCATCACTTTGATTCTATTCTGTCTGAAGTCTCGACTCCGAAAATACAACTATACAGTGTCCACGATGTCAACATAGCATGCCTTTTGAACACATTTGAAGCCTTTAGTAAACCCCACATGCCAGACTTTGCCAGCAGCTTGATATTTGAGTTGAAACATGGTAGCGAAGGCACGTACATTAATACCTATTATAAGCCAAGCAATGAGATGATTCCGTTAAACTTAAGGGGGTGTGCCTTTAACTGTAAAATTGAAGATTTCAAGACTGTGTTTAGCAATATTGTCATGAGTGAATTAGAGTGGGTTGAAAAATGTTACACTCCCCTGTGAACATAAAATTGTATTCAATAAACCGATTTGATTTTGATTGTGTTTTATTTACGAATACATCGTCTGGAGTACATGTAAAATAAAGAAAAAAAAAATAAAACAAGTATTAAAATCAAATAATGTGTATCAAGAATCAAGGCAAATTATTACATTTTCATGTAATATTTTTATATATAAAATTGCTACCAATGCATTTTGCACATAGTCTTTATTACAGTTAAAGCGAATTACATACCTAATTAGTTTCATAAAAATAGAAATAGCAATATTTGAATTTTGAAACTACAATTTCTTCGAGTGGTATTCAAACCCACAAACCTCCATATTACGGTGTGAACTCCATCTACCATTTGAGTTGTCGGAGAGCCGTAGGTTTGCCCGAATCCCTGAACTAATAAAATACAATTCTGAACTCCTTTGCTAGGTTTATTTTTCAAAGGAGTTTCTCCGATATAGGGTTCCTTATCAAGGTACCTTAATATTTTATTTTATAAGAATATAGTTTTTTTGATATTTGTAAGTGCTGGTCTATAAAAAAATGTAATAACCTACAGTTGTTCAGGTGCAACAACCTCCTGTATAACTGGATACGTTCCAAACATACTTATTAAATAAAGAGGTTATATCGGTAAGATAGGTATGGTCACATCCGAAAAGATACCGTGTCAAAATGTTGAATTTCAAAAGTTTATCTGTTACTTTTCTATACCTAACCATATTTTTTTTATATTTCCATATTTTTTAAACTGTCAGAAATTAAATACTAACTAATTTCTTTAATTACTAAAAATCTCATTGGATTGCCATATAAAGTTCAATATTTTTCTTAATTAAATAATTATTATTGTGGCTAATGAATACTAAGATTTACTACCTGTACTTTCCAGTTATGGGTTTAATGTAACTTTAACATTGTTTAACATAATCTTTTTTCTTTGAAATAACATTTACTTGCATCTAATGTTGCTATCTTGCATTAGGTAAAAAGTCATTATAGGCTATTAAATCAGAAATCTGAAGATCTAAATCAGAAAAACAGAAAACAGAAACAGAAAAAACTAAATATACAGCCTAGAAGCTCAAAAGCACGATGATCAATTGTCTCTTTATTTTAATCAGCTATAAAAATAATATAATTTTGCTAATTTAAGCGATTTTGTATCCTCAGTAATAACAAAGTCATCAATGTGAACCCTCAATTTGAATCAGCTTGATGATAAAACGTTTAACTCCACACTATCCTTTAAACATTCTTTTGGGAAAATCCTTTACATACATTTGTGGTTTCTAAATACTTTCTGTTTTCTTTTTTTTTATTTTGAATATCCTTGAAACAAATCAAATTAAAATAAGTTCATAATAATCTTGTTAAATTGGAAGACATTTCCGTCTCCAATCCATCTTGATTATTACTTATTGCTTAAGGACTAGCTGTGCTGTACTAGAATACTTTATGATATATCACATATACGTAGTATAGTTAAGGCTATTATTTTTTTTAATATTTCAGGCTAATTGTAAATAATAATTTATAATATTATTATCAGCTTTACAAAAAAATTTGGGGTACCTTTTGATTGGTTTTGTGAAGTTATGAGAAATTATATCATAGTATTTTATCTTTCCTGATAAGAAGATTAACAAATATATATTATATCGGAACCAAGAACCGTATTTGCCAGTATCACATTTATTAGGTTAAGTTATTGTTTTTTATACATTGCTTTGGCGGTAAGTCCTGACAGATCGTTTTTATATATAATTTGTGTTAGGCAAGGCATATGCCTAAGTTATTCTAGATTTTCAATAAAACTGTATGCAGATAACCTTGATATTTTTTTATTGAACTTGGTGCTGAAAAACAATCATCTAATACAACTTTATGTACCTACCTAAATTAGCATCAAATTTTTTTATTAATGGAAAATGATTCATTAGAAAAGTTTATAAAATCCTTCAGAAATAAGTGATAGTTTTAAAAGAATTTTAGAAGGCCATATATAATGAACACTAATTTCTTGAACTTTTTATTCAGCTACATCCACACTTTAAGCTCATACTTTTATGTAAGCCCATATTACTACAACGCAGTTTTTTTTATTTTGGAAAATATGTTTTAGGTAACAATACATGGATATCATATTTAACTTAGCAACGGTAACAGTTACCGTCTTGCTAACAGGATACTTGTACTATAAATGGTGTAGAAGTTATTGGGAAAGACAAGGACTATCCGTCCTAGAACCAGAACCTGAAGAAGTACTAAAGGGAAAGGATCCAAGTTATTCTATAAAACGAACATACCTAAGAATTAAAGACAGAGGACTCAAGCACGCTGGAGGCTACAATTGGATCTGGCCAACATATTATCCAGTAGATAATGAAATAATCAAATGTATCTTACAGAAGGACTTTGACCATTTTGTGAATCATGGAACTTACCTGAATGAAAAGGCTGATCCTCTGTCAGGACACATTTTCAATCTGGAGGATAATAAGTGGAGAAACGTTCGTGCCAAACTGTCACCAACATTCACATCTGGTAAGATCACTTTAATTTCTAAATAAAATATTATTTCCAGTTGAAAATGCAAGCAAAAATATTGATACTCCCAAGGAAAATAAGTGAAACAATAATTTCTTAGTAAATATCTCGTTGGTCAATATTATCTTTAGTACAGACGCTTAAAACTTTTCGTTTTGCGATGCGAGTACGATTTATTACTTCTTACCTTAGTATTATCAGTAAATCATACTGTTTGGATTAATAAATATATGTATTTTCTCTCAGTACACTGAAAGAAATAAATTATTTGATAGAATTAAACTGTTTCAACAGAATAATATGCATACTGCATATTAGTATTTTTATAGTTTACAAGTTTACAGGTACAGGTAAACAGGTTTAGTATATATTATACATAGATGAGATAGGGACTATAAGTAATAAATTTTAAAAATATTATGTTTTATATCTATTATATTTCATTTGTATAACTGGTTAGATTTGATGGATAAAGGAAGGCACCACAGATCTGTATACAACTTCGGTACTAACAGAATTACACTCATTCATAATGATTATATTTCGCATTTTAACATATAAAACTCGTTTTATGGCAATTAAGTGATCGGCACCGGCCGGCATGTATTCGGTTAATCTCATTAAACAAGCAAATGGAAAGCGACGGCTTATTATGCTCATTCTATCAGACGCAACATGGTTGACGATTTGGGACCTGATTGAATTTATAGTACAGATTTATCATGATGCAATATTATTCTTATTATTCCTATAACATTAATTCTTACAGGCAAAATGAAAATGATGTTTCCAATTTTTGTTAAATGCAGCGATGGCTTGGAACAGCTATTGGTCCAGTTTGCCAAAAACAACGAAGCAGTAGATATTAAGGAAACAGCAGCACGCTATACTACAGATATAATTGGCTCTGCAGCTTTTGGCATTGAATGCAACAGCCTCAAAGATCCTGAAGCTGAATTCAGGAAAGTCGGCCAAAAAATTTTCGCTCACGATCCTAATATTAAGTTCAAAAGGAGCATGGTTGCCTTACTCCCCAGAAGTATTCTGTATGCTATTGGTTTACGCATTACCACCAAGGAGCTAGAGGAATTCTTGATGGGTGTCATAAGGGAGACCCTTGACCATAGGGAGAAGAATAAAATATATAGAAAAGACTTCATTCACTTGCTGCTTCAACTGAAAAACAAAGGCAGGATCACTGATGATGAATCGTTTAATCCCGATGACAAAAAGGTGGGGGGCGGTACTTATCTGACATTCAACGAAGTTGCTGCTCAATGTTACGTATTTTTCACAGCCGGATTCGAAACGTCCTCCACGACTATGACGTTTGCAATATATGAGTTGGCTATAAATCAAGATATTCAAGAAAAAGTTAGACAAGAAGTTAATGAAGTTTTACAAAAGCACGGCAACCAATTCACTTATGACTCTGTCAATGAAATGACTTACTTGGAAAAAGTATTTAACGGTATGTAAATATTTTTCAAAAGGTCAATAAACTACCTCACTTTTCTACTTGTATCGAAAGTTGACATTTGTATTTTTATGCAAATGGAATACTTGCTAATTTTGAAATGTTTTATTTTACCGTTTGAAATTTTTGATTCGCCAAAATGAATGTGTATACAGGGTGAATAATCGAAGAGAAACAACAGAACAGATATATTTATTTAAATAAAAGACTGCAAGATTATAAATTTACACTCAGTATACATTTCTGAATACAGTAAAGTATGAATAAAATCATATACCATAAGAGTATTGTGTTCATAATTAATTTATGTGTTAGCTATACGTTTTTTATCTAAATTTTACTGTTATAATAGACTTAATTCAGGCATACATTCAGTTATCAATTTAATTTAGCCAATTTAAGGCATTTTGTTCAATTATTTTGGTTGACATATCGGTTTCTATTTTCCTAATGATTTCTGATTTGTCTTTGCAGAAACTCTTAGAAAATACCCTCCTATACCTGGAACACCACGAGTATGCAATAAAGATTATAAAGTCCCAGGAACAGATGTAACCATAAAAGCTGGAACCCATTTCTCAATTCCAATAATTGGAATCCATCATGATCCTGAGTATTATCCTAATCCAGACGTTTTTGACCCTGAAAGATTTAGCGAGGAAAACAAAGCCAAGAGGCCTCAATACACACATATTCCATTTGGAGACGGACCTAGAATTTGTATAGGTAAAAATTATTTAACATTTGTTATATTGCTATGAAGTAACTTAAGAAATATAGAATATAGAAATGTGGATGAAAAATAAATGTCTCTCCATGATTAAATTAGCAAAATTGTTGCTAGAAATTGATTTGCATGTATATAATACATATATTATTGGCCTATTCATTGTATACTTATTCTTAAAATTAAAACAAGTAAAATGTGTTGAGAAAATTGCTAGCTGCCAAGGGATCCAAAATAATCGAAAAAAAAATTGTGGGTTACATATTCATATAAACCAGTTACATCATCGGGACCTCTAGATAATCCTTTGAATGGTTAAGATACCTTACAAACACATTTTAAATCGTTAAAAATCTGTCAATAAATCGTGATATTTATTTAATCATTTTACAGGTTCAAGATTTGGACGAATGCAAACCAAAGTAGGACTAGCCAGGATTATAAAAAACTTCAAAGTTACTTTGAATGAGAAAACAATACATCCACTGCAACTAGACCCTATGTCCTTCATCCTCGCCCCCAAGGGAGGCATGTGGGTAAATGTCACAAGAGTTTAGAAGAAGTAGCTAATGTTATACTTTTGGACATATGAAGAAGATATAATTCAGTTATTTAATTAATCGAACATCAAACGTTATATCAATGTCTTTATATAGAAATAATACCACATAGATATTAATACTAACTTAGAAGGTTCTGTGTAAATAACAGGTATATAAAACTATATATTTTAGCAGTTGGTTGATTTTATTTAAAGATGTATTCGGTCAATTAAAAATTAAAAATAACAATGTAATTTTAATTTTATAATTTAACATTTTGTATATGTATGTTAAGTCCGTCCACTATTTATTTAAGAAATAAAGATTGGTGCTAATTCAAGGAGTATTTAATTGTTTATAAAAATAAAAATGTCAGAAATAGTTAGCCCATCTGAACCCTAAATCATTATCTGTACTTGGGCCGCTGAATCTTTTCACCTACATGACTAATGTGTAAGAATATCAACGACAAAATACATGACTGTAACATGCGTTAAGGCGGGTTTGCATTGGTATAGTAAATGGGTTAGTTACTTGTACTAGTAACTAGCAAGGCAGGTACTAACCTAGTGTAAACCACATAGGAAGCACTTGTACTAGTACTGGTTCAAGTAATCAGGACAGGAAAGTGAATAGCCACCCAGGCTATTTACTTGTCAATTGCGAAGCCACTGTCCTTTCCCCACCTCCATACCAGGCACCAGTTTACCGGCTGTCGTGTCCACTACACCAATATAAACACTTCCTCCCTTGCTAGTACCTATACGCACAGGTGTTTGTGTGTTGATTGACAATAAACTGTGCGTTAAGAAGAAGTGCTGATGCTCCTTTTGAATCCCTTCTACTGATCCAATCTCTGACCCATCTTTTCTTTGGACGACAATTTTCCTTTTCAACCTCTCTAATAAGTTCTCCAATAACAATTTGCTTAACTCTCACAAATATTTTTCTTAACTTTTCCTTGCGCAACATTCTAGAATGACGAGAAACATGACGAAAAGGATTCATCCTGGTTCTGGCGATGTGACCGCACTACTGATACTAGTGCGCATAAAATATGCTTCAAGTGTAAACAACCACTGTCCCTCATATGTGACAGTAGGCTAGCCAGGCTAGCTACAAGTACAAGTAACTAGGCTTAGTAACTATACCAAAGTAAACCCGCCTTTAGGATGACATGACATTGCCAGTGTCGGTGCTGGGACACGAACCTGCCAGGCACTAATAATAATAGACAGTGTGGTTGAGAAATGTCAGGAAATTGTAAATATAGGACTAAAAAGTATAGCTGCAGTTTATCTCCAGTTCTTCCTTTTACTTCAACTAATTTCTCGCTGTTAGGCAGACAAGCAACTATCCAATCGTAGAGCTTACCCCTAAATTTATGTATTTTAAGTTCATATAACCAAGATATAATTTATTAGATCAAACGCCTTGAGTGAATTCATGAATCCGCTCAGACATGTATTAATTACGTATCAAATTTTTGTATACTCTGTTAAAAAGCTTCAGTGTTGTTTGTTTCTGTATAGTTAGTCTTAAGAAACTCGTGGTGTGCTTTTTAAAATAGATTATTATTTTAGCCAATAAACTTCACCAGTTTAATAGGAAGGAAGCAGACAAAAGATCGATTTCCTGTTTTTGTAAAGAATGATAAGTTTAGCCTATACAAGGTGTCCCGAAATTAGTGTGCAATATTTTACCAATGTATGTTTGTACTAATGTTTATTCTATGGTTAAAAAAGGGACTTTTTCTTCATATAAACATGGGTCGAAACTCCGAAACCAGTTGAGATAAATTTATCAAATTTGGTATACTGCCTAAGCCTTATATGCTTAATCCGCTGCTAAATAAAATTTCAAAATTAGTATTACATACGTTCCAAACGGGGGAAGTTTTTTGTGCTTTGGCTTTTTCAACTTTTGATTAGGAAATATGAAATTTCAATATTTTTTGCTAAAAAAGGTACACTTGGTTCATATCGATATGACACATCGTACATGCGATAACGCGAGATGTCGTAACTTTTTTTGTATGTAAATTTCCCCTGGTTTTGTCATTAAAATATCAAATTTTATGAGTTTTCTATGTAAAAAAGGTACTCTTGTTGAGCATCAATAAAATAATAATAATAATAATAATAATAATAATAATAATAATAATAATAATACGACTTTATTCGGAGTTTGATAGTTATAACAATATAAATAAATACAACACTAATATTACATCGAGAAGGCGAAGTGTCACTAATTACAGTGTTTTTCAACTTAACCTAATAGGGAGAATCTTACCTACATCCATGTTTCTATTAATATAGGTGCATAATTTAAGAGCTAATGTTTAATATATAATAATAATAATAATAATAATTTTAATTTCATAAAATTCAAACATTTCAGTTGCCAATCAGAATTAATCGTCCTTATGTCCATTCCGCGTGATTGTTTTTGAGTCACTGTTGCACTAAACGGATTTTAAGTTTTTTCTTAAAATTTAGGATTCAATAGTGGGCAAATTCAGGAGGTAAGAGACCATAGTATTTGCTTGCATTATACGAGAAACTACGCTTATGTATAGGTGTGCGATGTTTGGAAATTGCTAATAACAATCTGTTTCTCGTATGAAAATTATTTATATTCTGGAATCTCTTCAATCTTCTCCGCAAATATTGAGGTTTATTAGTTGTCAGAATTTTATGTGTCGCTGTTAGTAAATGTAAGGTACGAAGAGAAGCTAAATTTAATATATGATTGTCTTTAAAGATGTAGCTAATATGATCGTACTTACGTATTCCAAAACAAAATCTTATACAAGAATTTGGAATCTTTTGTAATCGCATTTCATCTTTTTTATCTGGAGTGCTGGACCATAGATTATATCACAATACGAAAGTTTGGATGTTATGAGAGAGTCACACAAATGAAGTTTAAGTTTTTTATTTAAAATCTGCTTCTGAGTATACAACTGTCTAAGTATACAGTATGAAGTTTTGCAGAGATAACTTACATGTTTCGAAAATCTAAGTCGGTTGTCCAACCAGAGACCTAAATTTTTGCTTTCTGTAACAACTGGCAGATTGTCACTAGCTATCTGTATATTCATAAAACCCTGAGCAATTTCACGTTTTTGTTCTGGTCCGAAAAACATTACCATAGATTTACTTGTATTCCATTTTAAATTATGTGCTGAAGATATATCAAATAGCATACCTAAGTCATTGTTAATTAATGTATTTGCTAAATTATAATCACTGATTTGAAAGCTAAAATAGATCTGGGTATCGTCTGCATAATGATGAATACTTGAGTGCTTTGTAATTGAATGAAAATCAGATATATATATTGAAAATATTAATGCACCGTTTTGATATAAAATTGATTTTGAAATTTTAAGGAAGAATTTTTCAACCCATGTTTATATGAAGGAAAAGTCCCCTTTTTAACCATAGAACATACTGGTAAAATATTGCACACCAATTTCGGCACACCCTGTATACAGTGTGGGTGAGTTTGCATTACACACTCAGTAACTTACTTCACTTCGTAAATGTCAAGATATTAAAATTTTTCAAAAAGTACTTTTCTAAGTGATTTTTTGTGCTCTTTTCAACCCTCTGATTAAAAATGCTCTCATTAAAAAAACAAAAGAGCAGCGACATGTACAATGATTTTTTTAAATGGAACACCCTGTATTTTATTTCATAATTTGAAATCTTATCAAATTCTGCAAATGACACCGTTTTTATTTTTTCTTAAAAGTGATAATATGTAAGTTAGAAACAAACAAGAAATTATCGGTACTAGCAAAGTTTACAGAATAAATAATATCTTTAACAAAGCTATGAGTTATTTGCATAACTTTTGTCTTCTTACACATTATCACTTTTAAGAAAAAATAAAAACGGTGGCATATTCTGAATTTGAAAGATTTCAAATGAAATATGAAATAAAATACAGGGTGTTCCATTTAAAAAAAAAACACTGTACATGTCGCTGCCCTTTTGTTTTTTAATGAGAGCGTTTTTAATCACAGGGTTGAAAAGAGCACAAAAATCCCTTTGAAGTACTTTTTGAAAAACTTTAATATCTTGACATTTACGAAGTTACTGAGTGTGTAATGCAAACTCACCCACACTGTGTAGTTGAAATTTTTTTTTATTAAGTCCGGTGTTATATTCATTAATCAACAAAAATGTGTCTTAAATTAAAAACCGTATCTATTATAATTTTTTACTGTAGTTGAATTTGCAATCTATGAATATTTTATACATTTTTGTGGTAACATTTGTAATAAATAATATAATATAGGTAGATAATGAAAATATTTAAGCTCACACTTTTACAAAAGATTATGATGATGATGATGATAAGCACGGTAATCAGTAAAAACTAAATGTGCTTTCTGACTTGCAACTTTGAAATGTTTGATAAACAACTTAACCAAGCTGTATCTACTACGTATTTACAATCCAGTTGATAAGTAAGTCCTCCATAAGTATTATAAAGAGAAAATTGTTTCACTGAGATTATTAATTTTGTGTTATCTCGGTCGATCAGATAGTTGCTTGGTAAGAACCTAACGTTATTTCTCATTTTAAGTAATATTCGGCACTTTTAAAACATTTTTAAAAATAGAAAAACTCGTAAACAAAGTTATCATCTCATAAACTATTCTATTAAAATAATGGAAAATTTATATTTTTAGATAGATACATATATGGATGTGATATTCAACTTAGCAACGGTAACAATTACCGTCTTGCTAGTGGGGTATTTGTACTATAAGTGGTGCAAAACCTACTGGGACAGAAGGGGATTGTCCGTCCTAGAACCAGAACCACCAAGGGTGGAAGCTTCAGCCGAGACCATAAGACGAACATACAGAAGAATTAAAGAGAGGGGTCTAAAGCACGCTGGAGGTTACCAATACATCTGGCCAACGTATTTTCCAGTAGATAATGAAATAATTAGATGTATCCTACAAACGGACTTCGAACATTTTATGAACCATGGGACTTACCTGAATGAGAAAGCTGATCCTCTGTCAGGACACCTTTTCAACCTGGAGGATAGCAAGTGGAGAAACGTTCGTGCCAAACTCACGCCAACATTCACATCTGGTAAGAAGGCTTATTTATTTTCTAATTAAGTGTTCTATGTGAAAAATTTTATCGAAAAGGACAACTCTTCATTCGAAAATTGACGCACCCCCTTTTATATCCTGTTAGCGAGAACTACCCCATAAAAATCTTAAATGGGAAGGGGTATCGAGTAATACCTCATTTTAAAGGTCTTTTTAATCCCTACATGTCGGTGTTTTTTTTTTCTTTTAATTGATCGATCTATTGTCGAGATATTTACGAAAACCTTTTTACTCCTTCATACTTTTTAAATTACATTCAGTAACTGCTTTTTCTCATTATTTTTATTTGATAAGTAAATTACAAATATTTTGCATATAAAATCAATTTAATAATTGCTCAAAATGATGTCCATTTATGGCCCAACAGTGGTATAAGCGTTGTTCAAATTCGCGGCGCACATTTTCAAAAACATGTTTGAATTGCTCGCCATTGTTCAGCAATTCTTTGACGAAGCTCTTCTAAATTTTGAAGTGGAGGTGTATAAACAACTAACGTTAAATGCCCCCATAGAAAGAAGGCACATGGCACCAAATCCGGGGACCTAGCGGGCCATTCGATAGGTCCTCTTCGCCCTATTCATTTACTAGGAAATACATTGTCTAAAAATTCCCGGACCGGAAGAACATAGTGGGGAGGAGCTCCATCTTGTGAAAAATGTTATTCATTATCATCAAGTAGGATATTTCCATCTCTATCCAGTTGACTTTCAGCTGCTTCGGTAGTTAGCGGATTAATCGTATTTTCTACCATATTCAAATATACCTCAGCATTTAGATTTCCATTGATAAACAATGGACCAATTACTTCTTCAAAGAAATACATAGATATCGAGAAAATGAGGGTGGGAAGTTTTGAAATGAACACCCTGTATAAGTAATATATGTCTTATTATTTCAGGAAAAATGAAAATGATGTTTCCAATATTTGTCGAATGCAGCGACGGTTTAGAGCAACTACTAAACCAATATGCAAAAAACCAGGAACCCGTAGATATTAAGGAAGTTGCAGCACGATATACGACAGACATCATTGGATCTGCAGCTTTTGGCATTAAATGCAACAGCCTCAAAGATCCAGAGGCGAAATTCAGGAAAGTCGGACAAAAAGTTTTCGCTTACGACCCTAATATTAAGTTCAAAAGAACGCTGGTTGCCTTGCTCCCCAGAAGTATTCTGTATGCTATTGGTTTACGCATTACCACCAAGGAGCTAGAACAATTCCTGATGGGTGTCATAAGGGAGACCCTTGACTATAGAGAGAAAAATAAAGTATACAGGAAAGACTTCATTCACTTGCTGCTTCAACTGAAAAATAAAGGCAGGATTACTGACGATGAATCGTTTACTTCAGACGAGAAAAAGGTGGAGGGTGGTACTTACCTCACGTTTAACGAGATTGCTGCTCAGTGTTACGTATTTTTCATAGCCGGTTTTGAAACGTCTTCCACGGCTTCGACGTTTGCAATATATGAGTTGGCTGTGAATCAAGATATTCAGGAAAAAGTTAGGCAAGAAGTTAATCAAGTTCTACAGAGGCATGACAATAAATTCACTTATGACTCTATCAATGAAATGACTTATTTGGAAAAAGTATTTAACGGTAGGTAATCATTTATTTAAGATTAATTTAATAAACTACACCACTGTTTTGTTCTTGCCGAAAGTATGTTATGACACATAGTTTAGGTTACAATTTAGAATTCTCGGAAAGAAGTTACAAATCAAATTTATATTTAAATTGTCTAGAGCTGTGTTTCCAAAAATGCAGTAGCACGTGAGAGAATTTAATAAGATAAGAGTATTTTGTTAATAATTAGTGAGTCTGTTGACTATATATTCTTTATCTAAAATATTACTGTTATAACACGTTATGTTGTTCATATCTCTGTCTATTTCATATCAAATTCTATACCAGATAACGAAATATACATGAAATTTACTACATATAAGTAGTGTAACTTTTTTCTGAACCACACTGTACACTACGTATCTCAAAAAATTGATAAAATTCAAAGGGACAAATTCGAAGTCAGACCTCTTTGACATGAATGAAACTGCCAAAGAGGTCTGACTTTGACAGTTTCAAAGTCAGACCTTTGATTTTTTACAATGGCAAAGTTATTTTTATTTTTGTATTTTTAACATGATTTTGTCTTTGCAGAAACTCTTAGAAAATATCCTCCAATACCTGGAGCGCCACGAATATGCACCAAAGATTATACAGTTCCGGGTACAGATGTAACCATAGAAGCTGGAACTCACTTTCATGTTCCAATAATGGGGATTCACCACGACCCCGAGTATTATCCTAATCCAGACGTTTTTGACCCTGAAAGATTCAATGAAGAAAACAAAGCGACAAGGCCTCAATATACACACATTCCTTTTGGGGATGGACCTAGGATTTGTATCGGTAACCTCTACATATATAATTTTCTAAACTAGATATAAGAGATCCTAACATAGTGTAGACATGACTTGGTCCCAAAACGAGGAGAATTCTTTCAAAAAAGTATCTAACCGAAGAAGTTATATCAACAGTAAGAACGGTGTATTTCACCATCAATATATAAATCGAACTCTTATAGATAAAAACCGTGTTGCCAACCGTGGGTAGTATTAATTTAAACATTTTTACAGGCTCAAGATTTGGACGAATGCAGACCAAAGTAGGACTGGCCAAGATTATAAAAAACTTCAAAGTTACCTTGAACAAGAAAACAATATTACCATTGGAGTTGGATCCCAAGCATTTCATCCTTAGTCCCAAGGGAGGTGTGTGGGTGGACATCACAAGAATTTAGGAAAAGTAGCGTTATTAAAATATGTAAATGAATGCAAACGTAGCAATTGAAGCAATTAAAAAAAAATATTGTTATAATCTAAAAAGATTTATATTTAATTAACTTTCAAGACTACTACTATATCTTTCATGAAATAAATATTGTTATATCCTCCAATTACTATCACTTACAGAGTTGACACTTTAACCTAAAGAACTTATAACCTTAGAAAACGCGCGCTATTATTAAAGATAATAATAACAACATACCTACACGTTTCTGTATTAATTTATTGTTGTTGTTGTTGGTAGGCGGCGCGGTTACCCGCAGCACTCAGGTCTTTCGACCCATTGTGCCTGCCGCTAGTCGGAAGCTATTGGAAGAGACCCGTGCTATGCGCATAGGCCAACACCCGTTCCAAAAGAAGCTCTCTAATATCCTGGGGCAGGAGAAATGCTGCACCCAGATGTTTGTGTCTCTTGGCCATAAGGCAGGCACTGCGACAGAGGATGTGAATGGAGTCCTCGTCATCGTGTCCGCAAAACCTACACCTTCTAGGTATTAACTTATTACTTATTACATAAAATTGTATGAAAAACATCACCACATACGTTGACACTCATGTACCTGAAAATGAGTTATTCTGTCTGAAATAGAGTCCATGCGTTTGCGGACGTCAGTTGATTTTCTCAGTCCAGAAATGAATCAAACGCGCTCATATGACAAATATCCAACGTATTATTCACCTAGCCAAAGACCGTAGGCGGCGAAAGGGAGAGAAAGTACATAAAACGTTAGGTCTTGATGTGTAGAATGATATCAGAGTTGAAACGTTGATAAACTGAGATTAAAGGTACAATTTCGGTACTGTATATTTACGGTTATATTGTATTAACCCCCTTATTATGTCTATGGTATTAACCATTATAATTTTAAGATTTTATTTTACCGTTTTTTACCTTTAGACTGTGTATACTCTAAGTGTACTAGCATTTTTGTAAGGAATAGATAAATCTCTATCATCTATTCTTTGTGCCGATACTCTATGGGCGTGAATTTACAATAATTTATCTATGAAAAGTGCTACAAAGCGTTCTAACTAGAGTAATTATATATTTAAAATAAAAATGGTTAAAAAGTGAACTAAATTAGATCTTTTATAGTTTTTAAATAGCGTTATCTAAATATCCACATGCCACATTATATCGCAGATAAGATAAGCAAACGGAAAATCAATTTATTGTGCCCTAACAATAGTTTTAATATACACTAAAATTACTGTTTGTCACTATTTGTGGCATTATAGATACACTCCTTTAATTGAGTAATCTTCCGCAATTCCGTGAATATTTTAGAAAGTAAACATCTACGCGAAAAGGAACAATTAAAAATTCTATATTTTCAGGATGTGAAAAATGATAATAACGCGGAACTTCAATTTGTGTTGTGTTACTTTTTTTTTTCGGTGCGATCAGTAACAGCATATCTATACTATAGCTAAACTGTACGGACACCGCCAACGCGAAGCGCTATAAAATGATTGCGCGTCGTCCTTGAAACTATTGAAGTGCAGTCGTAGTTTGTGCTCACAGATGCAGGCTTCATAAAACACAGCACATTACATACTGCTTTAATTTATAATGTTTGCATCTGCTTGTTTTTAAATGTTTCAAACGTTGTGTGGAATGACATATATTGTAGGTAAGTGTGTAGTTCCTTGCACCTTTTCAAATACAGTACGTTCAAACAGAAAATAAATAAAGTAATATATGTATAGGATAACTTCACAGTGCGAAACGGTGCAGCGTCGTCAGATTGTAATTTGAGAATATTTAATAAAATTAATTTTGGACAGTTTATTGGAATTATATTAAATATGTCTGTAACCTAGAACTGCAGATTATAAAGTCAATTACAATATTTAGGAAGACAAAAAGTTAATTTTGATTTAGGTTTGTACAGAATGATAATTGCAATTAATATTTTCTAATTCTGGTTTATTTAACTACCTATTTTAAAATATTTATGAAAATTTATAGATCTGTCAAACAATGGCCTATATTTCAGTATTGTTACCGCTTTGTCGTAGTGCTTACCTTGTAAATGTCATTTTGTCACTTACAGCTTTCCTTCTACATGATAAAAACAAAACAGACGTGTAAAGATACACATAAACCGGTGATTCTTCTCTCTAACACAGACAATCATTATGGAAGCTTTAAGTTTAATGATAGTGATATTAACCGTTTTGCTGAGCATTTGTATGTGTCTAAAACGGCGTTATACGTATTGGCAGAGAAGAGGTTTGGAATGTCTAGAGCCGGAGATCTTCTATGGAAACGTGAGGAAGATGGCTAAGGGACAGTTGTCATTCGGAGAACAATTCAAAGAACTCTATCTAGAACTAAAAGCGAAAGGACTTAAAAAGCATGGAGGGATATACGTGTTCTTCAGTCCGATTTATATCCCACTGGACCCGGAATTAATAAAATGTATCCTGCAAAAGGACTTCGATCATTTCAGGAACCACGGGATGTACGTCAATGAAGAATCTGATCCTCTAAGTGGACACCTGTTTAATTTGGAGGATGCAAAGTGGAAAAATATTCGCACAAAGCTTACTCCTACCTTTACCTTAGGTGAGTTAAAAATAGTTTAAACGTTTACGTTTGACGCGGCAAAAACGTATTTCTATCACAGCTGTAATTTTCTTTTTATAGATAATCTTTTTTATCTCTGAAGTGCAATCCAGTGTATTATCTACAAATATAACCAAATAACTATTATACTATCAAATGCATATCAAATGACACTATTTGTAAACATGTGACAGAAATATAAAATTGACAGCTCGGAAAGAAAAGTAGTCATATTAGATCACAGTTGGTTATGAAATTTGCAAACAGAGATCTGTAATTATTTATCACTTTTCTTAGAAGGCTTCTTAAGTGGTGTCACCACTTTCTGACATTGGGGACTATAAATATACAGGGTTATTCAGAACTTATCCATAATAAAATTTGGGGATGCTCAACATGCATGTACAAATGTGGTAGTGCAAAAAAAATTTTTTTGGCGGGGTCAGAAAATTTTTCATTGCACGTCGCTGGATACTGGTCCACTGTAATGGAGTGACCTTGGGACTGACAATGCAAACTGGCGATGTTGCGGAAAAAACTTGGGACGTTCTGAGAGTATAACACCCGGCGCAAAAAAGATTTGCAGCGTTTTTACTTTAAAATAAACTTAAAGATAGATGTGACCAAAGTGACGTGTCTTTAAAATGAATAAAATTTTGTTACACTAATTTTGAAGAATTGCGCTACTTGATTACTAGGTATTAGAAACGTGAAATTTAGGTATAAAAAATTTGCACATAACTTGTTACAAAAGCTTTTCGAAATAATATTCCTCGACTTGTATACAATTTTGGGCACATCTTATCCAATTTTGCCGCACTAAACCGAATGTTCCTCCTGGTTGCTGATCTTGTAAACGCAAATTATTAAGTAAATTGGGGATTTTCAGCATTTTGCTGCAAGAACCACTCACAAAACCTAACTTTTAATTAATAATCCACCAGTAACAGTCCATTAACTCAGCATTACTGTACACATGAGCCATTTTGAAAATTTTACAGTTTAACACAAGATAAATACCCGCGAGTGCGACACACAGACTAACGACTCATAGTCAATACAGATATTATCCCCACTGTAACATTATTCGGTCGGTTTTAACCAGGCGTTCCAAACAAAAACGTGTTTACTTTTTTTATCACATTCTTAGGAATGTGGTAGAAAAGTATCAGATGTGTTGAAGTACAGTTGCCCAGCTACGTAGGCCTTTATATAATGGTATAACTTTAAACATTGTTTACGGGAAATCCTAATACTTTTATTAAAATTTTTTTGGTGATATCGATTTCTTATTTAAGGATGCACATATCCTCAAAGTTTTAGAGATGAGTTCTGAATAACCCTGTATAAATATCCTTTTCGTAATTCCTCATGTTCGACAAATATTTTGGGACAAACACATTCGCGTTAGAGGTATATAAGGTTTATGTTAATTAATAATAGAAAATAAAAAAAACAACATGGTTGCTACAGTAAGAAACACTACAAAACAAAACGTTACTAATTGAGAAACAATGAATACCGTCCTCATAATTTATAAATATCTACTGCGAAACTGCACTTATAAAATATATAGTTACAGGTAAAATTTCTGGGCTTATATCCCTTTTTCATAAGATTCTCCTTCAAAAATTGTAATATTAGATAATGGTATAAATCTTACCACTAACCTTCAAAATAAATTGAACTTTATTTTAGGAAAAATGAAGATGATGTTCCCCACGCTCGCAGCATGTAGTACTGGTTTGGAAGATCTCCTTATGGAATATGCGCTTATTAAAGATCCAGTAGACGTCAAAGACGTACTATCTCGTTTTACCTGCGACGTCATCGCCTCATGTGGCTTTGGTCTGGACTGCAACAGTCTTAAGAACCCCAATGCTGAGTTCAGGAGGTATGGGAAAAAGGTGATCGATGGCGATTTCATTTCCAGAATGAAATTATTAGCAACCATGCTAGTTCATCGAAATATATTGGCGAAGATTGGGTTCAAGTCGATCAGCAAAGACGTCGAGTCCTTTTTCATCAATGTAATTAATGATACCGTAGAGTACAGGAAGAAGAGCAACGTATATCGAAAGGACTTCATCCAACTACTGCTCCAGGTGAGGAATGGTGAGGTAACTGACAAGATCAAAGAGGATAAAGGTGATTTCTCGACGAATGAAATAGCTGCACAATGCTTTGGATTTTTTGTGGCAGGATTTGAAACGTCTGCCACTACTGTAACCTTCGCACTTTACGAGGTAGCTGCCAATCCAGACGTTCAAGATAAATTACGAGAAGAAATAGTTTCAGTACTCGAAAGATACGAAAATAAATTAACGTATGAATCTATCATGGAAATGGCTTACTTAGACAAGGTTATACATGGTAAGTCCAAGCAGCTTTTTAATATATTTACAGATAATAATATCTAATAGTTAAAACTTCTGTAGATCACCTTATATGGAGATAAATTTAGATGCATCAGAATCTCAATCACAAAGCATCATAACAAGTCACTATAATTTCAGTGATTAACAAGTGGCTTCAATTTGTTTATCTTCATATTAGGTAGTATTATTGACTAACTTATCAATTATCAGCGCCTCTACCTAATTTTAATATTACAGAAACTCTACGTAAATACCCACCAGCACCGGGTACACGACGTATATGCAACACGCGTTACAACGTACCCGGAACAGATCTCATCCTGGAACCTGGAACCCAGGTACACATACCAATAATGGGTATCCACCATGATCCAGAGTATTATCCTGATCCGAGCAAGTTTGATCCTGAAAGGTTTAGCGAAGAAAATAGAGCTAAAAGACCTGCTTTTACCTATTTACCCTTTGGCGAGGGACCAAGGATATGTATAGGTAAGAATTGACATGAAAAATATTAAATAGAGGTGTATCAAACTCTACGACAGGTAATAATATATTCTATAAAACATATAATTAATGAGTATCGTTTATTTTTAAACAAAGAAGTGAAGGATAGTCACATTTACAATGTAAATGTGACTATCCTTCACTTCTTTGTGAAGTAAGCTAGAAATTTAGTAAATTTCTAGCTTACTACCATTTTATATGTCATATAAAATGGTAGTAAGCTAGAAATTTATTAAATTATCGCAATGCAAGTTTGAATCTAAATTCTCTCTCATTATCTGAAACCAAATATATTTCTAGCTTTACGAAAAGCACATTCAAACTAGTTCATTATAATCAGTGTCAAAACAATAATATATTTTTCTCTTTTCCAGTAAAAGAAATAACTCCCAAATTTTTCGTAGTTCTGTTAACTAGTATTGTACAAGTAGTTTTGTAGTTTACAAACAGCATTTGAATGGAAAGGAAAACATTGAAAATATATGTTAAAAAATTCTTAAAGTATGTTTATATCATTAAATAAACATTCCGTTTTAGGAGCAAAATTTGGACTACTACAGAGTAAAGTCGGCTTAGTGAGTGTTATAAGAAGCTTTAGAGTAACAGTAAATAAGAAAACTCCAACTCCATTAAAACTGGACCAGAAGTCCTTCTTTCTAGGAGTTCAAAAGGGCATTTGGTTAAATATTTCCAAGGTGGACCAATAGTATATCAAATGAATAAACAAAGTTTTATAAAGCCTACTAAATTATTGTTAATATATTTCTGTTCCTAAACAATATTTTCTTGGATACAATACAATTATATTTGAACATTCATGCACATGTACTTTATTAATATGAATATACAGGGTGTCCTGAAATTAATGTGCAATATTTTACCTCTATGGTTAAAAAGTGGTCTTTCTTTTCATAGAAACATTGATCAAAAAATGTTTCCTAAGGGGCTACAGCACCTTAAAAAATCTCCCTTATTATTAGAGATAACCCATAAAATCTTATATGACCGTATTCGTAAAAAAGAATTCTTTCCATATATGTAAAAATATACAGGGTGTTCCATTAAAAAAAATAAGTTAGAATATCTTGGGAAAAACTGGTAAACTTGGCAACATTGCGAATACTTTTATTGGATCGTACATTATTTGTACACTATGTATACCAAATTCTGTTTTCGTATCTCTAGTAGTTTCCGAGTTATTTGCCCTTGCACTACTTCTGACTAACCCAGTATTATACACATATAGTAATTATATTTATTAAAAGCAGTACATACACACATTTTTATAATTCTATAGAAAAAAGCAGCATTTTCTTGAAAACATTGATAATAATTTAAATTAGATGAACAAGTTCAATAAATTTGACCTCATTTACTAGATATAAACTAAAAAACTGGACAAAACCAGATATCTAAAAAATATAATAAGTGTTTAACATATACATTTACTAAAAAAGACAACTATAAATATTTATGAACATTTTAATAATTCTAATCATCAAATACGTATCAAAAGAGATATAGTTAAACATTTATATGACGCAGATAAGTTAATTTCATCAATATCGGACGGCTTTAATAAAGAAACTAATAATAAAGGCCAACAATTATCCAAATGAGTTGGGTGAAAAAAAAATTATAAAAATTTTAAACACAAAATACTAAAAATCAAAAAAAAAAATAAAGAAAAACCAATAGAAACCATTCCTTAATAGATCATCAAAACAAAATTAGATATGTATTTTTATATTAGGTATTTATTGTAAAAATTAAAAACTTTAATCTTGTAAGACTCCTGAAATGTTGCTGAGTCTACTCTGACTCTGAAAACTTTACTACTGAAAATTTTAAAGATTACTGAAAAAATCGAAAATCCAAAAGGCCAATTTCCATATAAATAAATCTATAAAAAATAAATACATAATAGTATAAAAGTCTTTATAATCTAAATTGAAACTGCATAAAAAATTCCACAAAAGACACAAGTGCGTAAACAAAGAGGCCGCCGTCGAAGTGCAGGTGTTTCCTTTGTCGAAATTTTGTTTACAGTTTCAATTTACATTATATAGACTATACATTTATAATATTAGAAGTCCAATGTACTAAGCTGCATAAAGTAAAATATCCAAGTAAATTTTTTAGATGTGTATTTTTGATATTAGAATATGGTGTAATTATGCAAAAGAATAACCTCGTTATTTAAAATTATATGTCCCGAAAAACTAGTTTGAGTACTATTTGAAACATAGAAGTATATGTATTACTACAAGACATATCCTGAATGGCCCCTTCAAGTCATTGTGTTTTTTAATGCTATCATCCTCATTCATCATTTTAAACAAAAAAACAGTCAGTAAATATCTACTAAAATTACATTTATATAATAAAATATTACATGCCTATAATATATTTTAAATCAAACCGTCGATACTTTCATATATTTCATGTGGCCCCCAGTAATCGAATAAGAAATGGTACGCATGTATACATTAAATTATTTAATGGTTAAAAATAGTTTATATTGCGCAATAATAAACGCCAGTTTCGCAATATTCAACAAGATACATTATTATCAGTGTTATAATACATTTAATTTATAAATAACAACAAATTTATTGTAAACAATAACATTTTTAAATATTTACTTGGGTGTTTTACAGGATATTTTCTATATCTGTTAAATTGTTCATAATTACACTAGACGACAAAATTTGAACGTTGTTTTGTCCCACAAACCAAAATAGGTGGACTTTATATGTTGTTGTTGGAAGGCGGCGCGGTTACCAGCAGCACTCAGGCCTTTCGACCCATTGTGCCTGGCGCTAGTAAAGACAGCTATTGGAAGAGACCCGTGCTAAGCGCATAGGCTAACAGCAGTTCTAGTGAAAGCTCTCTAATGTCCTGGGGCAGGAGAAATGCTACCCTAGATGTTTGTGTCTCTTGATCATGAGACAGGCACAGCGACAGAGAATGTGAATGGAGTCCTCGTCATCGTGTCCACAAAACCTGCACCTTCTAGTGTCATTACGGCTAATAATAGTATTAAGGTGCTTGTTGAGATGTCCGTGACCTGTTAACAGTCCTGTGACAATCCTTATGCTGTTACGACTTAGCGCAAGTATTGATCGAGTTGCGTTCAATCAAGGCCTTTCAATTAAGAGTTGTCCTGCTGATCCAGTTGTCAATAGACCTTGTCACATAACTAGGCGGAAGCCCGAGCATAGGTTCAGGCCCTGTAAACTGTATACTTGAGCCTATTTTAGCCAGTGCATCGGCCTCCTCATTTTCTGTTATGTTGTGATGACCGGGTCATCACCCAGGTCAATACTTGATTGTTCTGTCACAATTGGGCCAGACCATTAATACACTCTAGGACCGCCCTGGAGGTGATGCTGTAGGAGATCTGTTATTTATAACTACTATTAAATTAAACATAAAATGTGGAAATATATCAATTTTGGCTATATTTAGCCCTCCAAACCGCGCTTCAGACATGGAAGATGGCAAAAGGCATATAACGAAATTTTTTGCACAAGCTGTGTGAAGTATATGATGATTATTTTGATTGCAAAGTAAGTAGGCAACTAGGATAAAAGTAGGCTCCAGCGAATTTATTGTATTACTTCCAGTCTGGTATAGCAGGCTAAAATTTACTACGTATAGATACAAACATTTATGTTGTATTTATAGTTGTAGACTCTAAAATAAGTAAACCAACTTTAATAAAAATGTGTTTACATAATTATTTATATTTATTTACGCATGTGGTGTGAAGGTTGTCGTAACTATTCGAGTAAGCATATTATTTATTCTAACAATTCACGAAAGAAAATAAGTAGATATTTGACAAGAATGTTAAGGGCAATACCAAAGTCTACATATCTAATATCTAGATTTTGTCAATACTAATCTATCACCGTTACGCCACTGGTGAGTGATAATAACAGTGAGATTTCCCGACCGATAATACCCGAATGAAATAGAATCATTGTTTATTCGAATCGAGACACCTGTAGGCGTATTCCGATATAACGCGTAAATATAATAATAGAGTTTCCTATCTATTTGTTTAGTTTGATTAAATATTGTGTAATTTTTCATCATGTAAGCACAATACAATATTTTGGTAAGTATCTCCATGTACTTATATTTTTTAAATGTATTTATGTCAAATAGGCGATGATTTGTTTTCGATTTTTAAAAATAATATTTAACCAAAATAATGGGTAAAAGCGCACTATAACAAATTTTATACTTGTTACTATTAAAAATATATGCTACAATTTTTTCACAAACAAATACAATACAAATAAAATTTTCAATGTTTAAGAATGAACTGTAAGTACAGGGTGGTAAAAATTAAACGTACCTACCTTAGAAATATGCATGTGTCAAATATTTGTTTAATAAACTGATATCTCGAGAATTATAAATTTTGGAAAGAGCATTATACAAAGTGGCCCTAAAAACATGAATATATTATAGAGTGTTCATTTTAAACAGGAAAGTTGTTACCTATTTCCAGTACAACTCGAAGTGACAGAACTGTTTAAATATTTAAATTAGTGAGGCCACCCTGAAATTTCAGAAAAATCCATACCAGTATCAGTACCTTCTATACCTTCAGTAACTTCTAAAATTTTCCCCAAAAAAACACTGTATACCTAATGTGCAATAAAATAAATATTTCATAAATTTTCAGTTTTATACAAAATTGTGTAACAGATTTGTAATTATGTCGAGAAGAGAAGTTTGTATGATAAAAAAATTGTCAAAATGACATTTTTTTTTGTTTTGTTTAATTTCTTTTAAATTTTATTGTAATAATTATTTTATTTGGACATAATTTAAAATATGATTTGTAATATTACACAATTTTGTATACTAAAAAACCACTGATAGCCACTGATGAAATTTAGTTAATTTATGAAATATTTATTTTATTGCATATTTATACAGTGGTTTTTTGGGGCAAACT
Source organism: Pogonocherus hispidulus (assembly GCA_963924545.1). Classification (NCBI taxonomy): domain Eukaryota; kingdom Metazoa; phylum Arthropoda; class Insecta; order Coleoptera; family Cerambycidae; genus Pogonocherus; species Pogonocherus hispidulus. Next base: position 14,559,000 of record OZ004699.1, read on the forward strand.
TTAGAAATTTGTTTTACACTTTGAATATTTAATTTGAATACTTCTGGTTTCCTGTTTTTATTAACCTACAGGTGGTGTAATTAACACTATACAAATCTTTCTTATTTCCTATTAACTCCAGATTTGTTTATTGTTTTTAGATAAACGTAATGGAAGTATCAATTTCAATTATCTTAGCGATCACCGTCCTTACGCTAACATACTTTTACTTAAAAAGGAAATATGCTTATTGGGAACAGAAAGGTGTACCTTACATTAAACCGAAATTTTTCTACGGAAACGCCGAAAAAATAATTAAGGGTGAAATCTCTTATGCAGAACAATTCTTAGACTTTTACAGGCAGTTCAAAGTCAAAGGAGTTAGGCATGGTGGGGTCTACGTGTTGTTTAGTCCAGTCTATATGCCTATGGACCCGGAACTAGTAAGATGTATTCTTCAGAAAGACTTCGACCACTTCGTAAACCGTGGGCTATACGTTAATGAGGAATTTGATCCTCTCTCTGGCCATCTCTTCAACTTGAAAGATAGTAAATGGAAAAATTTACGGGTCAAGTTAACACCAACATTTACATCCGGTAAGAAATATCAAATAATAATTAAACTTTTTCAAAATATGCTATTGTGGCCAAATTTAAGGGGGAACCAGACCAATAAAACAGAGTTGACAGATGGGGATGGGTACAAGGTACAAGTGATAGAGAGTCTTTTCTGACTGTAAACGCTTTATGGAATAAAAAATTAAAAACAAATTAAACCTAAAGAGCTATTCTGCTGGTTATATAACGTCACGACCACAGAATTATAGAGCAAAATTATGTTTTGAACTCTGTTCGCATCAAAACAGAAAGATCGATTTGGGTTAGATTGCAAAAACTACAAGGAAATGCCACTACCTCTACGTAGGATGTCACTAACTGCTGACCGATTTGGTTCTTATTTGATCAGATGCTATAGATAGGTGTAATCATTTTCTACCTCAATGGTGTAATCACTTTGCTACTATGGCGTAAGCAGATAAGATAGAAATCTATCAACAACTGACATCCTGTATAGGACGTCCTAGCAATCAAGCATCAGCGCTCATTGTAGCATATAGTTGGAAAATAGCTATTTGGGCCTAATTTTCAGTCCTTTAAAGACTTCAGTCTTCAAACAGAAATGATTGTTTAGTTTTTAAAAGTAGGTATTAAGTTAATTATATGTTCATTGTAGGAAAAATTAAAATGATGTTCCAAACTCTAGTGGAATGTTGCAAGGGCTTAGAGAAAATGCTTTCGGAATATTCGGAAAAGCAACATCCAGTCGACATTAAAGACATTGTTGCACGTTTCACGACAGACATTATAGGCTCGTGTGCGTTTGGTTTAGAATGCAATAGTATGAAGGATCCAGATACCGAATTTCGAAGATATGGAAAAAAGATTTTTAATTCCAGCAATTCTAATAAAATAAAACAAGTTGTGGCAAGTTTAGTTCCTATGTCACTTGTCAAAAAGCTAGGCGTCAGCTTCACTGATAAAGACGTAGAACTTTTTTTTATTAACATTGTAAAAGAGAGTATTGCCTACAGAGAAGAAAACAAAGTCTCTAGAAAGGATTTCCTGCAGTTGTTGATAGAGCTAAAAGATGCGAATAATGTTGAAAATCGCCAAAAAGAAATTTTGGGTACAACTAATGGCACACCTAATTTAACTTTAAACGAAATTGCTGCCCAGTGTTTTGTGTTCTTTGCCGCAGGATTTGAAACATCGAGCACTACTGCAACGTTTGCCTTGTACGAACTGTCTATCAATCCAGAGATCCAGCAAACACTGAGAGAAGAAATACTTAGCGTGCTAGAAAAACATGACAATGAAATAACATACGAATCTATTTCGGAAATGACGTACTTGGAAAAAGTTGTAAACGGTAGGTTCTGTTTATAAGATATAAGGCATGTTCCTGCAGCAATCACCAACTAGTCAGAGGGATTGTGGTTGGTTGAAAACAATTTGCTGACTGGTGTGGAATGGTTTGACTGGATTTGACTAGTATGTGATTCCTGCAGGAACAGGTCTAAGGCTTCTAAGTTGCAAATTTTAGAGGTTGCTTGGTATAGACATGGAACTTTTCAGAACTCTGGCATACTGGCTGAATTTAATAGTCAAACAAAGTCAAATTAAAAAATTCCCAAAATTCCCCAAATAAAAAAAATTTTAAAATCATTTTTTGGTGTTAAAGTGTATGTTCAAAAAAAAAACGTGGAAAAGAAATGTATTTTCAACATTCGCCTAACAAGTATAAAGAATTATGTTAAACCAGTACAAAAAAGGTGGAAAGATTTGGTCGAAACTTTATTTTTTCTTCAATTATTTTCCAAATTTATACTCGATTGCAAATAATTTTTTCGCCACCTTATCAAATAAATAGATTTCTTACAAATTTACATCTATTAATTGTTTTTAAGGAATTTATTTCATTCCAGAAACTTTACGAAAATACCCACCAGTTCCCGTACTTCACCGCGTCTCTAATAAAAGTTACGTAATACCTGGCACCAACATCACCTTAAAACCCAGGACGCCGGTACAAATACCAGTCATGGGACTTCACTACGATCCAGACTATTACCCTAACCCTGAATTATTTAACCCAGAAAGATTTAGTGATGAAAATAAAGCAAAGAGACCAGCGTATACGTTTCTTCCTTTCGGGGAGGGCCCAAGAAATTGTATAGGTATGTGTACTAATTTCACTTTTTTATCGTTAGCTGATATACAAGATGCGTTACAAGCTTTTACAACAATTAATATAAACTAGAAATGGGAGAAAATCGCTGTCGCGATTTTCGTTCCCATTTCTAAAAAGCATCTGGAATAATATTATTTTTAAGAAGTAATTATACTAAACTTTTCTCAATATTTTGATGAATTGTAAAGGTACTCTATTCTTGATGCTAAAACATCATAATTTTTTAAGTACTGAAAGTAGAATCTATTTTTCAGTAAACATTATTATCAATTTTATCAATAGGACCAAAAATATATTGCTGTCATAATTATTGTAGCAGCAAATTAATATTGTAGATATTTACTTTTGTAAGCTAAAATTATGAATTTTATAGACTGCCAAAATGAAGGAATTAATTCCAAACTAATACTAATAAATAATTGGAATTATAGTGAAAAAAAGCTAGCCTCCAGCGTGACTCGAACTCGCGAGGTCAGCATTACGATTTTTGGAGTCCTACAACTGTCCCATTGCGCTACCACGCCTGTTGTCAAATGTTTACCTTGAGACGTTTAAGTATGTAAACTGTACGTGTCAACCTGAAAAAATAATTTTTACCGATTTTCTAATTGGAACAGCGTTTCGCTTCAGTATTTTGGTAATCAGAAGTGTTTGACAGTCAGTACTACGGATTCTGTTAGCAATATTTCTCGTAGGAAAATAACCTATCTGAAGTTTAATTAATTTGACAGTTTTCGTGGGAGGTGCTTGTCTCGTTAGTGCAATCTCACATCGGTATATAAAATGAGAAAGAAGTTGAGACGGACGCGACTCGAGATTTTCGAAGACGAAATAGACGTAGAAGGACTCGACGTACGGTCTCGAAAAAAAAATCTCCAAGGATTAGAGAAAGGACGGAGCATTCGCGTGAAGTGGTTCTCGAAGCTGTAAAATTAGAAAAAGGGGTCTAGGGAGTCCCGCGAAATGTCGGGATTTCGGCAGGCGTGACGGGGCCATTAGGCGCGAGGACAAACGCCGGTGCTAGCCGTATCTCTCTCGCCGAACGGCGATCGACGAAAATTTTGCAGAGGTTTTTTGAAAAGGCATTTAAATTGGGAAAACGCGTAGGAAACGGGACGAAAATACCCCTACGCATTGGAGAAAGGCCGGGGCCGACCTTCGGTGGCCCGCGGGGATCGTTCCGTGATCGCCCCTCAGAGGAGATAGCTTAGAAACTTTGTCGATTCGGTGACGGAATTTAGAGCGAATTTAGAGCGAATCGACAAGACCGAGTCGACGCATTTTAATATCGATGATATCATTTTCATCAAGCAGTCATGCTTATTCATAAATCTGAGGGAATATTAAGATAGGAATGAACAGAAAAAATCAAATACTTTATGGAATGATATAGGTAAATATAGTTGTCGTATGTTGTAAAATCTTTAATTTTAGAACTATATCTCCGACAGCACTAAGAGTTTACAAAAATTTGTCATTTAGAGATTGAAATGAGATACATGGATAGAAATAAAAACCGCCTCCCCACAATACACAACCTATTCGATGGATAAAAAATATAAGACCTCAGTCATCTTACAAAAATATTTTAGCTGCAAACCATTTGAATTAACCACGACGTGTAGGTAATCAAACTCCAATAAATATACTTGGAATCTTACAGAAAGTATATGGCTCTTGGTGTTACATCTGTATAACGATTTCAAAATTTCCAAAGTCGAAGTTTCAGATGTGGATAAACATTCAAGTGGAGTTAATCTTTATTCCAAAAACATCTCACCTGGCTGGAATTGTAACCCAGGATTACGGCGTTAAAAATCTATGCTCAATCTTCACCTCTCTCGGGCACATGATGATACTTAAAAAAAGCAGTTCTTTTTAATGTGACTGTGACACTTACATAATAGATATTAATCCTTCTGTTACATTCTAAACATATTATGTATACTCACTAGATATTTAATCATCTTCATTTTCTTTTCACAATATTATTGAAATTTTTTATGATAAATAAAACACTGACCCTGTACCAATAAGTTATCATTATCGACATTCATACGTCATCATAAGTGGTCCTTTATTTATGAAACCGATTAAAAACACATGACCCAATTATCGGTAACTATTTTGATAATCAAAACGTGAAGTCGGTAATCTGTAGTGATCGAGAAATTTCTTATGAAATTTATCGAGAGATAGCTTGATATAGTATATGTCTAGCTAGATATAGCTGGGAACATTTACGTCGAGAAGTAAGCTGCAATGTTTAGTGGATTTTAATGATATATTTTTCTTTTTTCAGGCTTACGATTTGGAAAACTGCAAACTAAATTGGGCCTTATCACAATCTTAAGACACTATGAAGTTACTTTGAATGAAAAGACCACAACACCTATAAATCTAGATAAGAATGCTTTTATATTAGGTGTGGACGGTGGTGTATGGTTGAACTTTTCAAAGCTACCCAAAATCTAAACCATTATTAAAATTTGATCTGAACAGATTCTATGCCATATGCCATAAGAAACGGTTCATACTTAAACCACAGCTTAAGGTGTGCTTAAACTGAACCAACATAGTACATAGAATGTAGTTAAGTATCAAGACTTTTATTTCTACAAGATGAGGTGCTTGTAAAAACTAAATTCCATTAAATTAGATCTTTGAAGTTAGAATACATCTTTCTTTGTTGCATCATTATAGTAATGTAAGTTTTGTAATAAATATGTATATTCTGTTAATACCAGGCTAAAGGAATAGCTATTAGTGAAAAATAAATGATTGTAAAATTTGACTGAATCTTTTTCTACGCGAGCAGAAATTCAGCCATCTTTCGATTACATATCGGAAATACATAATTTGCGGCTTAAATAAAATTCTGAAATACAAAACATATTTTTTATGAACAAAATACAGGGGTGATAGGCAAATAAAGAATGTAACTATGTAATGTAATTATTAGCATTGTAATGTAATTATTAACAGGTGTAATTATAAAGACAATTATAATTTTTCTTAAAATGTTTATAAGTAATCATTTATAGTCAACTCCTCATTTATAACACAAACCTGGATAGTGGATTAGTATTGTTAATGTTATTACATTGTTTGCTGCATTTGTTCCAATTTTGAATTTAAGTGACTTTTTATTTGTAGAAAGTTTTCTCAATATCTTACTTTGGAAAAAAATTTGTCAATTTATTTATTCGAAAATGTCTTATCTATATCACATTGGTTGTTCGTGTTTAATATACAAATTTTAAGACGCAACAAATATACTTTCTGTAGTAAAAATATACAAATATAACGCAATTCGAGGAAAGTAATATGTATGTAATATACTACTAAATTGTGAATAATCTTATTAAAAAATTAAAAGTAATAATTGCGTTCGGAAATATGAAAAAAAAAACAGCGCAATTGGCAGCAACTACTACTAACAATAAGAGGGAGTTATTGCAGTCACCTGCTTTTATCTGAAGTACTTTCAAGAATAGTTATAGAAAACTTGATGTTTCTATAAAGTTTTCCATATGTAGAAGCCATCACATTTCCCCGATTTAATACCTACAGATAAATTTCTTTTTACAGAAAGCAAACCTCGTTAAAACATTGAAATATTTAGAGTGAACGATGGTCTTCAGTCGCCGAATGAGGCTTAGAAACAGAAACGCTTGTAAATGTAAAACGGATGACTGATTTTAATTTTTCAACAACTGGTGTAAAGAGAACTGAAATACCTTTTAAACGATATGCAACACGGCATATTATGCTATTTAAAAAAATGTGCTGACAGAGACTCTGGCACCATCTAGGTATTCCAATGGTATTTTTCGTACCATCATCCTACATTTTGTTTAAGGTCGATATCTCAACCCGTTCAAAAGTTAAGTTTCCCAAGTCATAAACATTTACGTGATTTAGCAAACAGCGGCTAAAATAAGTAGCAATTTATAAAGTATTATCTCTTTAAATCCGAGCAATAGGTACATGTATTTTCTTCTTTTCTAATAAACTTATTCTTATATTATCTTATTTAATAAACAATAATAATAATAATAGTAATACATTTTCTACTTATCCATTAAAGTCCGACTATCCATAGACTACAGGGCAAGAAGAAGGGCAAAAAACGTTAATCGAATCGAAGCAAGGCTCAAGAAGAAGTCATCGTGACGAATCAACAAAAAGTCGTTGAAAACAAGAAAAATACTGTTTAACAATAAACAATTTAACCACCTCACCTTAGAATTTTTAATTATACAATTGTTTTAAATACGAATTTAAAAAACTCACAAAGATATCAATGATAATTTGTAGTAGTTATTTCATTGCAGTTTATATTTCATTGTAGTTTATTTTTCATTACACTATTTTTATTATATGTGATAAATCATGAAAATAATATTTTCCAGCATTTATTTCCCGAGATAGGTATCTAATATGAAGTGGTTGCTCCAACTATTATAATTTTTTTTTTTTTGATATTCTGTCGCCGACCGTTCGTTAGCTGGGCCGAGTTTAAATTAAATGCACATAAAAAGCGAATGAGAATAATTTAAAAAAAAACATCAATAATTTTTATCATTATATAATGGCACGCAATATATGTATATAAACAGTATGATTGAGATATCTGCGAAAATATTATAGGCCTGACAAATTATCATGATCAGCCAATTAAAAATTAGTAAAACATATTAATATTACGCCTAATTAAAAGCTCAGCAACATTAGATAAGCGTAATTAAAAACTATTAATTTTTTTTTTAACAATATACCATGTTTAACATAAGATTTTTTTATGGATTCCAGAAGCGACCAGCACAATTATTACTAAATGGACCTTAACAACATAAAAAACATACAAAATAAACCTGATTATAGGAATAATTTATGTAGTCTAATATTACGTCTGAATCACAAATACGGTGCGAGGAAAAGTTATCTAAAATAAATCATATTCGCAATTATGATATCAAATTATATTCTATAGACATTTAAATTAAATATGTAACAGTAATGAGCGACAAAGGGGCATATTATAAAATTAGTTCGCATTTAAGTGTTGAGCATATACGTGGTGGTGAAATAAACATATTTTTTTAACACCCCCATACCCTTTCCATATTCAGATAGCTACAGGGAAGTACAGAAACAGGATTTATGATTACAAGGAAAGTTTTGACCAATAGTTTGCCTTAAAGGAGTTCATAAGTCGAAAAATAAGCTTAACCTTGAAGATCTATGAACATCCTGTATTAAACATTAAACATAAAACATCACATAAATTAAGAACCCCCAAATATCAAAGTCAAAGGCTGTCCGGAAGGAATTACACATTGAAAAAATGCAAACATGTAAAATGCAAATTTATGTAAAAAAAATATCGAAAAAATAAAAACTTTCTTGTAATTTAAGCAACTTTGTATATAAGTATTTTGGTTTAACATCCAAGTCATTCATCGATCACCCTGTATATCATAAAAAAATGTAACTAATAGGAATCTGTCACTATTTTGTTCTGGTTATTTAAAATTTTAGTGTTTATATTTTTTTCAATTTTTTATTTGATCATTACTGTCGAAATTAATGTAAATTTTTTTCGCTTAACCCTTTGACACGACAATTCTTCCCCAGATGGAACTTTTTCTAAATAATTCTTATCACCTCAACAAAAAATGTACACACAATCTGTATAACGCAGGTTATCTAAAATAAAAGGTCGCGAAACGTTAACCTATCCAAACTCATCATAGGCAAAACGTTTCGTATGCACTATAAATATGATGGTTTCGGGAGAAACTGATTACTTTCCTTAAAAAAGTGAAGAAGTAAGTACCGTTCTGGTTTAAGCAGGTATGTACCGACTACAATAATGTGAATATATTCCTTTTATATACAAACCATATATAACCAAACAAGTCGATATTTTTTTAATTATTTCTATGATTTCGGCATAAGATTTATGCCATAGTCATATTATTGTATAATTGGAAAATATAGTTTTTCATATCAAGTAAAAAAATTAACACAAAGTTTTGTTTCAATACTTTTTAAGAATATAATTTAGGTTTTTACTAAGATCAAATTATAGGTACGGGGTAAACATAAAATATCTGTTGTTCTTATAATGGGGTTTAGATGCAATTTTCCGATTCGCTATTAATTTTCGTTAAATTCCCTTTCCAGACGTGGGCAAAATGATACTGGACGCTTCAAACATCTCCATAACGACATCTTGCCTATTAACAATCTTGTTGGCAATATGTGCTTATCTCCTCTGGTTCTACAAGCAAGCTTTCAGCTACTGGAAGAAAAGAGGTATCCAATACATAGAGCCAGCGATACCATTTGGAAACACATTTTCTCTATTCATGAAAAAAACGAGTATGGGAGAGATGTTCGCCAATTTCTACTTGCAGTTCAAAGAAAAAGGCCTTAAACATGGCGGTACCTACTTCTTCTGGAAACCCATTTACATACCCGTTGATCCAGAAATCATTAAACATGTGCTAGTGAGCGACTTCGAGAACTTCCCCAACCACGGCTTCTACATAAGCGAAAATGAACCCATGTCAGGGCATATTATGAACATGGAAAATACGAAGTGGAGGACGCTCAGAGCCAAATTCCCTGCTGCTTTTACTGCTGCCAAAATGAGGAAGATGTTTGTGGTAATGGAGAAAATGACCAAGCAACTAAATGTCAATCTTGAGTCCTATGCTATAAGTGGAAAATCCTTAGACATAAAAAACGAATTAAGTCGATTTACCACAGACGTCATTTCATCTTGTGCTTTTGGACTTGATACCAAGACAATGAAACGTGAAAATGAGGAACTGCTGAAAAGAGGAAGGTCCTTCTTCGACGACCAATGGAACGTTTACACGAATACCCTAGTATTTACTGTACCCCGCAAGATTCTGAAGAAATTCAACTTCAGATTGATGCCAAAAGAATTTGAGACCTACTTCCAGGACATGTTCAGAACTGTCATAAATTACAGGAAGGAAAAGAATGTGCAAAGAGGGGACATTGCAGACATTCTTGTAAGGCTGACTGAGAAGCATGAGGAAGAGCTCGATTTCTACGGAAAGAAACCCATAGACCCCTTGAACTTCGAGGAGTTCGCCGCACAAGCAGTCATCTTCTTCTCCGCGGGTTTCGAAACTTCCTCCAGTACACAAGCATTTGCGCTATATGAACTTGCTAAAAATCCTGACTGCCAAGACAAACTCAGAAAAGAGATGAATGATGTTTTGGCCAGGTACGACAATAAGATTACCTATGATGCAGTCATGGAAATGAAATATTTGGAAAAGGTCGTAGATGGTGAGTAAACTTTAACTATTCTCATTGTTTGTTTATTATTTCATATTTCATAATTTGAGTTAGAAAAAAAATGTTTTGCTAAAACTTTAAAAAGTTTTATATAAGGTCATATGATGTTACTACACTGTCTTAAGTTTACCAATTATTCTAATCGGTTCTACTTTCTTCTATTCCAGAAACTCTGAGGTTGTATCCAGTATTCCCAATTCTACCGCGTGTAGCATTGAATGACTATAAAGTGCCAGGAACCGATTTCACCATTGAAAAGAACACTTTGGTCCTGGTATCGAACATGGGTATTCAGCGAGATCCAGAATTTTACCCAAATCCCGAACAGTTCGACCCTGAAAGATTTTCCGTTGAGAACAAATCGAATAGGTCTTTCGTAGCACATATTCCTTTTGGAGAGGGACCCAGGGTTTGCGTAGGTAAGGATTAAGTGTTTAATCGCAATTGCTTCATTGCTACATAACCAATATCCACTAGATGGATACAAAATTTACCATAAGGATATGGTTGCACAATGAAAGAGCATGTTTGTATACAGAATACATTCGTTCAGCTTGAGCCATATTAATAATGTTTAAAAATATGTTATGCTTGGAAGAGGCCATATTTGACAAAAAAAAAAACATCAATATAATTATTATTTCTTTTTGCAGGCAAACGTTTTGGGTTGTTGCAAACGAAGGTTGGTCTTATAAGTATACTACGAGCTTACGAAGTATCACTGAGCAAGAAAATGCCAACATCATTTAACTTCGTACCCCACGAGCTTATGCTGAGGAAAACTGGTGATATCTGGATTGATTTGAAGAAAGTATCCACGTAGTTATAGGTGCTTCATATAGGTATATTTGTGCTACCAAACATATGCTGACTACGTCACATTGTGATATGTAAATTCCATTATACAGCCGCTTTTCGATTTAATTTTTGATTAATATTACGTTGGGTAACACAGGTATAGTGTTGGGCTGCCACATGTTAATTATAATTAAACAAAAAGATCCAGGGCTAAATCGTGTAGAACGTTTCTAAGGCTGCTAAAAACTCATGCTAAAAATCATGGTTAAGATGAACTATTTATACTTATTTTAATTTAGTAATTAAGTTTTTTATTTTCGGACTTGAATGGTTTTAAAAATCCCTTGAAGGTAGTAAATATGTAATTGTGATCAATAAAAATAAATAAAGATTTTGAGTCCTCAAAAACTGTATTATTACTGTTTGTTCCGAAGTCAGCTTTTTCCCAATTCCCAGCATAAATTCAATTTCATGGCGGAATAACAAAAATTTTCACGGGATCCGGTACTTATTTATATTTAATTACCACGAATTTAAATTTACAATACATATATTTTGTCAAATATTACAGTTTCGCCGATTTATCTTGGTGCTAATTATGGTTTTAAATAAATTAAACATAATTAATAATCATTTAGCTATATCACTATCTATCAGCTATTAAGTGAACAGGTCACTTCGCATCTTCAGATTACAATTACTTTCTTATCTAACTCATATAATTAAAGTACTAATTCCCTACTAATCTAATCCCAAAGTGTTCAGTTATCCATAGGCACGCATGTAGTGTAGTTGAGTGTCCATCAATGCTGAGTTAAAATGACTAATTTGATTTTTATCTTTAACTTTTCAAATTACAAAGGAATATTTAATTTTATATATACGTACCTTGGATCTCCCACTTGAAAGAAAAATGGTTATAGTTTCTGACGTTTCGGCATTATTAGATCATCTTCGGGTATATAGATTGCGCTTTATATTATACAAAATATACTGCTGATTAAAAAATAAACTAGTTTATAATCCACCATATTGTAATAACAAATATGTGTATTTATTTTTCAATATTTAGTCTGATTTAATATAGTAATTTGCTTCATGAAAGATGAACTAATACTATCAACAATCTCAGGTATTATTGTTCGAGACCAAAATCCCAAAATATCAATCTCGAACCAGACAAATTGGATAAACATTAATTTCCAGAGCTCTAATAATCTATTGGTAAGTTTAAGGTAGGTATTATTACGTGTTAATAGCCATATTATTTAGTGATAAAATATCCTACGGGTATAAAACCCATAATCAATTGTTAAATATCTTACCCTATAACATATTTCGATGTCAGAAAATATCCTGCTACCGGATGTTATTGGTCGATGGTTCTTCACATTATACTTATCCAGAATTATGTATTTACCTGCAACAAAAAAATTTAATTTACATGTAAGTACTGTATATTGACCTAATACAAGCTTATTTAATAACTTTGAGTAAGTAGTTTTACACAAGTTTGAGGTTGATGTTAAAAAGCAACTATGAAATTGTCCAAATAAGTACTGACACGTGCATTTCTTCAAATGAAAGCTATTTTATGATAATTCATTTATTTGGTAGTAAACTATTTATCCAAATAACTATTTTTCCGAAAATTTGGACACAAAATTTATCTCATCATCTTTCTCCCTGTCTGCTCTCTGTCCCTCATCTCTCTGTCCCTCTATTTCTTTGCATCTAACACCAATTTTAAATAAAGAAAATTAAATGCTATGTGAGTATTACAGTAACTACAGAAAGCTAAAAATTGTATATGGAAGGACAAAAAGTAGTACAAACATCTTACTTTTTTGCGTAGCAATTATAACAAAATTATACCAATTCCGAAATTATGCACAACTAACTTGAGTGTTGCTACTCACTAATTATTGCTCTTATTCATCAGACTCGTTTGAACATAATATACCCTTCATGTAAAAACTGCTCTGTCTCTCACAACTACCACTCTTACTATTAGACAGATCCACCAAATCAACCCTTCGTATTTGTGAGACTTTATCAAGAAAACATAATAGGTATGCAAAATTGTTATATATTTTCTCATGTATTGTATACGTTAGGGAGACTCACGAATTTACTGTATAAGAAACCCCATAACATAGATAAATTAAGTAGAATACGTGCAGTTAAAGATAATTTTTTTTAAATATATTTTAGCCTCAAATAAACAGGAAATGTTGTACTCATATCTATAGAATTCCATAGTCGGCCTTGAATTTATTTATACAATATAGGTATTTAACTTATTTAAATAATCGTGGTAAGAGCACCAGAGCCCACAGAGCAGTGAAACGATTCTACGGTTGAATAAAAATTATGTTTACATTAATAAAAGCCAAGACAATGATATCTAAGAGTTATTATTATAATAATATGGTGTATACAACAGTTTCACTTCATGTTCAATTAGATGATGAAAAGTCACACTGCAGCATTATATGGAAGTAAATAAGCTTGAAGAATTAGTAATGTTAATATTGTGATAAGCTGATACGTGTTGTGTAGTATAGGTTATGTTATTTTCGTCAAATGTCGTTCCTATTTAGTGGAGAAGGTACTTAAAGCAATTATTGGATATTGGACACATTTGTGAATAAAGAGTAGTGAGTATTTTTTAACTTACATATTCATTACATACTCATACTCATCGTAGTTAGTTTATAGAGTATATATTGTCCATCCTTCAGAATTTATCCTATATATTTATTCTTATATGGAAACTAGTTGCTTAGCTACAGTGGATGCAAGTATTTACTTGGGTACATAGGTATCGAGTGTCATATTTAATTTTTTCAACTCCCACAGTATCAAAATTGGACAAAAAGATCCGGTTATTATTTTTGATCTTTGATCTATTTATTTAATGCTAGATACCTTTGGCTTATTGCCAGCGTGATTTGTTTACACATCAGCAACAACAAACATAAACAAAGCGAGAGTGATAGATAGCATAATAAACATTGGGGACAGTTAACAATTATACCTAGTAGTACAGTGACTCACTGTACCTAGTAGTAGTAGCACTAGCGCCACTCTTGGTTACAGGAAGGAACTAAGCCATTTAGCGGGTTATTTAAATGCGACCCAATTTAACTTTTTAATCATTGATGTCTTTAACATGTTTCAGAGACAGGTTATATATGTTTTTTTCGATATTAAATAATAAATAATACCTAGTATAGTATAGCAAATATACTTAGGTACCTCTATACTTGTATATAGACCCTATTTGTGGCGAAATAAATTGAATAAGTAGTAAGTAATACAATTTTTATTGCTTCCACTTTTTTCCGCGGTCAGAATTTTGTTTTGGATATAGATTTTGTTTTTGTTACAGTAGAGAAATAAAAAATAGAGATTTTAGAAACATTTTAAGATTTAAGATGTGTCACTCACTGTGACTCAAGACTGTGTAACTCAAGGGTTACTCAAAACAATAAAACAGAAAGAGATATTTGATCCACCTTTATAACTAACAAAGTTATTAACTGATATTAGAAAACCTAATTTTATGAAATATTTTCATAAACAATTTAGTCTAGCACAAATAGGTTGAAAACGTGATTTGCAGTTTTTCAGAATTTTCCAAATACTATGAGGGTTCGTATTTGCTTTTATCTAAAGATTCAGCTCACAATTATTCAACTTCTTTGTAATTTAACCTACCGTATATTAACAACACAAAAGTACAGTTATTTATTTAATCTTGTGTCAGCAATATTAATAGTTTGTAAGATTGTAATAGTAAACCAGAAAAGTGGAGAAGGCATTGTAGTAGTGGAGAGTAAAGTGTGGAGGTAACTTTTCCATTACCTTTTTATATTAAATTCAACATTATAGTAGTGATAGCTTAGTTTTTACAAAAACATTCATATAGCTATTATTAATTTACTAATTTATTTAAAGACTACTCAAGAATGGATTGCATCAGCATCTTAACCATTTTAGCAACACTTCTATTGGGACTTTATCTCTACCTAAAAAGAAGATACACCTACTGGCGAAGAAAGGGAGTCGACTATATAGAACCAGAATTCTACTACGGAAATGTTAGAAAAATGATCAAAAAGGAAATCAGTTTCGCTGAACAGTTTAGGGAAATCTATCAAGAACTAAAATCAAGAGGTTTGGAGCATGGGGGTGTTTTCGCACTTTTTACCCCACTATATATGCCCATCGATCCTGAGATAATAAAGTCCATCCTTCAGAAGGATTTCAAATACTTTATGAACCACGGGATGTATGTCAATGAGGAAGACGATCCTTTGACTGGGCACCTTTTCAATCTGGAGGGAGAAAAATGGAAAAAACTAAGAACCAAATTGACACCAACTTTCACATCTGGTAAGTCAGTATGTTTTGCTCAGAAAACCGCCTCTTAAAGTATAGATATAAGGTTCGCATGGGATTTTATGGGATTGCCCCTCTGTCACTATTCATACTATGTTTACACTTTGCAATTTTATTGCCAATCTCTTCATGAACAGATTCGAGTTCCTTCATGAACAGATTTCCCCAGGGTTTGGTTTAGATATGTGGACGATATCTTTGCGGTGTTTGATACAAAAATCACTGATATTGACAACTTTGTTTCCAAATTGAACAGTCGTTTCGGGTCAGTTAAATTTACACATGAAATTGAAAACACTGGACAACTACCATTCTTAGATGTATTAATAATTAGAAATAGTGAAAATAAGTTAGAATTTGACATATTATACAGAAAAGATACGTAAAGTACATTAAAATATATCTCTAAGGACTCTCACCATTGTGCTCAACATAAAATGGCGAGTTTTAATTTTTTAATTCACCTTAAGCTTCCCTCCAAAAGAGGAGGGGTTTGAAAGAAAAGGCATTGATTAGTGATATAGCAGCGAGTAATGGATATTCTCTAAGCTTAATTGATAAAATAATTAGCAAACTTAAATTTAAAGAGACACTTCGAAATTTCTCGACTCTCTAAATTCATATCTATTCCATACGATCCTCGTTTCACCCGTGGTTTGGTAAGATTTTTAAAGATATGTTTAGTGGTTTAATCATCGGGAAATAAACTACAACTTTTAGGCAATCCAAAAGACAAAATAAAAAGGACTTTTCCTTAGTTTCCATCTAAGGAAAGGTGACTTTGAACCTAAATCTTAACAATACATTTCCCTTTTTCACAAAACTTTTAGTTAATGTGGATATACACATACCGTTTTAATTATGTACTACAAACATTCACTTAAATTGCTTTAAACTCTCTCAATTAGTCTTTTTATTTTTTAAATTTGATAATTTTCTGTCTTAGGTAAAATGAAGATGATGTTTCAAACATTTCTGGCCTGTACTGAGGGTCTAGAAACAGTGTTGAACGACCATGCGATTATCCAAGATGCTGTTGATATTAAGGATATCACATCCCGCTTTACCAATGACGTTATAGTATCATGCGCATTTGGAATGGACTGTAACAGTCTAAAAAATCCAAACAACGACTTTCTTAAGTTCGGCCAAAACATATTTAATCGAAATATCATCAGCAGACTGAAACAACTCCTTGTTATGCTCCTTCCAAGGTCTCTTTTGATAAAATTACGCTTTAAACTGACAAGCAGTTCCACCGAATCCTTTTTCATGAAAGCCATTGAGGACATAGTTAAATATCGAGAAAACTACAATGTGAACAGGAAAGATCTCATGCAACTGTTGCTCCAGATGAAGAATAAAGGAAGTTTAGCAGATCAGGGACAATATAAGACAAACGATTCATTGACTATAAATGAGCTTACTGCCCAATGTTTCGTGTTTTACTTGGCAGGTTTTGAAACATCGGCCACCACTATGAGCTTTGCACTGTACGAATTAGCTGTTAACCAAGATATTCAAGAGAAATTACGGGAAGAAATATGTTCAGTTCTGGCAAGATATCAGAATAATGTAACTTACGAAGCTGTGACAGAAATGGCATACCTAGATCAGATAATACATGGTAAATGGTGTTAGTATTGAATATAATGTTGCTAAATCAGTATCTCTCGACTTTATTCGATCCGTGATGAAGTTCAGTGTTTTAAGGTATAGTATAGTTTCCGCTCGTACAGAGTAAAGAAAATTATCATGGCCAATATTTGTTTCTCTCTGTTAAATATATGAAAGATTTGTTTCAGGTCAGATAATTGGTGATAACTAAGATTCAAATTTATTTCCAAAACGAGCTAGTAGATTCCTTATTAACTTTTCCTGAGTTATTAATGTAACAACCATTCATAACTGATGTAAAAATAGTGTATATAAATTTTGTAGTATAGCCAAATATAGTATATTTTGCATTTATTACAAAAACAGTTATTAATGAAGTATTAACAATTTCTTGGAGCTACAAATTTCGATACATTTTTTGCAGCTTCGAAAATTTTTTTCTACCTTTACTGCAAGTCAAAAATATTTTACTAAATATTTTTGTGAAGTAACCAAGTGAAAATAAAGTCTATTCAAGTTTTTGTCAGTTATTAATTAACTTTTACATTCTAAACTTTTAATAAATTTAGTGGTAACTCAGGCCCAGTTTCACAATAGATACAGTTACTTAACCAATACTTAACTATTAGTTTAGAATGTGCATAGTTGTAGGTAAAACATTTGTGAAACGGGCCATCAGCCTACAACTGATTTCTTCTTTTTCAGAAACCTTACGAAAATATCCTCCAATCCCAGGAACAGTGCGTGTCTGTAATGAAGATTACACGGTGCCGGGAACGAATGTAGTAATCGAGACGGGAACAAGGGTCCATATACCAATATTTGGGATGCAGTATGATCCGGAATATTATCCTGACCCGTATGTTTTCGATCCTGACAGATTCAGCCCAGAGAATAAAGCAAACAGGCCAGCTTTCACATATTTACCTTTTGGAGAGGGACCACGAATATGTATAGGTAACAAATTTAAATTACTGTTTTTAATGTTACTATATTACCACTACAATAATAATAATAATAATACCAATTTACTTTTAGCAAATTGGTATGCATAGAGGTATGCATGTAATCTTACAAGTATTTCACTTATTAAATATTACAAAAAACGAAGTTGTAGGTGGTACCCAATAATGTATTCTTAAATAAAGCAAAAAATGCACTCACTTGTGGTCAATTTGTTTTCAAAAACATTCTACTTGTCAGTTCAGTAAAGTAGGACATATAATATACAAAATTTCTTAAGATTTCTTAAGAGGCAGATTATTTAAATCTTTCGAAATGCTGATGATCTTAACCCTATAAGATTACAAGTGGCGAAAGTCATGAAGTTATATTTGTGTTTCATATTACACAGTGTAGACAAGTGAGACCGTTGTAAAAGGATCACTTTCAGATCATTTCCCATCTTTAAAATCCTAAACAATCCTTTATCATACAATTTTTTGGGAAAATTAAGACATTTGAAAGAATCGATGTTTTCACATTTCGTCAATATCTGTAGATATATATATTAAAGAGTATCTACATGTTAAACAAATATTGAACTCTTTTGGGTGTCAGGCTTATAAAATACTATATCTAGACTGTATTTCCCAATTTATACTAATTGTAATGTTTTCATTTCAGGTTTAAGATTTGGATTAATGCAAAGCAAAGTGGGGTTGCTCAAAATTATAAAAAACTTCAGAGTTACCTTAAATAGAAAGATGGCAACTCCAATAAAACTGGACACGAGAGCTTTCATTCTGGGAGTAGAAGGTGGTGTGCTGCTCAATGTTTACAAAATAACGTAACGTTTCTAGCAGTATTTGACTTATAAATCTACAAGACTAAATAGCTAGTATGTAATTAAATTAAAAAAGATTATTTTCATATCTTGATGGCGGTTTATAGCAATATTTTGATATATTTAAAGTTACCACATTATGTTGAATAAAATCATTGAAAACGTTTAAATATAATTGCTTAATTTTATATCTATAACATTGAGTCAGTTAATAGTTAATGATAATCGTAACTTTGTAGTCGATATATAGGTACCCAAATAAACATATTTAGGTCTTTCAGTACAAGAAAGTTCTGCTATATTGATAGTTATACTATATATTGACTACAGTGTAGTAGTCAATAGTAATTCAGTAACCCGCTTAACCACTGTACAAGGATAAATTTAGCATTATAGATTTTTATCGATCGAAGTCTATATCTGGGCATACATCTTTCTACAATATGCAGAGCCACGCAAATTTAAATATGTTAACGAAAAGTTTAGCTTAATTCAAAACACGGATTTTATGAACGCTATTTCATGCAAATCAAACTTCTAGTAGTCAATTACCTTCTGGAATGGAAAAAAGCGATTCAGACATGTTTGTAACCGTCCCAAGTAATTCTACATGTTTTATTTTTCTAACACAACACAAGAACTGTTAACACTGAAATAAGGAACTGCTTGCACGATTGCCAACTATCGAAACTACATCTGTATTGTCGGATTTACACCAAACATACAAAACACCAACTCGAGTTGAAAAAAAAACAAAACAGCAACTTTTTGTACATTTTCTAAACATTTTTCGGCAACTACCAATTTTTCAACAGTTTGGTGTTGTGTTTTTGGTTTCCCGATAAAAGTGAACTTCAAAGAGTTGCTGCGTGTTTTACAACTCAGTCGACTTAGTGTAAACAGTAAGTTGTGTTTTAATTTGTGTCAACATTCAGAGTCAGACGGCGGTGATTGCATGATTAACAAAAAGTGTGCAAACAGATAGTGTCAAGGCTTTTTCAAAAAATTAATAAACTAATAAAACCAAGATTAAAACTGATCAGTTTCAATCATCTCCAGATGATGCCAACTGGGTTGGCCAAACGCGCATCGAGTGCAGTATAGTGTTTTGGTGTCATGTGGAAAACTACGTCAGTGCTAAAACTACCATTGTTTATGTGGTTTAAATGACAGAAAACAAAAACACAACTGCAACTTATTTTTTAACAGTATTTTAATTTTAAAGGAGTTGGATTTTTGTTTTTGAGAACAGCAACAAAACTGCAACTAAACAGTCGGTTTGGTGTAAATCCGCCATATCAGTGTTATCATGCTTCCCTTGAAATTGAGAAATCTTCTGAAACTTTACTGGGAAACGTTCCCTAGCTTCCACTATTCATTTTTCATTGCCCTGATAAATGAAGGCAAGGAATGCATTTTTCACTAGTAGATACCAAAAATAATGTAATACCTACTTCACCTTCAATTTCATCATGTTCGATGAGAATGCATTGCTTAGTAATGATGCCGTCCTTCCACATTGAGACCTCAACAGGATAGTTATCAGGTAAATGGTGTTACATCATTTATCAACGATTGGTCGTTACCAGCCGCCCGTTCCACTAAAATTCCCTACGACTTTATCGTAATAAATCATTGCTAATTAACATGGATAATCGATTAATTATAAACCACACTTCGGATAAAGCCGTCGATATATTTAATTTGGGGATCACGTAGAATCAATAAAGCCTGCTGTTAATGTAGAAGCCAGAGATGCCAAATGGCATTCCGTATTTATATTAATTATGTTATCTAAATTAAATATCAATATTCGATATTCTATTTAAGCTATGTAAATAAAAATAATACTAAAGTTATACTGAAATAATATAGTAAATATAAGATATACTAGGTATAGATCTGAACCAAAACTTAATGAAAATGTGGAGAGTAAAGTACTACGGTGCCTCATTTTGCATCTGGCTGACACAGCTGGGAGGAGCTTTACACTGTTGTAAAACCATTACAATATTTTATGAAATATTGTTTCTGCGCTTCATTTTGCCGCAACTGTATTGTTCTATAAAATATGTAGGTTAGGTTATCGTATAAAGTTCAGTTCCGAAGATACACACTAGAATTACATATAAATATTGATAAAAATTAAATAAAACAATTATTTTCCAGTTACAAGTGAGGGTGAACAACCGTAACTTTATGAAGTAGGTATGTAAAATGTGATTAAATTAAAAAATTAGTAATTAAATAAGTAAGAAGTTATTTTACGAAGTGACATCATCTGTAACTAATTGCAGACTAAACTTTAAGGCTATCATAAAATAATTATTTTTTCGAAATCGGCACTAAAGAACGTCGAATTCGACAATAAATAACGAGAAATAATCAGTAAAGTAATCCATTGTTTTACTATTTTTTTCAAGTAGGCGGAGCGACAGACAAACGTCAAATTAGCACACAACAAACGGTGTGCAGTATGTGTGGGATAATTTTGTAACTTTAAAACGTAAGTAAATGGCAGTTTTCTCGATTTCGAAAAAAAGATAATGTATACCTAGACACTAAAGTTTCTTTGTATCCCTCATGTCGTTTATTTGTCGTGAAAAGTTCAACTTTAGTGCCTTGGTACACAAATAACTATTGTGTACTATCAGTAAAGTAATCCATTGTTTTACGATTTTTTCAAGTAGGCGGAGTGACATATAAACGTCAAATTAATACACAACAAATGATCTGCAGTATTTGTGGAATTAATGTTGTATCTTTAAAACGTAAATAAATCCAGTTTCCTCAATATCAAAAAAACATAATGTATAGCTAGACACTAAAGTTCAACTTTTTATCAAGAATGTGGATTTTTACCACTGGGTGATTTAATACTGCCCAGCGTTTGTTGTGTTAATTTGACATTTATCTGTCACTCCGCCTACTTGAAGAAATCGTTAAACAATGGATTACTTTACTGATTATTTCTCGTCCTTTACTGCCGATTTCGACGTTTTTTAGTACCGATTTCGACGTTCTTTAGTGCCGATTTTGACGTTCTTTAGTGCCGATTTCGAAAAAAATGTTCTATCATATCCAAAAAAAATTAATGTATCTTGCTTTATATCTCTGAAGCAATATCTCAAAAATATGTATCATGGTTAACTAGAAAATATATAACTTTTGTGTATATTTTTCTAAAACTAAAATATTTACATTTTTTAAAAAGCATATGCAGTAAGTTATGGTAAGTACTAAGATAATAATTAACAATTTAAAAAAAAAACATTTTTGAGATCATACAGTGGAACGTGAACGAATACGAATATTTTTAGGTACCTACTTGAATTATTACAATATTTGAACAAAATTACTTAATTAATCATTTAATTTTACATTTGCTAGTTTTATTAATATTGAGTTTAAATATAGAAAGAAAGGATTATCCCAAAAATGAAATATTTGCAGTTTAAATATAATAGGGATGTGTAAAAAGGTTCGAAAAAAGGTATATCTGGTCATTTAGATCTCCAGAATTCATTTTCTTCCTTTTCTTGAATCCTTTGAAAATAACAAGTTAAGTTACTCAAATAACGATTACTTAATTGAGTACAATTGAAAAAAAGTAATACAGTTATTGGTCTAAAAAGTATTTTTTCAACTGCAATTTTCGTTTTCAGGTCAACATGGATGTATTCAACATCAACTCAGCAACTTTATATCTATGCACAGTTCTATTCATACCAGCTGCTTGCATTATCTGGTTCTACAAAAAATCCTTCAGCTATTGGAAAATGCGAGGCCTAGAATACCTTGAACCTACGGTACCATTTGGAAACGCCTTTAATTTAGCCATGAAAAGAGTCACCTTAGGGGAACTGTTTGCCCAACAGTACCTTAAAATTAAAGAGCAGGGCCTTAAACATGCGGGAACCTACTTTTACTGGAAACCGGTGTACATTCCGGTTGATCCCGACATCATTAAACATATTTTAATCAGTGACTTTGAATATTTCCCCAATCATGGTATGTATATGGGCGAGAATGATCCCCTAAGCTTTCATATCTTCAACTTGGAAAATGACAAATGGAGGAATCTTCGAGCCAAGTTTCCAGCAGCACTTACTTCGGCAAAGATGAGAAAAATGTACAAAATAATGAATAAAATGACTGAGCAGTTGACACAAAACCTAGACGTATATGCCAATAATGGTACTCCCTTAAACATAAAAACTGAAATGAGTAAGTTTACCACAGATATAATCACATCATGCGCATTTGGGATTGAAAGTAACACCATGAAACAAGAAAACGAAGAGTTATTGAAACAAGAACGATCGTTTTTCGACGATCAGTGGAACGTTTACAAAAACAGTCTTGTAATAACTATACCTAGAAATATTTTGCAGAAATTTAACTTCAGATTGATGCCCAAAGAATTCGAAAAGTACTTCTTAAATTTATTTCAAACCATTGTGAAGTACAGAAAAGAAAAACAAATAAATCGGGGAGATTTGACTGATATACTTCTGCGATTAACTGAGAAGCACGAAGGCGAACGCGACTTTTCGGGGAAGAGGCTCATGGAGCCTATAAATTTCGAGGAATTCGCTGCGCACTGTGTGATGTTCTTAGGTGCTGGTTTTGAGACCTCTTCTAGTACACAAACTTTTGCTCTGTATGAACTTGCTAGGGCTCCTGATTGTCAGAGAAAATTGCGGCAGGAAATAAACGAAATTTTGGCCAAATATGACAACGAAGTTACGTATGACGCAATTATGGAAATGAAATATTTAGAAATGGTTATAGACGGTAAGTTATTCCATTTGTATAAAACCAAAATTAAGAAAATGTCACAAATAAATAACTACAGACCATAATCTTATCAAAAAACATTTCATAGATTTAGAAGACATACCCAACCAACAGATAAACTACCTATGTTATAAGGAGTATTATCAGCCATAAGTGCATTGGAAATGTCCATAAAAATATTCTAATTAGCCTCTCCCCAACAACTTTGTTTCACATCATAAAGCAGCATCACAAATAAGTTATTGATATGTCGTTCTTTATCATCTTTCAGTTTTGCTCTTATTGTTACAATTTTTAATTAATTTGCATTGTTTCAGAAACTCTTCGACTCTATCCCGTTATCCCGACATTACCAAGAGTTTGTGTGAAAGAGTACAAAGTTCCTGGTACTGATGTTACCTTAGAAGAAAACACCTTGGTTCTGGTTACAAACATGGGCATTCAACGCGATCCAGAATATTATCCAAATCCGGAACAGTTCGACCCAGAACGATTTTCTAAAGAAAATAAAGCTAAGCGGCCTTTCGTGTCCCACGTACCATTCGGAGAAGGACAAAGGATTTGTGTAGGTAAGACAAAATCATTGATGAAATTACTAAAAATGCACTATTATTCCCCAAAAGGAGGCAAATAACTAAACGAAAAAGTAGTAACTGCACTATTTATACAATTGTGTGAATGATAATATACATATCCTTACATACAAGGTGATTTTTTAAAAGGAAAACAACATCAATATATTCTATATAATTAATAGTAACATGATAATAATAAATGTTAATATTGTATTTACACTATTATGTTCCTTGAGAATTTTTTATAATGATAACTTATGAAATATCTAATAGTGCCTGAAAATAGTTTTCATCACTTCCTGTACAGCTGGAAGTAAACCTAACTTAGGTACAAAATTTAAATATGATTCGTGTTTTTTCCCTCCTTACCTCTTAATTTTTGACAGTTTTCTAACGAAACCATTTCTCTAAAATAAAAAAATAATTTTATTATTATAACTTAACGATTTATTCAAATAATTGCAATGATAACCAACGATTCTCTTTATCATTATCTTTAACTTTTGACACTATTAGATACACCATTGTTCC
This sequence comes from Pogonocherus hispidulus, assembly GCA_963924545.1. Taxonomy (NCBI): domain Eukaryota; kingdom Metazoa; phylum Arthropoda; class Insecta; order Coleoptera; family Cerambycidae; genus Pogonocherus; species Pogonocherus hispidulus. The sequence continues at coordinate 14,583,589 of OZ004699.1, forward strand.
TATGGTCAAAAGCAAGAATCCAAGCGATGCACGTCATCAGTTAAAAAATTATTTACATGGCATTAAAGGGCCAAAAACGTTTATTTCTTTGCAATGATGTAATCACAGTAAATCGCACTAGTGAAAACTATGCTGAGGTACAGCAAATTTAAAAAGAATTATATATTTTTGTAAAATAACATTGCGTTTATCTTTTTTGACGTGCATCGCTTGGATTCTTGATTCTAGTTTATTAGTAACAGGTTGCTGACTTGAACTTTTCTGTTTTAGAGGTAATGTTTCTATTTGCAAAATTCGTGACTCCAAAGCATTCATAGTGTAGATTTATGATCAATCGAGATACATGATACATCATTTGTATTTTACAGGTAAACGTTTTGGCCTACTACAGTCTAAAGTTGGACTTATATGTATGATAAGGAATTATGAAATTTCTTTGGACAAAAAAACATTGGACTCGTTCAAATTTGTACCAAATGAGTTAATTTTACGCAAAACTGGAGATGTTTGGATAAACCTAAAGAAAATACGTTCATAATCGGGCGACCGTCTAGAAGAAGACATTTAGTATTTAAAGATGTGCGAACTATTTTTTATATATACCTATGTATCTCTTAAAAAACAACTCGAATGCAATATTTAACAAATATCACGTATTGATATTATTGTGATATATTTCAACATACAATGCAATGTTTAGAATTATATTAAGAAATTTTTTATTTTTATATTTTTTTAATTATTATGATAACTTCATTGTACATTATTACTTCAACAGAAGCATATACATGTTGCGTATTACATCAAAAATAAAACATACATTCTCATCATATTACTTAATGATTTATATTTAAAAACAAGTAGACAATGTCCTATTTGAAGAAATTTAAAAATACAGACTTTCAACCATCAGCTTTTTTTTCTATATCTAGTTGTATAAATAACAAAGTTATTAATATTTCATAATAATAACGTTTCAAACTTTTAACAGCACCAGATAGAGTTAAAATTCTAGAAACACGCGATTCGGGTTCAAACACTATTGACGATTCAGTGAAAGCCCGATCTTTGGAATAACCAAAATTTTATCTCTACAGCTTAAAATAAAATACCTGTTTCCATTTTAATTTTATGAACTGGTATTATAAAAAGATATTTTAAGCAATAACATATTAGCAACAACATATCATATCAAAATATTAACACGGTTCCAGAAATTTATTTATAGCTAAATATCTAAACAATATTTAATTATATCAGTTGTAATACACTGGCTTGTGACAACCAAATTATACATATAAGGCAAGATTTAGATCAAAGTGCAGCGAGTTTATCAATTCACTCGAAAAAATGTAACGTATTTTCAACTTGGTGTGACTGGAACTTGGCATAAGGGAGCATATGCCCACGTGTGGTTCTTTACTCAGAATTTGCATAAATCTAGTGTATGTTGATGAAAATACGGGATTACAAGAGAGGAGTAGTTATTTACAAAAAAATAAGAAGCTATTAACTTCATCATAATATGCATTTTTATTCTTCAAAAATATAATAGTACTTGATGATTAAAACCAGTATTAATCATCTCCAGATGATTCCAACTTGAATGACGAAACGCGCGGCGATTGCAGTGTAGTGTTTTGGTGTTATGTGGAAAACTACGTCAGTGTTATCTTCACACCAAAGGTTCCAACCCCTTTCAAGAACTGTTTACAGGTAATCATTTCCGAGAAGTCAATAATCTAATTTAAATTTAATAACAAAACACAACTGCAACTTATTTTTGCCTGTTTAGTCTAAACAGACTTTAGACTTTTCATTTTAAAGGAGTTGGTATTTGTGTTTGAAAACAGCAACAAAACTGCAACTAAACTAGTCGGTTTGGTGTAAATCCGCCGTATCAGTGTTATCATGCTTCCCTTTAAATTGAGAAATCTTCTGAAACTTTACTGGGAAACATTCCCTAGCTTCCACTATTTTTCATTGCCCTGATAAATGAAGGCTAGGAATGTATTTTTCACTAGTAGATACCAAAAATAATATAGTACCTACTTCACCTTCAATTTCATCATGGTCAACGAGAATGCATTGCTTAGTAATGATGCCGTTCTTCCACATTGAGACCTCAACAGGATAGTTATCAGGTAAATGGTGTTACATCATTTATCAACGATTGGTCGTTACCAGCCAACCGTTCCACTAAAATTCCCTACGACTTTATCGTAATAAATCATTGCTAATTAACATGGATAATCGATTAATTATAAACCACACTTCGGATAAAGCCGTCGATATATTTAATTTGGGGATCACGTAGAATCAATAAAGCCTGCTATTAATGTAGAAGCCAGATACGCCAAATGACATTCCGTATTTATATTAATTATGTTATCTAAATTAAATCTCAATATTCGATATTCTATTTAAGCTATGTAAATAAAAATAATACTAAAGTTATACTGAAATAATATAGTAAATATAGATATACTAGGTATAGATCTGGAACAAAACTCAATCAACGGTGCCTCATTTTGCATCTGGCTGACACAGCTGAGAGGAGCTTTGCACTGTTGTAAAACAATAACAATATTTTATGAAGTATTGTTTTCTGCGCTTCATTTTGCCGCAACTGTATTTTTTTATAAAGTATGCAGGTTAGGTTATCGTATAAAGTTCAGTTCCGAAGATACACACTGGAATTACATATAAATATTGATCAAAATAAAATGAAACAATTATTTTCCAGTTATAAGTGAGTGTGAACAACTGTAATTTTATGAAGTATGTAAAATGTGATTAAATTAAGAAATTAGTACTAAGTGAGTAAGAAGTTATTTTACGAAGTGACATCATATACAACTAATTGCAGACTAAACTTTAAGGCTATCATAAAATAATTATTTTTTAGAAATCGGTACTAAGAACGTTGAATTCGACAATAAATAATGAGAAATAATCAGTAAAGTAATCCATTGTTTTACGATTTTTTCAAGTAGGCGGAGCGACAGACAACGTCAAATTAACACACAACAAACGGTGTGCAGTATGTGTGGGATAATTTTGTAACTTTAAAACGTAAGTAAATGACAGTTTTCTCGATTTCGAAGAAAAGATAATGTATACCTAGACACTAAAGTTTCTTTGTATCCCTCATGTCGTTTATTTGCCTCGGCCCTACGGGCCTCTGCAAATAAAATCCACATTCGTGATAAAAAGTTTAACTTTAGTGCCTTGGTACACAAATAACTATTGTGTACTTTCAGTAAAGTAGTCCATTGTTTAACTATATTTTCAAGTCGGCGCAGCGACAGTTAAACGTCAAATTAACACACAACAAATGCTCTGCAGTATTTGTGGAATAATTTTGTATCTTTAAAACGTAAGTAAACGCAGTTTTCTCAATTTCGAAAAAAACATAATGTATAACCCTACAGTTCAACTTTTTATCACGAATGTGGATTTTACCCCTGCGTGATTTTAATGCTGCACAGCGTTTGTTGTGTGTTAATTTGACGTTTATCTATCATCCGCCTACTTGAAAAAATCGTAAAACGATGGATTACTTTACTGATTATGTCTCGTTCTTTACTGCCGATTTCGACGTGCCGATTTTGAAAAAATATTTTATTATATCCAAGAAAAATAATGTATCTTTCATCTATCTTATCTATCTATCTTTCTATCATGATAAAATATTTTTAGTTACTGAATTATTACAATATTTGAACAAAATTACTTAATTAATAATTTAATTTTACATTTGCTAGTTTTGTTAATATTAAATTTAAATACAGTAAGAAGGGATTATCCCGAAAATGAAATATTTGCAGTTTAAATATTTAGGGATGTGTGTAAAAAGGCTCGAAAAAAGATATATCTGGTCATTTGGATCTCCAGAATTCCTTTTCTTGAATTCTTTGAAAATAACAAGTTAAGTTACTCAAATAACGATTAGTTAATTGAGTACAATTGAAAAAAAGTAATACAGTTATTGGTCTAAAAAGTATTTTTTCAACTGCAATTTTCGTTTTCAGGTCAACATGGATATATTCAACATCAACTCAGCAACTTTCTATCTATGCACAGTTCTATTCATACTAGCTGCTTGCATTATCTGGTTCTACAAAAAATCCTTCAGCTATTGGAAAATGCGAGGCCTAGAATACCTTGAACCTACGTTACCATTTGGAAATGCCTTTAATTTAGCCATGAAAAGAGTCACCTTAGGGGAACTGTTTGCCCAACAGTACCTTAAAATTAAAGAGCAGGGCCTTAAACATGCGGGAACCTACTTTTACTGGAAACCGGTGTACATTCCGGTTGATCCCGACATCATAAAACATATTTTAATCAATGACTTTGAATATTTCCCCAATCATGGTATGTATCTGGGCGAGAATGATCCCCTAAGCTTTCATATCTTCAACTTGGAAAATGACAAATGGAGGAATCTTCGAGCCAAGTTTCCAGCAGCATTTACTTCAGCAAGAATGAGAAAAATGTACAAAGTAATGAATAAAATGACTGAACAGTTGACACAAAACCTAGACGTATATGCCCATAATGGTACTCCCTTAGATATAAAAACTGAAATAAGTAAGTTTACCACAGATATAATCACATCATGCGCATTTGGAATTGAAAGTAACACCATGAAACAAGAAAACAAAGAGTTATTGAAACAAGAACGATCGTTTTTCGACGATCAGTGGAACGTTTACAAAAACAGTCTTGTAATAACTATACCTAGAAATATTTTGCAGAAATTTAACTTCAGATTGATGCCCAAAGAATTCGAAAAGTACTTCTTAAATTTATTTCAAACCATTATGAAGTACAGAAAAGAAAAAAAAATAAATCGGGGAGATTTGACTGATATACTTCTGCGATTAACTGAGAAGCACGAAGGCGAACGCGACTTTTCGGGGAAGAGGCTCATGGAGCCTATAAATTTCGAGGAATTCGCTGCGCAGTGTGTGGTATTCTTAGGAGCTGGTTTTGAGACCTCTTCTAGTACACAAACTTTTGCTCTGTATGAACTTGCTAGGGCTCCTGATTGTCAGAGAAAATTGCGGCAGGAAATAAACGAAATTTTGGCCAAATATGACAACGAAGTTACGTATGACGCCATTATGGAAATGAAATATTTAGAAATGGTTATAGATGGTAAGTTATCCCATTTGTATAAAACCAAAATTTAGAAAAAGTCACAATTAAATAACTACAGACCATAATTTTATCAAGACATTCCATAGCTTTAGAAGACATATACACAACCAACAGATAAAATACCTATAAGGAGTATTATCAGAGTGATAAGTTCATTGGAAATGTCCATAAAAATATTCTAATTAGCCTCTCCCGAACAACTTTGTTTCAAATCATAAAGCAGTGTCACAAATACGTTATTGATATGTTGTTCTTTAACATCTTCCAGTTTTGCTCTTAGTGTTACAATTTTTAATTTATTTGCATTGTTTCAGAAACTCTTAGGCTCTATCCTGTTTTCCCGATATTACCACGAGTCTGTGTGAAAGAGTACAAAGTTCCTGGTACTGATGTTACCTTAGAAGAAAACACATTGGTTATGGTTACAAACATGGGCATTCATCGTGATCCAGAATATTATCCAAATCCGGAACAGTTCGACCCAGAACGATTTTTCAAAGAAAATAAAGCTAAGCGTCCTTTCGTGTCCCACGTACCATTCGGAGAAGGACAAAGGATTTGTGTAGGTAAGATAAAATCATTGATTAAATTACCAAAAATGCACTATTATAATTCCAAATGAAGGCAAATAACTAAAGAAAAAAGTAGTAACTACACTATTTATTCAATGTGTCCCACATAACAATGATAATATACATATTCTTAGATACAGGGTGAATTTTTTAAAAGGAAAACAACATCAATATATTCTATTTAATTAATAGTAACATGATAATAATAAATGTTAATATTGTATTTACACTATTATGTTCCTTGAGAATTTTTAATAAGGATAACTTATGAAATATCTAATAGTGCCTGAAAATAGTTTTCATCACTCCGGTATAGCTGGAAGTGAAGCTAACTTAGGTACAAAATTTAAATATGATTCGTATTTTTTCCCTCCTTACCTCTTAATTTTTGACAGTTTTGCTAACGAAACCATTTCTCTAAAAAAAGATAAGTGTATTATTATAACTTAACGATGTATTCAAATAATTGCAATAATGTCCAACGAATCTCTTTATCATTATCTTTAACTTTTGACACTATTAGATTTAGCATTGTTACTATGATCAAAACAAGAATCCAAGCGATGCACATCATCTGTTATAAAATTATTTACATGGCATTAATAAAGGGCCAAAAACATTTATTTCTTTGCAATTATGTAATTACAGTAAATCACACTAGTGAAAGCTATGTTGAGGTACTTCTGGAGGTTTCTGGAGAATAACATGTTTATCATTTATGACCTGCACCACTTGGACTCTTGTTTTGAGTTTATAAGTAACAGGTTGCTAACTTGAACTTTTCTGTTGTAGAGGTATGGTTCTATTTGTAAAATTCGTGACTCCAAAGCATTCACAGTATAAATTTATTATAAATCGAGATACATGATACCATTATTTGTATTTTACAGGTAAACGTTTTGGCCTACTGCAGTCTAAAGTTGGACTTATATGTATGATAAGGAATTATGAAATTTCTTTGGACAAAAAAACATTGAACTCGTTCAAATTTGTACCGAATGAGTTAATTTTACGCAAAACTGGAGATGTTTGGATAAACCTAAAGAAAATACGTTCATAATCGGGCGACCGTTTAGAAGAAGAAGACATTTAGTATTTAAATATGTGCGAAATATTTTTTATTTATATGTATCTCTTAAAAAACAGCTCGAATGCAACATTTAACAAATTTCACGTATTGATATTATAGTGATATATTTCAAAATGCAATGTTCGGAATTATATTAAGAAATGTTTTTATTTTTATATTTTTTTAATTTTTATAACTTTATTGTACGTTAGGTATTACTTCAGCGAAGCATATACATGTTGCGTATTATATCAAGAATAAAACACAAATACATTTATCATATTACTTAACGATTTATATTTAAAAACAAATAGATATTGTTCTACTTGATGAAATTTGAAAACAAAGTTACTAATATTTCATAATAATAACGTTTGAAGCTTTTAACAGCACCAGGTAGTTAGATTGACGATTTAGCTGATCAGTGAAAATCGGATCTTTGGAGTAACCAAAATTTGATCTCTAGGTAAATACCTACCTGTTTCTATTTTAATATTATGTGTACCGGAGAAGTTGGTATTATAAAAACATATTTTAAGCAATAAAATATTAGTAACAACATATCTTATCAAAATATTAACACGGTTCCAGACATTTATTTATAGCTAAATCTCTAAACAACATTTAATTATATCAGTTGTAATACAGTGGCTTGTGACAACCAAATTATACATATAAGGCAAGATTTAGATCAAAGTGCATCAAGTTTATCGATTGACTCGAAAAACTTTAACGTATTTACAACTTGGTGTGACTGGAACTTGGTATAAGGGGGCCCACGTGTGGTTCTTTACTCAGAATTTGCATAAATATAGTGTATACTGATGAAAATACGAGATTACAAGAGACGAGTAGTTATTTACAAAAAATTAAGAAGCTATTGACGTCATGATAATATGCATTTTTATTCTTCAAAAAATATAATAGTACTTGATGATTAAAACCAGTTTTAATCATCTCCAGATGATGCTAACTTGGTTGGCGAAACGCGCGTCGAATGCAGTATAGTGTTTTGGTGTTATGTGGAAAACTACGTCAGTGTTACCTTCACACCAAAGGTTCCAACCCCTTTCAAGAACTGTTTACATCTAATCATTTCCGAGAAGTCAATAATCTAATAATTTAATAACTACTGATAATAACTTTGTTGTATACACTTATGTTATTTAAACACTCGAACTCGGTCAAGCATACTTTGTAACAAAATAGGTTTATTTCTGAACATGGGACCAGTGACAAGTGGTTCTACTAACCGCTGACTTATATCTCGCAAATAATTGTTCGTCATAACATGAGGACATGACACCGAGAGGGCGGTTATTTGTCGCCTCCCCGAGTAACGAGAGAACTTTATCTATGACGGCACGCTGAAAAATGTCCAAGTTAAAAGGTTTAATATCCAAGGAGCCTGCAGGAGACACCGATTAAAAGTTACGAGCCAGATACGGCTCTAATGATTCACCGCACTTAACCGCCTCTCCCGCCAGAGTTACGGCCGCTCTAAAGGAAGTGACAATTTCTCTTGGTAGATTTTCACGTTACCAGGACTTACAGGCGCAGCGGCACTCTCTGAAATTTCCTGTCGGGGTTCTGTAAATATCACCATACCCATATTTTGATATTCTTCCAAGTTAAACCAAGATACATTATCAAAATATGTTTTGTTGTTGCTAAATAGGAATTTAGCAATGTAGAAAATGTGAAACAGTACATAAAGGATACAGGGTACGAGAGTACACGACCTCAAAGCAGACAAAGATGGTTACTTTTTACATTGTTTCACTAATGTAACATCAAACAAACATTTCTGTATTAAGCTCATAAAATAAGATCGCAAGTGTGGCATCTATGGATATGTTGAAGCTCTGTCGAAGTGCCATACACAAGAGTTTGTACCAGACCACCGAAGTCTTTCAGTTTCTGATGCTGTATAACTTTACGTACTGCTTGTATCTCACGCAATTTGGAATTTTACACCAGCAAATACCGGGATATCAAAAATTATCTTGGTCAAGGGTGGTTGTGGTATGTAAAACGTGTGTCTTTTTACTTTAAATTTGAAATAATTATGTCACTGTCACACTGACATCATCAATAACCTACAAATTTCATACCTATTTATTTCAGTTGTAAAACAATAATGAACTACAAATTATGAAATAACGGTTTTAATACCAAGAAAAACTAAATTACAGTAATTGTTGGAAATGTCCCTCGTTTTGTTCGATGCACAAGTTGACGCGCCTCCTCATGCTGTGAAAAGCGTTTTGCAGGCTCCTCTTCCATACGTTGACGAACGTCATTGACAACTTCTTCTGTACGAACTCTTGGTCTACCAGCACCTTTTTTATGAGTCACACAACCAGTTTCGCGAAACACTTCAACACAATTTGTAAGGTACGCATAAAAATTGTCCGGTAATATTGCCACGTTTGGGAAGTGCTCTCGAAAATTGTCCAAACACAAACGTTGACTGCATTGCCAATTTCCATTAACTAGCGCACCCGTTCGAAAATAGGCTTCAATCATGAAAATTTTGTGCTGTGTGGTAAGAGGCATGATTCAAAAACTGGATTAGAAAATTTCAGCACAATGACTTGACCGAGGACTTGACAGATTCTGACACAACAAAACATATTGAAAAATTTAAAGTAAGACACACGTTTTACATTCCACAACCACCCTTGACCAAGATAATTTTTGATATCCCGGTAGATACATCTATTTCTTTCACAATTATTGTAGTACATTTTTTAAATAATCTTAGCCAAGCAATTCCATTATAATATGGTCTTTATACAGTGCTGTTCGTAATCAAAACAATAAAATTTCTTCGTTGAAGTTGTTTGTATTGACAAAAGTGTATTATGATTTAAGATCCAGTAAGTCGCAATCGTTTTGTATAATGTTTAACGAATAATTGCCAGATAAAATAACTGAAATTTCATAATATTACGCCTGAATTTATTAAAAACTTTATTTGGTTAATGTTTGCCATATAGAAAACCAGTTTTGACATTGATCATTATAAACTCGTCTCCACCTGGGCATTTACTAGGAAATGCAACATTTTTATTAGCTTATAAAAGGTAAGATATAATTACAACTGTGTCTTAGAGATAATACAAGCCACGTAAAACATGTATACGTTTTTTAGCAACTACCTACGTTAAGATGGTACATCAACACTTGAGCAAATACGAAAGAGATGTATTCTAGTAAACGACAAGACGTTTTACTGAAGACAAGGACAACGACACGTGGTAATTCAATAAAACAACGGAAAGAACAAGCATTAAAGTAAGTGATTAAAGGCCTGCCTGCCATAATCATCAAATGTGAGCCTTGCCGGAGCGTGATTGACGTCCGCAGGCCTGCCAACAGCCGCCCAGGGCCGCTGTGGTATCTTCCCAGACGAGCCGCGAAATATAACTTTACGACGCCGTTCGTAATATACGTTTACTGCCCCTTAAACGTATTAGAGCCGTGTTGGCCTGGTAAAATGCCCGTGGCACTCAGGAGCGGCACACAGTGATGCCGAAACGCCAAAAGTAAGAATTCGCGAAGTCTTCTTTTGAATATGTAATTCAAACATAATTTTGGCAATTTTTGAACGAATTAATTTTATAACCACCCAATATTTCCCGATCAGATCATTAAATTGATAAAAGAGGTATTACGTTTGGGAAGCTACTTCAAAGCTTCAAGCCCCTGAAAGTATTTTTACTCGTAGGTATAACGCCAACAGTAAGAATTCGCGAAGTCTTCTTTTGAATATGTAATTCAAACATAATTTTGGCAATTTTTGAAAGAATTAATTTATAACCGTCCAATATTTCCCGATCAGATCATTAAATTGATAAAAGAGGTATTACGTTTGGGAAGCTACTTCAAAGCTTCAAGCTCCTGAAAGTATTTTTACTCGTAGGTATAACGCCAACAGTAAGAATTCGCGAAGTCTTCTTTTGAATATGTAATTCAAACATAATTTTGGCAATTTTTGAAAGAATTAATTTATAACCGTCCAATATTTCCCGATCAGATCATTAAATTGATAAAAGAGGTATTACGTTTGGGAAGCTACTTCAAAGCTTCAAGCCCCTGAAAGTATTTTTACTCGTAGGTATTACGCCAAAAGTAAGAATTCGCGAAGTCTTTTTTTGAATATATAATTCGAACATAATTTTGCCCATTTTTGAAAGAATTAATTTATAACCGTCCAATATTTCCCGATCAGATCATTAAATTGATAAAAGAGGTATTACGTTTGGGAAGCTACTTCCAAGCTTCAAGCCCCTGAAAGTATTTTTACTCGTAGGTATTACGCCAAAAGTAAGAATTCGCGAAGTCTTCTTTTGAATATATAATTCGAACATAATTTTGCCCATTTTTGAAAGAATTAATTTATAACCGTCCAATATTTCCCGATCAGATCATTAAATTGATAAAAGAGGTATTACGTTTGGGAAGCTACTTCAAAGCTTCAAGCTCCTGAAAGTATTTTTACTCGTAGGTATAACGCCAACAGTAAGAATTCGCGAAGTCTTCTTTTGAATATATAATTCGAACATAATTTTGCCCATTTTTGAAAGAATTAATTTATAACCGTCCAATATTTCCCGATCAGATCATTAAATTGATAAAAGAGGTATTACGTTTGGGAAGCTACTTCAAAGCTTCAAGCCCCTGAAAGTATTTTTACTCGTAGGTATTACGCCAAAAGTAAGAATTCGCGAAGTCTTTTTTTGAATATATAATTCGAACATAATTTTGCCCATTTTTGAAAGAATTAATTTATAACCGTCCAATATTTCCCGATCAGATCATTAAATTGATAAAAGAGGTATTACGTTTGGGAAGCTACTTCCAAGCTTCAAGCCCCTGAAAGTATTTTTACTCGTAGGTATTACGCCAAAAGTAAGAATTCGCGAAGTCTTCTTTTGAATATATAATTCGAACATAATTTTGCCCATTTTTGAAAGAATTAATTTATAACCGTCCAATATTTCCCGATCAGATCATTAAATTGATAAAAGAGGTATTACGTTTGGGAAGCTACTTCAAAGCTTCAAGCTCCTGAAAGTATTTTTACTCGTAGGTATAACGCCAACAGTAAGAATTCGCGAAGTCTTCTTTTGAATATGTAATACAAACATAATTTTGCCCATTTTTGAAAAAGTTAATTTATAACCCCCCAATATTTCCCGATCAGATCGTTAAATTGATAAAAGAGGATTACGTTTGGGAAGCTACTTCCAAGCTTCAAGCCCCTGAAAGTATTTTTACTCGTAGGTATAACGCCAAAAGTAAGAATTCGCGAAGTCTTGTTTTGAATATATAATTTGAACATAATTTTGCCCATTTTTGAAAAAATTTATTTATAACCCTCAATATTTCCCGATCAGATCATTAAATTGATAAAAGAGGTATTAAGTTTGGGAAGCTACTTCCAAGCTTCAAGCCCCTGAAAGTATTTTTACTCGTAGGTATAACGCCAAAAGTAAGAATTCGCGAAGTCTTCTTTTGAATATATAATTTGAACATAATTTTGCCCATTTTTGAAAGAATTAATTGATAACCGCCCAATATTTCCTGATCAGATCGTTAAATTGATAAAAGAGGATCACGTTTGGAAAGCTACTTCCAAGCTTCAAGCCCCTGAAAGTATTTTTACTGGTAGGTATAACGCCAAAAGTAAGAATTCGCGAAGTCTTGTTTTGAATATATAATTTGAACATAATTTTGCCCATTTTTGAAAGAATTAATTTATAACCGCCCAATATTTCCTGATCAGATCGTTAAATTGATAAAAGAGGATCACGTTTGGGAAGCTACTTCCAAGCTTCAAGCCCCTGAAAGTATTTTTACTCGTAGGTATAACGCCAAAAGTAAGAATTCGCGAAGTCTTTTTTTGAATATATAATTTGAACATAATTTTGCCCATTTTTGAAAAAATTAATTTATAACCCCCCAATATTTCCCGATCAGATCGTTAAATTGATAAAAGAGGTATCACGTTTGGGAAGCTACTTCCAAGCTTCAAGCCCCTGAAAGTATTTTCGCTCGTAGGTATATTATTCAAAGAGGGTGTGGCCTTTTATAGTCAAAAAGTGGACAATCGAACCCCGTATTTTATAGGCCTCCGATAAAGTTAAGGAAAAACACGTTTCCTATTATATCCATACAATGACCCCTGGAAAGCGTTATCGCACTAATCTTGTGTCCATTGTGGGAAAATAATTATATTCCATAAATCTCTGCCATTAATTTATTTCCACTTACGTGTACGTTGTTACCGTCTGAAGTGGAAAGCAGCCGGTAAGCAGAAGATTAGATATAAATCGTGTTTTGTACTACCAGTTTTTCAATCATATTACAGTTTCAATTCACACTGAGAAAAATTACTTAAGGTAGCAGTTCAAAAATTGTATTTTAAAGGAGTCTAAAAGCAAACCCAATGTTGTCAAGTATTTTGAAATAAGTTGGAAGATACTAATTTATCATGTACTTGAATTAACATTGGAAGTTGTCTCAGGAGTTGTATTTATCAAGTTGTTAAAAGATAACTGTGTTAGTGTGAATTAAAATTTTTGTCTCTGACAATTCGTAATTCGTGACCTTGAAAATCCGCTGAGGATGTGGGATCTGCATAATAATTTAGTTTTAACAGTATGTATTTTATCTCTGAACTCTAAATTTATTTATACCACTATCAAATAATTATACAATGCGAGTATATTTATTTACTAATAATGTATAAGTATATTTTATTATACATTGAAGATAGCAGGCCTTATTTTGTCGCGTTTTCCAGGTTCTAACAAAGTCTTCATAAAATTCCAAGATAAACAAAAATTTAAGGATATACGTAAGTTTTGAAAAGGCAATTTTAAAAAACAATTTATAAGAAATATGCGATTACTGCAAATGAGACAATGATTTATAATAAAAAAATACTGTTAATTTCAATTCAACCGCAATGAAATATGGATGAAACAAACGGATGCCGATCACAGGTATGCAAAATGAACATGGAATACCTATATTTACTTTAGTTTATAGCTCACCTGACAGCATTTGCCAAAATGATATTTTTTATTAAAGCTACATTCGCACAGTTCAATTTGGCTGAGCAGTGTGCGTGACAGATTCTGTAAATCATCAACAAACCTGGAAGTTGAAACCTTTTACATTTTAATGAAAACGAATTCATTAAAGAAGAACCTCAAAGCAAATTTTACAGAAAACCTTTAGCAGCAGGATAAAATTAAAATAAAATTACCCAAAAATAAATGAATACGTTCTGTTCCTATTACGATGAATATAACTGGTTAACTGGTGTGCAACAAATGAAATTAATCACTACATTGCTTAATAACTTATTGAGTTTTTGTACAACTGGACTACTTTGGACAGAACCGTTTTGATAAGGAAGATCACTTAATAATTTGAGCATAAAATCTAAGAATGCTTATTATAATAATGATAAGCACACAAGTTTTTCAGTGTACGCGTGGTTTTCCAGGACGGCTTCACGTGAGTATTGTTTGAACGTCCTTTTTTTCCTCTATAATTTATAGACGTTATGGCTAAAAGGTGTGGTTTATTTATTAATTTTCCCCTTTTTTGTGTCTGATGGATGAGAATCGAATGTTATTCCCCCGAGTTGGTTTTAATTAATTACCGCTGATTGGATTTTTCTTTTATGCTAGCCCGTGTACAGACACGCTTCACAGTAAATATAGATTGTTGTTGCTGATAAATTGTTTGATTGATAAAAAATTATCCGTTAAATAGGTTTCTGCCATTTTAAATTATGGTTTTTAATTATTATTACACCATTTTTTAACAGCATCCATGTGTGGTCTCATCGTAAATTTCTCTTCGGGTCTGGAATATAAAGAAAAAAATACCTAGGACGAGGTTTCAAATTATTTATTTAGCTGTCAATGGGCCTTTTCCACATTTTTTTTTATTCGCTTATTATAAAATATATACTTAGTTGTGCCTAAAAAGTGTTTTTTTAAATTTTTTCTTCGCCAAATATATTTTGAAAAAATTGTTAAAATTACCATATATTTCAAATAACGCGCCATTGACGTCATACTCCAGTTGGTTGTTGTCTGTTGGCTGCCCTGCATTGTGTCTTCTGTCAAGTGAAGTGTGCTTAACCTAACTTTCGTTTTGTGTTTTGATTAATTTGATTTAAAATGAATAAAATTGAAGAGGGATATATTAAGGCTGATTCAGACAACCTTCCAAGAGTTGATGGTGAAATGGTTAACGATTTCTATGTCACAATCTAAGTGCTGAAGTGCGCAATGTTAAGACAAGAAGGTTAGTTTTTATAACCTAAGTTATCAAATCATCATTTAGTTGATTCTCGCATAGATTGTGCAGTGTTGTCACCTTTAGCGAAAAATACCTAAAAATTATTTTGCTGAAGGAATGAATTATAAAATAATCATGTTGATTTGCTTTAGTAATAATTTATGGAGAATGTTTCACCTAGAAATACATATTTTCATTTCAAAATTACCAGAATGTAAATTTAATCGTTGCCAAGAAAAAAGTTAAATTATATGTGGCAACGTGGAGCCGTTCTTTAACTCTCTACATTTTATTGGCTACTGGAGTGTGATGTCAGCGAACCGCGCAGTTTGAAATGATTCATGAAGACCGGTCACTTTGTACTTGGATAACTTGGCTTAATTACAATTAGTTAATAAATTGGGTTGATTCTACCTTTACTTATGTACCAGTATAACGTTTGATATTAATAAAATAGTAAAATTCAATTTAGTGGATATCGAATGTCCTTACGAGTATACCTACACTTACATTCTAATTAACCCGTTCCAGATGTAAGCTCCGGTGGGCCATCTGCCGAATGGAAATTCAAACAGTGGAAAATATAACACCAGTCGGTTTTGAAACATATAAGCGACTCTTTTCATGGATAGATCTAGCTACATAGAAACGGGGACGGGCAATTGGAATTTGCGAGCCGTGAAATAAGACGATCAGAAGAAAGCTAAACAAACGAGAGAGTCAAACGGAAAAGCAAACCAACTGGGAGAGGGAGATGTAACGGCCGTTTCTCGGAATGCTGTAAGCTTGGGATATGGGGGTGGAGGGTTAATATAAGATACATATACTGGCTAATTCGGCCTTTCATCTCGAGACTGTATCAAAGCGACGACTTTGAGGTGGAGTTATAAAAAGTAAATTCGAGGTAAATTGCGAATTAAATTTGTTCTGCTAATATGGAGAAACGACTCTTAAAGAAATTTTATTTTCTTTCTGCCATATTGTCTTCTATAGTTCCAGTAAAACATGTTTATAATAATAATAATAATATTTTATTATGCTCATCAGACATTACAAAAGAATGTATAGCATTAGTCAAAACATGAAAATAACGTTTACTAAACAAAATACTCAGACAATGAGTAGAGACAATTATCTAACAAATACAATTTTAAATTTTGCTTAAGATTACTCAATTTGTCACATTCTTTCACCTCATTAGGCAAATGGTTAAGAAAACTTAGGTCCTAAATAATTTGGACCTTTACTTACTATACTCAATTTTGTGAAGGCTTCCCTTATCTCACTTTTGTACCTTGTATTAAAATCATGAACATCACTATTTAAAAGAAACTTAGTCTTGTTTTTAAAAACATAAACACACCTCTGAAAAACACAAAGCGACGTCAATGTTAAAATTTTATAAACACTAAAAACAGATCCACATGACTGTAGCCTGGCAACACCTGCCATGCAACGTATTATACGTTTTTGTAATATGAAGACCGATTCGGAATAGGCAGAATAACCCCAAAAGCAAACCCCGTATCGCAATCGACTATCTATATGAGCGTAATACAAATTAATCAGTTGATGTTCGGACAACACATCTTTCATATTCCTAAATAAATAATAATTTGCCGACATGATGGAAACAAGTTTATTACAATGGGCTTTCCAATTAAAACATTGATCAATATGAATACCCAGAAAATTGATACAGCTGTCATTATCTTCGAACCTTGTACCATTTACAGAAATATTTAATTTATTACAACCCCTCTGTGCAGTATGAAATCTTATTAGTTACGTTTTTCCAGTATTAAAATATAGATTATGTTCACTAAACCAGTCATGCAATAAGTGTAAAGTCTTGTTACACTTTTCATTCAAACCATAGTCAGATTCATCTGAAACAATCAAAGCCAAATCGTCAGCATACAATGTAAAAAATGTCTTATTTAAAACCGATTCAATTGAATTTATATACAATATAAATAAAACAGATCCCAAAACCGAACCCTGGGGAACACCCATGTCAAGCGACAAAATGTTTGAATATATTCTATCTACAAAATTGTTACTACACGATGGAATTATAAGATATTGTTAGAGACCATTTAAAAAACTATAGCAACCCACTGTAATGGCAGTCCTCGAATGCCACAATCATGTAACTTGTCAAGTAAATTCTTGTGATTGACACAGTCGAGATCACAAAAGATCCCAGCAGGACACTCGCCCCCCTCAATATATTTGATTGCTTCATTGTAAAAAGACAGTATCGCAGTAGCTGTTGAATCTACAGGTCTAAAACCATGCTGATTCTTATTTATAATTTGAAATTTATCCAAAAAAGACAGCAAACGACATGAAAAAGCGTAATCAAAAATCTTTGATATTCCACATGACATAGTTCCTGGACGATAATTTTCCAAAAGGTGGGGATCTTTTTTCTTATAAATAGGAAATATACATCTTAGTATACTAATATATTACAACATATGACTGTTGGAAACGGGAATAATTGTTGGAAATGAAAACCTCGACTCCGTGGGTTAAAAGTTGCGTGAGCTGCTGACTTTACGTGCACCCTTTTATTACTACAACATATAATAAAAGAATGGATAGGAAAAACTTTATTTGTATAATTAAAAGTACATAAAAACAGTAAAGTACGGTATGCATGTCTGGAAATCACTTCTAGGCGCGCGATACACATAAGAAATAATAATTAATAACGCATGAACGCTAGGTGTTCCTTCAAATAGCATGTTACCTTTCGGCCTTCGCTAATGTAAGTCTTGGTGGCACGTTATTATAAACCGCCTTTCATATTATGATTGTATATTACGTTTACTGTCATCCTGTTTATATTTTGTGATGCGAACAAGCAGTGGTTGCAATTTAGTCTTCATATTGTCGATATGAAGGCTAAGCAACGTTACCCGCGGTTAGTATTTGGATGGGTGACCGAGCAGGTAAGACCCGCATTGAAAGTTATATAAATTTAGGAGAGGTTTTGTAGAAGACGTACCATTCCTAGGATAGGTTGTAAGCCGAAAAATAAGAAATCACCGTTTGGTTTTTAAAAAAATATTTTTGGGAATCTAAAAAATCACAATTTTTTTTATTTATTTACAATTTTTTGTATATATTACGACATAATATTAATTATACAATGTGTACTTTTTATACTTATTTTGTTTTAATCAGATATGTTTAAAAAATCACACAGTACCTACTCAAACACTTACCATCTCACAAAATTAAGCAATTTTATATTTTTCTCTGCCATCTAAATGTTTTCATTACATACAAACGGCAGGCGCAGGGGTTAATTTTCTCCCAAATAAAGCTAATTCGTAATATTCCTCCGGTAATATTGAAATAAGTTTTCTGGAGCACGAATAGCCTCTAATAATTTTTCGAGCATCCAAAATTGCGCCCCACAGACCCAAGTCAAAATTAAAACTCGTGAAATATGATTTTCATTAGGGCTCGACCCTTAAAGCGTTAGAAAACGACGGCAGCAAGAGGGCAAACCGATAGCAATAATAAATACAGGGAGTAATAAATAAGTCAAGTACGATGTTTTCATATTTTTCATCCCCAGGTGTGCCTGATAAGGACACAAAATTTAGAAGTTTTCAACATTATATATAATAATATGTCTCTTACGTTATAATAATAAGTCTTCGTTGTACTGTGCTTGAGCGCGTAATTTAAAAAAAAAATACTTTTATAAAATACGAACGTGGCAATCGTTTTAAATTAAAATTGTATTGTGATTTAGGTATGTAGATGTAGCGGTAGAACCAGTGGCGGCTCCTCCTTAAGGCCGCATGGCCGCGCGCCCCTCCTCCAAAAATACCAAAGAAATCCTTATCATTATCATTACTGTAACTTAAATGTAAATGTTAAAACATGTATTGTGATACAAAACTATTATTAGGAGGGGCTCGAGCGCTTGAGCTATCGTACTCATAATGCCACAGTCCACATTACTGAATCACCACAGCACCAGCACACCACTGCACATTGAGCAAAGCATCACAGCTTCGTGGCCGCACTTGAGTCGCGGCCCAGGTAACTATGGCAACCGACCCGATCTCCTTTTCGACTAGACTCGTTAGATACTTTCCGTATGCTTATATTATGCAGATTTGGCCGCAATTATTTTGCGGCTCTACGCGAACATTATTAAACATTATAACATATTTTTAACACATTACATATTTTTAACATTATTAAATTACTTATTCAATTTTTGTGAAAAGACAATTTTATATATTACTTGACATGAATATTGTTAGTAGTATAATTAGAGCTAATTTTGCAAATCTTCTACTGGAAGATAAAGTATAAATAAAAGAATTGGGCGTTGCCTGCCCAATAAATTATTTCGATGAAAAAGTTATGGAAAAATAATTTAATGTGTCGTTTGATAACTATAAATTGAATAACTAAAATACTTTTGAGTTTGTGATTGTGCCATATCGTTTTTAATTAACGGATACCTATCTAAAAACTAAAAATTGTTATGTTCCTGCTTCCTGAATTCTCGTTTTCAGCTTTTTAAAGATAACGTCGTATATGTAAATTTTTGATATCTAAATATTAATTACCTATTTAAATATTATTTTAAACAATTTTTGTCGAGATTTCCGTCAATCGTATTAAAAAGGAGGATATTTGTGTAACGAAAGTTATTTTTACAAGCAAATATTTTTGCTCTGCGAATTTCCAATTTATAATTTTAAGGGGTTTGACCTTGAAATATGCAAAATTTTCGTCTTTTTTTATTTCTGCGTCCCCCAATATCCAAATCTCACCAGCCGCCACTGAGTAGAAGGCTAAGACTCGTAATGAAGAATTGCAGACAGAACACTTGAAATTGCAATTTGCCCCATATTCTTATTCTGAATGTGACTTGCGAAGAATAAAAATCAATGTATTCTACATCAGTGCAGGAAATAATAAAGTGTTTAATACTGTTAAATAACTATAAACAACTATACGTAAATAGTATCATATTTGGTAGTACTATATACGGTATTATACGTCGTAAATAACTATATAGGTACGTATATACTCTTAAATACTATATACGTACTATATACGTAATAACTATATTTAACATATGTGCGCACCAGTGATCTATTTTATTAGGTGAGCTTTGTAACACATCACAGTCACCGGATGTATTTACTTCATACATTAATTTCAGATCATCTGCATAAATTAGATAATGTACCTACAAGTCGGGGACAATGTCATTTTCAAACATTACGAAGAGAAGAGGCCCAAGCGTTGAACCTTGTGGCACGCCAGCGATTTGTTGAAACTTTTCAGACGTGTAACCACTGTACTGCACAAATTGGTTTCCGTTTTACAAGTATGAATGGAAAAGTTGTAACAGCGGACTAGATAGACCAAATATATTCAACTTGTCCAACAGGATGGCGGTAATACATAATAATAAGATACTTCTCTATAATACAACTCAATATACAAGTTTTAATGATCATTTCCGACGTTTGGTTAACCTTTCCTTTCAATATTTATATCGCATATTGAGTAACTTCGTAAAAAGTGCACATTGTGAATTGGGAACAGCAAAGTAATTCAATTATTCGAATTTTATATTTATCAAATAGAACTAAAGTGGGTACTTTATACGATTTATCGACTAAAATCTTCATTTGATTAAAAAAACATTAATTGATGCTACTAGCCTGCCTATATACATTTTAAACGAATTCATTCTCCCAGCAACGTTTGTAACCCTGCCAAGCGCAGCCCAGCTGAGCATTTGCTACCTCACAATTTTACAGTAATTTTCTGTCAGCAGTTTAAATTGTCTGTCACTCCAACAATAATTAAAAAAGAAATATGATGGATACGCTGTTTAATCACTCCATACTTTTGTAAAAAAAGTCCAGAATTTCATTTTGCAAACGCCACGAAATGGTATGCGAAATAATTTGTGATTTGCATTAGAATTGTTATTAACTTTGAAGCCTATTCGGTAACAAGTACCTATAGACAACCCTGATTCAAATTAAGTTTATTACTATTCGATGTACCAGTAGGATAAATATGCACGGTTATTTTGTTCTGTGTCAATTTTGTTGGCAGGGACAGAAAAAGCTCACTATTTAGTTAGAGTAAATAACACATTCAAATTTTTTTAAAAATCGATAACAACTAGTGACACGAAATAGTACAAAAATGCCTTTATTTCAGGTATTATCTTCTCTCATACCAGGATTAGAAAAAAATTGCGATTATCAATTATATAGAAAATATAGGAAACGTCAGACTGGTCGTTATGCCACCCAATATACTCCATCTAACCAGCACTCCATCATACTGTCGCTATGACATATATTGACAATGATGTGATTTTATCCATCAAAAATAACATATTATTTATTAAAAAAATTAAAATAATCTTAACATGTTGGGATATTATACCGGGATATCAAAAATTATCTTGGTCAAGGGTGGTTGTGGAATGTAAAACGTGTGTCTTACTTTAAATTTGAAATAATTATGTCACTGTCACACTGACATCATCAATAACCTACAAATTTCATACATATTTATTTCAGTTGTAAAACAATAATGAATTACAAATTATGAAATAATGGTTTTAGTAACAAGAAAAACTAAATTACAGTAATTGCTGGAAATATCCCCCGTTTTGTTCGATGCACAAGTTGACGCGCCTCCTCATGCTGTGAAAAGCGTTTTGCAGCATTTCTGACGTTATGGTTGCACATTGCTGAACAATTCTTTGTAGCAGTTCTTGCAAATTATTTACCGGAGTTGCGAAAATCTTGTTTTTTAAGTAAGGAAATATAAAATAGTCCATAATTGTCAAACAAGGTGATCTCGGAGGAAACTCAACTTCTGTATGCAAACTTATCAGCCGGTCATCAAAAAACTCGCGGAGGAAAGCAATATTTTCTCGTGTAGTATGTGCTGTTGCACCGTCATGCTGGAAATAACCGTACCGAAGTTCATCATCGTTTAACTGTTGCAGAAATTCAGCCAAAAAGTTGTGTCTGTACCTTTCTGCGTTGACGGTGAAATCGAAAAAAATTTGCCCAATTATTCTTCTGCGAGAAACTGCCATCCAAACACCAATTTTTTGACCATGCAGTGGCGATTCAGTAAAAACATGGTTATCATTGCTCCACATTCGCATATTTTGAGAATTGATGTATCCCGAAAGGTGGAACCACGCTTCGTCAGAAAAAAAGTTAAGTTCAGAAGATCGTCATTCATTAAATTATTGACAAACCAATGGCAGTAAGCAAGGCGTCTGAGGTGGTCTGCGGGCAGAAGAGCTTGATGTGCTTGCATCTTATATGGATGCATGTTCAAGTCTTTCTTTAAAATCTTATGACATGTTCCATAAGAAAGTCCAATTTCCTGAGAAAAACGTTTCAAAGGTTTTGCAGGCTCCTCTTCCATACGTTGACGAACGTCATTGACAACTTCTTCTGTACGAACTCTTGGTCTACCAGCACCTTTTTTAGTCAGAGTCAGAGTCAGACAACCAGTTTCGCGAAACACTTCAACACAATTTGTAAGGCACGCATAAAAATTGTCCGGTAATATTGCCACGTTTGGGAAGTGCTCTCGAAAATTGTCCAAACACAAATGTTGACTGTATTGCCAACTTCCATTAACTAGCGCACCCGTTCGAAAATAGGCTTCAATCATGAAAATTTTGTGCTGTGTGGTAAGAGGCATGATTCAAAAACTGGATTAGAAAATTTCAGCACAATGACTTGACAGATTCTGACACAACAAAACATATTCAAAAATTTAAAGTAAGACACACGTTTTACATTCCACAACCACCCTTGACCAAGATAATTTTTGATATCCCGGTATTATATTATAAGAACTAATAGTTGAAAGCTGCTAACTGCTTTAGTTTCTTCTGTTGTTATTCCGGCTACGTATGCAACATTAAAATCTACCTACTGACTCGATTTTATATATGTACCCTGTATAAAGCAATCTAACTTGATGTCCTGGGAAGGTAGGCAATTTAATTAAAACCGAATTAATATTTTACAGATAATAACAGCGTACATAACTGGCCTCCCGACAGAACAGACATTTCCTAATGATGTGTTAAATATTAATAAATGCTTGTTGGGCACCTATTATGGGATGGTTTATTATGCTCTGGGTTGTTCAATATAATACATACATGCGATATGAGTACGGCAAAACACGGTATAAATGCATTACGAGAATACGTACATATTGTTTGCATGTATATTAAGATATTTAACCAAAATTACTCTCGCAATAAAATTATTTAATTATAATATAATGAAGTTGCTATTTTTATGGTTACTCCTATCCTAGGTAAAGAAATAACGTCATTATTTACAGCGATATGCAAACAAGCGAAAAAAAACTTACTCACAGTCGACGAACGATTTACTCAACATTGTAAGTCTTCACAATAACATTTGGCAAACTTACCGGTCGTTTGAATTCAAATTTAGTAAAACAGTTTCATTACAGAATACAATATTTACACGTATGCCTACCTACATCTTGTTTCTATTTTATAACGTCCTATATCACCTATACCCATGTAAAGTTTTAGTAACGCTTATGTAAAGGGGCCTACAGACACACGAACAAGTATTAGTCCATGAACGCGCGTGATGTTCGCCAGTGTGTAGACAAATTTTTCTACATTCAAATAACTTATCTAAATATCTAAATAAGGCAACATTCTCATTTAAAAAAGTAAATACTGCTGTAGAGCCAAATTAAAGGCGATTTTAATGACATGACGAAATATAGGGTATTCTGTATAAGTGAGAAGCACTGTAAAACCTACAGTGGCCTCTAGTGTGAGTCTTTGCTACCATCCGTTCAGATAGGCGAAGCCCATCAATAACAGACAGCGCCCTGCTATGCAGGTACCTAGAGCGGCGATCCCGCCGCGTGTTGTTGGCGTGGATGCGTGGAAATGAATGACGTGGAGCCTTTCAGGATCTGCCAATGTAATTCAATGCTGGTCGGGGCTTTTGTCCGCAGAGTAGTTGTTTTTGGCTTTTCCTCTTACAATAGGGTGTTCTATTTAAAATTTCTTAACATATTGCCCCTGCCCTTAAATGAGTCACCTTATATAAATGAAAATATATACAAAATGTGCCCTGATACATTTACAACAAAAGATATCTCTTGTTATTTTGTCGTAAAACTGACCGTTATCGAGATATCAGCCGTCACGTTAAATCTGGAACACCCTGTGTATTTCAACATATCAGGTAATGTGTATTCTCAAAAATCAAAATCAAAAATTGGATCTAATAGTTTTCAATACGTGTCCTTGTTTTTCTACTAAGTTCTGGTACAACAAAAAAAAATAAATAAAACCTCGGGCAGTCAGAGGCTGATAATTTCAAAAGAAAAAAACGGATAAATGTTTCAATACATTTTTGGAAAATGGCTCATTCAACCACATTCAGCATATTCAGCTTCATGAATCACCAAATCACAGAGTAATTATATCATAAATCACGTATACACTAAAATAACCGAAGAGAAAATAACTTCAAATTTATTCTACTCTTATCTATAGACTGCCATTTCATACTTTGTGTTTCAGAAAAACAAAGACAATGCTTTTAATCGCTGCAGAAAATTAAAACCCGCTAGTACCAAACTGTGTGTATTTTGTAACAACCGTTTTGTCACATTCATACAAATAAAACTTGGTGCAGTGAATGCGCAAAACAAATTTGCTACTAACGTTCGCTTTATTAATAATCAAGAACATAAAAGCTTCATTAAAGCTCGGAACTAAACGACAGAGAGCTATTAAAGTTTAAATTAATGGACGATAGCAACACGAGCGTCATGAAATCGTCAATAAAGTTAAAATTATAAGGTGCATCTGCACTCTCCAATTTGCACCACTATTCATCCAGCAACGGGAGCATGAAGTGTTACGGTTTACGTAGACGTTAAAAGTAAACTAGTTACGATAGAGTAAACACTGTTAACTTTTTGGAAGCAGTTTTATTTTATGAAAACTTGTACTTTGTAGGGGAGAGCGGTGACGGTTGTAACAAAAATTATAGATATAAGCATATATCTATACAGGGTTATTCAGAACTTATCTTTAAAACTTTGAGGATATGTGCATCCTTAAATAAGAAACCGATATCACCAAAAAAATTTATAATAAAAGTCTTAGGATTTCCCGTAAACAATATTTAAAGTTATATCATTATAAAAGACTACGTAGATGGG
This sequence comes from Pogonocherus hispidulus, assembly GCA_963924545.1. Lineage (NCBI taxonomy): Eukaryota > Metazoa > Arthropoda > Insecta > Coleoptera > Cerambycidae > Pogonocherus > Pogonocherus hispidulus. Next base: position 14,609,014 of record OZ004699.1, read on the forward strand.
CAACTGTACTTCAACGACAATCTGATATACTTACCACATTCCTAAGAATGTGGTAAAAAAAAGTAAACACGTTTTTGCACCTAGAACGCCTGGGTGAATAGAGTTGGAGTGGGGATAATATCTCTATTGTCTATTCAGTCATCAGTCTATGTGTGTACTCTCTGTGTGCCGGTGTTTTATTTATCGTAGGAGTGTGAAACTGTAAAATTTTCAAAATGGCTCATGTGTACAGTAATGCTGAGTTAATGGATTGTTACCAGTGGATTATTAATTACGAGTTAGGTTTTGTGAGTGGTTGTTGTAGCAAAATGCTGAAAATCCCCAATTTACTTAATAATTTGCGTTTACAAGATCAGCAACCAGGAGGAACATTCGGTTTAGTGCGGCAAAATTAGATAAGGCGTGTCCAAAGGTGTGTAGAAGTCGAGGGCAAAATTTCGAACAGCTTTTGTAACAAGGTATGTGCAAATTTTTTATAAATTTCATGTTTCTAATACCTAGTAATCAAGTAGCGCAATTCTTCAAAATTAGTGTAACAAAATTTTATTCATTTTAAAGACACGTCACTTTGGTCACATCTATCTATCTTTAAATTTAGTTTAAAGTAAAAACGCTGCAAATCTGTTTTGCGCCGGGTGTCGGTATACTCTCAGAACTTCCGAAGTTTTTTCGTGCTAGCCAGTGTGCATTGTTAGTCCCAAGGTCACTCCATTACAGTGGACCAGTATCCAGCGGCGCGCAATGAGAAATTTTTAAATAGTTTTCAGAAGCCGCCAGAAAAATTTGCACTACCACATTTCTACATGTATGTTGAACATCCCTAAATTTTATTATGGATAAGTTCTGAATAACACTGTATAAGCAATAAATCTATATATGTATATACACCGTACCTTACGCTAAAAAATAAATATAAATAGATGTGTATATCGATACAGTTCGTTGACACTAATTTGCTAAGCTTACGAGATATACTTCCTTCTTTTTAGTTTTAGTTGACCATCCTGTACATTTTTCAATTAGACTTAACAACTTGTTGTTTGCGAAGCCTTTCTACTGCCACTACTTTATTAAAAATGTACATGAAGTGGTAGGGTAGATATTTCAACAAGTTTATAATTTAGAACTGTTCCTCGTACGGCTTCTTTGTTGCTGGCACTGCTTAGTCTCACAATAGGAAACTTCCCGACCGCAGCAGACATAAAATACCTAGGCAACGGGTAGAATACACCAGCTCCAAATAAGAACACTCGGCTCGACTAATCAACAGGAGCGAGATATAAGCCTGTTACATAACCAAGAATAAGTTGCTGTTGTTTCAGATGAGGAAATAGATTTTTCTTTACGAGAAAATATGAAAATGGCTACTTGGTCACGCTTTAAATGCATCTTTAAATAATACTTTCAGTTTACAACTGTTGTGGGACATTTTCAGAGTAGATTTCAAGGTATCATAACAACGGCAAACGCAATCATGTTCTTCGCAATAATACGGTAGAACTATAAAATATACGTAACATAATCTAAATTTTGCAACTTCTTTATTCGAAAAATACTGCTGTTTCATCAGTCTCAAGAAATTAACTTACCTTTATCGTATATACGCATTTAAGGACACATTATCTGCGTGTTAGTTATCTAAGTTATCTATTAAATTTTTTTAAACCAAAGTGCATATTTGAAATTTAAATTATTCCTTCATTTTTTGTTACCAGACATTTGTGCCAAGTCAATTTATCTGGAAAGGTAAGCCTTATTCAAGATAATAATATATAAGCGACTACAAAAGGAATGAATTATTCGTAATTATGTTTAACATCTTTAAGGGACGAGATGTAGGTACTAAAAGCTGGATTTTTAATGGAGTCTCAATTAAGAGAGCAAATTCGTTTAACGGAAAATATACCTAAACTTTAAATGCTTCTAATGGCTCATTATCGATAATGGCAAAGCTTTTCAAGTAAAAATTACATTAGATGTTCCATCAGAGCTGTTCTGTACCTAAAAGGAATTCTTATTTAGTATGTGTTTATAATTAGAATCAAGCCAAGAATAAATTTGTAGAAGTTATATAGATTACTTCTCTGCATGAAAAAAAACTGCTTTGATGTTCATAGGTTCAAAACTGGTTATATTTGGCAAACTAGAAAATATGAACGAGGCACTGATGGAATAGAGATCTTGAAATGACACTTGATGTAAGATCGCAAAACATTCATTAGATAATACATAACAACGAATAGTACGAATATAGTTTATATCCACATTTGTAAACGCCTTATTTAACAAGGACTAAAACAAATGAAGCTAAAACAGCTATTCTCCTCGCTATATGCCATACCAAGCGCTGAATTACAAAGAAAAAATTTGCCGTATTTTGTCTCAAACAGTTAGAATCAATTGCGCACACTATCTTATTATAAATTCTATTTTCGGTCAATATTATAATCATAAAAAACGTTAGATATACACGGTGTCCCACCGGGAACCGCCTCGATCTATGGCGAACTATAATTAGAAAAAAATTGAAAATTGGGCAGTGTACCAAAGTCACTGGGGGGCAAGCGATCTAAAATATTTTCAAGATGGCCGCACGTCCGGTTATACCGGAAGTAGGTGTCAACTTGCTTATTTCAAATAGAACACCCTGTATATTATTAGATTTTTGAATTTTACTGAAAATTTTAAATATATTTCATGTAGGATGTCCTATATCTTCAACCGTTTTTGAAATATTGACAGGTGAATATTGACATTTTTCAACTTTGACACCCTGTAAAATCTAAACGGTTTGAGATCGAACAAAACGGTTTGCACATTCCTATCTTAACTTTTCATAAGCTATCGTTTGATACTAATTTCAGATTTTCTAGAAATTAAAAATTTTCGATTAAATTTAATATCTTGGTTAAATCTGAAATTAGTATCTTTTAGAATGAAATTAGAATCTTGAAAATATTTTAGATCGCTTGCCCCCAGTGACTTTGGTACACTGCCCAATTTTCAATTTTTTCCTAATTATAGTTTGCCATAGATCGAGGCGGTTCCCGGTGGGACACCGTGTATAATATGAATTAATTCATAACGCAGCTGGTTCCTGTGGCTTGTCTTTTGTTAAACTGGTTAGTTAGGAAACCGTATCATATAGATATAACATTCTTTTTTATTACATTTATTAGGGACTGTCATTGCCATAAGAAAAGTTTTAAATATCGTGCCACTTACATTTCCTTCCAAGATTCTCTCTTATTTTTTTTATTGCAATTACTACAGGTTATAGAATATTGTGTAGAAGAGAAGTAATAAATTTTGTATTACGTTTTGGATAAGTAAATAATCCTTTCCTTACTTGCCTAAACTTGAAAGTACTCTGAAACATATTATGAGTACAGCATACTCAAACATTGAATATAAAGTCTAAAGTCTTAAGTAAATATACACATCAATATATTTAGCAAATAGCAATTTGATGCATCCTCCTTGGCAACCGCTCCTGAAATGAAGGGTAGAAGAGAGAGAATGCGGACCTAATCCTCAGCATAAAAGCTCCCGAGGGTCCTGAAACAGGAACTGTTTTTCACCGGGTAGGAATTTAAGAGAAACTCCCGCTAGCAGGATTTTATACGAGAATCACCAATGACACACGGGCAGTAGTCGTAAATGTGGCCCTTATTATTTTGATATCGTTAAAACATTTTGTTCCGTCGCTTCGAGGAGATTTTACATCATAGGCAATCGTCGCTTTGAAACATTAGGCGGTACTTCATTAATAAACTTTTCAGAGAACTAACTACTAAATGTTTTAGTAAATTTACATATATACAAACTTTAAAATATATAAATTACTTTTTAAAAATCTTTATCGTATGTTAGTTACAATAGTTACTATAACGTACGTATGCAATAACTTTACAAGATACAGAGTGTTTTTAGAGAAGAATACACGTTAAGCATACACATTTTAATGTAATGTGACGATTAAAAATCATCTACAGTAAATTCAATTTGTAGCATAGTTAGCTATGACTGAAAATGTCACTTTTATGTATGACGTATGCGTGTCACGTGTGTATGTCACGTATGCGTATGTCACTTTTGTGTACTGTGCATTCTTCTCAAAAAAAACACCTTGTATCTTGTAAACGGTTAAGTAGCAAACGCCTAATATGGAGTACCACTGTACTGAGAAAAAAGTGGGGATTTCATTTCTGTTTAAAATACAGGGCGCTGCAATTTAAAAAAGTATGGTGACGTCACAACTCTAAAACAAAAGCAGATAAAATATATCATGATGAGTGTGATTTATTCAGTATGATTTTTATTACAAAAATTGTAAAAATCACACTGAATATTACTTACTCACTTCTGCCTCTCCATATACAGGGTGTCCACCTAGTGCGCGTAAGTCCAATATCTGGGTTAATAAAAGAGATAACTTAATTTTTTTTCTACAGGGTTGTCTAATATCCCGAGCTGCACAAAATGAAAATATATTTACATATTCAGGGTGTTCAGTTTTTCCTGGACAGGTACCAACTTCGTTTTTCTAAATGGAAATATATATTTTTTATTGCTTTTTCGAACTAAACCCTTGATTTTAGTAGGACTTTCATCAGCCTTCCCTATACCTAATATAAACTGTTTTTGAAATATTGACTGGTGAATATTTACATTTTTGCAACTTTGACACCCTGTAAAATCTAAACGGTTTGAGATCAAGCAAAACGGTTTGCACATTCCTATCTTAACTTTTTATAAGCTATCGTTTGATACTAATTTCAAATTTATCCAAGAATTAAAAATTTTCAAAATTTTCGGAAAATTTTTAATTCCTGGATACATTTGAAATTAGTATCAAACGATAGCTTATAAAAAGTTAAGATAGGAATGTGCAAACCGTTTTGCTTGATCTCAAACCGTTTAGATTTTATAGGGTGTCAAAGTTGCAAAAATGTCAATATTCACCCGTCAATATTTCAAAAACAGTTTAAGTTAGGTATAGGGAAGGCTGATGAAAGTCCTACTAAAATCAAGGGTTTAGTTCGAAAAAGCAATAAAAAATATATATTTCCATTTAGAAAAACGAAGTTGGTACCTGTCCAGGAAAAACTGAACACCCTGAATATGTAAATATATTTTCATTTTGTGCAGCTCGGGATATTAGACAACCCTGTAGAAAAAAAATTAAGTTATCTCTTTTATTAACCCAGATATTGGACTTACGCGCACTAGGTGGACACCCTGTATTTTTATTTCACCAACATCGCTCAGCAGTTTTAGAAGAGTATCCTCTCTCCCACTAGTATGTGCTCGCATTATAAAAAAAGGTGGCTTTTATAGTTATAATCTCACCCAGTCAACAACTGGAAGCATATATCTCCATTAACCTGCCTTTTACATATCCACGCAAATGGAAACCTGTAGTATAACAAACCATATTAAAAAATATGTTCATGGACTCTTCCCGTAGGACCAGCTTACCCATTAGGGCGATGTAATTGTCGCCAAATGCACATTTAGCCCAGTAACTGAGGTACAGTATATCCATAATATGTGAAATATATGGTATAATATGCATACATGAAAATTATGTAGTATAAGATAAAATTATGTATTATAATAGTTATTGGTACGTGTTTCTTTATCATTTAAATAATCAATTTTACGTTAAAATACTTAGTCCATAGTTTTTTATAGGTATAGAACTAACAACTGTCAAACTATCCTTGTAATGAAAACAGGCAAAACAAAATAATCAAATCCTGCTAAATTTGGAAGGTTTTGCTACATTCAATTGAGCAGACAACCTTTCTAAATTAGGAACTTTTGGCGGAGAAATATATCGTCTACAATTTTTATAAAAAAATTTAAGTCCAATTCGGGTTTGCTGAGCATTTGAGATAAAACTTGCAGCGGAGCTCTTTATTTTTGGTCATGTAATAAATTCTTATACATTCTGCAATATGGCTATTAAATTTGAAGCTTTATATACATTTTACATATAACTTTTGTAACGTGCGCATTATACAGGGAGATTACGTATAAACAAAAACCTATACGCTTGGGAAATTATAGCTCAGGACAAATAATGACTAATAATAGGGAAAAAAAATTTTGTAAAACATTTTTAGTTTCGGAAATACCAATTTATATCAAATAAAAATAAAAGAACGTGAATTATATAAAAATTTGTTGTGATTCCCCTTTTGCCAATATCATGTCTATCAGTTCTTTGTTTGAGAAATTATACGCCATACTTTTGCTCTAATCGCGCGAAAATAAACTCGAATACAACCACAACTGCTACAAAGTACTGCTAGAAATACCAAACATATCGTCCTGACTTGTTTACTTCTTATAGTTTTTATAAACAAAAAATTCCACCTGATAAATTTTTTTAAACAATTCTTTCAAATTATTTCCGAAACTAAAAATGTTTACCACTTTTTTTTTTCATTATTAGTCATTATTTGTCCTCAGCTATAATTTTCCAGGTGTATGCGTATAGGTTACGAATCACTCTGTATATTAGATGTCACCATGCAGTCTCATTCTATAATTAAAATTTCAGGTTCTAGTATTAATCCTATACAAACTGGCCCTTGCCGCGCCGTAATTTGAATATATTACAATTAACATTGTCGTGTGTGGAGTGGAAAATCAAGTCCGCCGCCTTATTCAGTGGAGCTGGCACTAGAACATTGTTAATAAATAGAGTCACCCCGACGTTCTGTCCTCCCCAGGCACCTGTTACAACCCTGTGAGGGAATGTACGCACGCAGTTGTTAAGTTTTATGCTCAGATTTGCGATGCCAATGTGTGCGTGTGCGGCAAGCATCTCGTCTGGGGCATTCTGAAAGGAATTTTAATTTATATCCACGAATTGCGGCTTGCACGTATTTTGTGGTGGCATATTCACAAAGAAAGGCTGCTGTTTGATTCCAGAAAATGTGTTTCGAATGGAGCACAGTTCAGCTCATTTTTCATGTAGTATTTTTAGGTGACTTTTAAAAAATCAAGAACTACTGGTCTGAACCCCAAAAATATGACATCTACAGGTGAAAAAAATGTCTTGTTAAAATTACATTTTATAAAACTTAAGGGTCCATTCTCTCTAGATTTGACAGGCATGAATGTTGGGTCGGATTGAGAGGATGGGTGGCCGATGGGTGGACACTTATATATTCCAACTATCGAATTATTAAGATTTCGGAGGTGCACGTAAAGCCGAAGTAAAAAGGCACATGGAAATAAAGTTAGCCCTCATTGCAAGGGTACCGGATTTGTCTTATAATTGCAACAAAATTTCTTTTTAGTGTTATAAATTATATATCACCGGAAAGATCAAAAGATAAACTAGATCCCTATAGTAGCAAATTTTTGTTTAATACATGTATTTTAGAGAAAATAATTTTTGAAAATACACTATTTTAGTACAAGATTGTTTTCCTGGAATTTTAAAAATAAAAAGAAATACCAAAAATTACTACTATAGGGACTTAGATTAAAGTCTTATCTTTCAATACTTTTTTACTAAAAGTCGCTATCTTTTATAGTTTTTTTTTATAATTAGACACGAGACGAACGCCGATTTAGGGCTTATTTCGACCTAGTGAATGGACGCTTAAGAGTGTATAACTAATTGCGGTTACACATAGAGAAATGTTGATAATGTATGATAAACTGTGTTTTCCCACGGGTTTTGGAAGTCAATCCCATCTTGTAAACTAAGTAGATACTTTTTAAATCATATAATTCAAGTTTTATAAAACTTTCATACCGAATTTGTTTGATGAAAAAATTATTCAGGCGTGCGAACCCAGTATTGAAATTCAACTGGCGCCTTCGCCATAATATCGAAAATTATTAAAATCATGATCACTAATGACTCCCTGCCTTAATTTATGTAATTTTATCCGTGTTAGTTTTCAGTAAAATGAAAACCTAACGCCTGATGCCTAAAATATCCCAGTCACTAACATAAGTACCCTTAGCTTTACAGGAAACCATATACAAATATTGTACCTTCTTGTTCAAAAAATATAAAAACAAATGTCCTAATTTTATGAAGAGCCTTGTAATGGTTTGACAAAATATTGTACGTTACTTATGTTACGTACGTATTGTACGTCTCTTAGTTTCGCTAGATGTGAGCTTGATTTAAAGGCTTAAGCTAAATGAATAATTTTCTCAAAACACAAATCTATCGATACTTTAAACTAACAAAAATAAACAAGAATCGATAAACTTAATAAAACTTAAATCCAAAAGCGGACGTTTCTATTTCTACAATAAATATCTCCATTCAATAAAATCCATTACTGAAAATATAAAATTTAATTCATAGTATCCTAAATTCTTATCAGTCAAGGCGTTTCCTATTTAACTATTAAATAAGTCAATTACTGATCTACCGGTGAGTGTAAGTATGATATGCCAACAATTTGAAGGTTATTATATTACTAAATAATTTGAATAGTTTTGATTTAAATAAAATTACACTCTACATTTGATATTCACTATGCCTCGCTCTCGTTGGGTAATAAAACTTCGTTTTAAATAAACTGGATACTTGAAGCGGATGGTTCTTTATGAAACATCGTGAAAATAATTGTTTTGAAAAAAACATTGATCTCATTTAGATGTTCCAAGAAATATATAGAAAACACTCTATATACTAGTATTTCGGCTTGTTAGGCCTTTTTCAATAGAGTAAACTATTACTAAATATTTCCAAGTGCGTTTTCGTTATTTATTTGTTTACGAGCCTACCTCTGGCCATCTGGTGAAGCCCGAGTTTTTAATACCGTTTCTAAGAAGGGCGAGAGTGTAAAGTCTATCTGATCATTGGTAGTACACGGATTTATAATTAAAGATTTTTTAATTTCTAATTGCTCTAACAGATCTAAGCGCTTTCCTTTCTTTTCCCGATGCAGTACCTTTACATTTTTCTGATCTATAAAATGATTATTTTCTATACAATGCGTCGCTTGCTGGTATGATTGCATCGAATCATACCAGCAGAATTTTAATTTATTTTCTACCTTTAGAGGTAGAAAGGTAGAAAATAAATTAAAATTCTCGGTTTATAGAAAACCAACAACTTCCGACGCAATCATACCAGCAAGTTCGCAGCAGTCCTGGCAAATAAAAAAGTCGGTTTTCCATAGTTTAATTCATAGGCTTTTAATGTTTCCGCTGGAAAAAGCAGATTTTGAAAAAGAATTAAGTACAATCAAACAAATTGCAAGAAACAACGGATATAAAGAAAAACTAATAGATAGCATGCTAAAAAACAAAAGGAGGAAATTAATTCGTCGAGAGTTTTACAATATTCGGGAAAAAGAAGGCACCTATAGTTATATTAATCACGTCCCAGGTTATAGCGAAAAAATAGCTCGCAGAATAGAACGAAACGGGTGTAAAACGATTAGTGTCAACAAGCGTACTATTGGGAGAATTTTGATAAACAATAAAGAAAGGGTTAATAAATTAAAACAATCAGGTGTATACCAAATTAACTGCGCGGATTGTAATGCCGTGTATGTGGGTCAAACTGGCAGAAGTATCGAAACGAAAGTGAAAGAGCATAAAAAGTCCATATTAAATAACGCAAAAAATTCAGGATTAGCGACGCATTGTATAGAAAACAATCATTTTATAGATCAGAAAAATGTAAAGGTACTGCATCGGGAAAAGAAAGGAAAGCGCTTAGATCTGTTAGAGCAATTAGAAATTAAAAAATCTTTAATTATAAATCCGTGTACTACCAATGATCAGATAGACTTTACACTCTCGCCCTTCTTAGAAACGGTATTAAAAACTCGGGCTTCACCAGATGGCCAGAGGTAGGCTCGTAAACAAATAAATAACGAAAACGCACTTGGAAATATTTAGTAATAGTTTACTCTATTGAAAAAGGCCTAATAAGCCGAAATACTAGTATATAGAATGTTTTCTATATATTTCTTGGAACATCTAAATGAGATCAATGTTTTTTTCAAAACAATTACTTCGTTTTAAAGTAATTCAAACATAATGTGTTTTTAAAAATTTACAGCTATTACAATACACCACTAAATTACAGATGTAGCTACTTGTACCAAAAATCTAAACAATTTTACAGCGCACTTCATGAATCCCATTCCAAGTTACAATCTCAAGATTATAAAATGTTTTTATAGTTATTGTGTTTGAACTAGCAGCCGACATAAAATGCTGCCATTAAAAATGCAAATAGAATTACCGGTATAAAACTTGCTCATGCTCAATTCTAAGATTACCCATCAAGCAGGGCATTTTATGTATAATCGATCCGATGAGAGAGCGTTAAATTTAAGCGACGTCTGCACTGCTCCTGATACGAGGATTGCCAGGGTGTCGGCAAATCGGAGGATTGAATGAAATTATTTATACATTACCTATATAAATAGAGAAATACATTTTTACGAACATTCAAGAAGAACATTAATGCGGTATACTTTGCAAACTATTAATGCTGAAGTGCACAAAAATACACATAACATTATGTTGATTACTTGTTAAGACTGACGTAGTTTTCCACATAACACTAAAACACTATACTGGACTCAACGCGCATTCCGCCAACCAAGTTGGAATCATCTGGAAATCATTAAAACTAAACATATGCTAACACGTACAGTGACCTATTTACACCTAAATTATTGCTACGGTTCAGTGAGTCGTTGGCTCTCTATCACTATTCATACTATTTATGCACTTTACAATTTCCAAACTCTCAAATGCATCCAGCTGTCTGGAATTTGTTACATTCCTAATTAGTCTTTAATTGCTACTATCTATTTTATGGTTGTTCTGAAACTCATGTTGAGTGACACTTGACTTATCTGTTCTACCATATTTGGGATGAGCTATATGTTCCTTGAATCTAGTTTGAATTAACCTTCTAGTGTGTCCAACATACTTTTGATTGCATTCTTTACAGCTAATTTCGTAAATCCCCGACTTTTCCTTAGTTTCTATTTTATCTTTTGGATTACCTAAAAGTTATTGTAGTTTATTTCCCGATGAATAAACTACTGACATACCTATAGCTACCTTGGATCCTGGGTGAAACGAGGATCGTAAGGAATAGATACGAATTTTGGATTTTCTCTTTCAAGTCGAGCAATTTCGAAGTGACTCTTTATATTTACGTTTCCTAATTTATCAATTAAACTTACAGAATATCCATTACTCGCATTTATATTCCCAATCAATGCCTTCTCTTTTTCAAAGTTCTCCTTATTTAGGGGGAAGCTTAATATGCCTGACCTTTCAAGATTACTTGTTACTATATGTATTTACATAATATACTTTTTTGTTACAATCTTTTGGCTTTTCTACTTTTCCGTGCAAGCACATTGTTTACATTAAAATGACATGGTGTCGGAAAGTTTCAAAACAACAAAATCGAATAATCAGAAAATATATCTATATGTTTGTCCTGAGTCTCGAATTGTCGAATATGTACTGTCCCCTCCTAGTTTTATTCTTACGTATCTTGAAAACTTGTCTACACACTTCTATTAACACCCAGTGTACATTGTATAATGATAATTTACAAGTGGTAAGTAACATTATAAAATGTCGGGGGGCGGTCCTTTTTATGTTATAGAACGATATACTATATTGTTCGCTCTTATAATGTGTATATCCAACAATGCTTCATGCGCAAGTTCATGACCTGGCATCTCACGACTTACCCATGATTTATTAACGCGCCCTGAAAATTTCAAAATATTCCCAGAACTATACTAAAATTACAATACATGTCATACAAAGTAATATATTGGCACTTCAGCATCATAAAATATAAACTAGTTCCAGTGCATCATCGCTGAACATAAACTGTTAGTGGATGACTTGTAGGATTTCTTATTGTACCTACACTGGAAAAACTTTTTCATACTAAGATATATGTTCGATCATTAGACTGTTTCAATATGACAAAATGTATGGTTTGAAATAAACGTTATGCAAAATTTTAAAAAATATGTAAGATGAAAAGTCGGCAACTGATTGGAACAGCCGTATTTTTTTATTTGAAAAAGCAAAAATTGTGATAAAAGCAAAATTTTCGTTAATACATTCTCCCACCTGAAAACATTTATAATATAATATATTTAAAATTAATGTTGGGTAGGTTAGATAATGGAAGTATATACAGTATTTTTTTATTTAAAGGAGATGCCGAAAACAACTACTAGCCCATGGACTACGCCCCTACTTACGTAGCATTACTGCGGCATCAAGTCGCCACATCTTTCATCGCGACCAACCACCAGACACTGACCGGTTTCACACTCATTCTGTGCTCATCAGAGTGCTATAGGGAATAGAATCGATGAACGATGTTGCGACATGATTGCTTAAAATGCATCTGGTATATTGTGGTGAAAAGTAGTGCCCTCTTTTGGTCTGTGCTACTATTTCTCTAACAATTCTTGTCTAATTGGCAAACAGATAGTACCTGCAATAAAACAGGTCGCTATCTATCTGACATTTAGACAATGATTTTCACATTTTTTGTAAATGACATTTTTCGATAAAACAACCTACCAGGGTTTTTTAAATTTTTAACTTTTATTAACATAAAATTAATCATTTTTGTTGCGTGCACCACTGACAAAATTTGAAATAAATTCGAAAATAAATGAGGAAGATGCGACGATACGATTATACAGTTGTGAGTTTTTCTCAGTGTATGCAGTACGAGTTTCCAAGATAGAAATTCCCAATAGCTAGTTGTAAAACAAACCGCCTGAAATAGTTACGGCCAATTACTCTTTAAAATCGTGCAATTATAGGAGATGTCACAAGCAGGACGGCTTCGCTGTGCAGTAAAACATAAAATCCGGGCAAGTTTTTATAGGAGAGCTCTTTAAAAATACCGATTCGTTTCGCTTTCAGACCGACTGAAACAACAAAGTTGCAGACGAGGAAAATTCCAGAGTATCTTTTCGTTGTAAATTAAATTATATTTGATGAGTTCTAGAACTTACTGTTTTGATTATATTTTTATCACGAATAAATTGGACTATAAAAAGAACATTAAGTAAATATGCTTGTCTCAAACAAGTGATCTTGCTTATAGGTGGCATAAAAGTTACCTGCAAATACTTTAAAAACTTTGGTTCTGTCAAAGCAAAAAATTTCAAAAATTAAGACAATTGTTGCATGATATCAAAAAGTATACTAGGAAATTAAATAATAAAATATTAATAATAGGTACACTTATTTAGCAAGTGTTCAAAATTACGTCCTTGAACTTCGTGACACTTCTCGCATCTCAAGATAAAATTCTCATTCTCCCTTCTGAGATAACATTTAAATTATTTCATGCGACAATGACACGAGAGGAAAAATTATATATAATTTTTTTCCTGTCTTGATCTGTTACAGCCTTTTTAATAGGCTGTAACTCGCCTATTAAAAAGGAAACGTTTGCTTATGGTATCAAAAACGATCAATTTTGTGCATGTTAGCCATGATAAACCAAGAACAATGTGTTGCATGAAACAATTGTTTAGTTAATTATTGTATATTTATACTAGCAATTAAATAAGACTTGTCAACTAAGCAATTATTTCATGCAACGCATCGTTTTACAACTCTTGAAAGGATCAAAATAGAAATAAAGCTATATAAACTTTTCTTCTCAGATTGATACTTTTTATCACTGGTTGACGTACGGAAACTTACTTTCAGAACACCCTGTGTAGCAGGTATAGCAGGTATGCAAACTATATTACAGGTATATTAAAATCCAATTGCTATACTTACTTATATATGTAACAGCAAAACAGATCACGCAGAACTAGATGTGCTCACCTGAAAAAAAAATAAAAATTGTCAATGCTTTAAGGAAAATTGGGCAAAAGAAAAGTAGTATTATTTATTATTTCGCTTTCAGACCGACTGAAACAACAAAGTTGCAGACGAGGAAAATTCCAGAGTATCTTTTCGTTGTAAATTAAATTCCAAGCGCTTGTCAATTTATTAGATTGTCAATTAATTGCCCATTTTTATTAATATTTTGGTCAGGTCACCGAAATTTTTAATGGAAAAACGGTTTCAATAGAAATAAGTATATTTTTGCAGATGTTAAAGCAAAATGTTGTTAGACATTTGAGTTTTTTTGTACCTGCTTCAGTGCAATGGTGGGACAACTTTTTTTTAAATGGAACATCTTACAAACTACTTATTTAGGCGTATTTTCTCAATAATACATTGAGATAGGGTTTGACGGGCTTGCTTCTAATAATTACATGTTGTATAGTGTTGTATATTATACAACTACAAAAGCCGAGTGTAAAACATGATAAAAACTAGTATATTTTATCTCTATAATTTAATTTCCTCTTTTAATGACAGTTTCGGGTTCCTTTCAAAGTGAATTAGTTATTTATAAAACTGCATTTTAAGAAGCCTTTGGCCATTATTAAACAACCAACACGCCGAACTCGCGCAGTTTCAAACTTTTATAAGGCATGAACACTCAGCGGCAGTCCTCTAAAATTTTAATAATCATACATTAGATGTTTAACTGCCTTATTTGCTTTTAAACTCGTATCATTAAAAGTTCCTCATTATGAGCTCGGCCTTACTTGGTATTTTATTTTTATTAAGAGGTGTTCGCTTATCAGATTAAGTATAAGGGCGATATAGCACGGAACTATTTTTTATTGCCATATTTGCATCGAGGCACGAAATTTCAATTTAACTATTTGGTCAAGATAACAGCATTCCCTGGATTGTTCCTAAATAACTGTATATTAATTTTTAATATTAAGTTGTACTTTTAATAGCCCGCGGCACGAAACTTAAATATTTTTAAATTGGAACAAGAAATGTGATTTTGTCAGATAAACAGTCTAAACTTTTGGACATGCTAATTTTAACTTTCTGGTAAATTAATCCTATTATTTTTTTACAGATTTGTATCCTCTTTAGTATAACATTTATATAGTATAACATTAGCATGACATTTACTTAAAGATGATAGAGAAGACAAGACCCTATATTTTCAAAGGATTTACATAAGATTACGAATTGATACATGAGGGATGTCTGTCTTCTTCAATTAATATATGGGTTATATTCTCCTCAAAACCATTCTCTATTCTCTATGAGATCAGATAATACCTTTGTTACTAAGATACGATGCCTACGTCTAATGCATTCATGTAGAAATGGGTATAATGATTTTACCTGGTACTTCTAAAATCTTAACACTGAAAATGCTTAATGTGAACTTTGCTAAGTGAATGCTTAGAAGCACATTAATTTATGTTAGTTTCATACGATGAGGTTATAGCTGAAAGGGGATCTGTTAATGCTCGGGTTACTTCCACTTGCCTTTACTGATATCGATTTCCTTCGAGTAGCAAGTAGATGGCTGAGAAGTTGCATATTGGATGCTTATAATATATCAATGACATAATATTTCAACCGGGTGTTCAACTTTGGTACAAATTTCTCATCTTTGGTACAAATTTCGTGTAAACACTCCAAAAATTAAATTAATATACTGCGTGTTTGTGCTAAACTCCATAAAATTTAAGGTTTGTTTTGTAATACGCTTGAATCCGATGATATTAATTTTCAATTATATACAAGTTTTTTACCTTGGTGATACATCGGGCGAAATCTTTAATAACATGCATGATTTCAACAATAAATCATAGTTGCTGTATTAGTTAGAGCATAGATTTAATATCCTTCGAACACGTAACCAAACCACAAATATGGATCAAAGATCTCTCTCTAAATATTTTGATGCCTCTCTTTTGTTTTTGTTTACGCTGGTTTTTCTATAGCACATGTCTAAAATATGCATTTATGTTTTAAGCTCTCTATGCATCTCTTTTAGATACACAAAATGTAAACATAGACAACCGTTCAACGACTTGACACACCCACTCGAATTCTCGACAAGAAACGAACTATTACGATTGCCGTATCCGTCGTCTACCAGCGCAAATATTTACTATTTACTCTATTTTATTATGGTTGTTTTCTTGGTGGTAAGTCGTATTTTTGTCTAGTGTTTCGGTGTTTCCAAGTGATATTATTTGATAAAATCCTTCTAAAAACTTTTGATATTTATTATTTAGTGTTTATAATGACCAACAAGTGTATAGTTTGCAAGAAAAGAGGAAAACCAGGGGATTGTTTATCATTTCATCGGTAAGTAAACAAACTGAAAAGAGAATCTCTATCCCTCATAAACTTTCTGTACGTATCCTCACGTATTCCTATCCCATGATTCTGTCACTTTGTTCCAATGGTTTTAAATAGGCTGTTACCCATCTTGTCCGAAGGATATTAAATCTATGAAATAGAGAAATATAGGTACCTACATATAATAGTAAAAACAGAAAGAAATCTAAGCCAAGTATGTTTCTTGCGTAAAAAGTCCCACGTTTTCAAAATAGTAATAAAATCCTCCAATTTATTTTTTATAGAGAAACAATCCTGTGCATTCTCTGAAGAATATTCACGAATACCCTTGTTTTCAGCAGCAAAAAAACAGTTATGTTATAAGTCTTTCACACTGTTAATAATTCACACCCTAAATCATCAAATTTAGGCAGCCGACAAGTCTTGGGATAAGAACCGATTTGTAGGCGGACCGCTGCGCGTAATTTTCATAATTTCAATTACGGCTGCCGTCAACCTCCATGAAGTCCCGACTCGATGGATTGCAGCGTAAGTGAAATGTCAGCAGACCTAAGTGAACAAATTCGTCTTGGGGCTCCCCTTGAGGAGAGCCCAGGTGTTCTTGTTCCTTCCTAGATAGATCTGACGTCAGTCTGATCCTCGGAAAACGGTCATCACTCAACGCCGCAGCTCCCTAAAGGACGAACTGGATAATAGCTGCGACGAAGATGTACAGGTGCTCTTTAAAAATCTCCGGGTACCCGTGCGTGGGGCCCACTGACAGGCTGTCATTTCTCTGGACGGGTTTTATATTGGAAGAAATTCATTTGACAGGATTAAACTGTAGTATAGTTTAGACCTACAAAAAGCACGCAATAGGAAATGGAAAAGCGAAAGGAGAGTTAGAAAGAGATCCTTTTATAAAATATTTTTAGGGGAAGGAGCAGTTTTAGTAGAATAATAGGTATATGATAACTGCAATAAAATAGGCATATGTTTTGTGAAAATATACATTTTTCACAATTGTAGGTTATTGTAATGAAAATATGGAAACATTTCGCTAGTGCGAAAGCAATATGCTTTATCCATTATTAGAGTTTTTAAACGCGCTATAAAATGATTGTATACTATATGCCGTGGCAGATAAAAGGAAGAGTAATGGATATAAAACACGTATTGCTAACACAGATTTATAGATATAAATAAATCATTTTCTTTGTTAAACTATTGTGTAACTGAAATACAACTATGATCTACCTATTAATATACTGTTTTATACCGTTTGTTCGAAATTGTGAAAGTGTTTTTATTGAATTGGTTTTTAAATATTTGTAATTTAAGACATATACGATGTATTCAACTGTTGGACACACTCAAGTATAGTTTTATATATACCTAGTCAGTCTATATATAACAGAAAATTTATTAAACTGGAGAAAATAAGTAAAACAGTGCAATTTAACTTTTTATGTTGTATCCCAATAACAATATTGTTAGTAGTAGTGAGAAACACACCGAAGTGCCCTCTGTGGGTCTTTGCTACTATCACTACTATGATAGCCCTTAGGCCATCATAGTAGTGATGGCGGATGGCCGATGTCGGAACATCATTCATCCATTCCAATATCTATGGCACTCTGATGAGCGCATAACAAGTGCGAAACCGGTTAGGGTCTGCTGGTTGATCTTCGTTGAAGGATGTGGCGACTTTCATCGAGATACTGGAGTAATTCAACGCCAGTCAGGGCACATTTCCCGTGGAGTAGTTGTTTTCTACATCTCCTTCACATAACAATATTATTATCATAATAAAGTTCGAAGTGAATATACCTGACTACTTGAGGGCAAAACAAAGAGTTAACTATGCGTATCATTATGATGTATTGGACAAAAATCTATTAAATACATAGATGGAAAAAAATTCATACTAAAAGGCTTGCTAAAAGTCAAGCCTAAAAGCTTGTTACTGTACTTAGTTATTTGCTGCAACAGTTAGTAGGCTTTCACGGCCGGTGTCAAATGAATATATCTGGGCTCTTCTACTATGGTCGATAAATTAATTGTAGACATTTCAAAATCCCACTTCTTATGATATCGCCGCGGCGATAGCTCAGTCTGTTAGGTGCTGGGTGATAGCCTGTGACTAACAGAATGGGTATATTGCGGCGCGAGTTCGAATCTCGCCAGGGGAGAAATGGCACCTCTCCCAGGTAATGGTTGTGTGTCTGCGTTTTTTTCATGTGTACCCTCCCTCTATACAAGCCTTAGGCTTTCAGTAGGGAGGTTGTCAATTTCTGTGGTGTGTTTTATGTTTTATGATTAATATGGTACTAATGCGAGACACTGAGTTCTGCATGTTTTCCAATTTTATTTGGAAAAGATCGTGCAACTAGTAGATGTGGTTTTCTAAAAATAAATATATAACCATTATGAAGAAGTATTATAATGTTAATATAACTACTAGTCCTATAGACTATTACTATAACTAGTCCTATAACTATTACTTACTATATTAATTATAGTATGTATCTTACTCATACATTATTAACCAAATTCTGTAAAACTAAATATAAATATAAATAAAAATTATAATAGAAATATCTGAAAACAAACGATTATAACCATATAAAGTTCACAGGATATATAATAGATAAGGTAAAAGCAAACCGAATTACAGCTAATGCTTATTTAATACATTATGTGAATTAAATGTTTTTCCTATTTATAACAATTTCTTGATTGTCCTAAACTGATATATCCAGCTTTGCCATTTCTTTACCTTATTAGTACAGACGCATATCCCCCCAATCAGTTGCGACAGTGTTCCCTCTCCATCAATAAGAATTTTCGGAAATCCGGCTGCCCCCATGATGTTCATGTAATGCGATCGACTAAAAGACCACAAACAATGAGTCAGTGGTAAGTGAGCGATTGACAAACAATGATTGTGACGTTCCCCGGCTTATATTGGATTTATCGAGACCGGTCCACGGCCGTGAGGGACAGATTATACAGATGGATTGATACTGGCCGAATTATTTATGTTCCCACCCCATTACCATTTGTTTATGTTATTTATACATTATCCGTCGCCCCTAAGCTCTATGAGCCGTGGGCGAACACACGCGGTGGTGGCGGAACGTAAAGTTATGGGGACCGAATTAAAATTTAAACGGCCCTATCCCCGTTGTTATGAACGGCTTTGCTGCAGGTAATCATTTCGATTTGTTGTTTTTAATTTATTATCCGCATGCGTAATCACCTGTATTATGGGAACGGGGCTTTGGGGTGATAACGTAAACACGTACTTCCATAACTTATGCAACGTATTTCCCATAATGTCAAAGGTTCCAGACTACTATAGGTTAATATCACCGACCAGAAAAGATATATTTACAAATTCATAACTAAGCACTCTAAATAATTCATATATTTGTTATGTATTATAAATAAAAAGTTTACACTGCAACTAGAAACTAACTTCTCTATCATATTTCTCCAAGTTATATATTTGACCAAATTTTCGTGTCAGGTATTTTCTATACTATTACAATCAGATTGAAAAGATAATTGTAACGATAATTATTACAATATGTGCGTAGCTGAGCTACAAAAACCTGCAATGTTTTACTATTCCAAACATGCCTTTGCATTCTTGGTATAACATGGGATCCCTGCGTTAAAACGAATTCTTAGAAATCCTTTAAACTCTAATGAATTGTCAGCGGTCAACATAACTAACTAATATCTGCAGGAATTATTGGAGCAGGCTGCCATCGTTGAGCTGGGTTGAGCTACAGCTGTTCTTTTTTCGGCCGACCACAAAGTTACATGCAGAGAATGCTTTATTTACTTTGGTAAAACAGCGCTGTGTGGTTTGAACATTTTAACCAGTGTAAAGCGTAAGCACTGTTTCCTGGGTACCTCCGCTTTTATTATTTGTGCTTGTATCAATTTTGTAGGTAAATTCAGCTGCGAAAAAATCAGTTATCTCCATCAGTTGAATTAGTTAAGCCCAAAACCAATTTTGTAAGCCACATTACTTGAAAATAAAGTATTTTTCTGCTTCAAAGGGATCACTGACAAATCTAATTAATACGCTTTTGGAAATTTCTAATAAAGCAGAAACTATATATTTAAAGAAAATTATTAATTTTACTTTTACACCAGAGTACGAACGCCTAGAAAGGCCATTGTGTGAAATAATTTTATAATTGCCAGTTTAAACTGTCAATTATAAATAATTGTCAGTTTACAGTGGCAATTATGTATAATTGACAGTTTAAACTGGCAATTATATATAATTGCCAGTTTAAACTAACAATTATGCGTAATTGCCAGATCAAACTGACAATTATATATAATTGACATATTAAACTGTCAATTATACATAATTGACAGATTAAACTGACAATTATAAACTGGCAATTATAAAATTATTTCACACGATGTCCTTTTATAATTGCCAGTTTAAACTGTCAATTATATATAATTGTCTGATCTGGCAATTATGTATAATTGTCAGTTTGATCTGGCAATTATGTATAATTGACAGTTTAAACTGGCAATTATGTATAATTGCCAGTTTAAACTGTCAATTATACATAATTGTCAGTTTATACTGACAATTATCTATAATTGACAGTTTAATCTGGCAATTATAAAATTATTTCACACGATATCCTTTCTACGCTTTCGTACCAGAGTATAAAAAGTTTTTTTTTCAGGGCTCTGACGTAATCTGCATACGAAAATACCTCAAAACTGACATCTTTAAATGAACTTGCGAACGGTGAGATATAAATAAATCAATATACCATAAATTTCAAACATTTCTCCGGTGGACCGTTCTCTCAGTGCGAGGGGGAGCGAATCCTCTTCGACTGGACCCCTCGGTCAACCGCATTGTTAGGACATTGCTGGCTAATGAATATAAATGTAGCCGAGAGAGTTGCACGGCGTACGGGGTAAAGGTGGCGTTATCCTTGCCCTTGTCTCGTTGATAAATCTGCGACGGCAACCCCTTATCTAGGCATAACTTGGAAATGGACCGTAGCTGGCTGCAGAACTTATCTTGTTTGAGTTTGAGTCAACTGCAAGCACATCTGGTAATTAGTAGTTACCGAGTAAACGGTGGCATTAATGTATTAGGTCGTTAAGTAATA
This sequence comes from Pogonocherus hispidulus, assembly GCA_963924545.1. NCBI lineage: Eukaryota > Metazoa > Arthropoda > Insecta > Coleoptera > Cerambycidae > Pogonocherus > Pogonocherus hispidulus. The sequence goes on from OZ004699.1 coordinate 14,630,364, forward strand.
GTTATTATTTCGATGTAGCGATGGAAAGCTTTAAACCGTGTGTTTTCTAAATCCTCAGCCACTTATAACTTCTATATTCAGTAATATCGCCATAGAAATGTATAAACACCCATTCATTCTTTTTATTTCTAGACACTTCTAACTAAATAAGATGTGGTCAATTATATACACTACTATTTACTACGTTTTCTGCAAAATTTAAAGGGTTATATAAAGAAACTGGATAACTTAAAAATACGCTTTAAAGTTATAGACCTCCAACTTCAGACAAGTTGAAAGAGATTTGATCATAGAGATTTATGCCAAACCAACACAATGAATGATAGCCTACGTAATAGAATAATCAGTAATGATCAGTAATAGAGTCATTGGACGTTCCATAAAATTAACCAGTATTTAGAATTCCCTTAAATTGACATCTAAGCATGCCCATGTATGGGTCTTTAATAAGGGAACCCTTAACAAGGTTACTATAAGGTTATAGGATACCCTGTAAGGTTAAGCAATATTTAGGATTTCCTTAGTTTGACATCTAAGGATGCCCATATATGGTTTTTAATAAGGGAACATTTAATAAGGTTAGTATAGGGTTACTGGATGTCCAATAAGGTTAAGCAGTATTTAGGATTCCCTTATTTTTACATCTAGGCATGCGCATGTGGGGTTTTTAATAGGGGAACCCTTAATAAGGTTAGTATAGGGTTATTGGATGTCCTATCAGGTTAACCAGGATTTAGGATTCCCTTATACTGACATCTAAGCATGCCCATGTATGGTATTTAATAAGGGAACCCTTAATAAGGTTAGTATAGGGTTACTGGATGTCCTATAAGGTTAACCAGTATTTTGGATTCCCTTATTTTGACATCTAAGCATGCGCATGTATGATTTTTAATAGGGGAACCCTATAACAAAGGTTAGTGCTTTATGACAAACCTGCAGAATTAAGGTCAAGCATTAAGCTTATTGCGGATTCTCTTATCATCAATGAAAAGGGAAGTCCCTTTTGTATCCCTTCTTAAATTTTCGGAAAAAATAAAATTCAATTTCAACCCTACCCTTTGGAGGTACATAGAAAACTTTCCTTAATCTAAGCATGCCCATGTATGGTATTTAATAAGGGAACCCTTAATAAGGTTAGTATAGGGTTACTGGATGTCCTATAAGGTTAACCAGTATTTTGGATTCCCTTATTTTGACATCTAAGCATGCGCATGTATGATTTTTAATAGGGGAACCCTATAACAAAGGTTAGTGCTTTATGACAAACCTGCAGAATTAAGGTCAAGCATTAAGCTTATTGCGGATTCTCTTATCATCAATGAAAAGGGAAGTCCCTTTTGTATCCCTTCTTAAATTTGCGGAAAAAATAAAATTCAATTTCAACCCTACCCTTTGGAGGTACATAGAAAACTTTCCTTAATTTTAGCCAAGAAACCACCGCAAAATGTTTCGCATATATACCTGTATATTTTCTGATCTCAAGTTTTGCTTGTAAAAAATATATTTCAAATGCAGTAAATACGATTAATCACACTAATATTTTATTTACATATAATTATAGCTTAAAAAATAGGTTTCTTTATTGAAAATTATCAGTAATATCATAACAAAATACAGCAAACAAAGACCGATATTTAACTATCAGTAATTTGAATACATATACCTACAATAAGTGTCTGCCCCCACCAAAAATTCAATTAATAATACATAATTATTTCTAAAATTTATGATTTTAATTTATCAGAGTAGTAGATACTGAAGCTATCACTTTAAATTTGAAAGTGTTCCACACTGTGGTTGGTTCCACACCACGCCAATGTACCGTATTTTACAAAAGCAATACAATTATTATTTAAAGATAAATAACAGAAATAGAAATACAAAAATACAGAATGGAAAATACGTGTAGAGAGAGCCAATAACGACAATACCATAGCAGAAGGAAATGAATATATGGCTAACCAAATCTGAGCTAACGTTGGGTTATATAAGGTTATAAACCTCACCGGTGGTCGACTGCCTGCAATAATACGGCAGAAATTTCAATAATGGCTATCCATTAGTTAACATTAAGTGAATCCTCTAGGACCGTGTCTGCAAACGAGAATACTAGCTATGGATATTATCGTAACATAATAATAAAACGACTCTATAGGTATCCAAGCGCACTACAGAGCTCGGTTCAGGTTGTTTAACTTTGAAATAATGACTTGGGATATTTAAGGGGGATAAGTGGTGCATATTAAGGAACAAAAGTCATTTTTGGGGCTAAAGAATTAAAGAATTCCTTTATATAGATTTTAATACCAATCTCTCACGTTACTGAGTCGTCTAGATTCTTATTTAATGCAACACAAATAATTCTGTTATAAAAAATTATCGTTTATCTTATATATATATATATATATATATATATATATATATATATATATATATATATATATATATATATATATATATATATATATATATATATATATATATATATATATATGCTACAGGTAAGTCAAGAAAAGTTATCATTGCAATGTTTAAAATTCCAAAACAATATTTCCATCCGTTTGGGAAATATGAGAAAAAAACTATTTTATTTTCAAAATTTCAACACCCTGTACCTTTGTAAGGAGGCATGTTAGAACAAAAATTTATTTGGATAAAAACTTTGTTTTGGCGAAAAGAATCTTGAGTAAAATTTAGTATACCTACTTCTGACTCACCCTGTATAAAAAAGAAAATACAGCACAGTGAATATAGGTAGTTAATTTCCTAAAGTAGGTACCTATAACTAAGAAGTCTTTTTATTAATTTATATGTGACATGGAAATAAATAATCCCTAGTACCACCTGGAATAACTCGTTTTCAAAAGAAGGAAGCTCATCAATACTCTACCTTTCCTGGCATAAAAACGGAAAAGTACCTAATAAAATTGACTACTATATTTTATTACGCACAAAATCAGTTAAAAAGGATTTTAATAACCGTGCGTGATGTGAATATATAGATCGTAAAATATTCAAATAAATATTATGAAGCCATACTAAGTTCGCCCAGTTTGATAAAAAGCCAGATGTAGTGATAAAACATCCAACATCAAATGATATATAAAATAGTATTTTTAGCTTAATAATAATAATAATAATAATAAAGAAAAAGAAATGGACGAATCACCAGTACTGCATGCCATAAGCTCCAGCGGATATTGAGTCCGTTGTGGGGAATGAGAAGTGCCGATTTTATTGGAACTATACTCATTTCTCACTCTCAAGCAGATCCTCCTCGAGCACCAGCTTAAGACAATGTTTGTCTTCGAGTTCTCGGCTACTACCGAGACCAACATTGTCAGAAAAGAGAAACGGACAAAATATCGAGACCTTCTCTAACTAACTTCTACTAACTCCACAGACTCCTTCCAGGATATACTGTGAAGCGTGAGGTGAAGCTTGTGGACCTGATTATAGGACCCTTCGGTGGAGCAAGAGATACACTGCTTTCAGAACTGAAGATCATACCGGCATGTCGAAATTCGGCAGATATTTTAACCGGAAGAATGCAGAAGGGGATCATTCTGGGTTCATTACGTCTACCAGGGCACACGATTCCCGGACCAAGTAGTTATTCACCACACGGACGTGGGGAGTAAGCTACTGGCAGTCACCAGCGCCCGACCCTGAGAATCGGAGCCAGGGAACCGGTCGACTGGATTTTAACAAAAATAATAATAATAATAATAATAATGTTGCATGTAGTCCCTTGGACATTTTGTCAAAAAATAAGTACCTAGAGTACCATATTTGAGATTCCATATGGGAATCGAGGCAATGAGAAAGCGAATGAATACAGCTTGATTTGTATCCGGGGGACCCTACCAAAGGCATGACTCATTTACAGAAATTACTGGTTGTTCCATCAACTATTTGTTAAATTAAATAAACATATGTTTGTAGTTTCAGCTAGTCAATTTATTGATTTATATTATATAAAAAACAGTTTCTGGATTCACTGAAAATATAACACATATTCAAGTAGTTTTACATGTTAATACCTACTTGCTGGGTATTAAACAATGCCTTATAGTTCCATAATTTCCAATAAGGCCGCTTGCAACAAATTTTATAAGCACCGATTAATTTGGCTATAATTCAGTTATGAACTTATATAGGAATATTTGTTTTTTATTTTCTTATAGATATTTTCAATAATAAGGAATGTTCCATGTACATAATCTCTCAAACACCGTGTAAAGGAAAGACACTGGAACTACTCAATTTGAACATGCAAAGTACAGAGTAAGTAAAAAGCAAATTACGGAGTTGGTAAATAGTGATCATGTTTAGTTCGGCAACTCATATGTAATCTCATCCGCTCCGGGGCTTCATTCGCGCTCCGGGTAAATGAAAATCTCACACCCTCTGCTCTATTTTAGAGATGAGTTTACTTCACGGTGTCTTTTTGTTCTCTTCGAAAATTTAACTTTTAAAATTGCGCCGCGCTCGTTACTCTATTAAAACGATTTTCATTTTGCATCCAGAAAATACGTTTAAGGAAAAAATTTATTCACACGTGTCGACAGCATTATTTAAATTGTTCAAGCCGTCTAGAGGGCGTTCCTATTTTTAATAAATTATTTCCAATATCAAATTGCCACGAAAGATTTCCCATGTCATTGTCTGATGTCTTGAAGTATTATTTCGTTACCTTTGACAACACTCATAAGGTTAATATTAGAAAATAAGCTGGTTAATCAGTTTTAATCATCTCCAGATGATGCCAACTTGGTTGACGAAACGCGCGTCGAGTGCAGTATGGTGTATTGGTGTTATGTGGAAAACTACGTCAGTGTTAACTTGATTAAATTGTCATTTGGTGTAAGTATTTCTTTGTTAGACCTCGCTTGAAATTTATTATATTCTTCAAATAAATAAATAAATATATAAATAAATAATGGAGTAAATTGCATTTATTATTTGGAAAACATATGTATGATAGTTTCATACAATGTATATAAAGTATATTTCTGAATTAACCATCAAATTAGTAGTAGATCTCATACAACTTTGGTAACTAATTTAAATTTGGGTAAGTTTAAATGAAAGAGAGAGTTGCTGTATACAGGGTGTTCCCTAATGTCATGTCCATTCTGTAGGAGCTTGTCCTTGTCCAATTTTATCACAAAAAATCCAAATAAACGTGTGTTCTAAATTGCCTCTTTCTCGAGATACAGGGTGTCAAGGTTTGTAGTCATTTGTAGCTATTATTTAGGTTTGTATCTTGCATTTTCTCTAGTGTTTGTAGATATTAAATTCCTCCTATAAAAACGGAGACATACCAGTTGTTTTAAGTTTAACATAATAAACATTTAGATATGCATTTATTTTTTTTTCTCGAAAACGAAACAAGGTACGAAAAAATGCAAGAAACAAAAATGTTGTATTTAAAATTGTTGCAGCCAAAAAAAAATCCAAAACTTGTGCAAAACCAGTGGCGTCCAATGTTTGTAATAAATTTCAAATAGGTTACCCTCCTGGACGCCACTGAAGCCAAAAATTTTAATTTTTTGACGATAAAATAAGCCCCTTACTACTTCAAACCAACGTAACAAGTTTCAGCCAAATCGGCGAAAGAGTTTTCAAGATATTAATAAAAAAAACGATTTTTTATAAAAACGTTGACACTGTATCTCGAAAAGAGACAATTTAAGAATTTCGTTTATTTGGACTCTTATCTTGGATAAGAGTCCAAATCAAGTCCTTTGATCTTTGGACTTGGATATCATAAAATTGGACAAGGAATTAGCTCCTACAGCATAGACATGACGTTAAGGAACACCCTGTATAATATAAGGTGCTAACTTGTTTCTATTTATTGAAGCCAAAAAATAAAGTGAAATAGGTAGATATAATTTAAACCACATGTTGTATACGGAAATAGAATTTTCGAAACTTTTACGAAAAAATTATGTTTTTTATTTGATATAATTTATCTGCTTTTCCAACCTGAGAGTTTTCTTGATTAATGAAGTTTACGATGAATTTTTACAAAATATCTAATAAAAGGAAAACTGACTTAATTTTTCTCATTAAATCTATCCAATAAGACACCTCTAGATCCAGAACACATGCATGATAATGCAATTATTTATGAGTTACTCTGAACCGACTGTAACATTTAGCACAATTTTAGCAGACAGGACGATAACACCAGCCAATTTACGATACAATCAACTCGTCAAAAATATATAACAAACTAATAATACTGCCAATATATCCTCGACATATGGCTAGCAATTGAGCGATACCATTCACTACGCTCAACTGGTGTGTGCCATAAAAATTTAATTGAAAAGTTTACTTGATTGGAATCAATCAGACAGTCAAGTAGGCAGCTAGTAGTTCCATTTCACGGGTGAGATACTAAAAAGTATCCACTAGGAGCAGCTGCACTAGGCAGAACCTCCGGTCTACGAATGGAATTAAAACAGCTTTGGTCCGTAAGCGGGCACAAAGCATTGTGCAGATAAATTTTTCTCCTTTGAAGTAGTAAATGGATTTCGATTTCAATGTAACTACGCAATAAAAAAGGAATAAGGCTATGTCAAATAGAAAAACATTTATATAGAAATACATACAGGGTATTAAATTTAAGGTCCGTCAAGTTAGCGACTCATATGTTGAAATTTTACATTAGAGTTAGTAAATAATTTTGTGCTCATTTTGTGCTAATTTGTGCTGTAGGTTGTAAATTTTGTGCTCCATCTATTTTCGAGGTAAGCCAAAAACTAAGATGAGTCGCCAGCTTGACGCTGCGACTCACACATCGAATTTTTGATATTTAATGTTTCCAACATTTTGTGCTAATTTTGTGCTAATTTGTGCCGTAAGTTATAAATTTTGTGCTCTATCGGTTTCTGAAATAATTAGAAAGCTAAAATGAGTCGCCAGTTTGATGCTGCGACTTACGTATCGAATTTTTAATATCTAGCTTTACAAGAATTTTGTGCTTACTATGTGCTAATTTGTGCTGGAACTTATAAATTTTATGCTTTATCTAATTTAAAGATAATTTAAGAGCTAACAAGACTTGCCAGCTTGACGGTGAGAGTCATGTATCGATTTTTTTACAATAGAAGGCGTCGAATAAGACGCTATATAGCTCGAATTAGACGTCAACGCTATAAATATGTACTGTTATTGGAATCGTAGTAACTCGTTTTATTTAACAATTTGTGTTCCATCTCAAATATAATATATATCTCACTTATAGAATTGATAATTAAAAATAACGAAGTTCTAATTTAATATGTTTTTAATCAATTTTTCTTCAAGTAGATACTGCAGAAAAATGACTCAAAATTACCTGACTAAAGGGAACGTACTCATCAGTAGTCGTTGCGGTTAAATCGGATAGATGTGTAGTGTTTGTTTTAACGGTTATAATAGAGGTTTTCAATTAGTTATAGAAATTGCTTAGTGTCATTAGTGAATTGATATGCCTTTTTGTGTTTTGTGTTTTCATGTTTGTCAATTTTTAACTTTCAAAAATCTTTTATATTGATAAATCATATAAGAATTTAATAATACACTACAAACAAAAAATCACAAAATATGTAAAGCATAACACAAATAATTATTTCAAAAATGGATTGGACACAAATTTTATAAGTTTCAGCACAAATTTGCAGAAAATGATCACAAAACATTTGTAAAGGTAGATCTTGAAAATTCGCTACGTGAGTAGCAGTACCAAGCTATAGACTTGGTAGTAGACTATATTTTAATTCTTGAATTATTCTGAAAATAGATAAAGCATAAAGTTTATAAATTACAGCACAAATTAGCACAAAGTAAGCATAAAATACTTGTAAAGCTAGATCTTGAAAATTCGATACGTGAGTCGCAGCGTCAAGCTAGCGACTCATTTTAGTTTTCGGATTACTTCAGAAACCGATAGAGCACAAAATTTATAACTTACGGCACAAATTAGCACAAAATTAGCACAAAATGTTGGAAACATTAAATATCAAAAATTCAATGTGTGAGTCGCAGCGTCAAGCTGGCGACTCATCTTAGTTTTTGGCTTACCTCGAAAATGGACGGAGCACAAAATTTACAACCTACAGCACAAATTAGCACAAAATGAGCACAAAATTATTTACTAACTCAACTGTAAAATTTCAACATATGAGTCGCTAACTTGACGGACCTTTAAATTTACTAGTGAATTTGATAACACATCGGTTTCAGTTGGTGAAATAGTAGGTTATTTTGTATAAAACATCACCAAATAGGTCGGAGATAGAGGAAAAGTTTTCAGAAATATCAAAATATTTTGGAAAAGGTTACATTTTCGGGTCGATTCTGTTTGCATCTTGCTAAGAGTGTTGTTATGTAAACCATGTTGTTATAAGTTTAAGTGGTAACAAGATCTTATTCAAAATTGGTATTCCGTTTGGAGAGTTATAGTAAGTATTGTTAAAGTTTACAAAAACAACAATATTGTTATAAGTTTGTACGTATCGGGGGTCAAATTCATTGGATATTTCTAGAAGAAGAAGACGACAGTGGGATATAACCTCAAATGTTGTGTTTTGAGTTTGAAGTCTAACCGTTTCATCGCGAATCACGATATATTCTTTGGTTTCACGAACGTTTCACCTTTATGTTTACCAAAGAGTAACCTATGTGATTTGTGAAGAAAAATTTGTTTATTCCATAGAGAAAACGTATATTATCCTCTTTGCCATTACCATATCACTAAGCAAGAAAACAAACAAAGCTCAAATGGAACTAATTGTAAATTATCTCGAATAAGCTTGCAAAAACCTACAAAAGTAGTTTCTATGTGAATTGATAATTTTAATTAAATTATCCCTGTGTATCACCTGTAAATAAAATGGTATTGTAGCTGCATAGACAAACATTTCCAGTTCCTGAATTAATTTCAGTGCCGCTCCTTTACTAAAACGGAATAACTTGATAAATTTTTCATTCAGAACCTCAAATGGGTTACTTGCATCTCTAATACTTTTGAATTCAAGCTTAATTGTTTTCTAAAATTTTGAATATTCAGTTTTAATTTAGGTGTTACACGATTGTTTTAACTTGGGCCGTTGTTTATAAAACAACGATACGAACTGAAGGACAGGGCGCAGAGTTTCGTATTGTGAGACACAGACTTGATAATATATTTTTAACTGTGAAAGAAGACAGATGTTACGTTACTGTTAACCCACTAACAAAAGTAATTGTTTAAACTATTTAATAAATAGTATCCTTAATTATATACATCCAGAAGAAGGTTCGAACAGTACACATTTCTGATCAAAGTACACAAATAAAAATAATTGTACTTAAATATAAGTAGGTAGGTACCTACTTACTGATGTAGAACAGTTTGAAACATGAAAATTCAGCTGAAAATGTATAAATACTGGATTTATGGCCATTTTAAACACTAAATATAACCACTAACTATATTGCAATGTTCATAGCAAGCACTAAAATGATGTTGCTAAGATTACCAGAAATAATAGCAAGATATGTTTAAAATGACATATCATCTTGTTAAAATTCATCAAACAGAATAGGTATTTTACATATCTGGTTAAGAAAAAACCATATCTTTTTAAAATAGCCAAAAACAATACTGTTATATTCAAACAGAATCGACCTGATTATCTCATACTTAAAGGAGTAGTATGATAATAGTATATTCGTAATAGTTTCATTTGTCATATTTCACACTGATATTGGTTTTCCTCACAAATATGTAGAAGTGTTTTTAAAAAGTAGGATGCACTATATATACTTTCAGTAAAAATAAAAATCCAGTTGCGTTGGGTGAATACCCATAGCAAAGTGCCATTATTTTAACTGACTCTATCGACTCCTAAAATTTCGTGGATAAAAATCTAAATATCCTATAAATTGGTTTATTTCATGAAATAGTGCACTTGTTCTATATGCTCACTGATGCATTATCTTTAAAAAATTTAAATCGGTCCATCCGTTCCAAGTTATAAGCATTTCTGTGAGTAAGGATATAAAATGAATAAAAAACAATCAAATTCAACAGTTTATTACAGAAAACAATATTTTAATAGGAATGACTAAATATTTTCTTCAAAATGAGCAACTTGGACCTCCTGACAGTAGAAAAACCAATCAGACATGATTTCCTGGCGCACGTTATAAAATGTTTTCCTGGGGATAGATGCACACTCATGACTCATGGGTGATTCTCTGCCGCAAATCAAAAGAATTGTCTGGTTGGGTAATGAACATCTATCGCACTGTACGTAATGAACATCTATCCCACTTTTCGACTTTGTTAAATGAAGAACCGAAAACGACTCTAAAGCACCTTAAAGGTGACGTGATAAAAACCTCTAAAACCTACTCCGTTAAAAAGCAGAGCAGCGCGCAGTATTGTATTTCCTCCGAACGACCGGAATATGCAAAGTGTATTGTAAAACACGTTTTTTCTGACAGGGCTTGCAGGATGCGAAGATGAATTTATTATTTATATCCCATGGGATCCATGTCCCTTTCTCGTGGAATAACGGGGCATTATAATATTTCTATATAAACATTCGCACCTCGGTTTACAGGCACCTAACCTAATGGATTTGATATGAATTTAACAAATCCACCATCACCGGGAAAACACAGCTTCGGCAGATACTCGGTGGATAAAAAACGTAATCTCAAAATTTGGCTTTCACCTACACCTTTTGACCAAAATTATAAGTGCTATTGCCAGGATATATGTTAAAATGAGAAGGGATCCCAATTCCACAAACGTGTCTGGTAATTTACCACAGAACTTTTAAAAATATAAAAGAATAAGGTATCTTTAAATAGGTTAAATTAGATCTTTCAAGAATAGGTACTCCAGTAGTTGTGCCCCCACTTGAAAAACAACGCAAAAACTATATAATACCGGGATATCAAAAATTATCTTGGTCAAGGGTGGTTGTGGAATGTAAAACGTGTGTCCTACTTTAAATTTTTGAATATGTTTTGTTGTGTCAGAATCTGTCAAGTCATTGTGCTGAAATTTTCTAATCCAGTTTTTGAATCATGCCTCTTACCACACAGCACAAAATTTTCATGATTGAAGCCTATTTTCGAACGGGTGCGCTAGTTAATGGAAATTGGCAATACAGTCAACGTTTGTGTTTGGACAATTTTCGAGAGCACTTCCCAAACGTGGCAATATTACCGGACAATTTTTATGCGTGCCTTACAAATTGTGTTGAAGTGTTTCGCGAAACTGGTTGTGCGACTCATAAAAAAGGTGCTGGTAGACCAAGAGTTCGTACAGAAGAAGTTGTCAATGACGTTCGTCAACGTATGGAAGAGGAGCCTGCAAAACCTTTGAAACGTCTTTCTCAGGAAATTGGACTTTCTTATGGAACATGTCATAAGATTTTAAAGAAAGACTTGAACATGCCACTACATGCTCAAAAAATTGGTGTTTGGATGGCAGTTTCTCGCAGAAGAATAATTGGGCCAATTTTTTTAGATTTCACCGTTAACGCAGAAAGGTACAGACACAACTTTTTGGCTGAATTTGTGCAACAGTTAAACGATGATGAACTTCGGTACGGTTATTGTCAAACAACCGTTACGAACGGTTACGGTCTTGTTAATTTGCAAGAACTGCAACAAAGAATTGTTCAGCAATGTGCAACCATAACGCCAGAAATGCTGCAAAACGCTTTTCACAGCATGAGGAGGCGCGTCAACTTGTGCATCGAACAAAACGGGGGACATTTCCAACAATTACTGTAATTTAGTTTTTCTTGTTACTAAAACCGTTATTTCATAATTTGTAGTTAATTATTGTTTTACAACTGAAATAAATAGGTATGAAATTTGTAGGTTATTGATGATGTCAGTGTGACAGTGACATAATTATTTCAAATTTAAAGTAAGACACACGTTTTACATTCCACAACCACCCTTGACCAAGATAATTTTTGATATCCCGGCAATAGGTGACCTTGCAAAGAATCGTCAAATAGAAGTTGCCTATAAAAACACAGATTGTACACAGTTTTCGATCTTGAAGTTTGGATATTAGCCAATCACGTTCCTTATTCTTTAAAATACACCAAACACGTTGCACCTCGTATAGAGTCCATGAAATTATAGCCTAGATAACTTTCCGTAGGGAACACCAGTAGATAAAATTTCTTATCGCAAATAGTAACAACAAGTACTACAATCGTGTAGTAACTTTTTTGGCTTGCCCTGTATTGCAACACAATTGCATCTCAACTCGCAAGCACCTATCCTAACAGATTTTCGTATACATTTTACAAATCCACCGTGGCATCGGCGTGAAAACATAAACATCTCACGGTATTTTTTAGAAAATACTCCCTGAAACGGCTTGATGCGAGAGCTGCATTATTTATCAAGCGATAAGCTTTTTAGTGGGCGAGAAAAGTATTAATCTAACGACGTATTCGTGTATAGGAATTCATGATACGCTTTGAATTAATGTTACTCTGCAAACGCCGTAGTCGTAAAGAAGAAGTAGACGGGCCTGTCAAATTAACACAAAAGTGCGCGAATATTAATACATTTCTTTATTCAGATGTTATAGATTTCAGGTCGATGGAAATTGATGGCTCACAATATTTCTCAATATGGCTCTAAACATTAAAGGATCTACACAGCATATCATTTTAACAAAATAATATAGTTAAAAAATGCAGCATTTTTAGCAAGTAAATGATCTTAAAAATCTGATATAGAGGGTGTTCCACGTAGACCTTCCATTAGATGGTTCTAGAATACTACGCGTATTGGAATTCTGAAAATTTATATACGGGGGTTTCTCACAATTTTGCCGATGACGTCACACTTCCGATGCTAACGGAGGTAGACATCAAGTCGCTTGTTTCAAATGGAATGTACTATTTTTTATTTCATTTTTAGATTTTACGTCAAATTTAAAGGTGAATTTCATAAAAATACCCTATAAAAACAACATACTTATGCTTAATCGGTTCTATTTATCTCTTCTAGTTTTTATTCTAGAGGGCTAAAATTCTAGACGAGAAATACTAAAAGGTATTCAAATATCTGGAGTATTCGAAAGTTGATGCAAGGTACACAGGGCGTTGAAAAAACACCGACCAGTTGTGTCAAATTGAAAGTTCAATAACTCGCTTCTTTTAAATACAACACCCTATGTTTTATAATGCTAATGGATGCAGCTTTTAATTCTCTTTCGATTGGTATCAGCATTCTCTATACCTAAATTCCACCGATTTGGAGATGTTTGAACATTATTGCTGCAACGAAAATAATCCGATCGATCCTATTCCTCTAATCGAATCCTATTGTAGGTATATTAAAAATTAACTCTCTATTGATGTCTACATAAATATCAATTATAGTACAGAAGGGAAACGATTTTCGTATAAAAACTGAACTGGTTAGTTTGAAACAAGTCGCAAATAAATCAAACCCGTAATTTCATTTGAATAGTCCTCCTAACTTCATTACGTCAGTATATATTTCCCTAGAGAGATCTGTGCATATTGTTTAAATATATAACAAAGTTATCTATCGCTCTAATTGGTACGACTACGCCCCCTACCAATTTAATTCCACACAATTCCGTCACAAGTTACGCCTAGCCCGTCTGATATAAGATGCATATCAGCGACACTCTAAGAGGCAAAGACAATACACAAAGTTTAATATGTCATTAGAGGAGTACTTAAATGGCCTATCAGGCAGAGTTAGCGTTTAGTTCTCTTTGGATTCGGCTAGGATTTTATTGTATTAGTGGCAGTTTTGGGACTGAATATACAAGATAAGCCGGTGTCACATTGAGCCAGGGGGTGCGCAAAGAGGGGTACAGATACATGTGCTGATATTCATGACCTGTCACGATTTGGTGGCGCAATCGATAGGAACAAGGCCCGGTGGATCGTGGCCGACGTGTTATCTGCACGAAGCGATGTTGTTTGCGTTATTTATTACCTGTTTACTGTCTCTTAGATGTATTTATTACTTACGCGGACGAAAATTGTCACGAAACTCCTTGCGATTATAGTACGATCTCGAGAAAATACCAAGTATAAAAATAATATCTACTTTGCTTTGCTCTTTGCTCTTTTCTACTATTTGCGAGACAAAAAAGATGGGACTGAATTTAGATAAAATTGTGAAATAAAAATGACCGGATATTAATCATTCTATAAATCCAAACCCACCAACAATTTAATAAAACAAAGAAAAAATTTAAGCAAAATCTAGAATTACATACAAATACAGTGTTATTCAGAACTTATCCATAATAAAATTTGGGGATGTTCAACATACATGTAGAAATGTGGTAGTGCAAAAAAAAATTTTTTGGCGGCGTCTGAAAACTATTTAAAAATTTTTCATTACACGCCGCTGGATACTAGTCCACTGTAATGGAGTGACCTTGGGACTGACAATGCAAACTGGCTAGCACGAAAAAACTTCGGAAGTTCTGAGAGTATATAGACACTCGGCGCAAAAAAGATTTGCAGCGTTTTTACTTTAAAATAAACTTAAAGATAGATAGATGTGACCAAAGTGACGTGTCTTTAAAATGAATGAAATTTTGTTACACTAATTTTGAAGAATTGCGCTACTTGATTACTAGGTATTAAAAACATGAAATTTATAAAAAATTTGCACATACCTTGTTACAAAAGCTGTTCGAAATTTTGTCCCTAAAGCTATCCAATTTAGCTGGTTGCTGATCTTGTAAACGTAAATTATTAAGTAAATTGGGGATTTCCAGCATTTTGCTGCAACAACCACTCACAAAACCTAACTTGTAATTGATAATCCACTGGTAACAGTCCATTAACTCAGCATTACTGTACACATGAGCCATTTTGAAAATTTTACAGTTTAACACTCCTACGATATAAATAAAACACCGGCATTGAGAGAAGACACAGATAGACTGATGACTGAATAGACAATAGAGATATTATCCCCACTCCAACTGTATTCCCTCGGTCGTCGTTCAAGGGACAAAAACGTGTTTACTTTTTTTACCACATTCTTAGGAATGTGGTAGGTATATCAAATGTTGAAGTACAGTTACAGTTGCCCATCTACGTAGTCCTTTATAATGGTATAACTTTAAACATTGTTTACGGGGAATCCTAAGACATTTATTAAAATTTTTTTGGTGATATAGATTTCTTATTTAAGGATGCACATATCCTCAAAGTTTTAGAGATAAGTTCTGAATAACCCTGTATATTCGTTCATAGCTCTTCTAAAATCAAAGCTATGGCTTAGGGTCTATATGAATGGGGATGTCGAAAATGCTAAGAGATACGAAGTCGGTTACATGGGGACAAAGTTGCA
This sequence comes from Pogonocherus hispidulus, assembly GCA_963924545.1. Lineage (NCBI taxonomy): Eukaryota > Metazoa > Arthropoda > Insecta > Coleoptera > Cerambycidae > Pogonocherus > Pogonocherus hispidulus. The sequence goes on from OZ004699.1 coordinate 14,645,748, forward strand.
CAATCAGGGGATCAACATTAGGTTTTTGAGAAATACTCTGGAATAATACTTGAAAGATATTATTATTATTATTATATTCCCTTAGTGGAGCGTAATAGAATATGGCTCCAACAGGACGAAGCACCCCCTCATAATTCAAGGAATGTTTCTGAATACTTAAAAGGGGAATTTCCAAGGCGATGGATCGGAAATCAATGTCTTGTAAGGTGGCCACCAAGATCTCCTGATCTTACAGTACGAGATTATTTCTTCTGGAGTGTCAAAAAATTATAGATAGAGTAGCTTCGGTCAGGCACACGGACCTTGAACGCTCCAACTTTACACGGTCAGTAAATTGTGCACTTTATTCCAATAAAAATTTATGTCTATAAAGCCTGAGCGATGGAGGTAAAGAATAAGTAGAGCCCTAATGAGCGCCAGTCGTACCATCAACAAAAGATTTCGGCATCAATGAAACTTCCATTAGCGTCGTTACCGCGCATTTTTGTCGATATACAGCACGCCAGCCGCCGCGATTTCGGCGCGCTGATATCTCCCGGCACAGCATTCTAGATTAGAACAGCGATATCGGCGATATAATCTCGAGTCGGTTTACAAATTGCTTCCCTTTTGTAATAAAGATAAATAGCGCCGTGGACTGTAAATTCCTACTTCGTTTTTTCGTGCAGCCTCAATCAATCACAGTTTTCTCGGGGGCTCTTGCACGTGTCGAGTTTAATCACTTAGCAGTTTAGAACGCCCCCTTGCTTGCCACCCGTTGTCCTCATTACCTTTGCGAATGTTTCCCTCCATCAACAAATAATCGAAAAAAGTTTGTGTTCCTCTTCTCCGAGGTTTATTTCCACGTCTGGGAGATTTATGCTGATGAAAGGAATTTGTAGCTGACGGGGAATGCAATTCAGCCAATGTTCCGAATCTAATAACGTTTATAAAATAATTGGGAAGCGGGTAAATTGAAGTGTTACCTTATAGTACCTAACTAGTTACCTAGTTTATTTAATTTGTAGTGCCGAAAAAGACACAAATAAATCCAGGTGCACCTAATCCTTAGTTTCTAACAAGCAACTAAAACTGAGACTAAGATCAATTTTAACAAACATGTTCAACATCCAATGCAAAAGTAGACACAGATACAAACGATAATAGTGCCTTTGAAATACAAAGGACTCTATTTATTGCAAATTCATAAGTACCTAATATGAGCTTCATAAAAAACAAATCCCCTGAACAAAGGCTCTAGTTGCTCCTGAATAACATAACTTACCAGTGAGGTGTATTTAATTTCAATGAATCTGACTAATACTACTATTAATTATTACAACTATTTAATACAAAGGGTGATACTAGTTTTTTGTAACTTGAATAAAACCTCAGACTAAAATTCTGAATACTCACTAAATACCCGAATTTATTGTGCACATTTTATATCCATCTTCTAAATTTAATTTATTAATTCTTTTAATTTATTGAGGAAGTCATTAAATACTAATACTAAGCAATAGCGCTCAAAACCTTGTTTCCGTATAAACCTGGTCTTTTGTAAGAGGTTTAAACCCTCAAAATATAAGGACCTGGTCTTTTTTCCAGCACAAGTGAAACTAAACTCATTTACAAGATATAAAATGTAATAAATCTAAAGAAATATTTTGATTGGCTTAATATCGCTTCTCAGCATATTTTGCAAATTGTTATTTATGTCTTTTTAACAGAAAACTCTTTTAATTCAACTGGTTTATCTGGCACAATGGCGGCTGAAGATTAGAAGAATGTAGGGGAAAAGTTTGGACACGTTTTAATTGAATTTTATATTTCCTGTTCATGCAATTCTTTTGTAGATTACGTAGAAGGAAAAGTGCATTAGAACTTCTTGAAGTTTACTCCGTAAACATTATTACTTAATCCGGATATTCGAATGATACTTATATTACTGCAATTATTCATTTTAAATAAAGTGGTAAAGTTTAAAAATGGTTTATAACTTATTTGTAGTACAGCTCTACGATTTAATACAGGGTGATTCAGTCATTAATACATTCATTTTAAAAGAAAATAGGGAAAAATGATTTTAAAAAATGTTTAGGGCATATTTACGTTGAAAAAAATATTTTCAGATCATTTAAACCCCTTGTTTAGACTGTCCCTGACCGCTGACGGCCTTGATTCATACACAGCTGAGCGAACTCTAGCAGGCCTAGGCGCAACGTTGCCAAATTTTATGTTTTTTCTTGCTCACTTCTGCCAATAATAATTTAAAACGTTAAAATATATAATGAATGCTAAATAGTCATAAGATAAAACAATTACATAAAAAATTCGAAGCAACACGGTCCATTCAGATGTTCCGGTAGAAAATGCGGTCCATTTAAACTATCTCCGTACAATCGGATGTCTGTCACAACCCTGTTGGATTGGGCCTATAGGCTATGCGCGCTGTGCTTCATGTTCTAATTTGTTTTACTTTGAATGGGTCCAAAAAAAATTTTTTTGATTTTCTGTCTTTATTAAACCTTACACAATACCTGGTTAAAATTAATGTACTGATCACCCTATATATTAAATTATTTATATATTATTTATCTCTTGGGTTTCTTTTTAAATAACAAAAAGCATCCCTATAACTTGTATCACTTTATTGTAAACTTGTATATTTTTACAGGATATACGTTAAAACACTGACGTAGTTTTCCACATTACACCAAAATACTATACTGCACTCTTTGCACAAACTACATCAGTATTATCATCACACCAAAGTTCCAACCTCTTGCAAGATTATATGTTAAAGATGGTGCTGCAGTCCTACATCTCTTTGACCAGACAATTTGGTCACATACCCTGTCGAAATGCAATAACTCGACTGAGTTGAATACTCACGATTTATAAGTTCAAATACTTCGACTTCGTGCAGACACTTTATCGCCCTATGACTAGGAAAACGCAAATTATACTACATCTACAACTCCTTTTTTCTTTGGCAAGCAATAGACATAAAATATACCTACCATTGCAGAGATGAATAATGTTGCGGGGGTTATAACGGCCCGTATTTCACCTATAGATAATGGTATAATCTGCGTTCAGAGATCTATTCACACATGGTGAATTCAATTGCAAGTTCCGAGAGATATAATTCTCGCTCTACAAAGCCAGATTGGATAGATGAATGGATTTATTCCTTAAATTCTCTGCCGTTTCCCTTTCTGTAATATCTTTAGTAACAAGCAGTTCGTAATTTTCGAAATAACATAGATAGTAACTTTATGAATATACTTATGAAAAAAAACATACAGATAGGTCAATAGGTACAGAACAAAATACAGCCTCACATTAATTCTTTCAGTTTTGAGTAGCCTAATTCTGATATAAAGTTGTTTGAAAGTGCTTCGAAAACTTAAAAACGTAGGCAAAAATATAAACAGAGTTGTTTGTTCTCTATCAAAATTTGGATGCCTTTTAGTATATCTCTGAAGCAATTTAGACACATATGAATAATAAATAATATACACCTACTTTATTGATCTACTTCGCGATTTTATGTGACAATAATATAGTAATATCGCGCGACGACAGAGCCTTGGCATGATGATAAAATGATTTATGGTGAATAGCTCTTAAATACGGTCTGCCAAACTATCTTCATTAATAATCCAATGGAAATGTGTTTAATATAACTTTTCAAAATTATCGAAATATAACAAATACTCAAATACAGAAATGTGAAATTATACACAAAATAATTGCCTGCTGGATAGAGAAAAGTCTCATTCATTAATTCATTAATAATAAAATTCCTTAATAGACGCAATTTTGCTGTTCCTAGGAACAGCAAAACTGTTCGATGCACAAATAATTTCAAGGTCTAAAGGAAAAGCCTTTTTCTCATTAAAAAGTTGAGTTATTTTGTTGCTTTGTGTTAGTCCCACTCGGGGACAGGAATGGGAACTAACCGTAGAGTCAGACAGTTAATCGCCTGCACTCTGCCCATTTTTAAGCAATTGGCATGTTATTTTTCTAAATTAGTCTTAATAGATGAACTATTCGTTTGCATTTATGTTTAAACGTGTGCTTTGATTAGGAATATCAGTAATCATCGACTAGCGTAATGTAAACCTTTTCAATTGTGATCTCACGTTGAGCTACTAAACCGTTTTGCTTAGATCGTAAATACACGGCTAAAGGCATTATTTTTGAGGCCATGCAGGATCTTTATACTTATTTTGATGAGTGATGCTCGTGCTGTGCCATAACTTTACAGACAATATCTGCCACAAGCCTTAAATTTTCTACACTGATACGCCACGACTCTTTATAAACAGAAAGGAGTTTGGAATGAGATGGGATATAAACGAATTCCACTAGAATTTTCGATAATAATTAAAATACTATACATTTTACTCAATATAGACAGGGTTTTCCGAGGGGTTTTCTTAAATAATTGTTTTGAAAAAACATTGATCTCATTTAGATGTTCCAAGAAATATATAGAAAACACTCTATATACTAGTATTTCGGCTTATTAGGCCTTTTTCAATAGAGTAATGTCTATTACTAAATGTTTCCAAGCGCGTTTTCGTTATTTATTTGTTTACGAGCACCTACCTACCCCCGATTGATCCCACCATCTGGTAAAGCCCTAGTTTTTAGTACCTTTTCTAAGAAGGGCGAAATTGTAAAATCTATCTGATCATTCGTAGTACAAGGATTTATAATTTAAGATTTTTTAATTTCTAATTGCTCTAACAGATCTAAGCGCTTTCCTTTCTTCAGATCTAAGCGCTTTCCTTTCTTATCACGATGCAGTACCTTTACATTTTTCTGCTCTATAAAATGATTGTTTTCTATACAATGCGTCGAAAATCATGAATTTTTTGCGTTATTTAATATGGATTTTTTATGTTCTTTTACTCTAGTTTCAATACTTCTACCGGTTTGACCCACATACACGGAATTACAATCCGCGCAGTTAATTTGGTATACCCCGATTGTTTTAATTTATTAACCCTTTCCTTGTTGTTTATCAAAATCCTCCCAATAGTACGTTTGTTGACACTAATCGTTTTACAACCGTTTCGTTCTATTCTGCGAGCTATTTTTTCACTATAACCTGGGACGTGATTAATATAACTATATAGGTGGCTTCTTTTTCCCGAATATTGTAAAACTCCCGACGAATTAATTTCCTCCTTTTGTTTTTTATCATGTTATCTATCAGTTTTTCTTTATATCCGTTGTTTCTTGCAATTTATTTGATTGTACTTAATTCTTTTTCAAAATCTGCTTTTTCTAGCGGAAACATTAAAAGCCTATGTAATAAACTATGGAAAACCGACTTTTTTATTTGCCAGGACTGTTGCGAACTTGCTGGTATAATTGCGTCGGAAGTTGTTGGTTTTCTATAAACCGAGAATTTTAATTTATTTTCTACCTTTCTTATTGTTATATCCAAATAGTTTAACAGACTGTTTTCCTCCTTTTCCATTGTAAACTTAATATTATCGTTAATCGAATTTAAAAAATTGAGAAAGCCGCTCAAATTTCTTTCAGTACCATTCCAAATACAAAAAATGTCATCTACATAGCGAGCCCAAAAGTGAACATGTGATTTTAAATTATTATCACTATTGAACAGTGTGTTTTCGAAATGATTCATAAAAATCTCCGCTAGCAAAGGAGAAATAGGACTACCCATGGGAAATCCGTTTTTTTTTGTTTGTAATATTTTCCATTGAAATAAAAATAATTTTGTTTAATGCATACCTTTATTAAACTTATTAATTCATATTTTTCTGTGCTGTTTAATTTTGAGTGATTTATTAAATTGCATAGTACTGACCATCCGCTTCGAGTATCCACTTTATTAAAATTTCGATCAGTGCCCATATTATTTTCAGAATAGGGAGAATCCAAATAAAGTGAAAAAACATATTGGTGTATTATAGGAGATATCCACTTCTTATATGTATTGAGGCGAATAGATTTCATTTTATTCTAATCTGTGCTTTAAAATTCCACCAAATATGATACATTCAATTACGTGGCGTCATAATTCTGCCTCTGCAACGCTAAACTGGATAGTCCAATAGATTTACTGCTTAAATTCTCTGTCATTTCCTTTTGTGTAACGTCTTCAGTAATGGACAGCGTTATTTTCAGAGCGACACAATAGCGGGCACGCAGGCTGCAGTTATATATGGGTTGTGGAACGGCGTTATCACGTGTAATAGATGGCTGCTCCTTATACTTATGAATCCCTTCATATTACCTAACTTGACGCAGTTTGTTACGTTATATCAGTAGCCTAAATTAAGCAAAGAGTCATGAAGGACGGCGTGTTCATTACAGAGGCAGATTTATCGCAACGACCCAACTCATTTCTGTTATGAGATTCCTTCAAAGAAAAATTTGGCAACTGTTAGGAGCAAATTTTGACACGCAGTCGCAATGTGTACTGCGAAAGCGTTTGTAAGCGGTTCGACACCACATAGTATATGTTTTTCTTCTAATATGTCTCGTTTCTTCTATTGTTATTATTTATGTGTTCACATATGTTAAAGAATATGTAAGATATACAAAATAATGAAAAAAATTAATAAGAAGGAAAACTAGATATAGAATCAATCTACAGAGTGGTGCAAAGGGTTTTTACACCACACCGAGAGTAGGAACTGAAATTTATAAAGGAGAAAATAGGACAGTTCTCAACTTGGTATTCCGCCCTTTATCTAAAACGACAATTTAATATGCCAAATGGTTAAATTAGTTTAGTTCCTACTTTGTTATCATACTTCTTTATCGTAAGTCATGACAGCATAATAATTAGTTGTTGAAATATACCCATGGAAAATGAATGCTAATACTAATTTCTATATCATAGTAACATTAATAACATATACAGGTCCCCAAATAAAAATACATTCAATTTGGAGACAAAGACACAAAATAGTACATGACATGATAGTAATGGTGAGAAACACATCGTAGTGCCCTCGTTCGGTCTTTACTACTATCTGTCTGACAATTATTGTCAAATTGACAGACAGATAACTATCTGCTTTTCCTCAGGCGCCATTATAACAGTGACCTCTATTGTCTTTGAGGAAGACAATCCTACTTATTTATTTGATAGAATAATTTTATATATTACTAGATTCTGATATATGAATATCATCTTTTGCTTTTCTTATGGGCGCCAAAAAAATTTATAAACTATACAGGTCCTGTATAGTTATAGTTAACATTACCAATTTTCTAAATATTGTACTTTACAGTGGTCTGTCTATTAAAACGCGATTGTCTCAATTTCGGGTTAATTACTGACCTTTTAGAAAATAAAACGTTTACTATAAATTAAGTGGGTCCGTCGTGATACTGAGCTGGTGCGAGCACAGGCCGATATCTGGCCCTGATCCCTCCGAAAGGGCACTAGAGATCTAGACCCATTTTCAAACATAATTAACAAATGGGTTTATGGAGTAAATGGGCCAGCTAAGTCACTCTCTCAGGAACCGTAAAGGCTGCATGAGTTATTTCTGCCTATTTGTTTGTAGGTATATCCTCTTAAATAGAACAAAAATGCACAAATGATATTCCATAACGTCTAAAATCTTGCAGACATTTTTAATAAATAATTTTTAAATGGTACAGAAGTTGTCTGATGAATGTTTACGTTACTAAAAAAACACAGCCAAGAAATATAATATTTGATATACTGAGTGATATCCAAAGTTGTAGGTACCCTGCTACAACTATTTTGAAAATTACGAATCAGCCCGTGTATCGCAAAGTAAATCTATCTGTATATGAGGCATTGATTGTTGCATTCTGAAAATTTTGCAGGAGACCTATACTAGTGTAGATTTTACCTAAAATATAATTTGACAAACATCTGCCACCTACCAAACATTACCACAACTGAGCTGAACAACTGAAACATTTCAACTGAGTCGTTTTGTGCAAGATCCAAATTTATTTTTTTAATAATTTTGTTACCACCCGAGAATTTTACGATATATCTTCAATTTCCTAACTCAAATTCAGGGGAAAAATTGCTTCATATTATATTAATAGATTCAAAATATGTTAAATACGTTCATATATTTCCTCAAACCAACGGAATTAAGAGATACATATCAGTTTTAAATTATTCAAATAGACCCTAATAAGTAATCAAAAGATAAAAACATGAGATATATATATTTTGGATCACAACAACTGAGAAATATAAAGAATGAGGTACAACTAGTGTTAACTTAACTTTTTCACTTTCTCTATTTCGAAAACAATATTCTTCAGATCGTTTTCCTCGCAGAATTTAATATTGTCCTTATTTACAGTGAGAACTAGGTTTTTCCCACATGAAATGGTACCGTCGCTGTTTATGTAAAATTCTTGATTGTCCCCGCCTTTATTTTGATTAATACCGACATCGGCATCCTTTGTACATCCTCCCTTTACTTCCAACACTTTGCTACAAGGGAAACAGAATGAATATGTGAATTAGGTTATTGTAAAATTGTAAAAACGTTTGAAATTCTAAAACATAACAACTAAGTTAAAAAAAATATAAAACAAGTACGTATTAATCTAGATAATACTTAACTAAATGTAGTTGCAAAAGGGGGAAACAATATACAATGAAAGAAAAGTGAAGTATAAGAAATGAAGATTTCACAAAAGTAGAAATCTCTGTAATAGTAGAGGGGGGCAAAGAAACCGTGACAGAAATCGGCAAAGATATATTTTTTAAATTATCACACCTCATTTCTAAATATCAAATCTCAATATGAATTTTTAGAGATTTATACAAAAACTAAGAGCCCTACAAAAGTTAAAAGATCATTCAATAATAATCGTTGCACTTTTTATTGCAAATTTAGAATTGTAAAACGAGTATTTTAATTTTAGTATTTGTATATTTTTTAGTGATTTTTCTTCCGATCGCTTTCACTCTAATGTATTCAAAATACCATTAACATTAAAATAGCATGACGGTGAGAAATTTATTTAAAAAAAAATTATACATTTTTCCGATCCGCGCACCTGGAGTAAATTTTTTTTTATTAACATGGTTTATCGTCTAAAGACCGTGGTGTTGACGCATTCTGTACACTTGAACCTACTAGCAGTGAAATAAATGAAACCAAAATGAATGGCACCGTAAAAAACCTACCCTTGCGCAGCGTTCATAATTCTATATTTTCCAAGGCCGGTGGGTGCCAATTTCCACTGCAGGGTCGGAGAATGTGATGGAGCACTGATGGCCACGTCGGTACCCTTGCCATCCAGTAATTTACCAGTTTTCACATTTGTTATGAAAACGTTTATAATATTACAGTTACGAGACAGACCTATAAGTATAAAAAATGATATATGAAACTTTGTTTTTTAACTGGGTATTTTAATCATTATATTGTAATTATGAGTTAGAATTTCGTGTTATTTTGTTATTATACAATTGATATATGTATAATAATTAAAACTGAATACATAATTCAGGTATTTGTAACTTATAGAATGATATTAAGATATAAACTTACATAAAGTTGCAGTTAACATCAAACAAAGAGAAAATATTGCAATCCTCGCCATGGTTCGCTCTTTATACTTTTCAGCTTACAAATGAAAATTCGAAATTACAAAAATATAAATGCATGCATTAGTACCTACTTATTATCAGCTAGTATTGATAATCATTATACACATGACAAAGTAATCTAAATAGATAATAATATACCTTTATTTGCAAAATAATTGTTCATTAACTTAAGTAGTTATATCTTAAAATAATCGTTATATATGGTTGTTTAGCCATGAAGAGAAAATAGTTCATTACATTAAAAAAATTTGTATTCATGCGTATTCAATTACAATATTATTGTTCCACGTGCTGTTGAAAAGTTTAAAATTTGTAAATAAACTGCAAAAACACAATAAAATTATTACAGTTAAAAATAAATATAAGATACAGGGTGTTTCACTGTGACCAGCCATTAGAATATGTCAGAGACTACTTAGATTTGAACAGTGAAAATTTGGAGACTTGGGTTTTTAAGTGTCCTCGTGACACTTTCAGCTTTACCGGAAGTTGTCGTTAACTTTCTTATTTTAAATCAAAATCCATATATTATTCCATTTTTAAAATGGTTTATTTACATGCATTTTTTGCTAAAGTACCTACATATTTTTTTAATGGATATAGATATTTGAAATAGTTTTATTTTTGTTAACTATTACTCTACGAATTGCAAAAATAGAGTATATACCAAGGGACTAAAGTGATTTAATCCCTTAAATAGTTGTTGCCAAGCTCGCGGGATTAAATGATGCACTTTAGTCTTTAGTCCACATAAAAGTCCTCAGCCTCGTATCTCCGTAACGAAAAGATATATTTTGATTTTGAAAAAAACATATGATAGAGCTTATCTATGGCTTCGTCACGGAGTTCAACTTGATTTTTTTCAGAGCAAATTGGAGATGGCTCTGAAGTCGAAAGAAATTTTTCGTTGGCATGATCTTTGCAACAAGGTTTATCCGATACTTTGTTCAATTCTAAACAATTTTTGTTAAATGACTATATTTTTCAAAAACTTAATAGTTTCAGAGATATCGGGCTCTTCATTTGGCGAGGAACCAAGTTTTTGAAAAATAGTCATTTGACAAAAATTCTTTAGAATTAAACAAAGTATCGGATAAACCTGGTTGCAAAGTTCTTGCCAACGAAAAATTTTTTTTTACTTCAGCGCCATCTCTAATATGCTCTGAAGGAAATCAAGTTGAACTATTTGACGAAGCCATAGATGAGCTTTATCATCTGTTGTTTTCAAAATCAAAATATATCTTTCTGTTGCTGAGATACGAGGCTGAGGACTTTTATGTAAAACACCTTGTATATAATATACTATTAAATAAGGTAGGGAATTTTACAAATATTTAAAAAAACTTTGATTTTTTCAAAAAAGGTTGAAAATTCGTATAGGGAAATTTTATGAAAGGCCTCCTAAAGTAAATAAATAAAATATTATATATCAGACACGCAAACGAATAAAAGGTGGTGTTTTATGTTTAAGGATAGTTATATGTTTTTAAGTGTAATAATTTTATTGTTTTTACTATTTATTTACAAATCTTAAACTTTTAAACTTTTCTTTTTTTTAATATAATAAACTGTTTTCTAGAAAGGACACTATGGCTAAACAGCTATCAACAACGATTATTTTAAGATATATTTAAGTACTTAAGTTAATGAACGATTATTTTTCAAATGAAAATGTATAATTATCTATTACTTAGATTACTTTATCATATGTATAATTATTATTAATACTATAGTTAAAATACAAACCTAAAAGCACCAACGGCCATTTTGCTAATAAAACATTTATAATAAATCAAGTAGGCCCATCGCCATCGTGATAATCACCCAGTGAGACAGACAATATTTCGCCCTGGCCTGCGAGATGCCACAGGGACTCAGACCCATTTCCGAGCATAATTAACAGATGGGTTATGGTGTAAATGGGCCAAAGAAAGATGCGGTTGAACTGCTAAGCAACTCTCTGAGGAGCCGTGTACGGCTGGAGAGGGTGCTTCTGCCGGTGGCGGGCGCAACAGAGTTTAAGGTTACGCATTCCGAAGATATAGGTATCTACTGCATTTCACAAATTCGGTTCTTGCTACTTTCGAGCCATGAATTACAAACAGTGTTCTCAACACACAAGATATCAAGTATTTGCAATTTGGTGGTGGTTTTTAATATAGGTGGCTTGCAGTATTTTTAATATAAGCCTCCATAGAAAAACGCATGAACAAACAATATCCTAGGTATCTGACATGCATTTTAATTACTGCTTTAAAATATGTAGGTACGGTAGTAAACTGAAGATAAGTTTCTAAGAATAAACTCATGCTAATTTGCATAACCTCTGTATGACGAGTTTAAGTAGGTATAACTTAATTTAAGTTATAGATCAGACTGTGATTGTATACAGGACGTAACGTCAAGGAATACACAGTCTAATCTGATGCTTAAATTAAGCTTAATGTTAATTATTTTTAAACTTCCTAAGATGTAAAGATGCAAATGACTATCGCAATAAATGGCGGAGTCGCCAGTTTAACAACACCCCAACATGTAAGAAAATTGAAAGCACACGCAAGGGCGAGTTTATCGTGCATCAACCGCTATGTTTATACGCCTTAGAGTCGTATCCATTAAGCCATCCGTACACAAAATTTCATTGTGTAAAGGCCGGTGCAATTACGCTGAAGTAACACTTGGAAGCGGCAATTATTTTAAAGCTTACGCGGAAAATGTTCCGAGTCATTCGAATGCTAATGCGTGCTACATTCTTAAACATTATGTACACGCACGGATTGATGAGATCAGAATTTAAGCTCACCGGAAACAAGGTATTTCATTATAAATAAATAAAATATTCAAGTATGCCACGCAATTGCTGTATAATAAAAAATATTTGTTAGTTATCATAATTCATTAAAAATATGGGTTAAATTCAAGTACAATTAGCATGGGTCAATTTAATGTCAAATTAATGGGTCACATTTCCTATAATAAGGAACATGTAATAGGACATTAAACTTTATAGAGTAAAAATATTATATGAAATCACCAAAAATGCAAGTATCCTAGGAACTCAAGCGAATGTTTTGCTACGTATATTTTATTTCATAAATTAAAGTAAAGTAATAATTTATACCTTATATCATCTATAGGTACCTACCTATGTGGAGAGTCAAGAAATCGTAATTAATATTTCTTCACTTTATGCTCTAAATATTTTTAGTTTTATTTTTCGTTATATTTTTTGCCAGAATAGAAATAGGGGAAAATATTTATAAGTATATTGGTACCTACACATTTCTCTTCGACTTGCATACTAAATTTGACACATAAGAATACATTGTATAAGTAAATTAAATACAAATTGCTTCCATACCACCAAAAGAATTACAAGATACTACTTGTTTTACATGAAGCGGATAATTCTAGTAAATGTTCATTTGATAAAAAAATGGCATTGGGAATTTGCAAGAAAGAAAGAATTCAAGATAGCAAAGAATACAACATCCCATCTCCTCGTTTACAAATACGGAATGTTCTTTACTAAAATCCAGTTTAATTAAAAATAAGAGCAAAGTATAAACAAACAGCGGCAGAGTTAGACACTGAGAACTCTTTTGTTCTTTTAAAATATGGAGTTGCCGCCCAATTACATCTTAATCTAAAACTTTACACCAACAAAGGCGGAAGTATAGATACCTAAGTCTCAAAACAATAGAGATTCACTGTAATAAAACTCGCAAGGAACAAAACTTTACTTTCTCGAAAATATCACTGTGGAAGAAGAGAAGGCGGGGTATCCCATCTGCTTAATTCCAAAGTTGTAAATATTGCTTTGTGTATCGATAACAAATTCTCCGATTTTGTAACAACTTAATGAGAAGAGGGAAATGGTAAATAAACGAATCACCAAGGATTTGCATCGAGTCAATTTAAATCCTGATTCGCCCTAAATTCATGAATTATTCATAGGCACGCCTATTTAAGGGTCCTCCAGGAAGTTTTTTAAGCACATTCGACTACGCAAAAAGGCCATACCATAACATGTAATAAATACATGCCAGTAGCACATTAATGTTCGTTAATAAAGTATCAAATTTAAGAATATCTAAAAGTATGAATAGGAAACCCATGCAAAATATGTACTTAAGCATTCCTATTATACTCTTTGTCCAGTAACCAAAACTGAGTATTTGCTGGAAACGTTCATAGCTCGTTTTCTGTAAAGGATACATTAATCAAATGTTCAGGACAGGGATGGTAGTCAGCAAAAACTTCAAAATTGGTATCGAGAAGAATTTAGCTCTACTAGATTTTGCGCTAGAATACTCAACTTTTATTTTCCTTATGAGCGCCATATTGGATTTTTGCCTTTTTTAAAACTCTGTAAAAAGTATAAAGTAAAAAGTACAAAAAGCTTTTCAACCATGTATAATATGCAATGTTCAAAAGCGGTGACCAATAAGATGGCCTGCTAGGTCACTGGACCTTACTCCACTGAACTTATTTGTGTGGAGTTATCTAAAAAAACAAAGATGCAAGATCGTATGAAACTGCAGAGGAATTACATCGATTTGGAGTAATTTACTTAATTACTTACTCCAAACATGTTTCATATTTTTCGGTTTTGACAAGACTATTTGCAAAACACACATATTAAACAGTACAATAGATATCGTGGACATCCATATTCAAGAAAAATTCTGATAAGAAACTAAAATGAGGGTCATTTCACCTTTTAAAGGGCAAATTAATAAATTGTTGGATGTAAGTGGGGATCCACCTGTACTGATAGTATGCAGAGGCAATTTTACGCTTGGCCTGCTTTTTGCGTCCGACAAAATATGCTTTTAGTTAACGAGAAAGCGAGATTAAAACAATTAACTCGCCCTCGCGTTTCCCACTCGACACAGCCGCCCGTGCTCACCCAAGTTCCATCCGTTGAAAGCAAAAACCTTTGTGGCTTGACGTTTTGGACACTAAATACTAAATTCTGTTGGTCATTTCTTATCCCTTTGAAATTTTATGTTTCGAATACCATACAAGCAGCAAATGTTTGCCGTCACTTATGAAAAAATTCCTAAATACCTTCTGTTATTATGAAATTGAGTTTTAGCCATTGCTTGGATCTCGATTTAATATGATATTTATTAACTGTCCTCGTAGAACGTAAACTAATAATTCTCCTCGCATCTCTAAATATGTTTGAAGGAAATTGCTGCCAATTTAAATCAGTAACCTAAAACTACATTCGCGGCTACTACATAACAGTGTTATTACTAAACACAGAAGATATGACAAATAATGCCTCTATTTTTATAAGAATTCAATACTTAAAATTATGCAGGCAAAAATGTATGCACTGTCATCACATAAATGTTGATCTCGCCCGTTTCTCGCCTGTGTTAGCACAGCTGTTTCGACCTATTAGGTTTACCCTGTGCCGTAACAGGCTTCAGATCAAGCTTCAAATTGAGAATAACTTATAAGTTGCTGCACTCTTGTATGTGATAATGATAACTGAGTAGAATCGAAAATCTCCAACAATAATCCAGATTTCCGAACAAAATTTGGTATTTCATGACCACCTTGTCCATTTATAAAAGGATTTTTGTTTCACTGATAGAAAATAACGTCAGTTTATTACTATTTATATAATTTATTATGCTGCTCCAGTATAATATGTATTATGTCACTCGATCGCGACACCGCTATCTTTTGACCTTGAACGAAAACTCTTACATTTCCAATGTTAAAATGAAACATCGTTCTGATATTATAACGATAACTTTCGCTATTTATGATTTTTAGATAAAGGTACAGAATATACTTAGAATTAACGGCACGTTGGTCGCCAATTGTATAACGATACTTCTCTTACATTAATTTATTAACCAAAAAGATACTTACTACTTGGTGAGACTCTCTATCCGGGGTGAGAAGAGTGAAGTACGGTAGGGCTATTTATTATCTGCCAAACTTGGGCGCCATCAATTGATCTTTTTTTAATGGTATTGGTAAAGGTAAAGTTCCTATCTAAGTGAAGACAATTGCAAAAAACACTTGACAAGAACAAAGTTAGTTTTAATGTAATGATATTCAACTATACATTTACGAACATTAAACACATATAGAAACATATAAAGTTACATATTTTAACAAGTACTCTCAAATTTAGATACAGGAGAGAGAATGCGGCTATACTAAAATCGACATAGAAAGGTAAGTTTTAGATATTTTCAGTCCGCGAGGTACCGGTAAGGCCCCTTAAAATCTTTCGCACACACGGCTTAGGCTTAGGTAAGTTAGTAGAATAAGGCACGATATACGCAAGGTGTTCAAGAAGCACTTCCAAAATGGATAGATAATAAGTTACTCACATCAACTACAGGGGTTGCAGAACTTAACGTTTTACATACGTTTGCTGTCCAAGCACAACGAAATCGTAATAAACGATCGTTTTTTCTTCTAATCACTATAGAAAATCAAATTCAGGGTTGCTGCTATATTACACTCGTAATATTTTTGTTGCATCACCTTTTTTCTATCTCAAAAATTCAGAGAGACTTCTGCACCAACTGCTCGGTAATACGCATCGGTGCAGAGAGTGAAGTTGGGATTAGTCACTTAATATACACCGAATACATATAATACTTTAAATACAGGATTGGTATTTAACAAGAAGGTAAAAACACAGACCGATATAAGAATTATTAGTTTAAATCAACTAAGAAAGGTATTTTGTTTTAGTTACTAAAAACGAGACCGTTACAATATACTGTTCATTTTCACCTCATTTTAATTTCAATCAAATTACTCGTCGATATCCTGTAATCTTCCAAGCATGCTCTCAACGGCTGTACCAAGCTTTCAAAATGACAGGGTTAGTTAATGTGTAGCCTATTTTGAATACGATTAACCGTAGCAAGTGAGGGAACATACAGTAGTTCGGTACCGGATGTTACCAGCTCATGTCTATAGGATATATAGACTGTTGAACTGTGAACAAGACCTGATATGTCACGTTTAATTAATTAAGCTGTGTTTTGTTTGATGGGTTTAAACTCAGAGGAAGATATTTGATTAATAGGCTGTACGTATGCAGAAATTACAATCTCGGACTGAAAAACTTTCAATTAAAACAAATAAAATGAAGTAGTATGTAAATACTAAATACTATATTTTTTGTAAAAAAACAAATACTGGCAGATGCTGTAAAATGGTTCAATGTTACGTAAATTTTACAATTTTACTAAAAGTTGGAGCACGTAACAAGGAATCCTTGGAATTAAAATATACATGACGATTGAAGCATTCTAAAGTTACAAAAACGCACAGTTAAACCACCAAAGGGCGTCAAATTAGGAATAAAAATTGGTAATCAAAGCATCAAAACAAAAAAAACCTAGTAATTAACCGCCTTCACTACACTAATTTTAATAAATTTAAAAATATATCATAACTTTAACGATAATTTTCAAGGGCATAAAAACTTTTTTTGTCGACTACCTACCTAAAATAACGCGCTATTTAACATATACTAAAAATGTAATACCTGAAAGCATATCACCATATTAAGTAAATGAATAAAGCACGTCAGCAACACTATTTTTGAATTTAGGATAATGACCATTGAACAGTATAATGTCAAGAATAAACAATTCATGATTTCTGATGACATAATGATTGATTCCCGCAGTTAGCAACTCATTAAAGGATAAAGGAAAAGGTCCCTCGAATACAGAAACTAATGTACTGGTCAAATTTGATGATTAAAAATCCATTAGCGTTCCTCTGTTGTCGTTGATCCATGCTAACCTGTGTGATATATGAGGATATAAAAAGCGACTGACACAGGAAGGGAAATAAGTAGCTTGGATGAAAATAACGTTTTTAGATTTTCGAACAGATCTATACTAAAAACAAAAATAGTTTTATCTAAGTGTCCGCATTCTGAGAACATAAGTAATTTGTCAAAAAAATACAAAAAATATGTTGACATTATAATGTGTCTTAGGATTAATGTAAGTTGCAAAACTTTAGAGAAAAAGGTAATTAGCAATAATATTATGGTACCAACTATTCATACACCAATCTGAGAACTGTATCTTTAAAATTAAAATTAATATCTTATTTATTTGACAATTAGTTTATTGATTTATAAACAATATCCTCGGGTTAATTATACAAAATTATTTGAATCATAGATAACTGCTGCTATAGCATATAAATATTAAAAATATTGATAATAATATTATCAATAAAGAATAAGTATCGAGCAAAATAATCAACCATTAAGAGATTAAACCTGAAATAAAAAAATTAGTATAAATAATCAACCGCAATGGCTATAAAGCCTCGTATAATTTTTTTGTGGTGATTTGGCGGTCGGTGGTTGGCTTTCCTTGCAGCATCACCCCGACATATTCTTCTTTCCGCGTTTGTATATTTACCCACGCTAGTCCTCCCTCTCATTTTACTAATTTTCTTAAAACTCTTAATACTTCTAGCAACCCCTTCTAATTTATAAATCGACGTAATCACGTAATCTGTCTTCTAGTGTCAAAACATAAACTTGATTCAGGTGGCTTTATATCTTTTAGGAAGATTACAGTCACAGAAACAGAATTTCGCTGAGCAACGATCACTATGAGGCTAACAACATGTATTAGCGATATATATATATATATATATATATATATATATATATATATATATATATATATATATATATATATATATATATATATATATATATATATATTGCAGTACTATGCCATTATCTCCTTATTCCACCCGGCAACATAGCTTTTCCTAAAGCGCTCCCCCACCTGAAAGCCCTGAATAAATAATAACGTTAAAGATGGTAGCTCGTCAACGTCTTTCTTGCTATTCAATCCAATTTGACGCGGCACACTTGAACGGCTTAAAAGAAACACTCATTAAAGGAAAATGTATCGATTTATTATTCCCGTCAGTGTGAATAATTGTTTGGGTCGTTCCGACGCTGATTGTGAAGTTTTCGGGTACTTTATGTTTGTATGGCAATCGGTGAAAATCTGGATAATTTCAAGATTTATGGGTTAGGTGGGATTCGAACTTGGAAGAATTCAAACTGATTTTTGTTCATTCCGGTATATAGTTTGTATCTAAGTATTCAACATGAACTTTTTAATACTTTTATATACCATCAATTACTAGAGTGTCATAACCGAGAACTGATAAAATACCGGTCTTTAATCTGAAATTTATACGTTAAGAATTACCCTGTACCCTGTAAATGATAAAATATAAAAATACACCAGTAGTAATCTGAAAGCTCAATGACCCGCCTAACCATAGCCCAAAACTTGTTACCACAACTTTCCTTGTCAATCGATGACAAGCATTTTAATAAGGTACTACAAAATCAAATTTTTTCGAAAAAATTTGATTATCTAAAAAACTTTTAATCTTTTGTATAGATTGTGCCACATTAAGAAACGTAAATTTTAGCGTAGAAATCAAAAATATAAAAAAATATAGGGTATTCCACTTAAAATAAAAAAGTTGATAGCCATTTCTATATAACCGAAAGTGCCAGAACAACGGAAATGCTTCAGATGAATAGAGCTTTCTCGAAAACCCCCGTATTCAAAAAAAAAATATATCCTTCTTAAATAAGTCCTTAAACTTTTAATGAACGCGTTAGCTGAATCGCCCTGCATAATATTATATATAATCATTAGTACTTTATGCAAGATTATGGCTCTCCCAAGAAAAACTATCCCAATTTTACATACCTAGGAACAATTTACTGAGTCAGAGCCATATGTAAGCGAGTAAAATAACATTTTTAAGTGGACTAAATTGCAGACCAACAGTTCCGTAGTTTTTATTGCATGTCACTTTCTCGATGCAATTATCGTAGTTGGTCTGAGCAGGAACACTTTGGCTTCTGTAATTGTAGGGCTTGAGGAGTACAATCAGAGTAATGAAGCAGTTAATAACTTGCGTGGGTTTCACATCCTCCTATGGTTGCAGAACCGGTTCTAACATGTTCCTGATTGAAGTGAATTACTTCTATATAAATAATATCTTTCTTAACACTGTGTAAAAGTATTTATATAAGCCACTACACTAAAAAAACATTGTCAAAAAATATTACAAATTATACCAGTAGTTTTATTTTTTCTACTTGTTCTTTTAATTTTTCATATGTTGAGGCACTTCCCGCATTTTTACATGGACAACACATATAAGATTCGTATGTCCTTAATAGTAATGAAGGTATTCTGAAATATTTATTGAGGCTCTGATGTTAATTTGCCTCCCTTACTATATCTAATTTATGTAAGAGTTTTTTAAATAAATTGTTATATCCAGATCTGTGAAAATATACACGCTATTCGACAAAAAAATTTATTACGTCATTGCTTGAATCGACGTCAGTTTAAAAATAAATACTCAAGTAACAATACTTTTTATAAAAATAAGAAAAACGGATATATTTATAAATGTCCATATGCAGTTTCATCCAGATTCACGAAAGACCGCTTTCATGCAGATAGAGATAAAACTGCAATTACAAATTATGTAAAACACACTGTAAACTGTGCAATAAACTTATTTTCTAACACCTCTGTGTGGCATTTGAAGGTTATAATACCACCTAATAGTTACAAAATATATCAATATGGAAAAAATAACTAAATACAGCTATACTGAATTTCTAACACAATAGGTACTTATTTGAATGTCCTTTTACGTTGCTAATAGTACGCTGTCAATGGAATGAGTGGGTTTAATTCCATTTCAAATAATTAGAGAAATGTACATACAAGTACATGTAAATGTATTTGGTATATGTAAATTTTGTAACTTCAATACATCCAAAAAACCAACATAATATGGAGGGTGCATTCTCCATAACATATTTTATAAGTAGCCAATACATTTCAGGAATGTTATTGAGATGGTTTTTTACCAAATATTAAAACACTGCTCTGTTATAACTTTTGTTGTATATTTCAACGACTCCAGAATATCGATTTCAATTTGGCGTATGTTACTGTTGTTTCTACCGGGATGTCAAAAATTATCTTAGTCAAGGGTGGTTGTGGAATGTAAAACGTGTGTCTTACTTTAAATTTTTGAATATGTTGTCATTGTGCTGAAATTTTCTAATCCAGTTTTTGAATCATGCCTCTTACCACACAGCACAAAATTTTCAATACAGAGTAAACGTTTGTGTTTGGACAATTTTCGAGAGCACTTCCCAAACGTGGCAATATTACCGGACAATTTTTATGCGTGCCTTACAAATTGTGTTGAAGTGTTTCGCGAAACTGGTTGTGTGACTCATAAAAAAGGTGCTGGTAGACCAAGAGTTCGTACAGAAGAAGTTGTCAAAGACGTTCGTCAACGTATGGAAGAGGAGCCTGCAAAACCTTTGAAACGTCTTTCTCAGGAAATTAAAGTTTCTTATGGAACATGCCATAAGATTTTAAAGAAAGACTTGAACATGCATCCATATAAGATGCAAGCACATCAAGCTCTTCTGCCCGCAGACCACCCCAGACGCCTTGCTTACTGCCATTGGTTTGTCAATAATTTAATGAATGACGATCTTCTGGACTTAACTTTTTTTTCTGACGAAGCGTGGTTCCACCTTTCGGGATACATCAATTCTCAAAATATGCGAATGTGGAGCAATAATAACCCTCATGTTTTTACTGAATCGCCAGTACATGCTCAAAAAATTGGTGTTTGGAAGGCAGTTTCTCGCAGAAGAATAATTGGACCAATTTTTTTCGATTTCACCGTCAACGCAGAAAGGTACAGACACAACTTTTTGGCTGAATTTGTGCAACAGTTAAACGATGATGAACTTCGGTACGGTTATTTCCAGCATGACGGTGCAACAGCACATACTACACGAGAAAATATTGCTTTCCTCCGCGAGTTTTTTGATGACCAGCTGATAAGTTTGCATCAAAAGTTGAGTTTCCTCCGAGATCACCTTGTTTGACCAATTATGGACTATTTTATATTTCCTTACTTAAAAAACAAGATTTTCGCAACTCCGGTAAATAATTTGCAAGAACTGCAATAAAGAATTGTTCAGCAATGTGCAACCATAACGCCAGAAATGCTGCAAAACGCTTTTCACAGCATGAGGCGCGCCAACTTGTGCATCGAACAAAACGGGGGACATTTCCAACAATTACTGTAATTTAGTTTTACTTGTTACTAAAACCGTTATTTCATAATTTGTAGTTCATTATTGTGTTACAACTGAAATAAATAGGTATGAAATTTGTAGGTTATTGATGATGTCAGTGTGACAGTGACATAATTATTTCAAATTTAAAGTAAGACACACGTTTTACATTCCACAACCACCCTTGACCAAGATAATTTTTGATATCCCGGTATGTTGTTTCATTTTATTTTCCTAGTTCTAGATAGGGAAGTTGAAAAAATATATATTTAATGGTGCATGTCTGAAAAAATACCGTAGAAATTCAGGATCTGTATATACGTCATATGCATTGAATGTGCATACTACCTACCCATAGGTATAAGCGCTAATTGTCCTTTTTTAGCCAAACTGTTTGCTTTTGGGATATTTACGTTCAAATCCAGAATTAGCAGTTTAATCCAGGCATTCAACTAAATGCTGACATCGTGCACGGTGTGCAGCAAAAAATCTATACCAAAACTAAAATGAGACCAATCCATTGCAGCTGAATTACCGTAAAAAAGACAAAACTCGCTGTTATTTCATTAGTCCGGATCAGTAGCGAGCAACCTCATTTGTTACACTGATGACTAAGTTGCAGTGCATCCAATTTGTAAAGCAAGAGCTCGGATTTTTAATTGGGAGATTCTAAACAAATTGTATAGGAGTGATTAAAAGTAAGCACGTATAAAACCAAATTAAAACAAAATGGTAGTTGCCAAGTGCATAAAAAGCCATCGCAATGTATTTGTTCTAACACAAAAAAGAACTTACAAGATACGTATTTGACAGGACAAGAATTTGTCCCTATCCATATTCGAACTATTGAATGTAGAAATGGACTCCACAACTGCATGTATTATATTTTTTTGTATTTATATTGTATATATATGTAGGTACATTTTTTCTGTACGGGGTGTCCCAGGTTTGTTCTGAAAAAATTCGGGAGCATGTAGAACCAGTCAAAGTAATGGAGTTAGAGAATAGAATAATAGAGTTTAGAATAAGTTTTGACTATTCCTATACAAATGTATTTGTCTTAAAGGAAAATAAAGTATTATTATTATTATTATTAATGGGACTTTGATATACACGTCTGGCCACCTACTTATTTCGCATAGAATTCAGTAAGTTCCGTTTTTTACCGGGGTTTTGAAGTTGTAAAAAATTTTCTCTTTTTATTTATACATATAGCTTCAAATTTTACTTGGTATGGATGCTACTATGACTCTCGGGACTCTCGGGACCTCTTTTCTAAAAAGATTAACGTTTAAAATAATAGGATATTTCCAAACCCCACCCATTTCCCTACAAAAAAGTGTATTTACATATTTTTCATAAAACACACCGTAACGGAATAAATCGATATTTTATGAAACCATGTCGTGTCCTTACCTAACAATACCTTAAAATAAAAACCGGAAAGTTTATACAAGCAAAGTCCCACTAGTTTGACTGGTTCTGGTCCCGAATTGTTTCAGAATAAAACTGAGGCACCATGTGCTCGTATAATCTCCTGGGTGAGAACTTGTTCAGCCGAGCAGAGGCTGATAATTCAATTATACCTAAATAGTACATCGATTAATTGATTATATAATAAAATGTTAATTACAATAATTAATATAAATATAACTATATGAATTATGAGATTCATATTATGTAAATTTACGTTCAAATCGCGTCACCCACTCTCGAACCGCCTCTGTAACAGCGGTTTCCATTTCCCGCGCCGCGTCGGGCCGTCGTCGCGCTACAATTCCGCCGTAGCCGCCAACTCGCGTATTTACTTATTTATGCGAATCTGTACGACAGTCGCGCCCATTATTCCCAAATGCCGGCCTAACTTGACTAATTTCCACCACGTGCATCAGGCCAGCCGCCTCGCCGGCTTGCAAATCTAAAATCCACCAACTGAGACGTAGTAAGTAGCTGGTGCCAGATTTGTATCCCGGCGAAGTTCGCTTCTAATGAGGTAACTGGAATTGTAGGATTCTAGTGGATAGTTAGCGTCTGTTTGCCAAGAATATACAGGGTATATATAAAGTTCACTGTTATATGTGCCACCGATGCATTCAGGGAGATTATTTATTCAATTATTTGAATTGAGGTTGTGGGTTCGAATGCCACCTGAACTATGATATTTTTCAGTTATGAAATGCGATGCTTATAAAAATGAAATTTCTTCTCTAAAACTTATATTTTCAAAACTATAGTAAGATACAAAGATAACATAAACTGGATATACAGTGTTATTCAGAGCTTATCCATAATAAAATTTGGGGATGTTCAACATACATGTAGAAATGTGGTAGTGCAAAAAAAAAATTTTTTGCGGCTTCTGAAAACTATTTAAAAATTTTTCATTGCACGCCGCTGGATACTGCTCCACTGTAATGGAGTGACCTTGGGACTGACAATGCAAACTGGCTAGCACGAAAAAAACTTCGGAAGTTCTGAGAGTATACCGACCCGGCGCAAAAAAGATTTGCAGTGTTTTTACTTTAAAATAAAACTAAAGATAGATATAGATGTGACCAAAGTGACGTGTCATTAAAATGAATAAAATTTTGTTACACTAATTTTGAAGAATTGCACTACTTGATTACTAGGTATTAGAAACATGAAATTTATAAAAAATTTGCACATACCTTCTTACAAAAGCTGTTCGAAATAATATTCCTCGACTTGTACACACTTTTGTAAGCACGCTCTTATCCAATTTTGTCGCACTAAACCGAATGTTCCTCCTGATTGCTGATCTTGTAAACGCAAATTATTAAGTAAATTGGAGATTCTCAGCATTTTGCTGCAACAACCACTCACAAAACCTAACTAGTAGTTGATAATCCACTGGTAACAGTCCATTAACTCAGCTTTACTGTACACATGAGCCATTTTGAAAATTTTACAGTTTAACACTCCTACGATAAATAAAACACCGGCACACACAGAGTACACACATAGACTAATGACTGAATAGACAATAGAGATATTATCCCCAGTCCAACTCTATTCGCCAAGGCGTTCTAGGTTCAAGTTTACTTTTTTTTACCACATTCTTAGGAATGTGGTATATCAGATTGTCGTTGAAGTACAGTTGCCCATCTACGTAGTCCTTTATAATGGTATAACTCTAAACATTGTTTACGGGAAATCCTAAGACTTTTATTATAAATTTTTTTGAAGATATCGATTTCTTATTTAAGGATGCACATATCCTCAAAGTTTTAGCAATAAGTTCTGAATAACCCTGTACATATAATATTCTCATCCTTTATCATAAACAGATCGTGTACGACAAAATGTCCAAAGAAAACCTTCCGTAAACATCCTCCGTCCTTAAATTTCCAACATATTCAAATCAAACAACGGTAGTAAATCTCTAGTCCACCCATGCCTCCTATTTCTATTAGAACATGCCCTCTGCTAGCGGGGGTTAAACCATATTTAGCAAATTCCTTGGTTTATTGCATACCAGCGTCGTATTAGATGTGCCCAGCCACTGCCGGACGACGCTATGCATACGCCAACTTCATTACGTTTGCCTCGTACGTCCCCGTTTATACATTACATTCTCCTGCTATCCAGGCTATCTGCTCCTCCACATTGTTAAATACGGAAAGCGCACTACGGGAATATTTAATTCCCTGCCACATGAATGTGCGGAGTCGATTGATGAGACGATTTGAGGGTTATAAGATTTTGCGCGGCGCATCCGCCAAAATATAGAATGCATCATAAACACTGTAAAATAATGCGGTTAAGCTACCGAACCAAATTGTGGCACACCTATAGATCTTTGATGACAATACACTTGATACTTGTACATAATAAAGATGGCGACTCCGAGAAAGTGTATGAGTTTTGGCATTTCTGATCCAATACCAAACGGTAAATCGCGAAATAAATTATAAAAAATTAGTAATTTAAAATTATGCGAAAATCTGATTTCAAAGTCACATCTATGATATTTAAGTTTTTGAAACTAAAATAAATAAAATATATTTATATAATAGGTAATATTTAAAAAAGAATAAAATATTTTTAATGCTACAGTGCATAAATAAATACCTACAATATTTCACTACAAACTTGGAATACTATAGTGAATTACTAAGATTTATTTAATGTAAAACTGTGTAAAAATTATTTATTAATGTAAGACTTTTCAAAGAGTAAATACTCTTGAAAGTTAATTCCCGACAAGTGGAAATAACCATGTAGATATAGCTAATGAAATATTTTTACTCTCAAATAAAATATTTCACACTTATTTGGGGTAAGATCATTTAACATTTTGTTAGAACTGAGAATGTATTTGCGCCAATGTACCTAAATATAAGTTTAAGATAAATAGTGCATTCTTTGCACTAAAATGTACCTAATAAAGCAACACAAACGGATTCGAGTTGGGCGTAAAAATAGAACTCCCTTTCACTTTAGCGTGTAAAGAGACAGTTATTTTCTTTTTATTTTCTACAAAAATATGGCACGGCCCCATTTCTATTAGTAAATATCCTCACAACACGCCATTGTATATCCCAATCCGATTTTAAAGAATTAGCCATACTTCGTTCTAAACAAATTAATATAGGCTAATAGTAAAATAACTGCTAAATAAATATTTCACATCGTATTTTGTGAGCTAAAGAAGGCTAGTGAATTTTACCTTAAAAATAATAGGCAAAAAATGTAAATAAAAAATTACAGATTTCGCAATCATTGCAACCATCGGAGACATTGGAAATGATAACACCATATATGAAACATAATTATAAGCGCTCCGATCGTTCTATCAAATTAGACGTTACTCCATTAAGCGAGTACGGTATTATAACTGAACACTCCCCACTACTCTTCACGCCGCTCACGCTATATATTAGTGGAGTAAAATCGCCGATATTCTGATTCTTAAAACAAAAATTATATTGGCTCAAATAAAAAGAGACTAAAAAAGGATACATTTTGTTATTAACTTACATCACAATCTTTTATTATAGGTACCTAGTTTCGTTAGACGTCTTTTAATAATCTACTAAAACAATATTTCATTAAACACACTAATCGTCCGCTGTTCTCAGTTCTATATTTCTTGTTTATCGAACCTGCAAGTCCTCTTTGCATGTTCAATAACTGAATAATATCTGCAGTGTAATAGCACCGACCCATAGATAATTTAAGACCACTTACGCATGACATGTCAAAGCACGGCTTACCTACGGATTGACTGAACTACGGATGGCTAGATTTCCAAGGCTACCGGACAGCGTAAATCGCTATTTATTCCCTAATGATTTTAGGACAAATGCATTTATTGTTACGTCCGCCTTAAAGCTGCATTGCCGTTTCTCGTGTTCGGCGATCGTAAAAGTTTATTTTAAAATAGGTTTATACAATTCATGTCATTTGGAGTATGTTTTATGATGCGGGCTTGCATTTAGAACAGATACATAATGCAATTTTCCAATAATAGATAAGCTATACCCGCGTGGGTTATGTCTTTGAATGTTATTACCGGAAAACAATACCGGTTAAGAGATATCGCTTTGTGTACACTGAAAAAAATAAAGTGCACGCCATGGGAATCTATTACTGCAGTATTTTTTACGCGTGATTTACGTTTATCCCAGGTTGGCCTAGTAAACAAACGCAAAGTTAAACTAATCGCGTAACCTTCCTTTTATCCCCCGTTGTTACGCTAAGATTTTACTTAAGCAGGATTATAACTTGAGCGTGGCAAGTTTTAATTCTAATCTCGAGATCGAATAGGATTAGGGTCCGACTAATTTAACGCTATTCGCGATCCGGAGTTAGTTATTCGGGGCCGACTCCTGTAATTAACTTGGTTAATATACGTATGCCATGAATGGTCCGGGTTAGTATGCGCGCTCGCCCGAGTGCCTCAGCTGCATTTCCCAGCGCAGATTTGCACATCAGGAATGTATGAGAATGTCCAGGCTTATGCTTTATAGGGTCTTGCCTTTTATGCGAATGCCATCTTGGTGTCATAGCACGGAAAGTCGTCATTTGTACAGAGATTAATCGGAAATTTTAAACAAAACTTATTTAATAAAAAATATTACTTACATATTGCTGATTTAGTACAATATACAGCCTTATTCAGAACTTATCTCTAAAACTTTGAGGATATGTGCATCCTTAAATAAGAAATCGATATCACCAAAAAAATTTATAATAAAAGGCTTAGGATTTCCCGTAAACAATGTTTAAAGTTATACCATTATAAAGAACTACGTAGCTGGGCAACTGTACTTCAACACATCTGATACTTTTCTACCACATTCCTAAGAATGTGATAAAAAAAGTAAAGACGTCAATTGTCTAGAACGCCTGGTTAAAACCGACGATGAGTCGTCAGTCTATGTGTGTCGCTCTCGCGGGTGTTTTATTTATCTTAGGAGTGTTAAACTGTAAACTTTTCAAAATGGCTCATGTGTACAATAATGCTGAGTTAATGGACATGATTCTTATTTATGGCGAAGTTGGACAAAATTCATTGGCAGCTTCGCGCTTGTATGCGGAACGATTTCCCAATCGACACACGCCAAATTATGCAACTTTTACGGCAGTGGTACAACGTGGCCGTGATACTGGTAATTTACGTGCAAATTCAGGACGAGATGGTGGCCCGGGACGACCACAATGTATTTAGCAGCTGAAGAACAAGTGTTGAATCTGGTCCGTGAAAATCCGCGAATAAGTACAAGTCACCGCAGGAGGAACATTCGCTTTAGTTCGGCAAAATTGGATAAGGCGTGGCCAAAAGTGTGTACAAGTCGAGGAACAAAATTTCGAACAGCTTTTGTAACAAGGTATGTGCAAATTTTTTATAAATTTCATTTTTCTAATACCTAGTAATCAAGTAGCGCAATTCTTCAAAATTAGTGTAACAAAATTTTATTCATTTTAAAGACACGTCACTTTGGTCACATCTATCTATCTTTAAGTATATTTTAAAGTAAAAACCCTGCAAATCTTTTTTGCGCCGGGTTTCGGTATACTCTCAGAGCTTCTGAAGTTTTTTTCGTGCTAGCCAGTTTGCATAGTCAGTCCCACGGTCACTCCATTACAGTGGACCAGTATCCAGCGGTGTGCAATGAAAAATTTGTAAATAGTTTTCAGACCCCCAAAAAAATTTTTTTTTGTACTACCACATTTCTACATGTATGTTGAACATCACCAAATTTTATTATGGATAAGTTCTGAATAACCCTGTATAGCAACAAGTCTGTATTTTCTAAATGTAGACCATAAATTGCTTCATTTTTCAAAAGGAAGGTCGTGAAGTTTGAAGAGAAAGTTTTTTAATGAGAATAAACTTCAAAAAAAATTATAACTTATTAATAATATTGACATATTTATTTTTTAATTAGATTTAATTTAATTTTTAATTAGATCATGTATTTGCTTCCCATCTGCTATTAGAAACTGTAACGAGATTAA
Organism: Pogonocherus hispidulus; assembly: GCA_963924545.1. NCBI lineage: Eukaryota > Metazoa > Arthropoda > Insecta > Coleoptera > Cerambycidae > Pogonocherus > Pogonocherus hispidulus. The sequence goes on from OZ004699.1 coordinate 14,675,015, forward strand.
ATATCACAGCTCATAAGTTTCTTAAGTGTACAATTTTCGTCTAAGTTTAGTTGAACCATAAAGCCATTTCGTCTAAGTTTATAAATTGTTCATACATTTTGTATCTGATTCATTGATATTACTGTAAGAGTAGCCAATGTGTTACGAGATAGATTAATGGCTAGTTTTGGCTAACCTCCACATGACCTACTTAAGTGACATTTTCAGAGCGTATCTCTCTTAATTCAAAAGTAAAATGGTTTTCAAAAAGTAATTTGACAGCTGAAATGTTACTTATGTCATATCGCTGGATATAATATACAAGGTGTACCATATAAAAATCGATATAGTTGATATTACTTTCTGCGCAAAACCTGAAGAGCAAAAAGGTAATATTTATGTTAAAAAGTGACTTTTAATAAGTACTTCCGCCATGCTCAGTTTGAAAATTGTATCTAAAAAATACGGGGGGAAAGAGGGGTATACCATGAATCTGTGACACACTGTATATATTTGGGATGAAGTTCCGGGACCAACCACTTTTATTTTCATTCTCCGCCTCGTGTACCCAACTGAATTGGAATCGGTTAGAGATCCCATTATGCAAATATAAATCGTGATCGGCGGTATTAAAAACACATGCGTATGCTATTCGTTTTTAGTTACCTTTCGTAACAGTGCCTGAAATCAGGGCCGTACCAGCCCCGATTGAATATACGTAAAAATATGTAAGAGAAGCCCAATGACCACAGCTCACCATACCTAATTGTAACTTTAAATAGTTACAAGTGCCATCCTTGAAGCTTTTAATTCTAATGTTTTTTTACAATGTATTGGTTATCCTCATTAATCCATATACACATGTTTTCATAACAATTAACCAAGCATTTATTTATAGTGATCATCAAGTCATATATTTGTAAACATGTATATTCTCACATATTTATATATTTTAACATCAAAATGTATATTTTTATGTTAAATATAATACCATTTTATGTGATACGATCAAGGACTTTGACTGTGTCAATGTAGTCTTTCAATGTGGCTCTCTTACAATATGATCATTATGCTATTCGTAGTAATATAAACTAAAACTGGTTTTGTCAAACAGGCAGTACTGGGCCAGTATGAATAGCTTCGAATCTGCATTACTACCTATAATAGGAAGTGTACCTACCACAAAGATCAGTATTAGGACTAAAACTTTTCCCGATTTATTCAAATTAATTTTCCACTTAATTAGCGATAAAAATCGATGACCTTAAGCTGCTGGGTATTAGATTAGGACCCAGTTCTTGTTGAACTGGTAATATTTCGAAAATATTCTATTGGTAATAACGCCATGAAAATTATTTACTTTTCTCTTTCCACATTGAGTTAGCTTATGCTGTGGTTTTATGAGGGAAGGCCACTTTAAAATCTTTAATGTTTAGAATGTTGTAGAGAGTGGTCTGGTTATCGATGCAAACTGACCACATAGCGAAGTTATTTCTAAAAAACGCGAGATTTTATCCCTGGAATACATCCTGCATTGTTAAATATTTACTTTTTGTATATACAATTTTAGAAAATATACCAGCCTGTTCTAATTAATACACAAAAGTATAATACTGGCAACAATGTTCTTTATGAAAACTCAACAGTTGCAAGAGATTTTATAATAACTGGAAAATAAAAAAATTAACGGAGGTATGTATGGTATGGAGGGGAGCTCGGTGGCCGTGCGGTTAAGATGTCTGGTTTTTAATCGTTTTCCGCGGTTGACGACTGTTCGAATCTCACTGTGGTCAACTTTTCTAATTGCTCCAATATTAAATCTGTGTGTATAAGGCTGGTAGCGTTCTTAATATGCAACTAGCACTGCAATATCACTGTATAAATGGCTAACAACCTACTGTACACTTTAATTAATAAGATTTTACAGGTTTCCCTTATCCTCGTACTAAATGGTATTAAAGTTATAACATCGTAAGTCGTTCCTGGGCGCACTCGCGGCCTGCAAAATAATAATATGCCGTTCCCTCTCCCACACAAGTCTCTGACTTCCGAACTCATCACTAAGATGAGAATGAGGGATAGAGATATTATTATTATTATTACTATTATTATTATTATTATTGTTATTATTATTATTATTATTATTATTATTATTATTATTATTATTATTATTATTATTATTATTATTATTATTATTATTTACTAACAACTTTCTATTTCCTCAGAACTTTTTTGTGTTAATGAATATTTTACTGGATTGATTAAATGTAAAATTATCCTCTGGTACAACTTATATATTTGGCAATGTAAACTCTATATAAAAGTCAAATAAAAAATGTTTACTTTTTATTTATCACTTTTATTTTAATTATGCCAATTTTAGCTGTTAAAATACTATACCCTAGTAAATAATATATATTTTATTGCCGATTAGTCTCCTAGAACCGGTCCTGTCTTGCGGCCCCACTTCCTCCCGGCGAAAACGTTCGATATCCCAACACCGGCTGCGGGAAATTACAAACCAAAAATCACAATCGTATCGAGCCTTTACGATATTATCCTCTTACTGGGTGTTGCTCGAGGATACGCGGAAAGAGACCGCAAACACGTTTACGGGAAAACACTTCCAAGCACAGAAATACCCAAGTGGGCTGTCGGATGATAAAAACTTCCAATTTGTTCAAATAAAATTTTATTATTTACGAGTTCGGAGCCGTTTGTCAGCACAGCGGTAAATGTTTTTCGCTGTGGCTGCAGAAAATCGGGATGGAATTGGTTGTTTTCAAAAATTACATTTCTTTTTCCTCGTAAGAACAAAAGCATACTATAAAGATCGATACCTACTAAATTTAAAAAGTTACTACATATACAATATGACATTTCCATTGTTACAAACGACTGAAATATATTTGAAAATATATTTCATTTAAATTTAAAATAAACTTAAAAGTAGATATCTATTACTATTACCGGTCATATACAGGGTGCTCAAGTTCTTTGTAGCAGGAGTTTAACAGTCGCTAGACTTTTAAAAACTATTAAAAAGATTCGTATAAACATAGGTTGAGAAATGCTTAGTTTTCGAGATATAAGGGTGTTAAAGTTTGAAAACAAATATAGATTTATTTTCAGAAGAAGTATTGAATTCAAACTTGGGAATTCTTTTCAGATATTTAGAGGCCATATTTTAAAATAACAAACTACTACTTTACTGAACCATGGGCGTAGATATATAGATTCAATAAAGCTCTTTTTTGCACCAGCGAACCAGCGAAGAATTGAGACTTTTATGGCAGAGAGTGCGGCATATTAATATTCAGTATAGACCGCATTTGCGCCTTATATACAATTATATACAGTGAGCGGCAAAAGTATGGAATATATTTATTTAAAAATCAGATGTTCGTTTTTTGAAAAATCGCTCGGACCCGTCGATTTCTATTTTTAGTTGCGAATTTTCTGAAGCAATTGTTATTTATACAGGGTGACCCCAAAAAAAGTTATGAAATCAAGGCCAACCTTTTTAAATGGAAACCCCACTTTTTTGTATTTTTATTCAATTCTCCATGGAATTCTGATCATTTTTTATGGAACATAACCTATACCTATCTTTAACCGTTTTCGAGATAATGGCGTCTGAATATCGAATATGGAAAATTTTCAAAAATTACTCTCGATACGTAACGTCGTAACGTACGCCGATACGTAATGTCTCGATACGTAATGACTGTAACGTCAATGTCAGTGGGAACTGGTGTACCTAGTTCAGTACTACTTATACTAAGGACAGTGCAATTACTTAACTAGATGGCACATCTAACAGAAAGGCAGCGGATAGAAATTCTAATTTATTTGGGACACGGTGACAAACCCAGAACACAACAAGAAGTATGTGATATATTAAATAACAAGTATCCAGATCATCCAATCAATCAAGCCACTGTAAGCAAAATTGCCAAGAAATTTCGAGATTCTGGTCACATAAAAGACATCCCCAAGACATCCGTTTCTGTTAGATGTGCCTTCCAGTTAAGTAATTGCACTGTCCTTAGTATAAGTAGTACTGAACTAGGTACATCAGTTCCCACTGACATTGACGTTACAGTAATTACGTATCGAGACATTACGTATCGGCGTACGTTACGACGTTACGTATCGAGAGTAATTTTTGAAAATTTTCCATATTCGATATTCAGACGCCATTATCTCGAAAACGGTTAAAGATAGGTATAGGTTATGTTCCATAAAAAATGATCAGAATTTCATGGAGAATTGAATAAAAATACAAAAAAGTGGGGTTTCCATTTAAAAAGGTTGGCCTTGATTTCATAACTTTTTTTGGGGTCGCCCTGTATAAATAACAATTGCTTCAGAAAATTCGCAAATAAACATAAAAATCGACGGGTCCGAGCGATTTTTCAAAAAACAAACATCTGATTTTTAAATAAATATATTCCATACTTTTGCCGCTCACTGTATGTATATGGTGTATTAAAATTATATTTATCAAAAAATATTATTCCTTATCTCTATATAGCTATTATAAAATAAAAATATGTCCATTTGGTTTAGATTTTGACTAAATGCCTAAAATATGTCAATGAATAAACAGGAAAAACGTCCCACTGGGAAATATTGGCATTTAGACACTTACATCCATTTAATCCTGTAGAAATTAATTTCCTATAGCATAAACAAAAAATGTATGTATCCCACCGACGCTAATTCTTTTTTATCGGCATTTCTGATCGTTATCACTAAATTATTTTATGAAACAGGGCAGCAATTTTCCCGCTTTAACCACGCGGATATTAAACTTTAACAGCCAGCCAAACAAATATGTACAATATTAATAAATGTTTACGAGCGCGATGTGAAACAAGCTGAATCCAATTTTGTATTTTTAATGGTCGCGGGAATTTGTTATAGAGCTTTTGAGAATGAGTTTTAATTAAATGAAACTACTGCGCCTGTTTGGGTCGTTTTTCAAAGTCTATAATTTGACCACGAATGTTGGGCGTCAATTTTGATGTTTTATTCGAACTCACTCCACCTATTGGCGATTCAAATTACCGATGAGAGCGCTGCAAATTGTAAACAAATATGGATGAAGACGAGTAAAAATTTTGCATTTCATATCATATCATCTAGCAATTTAGCATTCGCAACTGCCATAAATATAGTGCCTTCATGTGCTAGCTAGGGTGAATTAAAGAATAAAAAGAGTAGTAAAAGCAGTCAACGTCTCATAAGTGCTTCATTGCTAATTATATGAATTTTGTGGGTTGAAACAGGTACCCTAGTTTTGGTTTACTTACATTTTGGGCTAAAATAAGTGTGATAAACTGTATGGTGATACCATATTAGTGCTTGTTTTTTGTTAAATAATGTTTAAATTAAAATATATTCTGTTTTTATAAGACTAATAATAGAAAAGTATAGACAAACTGCAACAAAGTGGTTATGTTGTGTAATAAACGTGTTCCCTGTTAATAAATTGTTACATGGCTTTTGGAGAAATGAGTGAGAAACAGTTTCTTATACTAGGGCCAAACTTATTCTACCTATCTTCTATCTTAAACACTTCTATTGACACGCTTTGTGGAATGACACCCATAAACACAGCAGTTTGTGTTGTGCTGATTTCTTTTGAATGCCATTTTAAAATGTAAAAATAAAGATATACAAACACTAGTCACGTCGTTTTTAACTTTCTAATACCAAAAAATCACAAGCACCACTAAATTATTACGTTAAACAAACCCAAATACGTGTTATTTATTATTATATCAGCAATAAGCCTCCAAAAAATACCTTTTTAAGTAGGTTCAAATCTTTTCAAGTAGAGGGCGCATTCATTTTTGGAATTGCCAATAGATGGCTCACCACCTAAATAATGGAATGGCTAACATAACAAAGACAACTACACGGTTTACATATTTTTATCCCGTCAAATCATTTTGGATAAGTAATCAAGAAAAGACATGACAGATTTGACAAGATTTATTCTTTCCTTCTTTTGCCCACACTGTCAAAAAATTGTATTGTATTTTATTCTAATTTAAAATCATATTAATAAGTGCTTTCAGAAAAATTATTATTCACTGAAACATTTTGTTTGATTTCATTTAAAGTTTTCGTTTAATTTCGGCAATAATAATTTACGGATGAGTCAAAAATCAAATTTGAATATTTCCTCCAATTTCGATATTCCCATGCACAAAAAAAAAATTGGATACCTACATTATTAGTTCATAAATAACTTATTCGTATGTATTCACATCGATGTTATTTTATACATACAAATAATTTATTCAGGTATATTTTAGTTTATATTGCATAATACTTATGAAGACAATAATTGCTCCAATCCGCTGTCGTCCACCCCGATCATAATTAAAACAATAATAGTGCATATAATATAATTAATAAAAGCCAATAATAAATGCATTTAACAATATACATACATATACCAAATCAAATTAAAAGGCAATACGATTCGCAGACCTTTACAGAAATATATTATGGTTTATATATTTATAATATAACTGAATTTACAAAAGTTAAAACAATTCCAATAAAAATAAAAAATACCCCTATGTTTTACTTGTACAGTTGTTTACAATTCGTATCTACTCGTAATCCAAATAAAATTAATTAGAAAACATGTATTAAAAAACAAGATGATAAGATCTTATATCGAAGGCTTCTTATAAGGACTTCTTCTTCTTCAAACCCATAGGTACTTCTTTTATTATAAACTGGAGGATATACTAACAGTAAGAGTACTATCACTGACCCACATTCTAACCACAAAGAATAGCCTAAAAGTCAGAAGTTTGTGTAAGAGAGGGGGCGGTATATTATTATTAAGCAACCCGAATTAGAGAAGAGGAACGACTTAGATTGGTAGACCAAGATTTAGTACAGTAATGAGAGAACACATCCTTAGGAGTCATACCCATATCTATTAAAACTCTTATAACATAAATAAATACACGGTGTTACATTTAATTTTAGCCACCCTTGGGATCTCGGAAATGGTAAGAGATACAGGGTGACTTAAATTAGAGAAAAGTTGCACAATTTCATGCTGAATTCAAATTTCAATGTTCAATGTTCAATTTGTATGTTTATTAGCTCGGTTTTTCGACCGGCTACGTTCATTATTATACTCGATAATTACTTTTAGTATGACAAAATAGTAAATGCGTTCAAAAGAGTTTCGAACAAATTTAAGAAGATTTTAAGGCCGTCAAAAGTTGAATATCTATATGTGTACACTGCTCAGCAAAAACCATCGAATAGCCAAAATAATTCAACTGAAAAGAGCCATTTTTCTTTATATTGGCTTAGGGACCCGAATAACGGAAACCCTTGTTCAAAGTATCAAACTCTCGACCAAATCTGCAAACTTTCCTGCATATTACACTTACGTACATCCGTTGCCATAAATCCCGCCGTAAATGTTTATTCCCTTAATATATTTTGCGTGTGTTTTTTGTCGCAGGAGCAGGACGAACCATAAATTCATGACGTATGGTCGTGGGATTATGTTTTATAGTATATTTTTAAAAAGTTTGATCCCTTTCGGACCAAGAGGTTGCGATATACGGAATGATAAGGGTATAAATGTCCCTTTAGATATGCCGACGCAGATATGCGCTACACTTTCGAATACATACATAATAAAGGGTGTATCAAATATTCATGCCTTTGTGATCTGCTACAAGCTGGTGCGTTGGGATGGATATTGGAAGTCTACGCTAACAATTTTAACGGGGGATCAACAGGACGATGTTATGTTTTTAAAACGGGACAGATAAAAAATCTATTTTCACGACAATGTCGAATATTCTCTTTATATATAGTAGCATAACTTTTTAAAAATAAAGGTATTCAGGATACTCACGAGTTTAAATTTGCATTGATTATAACTATACTTAAATTAAATAATTTATAGCAAATAACTACGAATAGTACGGACGTCATTAAGATCATCCTCCATCTGCAAACGCCTTATATTAAATAAGGATTAAAACAAATCAAGCCAAAACAGCTATTCTCCTAGCTATATGCCGCGCCGAGCGCTCAATTACAAAACAAGATTTGTCGTATTTTGGTCTAAACACAGTTAGAATAAAAAATACAAGGATTCGGATTGCAACGAAAACCACGACGAAATACTCTGGACCTCACATCGTAGGATGCCACTAATTGCAGACCGGTTTCGACCTTTTTATGGTCTCATCAGTGCAATATAAGTGAGCATACCTACGAATGCGAAGACCTGAGTATTTAGCACAATAGGTAAGCCTTGCGTACGCAAGTCCTAATAGTCCTAATGGCGCCACCTCTCGGTAGTTTTCGCAACACAATCCAAATCGATCGTAAGGGATGGGTAAATAATTTGTTGTTTAATAGTGTCCATTGCTCTAAAATTACTAAAAAAAAAATGATAATGAGATTCTAATCTTAGTCAGTTACCATGGGTTTGTTGTTGTTATTATTGGAAGGCGGCGCGGTTACCCATAGCACTCCGGGCTTTCGACCGATGGGTTTAGAAAAAGAACATAAGAACAGTCAGATATAGGTAAAATAGAGAAAAAATTGAAAATCTTGATTTTAAGAAATTGAAAACAAGACAAAGTGTTATAGTAAGAACCAAATTTATGTGAAAAAAATTTGTGCCAAGTACCAAATGTAGGTAACCCATCCTGAGGTTATTTAAAAAAAATCAAGATCAGGATCAATTTTTATTAAGCATTTTTCAAAGTACATATATTTGAAGAAAAATCTTGTTTATCGTTAAAAAACACACTGGTAAAATATTACCTCCTAATTTCAGAACATCTTGTATACATAGCAAATAACTACGAATCTGCATCTGCAAAAGCCTTATTTTAAATAAGGACTAAAACAAATCAAGCTAAAACAGCTATTCTCCTGGCTATATCCCGCGCCAAGCGCTGAATTATGAAACGAGTATTTTGTCTAACACAGTCAGAATCAAAATACAAGGATTCGGATTGGAACGAAAACTACCGGGAAATACTAAGACCACACATCATAGGATACCACTAATTGCAGACCGGTTTCGACCTTTTTATGATCTCATCAGTGCAATATAAGTGAGCATACCTACGAATGCGATGACCTGAGTGTTTGGCACAATAGGTAAGTCTTGCGTACGCAAGCCCTATTGTATACCTGTATACCTGAGTGTTTGGCATAATAGGTAAGTCTTGCGTACGCAAGCCCTATTGTATACCTGTATTATACAGGTATACAATAGGGCTTGCGTACGCAAGACTTACCTATTGTGCCAAACACTCAGGTCATCGCATTCGTAGGTATATATTGTATTCCTTGTATACAGTATAAAAGTGTGGACCAATTGTATTATTCAATTAATCGTAAAAGTCGATTAAAGTGTTAGTACCGGTTAAGAGTTCATTACAAAGATGTAATGTTCCTTATCCTGTTAATAATATAATATGCTGACGTTATTTGGAACTTTTTAAATGTCCTGGTTTATTTTTGCAAGCTTTCATTGAACTTCACTTGTATGTATGTACTGCTCGTATATCTACATGTAAATATGAATGTTAACATGGTACGAAATTTTTAAGGTATTTCTTGTAAGGTAAGAGAAATTCTCTTGAACATCAACCAAAAAGTGATGTGTTTTCAATTTAGTAATAATTTTTTTCTTCAGAACGAGAATTTTATTTTTGATTGATTATATGGCAAGAACGAGGTTTCAAAATGCAACACCAAAACTAGGTGCCATATCAGTTTCGCATAGAAACCCCTTTTAGTTAATTATCTTCTCCTGCTTCCAGTGAATTGACGGTAAATACTATTGTATCCCGTCTCGGTACGAGGAGCGCATCTTTCATCCCATTACCAGATAGATTTCACTTGGGAGCATGCATGCAAACGATCGGGGAGAGCAGCCGCGTCGCCCAATAAAGAAACGAGCCATATCGTTCCCAAGGCGCCCCATGTTGGTGTGCAAATATCTTGTTTTCCACTTAATCCAAACGGATAAACACATAATCGTTATTTTTTCGCACCTCTTTATGATGGAGCTCTCTCGCCATAAGTTCTTATTAGATGCCGCGTCTCGGCGTTACTGGCTTCTGAAATATTCACACGTCGCCGGGTTTACAAGCAGCCGAATGGGATGGATGTACGCCGTTCGAGATTTATGTCTGCAAGTTGAGGAGGACGCGGGTTTAAACGTTCTGGGACTCCATAAACCGGCATCATTGTCGAAAGCGGTTTACGTCTTTTTATTCGAACATTGCACTTGCGACATGAAATTGGTTTTGCTTATAGAGTAATTCCAAATATATGCGTTCAGGTGTAAGAGAGACCTTTTCACTCTCAGACCTGTACAATACTGAATACACTGAATACTGAAAATTCAGGAGCATGTAGAACCAGTAAAAATAGTACGACATTGCTATATAAACTTATTTTCAAAATTATACCATTTCTAAGAGAGTGTTGACGTTTCAACTTAAAGGGGGCACTAGGATTCCCATTAAAGGGGGGGAATTTTTCGACCCATGTCTACCTATACAATGAAGAAGTCCCCTTTTTACCCATAGAACACTAAGTGGTAAAATATTACACACTAATTTCGGGACACCCTGTATACCGGGTGTTCCACATAAAACTCCTCAGCCTGGTATCTCGGCAACGGAAAGATATATTTTGATTTTGAAAAAATCATATGATAGAGCTCATCTATGACTTCGTCACGGAGTTCAACTTGATTCTTTTCAGAGTAAATTGGAGATGGCGCTGAAGTCGAAAGAAATTTTTCGTTGGCAGGAACTTTGCAACAAGGTTTATCCGATACTTTGTTCAATTCTAAACAATTTTTGTTAAATGACTATTTTTCAAAAACTTAATAGTTTCAGAGATATCGGGCTGTTCATTTGGTGAGACCCAAACTCAAGCGTATGTTAGAGTTTCGAATTATTACCGTATACAATGAAACAATAATAATCAAAGTCAATTTAATAGCTCTTTTTAAGAAATAGTGAAATAATATGTATTTCTGTAAAATATGACAAAAGTTTTTTAAATACCTAATTCATTTTGTATAATAAGTAATTCATAATTATTTGTAAGTTTGTCCTAAAATAAATCCTGAATGTATAAGGAAACTTCATCACAGTAGGTTTTGATTAGAAGGAAACAAAATTAAATACATATTATTTCACTATTCCTTAAAAAGAGCTATTAAATATCCATTTCAAGTTAATGATTTTTATAGCAGTCTAGTGGGTAGTCTATGAGATGGGTATTACGTGTGCCAAAGGAGAAGTTGGGACGCTAAATCATTTTCCCATTACTGGGACCCATTTCAGGTCGTTCGTTTTTATACTGAGAAGTCTATAATATAGACTTTTCATCTTATGAGATGGTACGGATGAGATGGGGACTACGTATTTGGTATACGTAGTCCAAGACGTAGTCCCCATCTCATATTATGAGATAGGGACTACGTATACCAAAGGAGAAGTTTATACTGAATAGTCTATATGAGATGGGGACTACGTGTACCGAAGAAGTTAGGACGCTCAATAATTTTAGAGAAAATTGAGATTGCATGGAAAATTGAGATTGCATGTTTTGGGTGCTATCTGTATTTCACACCCTGGGAATCATTTCAAGTCAATGATTTTTATACTGAGTAGTCTATATCAGATGGGTATTACGTGTACCAAAGGACAAGTTGGGACGCTCAATAATTTTCGAGAAAATTGAGATTGCATGGAAAATTGAGATTGCATGTTTTGGGTGCTATCTGTATTTCACCCCCTGGGACCCATTTCAAGTAAATGATTTTTATACTGAGTAGTTTATATGAGATGGTATTAGTGTACCAAAGGAGAAGTTGGGACGCCCAATAATTTTCGAGAAAATTGAGATTGTTTGATTTGGGTGCTACCTGTTTTTCGCCCCTTGGGACACATTTCACGTCATTCATTTTTATACTGAGTAGTCTGTATGAGCTGTGTATTACGTGAACCAAAGGAGAAGTTGGAACGCTCAATAGTTTTCGAGAAAATTGAAATTGTTTGTTTTGGGTGCTATCTGTTTTTCACTCCCTGGCACCCATTTCAAGTCAATGACATTTATACTGAGTAGTCTGTATGAGATGGGTATTACGTGTACCTAAGGAGAAGTTGGACGCCCAATAATTTTCGAGAAAATTGAGATTGTTTGATTTCGGTGCTACCTGTTTTTCATCCCCTGGGACCCATTTCAAAGTCGTTCATTTTCATACTGAGAAGTCTATGTGAGATGGGGATTACGTGTACCAAAGGAGAAGTTGGATAATTGTTTCATTGTATAAGATAATAATTCGAGATTCTAAAATATGCTTGAGTTTGGGCCTCACCAAATGAAGAGCCCGATATCTCTGAAACTATTGTTTTTGAAAAATTGTCATTTGATTTTTGTCATTTGACAAAAATTGTTTAGAATTAAACAAAGTATCGGATAAACTTTGTTGCAAAGTTCCTGCCAACGAAAAATTTCTTTCGACTTCAGCGCCATCTCCAATTTGATCTAAAAAAAATCAAGTTGAACTGAAGCCATGGACACAAGTATAAAGATATATACAGTAGTTTCACTCTTTAAATTTTTTGTACAAAAGTTTTTAATGCACATGTCTGCTCTTGGGTAGTATGCGCGTTGGTAGAGATGTAGAAGGGGAGGAATGGGCCGGCGTATGCTATTTTATGGGCGCACATTTGCTTTTTGCTTTACAGCGTAATCAGCATACGTTTGTGTGTCTAGGCGTTTGTGTTTGTGATTTTGATAAGTGTTTTGTATTGTGTGTAACATGGCTACAAAATATTGTTTCATTTGTAAACGAAATTCTGTTAGGCCACCTTTTTTACTCCAAAAAATAATAGTCCGGTCCTGTGCGTGTCTCCCAAATACGGTCACTAATGCGCATGATTGTGCTTGGGTAGTATGCGCAGTGGTCTTTTTGGGGGGTTAAAAAAACAAAACTTAAGGACACCAACATCAAAGAGATTTTGCCGAGTGAAATTACTGTATATATCTTTATACTTGTGCCATGGATGAGCTCTATCATCTGTTGTTTTCAAAATCAAAATATACCTTTCCGTTGCTGAGATACGAGGCTGACGATTTTTATATGGAACACCCTGTATATAATGTAGAAAAATTATTGAGAGTATGTTTGTACGTTTGTATTGTGTAATCCTCTAAGTGAAAACGTTTCCTTTTTGCAGGATATACCAGTAATTTCGAACTGTATTGACGCAAAGCGGGCGATTACATTAATTTTTAAAACATTAAAATATACGTACCGCAAAAATGTCAAATACCAGTTCCAAATGAATAATTCAAATGTGTGTGAGTGGCGACTGTGTGTGTGCGTTAGGAGTGGTGTTTTCGTTACACCGATTCTCTCTTTATTACCTTAGTTAATGTATGAACCCATTTGCCCACACAACAAGGAACATGCCCACCCGTTACGGAGAATTAAGCAGCTAATCGTTTCTTGAGAAAAGCATAATAGTAAGCAAGCGCACCATTTTTAACATTCCTTTAGCAAATTTGTCGTAATTTTCTAAACATTCATTCAGTATATATAATAATCAGAGCAGATCCAATGACCAATATCGAAAGGGTTTTCATTTTATAAACTGAAACTGAAAAATAAGGTCATCAAATTCAGTGGCTTGAAATTATTTATCGTGGTTCCTATTTTCAACAAATTACATAATTTTTACAACGAAATTATACAGGGAGTAACAAATTTCGAGGAGTGGTGATTAATCCATTACCATGTGGACAATTAATCGTTAAAATTATATAATAATTCTATAAATTAAGTAGGTCTAAAAATTATCCACGTCGTAAAATAACTAAATTTTAAAATAGCCAAATAGTCAATTTAAAAAAATATATATTTCGTCGTTTCATCCCCAAAAGAATTATTGGGTTCAATTTCTTAGAAGAATAATAATTAGAACAATAGAGAATTCTATATCTATGAAGTATAACAATAAACAATTTATTGATGTAAATCAGAATATCTACCCACACAATAATATGCTTACTGCGAAATATATTCCGCACAAATTTTATATTATTTTCATAAATGAGAATATCTCATAGCTGTATACATATACAGAAAATTAATAGTAATTTATTAGGTTCGTATTGTTCTAGGTCGAAATTGGTAACAACAAATATTGAATGGACTATGTTAGAGGTAAATAATGCATTTCCAATCTACCATATTTGATTAATCGATTTGGTGGAGGGGGGGGACCACTGCGGTCGCATGATCTATCACAAATTTAACTGTTTTCTACCACAGGCATATCACGATTATATCGGACCCATATACTTATAGAAGCCTCTTAATTTTATAAGAAGAAAGTATTATGGTCTATTTTATACAGAGTTTCCCAGTTTTATGCTTAATAAATTCGGAAACATGTAAAATCAGTAAAAATGATGGGACTTTCGATTAATCGATTAATCGATTTGGTGGGTGGGGGGGAGCCACTGAGGTCGCATGATCTATCACAAATTTAACTGTTTTCTACCACAGGCATATCACGATTATATCGGACCATATACTTATAGAAGCCTCTTAATTTTATAAGAAGAAAGTATTATGGTCTATTTTATACAGAGTTTCCCAGTTTTATGCTTAATAAATTCGGAAACATGTAAAATCAGTAAAAATGATGGGACTTTGCTATATAAACAACTTATTTTCAAATCTGTTCCATTTCCGAGATACATGGTGTTGAAGTTGAAAAAAAATTTTTTTTATTTATATCTCTAACAGCAATAAACCAATTGTTTTCAATTTTTATTTGGTAGATGATGCTATGAATATTCCACAAAAGTTCAGCTCGATGGGAATATATTTTCTAAAAAATATATGTTACGCCACTGACCAACGTTTAAAATAATACGTTTAAAGGTAATACGACAGTAATACCAAACGTTTAAAAAACATTTGGTTTATTACTGTCAGAAATATAAATACAAAGATTTTGTTTTCAACTTCAACACCCTGTATCTCGGAAACGCTACAGATTTGGAAATAAGTTTATATATAGCAAATTCCCATTATTTTACTGGTTCTACGTGTTCCCGATTTTTTTCAGCTTAAAACTAGGATAACCTGTATACTATCTTCGACTATCCGAGACGCCTTAACATCCTTCAGCTTTACTTCTAAATATACAGGATGTTGTAACTGAGACACATTTACACCTTTACGGTCTCTGTATTTCCGACGAGTACTAGGTCTACAAAAGGTCGACACCTTTTAGTAGGTAAACAACTACTATCAAAAGAGTTCAGTTCAAAAATACAGTTAAAAAAGTTCTTCTTCCTTAAGGATATGAAGTAAGATGAAATGAAAATGAATTATTCCAACAAAAGCATAATTCCAAATGAGTTAACAAAAGTTAATAGAGTAATTTAAAATGATTTCACTTTGCATTTAATTTTAAAGCAATTCTGAAGGGGCAAAAATAGGAACAGGAAAAATAGGAATAGGAAAATAAGAATAGGATTCAAATAAGAACAAAAATGTTCAATACATCAATACGACAAACTAAATTGGATGACTGGCTGTATGTTTATTCATAAATCTGTACTATTTTTTTATCTGTCTCTGTTCCAACGTACTGAATTTATATTTGCTTTGTTAACAATATCTGAATACGCAGTCATCCATCTAGTAAAAAAGCAATTTCAAAAAACGATTATATGTATATTGTGCGGATATATCAATGCACCCGTAGGGCTTTGTCATTAGTTCATCTGTGACATTCAACTGTTTCCTATAAACAATCGATTTGATTCAGTGAAACATAGTAAAGTTTAAAATGAATTTCAAAATATTTTTAAACTCCTTTCTATTCAATAGTTTATATACCAATATAGGTAGTTAAATGCACATTTAAATGTCTTCATTTACAAAAAAAGGACCCAAGATATATAAACACATACCATTTGTATTGTCTAAAGTATAAAATATGACATATTTTACACAGATTATTGAATTAAAAAAACCATAAAAATATTTTAATATTTTACGTACAAGTTTGATAAAAAAAATAATACCACGCCTATGCTAATACCAAAATTTACAGAATATAACTATATAAGTTACTACACTCTCTCTCAGGGAACGAAAGGGCCGATGAACTGGCTCGGCTCGGATCTCAGGGACCCAGCCAGGGACCAGAACCGATTTTAGGCATTACACGAAGGCAGGTCAACATGGCTCTTAATGATTGGGCTCATAAGACCTGTAAAAAATTTAAAAAAAAAGTGCAAAAAGAAAAGAAAATCGACGTTTCCTAGAGATTTTTCAAAAACTTTACCATTTTTAAAATAATGATTTTATGCAGGACTGTATATGAACTCACTGAAGTGCCTCAATAATATTAAGAACTCTCCTTAAGCCTCTCCTTAAGCTTTGAGTCTCGTTCATTTTAGTTACTCAGTTAATTTGTAGTTAAAACAGAATTTCACAAGCAGTCTGTTAGAAACGAATTTCATAAGGTACTTTGTAGGGTATTTAATTAAAAAATGTCTCACTAAACATTCTCTCGATGAAAAGTTCCTCAAAATTATTGGATAAAACTGTTTGGCGGAGTGAAAAGTGAAACTATATTATAATACACACTTAAATGTATAAACAGCAACTTTAGAATGACATAAAATAAAACACTTCAGAAAAAATCAATAAATGTTATTCTTTGTTTAAATAAGTACTTGTTTAATTTCATTTAAAAAATTGTGATTCTTATGATACGCATTAAAATATCATGGAAAATACATCACCCTTTTGGAACCAAAGTCACGAATCCATGGGTAACCACATCAAAGGTGCTATTCTTGTGCTTGTGAATTGGACCGCTGTATTTATGTATCAATCAATATTCCTCCATTCAAGTAAATCGTACAATAAAGTTGACTAATGACATTTGGCTTTTACGGATAGTTAATATATTATTCTAGTAAAGTTCTAGTTAAATATAAATAGAAGTATTGATAAAAACACACACGTCACCTATCTATTATTAGTAGCAGTAATAATAGAAAATAATTACTGCTCCTCTTTCCAAGAAAATTATGCGGCCATCAGCTTAATATAGTACAGACATTAAATTTTATTGTTTCACCCTCCACATAATAAATTTTATGACGCCATCATTTCACTGCAGGACATCACGCGGCAATTGGAACGAAGTAGTTGCAATATATCCCAAATGGCCGTCCGAAGCGTGTGGAAAACCAAGAAACAAGTGCTCCATCATTACTTGACTTGGACTTACTACTAAACATTTCGTCGGTTACGAGGTGAGAGCCTGTGGAAGCGGAGAAAGAGAGCGCACGGTGACGTCGCGACGCCAACCTCTGGCGCCCGCCGTCTTCATTGCGACGCATCATGGCGCGTAATGCTCCTCCGTTCGAGAGCTTAGTGGACCGGAGAAACCGACGACAAATCCCAAATCATACTCGGGATTCTGGAGTCGGGCAGCACGTAGAAAGCAAAAAGTTTACATATGGAAATGCCAGTATTTGGAGGGCTTTTATTCGGGATGCTCCAACATGTGAATATCACACTCAGAAATGTTCGTTTCGTGGAGGTCTGCAGTCTGCCAGGAACATCCTTATACAGGGTGCTTCAAGTTCGATGCAATACATGGGGATCTCGGAAACGGTAAGAGATACGAAGTCGGTTAAATGGAGGCAAAGTTGCGTATTCAGGGGGGCAACATAATGGTGAAAAGAGATCAAGGCTAACTTGATTAGTTTTCGAAATATTTTGAAAAAACCGAAAATTTTGATTTTCGTTTTTGTTTTTTTGCGGGCCTATTTGATGAGGTACTCAAAAATAAAGAGCACTTTTGTATAGCAACTTTTTGCCCTTTATCGAATGGTGTTAGCGAATTTTCCGCAAAACGTTTCGTTTCCCGGAAACCAACATCAACTTAATTTTTTTAAATACGGACCTGGAATTTTTTTTCAATTTTTTGGAATCATTTTTGTAACCTGATAGAATGCCATCATAAAAGGAACCAGATTTAAACGTTTTGTCTAAGAAAAATCCATCATTAGTATTTTTGTTTCGACTTTTGTTAATTCTAGATATTGAATAATATTTTTGAGATTTCATTTTTATTGACGATAAATAAACAAAAGCTAATAATAAAACAACGAATTAACAACTATAAACTTTGATGTAATTGAATAAACAATGAATAAAACAACAAAATATGTTAAAACTATAAAAATCCTAAAGCAGATGTTGAAATAATCCTTCGTCATTATTCATGCAGAGGCGTATTCGTCTTTTTAAGTTTTGAATAGATCTTTCGATTTCCCTTGCAGGTATTGCATTCAGAACACGAATAGTGGCATTTCTCAAATCCTCAATGTTATTATATTGATTCTTATATAAAACATTTTTAGTTCATCCTCATAAGAAATAGTCTAATGGGGATAAATCAGGAGCTCTTGCTGGCCACTCTACAGCACCATGATTTCCAATCCATCTGTTTGGAAATGTTTCATTTAAGTAGTTGCACACAATTCCTGAATTATGAGGAAATTTAAATAAAATTAAAAAATTCTAGATTGCTGAAAGCCATTTTTAAGTACCGATAGTGCTTGACACAACATTGAAATGTGTTTGTCATAGAAACGTTTGCCTAGATAAAACTAAATCTAAGAGGACCACGGGAAATTATTAATGATGGATTTTTCTTAGACAAAACGTTTAAATCTGGTTTCTTTTATGGTGGCATTCTATCAAGTTACAAAAATGCTTCCAAAAAATTGAAAAAAAAATTCCAGGTCCGTATTTAAAAAAATTAAGTTGATGTTGGTTTCCGGGAAACGAAACGTTTTTCGGAAAATTCACCACCATTCGAAAAAAGACAAAAAGTTGCTATAGAAAAGTGCTCTTTATTTTTTAATACCTCATCAAATAGGCCCGCAAAAAAACAAAAACGAAAATCGAAATTGTCGGTTTTTTCAAAATATTTCGAAAATTAATCAAGTTAGCCTTGATCTCTTTTCACCATTATGTTGCCCCCCTGAATACGCAACTTTGCCTCCATTTAACCGACTTCGTATCTCTTACCGTTTCCGAGATCCCCATGTATTGCATCGAATTTGAAGCACCCTGTATACAAGCTTTAAAAAAGTGGATATGTGTAAGGTAAAAACGACTTTTAAGGCGGATACTGACACAACCTTCATTCTTGAAAGAGGTTGGAACCTTTGGTGTGAAGATAACTCTAACGTAGTTTTCCACGTAACACCAAAACACTATACTGCACTATCTCATAAGCTTTAATCATCTCCAGATGATGCCAACTCGGTTGGCGAAACGCGCTTCAAGTGCAGTATAGCGTTTTGGTTTTATGTGGAAAATTAGGTTAGTGTTACAAAAATGATTTTGTTACTTTTTTTTTAATTCCGTTTCTTTATTTTCCATGTGTAATATTTCGACTATATCTTAATTGAACAAGTTGTTTAATCTGGAATATTAACACAATAGCATCACAAATATGTAGAATCATCATTAGTTTCCTTACTCGCTTCTCGGTTGCCTGAAAATCACAGGGTGTTAAGATGCCAATTTTAAACATATAATTGTGAGAAGGAAAACTCGGTTATTTTAAATAGAAACTCCTTTATATTAATAGGCTTCCAAAAGACATACACATGTGTCCAGCCCCAGTTATAACAGTTCAAAAGCTATTAAATAACATATTTCATGAACCTACAAAGCTTGGTTGCTCAAGTCTGTACCCACCTTTAGGTTGCATATCTTACGATAAGATACACCATTTCAAATAGGATAGCAATAATACCTCCAATGACATTTTCCTCTATATTTAATTGTATGCGTAAACATTATAATTAAATATATTCAAATGCGGTAATCTTTCAGTCCTTTATTTTAGGATCAACCTCTAAAAAATATTGCAATTAAGAACAACAATTCTTTATGTTATTTAAACCAAACAGTTAAATTTTCTTAAGTCATTGTTAGCGATTAAAGAAATACAATTTTTTCTTTATGGAAAATGAAGATTCTTGGTAAAAAAACCAATGATATTCATATCACGAAAACTTTAAAAACATCCAAAAGGTTCCCAATTTAATCACTTCCTCTTATTACTCCGTAAATCTAATGTTTATGAGCATCGTTATCGGATACATCTAAAAACGACTATAAAATTGTTTTAATGGATTCCGCACTAAATATTTAATAAGGCTCTCTATAAAGTCACTTGGGAAACTGTTACCAGTAAAAGCTTTCTGGCTGAATATCAATCTTTTATTTTCCATACATGGCACATACAGCGAGGAAGGGAAAAACTTGTTGAATACTTTTGTTGAAAATGATTATTAAACGCATAAGGAAAATATTTGTAAGTGAGGACTGATACAAATATTTTACTATTATGATAACAAATAATTATGAAATTCGAAATATTTGATATAATATATATTTATAGTAAGGATAATAGGAATATCTGTATATATCAGAGATTATTAATACCTTCAAATATATTATTTGTTAATGAGAAATTTATATTTGGCATCAGAAATTCTGTAATGTTGACAAATAGATAACGACCTGCTTTTCCGCAGGCGCCATTATAGCAGTGACCTCTATTGTCTTTGAGGAGGACAATCCTACTTATTTATTTGAAGGACATACCGAAAACACGGGCAATGTGCCCCGACTGGCACTGTATTACTCCTGCATCTCCATATGAATCGCCACATCTTTCATCGAAACCAACCACCAGACACTGACCAGTTTCGCATTTATTATGCGCTCGTCAGAGTGCCATAGGTAGAGGAATCATGTGGTGGAATCGATGAACGATGTTGCGACATGATTGCCAAAGGGACATCGTGAATGTGAGTAGTGGTTAGTAGTGTTAGTATTTTTTAGGAACAACGTGTTTCACAATAATTCGTTGTTCCTAAAAAATATTTCATTAAACATTCAGTCTAATATAAATCTTTGAACCAGAGAGTCCAAAACATGATTTACAAAAAGAAAAAACAATATGAGTTTAAGTAAGTTAATGTGAAAGCGCAAAAAACGACTGATGGCTCATCTACATAGTTGAGGTATAATATAGTAATCTAAATATTCTAGATTCCTTAATTCCTCTCTTTACCCGGTAAAAAACTGAATGCCTATTTGAAAGATTAGGCGCGCAAATGTCTCCGTTGCTTTACTGCCTTGGATATACTATGTAACTCCGACTTCCATTTGAACAAGTGAAATTAATTCGAGTTGTGCAAATATTATAGAACCCAGCTAACAAATTGTCATTTTCGCAAGTCAAACACTGGCTCTGTTAATTGAGCTGGGGACAGAGGGAATATTAAATATCTTTGAGAGAGAGGCGGAAACAGTTCGGTATGTACATATACATTATGGAAGTGTTCGCTTCTGGATTGGGTAGTGTAGCCTTTATGGATTATTTAATTCTATATACGGAGATTTGTTCTGACTGAAGCAGTTAATGTTCTACTAACAAATAATTTAAATTTGTAGCAGTTGCTTCATCATTAACTTTATTATAGGTAGATCCCAACTTGTGTTGGGATCTACTTATAAGAATGCCTAACACTAAATGATTATGGTGTTTTGGTCTCTCTTCATTTTCTTCAAAATTCGTTGACTTAAATTGAAAGACTTTTCATATGACCTTTACATTCGCTATATATAAAGTTGTAATTATTCCAAATGAAACAGTTTTATGCAGATTGAATATTTACAGATCTATTTCTACATATTCTAGAACCTGAATACTTCTAATCAGATATTTATCAAACTGAATCTAACGGAGTAGACTGTACACCGTCTTGACTGACTTGACATGCATTATGACCTGGCATGTCCTATTAAGCACGTGTGAGTTAGTATTGGTCAGACATAGCCAGGATTACTGCAGCCCTCAACCATTCCTAATGAGCTCAGAACTGAAACTGCACATGCTTAGAATAACTTACCGCAACAAGGTATTGTGTATCTCTCGTTTATCTTATTTGACAGATGGGTTGAGGAGATTTTGGATAGGATGGACTGACTGACGTTCCCACTGGTTTTTCTTGTCTCAGATTTTTGTCATTCCGTTTTTGGAAGGTAAGGATTATACAACAAACTTATAATAATCTGTAGCTAATTACAGCCAGTGATAATAGTTTATGTTTTAGTTGTAATTACCTGATTTTAGCATTACATTATTAAATGAAATGTTGGTCGAACAAGCCATGAAATAAATATGTTTCGAAATAATATAAAATAGCACAATAACTGTTTTTCAGATGTTTAAAAATGAGAGCCCAATATAATTAACATTTTCAATGGTACCATTACACAGTGAAAAAAAAACAAATGGTAAAATTACTAAATGGTAATCGTAGTTTGCTGCAGTGTTATTTTTAACACGAACTGGGTAGTATAATAACTAAACCTTGATAACTCATATTACACGAACGATATACCCGCCAAGTTTGTAGAAGTACTCAAAAATTGTATTAAAATTTACAAAACCGTGTGTTAAAAATGAATCAATCCGCCATAAATACGGAATAATTACACGGTGAATAATTAACTATTACACATTACCTTGTAAAATCTACTGTGTTAAATTACTTTTATGTAATGTAATAATACACCGATATGTCTAACACTGCCAAGTGTGGACTATATACACACTGATGAGTGTTGATTCATTGTTAAAATCAGTCGGATGTTTTTACTGTGTACGAGTAATATCGCATAGACATTAAAATGGAATGTTATGGTAACACTGTAGGGTGTCTCCTCTTAGCTTCTATATATTTTTTTAATTTTAACAAAAAGTTGCACAATATTTTCTAAATCCTTGTATCACATTAGAACACATTATGCGGAAATAAAGAAGTAGTTATGTCCTAAGTCTTTTAAAGAATAGGTATAAAGATTTGATATACAGGGTTATTCAGAACTTATCCATAATAAAATTGGGGGACCAGATTCAACACTTGTTCTTCAGCTGCTAAAATACGTTGCGGTCGTCCCGGGCCACCATCTCGTCCACGATTTGCACGTAAATTACCAGTATCACGGCCACGTTGTACCACTGCCGTAAAAGGTGCATAATTTGGCGTGCGTAGATTTGGGAAATAGATCCGCATACAAGCGCAAAGCTGCCACTGCATTTTGTCCAACTTCACCATAAATAAGAATCATGCCCATTAACTCAGCATTACTGTACGCATGAGCCATTTTGAAAATTTTAAAGTTTAACAATACTCCTACGATAAATAAAACACCGGCACTGAGAGAGCGACACAGATAGACAATAGAGATATTATCCCCACTCCAACTCTATTCGCTCGGTCTTCACCAGGCGTTCCAGGTACAAAAACTTGTTTACTTTTTTTTGTAGGAATGTGGTATATCAGATGTCGTTGAAGTACAGTTGCCCATCTATGTAGTCCTTTATAATGGTATAACTTTTAACATTGTTTACGGGAAATCCAAAGACTTTTATTATAAATTTTTTTGGTGATATCTATTTTTTATTTAAGGATGCACATATCCTCAAAGTTTTAGAGATAAGTTCTGAATAACCCTGTATAGATTATTATATTTATATAATAAGAAAAATATATATTCAAAATTAGACACCATAAGAGTAGATAGTATAAAAGACAAGGCAAGGTCAGTGTATAGTCTACGATACAAACTGATCTTTAGAAGACATTATTATTATAATACTTTCTCTTAGACATACTCTCATAAGAGATCTATATCTATCACATAGAATATAGGAACGTACCTCATTCCTATCACATAAATTGATTAAGCAATACCATAAAACCAACCCAAATATTTTTTGTGTGCTTTGCAATGGGTATTGTTTTTTTTTTATTAATAGATACAAAAAGTTTAGCTGACTCAAGTATATTAGAGATAAAAGTTAAATTGTGAGCAAAATAAATTTGATCGGCTCGATAAAATACCAATAGACACAAATCATAACTGTATTGTGGCCACTGCGAGCAGATTATGTCAGAAACAAACTCACCTTATCTCGCAGCATATCCCTCGTCCTGGTGGCCTGGGCCCGGCTGCGGTGCAGCTCCAGCTGCAGCTCCAAACACCTCTCCTGCCAGTTAACAGCACCATCGCTGCGGCCTCCACCGTGGCTAGGGTCTAATACGTCGAAGGCGGTTAGCGGCGGCGGCACTACCGAACTCGCGTCCCTCGCGCGTCGCGGCAGGAGCCTCGGTGAAGAAGGGGTCGAATGCGACGACCTGAAATCATTTAAAAAATAATTCATTCCACATTAAGAGTCCATTCACTAGGTCGAAATAAGCCCTAAATCGGCGTTCGTCTCGTGTGTAATTATAAAAAAACTATAAAAGATAGCGACTTTTAGTAAAAAAGTATTGAAAGATAAGACTTTAATCTAAGTCCCTATAGTAGTAATTTTTGGCATTTTTTATTTTTAAAATTCCAGGCAAACAATCTTGTACTAAAATAGCGTATTTTCAAAAATTATTTTCTCTAAAATACATGTATTAAACAAAAATTTCCTACTATAGGGATCTAGTTTATCTTTTGATCTTTCCGGTGATATATAATTTATAACACTAAAAAGAAATTTTGTTGCAATTATAAGACAAATCCGGTACCCTTGCAATGAGGGCTAACTTTATTTCCATGTGCCTTTTTACTTCGGCTTTACGTGCAACTCCGAAATCTTAATAATTTGATAGTTGGAATATGTAAGTCTCTACCCATCGGCCACCCATCCTCTCAATCCGACCCAACATTCATGCCTGTCAAATCTACAGAGAATGGACCCTTAAATAACACGAAATGTAATCTAACTCATAAAACCAATATAATGTAATATCTAAAAAATTACGTTTTAATATTAAATACCGTGTCCAAAATTTTTATATTTTCAAAAAGTGTGTCAACCAACCCCGGTCTTCCCTACTTTTCTGTTATAATTGAAACTAACTGCATACCTACATATAAATATTTCACAAAAAAGGCGGAAATATGTTTTAGATAAAATAAAAGTTTAACCTAACGCATAAGCCATCCAATAAAATAAAAATTTACAGCCCTATTACAACAGCGGTTATCCATAATTTCCAAATAACGTTACATAATGCCAATATCTTATCCTATGGGCATTCCACGAGCCCAGCACGCCAAACAACCCCTGTCTTGTTACAATAACAATATTTTATCGTCACCAAAGCCGACTTCAGTCACTATTCTTTGCTTTTCTCCCCCTCGACAATAAAATATGTTTTCCATACTTAGCACAACCCAACAGATTCACAAAGTTTGCTCAAACTCAGCAATATTCTCACATTTAAAAAGTCCAACACGGTTAGAAAAATTAAAAAAAGGGCAGTTATGAAATTATCTATTTCAAAATCCTTAATTATTGTCAAGAAGTAATTGAAAAACCAGAAATGAGAAGTTCTGTTTCATTTAAAGAAAAAACTAAAAGAATGTAGGTATGTATGCTGGTTTCTCAAACTTGACAAAATTTCTAATCGTTGTTACTTAATTACGAAAAAAATGTTTCAACAGGTACATTCCGTGGATTTTCTATATTATCGAAGTATAAGTTTAAAATTATAAAGTGTTGTACTTGTACACATTCTCTTCTAACGCATATATTTATTATTTATGTACTTAATAATAATCATTTTTTAATAACCAATCATTAAATGTTTAATATCTATATACAAATAAATATCTTTGCATGACGGAATCCATTAAATCAAAATAATAACGTAAATAATAATAATAAAAGAAAATTACTTGCACACACCAAGACCAACTAAAGAAAACAGAAATTTGCATTGTAAAATCCAATAAATCACAAAATTCGCTGTAAATAAATTATATTCACATAAAGAGGAAATCGCACAACTAAAGGTACATTTTACTGCAAGGTATTAAATATATAAGACAAAATAACGCAATGCAGTTATTCAGAACCAAAATACAAAGTTTCTGAGGACATGCATAATCCATATACTGGTGCATGGTCACCACATGAGTGTCAATGGTGATTAATTTTCATGTGGAGTTTCAATAAAATCAAAAGATCCCATTAAAAAACATATTTTCTATATGTTGAAAAACATTATTCCTATATAATATACTGAACTTGTAATTCAAACTACCTTCTTATATATTATAATCAAGACCATATAACACCTTTGCCCGGTTGGAATCTAAGATTTTGACAGTCATCATTCGTCTATCTAATAGACCATAGGTACATGTAAAAATGTGTTACTTTCGAATATAATTTTGAACAAAGTTTCTTTTATCGTTTCGATCATTTGAACACCCGCTGTACCTGCTACCACATGCAAAAAAACAGCCCAAACATTTGACAAATATTGTAATCGTTATCCTTTACTTCATGGGTTTTAAACTTTAATCACCATTATGTTTACTAGCTAAATAAGTATGTGTTTAACAAACAATTTAAGAAAATATTTCCGCTTTTAAAATCTGATATCTTAAAGTAAATATTTATCATTATTTTCCCTCAGAGATGTCTCATTTCTGTAATATAATGCGGTGCGATTATGGCGGTCATATTCTTATTTAAGACCTTATCACCTAATCTACAATTCGTTTCCTCAAATTCATGATACAAATATTTCAAAGACAAATGCTTATCATATTATTTTAATCAATAGAGCGATAGTATACAGGGTGGGCCATTAGTGCGTATGCGGACTGTACCATCGATACAGTTAAGATTAAAATAATAATTTTTGGTATGAAGTTAGATGTCAGTAACGTGAGGTATATTTTAAAATAATTATTTTAGCACATACAAGGTGTTTAATATTAAAATATCAACCCAATCATATGACGAATGTAATGTTTGTTTAAATCGTTATGTTTTCTTCATAAAATACATATTCTCAATTCGACCTATGAGAAAATGGAATCTCTTTTTAACGGAGAACTACAATAATGCGATCTTTTTCTTAGAAAACTGGCAATAACTTGGCAACGTGTATAAATTTAGATATATGATGTGACATATTAAAATGTTCAGATAAACACGCTTAAATCAAAAATATATAGTGTTCCATTTGAAAAAGTAAGTAGGTATATATTTGATTTGGCATTTTAATATTAAACACCTAAATAGGTGGTATAGTTCTAATGACCCACCCTGTATAAGTACCTAATTTTACCTCGAAATGATAAATTAAGATGGGAAATCCTAAACAACTGGGCCCTCATTTTGGAATGAATCTTGGTGAATGTATTCCACGAAAATTGATTAACATCCAACTTTGGAAAGATAACATTTGAGGAATTCATGACGGTGATATTAAAAACATTTGAAAACTTATCAAGAATATCACCGTAATCAATACGTACAAAATCAGAATAAGTACAAATATTTAACAAATTAATTTAGAGCCTATATGACAGATATTCCATTAACATACTCGTAGTAACTCGACATTGATTTTTTTATTTCAAATGTCGGTTACCTGCCGATACACCATTAAATTGTAATCTTTAAAGATCAATAAAAATGTTTTAAATTGCAAGCCGAAGTAACCACTCCTTACTGATTAAAGAGACAAGTTAGAAGACTAGAATAAGAATAATTTTTAGTTACACAACACAGAGATTGGTATTAATATTATTGAACCATGTTTATTATAATGCAATGCGTTGTCATGTATTTACTAGCATTTTACCCAGCTTATCGAAACCATAAATTCATCCTTACATATTATATAATTGAAAAGATTTTCAATGTAAGTTAAGTTTTGTGACAACTACTGTTGATTTATATGTATTTTTTATATACAATGAAAATACATTTGATATACCTAATAATACAGAAATCAAATGTCCAAAAAAGGATTCATGAGATAGAGGCAAGTGTGTTTACACAACTACACTAAACATTTAATCAGTTTAATTGCCTAAACGAGTAATTACTTTCTGTTTTTGACGCTAATTAATGGAGTATTAAAAAATAACGAGCGACATACAAACACAAACCTTGTCAGTTCTCCCAATCTAGTCAGCGGGTCGTACACTTGGCTCAGCCTCCTCTGATTCTCCTCTGCCATCCTCCCTCGCATTAGGTCACTTCCATCGCACAAAAAATAACCCTTCTAACCACTAAAATTTAAAAGAGAACAACGATAAACCTCTAAAACACGGGATAAAACTAAGTATATATTTAAATGGATGGAAGTAAAATATCACAACCGCGGTCACTTAATAATAATTTAATAAAACTTGTAGTTCAGAGGCGCGATATCGTTAAAAGCTCGGTTATTATCCACTTTACGTTACCGTCGGGGTATCTTTGGGATCTTCCACTCCGCTCATGGCTTTCTATCCGAGACCATACTGACTTGTAGACATGACATCTTTAGTACATAGAAGTGCATGGGCAACGACCCCGCTGAGCAGCACTTAAGGTCGCGAGAGTATACTCTTTCTCTCTACTAACAAACATTCGAATCAGTTATTTTCATTCATGTGCATTCGATTGATAACGCTATCACGCGCTGTTACAAAAGACTATCTTGGAATTATTTTAATAAAGTTATAAAATCGATTGATATACATATAACATTAAACAACAATTACATAGTTTAACAATAATTAACATGTATAGGTTAGATAATTTAAGATTCTTATTGTATTGGTTTTACGAAGACTTATGGACGATGATCGAGAAGGGATACCTGAAAAAAAAAGATAAATATTAATACAATACATGATAATAATAATCAATGTGTATCCTAGACAAATAGGTACTTATTATAAACAAATATGTTAGATTATAAACAAATATGCAAAATTTAGAGTTTTGAATAAGTCTCCATCTACGACGTTGCTACGTTGAGGGACATGTACGCACGCTTCTATTAATGCTGAAAAAAATAGTAATAGCTTTCTACTAAGGTGTGTACCAATATGATCTGAAACGGATATCACAAAATTGTAACCTAGTCCAAAGATTCTCCAAAAAGAAAAAATTAAACTTTACTTGCTTGTATCTCAGAAATTAAGCAAATTATGAAATAACCTAATATGATTTTTCCTTCATGGTTCATAGTCCAAAGATTTTCCAAAAAAAGAAAAAAATTGAACTTTACTTCCTTGTATCTCAGAAATTAGGCAATTTATGACTTTTCCTTCGTGGTTCATAGTCCAAAGATTTTCCAACAAAAGAAAAAAATTAAACTTTACTTCCTTGTGTTTCAGAAATTAAGCAATTTATGAAATAACTTTATGAGTTTTCCTTCACTATTTCAAGATTACTTAGAAAACACCCTGAATGCTTACAAAACCAGCTGAGGGTTATGTGGGAGAGGGGAGGTATATTATTATTTTGGCCTAACCACCATTCAGTATGGAATGAGGGAAACCTGGAAAACCTCCTTAATTAGACAATCTAATTAAAAATTCTCTGGTGGAATGGGGATTCGAACCTTCGACCTCTGGGTTGAGCGATAGAAACACTAAACTTTGAGCCACCGGCTTGCTCGCTTTTATATGTATAAATGATAATATCGACCTCATAAAATATTCTGTATAAAGTTACGTTCCTGTTTCGGTGTGTTAATCTACCAGACATTAAAATATTACATGGGCATACACTAATAGTTTGTGGACCGCGCCGTATGGTATTTAGTACAACTGACAGGAATTTAATGAATAACATACAAGCTACGTGTTTCTGGGTAAATTACATTTACAGAACCTACCTGCCTACACCATTTTTTCACTTTAATATCGGATATTAAATTTACAGAATTAGGTTATATTCAGGGTTATTAAATAAGTATCTGCATAATTTTATTCTATTTCCACACGAGAATTTGTGATAACCCAAATGTAAAACTAGACCTTAATGGATTTGTTTTTTGTATTATTTTGTATAGACTACTAACTCCACTACTCATGAGTAAATTGAGATTTATATTCAGTTGACTAAATATTCAGACGTCCTGTAAATAGTAGCAACAGCTACACTAGCTAAATTAAGATTTGATTCTCACTAAATGAATGAAATAAATTTTAGCTACTTCATTTAGTAACTAACTTGAATAATTAATTGTACCAGGATTATCTTTATATACATTATTTTGGTCGTATCCCCTATTTCATAAGTTTTTTATCCTTGTAAACACCAAACTGATGTGATACTTCTCATGAAAATAACAAATACAGGGCGAATCGCGTATTTCCTGATCCACCCGATATTTTGCCAGCATAAAGCTAGCAAATTATCTTATCAGAATTATCAACACAAATTTTACTCAAGTCAAACTTTTTAACAAGCTCAAGTATGAATTTAGATTTACATATCAATTTATCTGAACAAATTTGCATAATATATACAAGAGAATTTGCATAAATTGCACGAGCATCTACCTCTCACCGATAACGCAAAAGTGATAAAAATTTCGTAAAAGCATTTCAGCAATAATTCAGGTACTTCTTTCTTTCTTATTAAATTTAACGTGTTTGACACAGGATCGATTTTGTATATAGGGTGTTTTTTTTTTAGTAAGTATATGCCCTCGACTATATACGCCTTCAATTATCAAAGTTTGCTGAGAGAATGACTGGATACTGGGCCATTTCTGCCTTATGGGGAATGGAGTGGCCGAGTCTGTGACCAAATTGGCCAAGCCAAACTATTACCTCTAATTGAATGGTGAAATTTGTTTTGCTATTTGCTGGCCCACTGAGGAAACGATCAGGTATCTACCTACTTAATATTTCGCAAAGGGCAACTTCTTTGGACAAGTTCTCACCCAATAAATGATAAATTTCATTAGGAGAGTGGGCATATTAGGTGAAATATAATTATATAAAGTGGATACTCGAAGCGGATGGTTCTTTATAAAACATCGTGAAAATAATTGTTTTGAAGAAAACATTGATCTCATTTAGATGTTCCAAGAAATATATAGAAAACACTCTATATACTAGTATTTCGGCTTATTAGGCCTTTTTCAATAGAGTAAATGTCTATTATTAAACGTTTCCAATGGCGTTTTGGTTATTTATTTGTTTACGAGCACCTACCCCCGATTAATCCTACCATTTGGTAAAGCCCGAGTTTTTAGTACCTTTTCTAAGAAGGGCGAGAGTGTAAAATCTATCTGATCATTCGTAGTACAAGGATTTATAATTAAAGATTTTTTAATTTCTAATTGTTCTAACAGATCTAAGCGCTTTCCTTTCTTTTCACGATGCAGTACCTTTACATTTTTCTGATCTATAAAATGATTGTTTTCTATACAATGCGTGGAAAATCCCGAATTTTTTCCGTTATTTAATATGGATTTTTTATGTTCTTTTACTCTAGTTTCAATACTTCTACCGGTTTGACCCACATACATGGCATTACAATCCGCGCAGTTAATTTGGTATACCCCCGATTGTTTTAATTTATTAACCCTTTCTTTGTTGTTCTATTCTGCGAGCTATTTTTTCACTATAACCTGGGACGTGATTAATATAACTATAGGTGGATTCTTTTTCCCGAATATTGTAAAACTCCCGACGAATTAATTTCCTCCTTTTGTTTTTTAGCATGTTATCTATTAGTTTTTCTTTATATCAGTTGTTTTTTCTTTATATCCGTGTTCCGAAATATAATTAGGTGTCAGGCCACCATAAACCACATAGAGTAGTTGTATATATTTGTGTTTCGGATATTACCGCATTTTCTTCTTCAGTGTTGTGTATATAACTGAGCTTCAAAATTAAGCAGATTATAACAGTAATGTATTCCGTCCAGAATTAAATGATTTATTACTTTATTATTGTTATCATTGATAACGATGGCCAGGTAGCATCTCCTCACCCTGTGAGGATTTATAAAATATATTTACATAGGAAGACGATTGATAACCATCAAAGTTTTTTCCTGAAAATAACGCAGACTTTTAATTATACATTGTCTGATACAATTTTAAACTGATTGTAATCTCATCAAGAACTGGAAGTGTTAATGGAATTTTAAAAATAATTTGGACGTTATTTCGCAATAATTTTGGTATACCTGCGGTATGCAAAGCGGTTATTCAATTTACATGGCATACTATTTCATTTTCTGCCACATACGGACCCCCAAGTTAATAAAGACGCAAATGTAACCGATAAGCCGTATTTAGGTATCATTTATTTTATTTAAATTCCCCATCGAGCCACAAATTCTCCTTAGAATTCGTGTTCGCCCCTCATTATCGTTATCGTAATTCAGCCTGAAAAATATACAAAGTGAGCCAACATAAATTCAAACTAGATTATTTTATAAATTTCTCGCATTTTGATTGTTTTTCTATAATAGAAAATGGCGGCAATAATTTAAAAAAAGTAAATTTTTTTCTTATGTATGTACTTACATTATCTTATTGAGACAACTGTGGAGGATTCCAGTTTTGATTCTCCCTGTATACAAGTAAAGTTATTTTGAAGAAAATTCTATAGAAAATGAAACTAGACCATATGGCGTAATTAATTGAGCCAAAAATTATCTAGTACTTATTTTCTCAAAAAAGATCAGATACAGATTCATTGCGATTAAATTGTAAAAATCCGAATTTAATTATGAAAAGGAAAATATATCATTCCATTTAAAAAAACATAAGTTTGATATGGCCCCGGTTCATAAAGCACCCTATATGACCATATATATTTTTAAAATGTTAGTCCTCTTAGGCTCTATGAGTTCCTATAATATATTTTTTTTGTTTATTAGGGCATAGGAGTTATGGAATTTTGTCAGACTATTGGGCCACCCTGTATATGTGTGCCTTTGAATACCTTGATAAAGAACGCGTGAAATTGTCAAATTCGGATAACGAAATATATATGTATATGTTATGTGTGTAGTTTCGAGGAGTTATTATTAGGAAACACGAACATTATGCCGGACTAATGTCAGTATCGTAAATAAAACATGAGATTAATAGTAGAACATAAATTAGCAGATAAATATGTTAATGTTAATTAGGATTTATTTGATGGATCTTAATACCTGTACATATGGGTTGTTACATGCGTTAGGGTTAAGTGTCGCTAATTTAATTCTTTACATTCGTTGATAGGACTAATGATCAGTAGTAGTTATTTCAAAATTGCTGAAATTTGCTGAAAAAATCAAGATATTTTAAAAGCGAGTGTTGCCTATCGTCTCACATCATCATTCACATATCATCGACATGAAGCAACGCCTTTTGCGGTTAGTACTAGGATCGATCATAAGAAAGACCAGTGGTGAAAATCCGGTAAAATGAACCGTCCTTAAATAAACGAAATTACAGTTAGAACTTTCAGTGATCTAAATTCTCACCGATAATCAGAAGCGTCTGAAAAATATTATTAATTTGTTGCAAGGCTACAAAGTCTCTTTTGGTCATATCTCCTTGTTACAAAATCGCCGACACAGTTGGCGTTACCAAATTTACATTTTCCCCAAGCTAGGGAAATTGTGCAAAACCTGGCAACACAGCTTTTGGGGGTGTCAGGGACAACCCCCCAATTGCGAAGTCTCAACCCCCTAGGCCTTCAAATAAGGCCCTTATGTCCACATTTCTTGGACGTCAGCACCAGTACTTATTGAATACCCCTCATATAACTTGGCTGTCGATTATTTATTGAACTGCCCTGGTATGTGAATTATTCGTGAATATTTGAAAGAAATTTCCACAAGGATCTAGAAATTTATATACCTATATTCACCTATATAAAGGCCGCGGCGGGCCAGGGAAGTAAGTCAGTCTTAATAGGACAGCGATCAAGAGCGAAGAAACAATACTTAAAAGAAATAACTGTAATTTTCGTAAAGTGTAAGTGTTTTTGTCGTGTATTTAAAGAGATATTGTACAAGAAGTGTTGTGTTGTGTTTGAAATGTTAAATAATGATTTTGACTGTTGTATAAAAGTCTCACTTATCTTTAGAAGCCCGGAAGAAGTAACAATATTAATGTTTATTAACACAAATTCTGATGGCACATGTAGGTATAGTTCAAAACATAACCACAAACCTAGAACATGTTTCCAACTCCACTGTCAATGAATCATCTCCATAAACTACTTTTTAAATTAGGTATGTCAATTTAAACGTCTCATAAAGTTGAGAAGTGTTAAAATATCATTCGACGAGGGAATAGGTACTTCACCACTTCAGAGAGGGAAGTTTAGGAGTTCCTAAATATAGAAACGGTGGTCGTGAAGTGCAGTCTGATGCGATTACAAGGTGGCGACAACAGACAAGTGTTAACGTTTTTTTAATCTTTGCATGGGTCTCACAAGTCGACTGTTTACTATGCGATGTGCGAAGCACATGTCGCTATCGTTGCCATTCAAGTGCATCTCGGCTTGCATCGATAATAATCGCAGCCGTCGCCTCGTACGAGACTTTTCCGGCGCACATACCCTGAAGCGAATAAATATGCGGAAAAAAGAACAGTAATCCGCTTTTTAAAATGAAGAAAATATGGTGTTTATGCTTATTTTGGTTCTGGGGATCAAAAATATACATAAACAAATACAGAAGTATATCAAAATTATCTTGAACAATATTTTCTTGGAAGTTGCAGATACTTTTTTCAATATAAATAGTGTTTATTTCACTTACGCCCAATATTCTCTACTAATTGGCAATTAAAAATAATCAAACTTCAATTATGAAGCTGTTTTCCTTCGCATACTTAGGCCGTTGGTAATAGAGACAACATTTTAATGGGGAAAGCATATTAGCCTTGTTTATATATCTATATATACAAGGGCTTCATTAGATTATAATTGAAACTACATAATTTTGTCAAAATTTTATAGATAATTGGCCAAGTACCTGGTACAATTTAATCGAATCATAAATTTCAAATATTCATAATTACTTTCTAAAAAAAGAAACAAAAACTATTAGTACTTCATGAAATTCTATATACGTACATATAATTGCAATACCTGAAATTTTATATTTTGGACCTGAAAAAAATAATCTGTAAAATTTACACTACATACCTGCAAACTACATACACTAAGGATTTATAATATTTTGTAAGACTATGGTATGTTACACATAAATTCATCGAATATCTATTTTATGGAAGAGTCTGAATAACGGAACAGATAAAAAATAAAAACCTTCCTTATAGTCAACTGAAGGCTCACACTCTATTCCGCGAAAATATGGAATAGCATACATTTAGAATCTTTTCCCTTGTGGCTTGTCGTCGAGTGGAATCGACCTGATCAATTCCAAACTCAATATAACTTTCCATATAGCGTTTTCAAATTTTAAATTTATAATACGATTCCGCAATCACCACACGTTGACGGCTAGTTATAATTCGCAGTTGTGAGGCATATTGACACTGTACTATGTCGACGGAACGTAAATGTTTTAAGCCATGAATTTCCAGTTTAATAGGAATAATATTTACATGGACATTCCCTTCGTTTTCTCATTAAAACTGAAATTGCAGGAACAGGAATACTTTTTGAAATTGGCCAAAAACCGTTTTATTTAATTAGAGGAAAACATATTCTCTTATTTTTATCAGACAGAAGGCTACATAAACAACTAGCAATAAATATATTTCCTTGTCTTCAGTAAACATATTTAATTTTAAAAATTATTTAAACTCTGTGGTGTTCTTTCGTTTTCTATTTCTTATCACAAAGATTTCGAAACCATGAAATTTAATATAGATATAACTTTTTGCGTTACATTTTCGTAAATTATGTCACATTAACTCAACGTTTATTTAAGGTAAACTGACTAAAAACTCATTGTTATTGAAATAAAAGTGAAAAGCTACAGTTAAAAGTTACTACAGTTACTATAATGTAGGTGATTAACTAATTTGCATTTAAATTGATGTCTGTACTTACAGATTAGTTTATATTGAATACCTAATCCTTTTTTCCAGTGTAGACACCAGTTCGTATAATTAATTTAAAAATTTGATAGAACATAACAGTGCAGACGCTTGCTGTGTCAACAAATTATATTAAAGTGTTCTATAAAATTATATTACCCTATTTAAACCTAATAACTTAGAGCGGAAAGTGAATTTATCTGACACAAAGCAAAAATGCTGAAATAGCATTATGAAAGTTTGCCTTTCCGGCAATTTTCACCTGCCGGAAATTTCACTGGAACATTTCCCCTTTAATTCTATAATTGAAATTTAGGACAGAATAACTTTTACCTGGTCGATGCTTTATTTCAACATTTATACGGTAATCTCCCGAATGAAATTTAAAAGGAGTACATTTTTATATAGCCGGTGATAAAAGAGGGCCCGAAGAATCATTTCGCGAGGGTGAGATGCTCAAAATATGCCCCAACTAAATAAGTTAAAAATGCCTTTGGAGCTACAGAGGGAGGAGGGCGGGCGGAAATTAGATAAGACGGCGGCGACATAAACAACTGGGACTCGGGCAGGGTTACTGCGACCCTTTGAGGAAGATAAGCGATAGGCGTAATCGGAGACATTATTTACCTGGAGCGCTTTTTATTTCTGGCTTCGGTCTGTCAGTGGGGGCAGTCGGTGATGTGAGTTCCCGGAGAGAAGAAGAATTACCTCCTGCAACTGGGATTTGAGATACTGAAGAAAAAGCCTACATATATGCAAGTTGGTCAAGTTGGCTGGAATATGCTACATGAATTTCTTGAATAAAAACCAATAAAAGAGGACTTTCAGCCAGATATATGGACAAATAACAGTCTCGTAGATAGGGCCATTTTATTATCAGAAAAACTGATAATAAAATTGATATAAAAAAGAAATTGATTTAAGCTATTAGGTAACCTTGATAAAGTCCGAAAACTTGGACGAAACGTAGATTATTTGTCCATGTATCTGGCTGAAAGTCCTCTTTTATTGTTTTTTATTAAAGAAGTAAATTTTAACAACCAACAACTTTTCCGATATCATTCAGGGTGCGAGAGCATAACGTCCTTTTTCAAAACTTAATAAAACCCATTGTATGAATCAGAACATTTTTATTTGTTTTTTTATAATGTAGGCGCATGCCTAAAGTTTTGTTTTACATAGTTTTGACGATCAAATCAGATAGGTAACGTCCCCCATTCTCCATACACTGAGTAAACCGATTTCTGACGTTTGTCATGCAATGTCATGCATGCTTGCCAGCATAGCAGGCGTTATGTTGGCAATTTTTTCTTGGCTGTTGGTCTTCGCCGTCTTGTAAGGATGGAAATGAAGATCATAATGTAAAATTCTCCTCACAGAACGATCGGAAAGTTCAAGGGCAGAACGCCGTGATGATCGCAACATTGAAGCTCTCACTGCCTCAATGTTTTCAGGTGATCTAATGGGGCGAGGGACTTCAGTTCTTCGTCTTGTCGCACTTTCAGTTTGTCTGAACGTAGTGACCCACGTAACAATTGATTTCCGGTCCGGGACAGACCCAACGGGGCTAAATTAAAGCGATTCCCAAAAGCACGCTGGGTTGCGATCACAGCACATCCGTTCGAAAAGTAGGCCTCAACGGTAAAAGCACGTTCCTCACTGTTCTAACGCATGATGGCTACTGAACTGCGTCGGGTCGGGACAAACTTTATAGTCCCGCCTCTCGAACGAGACCACTGGCGCTCCGCTACGACATCGACTGACTGAATGGCACGCATTTTAAAAAAGAAAGTTATGCTGCCGCACCCTGTATATGCTACATGGACATGTGCGGCGTGAATTGAAGCAAAACCAATAGCGTAACGCTTCTAGAAAGAACAGCATATTATACTGCCACTTTGAGATCCACCCTTATGATGATGATAAATCTTTACATGAATGATCTCTCAAAAGCTCGGCTGAAAAATCCTTATGAATTTCCATACTAAGACCCGAAGTGTTTATTATGACTAGTACATAACTATTCAGGGTAGATAGTTTCATTAATTGAATTGTATACATTCTTAGTTTAAATCCAAACATTACAATTACAGACTAATCAACCAAAAAACTGTTCAGAGAGAATATGGCGCAAATCATTGCCAGAACTCGACCACAAATTTTTTTCATTATGCACGTTCATAGGAAATAACTATATAGTTTTCCCTTTTCCGCGTAGCATAAAAAGTCTAGAAAAACCAACGAATTGTTCATAAAGTTTGACATTCCTGCAGCACTCCTGTTTTTATTAATAAAGCAACAATTTAAATTCCAAATGGGGGAGCCTTTTAAATTGAGAAAAACAGTTTTTCACCAATTTAAAACAGATGATGTATTACTTTAACACAATCTATTCTAATACTCATCTTGAAATTTCAAGTTCTCTTCCTTATAAGCAACATTTATAAGTTATAATAGGTACAGGGTATTCGCGTATATTTTGACACCTAACTACAGGGGTTATTAAGAAAGTTAGAAAAAAACTTGAAATACAAAAGTTGTTTGGTTTTTCACGTATTATCTTTTGGCTAGGTCGAAAAAAAATTGCATGTCGTACATTTGAGGAAACCAATTGAACATAATATTTTTAAATGGGACACCCTGTATAATTTTAGACGCTTGAGAAAACATTTTTTCTCTGATTTAAAAAATATATATTTTGTTGACATTTGCACTGACAGTTTTCGAAATATTTAATATTTAATGTTTACAATAAATTATAAAAAAAATATTAAAAAATGAAAATATTAGAAAATGTTTAAACTAAGGAGGTTACATCGAAAGGCGTTAAATACTTTTTATTACTATTGGTTTCTAGTGTTAAATATTTTTAGTTCTTTGTATTTTTTGTATTTTTTTTATGGTACTCGCTGTCGAATATTTCGAAAACTGTCAGTGCAAATGTCAATAAAATATATATTTTTGAAATCAGGACAAAAATGTTTCCCCAAGCGTGTAAAATTATACAGGGTGTCCCATTTAAAAATATTATGTTCAATTGGTTTTCCCAAGTTTATGGACATGCAATTTTTTTTACGACCTATCTAAAAGATAATACGTGAAAGACCAAACAACTTTTGTATTTAAACTTTTTTTCTAACTTTCTTAATAACCCTTGTAGGTAGGGGTCAAAATATACGCGAATACCCTGTACAATCGATTTCGGAGCTAACTCAAGTTTTATTAAATCACTGGATAAAAAACTGGTTATCTATTACTCAAGAATATAATTAAAAAAACATTTGCGTAGTAGTAAACTTATTAACGTAACATTAACTTTACTGTAAACACTATTAAATAAAATTAAGTAAGGAGAGAAAATATAATTTAGTACACGTATCTGAATATACCCACAGGGGAAATATTACACTTTTGCATGTTGGAATAATGAAATTTGTGTGGAAGCAGGCACCTGAGTGCAATACTCACTTTGCCATCTAATTAGAGTTGTTGCTATTCTTAACAAAATTCACGCCCGTAACACTTTAACGAAATGCATGCAGCTGCAGCCACTCTCC
The DNA here is from genome assembly GCA_963924545.1 of Pogonocherus hispidulus. Classification (NCBI taxonomy): domain Eukaryota; kingdom Metazoa; phylum Arthropoda; class Insecta; order Coleoptera; family Cerambycidae; genus Pogonocherus; species Pogonocherus hispidulus. The sequence continues at coordinate 14,714,581 of OZ004699.1, forward strand.
GGAGCCAAAAAGAGAACGAGAAGTGAGCGAGTTCGTATATTTAACTGCGACTTCCTTTTCATCCTGGCTTTGAAAGAGACATGTAACCATTAAGAAATCATCCCATTTAAATGGATAAATTAACGGAAACTACGGAAGATTTAGGTAGCACGTGGTAGCATGTTATTGTAACTAGAAATCTCTGAAATCCAAAGTACCTAGATTCTTTCCAGATAGATAGATTTTTGATTAACATCAAATAAAATTAAATTCTCCTAAACAGGATACGTGACTTTTTGCGACTAAATGAAAATTTGGTTATTTGTAATGAAAACCTACTGCAATCTAGAACATTATTATGGTTAAAAATTAAATAAGTACAAAATTAATCATAAAATAATCTGGGGCCCCCTTCTCGAGTTGTTCGAATACATTCGTATGCGAAAATAACGTAAAAATGACATAAGCAGGTAGTTCTTTATAGCAAGAGAACTGTCAAACTGCAGATTATCCGCAGCAGCTTAAACAACTGATTCAGATCAAGATATTTGTCAAAGCAGATAAAGTTTTCTTGTATAAATACAACAGTTCATCGATTGGGAAAAGCAAATCTTCATAATTTAAAAAATAAAAATTTATTGAACACTCATCTGCCAAAATTGTAATCAATCAAACGTAAATATCTCCTAAACAGTAGTCGTAGTTTTACTACTATCTTTATATTATACATACCACATGTTTTCTGATTGAAGGAACAAAGTTATTGTTTATTTGGATACTTAAAGTTTTATTATCATTTAAAGTTATTGTTTATTTGGATACTTAAAGATTTATTATCATTTCATAAGTCTAGTCTTTTTAATCCCTTTGTAGCTTTCCAAAGGAAGTAGTCAATGCTTTTATTATTTGTCAACTCACTAAGGTCATCATATCTCAGATAGACTCTTCAGAGTCAAACAAGATGAAGCATACACTGAACTAAAAGAAATCAGAGCAGGAGTACCACAAAGAAGCGCCCTATCTTATACCTGTTCTACACCAGTGACATACCACAGTTAGAGCAAAACACAATAGCCACATTTGCAGATGATACTGCTATTCTTGCGACAGGGAAGGGCTATGAAGAAGCTGCAAACAAACTGCAAAGATCTGTTAACTAAATCAATAATTGGACCAGAAGATGGCGTATCAAACTGAATGAAACCAAATCAGTGCAGATTAATTTCACAAATAAAAGAGAACAACAAATACCTATTAACATGAACAATGCCCAGATTCCATATGCAAACTCAGCAAAATATCTAGGCATTACATTAGACGCAAGACTTCGCTGGAAAGTCCATGTTAAAAAGAAAAGAGAAGAACTAGACATCAGATATAAGAAAATGTACTGCCTACTTGGTAGACACTCCTGCTTATCAACTTACAACAAAATACTGTTGTCTAAACAAATTCTCAAGCCAGTATGGACCTATGGAATACAGCTCTGGGGCTGTGCCAGTAAGAGTAATCATTCAAATATTTCAGAACAAAGTACTGCGGAACATCGTCAAAGCGCCTTGGTACATCAGAAACAGCGACCTTCATCGAGATCTTCAGATGGACACTGTAGAGCAGACAATTACTAAATTTGCAAGGACTCATGAACAACGACTCCATCAACATGTGAACATCGAGGCCATCCAGCTCCTCGACAACACTAACATAGTAAGAAGACCCAACAGAATTTTCTTACTCAAGAGAATATGTTAGTGTAGTATTCTTAAATAATAGAGAGTTAAGGCCTTTGAGTTAGTGAATTGATTATATCAGTATAAAAGCAGAGTATTGTGCGGTTAGTGTTACACGTTAGTGTTAGTGTAATTAAGTTACCAGACTCTAAGGTACACTAGTGAGTAAGACCGTGGCCATAAAATTTTCAACTTTAGTTAAATTAGGATAGAACCAAATTACTCGTTGATCTCCCTTTGATCTGATTGTAATAGCAGCAAAATAACCTTCAAGGGGTATTTTCTATATATATATATATATATAAAAAAAAACTGTAGTAATACCTAATGTCTATGCATTTATGCTATCTGTCTACCAGAAATTGTGGTTAATATACCTTTTGCCTATCTGAGAACAATAACAAGTGCACCGCTATCAAAGGAACGTGTTGGGCCGCTTATATTCAGTGATAGCAAAGAAAAGAAAAATTAATAGCAGAATTCCGTATTGCTTTAACGCGTAACGAACAGTTGTTACCGCCCCTAATAACTTCATTTATTAATTTCCTTTTATTATCTCCGCAGGCAGATGGCTCAAGAGAGATAAATAGCGCGTGACTTTCATAAAAGCATCCCACCACGCCCCAACTACATTGTTTCACTGTATTTTCTTAGAAAGTTTTCCAGTTCCACGCCCGCTGGTACGGGAAAAAGTGTTCGGTCAGTCTTGCCCCCTTTTTCTAACTAGAAACCATTTATTATCGGCCGAGCCGTCGGAAAAAGGCATACAAAAAGTATACGGCGCCGGAAGAGCCCGAGAAGGCGCTTATGACGCGTCGGAAAACATGTTTGATGGTCGACTTTTTATCAAAATTGCAGGAGTGTGATTTATGGGTCGATTTAGTATCACCCCGCCGTTTGATTAAATAAATACTGAAAACGAACACGTCCAAATTGTGTTTTTATACGGGGTATTAAATATTACTGTTTCAATATCTATAGTCTATGCCAGAATTAAGCAAAGTGGAATGACCGGAAAAAGAGTAGATTTGTGTTGTCACATTTATTTCTAACGTATTCTTATTTAAAACAGGAAACGTATTAATTAACTTATTTACCCATTTTTTACTTGTCTTTAACATCCCTTATCCCTACTGTGCTTTATTAAAGCAAACACAATGTTTTATTTGTCTTTTACTTAATAATATCACCAAACATATACAAAGACTTTGTTTATGTTCGGTGATAACATCAAGGAATTTCCGACTATGTGGCAACTGCGAAAGTCGTAGTTGACGACAAGCTGTTCATCCTTATTTAACATAAATATTCTTGCATTTACGCTTTCTTTTCTCTGAGCTTCAACGACGTTGATTGGTCGAGGTAGTAGGGAAACAGTGGCGTAATGTTGGGTTATTTCGCGCGCGTTTATTAACGGTAAAAATTTGTGGTAAAATTATCAGTGTATTTATTCTTTGTGTCAGTGTTTATTGTGTTAGTTAAAAAAGTAGAAGTGCATATACTAGAAGTATTCTATAGAATAGTATACGAATATATATTAACTGAAATGTGTCCAACGGTAAAACAGAATACGCACGCCCATGCATCACCGCATTTTACCAGATCGGCGAGGTCATTCCACTTTGCTTAATTCTGGCATAGACTTTATAATAAAAAAAAATATATATATATATATAAACATGAGTTCGCATCGTATTGTTCCGATCCCATGAAAATGTTAAAGATTGATTGATTGATTCTTACACATTAATATCAATTTTTATAAAATACACTTGGGTTCTTTTCAAATATTCACTTCCAGTTAGTTCAGACATCGATGAATATTATCAGAACAACATTAGCAAGGTATATACCACGGTTGTACTTCTATACACCAGATTTATCCAACTCAACAAATTTCTTTCGATTTTTCCAAAAGTTCTTTGTTAATTTCTTGATATTTCTAGGATTTCTAGGATAAAGGCGAGGATAAAGGATTTACTTAAGTAAATTGACATTTTATTGGTGGACATTTTGCTTGTAACGGAGGCAATAGAAGTTATGCCTTTGATTTGGACTAAGCTATAAAACGCAAAGTAGGTATTTCAAATGAATGCAATAAACAAGTATAGCAACTAAAATAGTAAAAAGGAACTAGCTTATTCCTCTCCAAAGATAATTCAATGTTATTTAAATATTCAGTTCTACTTTGCATTTAAAAAATTCTGTCTTCCGTAAAAAGAATAAGTTATTATGACTCCCAATGCACTAAATCTGAACCGAGCATTTCTTAAAATATCTCACAGACAGAATTTCCCGTTCTTTCTTTATAGCGTTTATCTGTGTACAAATTGGTAACAAACAAACGTCAAATATGATATTTTTATTTACTCTGGTACGCTTCGCGACATTTTCTCAGTTTAATAGTGACTATTAATTATACACTTTGGCTATTTGTCCATTCTTTAGACATTTTTACATAAATTAGATATCCTAAGCTCAACCTTCCCATGAACCATCATCAGAACCACGACGTATATGAAGCTAGCAAACCACTTTTAGGAAAATGCAAAAAACTGGTTAGTAGATTTTGTTACATTTTTGTTGCTACACTAAATCACGTGGACTGCTAGTTTAAAGTTTAAATAAACAGTCTGTAGGTTTCTCATAACGCATTAAAATGAAAAATTGATTTTAGTGTAAGAAAATAACAACAAAGAAGTAAAAAAATCTCCAATATTTTCGGAGTACTCGCTGATAGTAAACGACAATAATCACCTGGTGTAACGGCCAGCATTTGTGGAAGAACATGACATGATAGTTTGAATAATTAAGTAATTTCAATAATTAAACAGATAAGATCAATAAGGGAATACTCAGAGTTAAAATGAGTCCATTTAAATGGTTGTTTTTCAGTGTTTAAGTTTGGAGGTCACGACTCCTACGAAGTTCAGCTAACATTTTTAATTAAACTCACAAGTTTTTCACAAAAATGTGCAGCATGATACTCAAAAAGGGAACTATGTCGTCTCGCCCAACGAGCCTTTCCACTTTCCCTCGCAAAATGAAAATTCCTTGGACTTCAAAGTAAAGTCGTAGCACTTTATAGAACTAATAAAATTTCAGTAATCAGTACCTCCACCATAATTAGTCCGAGAATATATTAACTGAAAAGTATTAAATGCGGAGTTAGCGAAGGAAAGCCTAGAGGTAGGGTACATTATAAATTTATAGAGACCGTTTTTGCGCCCCATTTAGTGATTAAATTTAATTATGACTGGAAAGAAGTGCCTTCACTAAAACACACAAAATTAGAATTTTTATGCGCGGCCCAGTTTGGCTCTCCTTTATTTGGCAGGCAAAAGGCATTTCGATTATTAACTATAAAACTGTTCGCTTCTTATATCCACACCAACGCAAATGTTTTTTATCCAGATAATTAAAACGGGGTACTTTTTAGAAAAATGTTTTGTTCAATCTACTTGTTGAAAAATCATAAGCTGAAAATGAAAATATTATACAAATACTGATGACAATACAATTTATAGAAATGAGTCAGTCAGTATTACAGGATATCTAACCAGAGTTTTAAGTTCCCATGTCGATTTTTAATGGGATTTTAGCAAATAAGATGCATAATCGAGTCGACACTGTTGGCAGTGTTCTGAACATCAGTGTTCAGTTTATTTTCTTCAGATTAACTAAGTCACCACTACATATAACTGAAAACTGAAAACTGAATAATGAATATAGAATAAAAAGGGTGTCTATATATTGAATTGTATATCTCAACAATATAGGTGTTAATATACAGGGTGATTGATCGAAACCGTCCATTAACAGTATTGGGAATTCTGTTCATAATATTTTTCTGAAAATTTCAGCATCTAGGTAATGAATCATGCTCTTTTCAATGAAAATATTTTCAAGATGGCGGCACTTCCGGAAGTACCGGATATTGATATCAACTTTCTTATTTCAAATGGAATGGTATAGTTTTTTTTGCATTTTTGAATTCCGGATGTAATTTTAGGGGGACTTTGTGTAGCATTCCCTATACCTAACTTAAACTGTTTTTGAAATATTGACGGGTGAATATTGACATTTTTGCAACTTTGACACCCTGTAAAATCTAAACGGTTTGAGATCAAGCAAAACGGTTTGCACATTCCTATCTTAACTTTTCATAAGCTATCGTTTGGTACTAATTTCAGAATTATCCAAAAATTTTAAATTTTCTGAAAATTTTGAAAATTTTTAATTCCTGGATACATTTGAAATTAGTATCAAACGATAGCTTATAAGAAGTTAAGATAAGAATGTGCAAACCGTTTTGCTTGATCTCAAACCGTTTAGATTTTACAGGGTGTCAAAGTTGCAAAAATGTCAATATTCACCCGTCAATATTTCAAAAACAGTTTAAGTTAGGTATAGGGAATGCTACACAAAGTCCCCCTAAAATTACATCCGGAATTCAAAAATGCAAAAAAAACTATACCATTCCATTTGAAATAAGAAAGTTGATATCAATATCCGGTACTTCCGGAAGTGCCGCCATCTTGAAAATATTTTCATTGAAAAGAGCATGATTCATTACCTAGATGCTGAAATTTTCAGAAAAATATTATGAACAGAATTCCCAATACTGTTAATGGACGGTTTCGATCAATCACCCTGTATATTGAGAAAACAAGACGTGAGCAAATTTGACAAGGTTTGTGCATATTTATATTATTTGTTTCATTTTTATTTCAACAACAAAAAAACATAATTCTAGAAATAAATAGATGCAAAATGCATATTTGTAATGAGAATATAAGATGGATAACCTGTTGGTTCTACAACCATGGCACTGTGAAGCAAACTATAGACAATAAAAGAATTTAAAGAGTATGGTAAACTCTTATTGTATATACCGGGTGTTCCACATAAAGGTCCTCAGCCTCGTATCTCGGCAATGGAAAAATATATTTTGATTTCGAAAAAAAACAGATGATAGAGCTCATCTATGGCTTCGTCACGGAGTTCAACTTGATTTTTTTCAGAGCAAATTGGAGATGGCGCTGAAGTCGAAAGAAGAAATGTTTCGTTGGCAAGAACTTTGTAACAAGGTTTATCCGATACTTTGTTCAATTCTAAACAATTTTTGTCAAATGACTATTTTTCAAAATCTTAATAGTTTCAGATATATCGGGCTCTTCAAAATGAATTAGGTATTTAAAAACTCTTGCCATATTTTATAAAAAATACATATTTTTCCCCTATTCCTTAAAAAGAGGTATTAAATTGACTTGGATAATTATTGTTTCATTGTATAAAGTAATAATTCGAAACTCTAAAATACGGTTGAGTTTGGGGCTCACCAAATGAAGAGCCCAATATCTCTGAAACAATTAAGTTTTTGAAATGTAGTGATTTGACAAAAATTGTTTATAATTGAATAAAGTATCAGATACCTCGTTACAAAGTTCCTGTCAACGAAAAATTTCTGTCGACTTCAGCGCCATCTTCAATTTGCTCTGAAAAAAATCAAGTGTAACTCCGTGACCAAGCCATAGATGAGCTCTATCATCTGTTTTTTTCAAAATCAAAATATATCTTTCCGTTGCCGAAATACGAGGCTGAGAACTTTTATGTGGAACACCCGGTATTTTGTGGGTCGACTTCACACGAGCAATTAATTGCGTGATAGTAACCATAAAACAACTTTTGCCTTTTGACTTAATAAAAGGCAGGTACCTAGAATGACAAAATTCCAAGACTTTTCGATAATCTCCAGATTTTTCATCATGTGAAACACCCTGACTTGGCATTAGTACCTATTAGTACGTAATATTATTTTCATTTTCGGTACATAGCCACAGGAATGGAATCTTGAAAACAAAACACTGAGAATATCGATGACTGAATACATCGATGTCATAAAAGTCATATTTTTTCATCACTTAGTAGACACAACGGTATTTTTAGTGATTGCATGTATCATAATAATATTACAGCTGTAAATATAGTTTCAGAAAACAAATATAAATATTCAGATTCTTATACAGAGTTCCACATGCTCCGCGAAGTAGATCCAAGGCTATCTTGAATATATAATTTAACTCGACAATTCAGCACTCTTTGAAGGGGCTGAAGAATGAAAAGGATCAAATCTGGGCCCTTTAAACGGTCCTTTGTTGAAAGATATTCACTCCAGCCAGCCGATAGGGCAAATTCAATATACGGTATGCCTAACGCGTTAAATATGCCCTTATGCTAGACAGAAAGGGCCATTGTAATGGGAGTTTAAACTCGAAATCCCAATAACGGTGCGTGCTTAAGGAAAAAATACGATGGGACCAGAGGCGTTACCTTTTGGATAGTGCCAAGACTCTTCTGTAATGCAATTGGCCTTTGATAAAGCTTCAAACGATTCACACAATGTGTGTCAAATCTTGATCAAATTTAACCTGTATTTTTGCTATGTTGAATTTTATTATTACAAAAATCTTATATTTGGATTTAAACAATTTGCAAAAAGTAAGTTTGTTCAATCCCCAAAAACAGTTAAATTATTTTTAGTTTATAAATAAAAAGCAGAAATAAATCCATAAAATATTTCTAACTCAAATAAATTTCTGTCCAATGTAATCATTTACAGTTATAATATATCAGGATGGTTGTTCGCATCGTTCGTTAGTTCCTTCACATGGTGTACTAACGAGAACTAACACATTCGAAATCAGTATTCTGGTGTATTTCACCAGAGTAATTCAGAATAATTCATCAGAGTAATTCATCTGAGTAATTCAGTGCTGGCACATTTGCATGCATAATAATTGTTTCAGCAACTGTTTCAACGTTATAACTCTCATTTGTGTATTACCATCAAAGCAGGGTGAGAAATGGAAATGATTTTGTCGATTCATAATCTGTCCTTTTAGCCAGTCCACCTCTAAATATATACCTTACGCTCTGCAAATTTGTAACAACTATAAACGAATTTATTATTACTGAATAATATAATCAATAGGATATCACATTTGAACGCCTATGTATGAGGAAAAGACTTTCTCGGATTTTTCAAAGCTCAAAAGTCGAAGGCATATCAAATATCTACCATTATATTCCAAAACGGAATATTATATTACCCACAGCTAGGAAGTATGGAATATAATGGAAAACTGAGTATTCATGCATGCTTAAATTATTTTAAAGCATAGAAATCAAAATAAATACGATTTCAGCTCTTGCAAACAATAGGTACTTCTACTATAATATGAGAAAATACCCAAAAAGTTATCCTACTAAAGCAAAAGATGCAGTTTTCTTTACTTTTTCGCATATTTTCTCCTAGGTAGTATTAAATTTTTAAAGTAGATTTCACTTCAAGTGACTTGAAGTGAAATCTAAAAATATAAAATGTACATGCATCTTACAAAGTATATAATAACAGAAAAAAATGTTATTATCTGACTGCAATCGCCCAAACTTGGGCATCAAATGTACATGCAATAAACATATTATTACGCATTCTAAATAATCTACTGTTAAGGCCTTCTACAGAGGTAGCTCGTAAATTAGAATCACTTGACAAAGAAAACAGAAAACGTTGAATCAGTTCTAATTACCAACAGTATTGAACATAATAGGTACTGACATAGTTTTCCGCATAACACCAAGACACTGCACTCGACGCGCGTTTAGCCAACCAAATTTGAATCATCTGGAGATAATAGGTTTGTTCTAACAAGAAAACAGATCAATTCCCAATTGATTGTAACCACAATATCTGCGCATGCGTTAGTAGAGACAAATTTGCAACTAATCAGAAGTTTGTGATGAAACAACTGACAAATCTGACAAAGAGTAAAGAGTGGAAGTCTGTGGGCTGGATTTATTGTGACTTAACCTCATTTTTTGACACAAAACGAAAACATTGGGAAGTTTTTTATCGTTTTGCCATTTGTGGAGTGTTTCATAGATAAGAAAAGAGTAGATAATGTCTGTAACTTATTTGTGATGCATTTTCATGATTCATAGTTTGTTTCTTTTGGGATTACACCACCTGTAAGATAACAAAAATCGAAAAACCATAATAAAAGAGTGTTTTATGATTTGTAGTTGTTTAGAAAACTTCACATAGGTTTCTAACATAAAAATACTTCAGTACCTAATCACAATCAACATTAATAACAATAATGCAGGCAAGACTTTACTAGTAGAGATGAATGTCATTTCATTTAATTTACTGCGCATGATTCTGATTCAGAATTCCTAAAAAATCCACAAACTTTTCTGATTGTCCACAAACTAATCATAAGCCATGATAGAACAGTGTACTGTCAATCAGGAACCACCACCGATTTCCTTTTGGCTTTGATGGAACGGAAAAATTGCAATGCGCATGCTTCCGACAGTCACCGACGATTTGGGATTCTTGTTAGAACAAACCTGATTAAAACTAGTTTTAATCCTTATAACTTTTCTTCATCAATAAATGTTTAAAACAAGTTCATGCGCACTTCCCATTTTTTACAAAAACGCTATTTTTTGCCTTAGATCTGTAAAAATGGTATCAATCTTTGCAAAACAAGGTTCAATTTACTAGCTATTAATCTTCTGATTAGAAAATCCGTTCAAATTTGTTAGAAGAAAAAGTTATGGAGAAAAAATTACAATTTATCTCCGTTCTTTTAAATTTGCCGGTGTGATAGAAGCGTGACAAACTGGCTTTGTCATTTAAAGGTCGTATTAATAAATAATAGAAGAGAATCTGAGATGCTTGATGATTAAACAGTGTTTGCACTGTTTCCGTCCCTTTTGTCTAACAAACGACAGAAAAAGATGAGGCTAATTCAGTGAGACTGGTTATTAAAATATTTTATTTTTATTTATACAGCGACGGAATGCGAATAATGGGTCCGACACAGAATTTTCCAAAAGCTGGATACCACGAGAGACACCTTTATTTTATGGTGGGTTTTTATAATTGCGGATGAAGAAAGACGATAATATTTCTAATTAAACTGATAAATTGTAGAAATATTTCATTATGTAAACTTTCCGTCCTTTCCAAACCTTGGTAGAAACTCAAGATATAAATATTTTATGTTAAAAATCCTAAATATGGATCTAACAACTAAAAGAGTGATGAGAGAGACAATTTCATTCATTGAGAAATCGAAACAAAATACTGATCGTTTTTCAGAACAACATCTAAGGTATTTTAGTGGTGTCTGAAGGAACTGTAATCTTTATACAAGTCGAATAAACTAAACGCGGAAACCTAAACTAATTGTTGAACTGATAATATTTGACTGTTACGTAACAAAAAACATAATAACACGTAATTTGGCAACAGCTACCGCCGACGGTGGGCCCGTCAAGGCACTTGATGGTCGAACGATCGCCGATACCCATCGACCTATCGATGCCAACGAAAAAGGAAGTACCGAAGCGCCCATGCAGGACTCTATCTCTTAGCCATCTTCATTGTTGGATATCGCGGACGCGCACGCCGTCATTGTATGTAAATTTATCGAGGTAAGAGGAATGGGCCATCGGAACGCGTTCTACACCTAACTTACTGCTAATTAAATGGCCTTTGTTTTCAAAATTATCCAGGCTGCTCGCACAAGGCCGCAGTTTGTTTTGAGAACTGGTGGATATTTCGAAATAGGAGTTACTAAATATATCTAGGTGCGTCTTTTGATTATGCAATTGTAATAATTATTGGAGATAGGCCAGTAATAACTAAACTACAACTAAATTTACTAGAAAACTACTTGTTTTGGATCAAGCAGTTTCTAACAGACTTATTTATTGCAGATCTGCAAAAAGATGTACTGCTATTAATCTTGCTAGTACAAAATTACTAGATTACGAATTGGTACAAAATCATAGAAATTATAAAAAATATGGATTGCCAAAATCCATTATATGACGTTCAAAAATAGCCACTCTATGCCAATATCCATTGACCGTGGTCATAACCTGGAATGATTTGTAGGGACCTGGACGTTTCAAGATGATAAAAGAACTATGAATTATGTATACAGGGTTATTCAGAACTTATCTCTAAAAGTTTGAGGATATGTGCATCCTTAAATAAGAAATCGATATCACCAAAAAAATTTATAATAAAAGTCTTAGGATTTTCCGTAAACAATGTTTAAAGTTATACCATTATAAAGGACTACGTAGATGGACAACTGTACTTCAACGACAATCTGGTATACCACATTCCTAAGAATGTGGTAAAAAAAAGTAAACACGTTTTTGTACCTAGAACGCCTGGGCGAATAGAGTTGGAGTGGGAATAATATCTCTATTGTCTATTCAGTCATCAGTCTATGTGTGTACTCTCTGTGTGCCGGTGTTTTATTTATCGTAGGAGTGTGAAACTGTAAAATTTTCAAAATGGCTCATGTGTTCAGTAATGCTGAGTTAATGGACTGTTACCAGTGGATTATCAATTACGAGTTAGGTTTTGTGAGTTGTTGCAGCAAAATGCTGAAAATCCCCAATTTACTTAATAATTTGCGTTTACAAGATCAGCAACCAGGAGGAACATTCGGTTTAGTGCGGCAAAATTGGATAAGGCGTGCCCAAAATGTGTACAAGTCGAGGAATATTATTTCGAACAGCTTTTGTAACAGATACGTGCCATATGTGCTGTAGTTATATGTGCAAATTTTTTATACATTTCATGTTTCTAATACCTAGTAATCAAGTAGCGCAATTCTTCAAAATTAGTGTAACAAAATTTTATTCATTTTAAAGACACGTCACTTTGGTTACATCTATCTATCTTTAAGTTTATTTTAAAGTAAAAACGCTGCAAATCTTTTTTGCGCCGGGTGTCGGTATAGGTACTCTCAGAACTTCCGAAGTTTTTTTCGTGCTAGCCAGTTTGCATTGTCAGTCCCAAGTCACTCCATTACAGTGGACCAGTATCCAGCGGCGTGCAATGAAAAATTTTTAAATAGTTTTCAGAAGCCGCCAAAACAATTTTTTTTGCACTACCACATTTCTATATGTATGTTGAACATCCCCAAATTTTATTATGGATAAGTTCTGAATAACACTGTATAGAGTTCCACTATCGGCATTCGGAATATAGGGACAGTAAAATTTATAGTGACAAATACATCAGACAGATTATAATTATTTAACGACTATGCCTATTTATTATTGAAAAACATCAACAAATATACCTACCTACAATTGATTACAGAGAAATTAATGTACCTACATAAATTAGGAACATTTTATTGAGTCGACAATTCAGAATATGTTTTGTATATTTAGACATAATTTGCTTGTAATCTGTACAATTTTAAATGATAAATGTACGAAAGGTCAGGTGTCCATTTTTCTTTAGGCATACAGATGTTTATCCATTACTCTGGAAAAAAATATAGCCGAGTAGGTACACCAATTCACGGGAAAAACCGCACGCATAAATATTCTGGCTCCCTTCCCGCGAATATAAATCTACCGCCGAAATTAAAAGCTCGTCCACCGGCCGAAAGGGTTGGTTCAAAAATAAAGGAGAGGACGGGCAGTAGATTTAATCTATAAAAAGCACCAGACAAGGATAAAATACGGTTAATTTCGTAATGTTTTATAATACCAACCTTTTAATTTCGCCCGAAAGGGAGGATAGCTCGTATATTTTTCATTATTAGAGCGCACTTTAAAAAATACACTGCAATTTTACACTTGCTGATTTTAATTAGGCCACAATTTGGCCGCAGACTGACCTGGGGTGAATGAACTAAACTTAGGGAAGAATAGACAATGGAAATATAATCCCAATCATTCAAATCATCAATCGATGCCGAAATCGACTAACAATTGTTGAAACATGCCCATATCCGTTTGTAAATTATATTAATTATCTTTCGAAAAATTCAGATAGGCATATTACAGCAGAGGAGAAACTATATTTCTTGGAAAACAATACTGCATCAAAATATTTATGTACCTATAGAACTGAACCAAATATCTACTTAATATATTGGAGTAATTGAAGATGTTTATATGGTGTGACTAGTTGTTATAATAAAATACAAGCACATATGTTTTTTTTCAACTAATAGGTAATAATATTATATATGTACATTGAAAACTATATGCAAGGTGTATAGAATGTACAGGGTGTCCCTCTTAAGGTAGGAAAGTATTAGTAACATTGTTATTATCGAAGATATATATTTGATTGAATCTGAAAACGTACTTAGGCGTATCAAAATACCTACATGCTGAAATTTTCCTAGAAAAAAAAACAAAATTCATTTTTGGCACCCAAATTCATTGATTAGAATACTTTTTTGTGCTCTTCAAGTTGTCATTGTTAAATTTTTCGTAAAAAATGTTTCGCTCTCAAAAAATCATTTTGAGGTTCATGTAGTCAGTATCTTTCATTCATCAAATGATCAGGGAGTGACAAATCTCAGCTACATAACTCATGCAAATATGTGAAAACATATCCGAAAAAATTATCTCTTATTTACATTTCAAATTATATACCTAATCTGCATGAAACTCCTGCGAAGTGTGCTTTTACGTTAACCTCAAACATTCTGCTTTATTAATTATATTTAGTGATAAAAAAATTTAAAGATTTGATAATTTTACATAAGTAATAAATTTCTCATTCCTAAGCAAAAGTGTTTGTATAAACTCGTATATACGTAAATGAATTCTAGTGGCATATATCTACGTCCTTCAGTTAACAAAATCTATACAAACTTTTATACATTTATGTAGAAGTGTAGAAGTTAGTGTAGTATTGGGGAACCTTTGCCTATACCTATGCAAGTATAATATTCCTATCTGACGAAAAAGATACATACAATTGGTGAAGGTTGAATTAAGAAGTGTTCCAAATTATGGGTAAATCACAGAAATTATAAAGAAATGCAAAAACCCTCGAATTCATTAGGTATACATTATATTGTATAGGCCTCATGTGGCATTATAATTAAGAACATAACCGAGATAATTTGATTTATTTTAACATCCCTGTATACGATACCCTTAATTATCTCTGATCACCCTTAATCAAGTAAAACGTTCACCGCACCACACCGGGCCAAAACAACTAAACTAGATTAACATCATTTCCCAATTCTGACATCAAACAATGCCCTGTCAATAAACACGTAATTTACGGCCCATCAGACCACGGTCAACGCACTGTCAGTCACAACAAAGGGCAATCTGGTTAGAAGCTCGGTGATGCCCATCTCCAATAAACCATTACCAGCTTTAATAATTATAGGCATTTCGTATACCTACATACACTCATAAAAATGTAATTTGAGATACAAATACACTTCAAAACTATAATTTATATTAAGAAAGCATATGTAGCTGTTGACTATAATGATTGAGAAAAATAAAAAGATATTAAAAATTGCTACAAACTTCTGATGGAGCTAGACCCAGCTGCTTCAAAATTGGTACTTCCGGTATAACCGGAAGTCGAAGGAGTAGGATTGGTCCCAATCTCCATAGGTTCCCCAGTTGCCTGGGGATCGAGGGTGTGAATCCACCACAGCAGAGCCCTGCATTACTGTGGCAAGGCAAGTATATCCTGAAAGGTTGCCCGATATTCCAAAGATCCCGTTAGGGACACCTATCACCCCGGTACCATTCGGCCATGGACACGGGCTGTTTAACATCCTGGCTTGGAGCGTAACCAGTGCCATCTCGAGCAGAATGTGGCTATTCAACACGCACAGACGATCTTGAAAAAGCTTCCTCATGGTATTGCCAACTTCCCACTCAGCTATTCCCTTGGAGTCAATAGCTAGGTGCTAGACTGCTTGACCCCTGCTGAAACCCCTTACTTTTACTCTATTTTTTAGGGATTTAGGGATCACAAAACGAATAATAAAGCCTTCAATTTCGACGACGCGAAAAAATGTAACTAATGAATATTTCAACAGGATAGTATTCCTCATTTCAAACGCAATTTAAAAAAAATCTCAAAAATGTATTTGCAATTAAGCGATTCGGCTTAATTTTCAACCAAATCATTCAGTAGTGCCTGCACGTCACTTTTGTATTTATTGCAAATGAACATTTATATGAGTGTAATAAAATCTTTTAATTGGGTCCACTCTGCCGTTAATAAACCATTAGAACTTTACTAGGTAATTTGGAATCTAGCCAGTTCATCAAGTTCCGGAGATGACGATCATCGCCGGATCGGAAATAGGTCACTCCTCCAACCGGCACCAGCCTCGATTTAGGCGATGTCCACGTCCAATCAGACTTAAGCCAATTTTAAAATTCATTTCCTCTATACGCAGAGAGATCGCTGAATATTTCAAATATTTGATGTATTACTGTGAGGCGAGGGTAAATCAAAATGGTAATAAAAAACTGTGGTACTTAAATACTGACATATTTTGTAAAATCCGGAAATGTGTCCCGGGTTAAGGTGCTAATACAATAAAAAAGCCATATATAGACTATATATAGGTTGTTCATGGTTCACAAGTGTAAAAAGAATTTCGTAATTTACAGATTTCTAATTTTTAGCAACTATAAGTGATAATCAGTAGGCATGCATTTTGTCTTTAATATTAAAAATTGAGTTCCAAAGTTAGTTGGAAATAGATACAGTAAAAATATTATTATTAGTTGGGTATATAACTTAAAATTCTGTACAAAATGTGAGTGTATATATCACTTTCTACAACACAATTCTATTGAATTTTATTCAGAATTTCAAAACCCTTCTACATGTCTTCTACATCTTTTAAACCGTTTATGATATGTTTTACGAAGGCAGTACCTTCTTGTCGCATATAACAACAATAACTATAGCAATATACTGTATCTGAGAATGTATCTGGCTGTATCTGAGATACCTCTGTATATCGGTGAAACCTAAAATTGTAAAAAGTAACAAAACCTACGTAAAACTCAGATCAGTCTTATTATAAAAAGAAATACCATAGGTGTTGATTCCTCCTTGAGAGAAAACTAATTTCTCTTATAAATATAATTATAAACTTACGGGAACCGCTCCAGCTATTGATTTAAGGGAACTAATTATAATAGAACAAAGTCCCAAACAAAGTGTCATACGAAATATTTCATACCTTCAAAAAATGTCTGTGGTTATACACATTATATTTCAGTATAAATAAATTCGGATTCATTTATCTAAATTATTGGTAAACCAAGCGGTTACTATTATCCAAATAATAATTTTCTAACAAAAATTTGTTGCTAGGCTTTAACAAATTTACTATTACAATAAATATCTACATATTGCGCGTAACGTCCTCTCAATATTGAATATTTAAATTTGCAATTTTCACTGGAGGACTGTTCCATCGAGAATATGTCATAGACGTCGTAAATAGCAGAACCCCTCAACATGTAGTGTGCGGTTCATGAGACGTGTAATATGCAAAAAGGCCCTTTGTCACAGGCATTCCATAAACTACGGATTTTCGGATACATGTCCTTATCAGCAGCTTTTATAGAACACTCATCCATAGCGAGGCGACCACACTTGGGGATACTGGAAAATATTATATTAGAAAGAATGAAAGCCAGGCTAACTTTTAATAAAATATACCGTGTAATGTTCACAGTAAATAATTTAAATTATTTGGTTTCAATTATCTTCATAAACGTTATCTTCATAAACGTTCAATTATCTTCAATTAGCTTGCTTCCTAACATTGTTTCACCTTAAGTGAAAAGACTCTTTGTAAGTCCTTATCTGACTTAAAGCTTTTAGTGGTAAATAAGTACGTATCTATGGTTGCTAAGGCCTGCATCTGCAGTAAATATATACTTACTAATCATAAAGCCAAATATTTTCGTAGTCTAGCAGGCCTCACATTAGAACAGAAAACGCCATTCAAGAAACGAGAAATACTAGTGATCTTTAGGATTAAGCGTCAAAAAGTAAACTGTATGAACAACAGATACAAATCCGAATACCACGCAAACAACTCCGCCTCTAGAGTCCCCACAATCATAACAAAACAATGGTATCAAGTTACCTACCGACGCCAAAATCAATCAACGTCAGGGCTGAAGCAAACACTTATGGCGAATGTATTTCAGAATTTCAGCGCAATGTATAGCAACTATTACAATTTGAATAAAGGGCCAGAGGCTTAGAGCTCCCCTCCCACACCGCGAGACAAGCTGGGAGTGCATTATGAATGACTATTATGAGAGTACACAATTTAGCCATCGGGAGGCAGCAGTTCGGCTGAAAGGGATCCTTTGTCTTCAGTCTACAATACCTGCAAACGATACAGGCTATTATCATTAATTATGTTAAATACACACAGTGAAACTCTATAGGGCACCCTTTGATAAACAGGAGCTTTTATAGTTGCTAGAGTTTCTGGTATTGTTGCTGAGAGACCGAGACGTACGTAGGTGCTTTAAAAGCTATTCAAGATGCTGAGGACTAAAATATTAATTATATGAAAAATGGAAAGTGATTTCTGAGACTTGAAAGTTTTATTTTTTTGGAAATTCTCTGGAGTATGCTCAAACTTTCTTCTTAAATTGCAGTCATTTATAAAAAAAGGCATGTTTTGGCAGTTATCAATTTTTTTTCAGGACTACCAAGAGCGTGAGGATAGTCACCTTTCGGATAGTAACATTTCTATGAAAAAAATATGATACGACACTACTTCTCTGAATTTTTAATATAATTTTTTTATTGGCTTTAGTATATTACTAGAATTGTTTCTTGAATTTTTATTCTATTTATGATATAGTTTAGATAGAAAAATTTTATTTTAAAATCAACAACTTACATAAGGTACGAACAAGAAGTACCTTCAGTATCAAATTATTTTAGGAAACACCCTGTATTTTGTATCAATAATATAATTTTCAGACATCGGATTTTGCAGAATTTTCAGATTTGAATTCAGATTACTTTCCCATTTAAAGCCCATTATCGCAGCACTCTGTAGATAGGTCTCTACAATGTATGTAAGAAGTATTTGTACAAGAAATTTTGATGTAGCACGTCCTCTCGCGTATTTTTCCGAATAAAATCGCTGAGTAAAAACGCAATAAAAGATATCAGACCACTAAAAGCGAACATTTAATTTTGCAGACGACCCTCATAACGTAAATTTATAGGGTGCGGAATATCAGGAAAGAATTTTTCATATACGAAGTGTATTTAATGAGGAATTTTGTTGCAATAAACCATATCTTTGTTGGAGGAAAATCAACGCATATACAAGGTTTTCAATAACCGCAATTGTTTAAAAATAATTCCTCTATAGAAGAATTAATAATCTTGACTAAGTATTTTTGGAAGAACTGTTTGAAGAAAACATTTTTTGGAAAGGTCAGAATAACAGTGCTCAGCGCTTTGGCTCAAGGTAATTGTCTTTATTGTGTAATTTTTGTGACATAGCTCCCTTATTTTTAGAGATAGATCGATCCGAGGAAAAAACGTTCTACTCAAATATATACAGGATGTTCTATTTCAAAAAAATACCAAGTCTTGAAACACTTTCAGAGATATAAATTAAACTTGGTAAAAATTCGAAAAATCCCTACACGGGAATAACATTTTTTGGTGATTCTTTTGGTTTTCGTAGATGCAAAAATGTGTATAATATTTTAGAAGAAGAGTTGCTAAATTAACTATCCCACTGCTAGGCGAGTGAACCACGTTAATATCAATGGAGCACCACCACAGTAATAACACAAGTATAAAGATATCTTTGCCTCTGCCACATCCTGCCAACCTAAAATTCCTGCCACCCCGGACTCGCCGGATACGTATTAAATTCCACATAAAATCTAAACACCGCGGCGTTAAACATCCCTCTCGTAACTCTGGTATTCCGCATAAAGGACGAACGCGCCAGGATGGGGGGACGGCCGGCAGATGTGTCTGCGACAATGTATTGTTGCATTGCTCATATAGCCGTATCACCTGGAATCGATGTAACGGGCCCATTTGCATAGCTCGTAAAACTCCTAGAGCGGAGTAACTACGTCTCTCGTAATGCACTACATTTCGTTTCTATTATGTGCCGAATATACTTTGTATGGGATCCCCACATATCTCTGTCGCAACACAACTTCAATAACTCCGTTGTGAAAACAGCAATATCAGGGGGGTGTATTTTTAAATGTGGAAAATGTTTAGAGGGATCTTGCAAAGGAGGTACTAGTCGCCAAAGTGATCTGATTTACTTTTCTTCAAATTCACAAAAATGGCTAAGCGTCTTTTTCGGCCCTTACTGACTTAATATTACTGTTCGCATCATTATAAATTTTGCAAATAATCTGAATTAATTTTGCCAATTCCAAGATAGGATGTTTGTACCACTTATCAATATATATTTGAAATATATTCCTTTCTTATAATACATATTTGAAAAATAGTTCCGCAACAAATCATTTACCTATTTGTGTACGCCATAAAGATTTATTTGTATAGACCTTTAACAAGTCGAAGATAAATTTCATGAAGTTCTAAAAAGAAAGCTGTCGATATTTAAATACAACGTGAACGCAGTTTCCTGGAGCGTAGAGGATAAATTACGATTTCTATACAACCCGCTTGACCAATCAACTAACATACAATTTCCTTGGGAAACCAATTTATATGCTGTCGGATTTGTGGACCATGAAAAGGTTGTTTAATAGAATATATTTTTTATCCTTCAGAATACTCATAAAATATATACCTATACGGTGGCCCAGTAGTAAGACAAAGGTCACTAATAGTGTGACAAACAAAAAAAATATATTTTGGAAACTCGTAAGGCCTAAGAGAACGCAGATTTTAAAAATATGTATGCTCATATTGGGTTCTCTATAAACCGGGGCCGTAACTTAGAGTTGTTCAGAAGATATAAATATTTTTGTATCTAAATCGCAATGAATTGAGCACCCTGTATCTTTTTTAAAAAAATAAATACTAGATCATTTTTGCCACGATTAATTATGCTATATGGTCTAGTTTTACTTTCTATAGAATTTCCTTTCAAATAGCTTTACTTGTATACAGGGCGAATCAAAACTAGCAACCACAGTTTTCTCAATTTTTATAAACAAAACACCCTATGTTCATCATTCTCATTTTCATCATTTTCATTAAGGTCTCTCACGACTCTTTCTATTCTATGAAGCATTCCCTATACCTAATTGAAACGGTTTTTGAAATGTTTGAGGTTTTATACTCCAAATTCTCAATTTTTTTTTATGGAAGTATGGGATAGACTAACTGTTTAGTCAGTATAACTATCTAATGCAAGTACCAACTGAACTAAATACATAATTAAGAAAACAGTTCAAATAAACCATAAGTATATCATTTTCACAATTTTTTTTTACTGATTTTTAAAATTTTTCTAATGAACCCCGAATTTCTAATAAACAGCACACAAAATTAGTTGACAGCTAATTTTTTTCGTCATTTTTAAGAGACTGCATCACGGAAACGTCTTCGCCGATTTTAGGAAAAAAGGATAAATAATCTATGAGTGTTGCCTTGTATTTGGCAGAACTGAATAGGGCATAAAAATACTGCAGTACTGGTGGTAAGCTTTATAAACAACTTCTATGAAGCTGAAAGAATGATAAAAAAGTTTATTTTTCATAATTGGCTTTGGATTTACTTTGCCTAAATTAAAATTTAATTCTACTATTCTCGTATAGATACTTAACTTGTACATTTAAAACTTTGGTATCCATTGAACAAGTCATAAAATATATCAGAGCAGAAATAAATGTAAACTACGTTCTTTAATGTTACAAAAATAAGAACTAAATTAATAATCCTCAAATTAAATCAATTTTTCCGCAGGACAAGAAATCTACCCGAAATTCTGGCAGTACTAACGACCTAGTTCCCTTATTATTTTCTCCGGATATCCGCCTTAATTTTTCCAATTACCAACTTCGGATAGCGCCGTTACTAACAGTTGCTGATCATTAAAGAAAATTATTGTTCTCGATGGAGGACTAACGAAATTAGGCGATCTGTACGGCGACTTTCAAAACTCGGATTTACTTATTCAAATTTTAATAGCAGAAAGCCTACGGCCATTTAGAACATCGCCCAGCTTCCCGTTTAAAAACTGTGTAAGGGGCTGGAAAAGAGTTAATTGGAAGAAATTCGTTTATTGAAAAATGGGGATTAAGTTTGTCTGCCCCTTGTGTTTTTATGCCGGAAATCACACTTATTAAGGCTAATGCAATAATTATATATAGTAGTTATAGTAATGCGATAGGTATGTAGACAGGCGATTAAGTATATTATACACATACAGGGTGTTCCACATAAAAGTCCTCAGCCTCGTATCTCGGCAACGGAAAGATATATTTTGATTTTGAAAAAAACAGTTGATAGAGCTCATCTATGGCTTCGTCACGAAGTTCAACTTGATTTTTTTCAGAGCAAATTGGAAATGGCGCTGAAGTCGAAAGAAATTTTTCGTTGGCAGGAACTTTACAACAAGGTTTATCCGATACTTTGTTCAATTCTAAACAATGTTTGTCAAATGACTATTTTTCAAAAACTTAATAGTTTCAGAGATATCGGGCTCTTCATTTGGTGAGGCCCAAACTCAAGCATATTTTAGAGTCTCGAATTATTACCTTATACAATAAAACAATAATTATCCAACTTCTCCTTTGGTACACGTAATCGCCAACTCACATAGACTTCTCAGTATAAAAATGAATTACTTAAAATGGGTCCCAGTGGGTGAAAAACTAGCACCCAATACATACAATTTCAATTTTTTCGAAAACTATTGAGCGTCCCAACTTCTCCTTTGGTACACTTAATACACAGCTCATACAGACTACTCATTATAAAGATCATTGACTTGAAATAGATCCCGGGAGTGAAAAACAGATAGCACCCAAAACAAACAATCTCAATTTTCTCGAAACGTATTGAGCGTCCCAAATTCTCCTTTGGTACACGTAATAAGCATCTCATATAGACTACTCAGTCTAAAAATCATTGACTTGAAATGGGACCTATGGGGTGAAAAATAGATAGCAGCCAAAACAATCTCAATTTTCTCGAAAATTATTGAGCGTCCCAACTTAGTACCTACTTACAATAGTGAAATAATATGTACTTACATATTTAATTTTGTTTCCTTCTAATCAAAACCTACTGTGATGAAGTTTCGTTATACATTCAGAATTTATTTTAGGACAAACGTACAAATAATTATGAATTACTTATTATACAAAATGAATTATAGGTATTTAAAAAACTTTTGCCATATTTACTAGAAATACATATTATTTCACTATTTTTTAAAAAGAGCTATTAAATTGACTTGGATAATTACCTATTGTTTCATTGTATACGGTAATAATTCGAAACTTTAAAATACCCTTGAGTTTGCGGGCCTCACCAAATGAAGAGCCCGATATCTCTGAAACTATTAAGTTTTTGAAAAATAATCATTTAACAAAAATTGTTTAGAATTGAACAAAGTATCGGATAAACCTTGTTGCAAAGTTCCTGCCAACGAAAAATTTCTTTCGACTTCAGCGCCAATTTGCTCTGAAAAAAATCAAGTTGAACTCCGTGACGAAGCCATAGCGAGCTTTATCATCTGATTTTTTCAAAATCAAAATATATCTTTCCGTTGCCGAGATACGAGGCTGAGGACTTTTATGGGGGTATAGTACAGGGTGATTCGCTATATTTTGACCCCGTTAACTTTTTGTTTACAGAATTATAAAAAAATGTGAAATATAAAAGTTGCACAATTTTTTATGAAGTTTTCGAAAATGATAGTAGAAAAACAAACGAAGTCCAAACAAAATGGCCGCGGATGTTAACTTAGTTAATTTAAATCGAACACCCTGTATATTTTTACATATTTGGATAGAACGCGTTGTCTCACAAATACAGTAATATAGATATTGATGGGTCTGTCTTTAATAATAACGGAGATATGACCAAAAAAGGGAGCCGTAAGAGCGATGTGTTGGAGAAAGACTGACTAGCAATGAATCGATATTCTCTCTCTAGCACATTGCTCTTATGGTGCTCTTCTATCACTTTTCACTATATGAAAAATATCACTTTTTATCCTAATAATAACACAATATATTCTATTACCTATTACTGATTTTTTTCGAGTTGTTCCTTGTATCAAGTTCGTAAAATCTAGATACATACTCAAGACTCAATCAGAGATTTAAATACCTTTTTTATTTTATTATGGTAGATATAATTAAAAATTTTAGGTAAGTAGGTATTTGTAGAAGTAAATAATATAAACCATTATGGTTTATTTAGTTAGACAACGAGTTATTCATACTTTAGTTTCATTGTATGCATTTACCCCCCACGATCCATCTTCTTTCTAATAAATGATACCTAGTGATCTTTCCGAATTCCTCCTAACTCGAAACAAGGAAATGCCGGAGTCCGGAGGCAGTTTATCTCACACGTTCCTCATGAGGGAGATCGCCCGCAGAAAAACAGCAATTTAAATGCAATTTTACTAAAGAGCTTCATTTCCTTCCCGCCAGTTAGTAAATCTAACTGGGGAGATAATTAAATCCGCTAGTTTTAGCAGCTCCTACTTTACTTTGAAAATACTCGCTGGAGGTTCCTTTAACTAATTGAGCTTATGGAAATGCTGCAGAGTGATGCATGTAGAAAGATATTTAAATCCCATCAGCCCTTTAACTTGGTTTTTAATTGGTTATTTTAAACATGAAGATTTTTCAACGTAGACGAAAAATGTTTACATAGAATGTTTATCAGATAGAAGTAGTTAAAATTTAAAAAATCGCAGAGAATTGTTTATATAATCATGCAATTAATAAATTAAATCCATATTAAGCTACTTCCAGGATAGATACTTCATAAAATAGATAGGTTTGGTAAGTATAACTAAACATACCTAATAAGTAAGGCAGGGCCGAAGATAAAAGGGGGGTTTAGGGGGTTCAAACCCCCCAAGACAAAACCTACACTACTATACTAATAATACACTCCCTAATTAAAACAAACAGCCAAATTATGTGTTCGAAACCCCCCTATCACCAACTACTAGCTACGGCCCTGAAGTAAGGTAAGTATGTTTAATTGTAAGTATGCAAGTAGGTAGTAAGTAGATAAAACACAGCGTTCAAAGAATTTTGGTGCGGATAAAGAATAAGGCTAAATAACCACGTTTCTTGTTCTTAATCTAAAAGAAAGAATCCACACGAGAATATGGCAAAAAAGAACAAAAAATTGGAGACAGAAATTGGATTGCCTTTACATATAAGTTGACTGTCGTAAAGACAAATGATTGTCAAATAAAAGAAAATAAAACCGGTGAAGCAGAAAAGAATAGAATTAGAGATAAGGAAATATCCAGGAAACAAAAGAAAAAGATGTGTGAGCACAAATAAATCGAGCCATTATTTAAGCAAATAGATACATCCTTTAAACTACCCCTCTGCTTCTAAACAGATAAGTTGTTCCCTCCAACTAAATAAATTAGATCAGTCAGCTGTTTCTGGTTGAGAATCCAATAAGATAGGCAACAGTGACCTTTTGTTTATCCATGGCTGCTGCTTCCTGTATACTGCGCAATGTGCACTCCTGAATCCTGAATAATTATTGCTTTTTTTACAAAATAATTTTATCCAACCAGCTGAATAAGCAACTGTTAAATTCCTATAGTCTTAAATAGTATATTAGATGAGCATATCTAGGTCAGAAAGATAACCTACAAGTGTCTAGGTTTCCACATTTAAATTATCTATTTATTTGCAGGAAAGGACATAGCAATTCTATAAAATTTGAAATTTTGATGTCAACGAGCAGTTGATCAGCTTATTTATAAACAATATGATATTTAAGTTTAGCTTAACACAATCACTTACCGACAATAAAGGTAGCTACATATAAATGGATAAGTCATTTTGTTTCATAATAGTAGTTAGTTCCTTTAGAACACAAACACTTTTCTACACTGGGGGTAGTTTAAAAGAATGTTTTTCATGTAAAAAATTACACCACCCAGAACACTGACTTCCATGCTGATTTCAAACTGAAGTACACGCATGCGCTGGCAGTCAGCTGTGATGAGTATGGAAAATGCGTGCCCTGAGAATCTGTCTTGAAGATTGTACTGTAGCTGCAATAAACATAAAAATGGTAGTAAAATACATACTTACCCCCCCCCCCCTCTCCCCATAGATTACAGAGGGTTCTTCCCCCCACTATATTCTGTGCTGAAAACCTGAAAATTTTATAAACTGAAAACCGATTAAGAAGTTAACAGGTAAAAATTAGTCATTGAATTAAAATTAAAAGTTCATCTACTTATAACAAACTACATAATTTATTTTTCTGTTTTTTTTTTACATTTGAAGTTAATATAATAATTAAATTATATGTACCTAAATGACAAATTCAGTCTAATCCTGATTACTTTAATAAATTACACACTGGCTTATTACTAGTTATTACAAACTTGATTACAAATTGTAATCAATCTCCGGTCAATATATTAATATATTATTTAGTCGGATTAATCAAATAATCAAAAGCATGAAAGTTATTTTGTTTAAAGGTATACCTATGGCAGATTATTACTACGTTTTTTCACATATCAATATACAGCGTGTCCCCCAGTGCCCAACCCAAGTATTCATGTTATTAAAATTGTCGATTGAAATCTCTGATCAACATTACTGAATATGGATAGCTTTCAAGCTATTAATAAATGTTATTATTATTATTTTCATTTTTCAATACAAGTGGAGAGATCTAGTATGGGCAGAGGCAAATAAAAACACTAAATTTCTCTAAAAAAAGTTTAATAAACATAGGCCTAATAAATTAAACCAAAGTAAATCTTGATAGTTACTACATACAAAAAAGCATATTAAAATCACATTTTTATGAAAAATATTAAAATTTTAAGATAATCTCAATAGTGGCAGCATGATTATGAGGTAATTCAATATAGATTCTTATCAAAAAACGAAATTAATACATACACTTTATCCGATTAAACAATGAAAATGTAACCACAAGCTATTTCATTTATTTTGGTAAAATAAAATTGAAAAAATGGAATTATGTAACACTAAAACTTAAACATTAGGTACCTACTTTATATTTATTTCACAAAATCACTGAACTCACAAAAATGTAAAAAAATATGTTATGTTACCTTAGTTAAATTATTTATTTTTGAAAAATTAATTTCCTTTGACAAATTACAAAATGTAAAAAATTGTCAAACCATCTGAAATTATCGTAAACTATGAATTCATCATAAAACAAAAAACACAAAAAATTTCCACCGATTGGTAATATGGTATTGGCAGGACTTTAGATATGTATATATCACATTTCCCATTGTGTAGAAGAAAATTTTCAATTGCTTATGACTTATAAAAATTG
The DNA here is from genome assembly GCA_963924545.1 of Pogonocherus hispidulus. Lineage (NCBI taxonomy): Eukaryota > Metazoa > Arthropoda > Insecta > Coleoptera > Cerambycidae > Pogonocherus > Pogonocherus hispidulus. The sequence goes on from OZ004699.1 coordinate 14,741,680, forward strand.
TAATAAGTTTGTAGAATACAATAATTATTAACTAGGTATGTAAATGAGGATAAATGCTTACTGGCCCAACAATCTATTCCTCGGTTCAACTAAAGTACAAAGGGTTAATTATTTGTCTAGCATTATATGAGCGAGCATCGATCTACAAATTTTATAAATGATATATTTTAGCAAGATGGCTAATTCAATATCAATAAACATTTTTGGTGGAATAGGGATCACAGCTAACTTGTTCCTCTAGAAATACAATTCTAACAATAATTGTTACAGAAACATCCGATGAGAGCATAAATATTTTGATGCATGTTCCTGATACCATACAGGATATCAAATTAATTATGCAATTGATTTTTTTTTTTTATAAATTGATAAACAGAATAAATATACAATTTCATTTCATTAGAAAATATTTTGTAATTTATAAAACACTGTATTTTAAAATACTTGATATGCATTTTCTACAACTACCACTTTTTTTAAACATTAAGGGCATTCGCTTTTTACAATAAATGTGGGAATAAAGAAGAATAAGGTAAAAGTCTTTAGAAGACTCTAGCGTCGAAATGTTTACATTAGAATATTCTAGAAAATAGAAAATATAATGCACATACAAGGAAGATTATCAGCTGCTTTATCAATGTTAAATTTTTCAAGTACAAATTTACGTTGTGTTCCATTTATAAGAAAATAAAATTCAGAGTATTTATAAAACCACAAACTAGTTCATGCTGGTTCATCTAATACCAACCTTAATAAATCAACATAAAAACAATTAAAAAATTCAGTTTAGTAGTTTATGATAAAGATGAAATTTCAGGATTAAGTCTCATTAATGAAGGATTAGGATTATGTCTCATTATTTGTTTTATGTGAAATGTCAATATTAATCCCAAAGTTCGACCTTTACTGATGAAATATTGTCACTTCCAATTTATATTGCATACATTTTCAGTTTCAAAATATCATTCATAGACCATGTTAATACATATTTCTACTTACACCTTCAATATTCCAGAATGGATTTTACATGGTAATCACATACACTCTTTAATAATGGTATTTACATTTATTAGGTACTAATATTAATATGAAATGCATATAAAATCGCAACGCAAATAAAAGGACGACAAATGAACCAACAGAAAATCTGAAATGTCAGAAACTGATATATGTAAAACCAAATTTTCACTAATAAACTATAGTTTAATGGAACACATGATCTCAAAAGATGAATACGAACTAAAAGCAACAGTTTTGAACTTTGCAATATTATTCCTGTACATAAATAGTATAACGCATTTCCTTGAATTACCTCTAAAATCAGCCTTAACAACACCACTAATTAAAACTCCTAACAATTATCCATGTCCATATCATTTACATCCAAGTTTACATCATTCTCCATTTCCGATTCATTCGCTACCACATTATTATCAGGCTGCTGCTGCTCATTGTTATTCTCGTTTTCATCAACGCGGTTATTCACTAAAGGTAAAAGTCTGGTTGGTGCTTTCCATAATACTAATGCTGTACATGGTCTTTGTATTCGAGATATTAAGCTTTGTGGTAAAATTGATTCGGCCTGTAACTTGCGCATCTCTTCACACATGTATAACCTCTGAGTACGCTCAGAGTCTGATTCTTTTGAAGATGTAGCTGTCTCTGATTTTATATGGAGCTTCGACATGTGTTCCACCATCTTTTCCTCAGTAACATGTTGTTTTGCTAATTGTAACCTACAAATAATAAAAAAGAATTAATCAAACCTACAAATCTATTTACGTAACGTAACCTATAAATAACTTTCCAAAAGCAAGTCTCAAAATACGTAACAGGTACAAGAAATGTTTATACGTGTTCCTGTACAGATAATTAGTATATCGAAGTATAGGTAAGTATACTAAATTTATTCATAATGCATTCAACAAATGAACTAGAAAGAAAATGTATAATTGACAAAGTGGCTAACATGTTTATTTTAATTTGAGTATCCTTTGAACATACATTAGGTAGAGACCAACTAGGTACAATAAAATCAAAACTTCTGAGGATCCGCAATTACCGGTACTTATCAAATATCTGAAGATGATCTAGAATTTTTAGAAAATACAAATTGGAACATGGTAACTTTGAGTTGCACTTATTAGATAGGTACTAAAAATAAGTCTTAGATAAACTTACGGTGGTGAATCAGTCTTTCTTTTGCAACGAGTGGGGTAGGGTCCAAACCCATGATTAACTTGAAATGGAAACTGAACAACATCCTGTGTTGGTCTGGGAGAGCCAAAAGAAAAGTTCACTTGCTGCTGGGGCAAATTTGTCATTGTAAACTGAGGAACTATATTAGGAATACTTCTTTGTTGATCAGTTACAGACTGAGGTGAAAATGATGCCATAGTCGCAGGCTGATTTTGCACAAATACTTGGGGCTGTTGGAGACTTGGTCCAGGCTGAAACTGGGTAACTGGGTTGGTGAAAACACCTGGTTGATTCCAATTTACATAGGGAGGTGGATAGGGATCAAATCCAAATACAGAAGCTCGATTCACTTGGTTAGGTTCTCCTGTCATGTTATTTGCACAGTTTGGGTCCATAAATGTAATGTAATTGAACTAAGAATTATAAATGAGTTTTTCAGTTAAAGAAGTAAACTCTTTTAACTGTTGTTAATGTTGTTAATAATAAATTTCAAAATCTTGTCTCTATGTCTCTGAATCATAACACGGTCAAGAACAGAACTAAATTTTGACCAATCAGCTGAGTTGACATATATATCGGTAACAAAATTCTAGAAGTCTCTAGTACCTACGGGTTTGTAACTTGAATAATATAAAAATAAGGAATAAGGATAAAATATCAGACCAAATATTATTTTGTATGTATAATCTGTGATTATTTTGATTGGGGGATAAAATACAACAAAGACAAACTCAGAATTAATACATTCGAAAGAATAATAATAGATCATGATCATGATCACATCGGTATGACAGAACTATGAGCGGTAGTTTTGCTTGCATTCTATGCATATGACGAACTAAACTAAATATTCTAGGACAAATGTACGACAAGCTACAAGCTTCATTTAGGAAGCAAATAACCTGATATTTTTTTATCGATGTTTGCACTTTGCAATCTTATAGATATTCTGTGATTTACAGAATCATCGGCCACGGTCAAGGATTTTTAAGTTAAAAATCCTTGGGTCACCGTCCCGTCACAGATGGTGAAACACTCTCGCATCGTATTTCATTATTTTATGGTGGCAACACTGACTGTAAAGTAGTAAGAGAGGTGGAATAGACACGATTTTCGCCTTGCGCCTATATTCATATTCTGTGACGCGTTCTATCATCATTTCTTTTATCAGTCTCTCTTTTTCTTCGCCTTTTCTCTTCCTGTGTGCGTTTGTCGTTGGATCTACATTCATTTTAAAATGACGTAAGTTTTTTGATTTTATTTTGATAATCGTCATATAAAAACTACACAAAACTTGATTAATTAAATTATAATACATTTTTCATTTATATTTAATGAATATTTTTACATTATTAACTACTTGTATTCTAGATCAAAAGTTTCACGTGAAACATTGTACGAGTGTGTCAATGGGGTGTTGGATAATTCCAAGGAAAAAAAGAGGAACTTTTTGGAAACTGTGGAGATCCAGATCGGACTTAAAAATTATGATCCCCAAAAGGACAAACGTTTCAGCGGAACCGTCAAGTATGTAACCTGATTTGAGCTGTCTTTAGGTTACCGGAACGAAAAATTGCCTACAGGCAGCTCACACATCAGGAAGCTGTAGTAACACAGCGGACCTGTACCCAGGGTCTTAAAATAACTGGGAAGATGTTGTTAAGTTTACTTGACAACATCGAACAAATTATTTAGTTTTGACAATTAAAATCCCACCATTTGGTAAGTTATGTGTCTGTGTGGGACTAGTTAATATTAGGCATGGGAATGAAATAATGAAAAATGTTGACCTAATTGTTTAAATTAGCTTCAATTAAAAAAAAAAGTTAAAATTAGTTTATTACTTTCAAACCATTAAGTCCATTGATTTATTTTTAGGTTAAAACATATTCCTCGTCCAAAAATGCAAGTTTGTGTCCTTGGTGATCAACAGCACTGTGACGAAGCTAAAGCAAATGGTGTCCCCTACATGGACGTTGAGGCTTTGAAGAAATTAAACAAGAATAAAAAGCTTGTCAAGAAACTTGCGAAAAAATATGATGCTTTCCTTGCTTCTGAAGCTCTTATTAAACAAATTCCACGTCTTTTGGGTCCTGGTCTTAACAAAGCCGGAAAGTTTCCTGGTCTTCTTTCTCACCAAGAGTCTATGACACAGAAAATTGATGAGGTTAAAGCTACCATTAAGTTCCAGATGAAAAAGGTAACATTTCATGTTTAGTAACAAAATTGATTTTAAAATCAACTAAATGATTTAGTCATAACAACGTACACTCTAAAATTAAATTACCTTGAAATGTACTAGACTCAATTGCACAATAAAAAGTGTTTCTAAGCATTTGCAAACAATAAGTTTTAATATTATTTATTGGCTTATTTAACTGTTTACATCTTTCTTTATATAGGAATTAAGGCAAAAAGTTAAGGAAGAGATAAATTATTAATGAAATTATGAAATATTATGGTTCAATAAAGTTTTTATATTTCCTCGTTATCTATAATCCAAGGTATGCAAAGGAATAACGTATTATTTTTAAGATATGTCGCAAACACTACTTTGCGTGCAACATGCACCGACCAACATTGAATTACAATGGCATATCTTCATATATCTTTTTAGCTTAATTTCTATATAAAGATGTAAACAATTTAAGTTTTAGTTATCATTCACCATGAATATTATATACTGAAAGTGTATATACAGTACATTACAATAAGTAACATAATTTTTGTAAAAAACGTATAATGAATGACGAATGAATGATAAAAACGTATATTCTAACTTACACCTTCTGTACAGTAAATAGTACCTGAAAATTCTTAAATATACCAACTGAAATAAAATTGAAAATACCAACTTCTGTTAGTGTGCATAAGGGTTGCATTTCTAATGTTCAGTATAGTCTACCGATTTTGACTATTATGACTTAGGTCTGGTTGGTTGCATAGTTATGTGACTAAAGTGCTTTAATTCTGCTTGTAGTCATGATTATATATGTAATTGTATTAGCTAATCATACTTTTTTCTAGGTGTTGTGCCTTTCTGTTGCTGTAGGTCACGTTGACATGACTGTTGATGAACTGGTCCAAAATGTGCACTTGTCCATTAATTTCTTGGTTTCTCTTTTAAAGAAACATTGGCAGAATGTCAGGTCTCTTCATGTTAAGTCATCGATGGGACCTCCACAGAGATTGTATTAATTTTTTTATAAGTTTAACTACATACTCTGTATGTAAAATAAAGAAGTAATAAAAATAGCAGTGTATTGTTTTATTCTAAGAAAAGTGTGTAAGGTAGTTTTATTAAATAAGTAATTAATGTTATCTGATAGGCAAGTACGTTTTAAAATATGGCTCGTTAACTGCCCAGAGATGATTCCTGAGTCGTGAGAAAAAACTGGTAGGTATGAGAAAATGTCAATATGACGCAGTTTGACAGTTTTATTACTATAATATATACCCCTGTCATTTTTACGTAATCTTCGCATATGATTGTATTCTAGCACTTAGATAATCTGGATCCTTTACCATTCCTCTAAAAACTTTTCCATTATGCAATTGTCAAGATTACATAGAATTGTGGAAATTGAAGTTTTGGCTAAAACCCATAGATTAATTATTTCAGTCTTGTAGTAGCACTTCTTGTATAAACAATAAACATTTAATCAGTAGTTATGAGGCCGAGCTACCGAAATATGAAAAGATATACTGTTATTATTTATATATTAATGGTTTATATGCCTATCAAAATAGTTCAAATACATAGGAGGTATAAGTGCCAACTTCACAACTTTTTTAGAGAGAACTTCATGTTTAAAACTACAGTATAACTCAATCTTGAAATTCTAAGGTACATTGGTGCACGTCTGGTTGCCTATCCTGTTGGTATCCCAATGTCTTCTAAGAAAACTGGTAGCACGTTCAAGTTAATTTTTTATATTACCTGGTAAACTTGGCGATCACCATCAATATGATGATTATAATGACGTTTATGCCGATTACACTTTGTGTGTGACTGCATGCAGGAAAGTACCTGCCCGCTAGAGCGCCAGAAGATGCTACACCCTGCAAGGTGGTAGGGTCAGGACAAGAGGAGACCTTACGAATCGTCAACCTACACCTATCACTTTTTGTGATCAGTGTTGGTGAAGGATGGGGTCCACCTCTATGAGGTAGTCCAGGCATACAGCGATGGAGAGGGTAAAGAGCGATAATCCCGCTCGGCCCCAAACCATCCCAGGCGCTGACCACGGTCAATGGATATTGGCACCTTCTAGTGGCCTGTACATCAGTAAATTCGAATTATCTATACTTCGGCGAGGTTTGTGTAGAGAACGTACCATATCCCGCGAATACAGGATGTAAAGCCGGAGGTCCCTCATTATTGTCTGCGACAGACAAGTAAAAGAACCCTGCTTGTAGATGTAAGTATATGTCTCTGCTGCTACTAAAAGGTTCGGCCATTTGTTCTGGTTGGGGGTTGCTCATCCTGTGTCTGTGATAGAGCTTTTGTTGCGGAAATAAAACGACGAACAAAAACCTCTAAAACGGTACCTATTTATATTTTGTTGAATTTGTCTATATAATATAATAAGAGGTTGCTCGTTTTTTGGCGTCGATGATTGGCATGGTGACATGGAAATAGACCGACGTTAAATAACCAAAACCAAAGTAAAAAAATTAAGCTATAACTTTCCTTCTGAAGTTGACAGAGTAGGTATATCAATACTATAGGTACTATGCATAATATATGGTACTATATTCATATACCAAATTATTTAACTTTTGTGATACAAAATTTTCATTTGCCAAAGGCAAAAGCAGAGATTTATTATATTTTGTCGGAGGAATATATGATCCAATATATTAGGAGGGATATATAAACCAATAATAATTGTCAGACAGATAATAGGCAAAGACCCAAAGCGAGGGCACTACGGTGTGTTTCTCACCATATTAACATTCGCGATGGCCATTTAGGCAATCACGTCGCAACATCGTTCATCGAGTCCACTACCTATGGCACGCTGATGAGCGCATAATAAGCGCGAAACTGGTTAGTATCTGGTGGTTGGTCTCGATGAGAGATATGACGACTCCTATGGAGATGCCGAAGAAATGCAATGCCAGTCGGGGCACATTGGCCGTGGAGTAGGTGTTTTCGCCATCTCCTTCAAATAAGTATATAAAGTTTTCTATATATTTCTTGAAATATCAACTCGTAAATAAGAACTGTGTTTTTTCAAAAAATTATCAATACTTATTAAGATATCATTTACGCGCGTAAAGAAATTTTATTTAGTCATGAATTTTAGAAATATAGATATATCTATACTACCCAAGAAATTTCCCTAATTCAAAATTATATAAGTACAAATAATAATATTTTTTCATATTATTTTTAGGACTGCAGTTGAATGCTATAGGTACCGAGCTACAAAAAATAATAACAAAACAGCTGTGTAGCAGAAGTCGGTCTCTGCTATTAATTTATATTGCACTATTTCCCAAAATGTCCGTAAACTTAAAACAAATGTGGCCTATAAATAGAACCGTGTATATCTCTAAGGGGGCCTTTATCTCAGTCAGACTCAGTGGCATCGACTGCGATTGTCACATCACATATGCTGCATCCTCAGTTAGTGCGACGAGCCAGCTAAAATGAAAAACAAAAAGCAACATGGATTTAGGAGGGCCCAACCATCACCGCATTATGTACTTTAGATAATCTTGATAAAGTTTATCAGCCAACTCATTACATATCGGATATATCCGAGCATACTTAGTATTTCGCTGAATCTGTAAGAACGTACATTTTGTTATTTGTTAGTAATTGTATGCGGTAAGTGGTGAGCCACCGCTGTATGAACGTTTTGCGTACAACAAAATCCATTTGATAAAAAGCTTCCTGTCGCACAACGTTTAATTTTTTAGTCCCGCAGATGTAATGATAAGGGAAACGTCGACGGTGTAATTATGAGAGTGTTGTTTGGTGTAGTGGTGTGTATTTTGGCCCATTCCAGATTTTTGGCATCTTCAGCGCAAGAAACTAACAGCATAGATATACCTACCTCATCAACACCTCAAGACAGTACGCCCAAATGTACAGGTAAGTTTATTGGAATTCCCTCAATGTAAATTCTGTTGCACAAGTAAATATATTCAGTGTTTATGATACAAACACGTCCAGAAAAATATAACAGTAAGCAAAAAATATACGATGCGATTTAGCGAGTACGTAATACAATTATGTTTTGTTTCCTATTAGATTCAATTGTTATAAAGAAATAATAGAATTATTTTGCAGATAAGGCTAATTGACATATTGATAAGAAAGTACTAAAATCATACGTTCTATTTTCTATTCTTCCCAGATATAGGTACCTATTAGTAATTAAAGAACCTTATTGATACCAAAGTATACAAATAAAATATTAATTCAACAAGAATCAAACATATAAGTACATAAAATTGTGTTTATATGCCTAAGTTTTGCAATAGATTATAGATTCATATTAATGTTTTTTATTTTATTTATGTTTCTATTGATATCTTTGTAATTTTGTCATCAGAAAGTTCATCCTAACAGCTGACCATCTACGAAGTATCTATTTTTATATCTAGGTACATAATATTTAGTCAAATTTATAGATGCGATTATGATACGTTTACAGAGTTATAAACATTTGTATTGTAATCAGATTGTTAAAATTAACTACATATCTATACGTATATTTTCAAAATAACAACTTTTTCCGATTTAAAGGATAAAGAAACATCAGTTAGTCATTATAAACAATCAGAAGTATCGTAGACTATATATAAAATACTAAAAACTGTTTATGATATGCGCTTAAACTACCTACTTTAAATATGAAATTGATATATTTTTCTTGTTTCCCTAATACCAAAGTCTATAGTAATAAAATACCTATACCTATCGTTAACTTTATTATTACATAAAAAGGACCTAACTACACTATTAATATCAACAGAATGAAAAACAAACAGTTGCAATGTAAATTCGTAGGTCCTTTTCGGCAGAATATGTGACTAAACCATCCCTGGTTGAAACTGATTTCACAAATTTTACAAATTAAAAAAAAAAAATAAGTCGGCTAAATTCAAAATATATTTATTTAAGAAATACAGAAAAGACATGCATACAGAGGACAATACGAATTGATAAACTAATTTAACAATATTTACGTATATCTACCTGCAGAAATGGTTTTATCAATTTAGCAATGACAATTTGTGTAAATTATATCTGTAAATATTATTTTTAATTCCTGGAAGGGCTATAATTTTCTTCTTTGGACAAATAATGATGCTATTATGTGTATTGTACCCTAATGAATTGCTTCAGAAACTTGGAATCTCGTACGGTGAGTGATGGATGAGTTTTAGAAACATGACTGTTTCTATTTATCTAAAAAGCCTCTTAACCAACACCAACTACTATATTTTCTTTTTAATTACATTTAGAATGTTACCTACAGTCATGGTTATATGTAATTCCAAAAGTTTAGTTTACTACAAATATAGTGTCTTCTGAAGCACAGTATAAGATCGAAAGGCGTAGGTTTAGATTAGATTTTTAGATTAAAGGTACATGAAAACATTTCCTAATCTTATCCTCTATCCCTCCTACCTTCGGGAGAGTTGCATCATTCACCTCCCATACTAGTCCTCGTCGACCATACTTTCAGTGAAGATAGTTCAATGACAGTTGGAGAGCTTTTTCATTCAACTATACAAGAGATAACCCCATCAATGGGGGTCCACAAATATAAGAGCGTCAGAATCTGTGTGGTGTGGTGAAGGGATCTGCTTTTCTGTTGGGTGTTACCAGCAGCAAAATAATCGATTACGCAATAGGATAATAAAAGATCTATTGTGGCACTCCCCACCTATTTAGAGTGCCCTGTCCAGCTTTGTCCTTTAAATCAGACTCCACAGCCTTGATAGGGGCTCTTCCATGTAGCTATTAGCTCTTGGTCTTCCTTCCTGTTTGAAATCTTACCCTTGTCAGGCCCTCACACTGGCGCAGTATGTGTACTGAAGTTTCCTCTTCTTCTTGACAGAATCTGCAAATTGCTTCTTCTGTCAGTCCCATTAGATTCATGTGCCTATTGAGCCTACAGTGACCTGTCGGGAAATCCATTATTATTCTAATGGCCTTTTTATTCTGGCCTAACAGATCTATTGTGAATTTAGGCAACCGTTCTTTAGCGAATAACTTTGCCTATCTCAGTGTGGCAGATTCCTCCACCATTTTCGACACTTGTTTCTCATCCATTCCTCCATGGAATGGCTTCGCTATACCGCAGAAGGGTTTTATCCCTCCGAGGTCTTTTGATGCGCCTTTTCTGGCTAGTGCATGTGCCTCATCTCATTACCCTTGTGCCTCTCGTGCCCAGGTACCCAATTTAGGCTTACCCTATTCTGACATGCGGACCAGTTAAACAATGTAAAGGATATCGTGACAGCAATTAAAGAATTCTTCTGGGTTATTGTATTGGCTTCGCCGATATTATAAGTTGTAATGTTGCTGGTTGGAGGCGTTTGGTTTACACAATTATAAACACGTCACGTTGCTAATTTAAAAATAGTGATTATAAAATAATATATTAAATGCAGGTATAAATAATGAGATAAATACAACAAAATTTTTGGCAGTTCTGCAGCTCAGCAGCACCTATACACCTACTGCCCCTGAGTGGGTAATAAAGAAATATTAATAAAAAAAATCACACAGAATCACCAGCTGAAGACAATGTTTCGGCACCTACTGAAATTAACATTGTCTTGAAGAACTTGAAGGAAAAACAGCATATACACTTGCTGCACATCCGTAGTGGGGCAAAACCCACAGTTTTCTGAACTAAAAACTCGAAAATCAGCCGAAATAGCGGGCAGAATGGAAAGGATATCATCCTTAAGCATATATGAATCTAGGACCCAATAACCACTTATCCCGTGGTTTGGGGAGTGATTGTTAGTATAGTGCCAGCACCTCATCTCTGTGAGTGCCGAAGCCACAGAGTGACCCCACACTATCTTTAAAACTGAGCTATTACCGCAATAATTTTATTTATCTACATTAAAATTTACGAATTCGTACTGTTACTCACGCTGTATTGGTTTATAGATACTGGAGCTATATGTTAATGATGGATGAATAATATTTTATCAAAATGATTCACTGAAACCAAAGTGGACACAGTAGAAATAATATAGTGAAATATGGTATTATCAAATTTTAAAACAATTAAATAATGACATTATCCTTTGAAAATTGTTTAAATTTATTATTCTTGTTGATCAAATTGTCACGGACTTGAATTTTACAAAAGTCTAATGGCTTCAAAGATAGCAGGTATTTACATATTGCTTTTATTGTAGATTGTTATTGTTTCTCAATTTAAGTGACATTCGCATTATCATAAATTAATTTTTAATTGTGTGTAGGTACATGGTTTATTACTCAACAACAAATAAGGATCATGTACATTACATTATTCTTAATTATATTTTTTAAATTGGTATCATTGTGAAATGGGTAGACTTATATCGCCCTACTACAATTCCTTAAAATATAATTAATATATGGGTTGTTTCAAAACTAAATGGTTTGTACAAAAATTCTCTACTCGAGTTTAGTCATTCATTTCTCCAAATAATATTTCACATCGGTTTTGATTCGATATTTTATCACCTGAAATTATCTATTCAATTCTAATAGATAATTCATTATTAACATCATAAGAGAAGCACGCCTATTTTATTGTCGCTCAGAATCATTTTATTTAGAGATACCCCACACCTGTATGGTTTGGAAGATTACACATATCATTACGTTACTATTTTCCTAAACTCGACGTAATCTAAAAATCTAAAACTAAACACGTCTGTCATTTATCTCGGAACATGATTATATGGGAAAGTAATGAAAATAATGTCTATCCACTTGGTCCTCCTAAATCAGTTGATGATCCATGATGTCGAGTTTGACATACAAGGAAATTATACAAATCAAAGAATTTGGTGTTCAGGAATATGTTCCGTGAACCATTTCCTCGAAATCTTACGAATCTGAATAATTTTCTTTTCTATTAATAATTATGCCAAAACTACTTGAAAAGAAATTATGGAAATCGTTTTTCCTTGAAAACTACGAATTTTCTTATATGATTTCTTTTTGCAATTTTATTTTTGATATGGTGTTATTATTAACCGTAAAGTGCAATGGCAGAAAGTCAAATTTTGCTTTGAACACGAAAAAACTAAATGATACGTAGGTAAGTATAAAGTAAAGGAAAAACCCAACTGTATTTTTATTTTTTATAAGTGATTAGAATGACTTTCATCGCGTCATATTTAATTATTCTGAGAAGATGAAAAAAGTGTTACCTCACAAGATGCATATTATTATTATAGTATAATAGCAGATAATCTGCCAATTTAAAAATGTAATAAATAATAAAATAAACAACTTTTATTTGCACACGAGTACGAATTTTATTATACGCATTCAAGTTATGGTACCTACCACTGGTATTGTACACTTATTAGGTGCTATAAAACATAAATAATTTAAATTTAAATCGTAAATTTGCTATAACTAATAACAATAACTTACTCTTCAAATTATTTTTTTACAGATATTTAAGATAGTATAGATATGTTATTTTTAAAAATCGTACACCTTCTCTACTGTTAATTAGGTAATTAATTTACATTAAACCAATATTGATTTTGGAAATGGCGTAACAAATATGAATTCCTCATGATCATCAAAGAATATTTTTAAAGGATATTGATGAACAAACTGATAAGTACATGAAAACATTAGACGAAAGGCGACACATAATCGCTGTCGACCATATTTTGAAGACATTTTTGATTTTGATCCGTTCCGTGTTTGTGTTTTTTGATATTATTTACCAGACTACAATCTATTTTTTAGTCTTAGACATTGTTGAATTCTAAAAGAGGCAATGACAGAAAAGAGATACAATAAAATATCTATACAGGGTGGTCCGACTTATAATAGCAGGACTTCATTAAATGATAGATAACGTTAAAATAATAGCAGTTTCTCAATACACTTATATCCGGGAAAGCTTCCTTTTATAGATACAGGGTGTTGAAATTTTCGAAAAAAAGTATATTATTTTAAATATTGCCAAAACGGCTATTTAGAAAAATTGGAAATTTGGCACACAGTATCAGCTAAGGATCCTTCATGATTTAAGGCGTCTTGTGATAAATTACGAAAACTAGCGGCGGAGTTATGGGTATGCCATTACCCCTTTTCGAAAAAATCTTTTACGCCACTGACTTTATTGCAAATACAATAACGTGATTCAATGCCCCATGCTTTTTAGAACAAAAAAGTATTCTTTAATTTTTTTCGTACGGCGCAGCGTTTTCGAGATATTTGAGGTTATATCAGGTAATGTTGGGCCATTTACATTTAGAATTTAATTTAAATTTTATGAAGTAGACTTGTGACAAGTTTTGACCAATTTAATACTTCCTTATAAGTGTCACTAAGTTACTTTAAAGCAAATCTGTCTGTTATTTTGAAACATTAAAATGCCTTTCCGATTTTCTAATCAAGAATATGCTGACATACACTTTATTTATGGATTTTGTGATGAAAATACAGCAGAAGCAGCTCGAGAATACCGCAAACGATTCCCCAACAGACGACAGCCACATCATAATGTTTTTTCAAATGTGCACTATCAATTCGTTAATCAAGGATTAAGGCCCATACCTAGGAATCCTCATCGTCATAATATTAACACCGTAAGAAGAAATAATCATATACTGGGTGAATTTAACAGAGATCCGAGAACAAGTCAAAGAAGAGTGAGTCGAACCACTGGAATTCCTAAAAGCACTATTTTAAGAGTGTTAAAAGGGATCATCGACATCATTTTCATCTCCAACCTGTCCATGGTTTACATCCAGGAGACGAAGAATACAGGATGGTATTTTGTAGGTGGCTTCTGGACAACAATGAGGATTTCTTAAGAAATATTCTTAAGACCGATGCGTCATGTTTTACTCGACGAGGTATTGTAAATTTTCACAATCAACATGTATGGGCACATGAAAATCCACATGAAATCAAGCCACGAAAATTTCAACAAGAATTTAGTATTAACATTTGGATAGGGATCTACGATGGAAATCTCTTTGGCCCTTATGTACTTCCACAGCGACTGAGAATTAAATTCTGATAACTTTCTGGAATTTTTGGAGACTGAGAATCCGAATATATGGGATGACATTCCACTCCATTTGCGAAGACAAGCCTGGTTCCAACTCGATGGGTGTCCGGCGGATTTTAAATTCTAAATGAAAATGGCCCAACATTACCTGATAGAACCTAAAATATCTCGAAAACGGTGCGTCGTATGAAAAAAATGAAACAATACTTTTTGTTCTAAAAAGCATTGGGCATTGAATCACGTTATTGCATTTGCAATAAAGTCAGTGGCGTAAAAGATTTTTTCGAAAAGGGGTAATGGCATACCCATAACTCCGCCGCTGGTTTTCTTAATGTATCACTATAAGCCTTAAATCGTGAAGGATCCTTAGCTGATACTGTGTGCCAAATTTTCAATTTTTCTAAATAGCCGTTTTGGCAATATTTAAAATAATATACTTTTTTCGAAAATTTCAACACCTTGTATCTATAAAAGGAAGCTTTCCCGGATATAAGTGTATTGAGAAACTGCTATTATTTTAACGTTATCTATCATTTGATGAAGTCCTGCTGTAATAAGTTGGACCACCCTGTATACACTGAGAAAAATCCGCCAATTATACTATGTTGCCACAAAAAGTTTAACTGTGACAACTAGGAATTAAGGTTATTTCAATAATAATCTAAGTAGTCTCGTTGTAGCAGGCAAATATTCATTACAAATTTATTAAGAACAAATCTGGCCACAGAACTCCAATATTTTATAATGGATAGGTACAAAAAACTGGGTGTAGTACCTAGTAGAAGTAGCTCTAAACTTAAGGTGGTCTTAGGCACCTTACATCACAAAACCTACACCAGGGCCGTCAATAAAGGGAGGGCTTTGGGGGGCCAAACCCCCGCCCAAGAGAAAACCTACTCTACTATACTAGCAATATACTCACTTGTAAAAACAAACAACAGCAAATTATGTGTTCGTAACCCCCCTATCGCCGACGACTGTCTATGGCCCTGACCTACACCTATAGACGTGGTATATTTGAATCTGAGAATCTTGGCGTTTATGGAAGTTTTATCGGTAAAAGTATTGTCATCTCAATTTTATCAGTTTGGATGACTAATTTGATTCAATTGTTAATGTTTCAATGCCTATTTGCATTGCAGTTTAGCTGATTCAATATGTTCAATAAATGTCAATAAAAATCCATAGCTACCTTGATATTGTTGCTTTTGTATGCAATGTGAAATATACAAATGAATGCAAATAAAACTAGGAAATTCGGAAATTCTAGATAGGGTCTTCGCTGAAGTTTTAGAAAACAGAATAGTTTTATTAAACATCTGTACAGAAAATTCCATGTACTTATTTTATTTTAATTTCGTACTATCTACCCATGAACATTTATTTTAAGATACGCCCAGCCACACTGACTTCCTTTTCGATAATATAATGACCATGCATTTGATATAATTATAATTCTTAGAACTTTGAGTTTTCATTTTCAAGAAAACATTTTATTGCAAGTTCAGCAGTATATCTATAACGATTATTTTTTTAAGGAGTTATACTAATTTTATATAATTAATAGATAAGAAATTTTTTGAGTGTAATTCACCCAAGAAATTGTAACTAATATTATATATATGTCACCATTTCAGCATACACGATATATACCTATATACCTAAGCATTTATAATCACTGCAAATACCATGTATCTCAAAAAAAATTATTTAGCTCTGCTAAGTTTTATCACAGACTTTCTCTGGTTTTATATAATCCAGTAACTTTGTCGCCTGAAACTATGGGGTAGTATGCGTCAAATCCGGTAGTTCTGATTTGTCCTAATGTTGTCCTAATGAATAATCCAAGTTTGTGACCTCGAGCGCCGAACGCAACTTTGTCAAAAATCGAAAAAACCGCGAAAAAATCGGTTTTTTTTTTTCAAATTATGGCGATTATAACCCTAAAGGACTAGTTTTTGAAAAAACTTTCTTAGGACGTTTTTAAAGTAGACTAAATTTGCTACAATATGATACTAGAATTGTCTCTATAGACCTAATAGTTTCCGAGATTAAGCCTTTCAAAGTTTATCATTTTTTTCAAACTTCGCAATTTTTTGCAGTATTTTAGACGTCACTCGAATAACTCTAGCGGGATGAAGTTCCAATTACCTCCGACGGACTGTGCTAGTATTGCTAGTACTTCACAAAGTTGTGTGGCCTCGAAGCTCATCATTTGGTGCGATAGCTGACAGATACATACAGTACATTACTGCTCACTATGGCTCAAACTTGGCAGTAGTTTTCGATGGTTACCCCGTAGATGCTGTACAGAAAAACACAAAGAGCCTGAGCGTCTTCGAAGAGCCAAGTTACACTCATCGCGAGAGATAATCGTTGATGAGAAAACCATGGCACAGGTTCCTCAACAGAAATTCTTGTCAAATGACAAAAACAAGATTCGTTTCATAAAGCTGCTGACAACAAAAGTGGGAAATCACAACATTCAAGTACTCCAAGCAGAGGAAGATGCTGATAGGCTCATCATCACTACAGCTGTAACTGCTGCCTCTACCTATGATATAGTGGTAGTCGTTGGTGAGGACATTGACTTGCTGATCATCCTTACTGCGATCTCAAACCAACGTGAAATTTTTACAATAAATGTAGAAGAGGCAAAGCATCAGATGTCATGTATTCCAGCATCGCTTCTTCAAAATCCTCTTTGAAACCAGATCTTTTCCTCTTCATCCATGCCTTTAGTGGTTGTGACTCGACATCCTGCTTCTTTGGCTTAGGGAAGATGCAAATGATGTCCATAGTTGAAAAAAATCCGGGAGTTGAAAAGCAAGCTGCGATTTTTCTCGACACCAACTCTACACCTGACGAGATAGCAGCAGCAGGAGAGCGAGTCATAATTGCTCTATACGGAGGCAACCCCAACAGCCATAACCTTGACGAGCTGCGGTACGAACTATTCGCCAGGGCTGCGACGAAAACCAGCTTCAATCTAACCAGGTTACCTCCTACACGAGACTCTGCTCGATTTCACTCCTTGCGGACATACCATCCGGTAAAAATTTGTCCTTGCATCAGTTACATATCATTCATCATTTTCTATTCTCATGTACAATCTTCTTACTGGTACAAGCGTGGTTGGGAGTCACACTGAACCCTCTCTCCTGGGGGTGGATATCCACGCCACAAGGCCTCAACTCCAAAATTATGACCAGAGATACAGAGAAAATTGCGAAGTTCGAAAAAAATGATAAGCTTTGAAAGGCTTAATCTCGGAAACTATTGGGTCTATATAGAGACAGTTCTAGTATCATATTGTAGCAAATTTTGTCTACTTTAAAAACACTCCAAGAAAGTTTTTTCAAAAACTAGTCCTTTAGGGTTATAATTGCCAAAATTTAAAAAAAAAAATGTAGTTAGCAACATCGGACTTTGGAACTTTTCTGCATGTACGAACATTGCAATGTAAACATTGGTTGACCCTGTATCACCTTCCATAAATAAGGAAATAAATAAAATAAATGGGCCCGCACAAAAACGTTATCAAGGCATTGTCCTTACATCCTTATCAAAGAGGCTATTGCAAAATATAAACATATAAAACATTTATAGTGTGGCCTTAAGAGTGAGTGTAAAGAGGCTATTACAAAATATAAATATATAAAAAGTTCATATTTTCTTTGCTCTCCTTCACTATGACGTAAAATCAAAACATACGCTAATAATTCTGTTTTGTATTTATACTATATATTGATATATTTTCTTTCAGGTTTGAATATTTGTATACTTTATCAGTCAATGCTTTTTGAGTGCGTTTATTTACTTTTCATATTATGTAAATATAAATAGTTAAAATCCGCGTATATATTTATCCTTACTACTTACTAGGTAGGTATCTGTTTACATCTCATTTCGCGACGTAATACAGTGAATTTAAAAATACTAACAATGCGTCATTTTACCTGACTCTGACAGCAATAGAAGTATTTGACAATAGAATACTGACAATGCATAGAAGTATTTGACGAATTTTATAAATACTATGTATGCAGCAAGGAAGCAGACATATTTTTGGTATTCCGTGCCTCAAGTGATGGATTTGGAAAAATGAAACCTTATACCTATAAGACCACTCGAGTCCGTCTGTCTGCCACGTCCGTTTGACGTAGAAAGTTGAAATTTGGCATAGCAATAAAACATATTGACCCCCAAATTTCCCTATAGTAAGTTTAAATTTTTGTTGTTGTCATAAGGGAACTATTCATTTTCAAACATTTTAGCCACTACAAAAATAACCTTATCCAAAATCGAGAGACAACTGCTGGTTATAGTTTCCATACGCAAATTTATTTTTTCTCAAAAATGGCGAAGTTGCTGGGGTTGGGCGGAAGTGGTGGGGAAAAACTCACACTTTATAATGCAGGGTTCGGAGCGACCTGGAGAACTTGGAAACCCTGGAAATGTAGCCGATTTTTTTGTATGCAAAAGTCATGGAAAAGGCATGGTTAAAAAAAATCGTAGTTGGTCAGGGGATTTTAGTTTGCGATATGGAAAAAAATTATTTGAATTAGTAGAAATAAATCGTGCGCACGAAAAAAAATAAGAAGATATTTTTCGGAAAATTTCTTACCTAAAAACACATTTTGACCACATTTTACATTCTTCAAACTTCGAATACTAAGCATTAAATGACGTCACACGCATATGGATAATTCTGATTGGCAAACCATAATAATAGAACAATATTACGTAGACAATTCTTAGCGAACCACCTCCTTAAATACAAGTTGCCTATATTTGTCTTATTTCTGAAATTGAGGTATGATGGTAACTCCGCACGAGCGTATTTTACATCGACGTAATTTACGTCAATTTTCTACGGAAGCAGCGAAATCACTCCATATTGTACCTCTGCGCACCGTCTGGCGTAAACCATAGCCTCAATTTTTAATATTTTTTAAATCATAATACACTCGTGGAAATTGGAAACGACTCACCTAAAACTATAGTAATTTTTGTATGGTTATATTTTCTAAACGCTTTTATCAATTTGACCAAATTTTTTTTATTTCATTAAGCCATTATTGGACTGTAATGTATGGTAGGTCAATTGTCATATAACACGGTTAAAGAATATCTACAGGGTGATGTGTAGGAACGTGTTTTTTTACCAAAATGTAAGCAGATATCTGCGATGCACGCAAAGTGGGGAAATAATTTTTATTATGTCAAACAATAGTTTGATTTGTGCTAAAAAAATGTTTTTAAAAAATCCTTTCTACTTAGATTGGTTTCCAAACTATAGCAGTTTTTGAAAACCATTGCATTTGTGACTGATCACAGGTGCCGATTTTTTAAAATAAAACAAGTTGGCTTTGAAATGAAAATCGACCCTGTCACCTGTCAGGATGATGTTATGAAATTATAAGAGTTCGTGGAGGCCCCACCAGATATTAGTCCTACTTTTTTTTTAAGATTTCTGTTTCATGTGTTTTTATTTCATTAATAAATAAGAACTTAAATTTTGTATATGATTTTTTAATTATAATCAGATTATTGCTAGGTGACAAGTTACAGGATCAATTTTCATTTCAAAGCCAACTTATTTTATTTTAAAAAATCGGCACCTGTGATCAGTCACAAATGCAATGGTTTACAGAAATTGCTATAATTTGGAAACCAATCTAGGTAGAAAGAATTTTCAAAAAACATTTTTTTTATCACAAATAAAACTATCTTTTGACACAATAAAATTTATTTTCCCACTTTGCGTGCATCCCAGATACTTGCTTATATTTTGGTAAAAAACACGTTCCTACACATCATCCTGTACATATTCTATAATCGTGTTATATGACAACTGACCTACCCTACAGTACGCCCAAGCTTGGCTTAATGAAATAAAAAAAAAATTGATCAAATTGATAAAACCGTTTAGAAAATATAACCGTACAAAGAGGACTAATATAGTTTTAGGTGAGTCGTTTCCAATTTCCAGGAGTGTAGTTTTAAAATACATGTTTTCGGGACGAGGGAAAGTGTTGCCGGACGACGCATAGCGAAGTACATATACCATGTGATATTCCATTAAAGTGGAATAAGTGGGAACCCGCATTACATCGTTGACATGTTGAATTTCTAATTTTTGATAAAACAAAATCGTAATTCGCAAATCTAAAAATAATCAGGAACCCATTTTCAGTGAAATTCTACCGGAAATTGTAATATTCCTTCGCAATTTTAGCTCTTGGACCCGCTATCTTGAATATTTATTATATAAAATACTATTAAAATGTATTGTCGTCCAAGATCTCCAACTGTGCTAAAATTTACATCCATTTGAGCAATGGATTCAAAATAGTACAGGGATATCGATCAATAAAATAGGAGTAACAAACAAGTGACGAAACCGTAACTCCTATTAACTCAAACCACAACCCTCTGCACAGAACAATATCCAGATATTTTGTTTTTCAGATTTGGATCCACCAAGGAACGAGACAATAACAGCTGAGAAAACGAATGCACTCCTGATCTTTACTACTCAACAGAGCAATGAAAGCTGCATTCCACTGATACTCGAAGTCGACTGCGTGGCTCTATTCGAAGAAAATGAAGAAGGATGGCTGTGGGTAAGAAACAGTACAGCAAGCAGCGAGATCGACAACATAACTAACACAATTACCGTCCGCGTAGAAAATTTGACGGAATTTACAAATTATACATGCAACGCTACGCTTTCAGGAAATGATTCTATTTGGAGTGAACCATTGGAAATCAAATTTCGGACAGAACCAGAAGGTAAGTTTTAAATACACATAGATATCACCTAGGTAAAGAGGTCCCTAAATAAACATTTGTTCAATTTGAAAACAAAGACGCAGGATATTAATCACGATGGTTACTTAAATAAATATTAATATCGACCACTGGCCACTGGCGCTGCTATATCGACATACCGTACTGATATACCGTACCGTACTGTATTCTCGGCTTCCACCCAGACACCGTTCTTTTATCGACCCGTCCTTGTCTCCAAACTGAACAAATGTTTATTTGGAGATCTGTATATTGGTTCTTCGGTTGATCTGGACTTTAGTTTCCATCCAAGATACATAGATGCATCCATGCATGCTATATGCTAAGTGGATACATAAGGACTTCTTAAACAGCCGGATACAAATAGATGAAGACCACTTTGGACTTTTTAACAAGACGAAAATATATTGTGATATTAATTTATCACTATTGGTTATCGGGAATAGGGTTTCGCTCAAATGATTAGCCTTGTTTTGGTTTCGAATTTATCCATAATGGTAACATTTATTAACTAAGTTCGTAACGTATCTTAAAACGCATTTTTTAAACATTTCGACAAATTTTCGATAAAGGTACATCTTCTACAAGCATTTTTAACTTCCTATACCTATAATTTTACTGCTATAATGGCCTCCAATACATTATTCCATAACAAATATTTGAAAGAATTGGAACTAATATTAGTTTATTTTATCTTAATAGGATCGAAACAAATAACAAATAAATTATTTACCACATCTGCAAATAGGTATGAGACGTTATTTCTATAGCTGCAATCAGTTTTTCCCTGATAAAAGAAATGTATCAAAGTGCAATATATTTAAGATAGCAATATATTTTAGAATTGCAATTTCTTTATGTGGTGTATTAATGTAAATAGGAGTAGGTACTAATAAATAATTTAAACTATCATGAAATACTCATGCCGAATAGGTACTGGTCATGCATAAAAATTGCGGATAAAACTTTTACGTTTTCTTATCAAAATGTTTTGCTCTGACGAAATATGTTTCGTAAATTTTCCAACCTATTTTTTTTAGGTGGAAAATTCAGTCAACATATTTCATAGCGAATCATTTTGACCAGTAGGTATATAGAACTTCTAAATTTTATCGGTAATTTTTATGCAAGCCCTTGCATGGGGTTTTACTGATGATAATATCTATATATGTATATTAGATCTATGGTGTTTTATAAATTTAAGGATATATACATTACCTTATTATTCCAATTCGAAAACATCCATGTTCGATGAATTTCGGTATGGATTGTTGTAAGACAATTTCATAGAAAAAGGTTTGGTAATGAGAAAGGCCGAATATCTATAACTAAAATGCACTAGAAAAAGAGAAAATTCGCTCTGTTATACTAACCAGTGTTTAGTGTTAGTTGATACCTTAGTATTACCATAGATTAACTGAAAAATATATTGTTGAAGACATTACTTTTTCTCTATTTGAACGTAGGTATTAGTCATCGACAAATATGGTTCACCGTAAGAAAAGTTCGTAATTTTTTACTGACGGAACATTCGTTTTAGTTTCAAGCCCACCCTTGAACTTGACGGTAATCGAGAAGACAAGTACTAATATCACCGTACAATGGGAAAAACCAGAGAAAAACCCCGGAATATTCAAGAGGTACCACGTTAATATTGTGACAGATGGTCCTAACCACTTTCTGCCTTCTTATTGCGAGCCACATTTGTACGAAGAAAATAATTACACTGAAAACGAACAGTTTGCCGTTTCGGAATTGTATCCAGACTATACATACAACTTTACAATCTTTGTTGAGAACTCCGCTGGAAATGGAAGTACAAATTCTATTAGCGTTAGAACAGACACCGCAGGTATCTATATTTTCGTTTAAACATATCATTTTTTTTTTAATTATACCTACACTGTGAATCAAAAGTCCCGCAGCATGTATTTTGTTAATTAATTTCCGCTAAAATTCAGATGCCATCTGTCAAAAACTACAGGTTTCGATGAACATATCGAAATTCTTTTTTAAATGTACCTATGTGTACTGTAAATTTTTGTTAAATACCTAAACGTTTTTAACCGTATATCATCCTTAAATAACAATAAAGATCGATCGCCGATCCAAGGGTACATATTAACGATATCGTGTACGTAGGTACTATTCAAATATACAGAGTGATCCATACAAATGCATTTTTTCCTCGCTGTCCACATTTTACTGATATTGGAAAATTATACCTATATATATTAATTAGCTAATTTGCACAAAATTTGAGAAAATAACGACGGGATGTGGGGGGAAATATTTTATCGCCAAACACGCTCTATTTATCCTATGCATTATTATAGTTACCCATACTTCTACATTTAAGAATAATAAAGATTTTAAAAGTTATTGCTTCCTTTTCCAATTAGTTTTGAAAATGACATGTAACGATGTGCACATTTCGAGACATAAACTTTTGTTACCTTTTAGGTATAAAGTAAATTTGGAGCAGTTATAAATCATCCCAAAATTATATTTCGATGTCTTTATTGCAAGTAGTTTTTTACGTAATCTTGAATAATATTGACGTCAAAATAAGACACTTTCACCAGATGTGGATGTTATGCTGCGTCCTGTTCTCAGGCTGTCAACGCAGTGAAAGAATCTATATAGGACACACGTGCCACTATATACATTTTATATGTACTTGTACGTATGAAACACATTTCTGTGGTATGAAACGGAAACTATCTTTAAATTTGGACTATCATTGAGAAAAAAAAGGTAGTGATAGAATTGAAAAAGTAGGAAATCGAAGAGGGAAAATAATGACCCAAATACACTTTAGGAATTTTTAATACTTATTTTTTACTATACAGTGTTATTCAGAACTTATCCATAATAAAATTTGAAGATGTTCAACATACATGTAGAAATATGGTAGTGCAAAAAAATATTTTTGGCGGCTTCCAAAAACTATTTAAAAATTTTTCATTGCACGCCGCTGGATACTGGTCCACTGTAATGTGACCTTGGGACTGACAATGCAAACTGGCTAGCATGAAAAAAACTTCGGAAGTTCTGAGAGTATACAGAGGCGTTTTTACTTTAAAATAAACTTAAAGATAGATAGATGTGACCAAAGTTACGTGTCTTTAAAATGAATAAAATTTTGTTACACTAATTTTGAAGAATTGCGCTACTTGATTACTAGGTATTAGAAACATGAAGTTTATAAAAAATTTGCACATACCTTGTTACAAAAGCTGTTCGAAATTTTGTCCCTAAAGCTATCCAATTTTGCAGCACTAAAGCGAATGTTCCTCCTGGTTGCTGATTTTGTAAACGTAAATTATTAAGTAAATTGGGGATTTTCAGCATTTTGCTGCAACAACCACTCACAAAACCTAACTTGTAATTGATAATCCACTGGTAACAGTCCATTAATTCAGCATTACTGTACACATGAGCCATTTTGAAAATTTTACAGTTAAACACTCCTACGATATAAATAAAACACCGGCATTGAGAGAAGACACAGATAGACTGATGACTGAATAGACAATAGAGATAATATCCCCGCTTCAACTGTATTCGCTCGGTCGTCGTTCGAGGGACAAAAACGTGTTTACTTTTTTTACCACATTCTTAGGAATGTGGTAGGTATATCAGATGTTGAAGTACAGTTGCCCATCTACGTAGTCCTTTACAATGGTATAACTTTAAACATTGTTTACGAGAAATCCTAATACTTTTATTAAAATTTTTTTGGTGATATCGATTTCTTATTTAAGGATGCACATATCCTCAAAGTTTTAAAGATAAGTTCTGAATAACCCTGTATAGATAGACAGATACATTTTATATAGTACTAAATTTAAAAATTGTAACGTTTTTTTAAACAGTTGTTTAAAAGGATTGTGTGTTTTACTAAGGTCATAAGTACCTACGTCAAAATAAAAAATAAAATGAAATTAAAGAAATGATGTGTATGAAAAATGCCTTGGCATTTTTTGGCTTACACATCAAACGGGTCAAGTAAAATTTATTTGATGAAATTAATTTATTAATATAACCTTTAACATTTTATTTTTATTTATTTATTTTTGTTTAATAGTTATAAAAGGGTGTCCAGCGACCTGAAAAACCGGGAACACCTGTAAAAGTCAGGGAATTTAATTGATCAGGGAACAGTCTGGGAATTTTGACATATTTCTGGATTTTATCTTTTTATATCTATATAGGTATATGAGTTTATGAGAATATGAGTTTAAATTTTGAAAACGTTTCTTGAAATAGTAAATTGAATTTATTTTTTCAAATTTTTTCGTGTCACATCGCTGCTTTGTCGGATGATTCTGATTTCGACCATTCGCGGGAGGGCCCAAAAAATTTGCGTCGAAGATACTACAAAGTTTATGAATTTCTTATTTATTTGATCAAAAGTATAATAATAATAATATCTCTATCCCTCATTCTCATCTTAGTGATGAGCCCGGAAGTCAGAGACTTGTGTGGGAGAGGGAGCGGCATATTATTATTTTGCGGGCCGCGAGTGCGCCCAGGAACGACTTACGATGTTATAACTTTAATTACCATTTAGTACGAGAATAAGGGAAACCTGGAAAACCTTATTAATTAAAGTGTACAGTAGGTTGTTAGCCATTTATACAGTGATATTGTAGTACTAGTCTAATAATAATAGTCTAATAATATCAGATTTGAAATAGGTACTTGGTTTTCTGTAGACTTCTATTTCTAAGATTATGAGAATATTTATCTTAATTATTTTAAATGTTTTCTCACATAAATTTTAGAGATATGTTTATAGGTACAGGTAAATTTAGTAAATCGATTTTCATTTCAACTATATTAAGTAAATATTAGTCGATTTAGAGGCAGTCTATAGCACCTGTGTTGTATAATGTTTCATATTTAACTTTCTCTTAGAATATAAAGAAGTAAAGTTAGAGTAGAGAGACTGTGAAACCAAAAAATGTATAAGAGAAAATGTGAAAATAAACAAACTGTATCTGAGCCATTATTACCGCCTTGGTAGCCCTGCGGACTAGAGCGTGTTGTGGTAGCATTTCTCGATGTATAATCCCGTTCAGGATAGCCTTTCTCTTCGGATTTAGGGGTTGTTTAATTTATGTGGTGTTTTAATTTTTAATATTTTAATGTAATGACAAGATTTCGTACAATTTCATCATCTACCATTATTGATAATAACGGCTCTAAATTAGGTTTATAGGGCTTTAGAGGACTTCAATTGTTTGAAATCCTAATTAGCCTAATATTTTAGCCTCCGAAGCACTCACCAAATTTACATTGGGAGATCAAGTACTAGACATAGATGCCAATAAAATCAGTCGGAACATATCTTGGGATATGCCCTGTAATCCAAATGGACCTATTGAGGAATATCAAATCGAATTAGAGGGTTATTACACATTAAATCCTATTCAAGACAAAAGGACATTTGTCGTTAATGCTACAAATATGGAAACTTATATTAAAGAAATTGAAGATCTCATGCCTGCCTCAGAATACAATATTGGTATTCAAGCTAATGGCAATGAGTATGGTGAATTCTTCAATTACACATTTACAACGGAAGATAACTGTGCGTATGTGGTGCACTTTTTTATAAGCTAATCATAAATTGTCTTTTCAAGGGCCTGGCCAACCAATTTTAGAGGATATTATTGAACGTGGGTCAACCTATTTCGCTGTATCATGGGGAGAGCCAGAACGAAGAGCCGGAAACATAATAAATTATATTTTAAAGATTATCCCTTTGGGACCAATGTATGACATAGATTTGGATAGATGCACACCAGAGAATACAACTTTTAATGTAAATTTGACGGGCAATGAAACAACATACAATTTTACAAATGGACTTCCATATTATATGTATAATGTTTCTGTAGCTGCCTCTACTAGTAAAGGAACTGGTAATCACAGTATGATTATAGCAGAAACGACATCTTCAGGTAAGTGAGTAGACTACAAGCAATGTCGCCAAATAAAAATATAACAATCATACAATTTCCAAATTTTCGGTTTTGGATATAGACGAGTAGATACAACTCTATAAACAGTAAGTATATCTAGTATGTCGGAAATAACATACATAAAGAAGTTTTCACATTTATTTTGCAGGCAGACAATCATTATCTGTCAAAAAGTGCGCATCATATAAGAGTATTTGTTACTTTCTTTTATAAATAAATTTAAAAACCTATTTCAAACAAAGTAGTTATAATTACTTTAACATGTTCCACCATGCCTGGTAATGTAAGGCGAAATTTTTAAAAAAAATGATGTAAACCTAAAAACTCGTCATTTTTACTTGGTAGGTATGTACAGGGCCTATTTTTATAAAATTAAATATATATGCCTATTGGCCATGTCTCCATCACTGGTTGCTTAGAGTACTTAAACTAACCACATATTTTGGCAACCTTTTCAAATACACTGTATTCTAAATTTAATTTAAAAATCTCCGATATAATAAATAATAAAAATATAACGCCCTGTATCTAGAAGAGGGACTCTTTTTGGAAAAAGATCGATATAAAAAACTCTATTTATTTTCTGAAATACTTTACTCCAATGTTAAATCTGACTCACCCTTATACATTAATTTATATGTGTAGGTACCTACATTTTATCTATAAATATATGTAAAACTGATTTAGTAACTTTTACTTATTAGACAGAGTAGACTTAATATATACATACCTAGTTTAGTTATTGATAGACATATAAATTAGATATAATCGTAACTATCTTGGAGAGAGAAGCTACCCGCTTTCTTTGTCTACGACAGTTCGGTGAGAATAAATACTGTACTTCGTGGAAAAACACTTTTATTCTCTGCGAGCTACCTATTCAACTGCTTTTTACTAATTTTACACAAACTGACTCGCTAAAATGTCACACATCATTGTTTCCTTATATTATATATATGACATTTACAAACTAGATATTTTTTTACAATATGTGTGTTCCTAACAGTAACTATTTCTGATTTTAGTCCCCGAAAAACCCGATAACCTCACAATTGAACTTTTAAATGAAAATACAACTGGAATGGTGTCCTGGAAAATGCCCTGCACTATAAATGGACCAATTGACAGCTTCCTAATTTTGGTGAACGGCAACTATTCAGAAGATGGTTCTTTACCCATAACAAATAACAACTCCGTGCCTTATGAAAACAGTACATTTTCCTATAATTATAATGTCTCTTTGCTTGAGTCTTATAATTATGAAGTAATAGTACAGGCCATTTTGTCGGATGGCACAGACGGAGAAACTGACCGAAAATATTTTACCACGCCTGATGGTTGTAGGTACCTATTTAGAAATTACAGTTATAGAGAATATTTGTTAAGAGAATCTTGATTTTTCAATACAAAATTGTGTTCTTATAGTTTGAACTAAAACTCTTTTAAATAAATAATACTTTGTATATCTATGACGACACGTGTTATTGTTTCAACTTTGGTGTTTCTATTCATTTTTTTAAATCAATTCTACTCCTATCTAATAACCAAGATCTCTTAATAACTACATCTACAAATGAAAAAAAATTAAAACAATTTTGGGCTAATTCATGTGAGGAGCCGGAATTTCAGTAAATCTGCTATATATATAATATGTTTATGTTAACAGATCCAGGACCTCCCAGTATCACTGGTATCAAGGACGAAGATAAAACGTCTTTCACCATATTATGGGATCGACCAAATAAGAAAAATGGCAAAATTATTCAATATCGAATAAATGTTACCTCTCTGGGGCCTTTGTATGAAACACCTTGTTCTGTAGATAACACAGAAACTTATCCTTACATCATAGAAGGAAATACCACAGTTTTTAACTTTGAAAATGGTGAACCTTACTATAATTATAGCATTTTAATAGAAGCCGAAACTTCTAGAGGTTTTGGAAATACCAGCAACGCTAAAATTGCAGAAACTGCACAGTCAAGTATGCATTCCCATTTTTTTATAAAATAATAGGTTGAACCTTGAACCAAAATTTATTCTCTTAACACAAATTTACTAAACTTTGCCATAACATAGTTTACCTGAGATTATTTATATTAGTTTTATTTTTGCAGCACATGTAGGCAAATTATCAAAAGTAGTTCAGTACTTGATCTGTGGTTTATTACTAAACCAAACGAGGAACTAAATTACCAGCTATGTGAAAATAATTGATTCTGCTTCTGACAGCAAACATACCCCATCTGCTACAGAAACAAAGCTATTAAGTAGGCATTTGCAATGCATGTATACACTTTGTCTCAAAACCAGTGAGTAAATTCAACAGGTCAGGTTCTAATTCATAATTTTACAAAAATGTTTGGCAATTATTATTTTATTTTCATATGGGAAAGTTGGTCATAAAAAGTTTATGGTGCCCCTTTTACATCCAACACCTTGTATATCTCTCAGTAATTTAAAAATTATCAAATGAATATAATTATTATACGTTGCCACATTGTTGGGTCGCCCTGTATATAAACTTATGTGATTACTTACTGACTACTAAGTTACTAACTTGAAAACAAAGTTCCAGAAAATGTTCGTAACATAACCGTTCATTCATCACTACCCACAGAAGAAATATATAATGCCCATGTAAATATAACATTTGAGCACCCGTGTAGAACCAATGGTCCCTTGAAAAACTACGTACTAATAATAAATACCACAGGATGGAATGAAGAGCAAACTAGTATAGTTAACTCATTTAATGGTATTCCTCTGCAACCAGAATTTCATTATTCATTTACGATAAGGACACAGAATGACTACTATAACAATACTACTTCCTTGACAAACTTTACAGCTCCTGCAGGAAGTAAGTACAAATCTACCTAACTAAAAAGTTAAAATTTATGGTTCTTAATTTTTTCCTTTTGATATTTTTGATACGGTCACTTTCATATTTTCAAATCAATAAATTTTAGTTCCGCAATTCTCCAATGCTGTTATTGATTTACACATCGAGGCAGGAACTACTGGCGCAACAGTTGTGCTAAATAAAGAGGATTTTGACAATGCAAATGGCAATATTACATATGTCGCAGTAATCTTATCAGAAAAAAACGAAACTGGTGGTCAGTTTTCTAACTGGGAAGAAGGTAATTGGCCACAGGTCAACAGAGATGGATATTACCAAATCACAAGAGACTGGTGGCAGCCATTCATTGGTAAAATTATTTTTAAATAGTTTTTATTAAAATTTTAATACAAAAACAGATCTTTGTAGTAATTCACTTTTCATAATTACTTAATTCAAATCTGATTAATAATTTTTAGCCGAAGACAGTGTTTCACTCACAATAGGAAATGAGACAAGTTGTAACGAATCAGAAAACTATTGTAATAAACCTCTGCAAAATAGTAAAGACTATTACTTGATTATTAGAATATTTACTAGAAACTTCTACAAAAATAGCCCTACTATTTACTTCAGAACAGGTAGGGTATTACAAGTAGAGTTAGTCAACTTTGTGTTATCGTCGTTATTTCTGATAAATTTTCAGATGACCCAAGCAAATTGGGAGTTATTCTGGGAGTAATATTCGGCCTCCTTGCTTTTGCATTATTGGGAGTAGCAGGATTTTTTGTATGGAGAAAAAACATTTTCAAGTAAGTAAACGTTTCGATAAAACAAAAAGAAAAATGTATTAGATATCTTAAGAGATATTAGATATCTAAAAAAATTATTAGTTTTAATATTAGTCAGTGTTCACCATAATTTTTTTTCCTAAATTTCAACACCCTGTATCTTTGTAAGGAGGCATGTTAGAACAAAAATTTATTTGCGTAAAAACTTTTTTTGGCGAGAAGAATCTTGAGTTAAATTTTTTTACACCTACTTCTGAGTCACCCTGTATATCGGCAGGTATGGGAAATACAAATATTATATTTAATAATGCGTATATTTTAGGATGTCACCGTTATTGTATTCTAGAAAATTGTCTGTAAAAGCACAATCTGATGGAAACACATCTATTCCAATTAACAAGTTCGGTCAATATTGTAAAAATTTGGAAAATAATCCAGAAAAGTTCACAGAGCAGTACTCGCTTCTTGGTGAAAAATCGAACGAAGTAGCCAGTAACCATACCACAGCATTTGCCGAACTAACAGAGAACAGGAGAAAAAATAGATATACTAATATTTTGCCATGTAAGTGTATTTCTTGGTTGTTTAAGAAAAAGTTTTTTTATTGAATTTGTTTTTCTTTAAGGCATCCATTTGAAAAATATTGTCACTATACTCTCTACAAATGTTTGACAATGACCTGCTTTTTTACTTTTATTATGTATATTTCTTTAGATGATGCAACGCGCGTGAAACTGCTTATTGATGAAGATGATGAAATTGGTTCAGACTATATAAATGCCTCCTATATAACAGTAAGTGAAAATTAAAACTGTTAAACGTTTGTTTTTATTACCTACAATAATTATTTTTTATCAGGGCCACTCTGGCAATATTGAATATATAGCAACTCAGGGCCCACTTCCCTCTACTTGCAGAGACTTCTGGAAAATGGTAATCCAAGAGAATGTCTCTATAATAGTCATGGTGACACAATTTGTTGAAGACAATAAGGTAGTATATAAATTTGATATTTTTATAAAAATATAAATATTTTTTAATAACTATCTTTCAAAATACATAAATAGTACATATTTTGGCATTAAATAATGGTGGTCAACTTCACCAGGGCCGTGCATAAGGGCTGACACTGAAATAGATTTGAAAAAATATATGGACGCCACTAAATTTTTTACTTTTTGCTAGCACATTTGTGTAAACGGACAAAGCCTTGAAAGTCTTCTCGTGATATTTTTAGCTTTCGGCTTCGTTCATGAGATAAATGCAATTTTTTAGTAGGGTACTTAATAACAAATTTTTTAAAGTTAAGACGACTTAAATTTGTATATCATTTATTATTCAAATACACCTGAACACGATCATAAAACCGAAATTTTACTCAAACTGCTAATGCAAAAAACAAACATATAAAAAACTTTAACACCCTGTATCTAAGAAACGAAGCAAAAGTTGACTCATGTTGAAAGGAACGTTTTGTCTTGGTTGTGAGGAATCTCCCCACAATCTATGGCACATTTTTTTTGAAACACCTTGTATATTATGTTCTAAATATGTACATACATAACACTGGTAAAATTCAATATTACGGATTACACTTCTATTCTGTAATGAGATCACTGATTATAAATTACTTCTCACTATAATTTGTAATTACTAGGAAAAATGTTACAAATACTTTCCCAACAACCACGAAAGTATGCTAATTGGGGATGACATGGAAGTCCATTGCACCGTAGAACTCCACTTTGGAACATACTGTGTGCGAACCCTACAAGTTAAAAAGGTAATATAAAACAAATTACATTTGTAGTAGTGTAATCCAACGACATATATATTTTAGGACTCAACTCAAGTCACTGTAACCCATATGCAATATTTAGACTGGCCTGATTTTAATGTACCGAAAGGCACTGATACAATGCTGCAATTTTGTCATCAGCTCAGAGAACGCCTAAAAATTGAGGGAGGTTATGTAATAGTACACTGCAGGTAATAATAATTCTTTCTATTTATTCAAAACTATATAAAAAAATAGCAGGTTAAGAGCAGGTTTCATAATCAAGTTTAAAGAAATATAGCTAAAGTTCCTTGGATACAATTATTGTCTCCAAGGTATCTAAAAACAACTTTAGCTAAAAGTCTGAATTGAAACCAGACCGAAAATCTTAATCTAAAACACATGTTACAAGTCTTAAATTTTTATAAGGTATAAATTCGTTGGAACATTTGACTGCAATGGTCAGTCACTATGTCCTACCGCCAAGGCACTAGTACAAATTTATTTCAGCATCTTTTATTTTATTTGACTTGCAAATATTAAGACAAATGTTATAAAAGTGCCGAATAAATTTATTTATTTGGGACACCATTTAGTTCTACAAATAAATTAGAATTAACATAAAAAATAAAAAAATTGGCATATCTTTAGCAAAAATATTAATATTTGTTACAAAATTGTTGTGTGGAGAATGTTATTACAATGTTGTAATAAAAATGGGAAAATCTAGATTCTTCACTCGAGGCCTAATGAATTAAAATTTAGATTATAGTATTATTAAGGCAAATTTATTCTAGAAGTTGATGAATAGTCAATTTCTAGACTAAATGTAGTTGTATCTTAGTAAAAGTGGTAATGAATATATTTTGAATAAATAACTACTGCCTAAATTTTTTTTTTCATTAAATTAATCCAGAGATGATAATAATAACATTAATAATAATAATAATAATATAATAATAATATTTCTATCCCTCATTTTCATCCTAATGATGAGACTGGAAGTCAAATTCTTGTATTGGAAAGGGAGCGGCAAAATATTATTTTGTAGGCCCCATTTTTAATGATTCCTCATTAAAAATGGGTAATACTATCCTAGGTTTAGAAGTTATATTACAAAGTAACAATGGCACAACATATGGTAATAAATTAGAGTGTCAGGAATATAAGAAACTTTACTGATTTAGTAGTATATAATACACTACAAATAAAACTTGTATTTAGAAAGACAGTTTAAGAACAATTGCTCTCTATTTATAAAAACTTATATACTACTGCCATCTTGACTAATCATAATAATACTGCAACTTATCTAGAATATATTTACAAATCATTCCAAAAATTAGGCTTCAATTTAATACTGACTGTAAATTACTACAAATATGAAATAACATGCGAACTTACTAAGTCATGTCATGATCATATTCACAGCGCTGGAGTTGGTAGAACTGGTACTCTGATAGCTACCGACATTCTGATTCAGAACATACGGGCTGGAAAAAACATAGATATTTTCAATACTGTCTTGGAACTTCGCAAACAGAGAAAACTTATGGTACAAGCCCAGGTAAGCTGTTCGATTATATAGTGGGTTTAATTTGTCTAGGATAGTGGGTTGGATGTTTTGTGTGACAAATAATTTTATTTTTTTCAGAAACAATATGTGTACATCCATTATTTAATAAGGGACACTATTGAACAATCCCCATCAGGTATGTTGAAAATACAAAAATAAAAACACTCTTTCAGTCATTCATATCGACTGTTGTTGTCACCACAGTACATTAAGTTTATGCTGCATTCTAATGTTAACAAAAACCAAAAATAATTAATTTTAATCCATTACACACATTTAATTAAAACCGGACACTTTATAAGTTAGTTATATATTGATTTTAGGGATAAATGAAAATTTGGAGCCACTTTACGAGAACCAATCTTCTTTACAATTGAAGACAGATGATGACAACTTAATCAACAAAGATGCAGAAAAAGAAAGTCAGTTCTAAAGACTTTTGAGGAATCTATGTATAAATATGAAAAAAATGGGTCTCTAACTACTAATTTTAGATAAATACATCTATACATTATTTTATAATTAATTTATTTAACTAAAGTGAAAAAATATTTATTGTAAATAGACTTTGCTCAAACGTAGTACTCTAGAAAATAAATAATAAGCCCATACAGGAAAATGGGAACAATTTTAAACTTCAAAAAATGTTAAAATAATTTTATTAATGCTACTAATGTTATGACTGTTCACATGACTGTGTTATAAAATAATTTACCTACAAAAATTTTTATATAAACTAGCATGAACTAGTATGTAATAAAAGAAGGAAACTCTTACCACACTAATGGATAATGTGGTACTGGTGTTGTATTTTAAATATGTATCTACTCATCCAGGCACCATTTTAGGGGAGGAAAGCAGTGGGTTTTCGTTTTTGAATCCCTTGTCTTTCCAACCTCTACAAAATAAAGGATTTGCCTTATGGAAATGTGGCCAAATTTTAAAGACATTACTTAATAAATAGTAATTAAACTACATATCTGAGTATTTTTCACAAGATGTATATTGGTTTTTGTTTTATACCTAATATTCTTCACTTTTATTACACAATATACCTAGATGTATATGACAAGGTATGATGATATATGTAGGTATAACTTTGTTTCAAATTCTATTTAAAACCTGTAGAAATATTTAGTATGTAGGCACTTACTTTAAAATATTGGCTTTCAATCTGTATTTACATTACAACTCAATATTAGGTCAGCTGAGACAGAACAGGTAACAGAAACTATTTGTAAGCTCTGTCGCGCTATACCTGAGCTTGGCAGATGATTGTTTCTAGTAGTGTTTTTGTTTATAGTGCGCTTAGCCTAACTTACTGTAATTAAAATGAAATGTCTAAAAATTTGCTCATCTTGACCATGCGTTCTATCATAGACTGAGAAATTAAAGAATGAATCTATATAAACGAGTTACAAAAAATGGTGCCTCCTTATGAGTTGCTGTCCTAAGCAACTATGTTCAATATTGTCCACAAAAAACAACAAAGCCCTGTAAAGCTTCTTGTTTTAGTTTAGTTTTAAAAATATAGAGAAGCAGTAATTGTAAGCTGTCTTTTTTTTTTAGCAAAAATGTATTATTTTTTACCCTTATTGCAAGGCATACTGTAGATATTATACTATGAATTAAACACTTATGCTAGTCTACGGTCCGAGTTAAAAATAAAAATGTAAAAACAATCCACCACCAGTTAAACCATAATTGGCTAGATCATTGTAATCCTATTTTTACATGTTGCGAGTTGTTTCATACATCCACTATTTTTTTATTAAAGTCAAGATCAAAGTCTGATGACTATGCAAGAATTTGTGCTTCCTAAATTTGTAACAAGTTATTTTCTGATAAGTATTTAAATATATTATGTAGGTATACTTAATTTTCTACAACTGTGATTTATAATGTATTCTAAATAAAGTATTCCATTTTGCATGTTTACTTTTGTTTTGTTATAAGTATGTACTTAAGTAAATTTTAAAATAATACACTTCAATCCACTTTGAAGTTTAAAAAATAGTATTCTGCAGTGACTGTACAATGAAAAAAATGGTTGAAAATGGAGATGAAGGTGGTAGATTATGGGGATGACTTTAGTTGTATTTGTTTAATGACATAGATTTAACGATAAGATAATTTACGAACCTACTATCAAACTATTTATATTTATATTCTTCGGAATCTTAGATTTAGACAGCTGTTTAAAACCTTCTGTACATGGCTGTTTAGCAGTTCTATGTACTATTTCAGTTACACGTTTATCAGGGTGAATAGTTTTAAAGTATAAAATGTTGTGAATTGTCTTTTCTTTACACGAATAAGACATTCCTTGTCTCATTTTTACTATTGCTAGAGTCATGGTTTTGTTAATATTTAACTTCGATCACAGATTTATGAAATAAGTGTGATGAACATCTTTGCCTAAGACTTAATATGTACATGACTTTAACTGCATTTCTTTAATGACAGTAAGATTGTTTTTACATATATTATTCAGATATCTTCAAAAACAACATGAATATTTACAGCAGTAGGTGACTTACTTAATGATTTTTTACATTGCTACAGTTATCTACTCATTTTCAATTTTTCCATTGACGTAGTAGTAAATCTGTTTATGATTAGGTACTCCTGGATTACCCTAACTGTGAAAAATAAAACTAGGTACCATCATTTACAGAACACTTACCAAACTTACTGCTGTAAAACCATTGAATGTGGATGTGGTGTATGGACATAATTCATATCAGGTGGCTTTATATTAGGAGGCGGAACATGTATTTGATGAGACATTGGCACTATATTAGAAGGCATGTACCGAGGATCCAATCCAACATTTTCCTGATGTGTTAGTGGAACAGGAAAAGGTCTATGACCGTGGTTTGGTATATAAAGTTGGTTTGACTGAACATTTACATTATTGTGTTGTAGATGGTAAGGTTTCACTTCAATTGGATTCTGAGTTTGTATATTTAGATTTCCAATATTTGAACGGGATGCTCCTTGATGTGAAATATTATTGTGTTGAACTTGATTTTTTTTAGTATTACAAGGCAAATTTTCCTTCTTCGTGTCTGGCGCATAGTCAGTTCTTTCTACAAGTACTGCTTTATTGCCTACTTTTTCTTTTTCATAATAAAAGCCCATATCTCGTAACAATCTACGAAGTGTCATTATTGAAAAGTTAGGTAACTTATCATTGGAATTAATATTTTTTAACAAGGTACTCAAACTAGGGACAATATTTCTATACTTTAGATCATAAATAAGATTTCTAATGGCTTGTCTCACAGTTTCATCATACTTTATAAACCTACTATTTATATTTATATTCTTCCGAACCTTAGTTTTCGACGGCTCTTTAAAACCTTCTGCACTTGCCTCCTCTTTTCTAAATTGGAAGACGCTTTTCTCGCTACATCCTGTGGCTTTGGCAGTTCTACGTACTATTTCAGTAACACATTTATCGGGGTGCATTGTTCTAAAGTATTTGAAAACGTTAAGAATGATTGTCTTTTCTTTACACGAATAGGACATTCCCTGTCTCATTTTTACTACTTCTAAAGCCATCTTTTTGTCAATATTTAGCTTCAATCGCAGATTTACAGTAAGTATATTAACAATATTTTTAGCCAATTAAATTAAATAGTAAAGTTGCTGATTATTCTCACTCCATTGAAATCACAACTGCAATTATATACATTTAACTTTTAATTTAATTTTCCTCTCAAATTTCATAAAGGATACTTTAATCTGTGCTTTACATGTCTTTATTTCTGTGGCTTAAACTTAAACATAACCTTCAATTGTATGTATTGCAAGTTGCAATCTGCAACCACTCTTACACATTAGATTTGTGGGTTGCGTCACAGCCTGGATAATAGAAGTCGAGTAAGAGTGTTGAGCGGGAATTTGAATTCTCAGACCAAATAAATATAATTTTATGAAGTTATTAAATTCTTGACATAATAGAATTGGGTATAATTTTGCAATTTTATTGTATATATATGGGATTGTATTGTATATACTTTATAGTATAATAAAATAAACTCTTGTTGCCTTTATAGCAAAAGTACGTCATTCGAGTAATCGAGAGGTAGTCTTACAGACTAGCTATACACATTATTGTACAGCACCCTGTATACTATCTCAATTGAATCAACAAAATATCCAAAGTTTATTTTGCTTTAACAAAGATTTATTGGCAGAGAAATTAAAACAAAATACAAAACATGAACATGCTATGGATACAAAATGTCATAGTGTCCAGGACGGTATAACAAATGAACTGTTGGGATGCAACCTTCAGGTAAGTCGTGTTCAGTGCAAGATCTGCCCGTGCCACGATCCATATAAATGACTCTCACTCCAGCATGCAAGGCTGCACAAGCAGCAATAATGTGGATGTGGTCACTTTCCTTATACATAGGCTCCACTTCTTGATGACAAAAGTCGGCTACCTGTAACAGTTTTAAATATGATTTAGTATTCCTGGAATAATGATTAAATAGACAAGATTTAGAGAAAAAAATTTACAATGCATGTCACCTATATGCTAAAACAAACATAATAATTTGTATCTTCTATTAGGACCTTGTTTAGAATAAAAGAAAGTTGTTTGTGAAATTCTAAATATCTAAATCTATCTAAATTTCCATGGACTAAGTAAATAGGTATATTTCATATTTTGTGTATTATGTATTTTATATATTATCTCAAAAAATAATTAACAAAATAACAAAATTCATGATTAAAGTCAATATTGTATGTTAATAAATAATTATTATAGGTATATACATATATTATATGCTAAAATAACTATTTTGTGACAAAGTTTAATAATAAAAACATAAGGGTATCATAAAGAGTGAAAGTTTAATAAAAAATCTAAGGTCAGATTGATATTCAGATACCCTGCATAAATAATTTTATAAGAATAAGTTCTGACAACTTGTAAACCATTATTTTTCTTTATAATTCAACAAATTGGAAATTTGATGGAACTGAAAGTGTATTTTCTTACAGTTCTGTTTCCTTCAATAAAGCAACTATAGAAGTCTTGGTCCTTTTGCAATTGTCCACTAGTTAACAGTCTGAGGTAAACTACCATATAGTCAGAGAAACCTTGTTCATTAAATAATGAGTGTAGTTCTTTTTTAGCCTCTTCTGCGGTGTCTTTGCTACGTAAGCGTTTCAGAACTTCCATATACTAAAAAATATTAATAAACATGTCAATCAATAATCAGCGCATGTAGTTGACTTTTGAATTAATTGTGTTAAGAGACTTAGACAACAAAATACAGGCTGCATCATTTTCCAATTTATTTTTTTTTTTTTATATACATTGTTATAAAATCAAATATGGCGCTACACTCCCTTCACTCAATATTTTTAAATGGCATGGGAAATCATTGTGCGTATTATTTTAACTTATCAATAAAGATTTTCTTTAAAATAAGTAACTTATGCCAAACGGGTGAGTAGGACATTGTAGACCAGTTGTGAATAGCTAATTTGCTCATTGCATCAGCGCCTTTAGACTTTTTGCACAAACACATATGTACATGTATTTTTGTGTTTTCCTTGTTTTGCTCCATATTTGGCATAAGGTGCTAATCCATTAAGATTCTTATGAATTAATACTAAAATATCTGTTTCTTCATGAATGTGTTGAAGTCTAGAAGCTGTAGAATTGACTAGATTATTCACTTAGTTAATGTTCACAACTTATTTCACACATCTTATATAATTTTCTTTAATAATTTGTGAGTTTACTCATATTTTTATTTATCAAATATGACTGTCAGAGAAGTGAAATATATTTCAGTGAAATGCAACACCCTTGCAATTTAATAATTTTGAATTGACCTAAAAAAATTATCACAAAACACAAATCATTCTACATGATTCATCCTACATTTTGTATAAATTTTATAACACAATTGGCTCAAAATAAACAATACGAGACACTTTTCGATGTGCACTGAATAAGTAGTTGTACTAAACATAAAAATGTAGATTTAAAACCATTATGAAATTAAAACAAATGGTAGGTACAATTACAATACTCAGTTTTAAATAACTCCCAATAGTTTCTGTGATATAAAACTTACAGTGTCATAAAAGTCTTCTACAGTGAATTGCTGAAATCCAAGTTCTACTAAAACATCCTTGCTATTTTCAGATAATTTGTAAAACTCATTAAATTCGTCTTTGTTTTCTAGCAGTCTCTCAATATTTGCGTAACTAAACGCTCTAAAGAAACAATTTCCATCAGGTCGTGTTCGTCGGATAGATTTATACTTTGAAGACAAATCTTTTACTTTTTCCAGGTACACCCTATCAGTTGAGTATTCATTATTTAACGAAGATATTTGCTCTACGTCCCCAACTAACGCTATACTTTCTGAAATCTGCAAAACATTTTATCATTTCACATAACCTACTTTTTTAATTACTTACTTCCTTTTCGATTTGGCGCTGTTGCGCTAATATTAACTCGTCCTGATTCATTTGGGGCACAGCCTCACTTGTACAACTCGTAGTTTCAACTTCGTCTCCCATTATTTACGTTAATACACAACTCAATCCTCAATAACACTTTTATAAAAAAATATTATTTGAGGGTCGACGAACCTACAAACTACCCGGCCATCGAGATCTAATAATCGTTGACGCTTCTTGATTCTTGACAGTCTTGTTGACACTTTTCACTTGACATTTCCAGTCCAGGCCAGGCACATACCCAGGGACGGACTCAAATTTGAATTTGATAGTTTTGACACTGACAAATACAGTCCATAGAAATAAACGAAAGAAAAGATAGGAAGTAAGAAAAGAGAATCTGGGTATACTTAGTTCCCGTTGTGCCTAGTGCTGGTTAATTATTGGTGGTAGTGTTGGTTGTAATAATTATTGAAATTTGAAGATGAAAAAATTATTATGTATTATACAGAGTGATTCAGATGTAATGTTGATAACTTTAGGAATAGATAGAGCAGGTTAAAATAATATTCGTTCAGGATATAAACTTATTTCCTAAATTGCAGGGTTTCGGAGATGAGAACGTTGTAGTAGAAATATTTGTCACGCGTTTCCCTCATAAACCTTTGAAGCACTCATGCGATTGACGTGAAATTCAGAACACAAACACCTTATAATCTTACATAAGCTTCTTAAGTTTGAACCACCCACCACTTTTAGAAGTGTATATTGTGTGCTACCCCCCTCGTACTTTATTTCAAAACTTGAATAAAAAAAAATAATTTCAATAAAACAGCAGCACACAGTTTTTGCCTGATTAATTTTGAAACTTTTTCGTGTTTTTTTATGGTCTTTTGTTTCTGAGATATTCAATGAGTTTCGTGACAGTGTAACGCCCTCTTGTAGCACCCTCGGGAAATTTCATTTAATAACGTTATAGCAAGCCATGAAAAAGGCATGCAGTGATTTGTGTATTTGTGTAAACTAGCGTTTGTGAAAACCATTGTGCAAGGATTTATTTCAAGAGTATTTTTGAGAAAAAAATGGAAAAAAAATTCCTACTTCAACGACCACTCTCATGAATGATCATTATATCTTTTAACCTGTTCTATTGTTCTATCAATTCCTGAAGCTATCAAGGTTGAACATGAATCATCCTGTATATATTTACATGTTATATATTAGTAAACCATCTATAAAATGAATAATAACCTGTTTCCTGTTTTTGTTATTTTACAGATAGATATAAATATATCCAAATCCCAAAGGAAGTTATGATGTTTCTAACATGTTTTTGTGCAAGCCAACTTACAACAACATATAGGTAATAGCAGTGACTATATTCTTTCTATAGTCACTGGTAATAGGTACCGAAAACACAGAAGTTTAAAGTTAGATATAGATACTAGAGAGAGAGAGATAGAGAGAGATACGTAAGAGTAAAAACTGAACCTGCGTATACCAATAGTTTTTTAATTATTTTTAATTAATGTGCTATTTTTATTTGTTTATTTGTATCTATTTATTTGAAATATATTTACCAATAGTAAAGTTGTTGGTATTGATGTTGGAAGGCGGCGCGGTTGCCGGCGGCACTCAGGCTTTTCGAGCCATTGTGCCTACCGCTAGTCGAGAACTATTGAAAGAAGCCCGTGCTATACGCATTAGCCAACACCCGTTCTAGGGGAAGCTTTCTAATGTCCTGGGACAGGAGAAATGCTGCACCCAGGTGTTTGTGTCTCTTGACCATGAGGCAGGCACAGCGACAGCGGATATGAATGGAGTCCTCGTTATCGTGTCCGGAAAACCTGCACCTTCTAGTGCCACTAAGGCCAATAGTATTAAGGTGATCGTTGATATGTCCGTGACCTGTTAACAGTCTATCCATACCAACGGTATAGTCAACGGTACAGAACAAATAAAATATCTAACAGCAAATTCGACTGACCGCCCTAGTGCGCATTGGGAATATCTCCATCATTTAAAATCAACTTCAACATCAAAGGATGGAGCTATTCTCAGTTCGCACTAAATCCAAAATGCAGGCGCCAGCCGAATTCGCTATAAGTTTTAAGTTAGAATGCCCACATATACTTGGGGCAAAACTGTATACCTACTTTAAATACTGTTCTAGTAATGTGCAGGTGAATTTTTATATACACCGGCAACCATAACTTCAATATAAATAATCCGCTGAGTGGTGAAGTGAACAGGAAAAAGTGTTTTGAGTAAAATAGCTCGGGGTCCGTAGTTAAGTTTACATATTTTTATCTTCAATTTTACTGCAACCTATGTTTACCACCTAATACACTTACGAGATATTGGAATTATGTGATTAAAGTCTACATTTACGTTTTATTATGATCTTTTTTACAGTTTAAAGAAACACACGTTTCCACTAAATAACAATAACTTTTTTGAAGTAGCTTAATTACCTATATACATGTATACTGATAAAAGGGAGTTATATATGTATTAACTAAGCTTAAGATAAATTTAATCATATACATTATCATTAAATCTAAATAAATAAGTGAAAATCATTTCCAACAAGAATTATGTTTCTCATTTTATAGTTAATAGCATAAAACAAGGTTATTATAAAAAATATATACTGGGGTAGGTTTTAAATAAGGTAGGGGTCTCCTTTAAGATTAGATACTTGGTCGAAGATAAATATACCATAGAAAAAATATTATATAGAAGGTGTATATGTATATAAAACTTCCTAACACAACTATCTGCACCCACATTCTGTAACTATCATATTCTCATAATTTTTAATCACAACATTCCCAAACTTATCATAAAACATTATAGGCAGAGGTAAATAATCCACTGGTATACAGCAAGATGCTCTTTTGTTGAGTATACGTAGAAATTTTACATGATTAATGTGGTCATTTTGCGAACTCACACATTTACCAGTGCAGTCATAAGCCACGAATCCATCTGGAGCTATTATAAAATTATCCCAATGTAACCGTTTAAAACTAATAGTCCACTCCGTCTTCTTGCAAGAGATTGTAGTATCTTGAGTTTCTCTATCTGCTGTTTCTTGCTCAGTTAACACAGTTTCTAAAAGAATTATAGTATTATAATTCATTTAAAATCAGTTTAAAATAAGCAATGAATTATCCAAGTGATAGTTTCAATGGCAATAACGTTAATTAGCTAATAATATATATATTACTTACCATTATTATTTTGCACTGTAATTACAGCAAAACTTCTGTAAACTCCTTCATTCGTATCATTAAACACTGATATAAGTTTGTTATCCTCATAGCTAGATATGGTCAATAGTAATCCTAGATTATCCTCTCCATTCAACCAGTTATCAATCGGTTTCTTAATTTTGAATATCTAAAGATATTAGAGATTATAAGAAATTGGAGAAGTAAATATTGTCGTTATAAATCATTTAATTTTTAAATACTGATTATGA
This sequence comes from Pogonocherus hispidulus, assembly GCA_963924545.1. Lineage (NCBI taxonomy): Eukaryota > Metazoa > Arthropoda > Insecta > Coleoptera > Cerambycidae > Pogonocherus > Pogonocherus hispidulus. Next base: position 14,785,850 of record OZ004699.1, read on the forward strand.
GATTACATTGCATACTTTGGGATTACTAAATAATTATTATATTATATTAAATATGAACATAATTGGTACTATTGTAAATAAATGATAAATTTTACTATGTTGATATTTGTAACGATATTGAGAAGATCATTTGAAAATACCACCAGGACTATGAAGTCACTGTTGTTTATTACACTTTAATATTGTAAAATTCAGATATTCAATGTCTTTACCTGCCAGCCTTTCTCTGCCTTTGAAATATAGATAACATTGAACAGTTTGTGAATGTCCGGATTTGCAATAAACTGTGATTCATTAAGTATTCCCTGTAATTGCTTCTCATACTGATACAGTCTGAGAACCATAGACTGTCGATAAATTTCTGAGCTGCTTTCAAGTGGCCAAAACAAGTAAAACTCTGCATCCAGTACTATTTCTTCAGATTTTAAACTTTCCAAGTTCAATTTTATAACACTACTTGAGCTGTTTCGATTCACGTTAAATAAGATCCTCTTTATGTTTTTGGTATCAGGGGCAAATTTTTCATAAAATTTGTAAATAAATAAAGGAAGTTCTGTTTTACTCAAATTTTGGTGGTTAAAATTCCATTCCTCATCAATAAAGTAAGTGGAGTCATACTAAAATAAAATGTCGAAAATAACAAAAACAGTTAAGTTTATAAAAATTATTATCATTTCCATTGTGTAGTACAGAATATATACAATAAACAAGGGTCTTATACATGTAAGGACTCGAAGAATGTACCATCGTAAGAGTGCTTACTGTATTATACAAAGACTTCGTACAGTGCCTATGTAGTCGAACAACAAAGATGAAACTAAAAAATGCAGCAAACTAGGAAATATATAAATTTTACTTTATTATATTTTAATTCTTGTTCAATTTAGTAATTAACAAAAATATACCGAGTGGGTAGGTATCACCCAAAAAGTTGAGAGTAAAAAAATGTTTGTTGGAATACTTATGTTAAGTATTTTATATAGAAATATCAGGCATATATCAGGCCATAGTATTAGTACGAACTAAGAATAAAAATTTTTCCACACTGCATTATGTATTAGACCATAATTGGCTAGATCACTTTGTATAATGTCTATATAATAATAATAATAATAATAATACATTTATTTTCCATAAATAAGTAATTTAGTACAGTATATACACTTTACAAAAAAAAAAACAAACAGTAATGGAAAATATAAGAGCAGGGAGCAGACGATATGATCTAGCCAATTAATTATTATTAAACATAACTAGTAAATCTTTAAATGTACTTACATTGTTGTTATTGATATTTATTTTATTTGTTCTTTGAAAATGTATATTATCTACCCTTTTATGAGTATAATCATAATCAGTTATATTATGATTAAGAAAACGTATTTGATTGTTGATTTTAAATTCATTATTAGTTTTGCCTATTCGGAAATAATAAGACCTCCCTGTATTATTTGTATTATTTGTATTAATATATTGAGACACAGAATACGATGCACTAATTATAGCCCAAACATATATTCTTAACATTTTTGTTACTTCAACTAACATAGTTACAATTCAAGGCAAACGGTTCTAATAAAACATTATTAAAACCCACGAGATAATTATTTTTTTATTTATGGAGGAGGCAGTAAATGACTTGTTTAAATTAAATGTTTCATGATAATGATTATTATTTCCTATTTGTTCGTCTTTCATATTTTCACATTGTTTATTATTTAGGTAAATTCAAAACTTCTTTGGGTAAATTTAGTTATGTTATGATGGTTGCTTGTGCACGGTTGCATACAATCATGATTATGATTGTGATTTTTATTGGTATTCACAACTTTCATAAAATATTTCTTTAAATTAATAGGGATCAGAAAACTGAATTATATATTTGGTACAACTATGAGCTTTGGTTAATGCACATATCACCTAGAATGTGGGTTAATGTGGTTAATGCCCATTTGTACCCTCTGCTTAGCGAGTTTAAGTATAGCTTAATTTAAATGACAGATTAGACTGTGATTATATAATAGGATATAAGAACTAAGACCTCACAGTCTAATCGACACTTAAATTAAGCCAAGCTTAGGGAGAGGTGATGCAAACGCAAGGATTTTTAACTTATATAGGATTGCTCGATCCCTAGAATTTATAAGCCGTATCACGTGATTGGGTCTTGCGGCTACGTCATCGGATTGATATAGAAAATATATGAGTTAGATAGTGACAGTGATTTGTCAACGAGTCATAGAAGGAATCGTACAATACAGAGATAGAAAGAGTATCAGGGTCTCGTAGTGACGTCACTAAAACGGACTATATTGAGGAATAGGCATCGAGCAATCCTATATAAGTTAAAAATCCTTGATGCAAACGGGCATAAGTGATCATCGCCGATGTTCGACCGCGAATAACAGATGTTCATCATGTGTAAGCAGGAAATAGGTAATTTAAACAAATTTGCTCATTAAAGGCGAATCTTATATCTTATATGTAGGTATGTTAAGTATGTTAAGTACGTATCAAATCAAGTAAAGTTTTGTGGTTTTTACTAAGAATACTTACCTCTTCAGAAATTCTGAAACCAGTTTTTATCTTCAAATAACATTTAGGAAATTGAATCTTTTGTTGGAATTCATGCAGAAATATTGATGGTAATGAGTTTTATGATAAATGTTCGCCCGCAATAACAAAGAAATAGAAATCTAACAAAATACGCAGGAAAAAGGGCACTTTCCACATATTTCACAGATAAATTGTAATTTATCCCATTATATTATGAATATAGACGCAAAAACATACTTTTTTTAACAGAAAAATTAAAAATTGTGCAGTTTAGGACCTATACATACATATATATATAGAGAATTTATTTTTCTTTCGATTAATGTCGTGATTAGCTATATAGGGCGACATTAAAAAAAACCTACATTTTTGTCACTGACATTTAAAAAAATTACTTTTTACTGTTTTGTCTATTCATAGAATGCAATAATCAATTTCCTACAACTTTTCTGTGAAATATTTGGAAAGTTCTTTTAATTAAATAAAGGATTTTAAATCCTTGAATTTAATTGACTTTGGCTGATGACAACCCTGTTTTTTGTTGACAACCAGTAAGTGCCAACAACCTTTAGGGAATAAATGAGAAAATAAAATATAACCAACCACTCATGCCTGACATCTGACATCTGACATAAGCGAAGCAACATAACCTTATATTTTGTCTATATTTTTTAGTTTTTAAAAATATAGTGAAAAGATTAACATGAAAACGTATAGTTAACTAACAAAAATACAAAGAAATGTCTCAACAGAAAACGAAGAAGTCATCCACACCTTGGATTCAGTGCGACAAATGTTCAACAAGTGTTATTCACAAAGATGCAGAAAACCACTCCAAGGATTGCCCACCCGCCTTAAACAATATAACTTATAATTTTGTGAAAGACAATGTTTTATATGGTACTTTAGAGGTTAAAACTAACGAGGATATAAAAAACTTGTCTTCTAGAGAAAAAGATAATTTGGTGTTTTTAAGTCAGTCCGCAATTCAACTGTGTTCACTAGCTATTGGTAGCTGGGTTATAGTACGATTATTTGATAGTACTTTACCACCTGTCGCAAAGATAGTTTGGCCAACAGTTGAAAAGAGTTTAATGTCTGTATTGTTTACTAGAAACGGTATGTCAAAGAGATAATTATCTGGGTTAATATTTATTTTGTTAAATATTTCAGCTTTAGATTTGAGTTTTGGCGATGTTGGTAAAAATGTGGCTGTCTCTAAAGCATCTGCTAATATATCTTCAGCTAACTCTATTATACTTGTTATATTAAATGGCCCCAAATCTTTGGAAATAACATCAGAATTGTACAATAGAATCAGCAAATCATATGTTGATAGAATACTTACAGTAGGAAATACAATATCCATTATGTTTTATGGCAAAGTATTGAAATTTGAGGTAAAATCTATAGAGACAACTGATATAGATATTAACATTGAAAATAATTTTAGTAGACTATGTATTGAAGGTCAAAATGGATTTTATAAAACTAGTGAAAGCACTAAATGGGCAATATACAGGTAAATAAATATATGACATTTTAATACTGAACTTAAGAGTAATTACCTACATTGGCATACATTGAGTGTTATAGGCCGTTTAATGTGTTATGGAAGTTATTCTCAAAAAATATTTATTACTTAATTATTACAATATGTTTGTTGCAGCATCAAATTAGTTAGTACTGCAAAAAATATACATTTTTACTCTTTCAATTAATGGTAATATCCTAAGATATTGATTAAGATTAGTCACAATTTAAATCACATTAGTTTAGTAGTATTAATAAATCATAATTTTTTGTTACCTACTAAATTAGTAATACTTATTTCTATAAAATAATTTATGTATTAGGGATCAAGAACATTATCAACAGGAAGTACATCAAGAAGAGGCATTATCTGTAATGGGATTAGATGAAGAGGTGGAAGAAATTGGTGAATTAATGAATGTGGCACTAGGGAAAACTAAACTATTTAACTTATCCCAGAGCAGATCGGTACTACTGTATGGCAATTCAGGCACTGGAAAAACAACTTTAGCAAAGGTTTTAGCAAGAATGTCGAAAGTTAATGTTGTTTCAATAAATGCTTGTGATATATATAGCAAATTTTCTGGCTCCGCAGAAGAAACTATAAAGGAGCTATTTCAAGAAGCTACAGAACATTCTCCAAGCGTTATAATTCTGGATGAAATTGATATTCTTTGTCCCGTGCGTAGTAGTAGAATCACTGACACAGAGAAAAGAATTGTTTCAACCCTCTTGCTACTATTTGATAACTTGAATGCCCAAAAATACAGTAAAGTTTTTATTATTGCGACTACCAATAAACCTGACAATATTGATCCTGCTTTTCGGAGATGTGGAAGGTTAGATAGAGAAATAGAAATTCCTACACCTAGTCCAAAAAGTAGAAGAGCTATTTTGGCTGGTTTACTAAAAAATATACCTAATAATTTAAATGAAGATCAGTTACAAGAAATATCGACAAATACTCATGGTTTTGTAGGTGCCGATTTGATATCTCTTTGTTCGAGGGCTGGTATGAATGTTTTGAAGAGGGGAGATGAAATTATTAACTTTGAAGACTTTAAATTAGCACTTAAAAAAGTGAGGCCCAGTGCCATGAGGGAGGTTCAGATTGAGGTAATGTTACTCGGCTTGATGTGTTATGTTAATTGCTGTAGAATAATGATTTAACCTTAACACAACTATCTAATAATTTGGTGTAAATAAATAATTCAATTCAATAAATCAATTTCTCAGTGGTCAATTTTTGATATCGTACGTTTGTGAGCGTATATGAATAGATGTGAATGAAAAGAAACGAACACGTTTGGAAATGTTGATTTTTTGAAGGGTTTACGTAAATAATTTGTGCTTATTTAAGAATAATTACTTTATGTCGTAATTTCAGGTACCTAATGTTAAGTGGTCAGATATTGGAGGTTTAGAAAATTTAAAATTAATTCTAAGGCAAGCTGTGGAATGGCCTCTTAAACATCCTGAAAGTTTCGTGAGGCTTGGTATAACACCCCCTAGGGGAGTTTTAATGTTTGGTCCTCCAGGTTGCTCAAAAACCATGATAGCTAAGGCATTAGCTACAGAAAGTGGATTAAATTTCCTGTCGATAAAAGGTAGTTTGCTGTTCCTGTAAAAGGAGTTTTTTATATTTAAAACTAAATGTATTATTTTAGGCCCAGAGTTATTTAGTAAATGGGTTGGGGAATCTGAAAAGGCTGTACGTGAAGTATTCAGAAAAGCTCGGCAAGTAGCTCCTTCTATAATATTCTTTGATGAAATTGATGCTGTTGGAGGTGAAAGGGGCTCAGGTTCAAGTACAAGTGTGCAAGAAAGAGTTCTTGCTCAATTACTTACGGAGCTCGATGGTGTCACACCACTAGGCGATGTAACAATTTTAGCTGCCACAAACAGGCCAGATAGAATAGACAAAGCTTTATTGCGCCCTGGAAGATTGGACAGAATTGTTTATGTTGCTTTACCTGATGCTGATACAAGGAAAGAAATATTTCGGATAAAACTTTCCAGAATGCCTGTGAGTAATCCTTTTAAAACGCTTATGTGTACCGTATAACTCGAATTTATTTTCACGCTGAACTTAATTTGTAATATCTCTAATATCTTCATAGGCATAGTAATTTGAGCTGCTAGTTCTAGAATATTTTTATTGTAGGTATTAAACGTAAGCGTGGATGATTTAGTCAAAAAGACAGACAACTACTCAGGAGCAGAAGTAAATGCTGTCTGCCATGAAGCTGCAATGATGGCATTAGAAGAAAGTTTAGAGATACAGTATGTAGAAATGAGACATTTTGAAAAGGCCTTGAAATTAATAACACCTAGAACACCTTCTAACTTAATAAAACTGTATGAAGATTATTTACAAATAAAAATTTAAGAGCTTTATTGTATTTTTTATTTGTTTTTGTATACCTAAGTGGCAATTAAAAATTCAGTGACAAAAAGTTCCATAATAACTTTTGGCAGTTGGTTTCTCTTTAAAATATAAATTACATAATTATGGATTTGGACTGTGTCTTCTTTAAAGGTAATTAAGCATCCAAAGGTAGGTAAGGTTCGCATCTGATGGACAAAAATGATTACCCAAAAATGGTTTTCATCCTATTTACAGTTTACATATTATTTAGTTATGTGTTTAGCTAAAAAATTTTTTAATAAATAGAACCCTTGTTTATTATAGGAGTATAGATATAACAACTAAACATTCATATATATATGTTTATAATGAACATATATTAGATGACCAAATATGCAATTAGAGCGTATTCAGGGTTGCCTATATTTGACATTGAACAAATATAAGAGCCATCTATTTTGAATTTTGTTAATAGGATTGTGATAAATCACAAACTTATACAACCAAAATTGCACTTCATCTATTTACATGGTTGCTGTATTTAACATTGAACCACAGAAATAATATTTATTTCTTCAATAAAAAACAACAAAAGAGGACTTTGAGCCAGAGTCCTCTTTTGCCAGAGCCTATGGGTTGATTTTATTTTGTTTTTGTCTACATTCATCATTTCTGTATCCATCTAATAAAAGATGAAAAACAATAAAACCAACCCATACATAAAATTAAAATAGGAAATTGATATTAGCCTTATAAGTATTCTCTATAAATAAGGGTATTAGCTATCAGGTAATTTTGAAAAAGTCCGCAAACTCGAACGAAACGTTGGATATTTGTCTATATATCTGGGTATCTGTTGTTTATATACCTAGATATAACAACAACTAAAGATTCATTTATAATAAATAGAAATTTATATGACCAAATATGCAATTCGTCAGTATTCAGGGTTGCCTATATTTGATATTAAACAAATATAAGAGCCATCTATTAATGAATTTGTTAATAGGATTTTTATGAAAGCACAGGCTTATACAACCAAAATTGCATTTTATCTATATTCATGGTTGCCTGTATTTAACATTGAACTACAGAGATAATAATGATTTCTTAAAAAAAAAAACAACAAAAGAGAACTTTGAGACTTTGAACCAATGTCCTGTCTTGCCAGAGCCTATGGGTTGATTTTCCTTTGTTTTTTTTACATTCATCATTTCCGTGTCCATATAATAAAAGATGAAAAACAGAATCAAACCAACCCATATTATATAAAATTAAAATAGGAAATTGATATTAGCCTTATAAGTATTAGCTATTAGGTAATCTTGAAAAAGTCCGCAAACTCGGACGAAACGTACGATATTTGTCCATATATCTGGATATCTGTTGTTTATACAGATATAACAACAACTAAAGGCTCATTTATAATAAACAGAAATTTATATGACCAAACATGCAATTCGCGAGTATTCAGGGTTGCCTACATTTGATATTGAACAAATATAAGAGCCATCTATTCATAAATTTGTTAATAGGATTGTTATAAAAGCACAAGCTTATACAACCAAAATTGCACTTTATCTACATTCACGGTTGCCTGTATTTAACATTGACCTACAGAAATAATACTTATTTCTTCAATAAAAAATCAACAAGAAGGACTTTGAGCCAGACTCCTCTTTCGCCAGAGTCCATGGATTGATTTTACTTTGTTTTTCTTTACATTCATCATTTCTGTGTCCATCTGAGGACACAGCTATTAGGTAATTTACTAGCTATTAGGTAATCCTGAAAAACTCCGCAAACTCGGACGAAACGTAGGATATTTGTCCATATATCTCGATATCTGTTGTTTATAGTTTATATAGATATAACAACAATTAGAGACTCATTTATAATAAACAGAAATTCATACGACCAAATATGCAATTCGATAGTATTCAGGGTTGCCTATATTTGATATTGAACAAATATAAGACCCATCTATTAATGAATTTGTTAATCGGATTTTTATAAAAGCACAAGCTTATACAACCAAAATTGCACTTTATCTATATTCATGGTTGCCTGTATGTAATATTGATCTACAGAAATAATACTTATTTCTTCAATAAAAAAACAACAAAAGAGGACTTTGAGCCACAGTCTTCTTTTGCCAGAGACTATGGGTTGATTTTACTTTGTTTTTCTTTACATTCATCATTTCTGTGTGCATCTGATAAAAGATGAAAAATAGAATCAAACCAACCCATACATAAAATTAAAATAGGAAATTGATATTAGCTATTAGATAATCTTGAAAAAGTCCGCAAACTCGGACGAAACGTACGATATTTGTCCATCTATCTGGATATCTGTTGTTTATACAGTTATAACTACAACTAAAGACTCATTATTTATAATAAACAGAAATTTATAGGACCAAACATGCAATTCGAGGGTATTCAGGGTTGCCTACATTTGATATTGAATTATACGACCAAATATGCAATTCGAGAGTATTCAGGGTTGCCTACATTTGATATTGAATTATACGACCAAAAATGAAATTCTAGAGTATTCAGGGTTGCCTATATTTGATATGGAACAAATATAAGTGCCATCTATTAATGAATTTGTTAATAGGATTTTTTATAAATGCACTAGCTTATACAACCAAAATTGCTCTTTATCTACTTTCATGGTTGCCTGTATTTAAACAGAAATAATATTTATATCTTCAATAAAAACCAACAAAAGAGGACTTTGAGCTAGAGTCCTGTCTTTTCAGAGCCGATAGGTTGATTTTACTTTGTTTTTATTTACATTCATTATTTTTGTGTCCATCTAATAAAAGATGAAAAACAGAATAAAACCACCCCATACATAAAATTAAAATAGGAAATTGATATTAGCCTTATATGTATTAGCTATTAGGTAATCTTGAAAAGTCTGCAAACTCGGGCGATATACAGATATAACAACAACTAAGGACTCACTTATAATAAACAGAGATTTATACGACCAAATATGCAATTCGAGAGTATTCAGGGTTGCCTACATTTGATATTAAACAAATATAAGAGCCATCTATTAATGAATTTGTTAATAGGATTGTTATAAAGCACAAGCTTATACAACCAAAATTGCACTATATCTACATTCATGGTTGCCTGTATTTAACATTGCCCTACAGAAATAATACTTATTTCTTCAATAAAAAATCAACAAAAAGGACTTTGAGCCAGAGTCCTGTCTTGCCAGAGCCTATCGGTTGATTTTACTTTATTTTTCTTTACATTCATCATTTCTGTGACCATCTAATAAAAGATGAAGAACAGAATAAAACCACCCCATACATAAAATTAAAATAGGAAATTGATATTAGCCTTATAAGTATTAGCTATTAGGTAAACCTGAAAAAGTCCACAAACTCGGACGAAACGTAGGATATTTGTCCATATATCTGGATATCTGTTTATATAGATATAACAACAACTAAAGCCTCATTTATAATAAACAGAAATTTATATGACCAAATATGCATTTGAGAGTATTCAGGGTTGCCTATATTTCTAGAGAATTCAGGGTTATGTGGCTCAGATTGCTTGCCTTGCCTTAAACCGGCGCTACACGATGTGTCCAACGTTGGCTCCAACGTTGGTTCCAATGTTGGCTCCAACATTTGCCGCAGTAGCATTTGGCAAATGTATCTGCTACACGGGAGGCAAATGTTTGATACCACATTGGACTGAACGTTGGCCTTTACATTCGTGAATCGACATCAGTGTCGTACTAGAACGGTAATATGGAAGTCGAAGATATCTCTACCGCTGAAATTGCTACCGCCATGGTAGTTTTATGTTGTGTAAAATTGTTACAACAAAAACAAAAAAAAAGATGCGCTAGAAGGTGGTGGAAGGAACTAAAATAAAATAAAAATTCTACTTACTTGCTTACCACTCAGCATCAAATAATAAATAAATATATTGCCACCACTGATTCAGTCTGAAAACCATCAAATCCCTATTTAACCGTGTGGCCGTGTATCGAACAGGTGTGCTTCGAACGTTTGAAGGATCCTTTGACGCGGGTCAATTTTACCGACAACAGCCCGAACGTAGGGTGTGTCTAACGTTGGACACATGCAATTCGCCGGCACACGGCTACACGATGCAACGAACTGTGATGTGTCCAACGTTGGAAGGCATTTGCCACATCGTGTAGCGCCGGCTTTAAAGGAAGACTTCGGTCGAAGGACTCGTTTGTTTGGCGACGTAGATATAATTATATTAGTTACTACGGGGTTGAGGTGGGTGCTCTTTTCAGAGACATTCGGTCTCTGAGTTCCTGTTTCGTGCAAGATTTTTCGCGGCGTGTTTGTTTTAGTTTTCTTTGTGGTATTTGGCTTAGATTCCGAACGTTTAGAAACCGGACGTTTCGCGGCTATAAATTTACTAACCCTAAGCTGTTTATTGAGACTTTCTTGTATCTTTTTCATAAAGTAAAAGAGCGGTCTACTGTATCATATTTGGAACCACGACGTATATCGATCCCTACTGGGTGAGACCCATTTGTAGTTAGTCATATGGTGAGACCGAACGTACAAAGTGGGCACAGTTACTACGAGGGATTGCTTATATGAAGTGCGTTCCATTGGAAATAAAATCATCAATTCGATTTATATAGACTTCATAAGAAATTGGTAGGTACTCTTAAAGTCTCAAAAAACTGATTTGATATAATAATATAATATCGCGAGCGAGGACTCGGTGTCTTCGGCCTTCCGCTGGAGTCGTGGATATAGTTACTACGGGGATGAGGTGGGTGGCCCCTTTCGGGGCGTGATTGTTTTAGTTTTCTTTGTGGTGTTTGGCTCATATTACTTGCGGTTATGGAAGCTCTATTTCATATTCTCGCGACCCCTCCAAGGAGCATAGAGACCTTGATGCAGGTGGAGGGGCTTAAGTCCACGATGAACCTTAGAACGGTGGGAGTCTCGCAAGTCACTCCTGGCAGGTTTAACCATGCCGGTAAGGTCGAGGGGGGTGGAGAAAACAAACGACTGCTCAAACCTAAGACATGTGCTCTAGACGATCCATGTTCTGGTTAGGCAAATCGGGGTAGCCTGGAGCCGTCGATAGTGGTGCGCTAGTTGGTGAGGTTGTTTTCTACAAAAGCTAACTTTGATAACTAGCAGATTATTGAGCTTTATTGTATATTATATCCACCAGATTTAGGCTTTTTGGTACCTAACATTACATATAAAAGGATCATTTTTTAAGTTATATATTTAATCATGTATACTGCTAACATAAATTATTAGCTGCTGTGTGATTTATAAATTTACACACGGATCTTCGATATTTTAAAGGGAACTGTATATTTCTTTTATTTCACCTTCTTTTAATGAAAGTAGCGATGTTGGTTTTGTAAATTTATTTACACTACTTACGCGGTATGAGCTTGTGCACTATAATTACAATAGGTAACACTAACACAATGTCCACACACCTTTAACTTAATAAAGTTTGTCGTTTATGGAAAGACTTTGTTTCTCAAGGTGTTAATAGTTATAACAATGTCTTTTATGGAAAGCTGTAAATTGAGATGAATAATCAAAACTTAGATTTGAACCGAAAGATTATTTTTTCTGATGAGGCTACTTTCTTTTTAAATTGACACATGAACAGAGAAAACTACAGCTACTGGGCAATTGAAAATTCTCGTTGAACACAAGTCAACGCACACACACAGCATCGCTTGGGCAGGTATTGTCGAAAACCGATTTCTTGGACCTTATTTTTTTTTAAGGAAATTTAAATGGAGAACGCTACTTATACTTTCTTTAGTTTGAACTCATCCCCACTTTAGCTGTTGTGTTTCCTAATCCACAAGATCCAAATATTTCTCATAATAACATATGGTTGAACTTCCCCATTTTGCAATTTTAGTGCGACAATTTCTTGACTTAACTTTCACCGAGTTCATCCCCTAACCCCTTTAGATTTAGTGATTTAACCCCTTTAGATTTCTTCTATGAGGTTATTTGAAATCTAAAGTTTATGTGAATAGACCAAATAATCTTGATGACTTGAAACAGAGAATACGCCAGGAAATAAGACTTATTCCAGTAGAGGTAATTGAAAACATTGAACGGGAAACAATCCTTCGACTACAAAAATGTATTGAAGTAAACGGACAAAACATTGAACATTTATTATAAAGCAATTGTTATTTAAATAAATATTTCATGATTAAACATAATTGTTTTTCTATTCATCAATTTACCGCTGATTTTAGAATATATGGTACCTGTGTTATACAACAAGTGTTCAGAATTTACCGTACAATGTAATTACCGTACAAATAATATACATGCGGGGGTTCCATTAAAAAAAAATCTATGATGACTGCATATGTTCTTCTTGAGACACCCTCTATACAATTTTCATATGTCAAAAAATCCGCAACTAAAAATATTAATCAACGTGTCCGAGCGTTTTTCCACAAAATAATTACTTACCTAAATTTTAAACGAATTTGTTCCTTTCATCATGGACGCACTGTATATATATATCCATCCATACAGTCTTCTTAAAATACTACAATAATTGCAATCTATTTTGAATATTCACCTCTGCCGTTTTTTATTTTTACATAACGGGCATAGGTATCCCCAAAACGATTATTTAGTGAATGCGAGTTCTTCCCTGTAAAGAGCGCCCCTAAAAACATTACTGATAGACCAAAGTCTGGTAGACATCCTCGCTATTATTCTATCTATTCTTTTACATTCTATCTTTTACAATCGATCTCTTTACCTTTCTCTTCTATTCTATCCATAATTTTCACTCCGACTTTTCCGTGAATTACTGAGGTGCAGTATGAATATATATTTAAAAATCTTGTAGTCTGTTCGTAGTGCATTTGAATTAAAAAGTTGTCTTTGGAAACAAATAAGAAGCGCTATCCTAATGTGAAATAGCGGGTACGGTCTTTAGCATACTTGTTGGTCTATAAGTAATATCATATCATGTCCTGAGATCTCGCTTATTTTAGTGGATATAATACGAGACGCTCGCTAGTCTCCCGCGGTGTCAATCACGCTGTTTTCCGGAGAGTGTGTATCTTATGTACCTAATCATTTACGAAATAACATAATGATACATGATATAGTTACATGATGATGACGGTACAAGATATTTTGAAGCAACAATTGTAAAAGTGTCAACACGAAGTCGTTGATACTTTATATTTTATTAATTATATATGGTTTGAAGGTAATTTATTTATTATAAATTTAGTTGTAACCAGTTGCCTTCAAAATAAAAAGTAGTTTTGTAAAAAATAAAATAAGAGTTCTAAAAGAAGCAATTTGATATTGGACAATGAACAAAATATGCACTTTTTTACTTTGCAATACTAGTGTAATCAAATACAAATGTTTGTAAAATGCGGGAAGGTCATTTAGTAAACACTGCTGTTTACTACTGAATCTACATTCAGTAGCAATATAAGATTAGTGGTGGTACATTTTTTAACCCTCAGACTATTTACCTACCTTCTACCTATCTATAGAAATTTTAAATACAAAGAAATGTTATCTCTCCTTACGCTCGAGTACCTGCTCAGTCAACGTTCCTCTATTTACTGTGTCTCTAATCCCCATCTATTTATAATTCACACTTTGGCTTTATTAAGGTCTCTCATATATTAGTATCAGAAGTTACAAGATAATGAATCACACGGCACACATATGACTGTTATATCGAAGATAATCTTTTTGTTTAAACCTGCGGATATATAAATTTATATCACAAAAGTATAGAAGTGACATTGTGTTCAGTTCTGTGAAGTAGGTGGTAGACATGTACTTGAAAACTTGTGTTTACTTTCTGTGCGGTATGTATCATTTTATAAATTTAGTATGCAGTTCGGGAATTTGCCATTAAATATAAAACAATAATACCCAAACTGATTTTGTATGAAATATTGTGAAAAATAGATACCTACCTACTACTACAACATAATAATACCTAAACCTATCTGTTTTCTGTTCAGTTAGGTATTAGCAAGGACATTTAAATAAATGTCCTTGAGTATTAGGTATATCATTTTGGTCACACATGACCTTCTCTCTACCTTTAGAGCGAAACATTTAACATTGTATTTATTTAATTTCACTTTTCTATACTTGTAATCAAATCCATGTCTACAGTAAAAGTAAAGTAAACTCTTAGCTAACTCGACCTACTTTTTACCTGAAACTGTCATACAATTCAACAGTTAATTATATTGTCGAGACTTTGGAGGTACAATTTTTTGATATTAATATGACATTAATAATACATTTTTCCCAAGAGTAGTTGATTTACTCTAATTTTGTGAAAATCCCAGTTTCTTTAATAATAAAATCAAGACTTTAATTTAGTTATTAATTCATGGGCGTGGCCTCTAAAATCTCGAGGGGGGGGTCAAAATATTTTTTTTAGAATTTGTCTTCAATAACTAAAATATAATTTTTTTATTCGCATCGCAGTGAATAGTAAAAAAATCTTTGTAGAAAAGGCAAAAATTATTTAAAAACTATTTAAAATTTAAGCAAATATATTAGTCTATACATATATTATTCGATATTTTGTTTTGTATATAGATGACTAAAAAATTACAATAAATTTTATTTGTGATTATTAATTTAGGCTATTTTTTAAATTATATATGACTCCCTGCCCCCTTTGCTGACGCCCATGAGTTATTATATATGTATTAAATCGTCTTATATTATCTTAATATCTCAATAAATCCTTATTAAATCGTCTGTACAAAATTTGAGTACAAGTTATTGATTGCTTTATTTCAATTTAATATAGCACTATACAGGGTGTATTTTTTAAAGGTGTATTTACACCCCAGTATCTCCGTTATTAAGAGATTTACACTATATGTTCTTTGGAACTTTTTTCATCATTTTTTATAAACTATTTGATAATGTGTCGACTTACGTTTCATCACTTCCGGTTTTACCGGAAATAACGCCAACTTTGAAAATTTAAATGGGACAACCTGTATATTTTCATCCAGTATTGTTTATCATTCAATTTCAAATATATTTGCAAATAGAACTACATTTCTAAAATCAAAAACAACGTTGCTATTTAAAAAAAAATTTATAACTAATGTACTGCGTCATTTAAATTAAGTAAAAGCTAATGAACAATAAGTAACAAACTTATAATCTTTACTAAATTGTAATCGTTACAAATTATTTTCAAAAATACCACCGCCATGATTAAGACAAGCCTCCCCCCTTTGTAAAATTTGTTGAGCTGCCCTAAATATCATTTCTTGCGGTATAGTTTGTAACAATTCTTCGACTCGATTTCACATTGCTCCCTTATTATGCCATTCATTTTTATTTTTATAAATTTGATTTTTAATGTAGCCCCATAAAAAGAAGTCTAGGGGGTTTAAGTCTGGCGAGCGTGCTGGCCATTTGAATGGACCATCATTTGCAATCCATTTCTCGTCATATGTGTTTGTTAAATAGATGTTGACTGCATCGGTATTATGAGGCGGAGCACCGTCATGCTGGAAAAATATTTCTCTTCTACTCGCGAGGGGAACATTATCCAAAAAGTCGTTTTCAATTTGACGAAGAATATTTAAATAATTGTGACCGTTAAGATTTTCGTCATAAAAATATGGGCCAACAATGCGGTTGTTTATTAAATCAACCCATACATTGAATTTCCAAGACCTTTGAAAATTAGTTTCCTTATACAAATGGAGATTCTCGGTGGCCCAATAGTGATAATTGTGCCTATTAAATACACCATTATTTGTAAAACTGGCTTCATCGCTCCACAAAATGTTTTTCAAAAATTCTAAATTCTCTTGACTTTTAACTATAAACCATTCACAAAAATCAATTCTTCTTTGTGTATCACCCACATGCAAATGCTGATGAAGTGCATATTTATAACAATTATAATTATTTGTATTCAAAATTTTCCGTACACTTGAGTGAGAAATTTCATATAAATTAGACAATTGTCTGTAACAAAGTTACAGCAGTCATAAGACTAATAAAACTATTATTGACAATCAAACAACCTACCCTTCATTTATTTTACACCAGCTATGTACTTCAAATTAGTTACTAGTAGTAGAAATGTAGTTCCATTTGCAAATTTATTTGAAATTGAATGATTAACAATACTGGATGAAGATATACACGGTGTCCCATTTAAATTTTGAAAGTTGGGGTTACTTCCGGTGAAACCGGAAGTGATGAGACGTAAGTCGGAACATTATCAAATAGTTTATAAAAGATGTTGAAAAAAGTTCCAAGGAACATATAGTGTAAATCTCTTAATAACGGAGATACAGGGGTGTTTACCTTTAAAAAATACACCCTGTATAATTTTACTCAAAATATAATCCATAAGTCAAAAATAAACCAAAATGGGCGTTGGTAAAACCAATGATTTTGTTTGCTCACATGTGAGGTATAATAAAATTATTAAAAGCACTAAGTGACTGATTTTGATCATCTGAATTTCACCTTATATATTAAGTGACCGATATACCCAAGAAAAACAATCTGTGTTAAATCTCTAACGGTCAAGAAAAGAAAAGTTAAACTTATATATTTCCGAACAAAATTTGATATTGCATGACCACTTGATAACCATTTCCATTAAGAATAAAAATTAAGATTGCTGTTAGCTTCTTAAAAAATACAGTGTATTTATTAGATACACATTTGGAATAGAGTCTATTGAATCTCTATTCCATCCAGTTGCACAATCTCTGTCAACAGAGACTCAGTTTTTGCTCCGACAAATTGTACAGACTATAAAAGTTTTAATGACGTGCAATGCCGTAAATAAGACGTCAAGCAATTGATAAGTTGTTACTGGGTGCTAGATGTATGAATTACGAAAAACAAATTAAAGAGAAGAATGACACCCTTTAGGTCGAAAATAGGTTATAGCCTTATATATAAATATATTTTAATATACAAGGGTTATAGATATTCTTTAAATTTAATACTCAACTGAAATGACACTACGTGACATCCTACAAAAACATGCAGTTTAGTTATTGTATGCAGGTTATTGTAATAAATGCCTTTAATTATTCAGGAGAAATGTAACTAGAATTTGAGTGACCTGTAAAAGGGCGCAATATAATCAGGAATGTACTGCTATACCAACTCATATTTTAGCTGTATTTCAGTGGCGGCTGGTGACATTTGGATACGGGGGGGCGCAGAAATAAAAAAATGCGCCGTAGGCAAAAATTTTGCATATTTCAAGGTCAAACTCCTTAAAATTATAAATTAGAAATTCGCAAAGCTAAAACATTTGCTTGAAAAAATAACTTTCTTTACACAAATATCCTCCTTTTTAATACGATTGACGGAAATCTCGATAAAAATTGTTTTAAAATAATATTTAAATAGGAAGGTAGTAGGTAATTAATATGTTGATATCAAAAATTTACATATACGACGTAACCTTCAAAAAGCTGAAAACGGGAATTCAGGAAGCAGGAACATAACTATTTTTAGTTTTTAGATATCCGTTAATTAAAAGCGATATGGCACCATCACAAACTCAAAGGTATTTTAGTTATTCAATTTATAGTTATCAAACGACACATTAAATTATTACGTAGGTAAACAAAACTTCATACAGTTATTTATACACGGGTGCTCACTTTCAAAATTGAAATCAGCTCTACGGTCTTTCATAAAAATAAATTTTTCCATAATTTTTTCATCGAAATTATTTATTGGGTAGGCAACGCCCAATTCTTTTATTTATACTTTATTTTCCAGTGGAAAATTTGCAAAATTAGCTCTAATTATACTACTAACAGTATTCATGTTAAGTAATATATAAAATTGTCTTTTCACAAAAATTGAATAAGTAATTTAGTGATGTTAAAAATATGTAATGTGTTAAAAATACGTTATAATGTTTAATAATGTTAGCATAGGGCTGCGAAATAATTGCGGCCAAATCTGCATAATATAAGCGTACGTAAAGTATCTAACGAGTCTAGTCGAAAAGGAGATCGGGTCGGTTGCCTGGGCCGCGACTCAAAGTGCGGCCACGAAGCTGTGATGCTTTGCTCAATGTGCAGTGGTGTGCTGTGGAGATCCAGTAATGTGGACTGTGGCATTATAAGAACGATAGCTCAAGCGCTCGAGCTTTTCCTAATAATAGTTTTGTACCACAATACATGTTTTAACATTTGCATTTAATTTACAATAATGATAATAATAAGTATTTCTTTGGTATTTTTGGAGGAGGGGCGCGCGGCCATGCGGCCTTAAGGAGGAGCCGCCACTGCTGTATTTAGATCTACTTTATTTATTCGGTATCTATGGGATCTGTCTAATTTTATAGTAAAGTGTTTTAAAAGTATTAATTACACTTAATGGGGAACAATAGTGATCATTTCTATTTTTTCCTGGTATTGTTCAGTGTATCATTACCAGTTATCTTTAAATTTGTTTATTACACATTGTTTACCGTTGTCGATGGATAAACACGATTTTACTTTAATTAGTAAATAAAGTGAGCAAATATTTTTACAGAATTTACAGTTTGTTAAAAATAGAAACAAATGTATAAATCTCAAGTGGCTCATCTTTCTTCTATGCATCTCTCTCTCTTACTTCATCTACAAGTTGTAACAAAATGAGTTATACTCAAACTAAATATATATGCAACTCAACTATTTAGACAACACAAAAAATATTGTGAAAGTTGCAATAAATCAATAGATTTAAAATTAGTTTTATTTTCTTTTATAATCGTCTCTTCTTATTTCAACTGTGTTCTATTCAGACAAATATTGATTAATGAAATTTCTTCTTCCGCTCTGTAAATTTTCCAAAATATGTCTTTAGAGATCTTTAGTGGACGCAAATAGAAAATTTTTCCACTTCAAATTTCGATCAACCTTGTCCGATAAGGTGTCCGACAAAATTTTCCAACTTAGATTACACTCATTATACGCTTTCAGAGACTTCAACTTTTTACCTCTCGTTACATGTTTTTAATGATACACTTTGTAACCATTTATCATTTTTGGTAACTATTTTATATATAATATGTGTAACCTTATGTATATACATAATTAGGGGAGTGAGGGGTAATGACGCTCAGTGGGTAATTACGCTCACCGTCATTTTGCGCTCGTTTTCAAATATTTAGAAGCGAATCTGTGGTGCCACCTAGCTATCGTTATTATAAACACAACGCTGACAGTTTCCGAACGTGTTCCGTACGTATAATATATTTTAAGTGAATATAAGCTAATTTTAGAATTAATCTATAAGAAAACACCGACAAAAAAAAACTGGAAGTACCTCAATTAGCTCTATTGGACTTTTTACTTTCATCTCATATGAAATAGTAATCATTTTTAAAAGACATGGTCATATAAAACCATTTCATAAATTATAAGGTTAGGTCAAAAAACCGAAACAGGCAACAGTGCAACGGGGGGTTATGGCGCTCAATTAATGAGGATAATGCCGCTCATTGAGCGGCATTACCCACTACGTATGCGACGATAACAGCGATGATGATTTGGAAGCATCTCAGTATTGTAACCTCCAGGGCATAATGAAGACAACGATGAATGCAGTGTTTGTGGGGAATTTGGGCGAAATAATGAAATTTGGTATCGTTGCACAATATGTGGCCAATGGACACACCAACAATGCAGTGGGGTAGATAAAGCTGTAGGGTATATTTGCGACTTTTGTAAATAGTTAAAAAATATATTGTTTTTACTATACGAACAATAAACTATTTTTTGCATATAAAATATCTGAGCGCCATTACCCACTATCAAGTGGGTAATTCCGCTCACGTACACATTTTTAATTTTTTTATAGATTCCCATTCTTTAAGATTAAATAAAATTTGACTTAACCTGAGCGTTACATAAGGTCTTAGCACCAATAACCTCTAATTCCAGCGTAATTGTGCTTAAGGTTTAGAATATATGAATTATTCTGCTTAAGTGGGCGCAATTACCCCTCCCTCCCCTATGTATGCTTGTGGGTATATTTTGCTAACTGATACTTATATTCAAATATATTCTTTTATTAACAAGTCTATATCGTCTATATTATAAGAATGTTGAAATTGTTTTCTATCGCTGACTGAACAATTTATTCAAGAATCAACGCTGCTATCTACAAACACCAATGTTTACACTATTCAGTATCACTAATTGTTACAGTGATAAACAATAGTTCAGTTTACATACTTATTCAATTTAAATGACCTAAAGTAGGTCTTCAAATGATAGTATGAGATTCCAATCTCATATTGTAATTACAATATTGATTGATATTTTCCTATAACTATAAACAAGGTGGGGTAATGTATTTTCTTTTTGATTGGAAAGAAATCTAAAAATAATTCATCAAAGATATATTAATATTAGCGTTGATCTATAGAGGGACGTATAGATTTGAGAGACAAAGATATAATGAATAACAAGAATGGTACGTGAGGTACAAACTACAAGCTCAGCGATGATGATTTAGTTTCAGTACCATGCAGTACCATTTGCACTATGTAAGAAAAGGAATCATCTACGTTCAACTTAAATTTTTTCGATATAAATGGAAGAAGAATGGACACAGTGCAGCTCTATGTGTGCTCACTGCCCATTGTTTAATACCTAGTTGCTAAAACCGTTGAGTAACCAAATAACTTATAATTTACACATAATTGTGTACCGGGATATCAAAAATTATCTTGGTCAAGGGTGGTTGTGGAATGTAAAATGTGTGTCTTACTTTAAATTTTTGAATATGTTTTGTTGTGTCAGAATCTGTTAAGTCATTGGGCTGAAATTTTCTAATCCAGTTTTTGAATCATGCCTCTTACCACACAGCACAAAATTTTCATAATTGAAGCCTATTTTCGAACGGGTGCGCTAGTTAATGGAAATTGGCAATACAGTCAACGTTTGTGTTTGGACAATTTTCGAGAGCACTTCCCAAACGTGGCAATATTACCGGACAATTTTTATGCGTGTCTTACAAATTGTGTTGAAGTGTTTCGCGAAACTGGTTGTGTGACTCATAAAAAAGGTGCTGGTAGACCAAGAGTTCGTACAGAAGAAGTTGTCAATGATGTCCGTCAACGTATGGAAGAGGAGCCTGCAAAACCTTTGAAACGTCTTTCTCAGGAAATTGGACTTTCTTATGGAACATGTCATAAGATTTTAAAGAAAGACTTGAACATGCATCCATATAAGATGCAAGCACATCAAGCTCTTCTGCCCGCAGACCACCCCAGACGCCTTGCTTACTGCCATTGGTTTGTCAATAATTTAATGAATGACGATCTTCTTTACTTAACTTTTTTTTCTGACGAAGCGTGGTTCCACCTTTCGGGATACATCAATTCTCAAAATATGCGAATGTGGAGCAATGATAACCCTCATGTTTTTACTGAATCGCCACTACATGCTCACAAATTTGATGTTTGGATGGCAGTTTCTCGCAGAAGAATAATTGGGCCAATTTTTTTCGATTTTACCGTCAACGCAGAAAGGTACAGATACAACTTTTTGGCTGAATTTGTGCAACAATTAAACGATGATGAACTTCGGTACGGTTATTTCCAGCATGACGGTGCAACAGCACATACTACACGAGAAAATATTGCTTTCCTCCGCGAGTTTTTTGATGACCGGCTGATAAGTTTGCATACAGAAGTTGAGTTTCCTCCGAGATCACCTCGTTTGACAATTATGGACTATTTTATATTTCCTTACTTAAAAAACAAGATTTTCGCAACTCCGGTAAATAATTTGCAAGAACTGCAACAAAGAATTGTTCAGCAATGTGCAACCATAAGGCCAGAAATGCTGCAAAACGCTTTTCACAGCATGAGGAGGCGCGTCAACTTGTGCATCGAACAAAACGGGGGACATTTCCAACAATTACTGTAATTTAGTTTTTCTTGTCACTAAAACCTTTATTTCATAATTAGTAGTTCATTATTGTTTTAAAACTGAAATAAATAGGTATGAAATTTGTAGGTTATTGATGATGTCAGTGTGACAGTGACATAATTATTTCAAATTTAAAGGAAGACACACGTTTTACATTCCACAACCATCCTTGACTAAGATAATTTTTGATATCCCGGTATAAAATACAAGTTAGTTTAGACCATTTACAAAAAAATTGAATATTAAACTATATTATGTCTATATTCAGAATTTTAATCATCTATAAATACATATTCATTTAAATTTTATACCCGTTCCTGTCACTATGGTTTTTGAGACAGATTTTCTAGGTGTTAACTTTTTTAAATAAGTTGTGTATTTTCAGCTTCCTGCGTAGCGTTCAGTGCCATGGCTTCACCGGATGTCGCGGTATTTTTTCCAGAAATTAAAGGAAATTTGAGCAGCATCACATGGGCACACGCCGTCAACAACCAGACCTATTTAAATACTACCCTTCTCGATAGTAAGTATCATTTCCCTCCCCTTTCTTAACTATTACACTGTTGATACGACAACAGTGAATATTTTTTTACATTTGAAATCAACATGCAACAAATTGCTATGGTATTGTAGGTGTGTACCATGTACCTTATTTGTAAAACGCACTTAGAAAGTGAACGAATGATAAGTAGTAAAAATGAAATACTAAAACAATTTTCGATATTTTTTAGTAAAACGCAAATTATTTAAAACGGTATAACTGATGCAAAGAGTATTAATTTTTGATTAATTGGTTTTATGTGTAAAACTTTTGCCATCTTGAGATCCTCCACTTTCACGCCTTGGGTATTAATATCAAAATAAAAAAATATCTTCATTAATATCCACCTACTATCAGTATTCATGTTTTGGTCATTATCACTTGTTTATAGGCTCTTATTTGAGTAATTTTCAATTTTTCCTCAAACAGTAGCAATCAAATAAGTATATTGTCAGTCCCAAAAATTGCTTATAATTTAAACTTATATACAAATAAATATTATACAAACAAGTGACCAAAGTAAAGCATATTTAAAGTCGCTCGGACTCATCGCACATCGTTCTTGTGGTACACTTTTTTAGGCATATTGTCCTTATTATTAGAGATAGATCCATTAAATAATATCTGATTGTGTTCGTAAAAAAGGTTTCAATTATTTAGGTATGTCGAAACATACAGAATATGTACAGGGAAATAAGACGAATCCGAGCGATTTTTATAAAAATTGAGTATTTATGAAATAATGAATTTATGGGTTACTTTTGCCTCTCACGAAGCTATAGAAAACTTGTAATACTACGAACAGGTTCCTCATATAGTAATGCCAGTTTTTCAATGTTCTTTTGAGTGTCTTATTGTTTAGCACTACTACTTTGACGGTATTTGTTTATAAACAGTTACGAGTAAATGGCGAAAAAGAATACAGTGAAATCGTTATTAAATTGTGTCAAATGTCAAATAAACTGATTCAATAGTACATACAATTCAATTAACCCAGGCACTATTATTAAATACTACACATAGGATAAAGATATTATTATCAAATAGTCAAATTATTGTGAGTTCCATTTATGGTCTTTTCTCGTTGACTCGATTTATCTCATCTCATCCAAAGGCAAATAAATAATACTCTTGACACACAAAACTTTCCGATATGTGTCAAGTAAGTCTACTCTAGTAACATCAGAGTGGTTCAATGTAGCAATCAATAATTACTGTATATAATGGATTTTCCACGCTAGTTAGTAGTTTTACTTTGAGGAATTGTGATTAGGTCCAGAAACTTATGAACTAAAACTATAGGCTATGGAAACGAGTTTGGGAGCATAGATAAACAAACAAAATAATTGTATATCCCCACCAAAGGAACCAACAATTTGTTGTTGAATATTCTACTGAGTGTCTATATGTTTTTATCATTAGGTATTTATTTATAACAACTCATATTTTATAAGTGTAGCACATTAGCAAATATGTAGAGCCCGGTAGAGCCTTATACTCGATATAGCCTTATTTTATCTTGTTAATGCACGAAATTCTCCTATGATCTTTCGTGAATCATCTAATTTTCGGAAAAACCTGCTTTACCAGTCTATAAAAATTGATATAATGTCACTACACGATTTCCTTGATTTATTTTATCAAGTAGGTATTAGCAACTGAGTCATTCCAGGGTTTTCAGTCACTCGAATTCAAGTCCGAAGTTGACACCCATCATTGAGAATACACATTTTTGAGGAAACTAATTAAAATATGCTACAACATATCAAGATGTTGCTACGCTACTCCTACATTAGATGTCACAATATTTTGAAGAAAAGTTAAAACACAATATTTATAGAAATAACTGATAAAAATCTCAGTCGGAGTTGTAAAAAACATTACCTAAGTACCGTGAACTATCATAATAATAAAGTTGCTAAATCGACGGATAATAACAACAATAAATATGAGAGTAGGTAGGTCTTTGGTAAAGTTATACTCATATGGACCAAGCTGAAAATAATCAATAACATTTTTATACCGAGGATTGCAAAGAAGCAAAAAAATCGTACTTCTAATGACAATTTGCAACCACTATTCCTATAAGTAGGGTGGCCAAATTTGCTTGCTATTATAGGACAACTCAAGAACTAAGGGATATACAATTAACCCCCCTTTCTCTAGCTCATTTTCTGAGACAAACTTAATGCCGAAATGCAAAATGGCCCATATTCTTTTGTTTTTAAGATATTAGCAAAAATTCGATTTTTCAAATTTTCGGTGCCTGCCCATATCTCGATTATTTTAGATATTAGAAAAAAACAACTTATATGTTCTTGCAATTCTATGCAATTCAGACACTTTTTTAAAAGGAATGAAGTGGCGTAGCCAATATTTTAATAAGTTGATAAAATTTCGAGTTATTACATAAATTTGTATTTTTTTAAATGAAAATCGTGGTCGGCTGTGATTTAGTTAGAAAGATAATTTTTTTCTCTTTTCATCGATATATAATATATAGATATGTGGTTAATTTATTCGTCTTAGTTAATTTTTTATAGAATCTTTGACTTTTTAAGGTTATTAATAGCTCCAATTTCGTTTTCGCATAGTAGGCGTATGTCTTTTGTTTGAAATTTAAGTATTGACAGTTCTAACTGCATTTTTTATCACTTAGTGTCTGTAATTTATACCGTTTATAATAATTAATCTGCAAATAGTTGTTTCCTAGAAATTTTAGAATACTTTTAAATTTCAAGAATGGCATTTCAAAATTATGAAAAATTCGACATACTGGAATGTTATATAAGAAACAATTATTAGGTACTGTGAAG
Source organism: Pogonocherus hispidulus (assembly GCA_963924545.1). Lineage (NCBI taxonomy): Eukaryota > Metazoa > Arthropoda > Insecta > Coleoptera > Cerambycidae > Pogonocherus > Pogonocherus hispidulus. Next base: position 14,811,648 of record OZ004699.1, read on the forward strand.
TTACGCCCACTATGGCAAAACAAAATGGCAGCTATTGATAACTTTAAAAATTCTAAGATTACTCAAAAATAGTCAAGTCGAATAAATTAACCACACATATTATATATAGCTGAAAAGAGAAAAAAATTATCTTTCTAACTAAATCATAGCCGACTATGATTTTCATTTAAAAAAATACATGTTTTGTCACAACTCGAAATTTTATCAACTTATTAAAATATTGGCTACGCCACTGCATTCCTTTTAAAAAAGTGTCTGAAGAACATATACCTAAGTTGTTTTTTTCTAATATCTAAAATAACCGAGATATGGGCAGGCACCGAAAATTTGAAAAATCGAATTTTCGCTAATATCTCAAAAACAAAAGAAGATGGGCCATTTTGCATTTCGGCATTAAGTTTGTCTGAGAAAATGAGCTCGAGAAAGGGGGGTTAATTTTTTTGTATCTCTCTTAGATCTCGAGTTGTCCTATAATAGCAAGCAAATTTGGCCACCCGGTACACTCTTAATGTAATAGGTTTTCCATTCTAGCATTCTTTATTCTTTCCAAGCGACAAGCGCGCTTCGTTAGACATTATCGGTAGAATTAACAACTAGTACTGAGAACATTATCAATTCATTAAAAGATGACACATATTAATATTATTATAATTTCTAGATAATGTAATGATGATAGAGGCCGATATAATTCTGGGAACACTGTCTGGTACTAACAGCACTAATACTACACAAATACCAGTGATGGGTCATCCACCAAGCAATACTTCAGACCTATCTCTAGAGAATTTCTTGACTTCTATAGACACTTTTAACACAAATGCAACTAATACCACCACAAGAAAAGGAGTGAAGTTAGACTTTAAGTCTATTGAAGTGTTCAATGCTTCCTTGAGTCTTTTGAGAACGTTTAATCAGGTATTAATTACTAACCACAATAACTACTAATAACTATAGATCTCACATATTACAATATTCCATCTATTCAAATTCAAATATAGATAAAGAACAAAATTAAGAAATATTAAAAAATTATGTTTTTCTTGTTTTAGGGAAGGTATCCTGTCTGGTTAAATGCTGACATCCTATCAGGACCAATAAACGCTACTACAGTTCCAGTCAATGCTCAGCAGTTCCTGACCTGGGCAAGAGAATTTAACAACACGGTTTTGTCCATTGGCTGGACGACCAACTACGGTGCTAATGTGACCGGAAACTATACCGAGAGTCAGATCATTTCTATGATAGCTGTAATAGGACAAAATAATGTCACTCAGAATATAACCTTCCCAGTGAGAGCAGGACTGGCAGCAGAAAGTTTATCTGGAATGAGGACCTTGGTAACCAATGTTACAGGTTCAACCTTAACCATATGGTCTTCTGAGGGGGATAACGTTAATGTTAATAATCTCAGAAATGTCATAGCGCAGATAGGTGTTCGACGAATCTTCATCGATGTTCCAGACAGTTTAAGGAGTCAACTAAGGCTGAACAATCTGCCCAGCAACGCGAAGTCCTTGGTGCCGAAAGTAGTAGTGACCATTCTGGTTGCCTCGGTGGCTTTGATATATAATGGAGTGTAATGTACATTTTAGAGTCAATATGTGAATATTTTTAGTTGATTTTATATTTGTAAAATAAATTATTATCTAGTTTTTGATATCTGTCCTATTTTTATTTATATATTTTATATTTTAATATTTTATTTCATTGCGAATTTCAAAACAGAAAAGCAAACTGTCTTCACTTTCAATATACTTCAACCATATAGCAAATAAACTATAAAACAACCATTCCTGCAAATGATTTTTTTAAACACGATGTAAAATTGTGTTCAAGTATTAAGTATTAATATACATATATGGAGTATAATACGATGTTAACGATATTAAAGTGCTTATATTTACCGAAAAGCCAAACAAAATTATTATCTTAATTGCCAGACAAATATTAACAGAGAGCGGATATTTGCAATCTGTTATATTTTTCCTTTTTCAACATATTCATCTATATAAAGCTGGAATATCTCATTGATTAAAGCACTTTAGCGTCAGTTATCATATGAATATTATTATCCAATATTTTCTGTTTTGCGTTTTACTTTTTTAATAATGTAGGGTTGTTCCTGACGTTTGCAAAACCAAAATATGTGGGTTTTATTCTATCTGTTGGTATGGGATGCGTATATTTCGGATACGACATCGGAACCATGTACTGAATATTTTTAAAATTTCGAATAAGCCAAACATCAGACAGCGAAAGATGATTTAATTACTCTACGGAGGATGGATGGATCTGGTTTTATTTACATAGTATGCCATCACCAGATTATACTTAATGGTGTATAAAGTGTTGCCTACATAATGGTTTTTTTGTGCTCTTGGATTCCTTTGCTAATATTATGTAGTAAAAGATGACAAAGATACTCTCAGAGCGCTCTTAGACTCTTAGATCAACAATGAGCAAGAAACCGAAAACGGTTTCTTGCTCTCAACAACAGAGGCCAAAACCGTCCATCACTGAAATATGGGTATTAAAGTTTTCCATATTGCTACATTTCTCTCATAGTAAATTAAAAATAAGCTTGCAAATTCATGAAGCATTAATAACTTTATTAACTTTCAGTTTCAGAGTCCCCACGCGTCCCGATTTAGCCATTAATATATATTTTTTAAGTCACTGTATTTTCTTATATGATTTTTCGCAGACCTGTTTTAACCAATTTTGATATTAGCAGCGGTTCAATCTCCAGAAGACTTTCCGTACTTAATAATCATTTACGGAAACATATTCCACTACCTTTTTTCTTGTTCCGTAATGAGACTCAAAATTTTCTGGTGCATATTGTTATTCTCTATAGTATCCTATAAATAGCATGCATATTTATGATTTATAAGCATAGATTTATGATTTGCCTTTCTAGGTTCTTTAACTTCACAAGTATTATGTGAAATCTTTAGAAAATTCAAGTAAAAAAGTTAGCATAAAAACAATTTCAATTTTTATAAGGAATATCGGAATATATAGAAATATTGGTTCTAGATATTGTAATATTACAGACCAGACATTGGTACCTTGGTACCTTGGTAGACGTGACCTTTACGGTAGGTCACATTTCGCATTATTTGTAGGTCATTAATATATTCCGTAGTTCATCAAACAATTTTATAAACAGAAGTTTAATTTATAATGTCACCGAATAATTTGTGTACACCCTTGTACTCTTGTAACCTTAAACTCTTTTACTCTTGTACTATTGAACTCTAGAACTCTTGAACTCTTGACTCGTGTACTCTTGTATTCTTATACACTTGTACCCTTGTACCCTTGAAACCTTGTACTCTTGTACCCTTGTACCCTTTTACTTTTGTACCCTTGCAATCTAGTACCCTTATATTTTTGTACTCTTGAAGTCATGTACTTATGTACTCTTGTACTCTTGCATGAACTTTTGAAGTATTGTACTCGTGATATCTTATACTCATGAGCTATTGTACTCTAGTACTCCTGTACTCTTATACTCATGAACTATTGTACTCTTATACTCTTGAACTCTTGTACTCTTGTACCCTAGAAACCTTGAACACTTGTCCCTTTGAACACTTGAATACGTGTACTCTGCTTATTTTCTATTTGTACCCTTGGATACTTAAACTCGTGTCCTCTTGGACTCTTGTACACTTGTATCCTTGTACTCTTGTACCCTTGTACTTCTGTACTCTTGTACTCGTATTCTCTTGTACTCATAAGCTATTGTACTCTAGTACTCTTGTACTCTTATTCTCGTGAACTATTATACTCTTATACACTTGTACTCTTGAACTCTTGTACTCTTGTACCCTTGAAACCTTGAACACTTGTATCTGTGAACACTTGAACCCTTGTACTCTTATTTTATACTTTTGTACCCTTGGATATTTAAACTCGTGTCCTCTTGGACTCTTGTACACTTGTACCCTTGTACTTTTGTACTCTTGAACTCGTATACTCTTGTACTCTTGTGCTCGTGAACTTTTGAACTATTGTACTATTCATCTCTTATACTCTTGTACTCTTATACTCTTGAAGAGTACGTACGTAAAGGGTACGTAAAAAAGTATACAGGGGTACGTTATTACTAATTAAATCAACGCTGCAGTGGAACTCTTTACCCCCAAAAAAAACCCCAATATTTAAAGGAAACGTTACCCAAAAACTTACTTATAAATCCCTTATGCACAAACGACTTATTTTAGAAAAAGTAGTTACAGATGGTGGTCGTACAAGGTAGGCCGTACGTATATTAAGCAAAATTATAAGTAGGAACGTGACATTATAATGAAGAGATATGTTTTAGTTATTGAATGCGGCAGCAGCAGCTGTAAAGTGATGAAATGACAAAGGTTTGGGAACGTGACAACTCCAAGAATTCGGTAATGGATGAATCAGCATCAACGGTTTTAAATATCGTGTTCCATCTGACGTATTCAATTGTTATTCCATATAATTGTGCACTGCATTATGATTATGAGCCTCATAGTGGGTGTAATACAAAGAGCTCTAATACTAGATGTAGGAGTAAATATTTAGTAGATCTAGCATCTGTCCCTTTGAAAATTTGCTGATTGTTGGATGTTTAATTGGTTATCTCATTGTAGGTAGGAGAAAAATAATGTTTTTGTTACCAGTAACAAATTACACATAAGTTGAGTTTGAATAGCCTGAATTATATAGGTACATGTATTTATATGTATAGGTACGGTATTTGCGTTTCAATTTATAAAAAAGAAAATAAACTAATATTTTAAAATCTTCACCATTACACTACCCTTCCATTCTGTCATTTATTGCTCCACTCTGGGATTCATCTGTTCAAAAATTAGAAATACAAAAAATAACAGAACTGAATGAAACTTATGGCTAGAAATTAAAATAATAACTGCATAGTAACTTACCTCAAACATCAGGTTATGGTATCAGGAACCGGTTGCCGTATGCTAAAGGTGGCAGTTGTGCATAAGCTACTGATTTTACCGCAGTTAACCAACCTCGCAAAAATGATAATAATTTGACTAATTTAAACCGGTTACCAGTATAAACCATAAGGAAATATACTTATGAAGAGGAAGGAATTTCAAAACCAAAGTTTCTGAATACACATGGGTGACATGTAAATGACAAAAATAGGTAATTAAAGACAATAAGAACAAAAATATTTTCGAATTAGTGTCTTCAGCTGACAATAGTATATCAACCAACAAAACCTTCGGTAACTGTATACCAATTCCTCTCCAATAAATTTCCTCATCATTCTCAATCAATGATAATTAATTCCCCAAGGTTACAGGCAGTCTGCTAACTTGTACAGTGCAATAAGTTAAATAACAAGCTAATTACTTTATAAGACAGGTAATACAATACGTATATTACAAATATCTAAAGTATGTATGTAATTAACAACATATTTTTAGTATATCAATACCGCTTGGGTTCCTCATTCTCCTAGAATCATTCATTCAGGACTGCGAAATATGATAATGATCTCCTATTCAAAATTTCAAGGCCTAAGGGAGCTGTTAAGTAAGCATTAGTGGAAGGTCACAATTAAAATATGCTAGAACGATTCTATCGATTTTAATTACTTTAATTCCTCATAAATTTTAATGTAAAGAGTCTTATGTAATCCCAGAGAACGAGAAACGTTAATACAATGAGCAGAGCGTTTCTGAAATGTATGAAGTAGGTTGGAAAGCTCAAATAATGCTGATAATGTTGAACTTTATCGGCAAATACTCGTATCTATTAAATAAAAATTTGGACCTTCTAAAGGATCGCTCTTAAAAATTGTCATATTATAAAAGTCATTAGCGTGCTACAAAAAATTTCAGGAAGACGAAGGTACTAAGAGAACTTTCTCCCGTACATGGAATTATTTTCTAAATTTTCGAACTCCAAACAAACTTGAATATGAATTACTTTGATATAAATATAATATGATATGGAAACTTTATTTTCATCTTGCCGAGAGGCAGATGCTTATTTGGAATAAATTGTTAATATTGTGGAACTTCCTCTCTGACATCAATAAAGATGATCTAAATTGTTTATTAAAAAAAACGCCTATCATGAGCTACACATAAAAAATTCACAGGCTGCTTAATTTTGTATAATATCTTGCTGTTTTGCCATCAAATGAAAACAAAAAATCCGATTACCATCAAGGAAGACACATACATACATACATAGTACATATATAGACTAGGCAAATACGTGTCAAATGTCAAGGAGAGCCGATAATCCTTGACGCGATTACGTATTAGACTGGTTAGTTGGATTATATCTAAAGCCGCGTTCCCACTATGTAACATGTTTTAAAATATTGCACTGAAAGAAATTTCAAGTAACTGTAAATAGAAATCGCATATCCCCAACAAAATATCTGCATTAAATAGGCTCCAAATAGACAGCATAGTTACTACAGCATAAACAGTTTTGTTGAATCTGTCTACTTACCATTAAAAAAACTTTTTGTTAACTTTTTCTTATTACTGTAAATCGATATTTTTTGCTGTCAGTAATGAAGGCCCATTTTATGCTTAATAAGTGTTTTTTTGGGGATAGCAGATACTTTTCTAATGCAGTGTTAATATTTTGTTGCTACAAAAAAAAACTTTTTCTTACTACTAGTAAATTATTTTTGAGCCATTATACAGTATGTTTTAGTAACAATTATAATTACTGGTTCATTACAGTAAGTACTTGTATTTGTCTTAATAACTTCACTTTATTAGCATAGAATGATATACAGTGGTTCTAGGAAAATGACACTGTTGTTATTAGAATATGTATTTTAGTATTAGTTTAGTAGGTATATAGGAAAAGAAAAATAATGTTGCCAGATGCATACAGGATATATCAAGATAAAACATGTTAACCCCTATATATATAGGAATTGTATGGTGTTAAGCTTAACACACCCACATACATAATTTATACCTAGGTACATAAAATTAATAGTTTTCCAGCAAAGTATCTACAAAACTTAACCTCCAATAGTTTTCAAAGCACAGACATTTCTTACATAGGTAGTGTCCATATTCCTATACCAATTTTCTTGTAAAGTACCATAATAACTGATGTAATGTCATGTAATACACTGTCAAATAACTGAAGCACCTTTGCATATCTACTTTGGTGAAGTTAAAGTGTTTTAGGTAATAAATACACCCTTTTAAAATTATTTATTTATCTTTCGAAATCTATACAAGAATTAGAAAGACTAATTACTCAAGCCTCTAATACGTTCTTTGACCAAATTAAATTTATCATAAACTAACCAAATAACGTTTACTCCACGCGGTACACACCCAGTCAACACAGTGAACACACGTAAAATGGCGTGCGGCTAGTAACCGATTAGCGAGAAATCTGTATAGTGATCTCTATTGCGACTGCGCATTACATGACTTTTAAATAATAACTTAGTTACGGTAAGTCAGGACTGACTTGTCATAAACTAAGGTAAAGTAACCCCAACTAAGTAAGTCTCAAATTGGTGCACACACTTACTATAAAAGTTTATTTACTTACCTTTAGGAAAATAAATGCTAGGAAAAATAATTAGAAAACGCACTATATGGGAACAGCAAAATGACTATTTAAGGTAGTAAAGGCATATTAGCAAAACGATTTTCCTTATGGTTAGTGCCTTATAATATAATGGTAATAAGAAAAAGTGCTATTATAAAGCAGATCGTCTTAGCAAAACATTTTATTTGATCCATTTCCTTCAGGGTGTGTTTTAAAACAGACGCGTCAGTAAACATGAAAGAAAATCTGTAACTTGTTTTAAAACATATTGCAAACAATTGTTGCACAACAGTTTCAAAACAATTGTTTTAAAACAAAAGTTTCATAAACATCTTATATAGTGAGTACGCGGCATAGGAAGGAAACTATAGAAAATAATTTATACAGACCGTCTACGTTGTCGTACTTAAATTTATTATGAGCGGAATTTTTTTCTTGTATTTTGTAGTAAGACTTGATTAACAAATAGATAACATTAATGTGCAATATATTTTTTTTGAAAAACGTAACAAATGAAAATATTGAAGTAGAAAGATTGCTAAATATTTTGTTGATCCGTGTGAAAAAATTTGAGAAATTAAGAATACTTTCACTGTTTTAACTATTTGTTTGTACAACATATTGTCATCATATTCAAATGAATAAGACAACTTTGACATTGATTACAACAGTGTCAATATATATTTCTTAAAATGTGCCAACAGAAACTGTCAACATGGTAAAGACAAGTAAATTAGATTATTTCGTTTTTACAAAGTGTTAAATACATTGCAAATAGTAGGTAACAGTTTTCCAATTTTCCTTATTTTTGAACGCGTATCTACAGATGTGGGTATGTACTTCTTATGTCGTTATTTATAACTGTAAATGAATAACAAACTAAATTGCACTATGAAATGTGATGTCATTCATAGTAAAAACCCAATTATTCTCATGTTTTAAAGGATTTATTTACCATTAGATATTAATTATCAATAAAATACCATTATATTACCATAATCCAAACAAATTTAAATGCACTAAAATATCAATGAACCTCATATAGCTTCAAACAATCATATCTTTTTTAGTACCATGTACTGAACAAATTTTATTCATTTGAACAGATTAGTCATAGCATTGAATGATATATTAATTTGACATATATGTACATAATGTACACCCATTATAATTATAAGTTGCAGTAAAAAAAAATCATTAGATGCTCTATTTTTTAATGTAATCAAATTATTATTATATCGTTATATCAAAATATAAATAATAAATGGTTTTTTTAATTTTAACTAAGTGGGTAATATATATCATTAAAAATATATTCAGATCCAATGAAGTTTTAATTTTCCTTGTTACCTACAACTAGTGTTGTGAGCAAGTGAAATTTCAAATAAAATTTGAACTGGTTTATTAACTATTTCCAGATAATTACAATAGACAATTAACAGTTGCGCATCCGCCATTATTTTAAATGAAGGTATAATCGGTAAATATTATTGTAATAAAATTGATGGAATATTGCAACTGATAATTATTTTTGCAAATATATAATTATGAGATCATATTGTACGTCGTGTGGAGTTACATGAAAAAAGGAGCGACAGGAATGGTAGGGAGTACCTATTATACTAGAACAAAATGTCCCGTTCGTAGATCTATAGGTTATTGTAATTTTATAACGATCTTGGTGAGCCTGCTGATATCAAGTAAGAACATGGATATCGAAATGTCAAAATCTAAATTATACAAGTATAGTATGTACCTCCTTGGTAAAACCTATTATGAGAAATAAATTAATTTTATCAATAATTTAAATCTAATTTTTATCACATCATTCATACGGTCAAGTAAATGCCGGGCGAAAATATTTACAGATTAATTAAATAGATAACCTTTGATTCTGCCCTGTGTAATCACTTATAAATGTTTACAAAAAAATTATAAAAGCGTGCCGCGCTGGCATAATTAGATTTTGTGTCATAACGAATAAGTTATTACCAAATATGTCTGGTTTAAATTTAAAGTTATTACCGAATGAGCCTAGTTTAACAGTATTTTGGATAACGCCGCTTTTTCAATTTAATATTGATAGACCTCAACAGTACATACAACAAACAGTTTCACATATACAAACAACAAAAATTTCTGACAGTTGTAAAATATCTTTGTTATTTAATTAATTTGCTGTTTCAGACAGGGATATTTATAGACTATCTGAAAATGGAAAAGTTGTACCCATATTCAAAAAACACGTTTGTCATATGATGTAGAAAATTATAGACCATTGTCCATATATATAATACTACTATATTGAGCTAATCGAGTTTGTTTTGAAGCCACTTTATGAGATAGAGTTATATATTTCGTTCTCTTTCACGGACAAATGTTCCTTTGCACATGCCCAGGTGTTGTCCAATCAAATCCAAGAATTTCAATGTGGCACCAAAGTAAAGAAAGAGCGGGCTTTTGTTTTGTCATATACAGTGTGGCCCATTATGAAACCAGGACACCCTTCTAAAAAATTTTTGGGAAGCGCGATTCCAATGAATTTTTTTTGTATATATTAGCTTCCTAGATGTACTTATTGAACATAATATGTTCAATACGATGGTCCAACTGCTAATCCTCAGACTACTACGATTTTTTTCAATCAATTTTTTTAAAATTACTTTAGGGATTTAGGGGTATAGGGGACTACTGTAAGTAAGTAAAGGAACAGTATTCTAGATTAACAATAATTATTAGAGTGTTCAATGCCTGCTATACCTTTTAAGCTAGACACAAATTCAATAAACTTGAAATATAAGGCTCTATACTATAAAAAAAATTATTCTTCGATACAAATTGATGAAATTTGGGCCACAGGGGTTTTAAGTGATGCTGAAGAATGCCATGATGTCAAATTTTTAATAAAAAAATTCCAAAAGTAATTTTCAAAAAAATTGGTTGAAAAAAAATCGTAGTAGGCTGAGAATTAATAGCTGGTAATAGGTTCAACAAGTACATCTAGGAGACTAATATATATATATAAAAATTCATTGGAATCGCACTTACCAAAAATTTTTTAGAAGGGTGTCCTGGTTCTTAATGGGCCACCCTGTATGTGTTTTGTCATATATGTGTTTCGTGGTGTGGTTATGTCACAGTTTATCTTTTGTATTTCATGTATATTTGTGTTTCCAGAAAATAAATTTGTGTTTTTCGTAGAGCCGGCAATTTAGAAGTGTTTTATTTAAGTGTATCTTGTAGTTTTAGTTTTGTTCATATATTAGACTTATTAGTGATTACGAGACATTTGCTCATTAAATTATTCCGACGATATTTTTACAGTCGCAACTGCAAGTGTAGGTACATAAGAACATTTTGTAAATTTAAATATGTACTTAGTGAATTATATGAATTAATTAAAGGTACTGTACTTCATTTTCATTAATTTAATTCCACAGATATCGCAAAATGCCGAAACGAAAAACTCAGTCGAGGTTTTGACTTTTGTGCGAAGGAAATATTCCATATGAAGTCGCATACCTTCAGTACCTATGTATTTTTAAAATTTTGTTTTCAAATACAAACTGCATCCACTATTTTGGTAAACTTGATAAATACGGGAACATCCCAATAACAAGATTGAAAAACCGTTATATGTAGATAAAATACAATATAAAATAAAGTTAATTTATTATATTCTACAGTACATGGAGCAAAATTCCCGCGATTTGCTGGGCATGCGTATTTGGTATTTTCTCCGTGAAAGAGATAATAGATATGATTCTGGACTATTCTAATTTGGCTTCACATGTGAAGCATGATAAAGATTACATACGCTCCATATAGAAGTATTATATATATGCCATTGTCCGTTCCTTCATGTTTTCCAAAATATTTGAATATAGCTTTCATGACAAATTATTAAAATTTCTCAATAACTAGATATTATAAGTATTACTGATAAACAACACAGGTACAATCTCTTTTTCTGTACAGGTAAATCAACCACTACTGAGGTTATATGAATATATGCCCATGTAATTCAATGTTGGGGGTCATATTGCATGCAAAGTAGTTGTTTTCGGCATATCTTCAAATTGATAAAGTTGTTCCTTTGCGTACCAGGTTATATAAGTATAACGAGGAAAATTACCATAATATTTGATAATTTCATTAATACTTTATCTCTTTGTTAACTTTTTGGCTTAATTCCTTATAAAGAAATATATACACGTTTATAGCAGCCTGTTTCGTCTAAGATTAAATTTTAATTAGGAAGTTTTTATACAAAACCTCCTATCTTCGTATCTTCCTCATTAAACAATTGCATATAAACGAGGTGTTCCATCGGATCATATAGAATACATATTGTTGACATATTGAAAACCATAGGTTTTATCAGAATTGTTGAAATTTTGTCAAAGTCTTGTTCCGCCCTGTGCAAATTTTAAAACTTTGCAAAAGTAATGATTCATGCATTTTTGATGATAAGGAATATGCTCAGTTTGCAATTTACAATATGTTAATATCAGTTTGCAAGTAAATTGAATACATAGTAGTAGTAGTAGAAGTAGTTTTTTATTGACCATTTTAGATTACAAAAGAAAATCTTTATGGCAAGTCTAAATACAAAATACCAAAAGGGGTATATAATATAAAAAAAGGTAAGTATTTACACAGTATACCAAAATTTAACACACACAGTAAAAAAATCCGACTGATTTTAACACTGAATCCACACTCATCAGTGTGTATATAGTCCACACTTGGCAGTGTCAGACATATCGGTGTATTATTACATTACATTAAAAGTAATTTAACACAGTAGATTTTACAAGGTAATGTGTAATAGTTAATTATTCCCGTGTAATTATTCCGTATTTATGGCGGATTGATTCATTTTTAACACAGGGTTTTGTAAATTTCACTACAATATATGAGTACTTCTAGAAACTTGGCGGGTATATCGTTCGTGTAATATGAGTTCTAAAGGTTTAGTAATTATACTACCCAGTTCGTGTTAAAAATGACACTGCAGCAAATTACGATTACCATTTAGTAATTTTACCATTTGTCTTTTTTTACTGTGCACATACATAATATATGTAAAAACACGTACATATATATATCAGGGTAATACACTAACCAATCACAACCAAGACATTATGACATGAACTAACAAAAAGTCAAATAATGCACGATAAGTCCAATCCCACCACATATGCATGTTATCATATTATGGTTACATCGGAGGTGTTTAAATATTCATCAGCCGTGTAGAAACAGCGTGTCCGTAAAAATTATTTTATTCTATTTTTGAAACTGTAAATATTAAGAATCTTTATGTTGGCTGGCAAAATGTTATACAAATTTAAATTTACTGAATTTTTCCTTGTTTTAGCGAGTCTGTAGCGTGGTATTTTGAAATTATCTGTATATCTCGTCTCGTAACTATGAAATTGAGAGTGTGTGATGTATTTATGTTTCTGTGAGTGGATTTCAACTAGACTGGCATATATGTAAATACAAGGCAGCGGTAGAATCCCAAGCTCTTGAAAGAGTGGTCGACAGTGTGCAGTGTAACTAGAGTTAGTTAATATACGTATGACTTTCTTTTGTAGTTTAAATATTTTATGAGAGGCCGTACTGTTACCCCACAGTATTACTGCATAACTTAAGTGTGAATGGAAAAGTGAATAGTAACACATTGCCAGAACATCATTATTTAGGACATTTTTCAGTCTGCGAAACAAAAAGACAATACTAGACAGCTTGCTTCCCAGATTATCAATGTGAGCATTCCATGTAAGAGAATCATCTAGGATAACACCAAGTACCTTCGCAGATTTTCCTGTTGTCAAAGCTGTATGCGTAGAAAGTAGTAAATGCTGATTATTTTGAATTTTGATGATTTTGAAAGTAGTAAATGCATATATTTTTTTACGAACATTTTAGTATCAACATAGTACAAACGACATTATTAAAGCAGTAATAAGTTATATATACCTAATAACAAAATAGTTATTGAAGTGTATTTAAGAAATATGAAATCCACTGCATGTCTCGGGATGTTTTGTCCCGTCCGAGGGGCGAATCACTGGAGTATTTTAGTGTACAAGCAGGGGGAATTTCGAAAAAATTGAGGAATTTTGGGGAATTTCAAGGAATTGCGGGGTATTTTTGTGAATTTCATGGTATTTCGGGCAATTTTTTGGGTAGTTTGGGGAATTTTAATCGTACATGCTTAATTTTTCTTAAAATCTCTACAATCTTTCTTTTGGGTTCAGAACCTTTTGAGCTAAAACGGGTTGATTTATTGGATATAAATAAAAAATATAACGATATACGAAACCTTGCAACAAACAATTTATAAATTTGTTATACTATATGGTATTGTGTTTTAAAAGAATATATCTTACGTTTATTTTATTCTTACTCAAACTGTACCTATCTATCATAACTGAAATAAAAGAAAAGACTTTTTAAATACCTTTCTTTATTTTTGAAGCTTATGTATAGCTTATGTATGCTGTAATATCTTTTAAAGGAATATGTTACGTTACTTTAATGTTAAGCTGTACCCTCAACTCCTAAAAGAAAATACTGACTGTAATATAAGAAAATACTCGTTAAATGTTTTTGTTATGCTATTATTTTGTGTTAAATTTGTAATTTATCCATAAGAATATCTATTACAAAAAATGTTTTCTTCATTCTCGTATTTTGTTATATCTGAGGCCCAACCTGAGGTTATACCTAATCCTCTACATTTTTTAGTAATATTTTACTTTATATTTTTGCTAGATTTCATTATACTTCTTAAATTACAAAAATATTTTTTCTTGACAGAATTATAGGGTATCTCTCAAAAATGTTGTGTGATGGGTTCTATATTTTATATTATATTTCTGAGTTTTTGTATGAATGAATATATTTTTACCTTAGTTTAGTTTTACTTTTTACCAAAGAACGTTTTATGTTTTGTTGTTGGTATATGCATAGTATAAATAAATATACTATGGTATATGTGAGTTTTATTGTTTTTCATATGGCATAAATAAATGTTACAAAAACTCAATATGTGTCTCTTTCAGTAGCACATAATAACGGGTACCTATTTTGTTGGGAATTTCAAAACGCCATGGGGAATTGCGGGGTATTTTGGAGAATTTCGGGGAATTGCTGACAATTTAGTATATCCAGGGAATTGCAAACGTTTGGGGGTATTTCAGGGAATTTTTGGGGAATTTCGGGGATTTTTCCCTGCAAGGGAAATTTCAGTGTACACATTATTTTAGTGAATTACCCCTCGGTTTCGTCCCTGTGCCACCTACTTTGATGAAACCTCGTTCTCGACAAATTTTTTTTTCATCTCGTCTCGAAAATCGAAAAAATTTCATGAAGACGAAATATCTACACACGGAACGAGACCACTATTTATCTCGTTTTGCAGAAACTCGAACTTCATTCCAGTAGCAACCACATAGATCTAACTAAGCTTTTAATCATTTCCAATCAATGAAAACTCTATAAGAAGCACACTGTGAGCTTTCAGCACAATGGGACAATACGTCAGCAAAGGTACGTTTACATTTCCTATTGTGCACCTAAATGCCGAAATTCGAGACCAGACGGGAGAAATACGAGATGAATGGACCACGATATTGTGCTGCTTCAACAAATGAGAGCCGCAGCCTCAGTCTGTCCAAAACCGCGACGAAGCGAACAGTACAAGTTGTCAGGGATTTCCGTTGCACGCACGCGATCACGACGACTTCGGAAGGGTTCAAAAATGACAGTCGGTGATGTGTGATACTCGTGCTTGACATGTGGTGCAGGTGGGTGCTGATGAGGATTACGACGACGAAAAAGTTCTTGTCTTTAGTGGAAATTGCAACTCTCACTATTGAGGGAGAATGCAGTTGTAAGATTTTTTGTATCAATGCAATATATTTGTATTTATCCAAGGATTGATACATTTTTTCGATACTTGAATTTACAGTGATAATGAAGATAGTTTTTTATTAATGGGCAAACTTGCGTTGATCAAAAATATATGAAAAATAATATTTGTTCTTAGAAACTTATTTTTTAAGTCCATTCTTTGCACAAATTGGGTAAACAAATTTTATGTAATACCCATAAGTAGACAAAGTAAAGGTGTTCATGATATAGATATGAGTGAATAAAATAAGGATTAATGTCATAATTTTACTCGCAAGATTTCTATAAAAATTATTAAATTTTTTGTCACATTATTTTTTAAAAATAATGGATATCAATATGATATGATGTGTGTTATATGATGATGACCGCTTATCTAATATTTTCTTCAAAGAAGAAAAATGAAGAGAAAATATTTCCCTATAAAATATTAAGAATAATTAATAATAAAAATGGTATAAAGTTCTTCTACTAAAATTTGTTAATAAAATTTTACAATGTTACTTTAATTAACATTAGAAGTTATTAGAACTTGATATCACTGAAATATCGTATGCATATTTTCTTCAAAGAAGATAAAATGTGTATACAATTTTTTACTATGTATTTGGTCCTTAATTACCTGTTGTAGAACATTCTGATATATCAGAAACAACTCAAACAAAATACATAATTAGTAATTTGTATTTAAAGCAAGTTCAAGTAATTAAAATATTTAAAAATTGGAATGAGGGAAATCTTCAAAATTTGTGCCTTAAATGAAAGTGTGAATGCAAGATTATAACGAAAAGAAAATCATAAATTAATCAAACAAATAAAGTTGACTGTTGACTGAGCAGCAGATTTCACACATGAAAAAGAAATTTATACAATTTTAACGAAATATTTACGATATCCCATCAGCCAACGAAGTTTTGGAAGTGTAAAGTGACCATTTAAATTCCGAAAAGACGTGCATGCACTGCAAGTATAAGGATTAACAGGCTGTTTCTATATTTGAACTAGCAACAAAAGAATGTTAAAATGTTTTAAATTCCAGAATCAGTTTACAAAGTACCCAAAAAATAATAAAAACAAACATTTGCCTTTCAATGGCTACTTCTAAAAACTTGACAGTTTGTATATGTGTATCAGTGTGGTTTATTTTAGTAAATATCCGATCTACAATAGAGGAAAGACATTTTGGTTACGTATTGACAGATCAATCTCACCTTGTTTGTCTTGTTTGTTCACATATATCCTTACATTTTTTCATAAATACACCATACCCTTCAAAACTAAAGTTCTGCTCGTTAAAAATTTATTTACATTAAGGTTTTCATTGTAGCATTATTCATATCTGCCAGTGTAATACAAGAACAACCGCATGTATATTCTCTATAGAGGTGCACTCAATAAATTAAAATTTTTCAACAGCTTAACATTTGTGGGTGGACCCGCATGCATGGTTCTTAGCGTTTTACTTTGATAAGAATGTAAATCGGAGCCGAGATATGACTCATAAACTGACTGTAACACGACTCTGGTAAAATCCCATGGCTCAACTCATATTTCAGTCAGGAATCAGTTTTTTCATTAGTTAAAAATTGGTTAACTCGTATGTATTCCGTTAAACTCTTCATTCAAATTTCTAATGAAAGTGTAATAGTTTATTTGTAATATATTTGTAGAAACTGCCTTGGTCCTTAGTTCATACTCTGACAACAAATTTTGTCTTACAGAAACGGACACTGATACTAATAAAAACAATAAAAATAAACATTTAATAGGAAACTAGTTCCTCGAATTGTCTTGATAGTATTTACTTGGTTCAATGTCGTGGATTACAGGTTAATTATTATATGTATGTGTCTCAGATATATGCTAAAAGTGCTTTTCCCAGAAAGAGTTTTATTTATATGCCAGTTGCACACGTATTGGCATTCTACCAGGCATTTTTGAAATTTATTACTTCAATATTACCGCAGAAGCACGTTGATATCAGCCAGTTATCAGCTAGTTATATTACTTGGTGTTACTAATTCAACATTCTCCTAACATCCAAAAGACATATATAATGAAGTTAAACAATTCAACTCTTTCTTTATAAATTAATTCTTTTATAAAATGCCAGTTAGATTTGTCAATAAATGTTGGTTGTGGCTTCATATGCAACTTTTCTTCAGTTTACGCTTAGTTAAAGCATTTCAAATTTACCAGCGTGAAGTTATTCAACCGTAGAACAAAAATAGAAGTCAAGTTGATAGAATTCAGATGTAAGATAGCATACAGTTCAATGAGTGAATCTGGTTTAGGTCATAAAAGTCAGATAGTTTACAATAAATAATATATTGGAAACAGAATAAATTGAGAAATTTAAGAAATTTAGTTCACATGGTAGTTAATGCAAAACTGATCCTGTTTGTCGGTGTACTCAAAATGGTAAACGTGATAAAGTTATTAGAGGTGTTCTCTAATATTCCGTCCTTTAATATTCCGTCAATTGCAGAAATGGCAAACAGTTCTTTTGTTCTTAACAAACAAATTAGAATGATTAATTTTTGTTGAAAGAAATATCTCTAAGTGTTTAATCAGGTGATTTATGCAGCCCCTCTAATAATATAGCCAATGCAGTCTATTGTAAAAAGATTAACTCATACTTAACTGTAAATATTTATTTAAACCAGTACCACATGACTTCCTCAATTTTCAGGAAAAGTTAAAGAAACAAAAAATAATACCAGTCATAATCATAATATTATAAACTTAGAGTCATTTGACATTTCAGAGGGATGGAATTTTGACATGTTGTATCGACTTATCCATCTTGATATAAAAATTGTGATGCTTTAAGGATTTGTTGATACATATTTACATTATACTCCTATTAATGTTTTCTAAGATTGCTTTATTATAAACTAGGTATTCGGTAATGCTTTTTGAAATGCATGACATTTAAATATTCCGTTTGGCAGTGCATTAACTATTACTTCATTGGAAGTTTGACTGTGTTTATATTTAATAAACCATCCAAGAATAATCCTGCTAACACCACACAACTGACACTGACATGCTGTTTTGCATTTGGCAAGACTACAAATTAACTATTTCAGCAATATCTGGTGTGTATGGGATATATATTTATATTTTATTCAGCAGACATCACGTCTCTCCTGAATAATCAACAAAAATTCAAAATTGACGGCGTGTGTAGTAGGCATACGTTTCAGGCGCTAGATTGTTTTATCAATTTTTTATTCATATCTTATCGTGTGTATTAGTAAAATTACAACGCTATAAATTTCTCTGAAGTTCCCATTTGTGAATGAATATTAATTACTATTTAACCTTTATCTCATACATATATAGAATCAAATTATACAACATTTGATTTTGCAACATCCTGAAACTGGTTTTCATAAAGTTGGAAAGTAAAGTTTCATAGTTTTATCACTATATTATCTGATTTGATTATAGACTGCTGTCATCTACTGCTACTGATTTTTAAGGTAGAAAGTACAGGATAAAATCAGTTCCCACGCAATAACAAAATTATTCTGACAGTTACAGTTCATATGTAAATTTCTGTCTGCTATGATATGCTATAACTTTCCGCCCTGAAGATGTATCTAATTAAAATAAACGAAACGATGAGGTAACAACTTTTTTAAAGGGCTGCCCTATATTTTCAGGATATAATTTTGTATTAGTTATTGGTTAATATAACTTTTTATTGGTGACATAACCTAAATAGTCATCCTTTTCTTCGGGTATTTAGCTGTATTTTGGAAATTCTAAAAGGTGTTGTATTTTGGCAGTGCTCTGTCAGTGGAAATTCTTTAGAAACGTAATTTTATTTAACTCAAATTAAAATTGTCACAATAAAAATGAGGTTTTTTAAATATATCATTGCCATATTAGGTAAATGATTTTAAGAATATTTAAAATGTAGTTATAAGCAGGTAGCTTTTGAAATGATTTGTAATGGCTAATTCCCTTTTTCCATGCATCTCGAAGCATTTGTTTTTATTCTTGATAAACTGTATATTTTTAAATTTCAATTTCAACTGACAATATCTATTTCTAGATTCTCGTCGAGTTGTAATCGAATGTTGACCTCTGATTTTAGTAATTTGTAAATTATTATTGCCCACAAATTTAAATGTTTATTTTAGTTATTAATATACTTGCCATATCCTAAAATGTTTATTTTCCACATGAACTGTTAAGTGTATGTAAATGAACCGAAAAATATTTATACAGATATAAATAATATATATATACATGTAGAACAACACCAAAAATATATGGTTCTCTGGGGCTAGCTAAAGTTAGAAATGATTAAATCTCACAGTTCAGTGTCAATCAGAATAAAAGTTATGTTAAAAAATCACAAAATGGAATATTGGGAATATCGTTATATCTTTTTTATTGTATATTTCGTTTTTTTATCACCATCACCGGTGATAACATGGTACACAGAACTAAGTTGAACATTTTGTACCTTTTTCATTAACACACACACTCTTGGGTTTGATACACCCTGTATCAAACGGCTCATTTACAGACCCAAATTTATTAATTTTCAATCTATGCTACTATTTTCTGCATCCCCCGTATAGGTTAATGACTTTAATCCGTACCTACACCATTCGAATAGGTGGTAATTTTTCAATGTATTCCATCTATTGGGTTAACAACCAAAGGGATAAAAGCAGCTAAATTTAAAATAAGTATACTGAAAGAACTAATTTATTTTTATCACTTAACAGGAATCATTGCGAAAACGGCGGCAGAAACATGAATTAACGAAGTTGAATGTGGGTCATGATGAGTGAAATTTGAAGACCTGATGATAGACATAGCTGTCCTTCACACGGTTGTGAGCAAATGTGTACTGAAATTGTCATAACCACATGTCACATGAAAAAGCTGGAAATTTTGTATGATACGCTATTATTTCTCGGGGCAATAAGTATTTATAATATTTAGGTGTATATTATGACACCTGAATTACTTTACTATCACCTCCTGTTACTGCCAAAAGACTCCCCATAGTTTAAGTAACTTAATTTAGGGAATGAATGATATTACGATTCAAACAGTACACTGTTCAGATTTGTATAATTTTCAAATGTATTGGGTAACGTTTCGTTGCATACGCGTACGCGTTGCGTACATTTGTACGCATCATTACCAAATATAAAATTATACAAAACAACACAAGGGGGGCGTAGAGAGATTATACTTTATTTAAATATAATAGGAACATTCTGTATAGTCTGTAGGCGATGCAAGCTATAATAAAATTGTGTTTATTGTTCATCGTCGAGTTTATTATTATTAATTATAAGTTTAACGAGTTTGCAAATACGTTAACCGACTGGTAATAGCTTTTTTATAGTGGCGGGCGAAGTCGAATAAGAATGCACTTGACTGTATACACTAAGCCTTATATTGTTGCAGGTAGTCTATTAAATTACCTAGAGGTGTATACAGGGTGTTTAAAAAATATACAATAAAATAAAGGCAAAGGGTTCATATAAAAACGGGGTTTAACATCCTCACCCAGGCACATGAAGTTGTCGTTTAAATCTTTGATTAGTTTGAAGTCTTTTAAATCTTAAAGTATCTCAAAAACCGTTGAAATTAGGTATAGGGAATGCTTCATAGAATAGAAAGAGTCGTGAGAGATCATATTGAAAATAACATAAAATATAGGGTGTTTCATTTAGAAAAATTGAGAAAACTGCGGTTGCGAGTTTTGATTCGCCCTGTATACAAGTAAAGCTATTTTGGAGGAAATTCTATAGAAAGTAAAACTAGACCATATAGCAGAATTAATGGAGATAAAAATTATCTACTATTTATTTCTTTAAAAGAGATACAGGGTGCTCAATTTATTGCGATTAAGATACAAAAATTCTCATATTTTCTGAACCAGTCTGGATACCGTAGTAAACCCTATATTGGCGAAGTCGAAAAAATGATTCGAATTCAAATATGAAATAAAAAATATATAATTCCATATATTCCAACACCCTATATGACTCCATATATCCATATTTTTAAAATATGCCTCCTCTTAGGCTCTGTGAGATCAGAAAATATAATTTTCTTTTGTTTATTACGGCATAGGAGTTGTGGAACTTTGTCACACTATTGATTTCTTGATAAATTTTCTATAAATCAGTTCATCGCTTATTCCAATATGTGTAGTGACAGAAATACAGGGTGTCCAGTTAGTGTTCCCTCGGAAGATTGTACAAAAACGGCTAACTTTATAAAAAAACTTTCTTAACAAAACTTTTAATATTTCATCTTTACTACAACGTAAAATTATTTAGAATTATACAAGGTGTCACAAAAACGAGTTACACAAGAAAGTACAATTTTTTTTTAATGGAACACCCTGTATTTTTTTTCATTTTTGGATTCTACAGAAAATTCTAAACACATTTCATGTAGGATGTTCTATACCTATCTTCAACTGTTTTTGAAATATTGACAGGTGAATATTGACATTTTGCAACTTTGACACCCTGTAAAATCTAAGCGGTTTGAGATCAAGCAAAACGGTTTGCACATTCCTATCTTAACTTTTCATAAGCTATCGTTTGGTACTAATTTCAGAATTATCCAAAAATTAAAAATTTTCTGAAAATTTTGAAAATTTTTGATTCCTGTATAAATTTGAAATTAGTACGAAACGATAGCTTATGAAAACTTAAGATAGGAATGTGCAAACCGTTTTGCTTGATCTCAAACCGCTTAGATTTTACAGGGTGTCAAAGTTGCAAAATGTCAATATTCACCTGTCAATATTTCAAAAACAATTGAAGATGGGTATAGGACATCCTACATGAAATCTGTTTAGAATTTTCTGTAGAATCCAAAAATGAAAAAAAATACAGGGTGTTCCATTAAAAAAAATTATACTTTCTTGTGTAACTCGTTTTTGTGACACCTTGTATAATTCTAAATAATTTTACGTTGTAGTAAAGATGAAATATTAAAAGTTTTGTTAAGAAAGTTTTTTTTATAAAGTTAGCCGTTTTTGTACAATCTTCCGAGGGAACACTAACTGGACACCCTGTATATTGAAGAATTGCCAAAATATGCAAATATAATTTTTCTGTTGCATTAGCTTTCGTATTTGTTTTACATCACTACACTATGATATTATATTTGCTCATAAAAATGAACACAGTTTTATTTTAAGTTAATGAACAGCAATATAGAACACACATACAATATACTTGGAGTTTGCTATATAATAACTTAAGCAAATAACTTTATTTAATCTTCTTCGTTTCTAGAATAATATATTAACAAATATATTAGCTTAAATTTAAATATTTAACTACCTTGGTTGTATAGTTTACAATATTTGTACTATAAAACATCGAATGCAAACTAATATTGTACCACCATGAATAAAGTAAATGAAGTTTATAAAAAAATCTGTGACAAAAACAAGAATTTTCTCGTCTTCAAATTCAAATTCTACCAGACCTATCTAAATGTGGCATTGTGTTTTGTAGGTCTTAATTGAACAAAAACACAATAAAATATTCCAAGTTCAACGTTCACTCGATCACATAAACATGAACTGTGCCAAATCAATAAAAATCACATAAACAGTGTTAGAATAATTAAAAATGTGGATCGAATTCTCCAAGTTAGTGCTGTGTTTTTACTTTTGTTCGACTGTGGCGCATGCCTACCAATCAAAAGTGGATTATATTAACCATCACCAGAGATATCCTCAGAAAAACGCCGTGAGCGGTCTTTACAATTACAAGCTGAGTACGTCCAGATATCCAAATTTAGAGAAAGTGAAGAGTCGCATAGAGAATATGAACAACGATGGCGGATCTACGGGGTCCAAAGATTTGTTGGCGAGAATTCGCCACAAGGGGTGGAGTTACTACAGGCCGAAACCGACCACTACGACTACTACAACTACGGAGAACAGCTTGTTCGAGACCTATGGGGATTTAGATGGTGACGAGGATTTCGAGGACTACGACGACAATTTGGTAAGTGCCCTTCTTAACTTTTTTGAAGAAAAGGTGGATTTTTCTAAATTTGTGCCTTGTAAATAACTAACATCTATATTAATTAGTGTTTTGATATTCCATATAGGTATTTATCGTGTTGGTAATCCTGGAATACTTATTTACTTACTATTTATGTAGAGTGAAATAACTGCTTTACTTGGTCGATTCAAAAATAACTTCCTTTGGATTAAATTCAGTCATAAATGCCTCCTTTAACATAAAATTATATTTGTCTATAAAAACTTATGTTTATAGTATACACTAATGCCGCACTGCAAACTTTCTTGAAGAGCAATTATTGCTTTGATGCTTCAACCAAAAAATATTAAGACCGTTTTATTTATCTGCTAATAAAACAGATAGCATAGCATCTGGTGGCTATTTCGGTTGACCACTTCTTTGAAGAGCTCTTATACCATACAGTAGAGGTATTTATAGCGCTGGACCCAAGATCTGAGTCGCAGACTATTATACCGCGAGTTATCTCCAGGCATATTCATATATATTATACATATATAATTTATGACTGGTCTGTCGATTGCGCTGTCATTGTCGAGCGGTTTTTTGTGTATTATAATTATTATAATAATCCATCTTGCCTATCTGGCGACCTCAGCTCATCGTAGGCCACACATCGACACCGATTTTTCGAAGAAAATCGGTTCAAAAGCAAACATCGCTATTTATTACAGACGTTTATGCCTAGTTGGAATTCAACACTCGAACGTGGCACAATGATCGATGGATAAAGTGATAGTAATACATAATGCTCATGTTAGATTGTACGCTTGACGCATAAGTATGTGTTTCCAGTAGTTGGGATGATTGTAACAGACGAGCTTTTAATAAACTATAAAATTGTTGGGTATATCGAACGTAATCAGTAGAAGAAGACCCTTGGTGCCCAGTAGTATGGAACACGAAATTAGAGACAGTTATTTATTACATTTTTATCTACAAGTCACCTTGCGCGTCATGCAACTATAAATTTTAGGAGATTAAAGTGATTTCTCATTATTAATTTTTAATTTTCATTGATGAAACACAATTAATTTTGTATTTTCCTTTTATGCAGCCTGATGCACCCCCCCCCCAATCCCAGCTCCTGTACTGCTAATGAAATAGATCGCCTAACGTACCGTTATAGAACACAGTATATTAGTACTGAATAAAGATATGCAGAAACGTAAACTTAGCTGGATCTGCATATTAGGAATATTCATTTGTTTGAAGAAACCACTCCTGGAAAAACCGCTTCTCCCAAATCATTCAAATCAATTCAGGATGTGAATAAATAAGAAAAACTGGAATAGACGCATATTCGCATGTTCGCGAAAAACATTCAGCTAAAGCGTGTAATGCATAATTTAGGCACACAATTATTAGAGTTCCCGGAATATTCTACGTAGAGGAGAAAATAACTATTGTAATACAAGTCAGAGACTGTTTTCTAAGTACCATTAAGTATGTTAATTTGATTAGTATACTCGCATACTTATTTTCTTTTGTTTTATTAGCAAGTTAAATAAAAATATTGACTTTATGATAATCGTATGATTATAAGTAATGGTGCACATGGATGTAGGTACTGTAAAATTGCACAGATAATTCTAATAATTCTAGCAGTACACCGTTCTTAAGGTAATAGGCAACAGGTTTTGTGTCACTTGCTTTTCTAGTTACTTAAACAAAGTTCTCGTGGGCATCTTTATTGTCTACAAAATTCTACATTAATATTAAGTTATTATTAAATTTCAGATTTCTATCCGGACTTCACAGTATTTTCAAATGTATGGAAAACTAAATTTACGAGTATTATTAACAGATTTAGAAAATAAAAACACTATAAATCACTGGAGCATTTTGAAAATTACCAAGAAGCTACAAATCAACGGCATATCTCGATAATAAATAATGCGAATCTGTGTCAGTATAATAATTTGATAAAAGTAATACGCCGTAATGAAAGAATGTCATTTAATTTGGACCCATTCTTTATAACCTTACATTTTATTTGAATAACTATATGGGCTAACAGCTTACATTACCTTAGCGTTACATGCAACTCTATATAAATTGAAACAATGATGTAATCAGGGATAATCCATATTGAATATTTATTTATACACATAAACCATAAATAAACAACCCAGAAAATGCTATCTCTTGACATTACGTTACTTTGTCACCCTTTAGTTCTGCAAAATATATTCAATAAGATATAATCATATGCAGAAACGTTTATCATCCTTTAATATAAAGCCCACTCCATCACACTTCTGTTCAAACTCTCGACCATATCTAAATTGCAAATGCACATTCTCGTCTTTATTGGCGGTTCTTAGATAAATTTTAGCGTTTGTAAATGAGCAAAAGCTATTTATACGTGTTTTACGTCCGGAAGCTATTATTAAAGAACTTTTAGTCTCATCCATCCTGCTGTGCTATAAAATTAACACTCCCCTTTGATTTTCATGGTATGTGGTAATATATTGTTTTCTCAGAAGGTTTTATTCAAACAAGAAAAATATCGAGATTTTCAAATATACAGGGTGGGACACGAGGTTTTCTACTATTTAAATTACGATTTTGAAATTTGGACATCAATCTGATACTCAATTGATGTCCACCTTCATTAATGGAATGTACGAAAATGAATTTTATTTCTAAGCTGGAATTTTCAGGCATAAGTGCGAGAGGAAGTCTTTTTATCCTTCTTCTTGTTATTTTGATATTTTCTGCAGGCTAGCTGTTTCTTTCGATTGAATCAAAGTCCAAGTTTCTACAAAAACTTGGACTTTGAAGACTTGGAAAACTATGTAATACGAATATATCAAGTAGAGAAATATTATTAAAACTAATATTTTGAAATACATTTCAAATGGCATCTTCACATCTATGACACATTTAGTTTATTTCATAAACAAAGTATTTAATGCAAGCATCTAATCTGAATTAGTACACCTAGTAAGAATATTTTTAAACTAACTTTTAATTTCAATTTAGTACACACTGAATTAACACTTATCTAATTACGGTTTTATGAGTTGACACAGAAAGTAGCATCTGGTGTGCTTAGTATATACAATTTTTTTAACTGTTTCCAAATAAATATTCAGTTGTTGCTTTTAAACAAAGAATGGCTATTCCTCTTGTGGACAAGAATGTTTGTAACATTTTTATTTCTTCTACTGTTGATT
Organism: Pogonocherus hispidulus; assembly: GCA_963924545.1. NCBI lineage: Eukaryota > Metazoa > Arthropoda > Insecta > Coleoptera > Cerambycidae > Pogonocherus > Pogonocherus hispidulus. Next base: position 14,838,382 of record OZ004699.1, read on the forward strand.
TAATTCCAAACAGAGAATCTGGTTGTTTTAATACAGGTAGTTTGTTTATTTTCTTATTTATTTTTTATCTAAACAGAAGTTTAAATACCTTAGGAGGAAATATAAATATTTGTATCTTTATTATCTAAATCCAGAAGCATTTTCTTTCTACCCTGCAACGTTTCCAGTAGTATTATATCCAGTAGTATTATATATATTATATATTTAGTTGTTATATTACTTGTTAGCTTCAAAATCTGCCAAAATATATAAGAAATATCCCAGTGTGACAATGAAATTTATAACATTATTGGGTGAAAACTTATTTAGATCCTCTGGCAAAAATATTGTCGAAACAAGTACATTTAATACTATTACCAATATAATTCTTTTGGTCTACTTTTGAAAAAATAATACATACCATCTGCCTAAATATAAAATGAATAGAGCATACAGGGTGTCCCACTGTGACCACCCATTAGAATATTTCAGAGACTACTTTGAATTTTGAAAATTTGGGATATCGCTTTTCGGACATGTCTTCCTCAAATAAAATAATGGCGTCCACGTAGCACTTCCGGTCATACCGGAAGTATAATATATGCACTCACAGTATAGTTGTTAACGACATATTCTTTTAAATATTGATATTATTTCTTTGCATACCTAAGGTATGCAATAGAGAACATTAATACTTAACTGAATCATAATATAAGGATAATTTCATGTAAATATATCTCTTAGTTTATATTTTTCTTGATGAATACCTGTAAATAAATAAGTAAAGGTTAGTAAAAGGTGTTTTTTAAGGATGATAGAACTTTAAACTTTAAAAAAATATTAAAGAAAATATTTTGTGATTAAAAAAGTAATATTATTTAAAAAAACGATCTATTACATTAAACATTTAAACATTATTTGCGGCATGTGGCCATTGCGGCTGTCCGCAAGATAGCGTATTCTTTTGATCCAATTTTGGGTGACTTTTTCGAGCACTTCTGATCCTATGTCGTGAATAACACGAAGAAGGTTGGCTTCTAAGGCTTTAATTGTTGCTGGTTTATCAGCATGAACTAATGACTTGAGATAGCCCCACAAAAAATAATCTGCGGGCGTCATATCACAGGACCTGGGTGGATAGTTAACAGGTCCATTTCTCGAAATTAATTTGTCACCAAACCTTGTTTGCAACCACACTTTCACGTACAGCGGTAATATTCCTTTCATTATGCACATTCCTTCGACGCATTGGTGTTTTCAAATCATGTAGAGAGTATGTGGTACGAAATATATCCACAGTACGATGGTACGATGAATAAATAGCTCAGATGGACGATCATGTGGGCCATAAAATTCACGAAGTCTTCTATGCGTTTGGCGAACCCACGAATAATTTTCAAAGTAAATTTGAGGAATTTGGTAGTGTTGTTCAAGAGTAAATCTATTCATGATGATTTGCCGAAGTATACTACTAATAAATTTTATAAACAGGGTCAGACTAACAGTTCAGTCTGATAGTAGTTGTCATGTAAAGTTCTATCAAACCTAAAAAAACACCCTTTATATTGGTTTCAGATATTGGTTCATATATTTACTGAACAAAAATGATTGCCAAAGAGCAGACATTTATTGCCTTGATATTTGAGATCTTATAATGCCATTGAAATATATTTTTGTGAAGTTTTCAGCAAGGCATTAAAGTTTCGAGTAGTAAGTAATTATATAATTGGTGTCAGTAGCAAATTCTTACCCAATAAGGTGCGTCTGGGCTGGACCAGTCATTATCCGCATTACTCCATCATTATTTACACAATTTGCATGACTTGACAAAATGATTGCAGTAATAAAGCGAAACATGAAACGCAAACAAAACCATAGGTAACTACCTCGCTTATCAACAGACCGCTGCTGCTGATTACGAACTTCAAAGTCCGCATTACCATAAACCAGAGATATATCTTAATTGATAGCGGGATAATTATTTCCCTAATTGGATTGGAATTGTCAGTGGATTACGTGGTAAACGTCACTTGACTTAAGCGGCATTTCAAGTGGAATGGCGTAGGTGCAGCGTGCATTCTAGAGGAGGTTCTATGATGGTATCAGTAAAGCACATACAACCTTCCGTTATCTTAGATATGCAAGCGGGCTCTCTGGCAGAAGCTCACATGAAATATTCGAATCTAACAGCACATAAACGTGGATGCATTCTGGACAACGCTGGCTACTGTTTCTATCTTACTGCTACTTTTATCGACGCACATGAATTATAGAGTGTGTTTGCTTCTGCTGCCTATATAATTTATAATTTCAGAGCTTCAGGCTTCATTAGTGTCGTCCTGCGGATGCAGCATTGGAATGTACAGAAGGAATTTTCCCATAACTTACGTATATGCACAGTAGGTGCAATAGGGTCTTTTGAATATGTGATGCGCAACTTCTGTGCAATTTGTATAGAGTGAACGTGGGCAAGGCTGAAGAATACTGATCAGATTGGTAACAATTCCGTTTAAATATTTTATATATAATTTATACCTACATCATATACAGGGTGCCCAAAACATACCGACAAACTTTAAGGGGTGATAGGGGACATGAAAACAAACCTTTTGGTTTAATAAACATATGTCGGAAAATGAGCCGTTTAGGCTGTAGAGCAATAAAATGTTTTATATTATATCTAAATAACTAAATTAATTCTTGATTTAGCTGAACATCACTGTATTTCGTTTAACATTTTTTGTTTCAACTACGCTTCTTGTTGGGAGAAAAAAAATCTTTATCACAATAAACATTCCAAAGATGCCAATTTTAAGACCGTAATATTATTTGTGACTTATTTAGTTGGCATCAGAACATTAACTTAGTTGATTTTTAATTCAAAATTTGTATTGAAAATGGAGGATAATTTCCCATTTCAAGAACGATATGGCACCTTGCTGATGGTGCAGCAAATTGTAATGGAAGAAAATCTGCATGCTTGTATGGACAGAGATATCCGGAACGCTGGCCACCTCATCATACAACCTTTGCTTCCATCCATCGTCACCTCAAAGAAAGTGGGAACCTAAAGCATTCTGGTGGTGGTGGTCGTCCAAGAACAGCTCATACGGTTGAATTTGAAGAAGTTCTACTCCGCGTTTAGGAAAATCAATTCATAAGCACACCAAATGGGATCCTCCAAGTTGACGGTACACCGTGTCATGCATGAACAACACCAATGTGGATAATTCCGAAGATTATCCACAGCGATTAGCTTTTCCCCGTGGTTTTTGGATTACAACTTAATAGAACCTCACTTGGGGAGAATATTATTTTATTTGAATGGCAGAAACATGGTCACATTTGGCATGATGAAAATCCTCAGGCCGTGGTCTCTAGAAGACACCAGCAACAATTTTCTGTAAATATGTGGGCTGCGGTATTGTTAGAGAGAATTTAATAGTTCACTTGCTGCCAGTTCGTTTGAACGCAGATATTTATCTCTACACACTTTACTTACTACCGATCCGTCCTTGTCTACAAATTGAATATATATTTATTTGGGCACCCTTATATTTGTCGAACTAATTTTCATTCAAAAAGATCGCTGCCATAATCCTTAACTTGAATCTTCAGCATAGAGTAGCTTCAGAAAAGCATCCAGGATAGTATAGAGCTGAAACAAAAATAACTTCAAAATATTTTTTTATGCTTTTTGACTATGCTTTTAGTAAATTAGCAGCCAATATTCAGTTAACACTTTAATAAATATTATTTATGGTGGTTTACTTTTCATCGGTGTAAGTTCAGTAGACGAATTTCAACATCTATTTTTAGCATTCAATGTTAAGTAATATCATACAGCTTTATTAAAATGATCGTATATTTAAATGTATCTATATATTTTGTACACTTATTTTTAGTCGACAGTATCTAACATAAGACTTGGCTTGCAGATCAATGATTCAGCTTAGTAACTTTTATAGAACGAACACATGAGCAAACTTAACATCTACCTTCCTATGCAACTTGTTAATAACACATTTCCAAGTTTATTCGTGAGCAATGTTCAGACTGGTGCCAAAATGTGTAATAACAAAAACACGAAATTTAAGATGAATATGATAGTTTTATTTCCAGTGTTTAAACATTATACAATAAAGTGAAGTAAATATTAGCGAAATATTTTTCTTTTAATTATAGTTATTATTAACGTTTATAGTGGTCTGAGTTTGTAATACAATCTTTAACTAATACTATGTAGTAAACATTAATAGTTAGCCTGGTTAGAAACTTGTTACTTCTCGTGAGTTTCCCATAGATAAGGAATAATATCGTCACCTGCCTTCTGAGTCTTCTATTGGTCTATTCTATGTTCTATTATCTTTCCTACAAGTTTGCTGCCGTAATGGAACCTGAACTGCATTCGTCGAAAGACAATATTGCATAAGTAGCTTAGATCAATATTTCTGTAATAATTGTTTTGAAAAAATACAGTTCTTATGTACCTACATGTTTCAGGAAATATATAGAAAACACTCTATATACCAGTATTTCGGCTTGTTAGGCCTTTCTCAATAGAGTAAATGTCTATTTCTAAAAGTTGCAAAATGTTAATATTCACCTGTTAATATTTCAAAAATAGTTGAAGATAGGTATAGAACATGCTACATAAAATGTGTTTAGAATTCTACGAAGAATTCAGAAATGATATAATATAAAGGGTTTCATTTAAAATACTTACTTTTCCATATATCGATCGCAGCCCTTTCCGGTGGAACACCGTGGATATAATATATGCCGCTACCACCCATTCTATAATCACAAGGATCATCCTGAAAGTCTGAAATGTGTCTGAAAAAATACTGCATTTCGAAAGAGGCGACATATACTTTATTTAAATCAAATAGATGAAGGCAATATCCTAAAAAGATATTCAAACAGAACAGCATTTGCGAAACAGATTGCGATGAATTCAATTTCCCTGTTTATACCAACTTAATGATTCCTGTCACACGAAAGGAACCGCAACATTTAATCGTTTTCGGGGAACTTCCAAACGTGGCACCGTTCTTGAACGGAAATACTTGACATTACTGGAGCCGCGATATTTACAAAAGTATGTGTGATGTAAATACAATTTGGGCGTAAACCACGATGTAAATTTGTAGAACACCGTAGTAGTAGCGCGTAACGGATCTTCAGTGATGACGTATCAAAGTAAGGAAATGCTTGTTTGTTTTATCTTCGTAAGGGTATACAAATAAACTGATTACTTTAATGATAACACGAAATAATTTGAGATGCATTGGAATGTGTAGGTGTTGCTCCGAGAAGTCAGAGCGTGCTGGGGGACAGAAAATATTAATAGCTGAAATTGAGGAAACAAAGCTGTGTGACCGTATAGAAAATATATACAGGTTATTTTAGTTTTAGTTCAACTTAGGTACTTAGGAATATTAAATTGGTCAAGTTGAAGGAAATTTGCGTCAGCAGGTAACCAATACAAAGACAAGAATATTATATTCATAAAAATAATTTAGAGAAACTGATACAAAATGAATACCTATACAAATATTTTTTTAATTCGAATATCCTTACTGGATAATGGTGTCTGGCAGTACAACAGATGTATTTAAATGGTTTTATGGTTGTTTGTCTGATGCTAAGTAAATAGAAAATTAATTCTTCATAAAGTTTGAAGTAAAAAATAAACTAATACAATTGACAAAGTTTGTCATTGGAGAGTAGTGATTTATTGTGTTAATGGATTGACAAGTAATAATTGTAAGCTGCAAATATACTTATACTTTCACCATACTCTTCATTTCTCTTATTTCGGTTTCAATACAGGAAGGCTTCCTATAGTACAATATGCAATTTGAGACATTCTACTCTTAAGCATTAATGATATACGTAGGTAGTTATGCATGTAATTATGCTTTCTTCCTATAATTAGGGATATGTTATACAATTAAGCAATATTACGTTTTACTTCTACAAGTGGGAAAGTAGAGAAAACTTTTATGATAGTACACTATACAATTAATACATTCTAGATGGAAACACTCATCAGGAATAGATTGATAGGAAATATACACATATACACTGCTTGACTTAAATAATTTAATTTGCACAACTTAGTATTTAATACATTTTTTTTATAAATCGTTGCTTTGCTGTCTGAAAATAAATATTTAAACCCCTTAATGTTGGGTAGAAGAAAATAATTCTCATGAGAAAATAAGGTTAATTCTTTCAGTGTAGAATGGCAACTTATTTCGTCTGTTCCAACCCGTCAAAGAAGTTCTTTGTGCTTCTTTATTCCATTATTCTATTTATTTTATGTTCCATTCTTAATTTTCAATAATTAAAGGATACCTGTTGATTAATTTACCTACATGTAAATCTGGGTTACGGAAATGCAAGATTTCAAAATGTGCATCTTTTCCAACAACCAAATAAAATGTTATTAGAAAAAAGCAAGAAGGCAATAAATATGTTATCTTCTACATGTATGATATGTTTATTTATTTAACCATTGCATCCATTGCATGTGCAGACAATATAGATTAGAATACATTTCTCTTCGCTCACTATCATGGTATCTCATTTACAAGATGTAGTACGGCTATAAAAACAATTCTCCAGACAAAACAATACAATAAAGTAACATCTTAAAGGTCAGGGTTAAAATGATTGATTTTCTACATTTCTGAAGGTGTTTGAGAGATAGTGTCAAGAAATATTTATAGAGGTGGATAAATAAATTTTCTATACATAAATTACAGATTTATTATCATCATTGTTTTACAAAAATAATTGCTTTGCTACTAACTAAGACTTTTTTATAAATCTAGTAAATTTGAAAAGAGTACTTATTAAATTAAAAAACTCCATATATCAAACAAACAGAGGAACAGGAAATGGACAAGGCCTAAATGGCGTACAAGCTATACTCTGGGGACCTATCCTACGGTATTCCAAGCAGAAATTTTTGCAATAATGGCATGTCTGGCGTTTGGCGGGGAATGTGAGGAAAGGTTACACACCTAAACTCATCTACATATTCTGTGATAGTCAGACAGCAATAAAGATTGTAAACTCAAACAAGATCGGTTCGAGGCTTGTTTGGGACTGTTTGCAATTGCTGGTGGAACTGGCAAATACCAGTGAGACTGTGTTGGGTGCGAAGTCATAAAGGCATTGAAGGAAATGAAAGGGCAGATGAAGTTGCTAGAAAGGGATCTGAAATGGCTTTCTTGAGACCAGAGCCAGCTCGCGGAGTCGCTTATGGTACTACCAGAACGGCTCTGGAAAAATGGGTCGAACTAGAACATAGGCAGCCTTATTAATAATAAAACTTAGAATGTTCTAAGACGTAACTAGAATGTAATTAGTGAAAACTGCATTAATAATACCATTTAAATGCATGTTAACGCTAGAATGATGCTAAATCACTAGTTATCAGTTTGGGTATGTTTTACAATAAGTTAAAGTTAACCTAAAAGTTTGACAAAAATATCAGCAGTTTTTCTTTTCCCTCCCAATTAACAGATCAAGAACGTTTTTCTGAAATATTAAATAATTTAATGCGAAATTTTCGGTATTTATACGTCAGTAACCTCAATAATTATTATAAAATTTTATTATAGCATGGTTACTTATCGAATTCATTAGGGAGTTTTTGAACCCCTTAAATTTTAGCACGTCGTTATCGTTCTTCTGAGCAGGTGCAGTTCCAAAAAGAGTATCATTTTTGGCACTGCGCGTGCTCAGTATAACGATTGCGATAACGATAAGGTAAAAATTTAAGGTGTTCTAAATCTCCCGTAACCCCCGAGTTAACGTAGGCTACGAATCTCCCTATTATAAAAGGCAAAGTTAATGCTTATCAAGGGCGGATTTACCATGAATTCAAATTTTACATTAGCAAAAAGCAAAAACGTAATTAGTTAAAAAAAATATAAACGTACTTCACTTAAAGATATTTTATTAAACACTTCTATTTGCTATTTCATGTTTGTCCAAAGAAAAACGTACCTATCTAAATACACAGATAATTTCTAATTTCACAACATTTTTTAAAAATATGATTCTTTGAGATACTCCCCCATGTTGAAAAGCTAAATCCGCCCTTGATTGCTTTTTAACACAAAACAGTCTTGACACAAGACACTTGTCAGTCTTGTCACTTTGCGTAAATGTTTGTAAATGCAGGCAGAATGCAGGTTAGATTTATTGCAGAGAAATTAGCTCTATGTATAGAATGAGATGTTGTCACATTAACTTCTTATTTAGCATGCTGTTAGTTATTTGTCTATAAATATTTAATTATTAATATGAACTACTTAGATTGATTTAAGAATACAGTTATTGTCATTAGTTAACTTCATGTTATTGTGATTATTATTAATATGGGTGAGGATTTTTTTTAAAATCAGAACAGAATCATGCGAATCATCCTTTCCTTTGTAGAGAAGAACTTTAGAGATACTGGGCATGAGTAAACCTCGTGTCAGTGCTTTGGGACTCGCTATAGAGGAACCGACCTGTAGGAGAAAGAAGAAGAAGAAGAAGACATTAAAAAATATTCTACTATACTTTGATATTAGTATACAATTTAATTTTTAAATATTTTATATAATTATTTCTTGTAGTTACTCACGTAATATATATTTTTTTATTGGATACGGCACTGTGCTCCTTTTAAAATAAATCACCGCTTTCACTTGCAATAAAAAAAGTAAATAATGATACATAGAAATGCAAATTTTGTGTGTATTTAGAAACTGTAGAGGTGTTTATTTGTATACTAATATATTTGTGTAACTGAAAAACAGATAGTAACCTGCTTTAAGTGTTAAATAAACAGAAATTGACTGTAATTATCCTACGCTACTACACAGTAAAAAAAGACAAATTGTAAAATTACTAAATGGTAATCGTAATTTGCTGCAGTGTTATTTTTAACACGAACTGGTTAGTATAATTACTAAACCTTTAGAACTCATATTACACGAACGATATACCCGCCAAGTTTGTAGAAGTACTCATAAATTGTAGTAAAATTTACAAAACCCTGTGTTAAGAATGAATCAATCCGCCATAAAAACGGAATAATTATACGGTGAATATTTAACTATTACACATTACCTTGTAAAATCTACTGTGTTAAATTACTTTTATGTAATGTAATAATACACCGATATGTCTAACACTGCCAAGTGTGGACTATATACACACTGATGAGTGTGGATTCAGTGTTAAAATCAGTCGGATTTTTTTACTGTGTACATGTGTGCAATTACTTTATTAAAACAGAGACTTTAATGTACGCCTTGTTACGATAAAGTAACATGCTACACACTCAAAATTAACTCCTCAAAATAAAGTTAAAGTTTGAGTTTTACTCATTTAAATCTATAATAATAATTATATCAGAATGACAACCACTTACAAAAATCTAAAAAACATGTACAGGGTCTTCACGTGTGTTTTGGACTAGCATCTCCTTACTCTTTAATTTTACAAAAACACTTTGTTAATACATTGCTTTTTGATGAACTTATCATTTCCGTAGCAATATTCAAGCAAATATGTGTATGGTAATTAGAATTATATGCAACTATTTCAAAAGTCGTGGGATGTTCTGAACCTCCCACAAGATCATCATCATTTATCATAAATCAAGACTGTATATGCTGGTTCGAATCAACATTGTCAGTATTCCATTCAGGGTATCCATTTTTAGAGACAATCAAGTTACATGGCAAGTATATGCTGCATAGAATTACTCCTTTCAAATTATTCTCTTTGAAATTGTTGACCATAAGGTTTTTTTTAGACTGGATCTATTAACTAAGTACATAGGTAACTGTACAACATCATGAGGTAGAGTTTATGGGCTGATTTTTATTGTGTTTCGTAAGGCTTAGGGTAGTGGTAATAATGGTTACAAAGATAAATGATTCGCAGTAATGGCAGAAAAACCAAGTATGACCATTCTGAGAGATTTTGGAATTATATACTAGACACACAGACTTTCAATCACTACTAATCATCAGTATTTTCCGCAAAAAATCTACTTCACCCTGTTAGGCGTATTTACCGGGTTTCCCATTTCATTTGACTATTGGCAATTAACATGGGCTATTTCATTAATTACAAATTCAGCTTGAAATGCTGACGCTCAACCAACTAGTCCATCTGATGACGTTACATATTAGTGATAAAAGGCTTATGTAAACTACACATGGTAACCTAAAACGAATTTTTATTGATATTTTAATTAAAAAAGCATTTCGCTTTAGTATTTTGGTAATCAGAAGTGTTTGACAGTCAGTACTATCGATTCCGTTAGCAATATTTCTCATTGTGTGCCCTAGGAATATAAAATTTAATGAAATGTAATAGCCCATGTTAATTGCCATTAGTCAAATGAAATGGGAAACCCGGTATAATATGAAACATACTTAGTTTACTGTTGCTGACAAAGTGTTAAAAAATACGAAGAAGGTAGTCGCCAAGAACATCATAAGGAACATTTTTAAAATCTTCTTCTTCTGTCATATATGAGCTTCTACGAGATATTTTTTTTCTAAACCTTCTGGAACTCCTTCTGTACAATATGGGGGTCAAGGCAAATCAATGGGAAGGTGTGAGAGACATGCATATTAACACGTGGGTGCAACTGCTTTGGCAGATAATTACGAGATAAATCGCATGGGTTCTGGCCTATTAGCATCTTCGTTTTCTTAACCGATTATTGCCGTGTTGTTGTAAATTACGGCACAATAAGCCTTTATGATATTCACTTGTCAATTTTGGTTGTAATTCTCCTCCCACAATAGCATAATTTACTCTTATAATATTTACATGACTGCCTTTTTGAACAGCATCTATCTGGTCGTTATTAATTTCATAGTCCCGAAGTATGTTGAGCAGTAAAAACAAGAATTTTGTTCAAACACGATGGAAGTTTCTTCGAGAAATATACATTTCTGGTACACAGTAAAAAAATTCGACTGATTTTAACACTGAATCCTCACTCATCAGTGTGTATATAGTCCACACTTGGCAGTGTTAGACATATCGGTGTATTATTACATTACATAAAAGTAATTTAACACAGTAGATTTTACTAGGTAATGTGTAATAGTTAATTATTTACCGTGTAATTATTCCGTATTTATGGCGGATTGATTCATTTTTAACACAGGGTTTTGTAAAGTTTACTACAATTTATGAGTACTTCTACAAACTTGGAGGGTATATCGTTCGTGTAATATGAGTTCTAAAGGTTTAGTTATTATACTACCCAGTTCGTGTTAAAAATAACACTGCAGCAAATTACGATTACCATTTAGTTATTTTACCATTTGTCTATTTTTACTGTGTATTACATTAAGATACTGCTTTAGATACTTAAGGACTGTAACTAAATGGTATAAATTTCCTTTTGCTTTTTTTTATAATAACTGAAAAATAATAATTAATTATTTTAAATTACGAGTTAACTCCCAAATATATATATTCTAAACACATGTAACTAGATCTCCCGAGGGGTGGGAACAAAGCTATTAAAGTGATTTTGACTTTTATTGGCATAATTTTACGGTTCTCTCTATTTGGATTACCAAAGTAAACTTTGTCTGCCGAAGACTGTTTATGGACAGATGGTGGTTTCATATATCATATTATATATGTAGTTTAGATCGTATTTTTATAGATGCAGTTTCCATGAAACTCCCCTGCATTAACAGACAGAATTGAGAATTATGTGCTTTTGAAAGCACAACCATTGTTTATTCTCTTGAATGGATATTACCAGTTCATGAGAATGAATATGGAATGCATTGTTATGAATATAGGGTGGTATAACCATATACAGGGTGTCCCAAAAACATACCAACAAACTTTAAGGGGTGGTAGGGACAAAGAACAAAATAAACTTATTTAACTTCTCGTATTGAATGAAGATAAAACTACTTAAAGGAGATAGAGAAAAAAACATATCAGTTTTTCCTTCTCTATGTTACTTCTTACGTCCTATAGAAGTTTGCTTGAGAAGCGTAACATATTCTAAGAACAACAATCGTTACTGAAATATGTATTATTTCAGGATTCAGATTATTCTGCAAAATGTTGGCAGCTCTTGTGTTTTACAATAACGTAATTCCATGTAAAATACAGCAGTTTATTGGGTGATAAACTTTTATTTTTATAGTCGATAAATAGCGGAATATGTAAACTGCACATTCTTCCGGCGTAATAAATTTACGTGTTTGAACGTATGAAATAAATTAAGTTAAATATTCTCCATGAAGGCACGATCTCTTTTCTGATGACTCAAACCGAAAATAACTAATTGCTTCTGTAATATATAGAGGTTTTACTATCTCAAGTGCAGTGTTAATTACCTAGGCATATGCTCGTAAGGACAGCATAAGGAATGGAAACGGGAATCCAATTTTCTGCAGTGGATCAAATCCAAAATGTGTAAAATTGAGAAATTTATAGGTATACTTACTTCCCGATTTAATAACAAAACAACAAAACCATCACAGAATGACATGTCTATTATTATTTGACCAAAAACTAGAATTTCTGATGACAAACATTACCTATTTGGTATAAATACAAAGAGAAAATGCGTAAATTACATATACAGGGTGTTTCTTAATGTCATGTTCATACTGTAGAAGCCAATTCCTCGTCCAATTTTATGACTAAGAGTTCAAATAAACGTATGTCCTAAATTGTATCGTTTTCGAGATACAGGGTGTCAAGGTTTCCAGTCAGTAAAAAAGAAAATTAAGAGTAGAGGAAAGTAGTCTAATTTCGGACAGGTTCCCATTTTCGGATATACATAATTCTACAAAATTATCGCTATGTTAAAAGGAATGTCATTACTGTTATGCGTATTTGGTTGCATATTAATAATATGATATGATAAATAGTTGTGTTTACGCCCGATAGGTGAAATGTCAAATTCTATTGCACAGCGGAGTATCAGATGTTTTTATGTGTGACATTTTGAGAGTGGTGTTTTTGATATTCATTCTCATTTTAAAACTTTGGATAAATTGCTTGCTAAGCATAGGATATAATAGTTGTATGTTTATAAATAAAAGTTATATTCACCCATAGTTTTGACAAAAAAAACTTGTACAATTTTATTACATAGAGAAAAATGCTCAAAGTGCGTGGCAAAAGCAGACAGTGGGATCCCGTTAACATGAAACGGACAAATAGATGCTGTTAAAATAAAAAGAAAAAATTTCAAATAACCTATCCGAAATTAGAATATCATATTTTTAACTGGCGAATTCGCCATTTTTTAGTTTATAATTTTTATTTTCCATATCTACTTAAATTTTCTTAGTCAATGCAAAAATTATGTGAATATATATTAAAATAAATGAGGTCGTACCAAAATATTGTTAAATTATGTTTAATTACGTATTATACGGTTGATTTTGGAAACATCAGAAATTACGCTACTTTCCTCTAAAACATGACAAAAATACATAAAGTTTTTGACATTTGCCTAAGCAATTTAAAAGTGATGATGGCTTTAAGGGGATGTGACTACCACCATTGATATAACTAAAAAACCTGTAAAACACACCCAAAAATGAAAAATGTTTAATGGGTCAGAACTTTAATGGGTCAAATACCAAAAATCAAGAGCAAGACCACGATCTACCCCAAAATTGTTAAAAACTAAAAATTGACAATAACGAATGTTATTGCTAACAAAAACGTTATCAACTATTCTGACGGTTTTATTTATTTTAACTATTTATCAAATCCAGATTAACTGTTTCTTGATGCCATTGACGAAGAAATAGATTTAACATTTTTTTAATTACGAAAATGGCACATAATTCTCGTAATAGGATTTACGTATTGCGGCACTGCAAGTGAAACTATTCATAATTTAGTATTTAGTGCATACCAACTGTACAAAGAAAATACATTTCTTTGAACATAAAATTTATGTCTCTAAGTATAACTGTAAACTAAATATAAGCTGGATAATTCCTAGTTGGTATACATGATTCTGAAATGGCTTTAGATTTTATAAAAGAACACATACATTACATATTTTGACATTTTTTATACAAGCCTTCTAATTTAATTTCACGTATAGAAAGGTTACACAGGTTAATATACATATATCATTACCATCCCAAGGCACTCTATAGGAAATATTGTCAAGCCTTAAACGACTTTCTCTGAATATTTGACTTCTCGTCATCAACCTGCTCCTTCCTGTTCAAAAACTAAAAGGCCAGAAACTTTTATTTTTTATATTTTTCTAAATTTAATCCAGTTCTGAATCTGATTACTGATCATTTGATTTGGCATTTTGACATCAGCTATTATTTAAAAATTGCATATGAACAATAATTACTTGCCACAAAATAATCATGTATACCCAGCAGAATAATATGCAATTGATGCTGGAAATGTGCCAGTGAATTAACATTTCCTTTCTTTTAAGGAGAGGTTGGAACGTGGGATAGTGTTAAAGAGTAGGTATGACGACCCGGGTGATAAACTGTCAAATTAAATGAAACAATCTCACCTTCGACCTTTCGCCGGTCTGGATCAATCGTTTAAATAGATATCCGAAAGTGGTTGCTTGGTTAATATGTAAATACATTGTGCCATATTTTAGATAACACATTGTATGTTAAATAACAGTTTAATAAATATTAAATGTATCAAGGAATTACTGAATGAATGATAATGATTAATAAAATGTTTATTTGTACGTTTATTTATACATTATATACAAACTTAGGTTAGGTACTTTCATATTTTTTCACATTAGTAAAATTCTCTTTCAATCTAACCACAATCTGCTATAATTCGTAATTACTAGATTTTAATTTATTTAACTTAACTTATTTTTAAGCAGATAAATTGTACGATTTCAAAATATTCTTTAGTAGGTAATCAGCAACAACTGTGCCTACAACTTACCCATCCATTAGCGATCATTATCGCGATAAACATCATTATATGTATTGAAATTTCGTGTCTTGAGTACATGTTCAATTCTCCTTTCGTGTGTGAAACGTTATCAGTTAACGGTATCTAAAATTAGAAGACGCCAACAAATACATTATTTATTATTTATTGTTTGGAGCTGACACACTTTTTCCTTATTTAATAACTTGAGGCGACGGGTCCAAGTTAAAAGTCAACAGAGCAAACTTAATTTTCATTATCTCGAAACCGGATCTGGCTTGAGACATTTGCATTACGCATATGCAGAGTATGTATATCTAGAAATACACATTTAAAGGCAATTATTAACAACTTTTTTTTATTATAAAAATACAGTTGTTTTTTAATGTTTTGTTTCTTACAGCTTTGCAGAATTTTTCCAACATGCTTTATAAATGTAGTTTTGTAATAGGTATTCCATTTTTCATTGCAGGGAAATAATTTCAAATCTAAAATTGATGTAACTTTACACTGGGTACCCTGGATTTTTTCTGAAGAGTTCGTTTATGTAGAGTCACTAATATCTGCCTTGTTACGAAAGACTGATCAAATTCTACTTTAGTAATGGGAAGTTCACAAAAGAACTATTATCAGGAACCGTTATTTCCTTCTACTAAAATAGAACCTGTAGGTTCTATCCAGTGGCGGCTCGTCAGGGCAGGCAGGGGAGGCAGTGCCTCCCCTGTAAAAATTACAAAGAATTCCAATTTTTAAATACATAATATTTACTAACTAATAAATATATTAATACTATCCACTAATATAATAAATAATAATGTAAAATGTAAATGCTTGTGTTCCCGTACTATTATTTGAAATTATTTCCAACCACAAGCGACCCAACGCCATCTATGGTCATTCTTGGGCGTCAGTAAAAATTACCACGGTCTGCTAACTATTTGGTTTGTAGCGCGGGTGGCGCTGGTAAGCCGACGAGTCACAACAGCCGTCTTTCGCCTATAAGACGGCTGCGGCCGAGTGTGGCCGACCGGAGGCATAAGTATGAGATGCCTCCTTTGAGCCGATGTTTTCGGATAAATGAATTATTTGCGCATGCGTGTGAGATCTGAACACGGCCTTTTTGAATAAAGCTAGAGGCAAGTGGAGTCAAGACCGCCCACTACTTCCATCCTTTCCCTCTTAGAAATTTGCAGGAAAATAAGCATGTACGGATGAAGATTGAAAACGTTTGCATACTATGTATAATTTTTTTATAATCAAATAGGTATTAAATATTACTTATTATTTACTATTACCTATTTTAATATTATTTAAATAATTTTTGTCGAGATTTCTGGCAATCGCATCAAAAAAGGGATATTTGTCTAACGAAACCTATTTCTTTAAGCAAATATTTTTCCTGTGGGAATTTCTAATTTCTAACTTTAGGGCGGTTGACCTTGAAAAATGAAAAAGATTTCGCCTCCGGCGCTTTTTTTTTCGTACGCCCCTCGTACCCACCCAAATCTCACTAGCCACCATTGATTTATCTATGTCTCCCCTAAAGAAAAATTTAATCGCCGCCACTAGTTCCATCCAAATATGCGAAAATCTAGCAAATATTGAATATAACATCTAAAGTCATTCTACAAAGGATTATGAATTGTTTTTTCGATGTAGAACAGCTTGTATGTTGCTTGTAATTTAGTTATACTCAAGCATATTTTAATCACTTTCGGAGTGGGTATTTCTGGTATGAGTCTCTGATCGTAAGTAACTGACCTTCACCCTAGATGAGCTTTCACCTTGATATCGAATAATCTTGACCCAGAGCACATTTTCCATTAATGAAACTCAAATCTTTTCCTGCTAATTCGACATGTCATTGTTAAATTTAGCACTAAATATAATTATTGAATATGAAACGACACTGCTTATCTCTGAAGATAACCTGGTGATTCAGTACAAGAATATTGGTTTTATTGGTAATAACAGTGATTAATAAGTATTAAAATGCTTTTGGACAGGCCTTAGGAACCATATTCTACTTAAAATTAAACCACATTGTGCCATCGGTGAACTTAGAAGACAATAAGTATGCGGTGTTCATCAATTATTTGGATCTTTTCCAGGGATTATCTAAGTGAAATTAAATATTTATTTAAAAATAATTAAGCGTCCAGACCTCCTGCTAGACATCATTTCATTGACTGCATAAACAACGCAATTCATTAGGATTATTTTTCAGTCTGACATTGAAATTTGCACATTCACTGTCTTTAGTAGTTCGCCGATTGGTGGGTCGGGCATTGGCCCACTGCAAATTCATTCCAATTTATAAAATCATCGTTTTTAATGAAATTCTTAATTTGGTGCAGTGTTTTTGTTTTTTCTTTGCATGTTTTCTGAATCAACTTGGTCTGTGGAATGTTGGGCAATAAAATATGTTGGGGTTTATGATGGCACTTATTCTTGCTTGATTCGCAATGCAGTCAGTGGCGGCTTATTCAAAATATTCGAGTGTTGGTAGTTATCATATTACATCAATTTTATTAGTTTTAATTTTTTTCTATATTACATCCAAAACAACCTGGGAAGAATTGAAACAATTTGGAACAAATTAATACATAGTTTATTAACTATTGGCCTCCTCCAACATCCTAAATAACTTCCACAACTTCTGCATGATTCTTTAATTTTATTTGGTGCTATTTGACGTGCCATAGGGAAATGACAATTAAATATTTATTATTTGTCTATGGGATTGTTAAAAATAGTATATTATGTTACTAGGAGTAGAAGGCGAACATTATTTGTTGCAGAAGTTTGCACAGCCGAGGCGTCAGCCAAGGCTGTGTAAACTGAAAAACAAAAACTGGTGACTAGTCTCAATGAAGATGTGGCGACTTCCATGCAGATGCCGGAGTAAGGCAACGCATTCAGGGCACATTGGCCGTGGAGTAGTTGTTTTCGGCATCTCCTTCCAATAAATAAATAGGATTGTCTTCCTCAAAGACGATAAAGGTCACTGCTGTAATGGCGCTTGCGGAAAAGCTTGGACGCTATTCGTCTGTCAATTTGACAATAATTGTCAGACGGATAGTAGCAAAGACCCAAAGAGGGCACTACAGTATGTTTCTCACCACTATTTAACATTCACGATGTCATTATATGTTGTATTTTTAATACTATTTTCACATATGCACATTAATTTTTTCCCGGCATTTGTATTGTAGGCCAAGAAAAATATTGTGATATTAAACATCTTCAGAACTAGGGTATTACGAATTAAAATAAGTATTATCCTTGCTTATATACTTTATATAAACAAGGGTATTATCTTCGGAAATTTTAAGTTGCAATTAATAACTGATATATTTAAAATATAGTTTTTGATGTTAGCTTATATTCTAAGAGAAATAAATATGGAATGACCTGAATGATTTGTTTTAATATAAATACTTAATATATACTTGCTCAGAGGAATAATTGCGGAAATATTCTTTTATTTATTTTAGTTTCACAAATACTTAGTTCAAATATTCAGTCCATTTTTTATCATAATCACTTCTACCATGACGTCTTATAAAGTCTATATAAGCTTTGATTCATTTTAAAAATTGTTTTTGTCTTGTTCATTTTAAAAATAAAAATATTCTGCTTGAGAAAGAAAATAGAGAAGCCAGGGAAACGTTCTAAAGTTTACCCCAACAACTTTTCAAGTGAATACTGAATTAAGTCTCAATATTATTGTAGGTAAATAAGAACTACTTGCACTGCAACTTTTAATCATTGTATAAATCTTTTGTTAAATGACAATATAGTTTTCTCATGTCAAAAACATATATACACGCTAGATAAACCACTTCTATGTACTAGTTATAAATAATAAATCCAAATCTGAAATAATGATTGGTATACTTACTAGTTAGGTTAAGTTTTATCTTATCTATGAAAATCTCCACGTGATGCTTCAACAGTATAGACTCTATAAACTTTAGTTTATTTTAATAGAACTTGTTTCCGCACAACTTCGTGCTCAATGAAAAGAAAAAAAATGTTTCTAGAGACCAGTACAGTTTATATATCACATCCTCTAGTTACCGAGGATTTGTAAATGGTTTTTTATTTTATGTACTTCCATGAAAGATACGCCTTTGGTTTTGCATATTTGAGTAACATTGTTTTCGGTAACTTGATATAAGCAAACAACGGATAACAAGACATAAGTTTAAGGCAGCAATTAGAATGTAACAGATAAGCCTGGGTGTCTGAGCTATAAACCGGCGGAACGTATTGGCGGGATCAAAGCGATCGAGCCCACATTTGCGCATTCCAAAACAACAGCGAAGTGACATTACAAAGCTCAAACACAATCCCTCGTGTAATTCTATAGTGCCTCATTTACATTGGGCCATCCATCAGCCTGAGTTATACTTCAATTTGCCAATCATAGAACATTCCCATCCTGTGCTTTTCCTGACATGGCTTGCAGTTAGGCGAGGGACACTAGCATAGATGTAATCTGGGGAATTGATTCAGTTCGGAGTATTTAGCACTCGCATGTTTAATTGAAATGCAGGCACTCCCCAAAATTTTAGGTGGGTAATAAATAATCCTCAAAAATTACAAAATATTAGGTACCTACTATCGAAAGAAAAAATGAGCCAATTTATTACAAGGTTGCAATGGAGTAGACCACAAAAAGTGCTCATTAACCAAATATTCATATACCACACGTAGAAATGCATATTAAACTGAAAATCAATCAACTCAGGGAATAATTAATGCAGTTATACCTGCTATATCGCTGCCTACCTCTCTTCAAAACAAAGACGGCGGTGCTTCGGCTGAATATTATGAACATTATTTGTTTTATATAGTTATTTATACTAGTTTATTTTCAATATTTGCTACACTGATACTCGTAGTTACACCAACAAGCAACTCTCGAGGCAGATGTTTAATTTATGCAAGTTTATTGATATATACAATGAATGTAATAAAACGCTCAACCTGTTGGAGTACTTACAAGAATAATTAAATTTCAAACTCACCGCAACATTGGTTTTTAAATAACTGCATCGTATCGTATCGTGGCACATTATTGCACTATGCTGGTCCTAATTTTTACACTTTACAGTTAGATGATTGCATATTTGTTTCAACTCTTTTATATATTTTCTTAGTTAAATATTTAGGTATTTAAGTAGGTCTACAACTTAGATGGAATTATCAAGTATCTAGACAATATCGGCTATAACTATTTATTATATTGCATATAAGTAGGTACTTACTAAGAAATTAATCTTAGGAAAAAGAGCTGCATACACATATTCGGTCAACAGAACAATTCTGTGTAGGATCATTTATTAATTATAGTAGAGTGGAGGTTAATCTAAGAGATAAAACCACTCATACCCAAGAAAATATTGGACATTAGATTGAATTAGATGGACATTGGACATTAGATATTAGATTTTCCCAAGGAGTCGGCCACCTGGCCTAGTCTACCCCGACCTAAAAGATTTATTGTGGCACTCCCAATCTATCTGGAGCACATTGTCCAGCTTTGTCCTTTGAATCAGTCTCCACAGCCTTAATAAGAGCTCTTCCAAGTAGCTATTATCTCTTGGTCTTCCTTCCCTAAGTGTTTGAAATCTCAGCCTTGTCAGGCTTTCATACTGGCACAATACGTATACTGAGGTTTCCTCTTGAAAAAATCTGAAAATTGTTTCTTCTGTCAGTTCCATTAGCCTCATGTGCCTATTGAGCCTACAGTAACCTGTTCTGATGGCCTTTTTCATCTGGCCTAAGAGACCTATTGTGAATTTAGGTGACCGTTCTTTAATGAATAACTGTGCCTGACTCAGTTGACTGTGTGATTCCTCCACCATTCTCGAGATTTGTTTGTCATCCACTCCTACATGGATACTTTTCCATGGCTCTGCTATGCCTTAGAAGGGTTATAATCCTGTGAAGTCTTTTGATGCGCCTTCTCTGACTAGTGCATCTGCCTTCTCATTTCCCTGTTCCTCGTGCCCATTTACCCAAGCTAGAATCACCATATTCTGATTCCCAAACTCTTTTAGGGTACTTAGACAGTCCCACACAAATTTTGACGTATCGCTGCTTGGGTGTCGGAAAAAATGGCAATTGAACGATTATCCGTTCCTTGCTTTATTGCCTCCTTAGCGCAGCATTGTATGGCTGTTACTTCTTTCTGGAAAATAGTTCCCACTTGCGTAGACTTATTGAGATTTTTGTTATTAGCCTCGTCCCATAAATCCCGGCTTCAACTCCCTGTTCTTTCTTGGAACCGTCTATATACCAGACTGTTTGTGCTGTTATAGGGGGGCCATGGTTCCAGTCTTCCCTATTTGGTATTTAAATTACAAAGTTTTTTTGGAAACTATACCATAAAAATATTTATGCCACCAGATTTTAACAGAACTTGAAAGTGCTACTGTTATTAGACGATCTTACAGGTACCTATTATTCAAGAGTAAATACAATGCACTTACGAAATAATAAAATCAGATAAATTTCATTAATATTCAAAATTGAATACCTAAGAGTAAATAACGGAGAAGATACCTCTTAAAAAACACTTGCATATTCAGTATTAAATGCGGTATGGTCTGCGGTCTACCTAAAACACAGTTTGTTATTTGTAAATTTACCTCTTTGTAAAATTGTTGTTAAATTCATTTGTGATTCATTGTTCGGAGAAGATGAATATCTGCTGACATTCGCCCACAGCCGGCGTGACAAATTGCGCAATACAAGGACCTCTTATTTGGAAAAATGTCAACCTTTACGTGACTGTCCTTGGAGATGTGCGTTAAGCACGCCGCACTCGACAGATTCTACAGGTGAAACTGGTTACAGATTATGTTTTTTTGTTTTGTACCAGTACTTGTCCCTGCAACGAGTCATTAGTAGTTCGACCAGACAGCTTGGGTCTCATTGAGAGCTTGCGTGACATGAATGAATGTTTTTATAGCTCCTTAATCATATTAAATCTTGAATCGTGCACTGAACTGATTACTTTCGTGTTTAAGTTTTCTTGGATGTGGATTATTAAAATACCTCCGGTGAAGCATTTTTCAAACACGTTTAAGTCTGGATCATTACAGTATCTGAGAGCAAGCAAGGATATGTATTTGGAATTACCTATCAATTGCAAAAGTGTTTATAGCAAACAGAATTCATCTCTTCCAGCATAGATGAAGGGTATCAGACGGACATTATTTATACCGACTTTTCTAAAGCCTTTGACAAGGTGGACCATGGCATATTACTAAAGAAGTTAAGTTCTTTCGGACTTTCTAGAAATTTAATTGACTTAGTTGAGGCTTATCTTTGTAATAGAGTTCAATATGTGGTTTATCGTGGTTGTAAATCAGTCAGGGTGCAGGCTACCTCGGGAGTTCCCCAAGGTTCGATCCTGGGTCCCCTTTTATTTAGTTTATTTATAAATGACATTATCGAAGATTTATCTGTGAATTGTTTACTCTATGCGGACGATTTAAAACTACTTTACAGGATTTCTAATCTAAGCGACTGTCGTTTGCTGCAGAAAAACTTGGACTTAATTGATGCCTGGTGCGTTAGAAATAATCTGCTTTTGAATCCTGATAAGTGTAATGTTATGACTTTCTCAGTCAAGCAAAATTTAATCATATATAATTATGAACTTAATAGAAAAGTACTTTGCAGACCTGAAACCTTTTAATTGTTTTGAAAAAAACATTGGTCTCATTTAGATGTTCCAAGAAATATATAGAAAACACTCTAGAGTGTTTTCTATATATTTCTTGGAACATCTAAATGAGACCAATGTTTTTTTCAAAACAATTATTTTCACGATGTTTCATAAAGAACCATCCGCTTCGAGTATCCACTTTACTGAAACCTTTTGTGATCTTGGAGTCACGTTTGACAGGAAATTTAACTTCAGCAACCATATTTCAAATATTACTGCCAAAGCTTATAAAGCATTGGGTTTTGTGGTTAGAAACACGGTAAATTTTGATAACGAATTGGCTCTAATGGTCCTATATAATACGATAGTTCGATCTCAGATGGAGTATGGATCAATAATTTGGTCCCCAAATTATGAGCCACATATCGATAGTCTTGAGAGAATTCAACGCCGTTTCTTAAAGCTTGTCGCTTATGATGGTGATTATCCTGCGAGAGGTTTTCCTCAGTCAGAACTTTTAGACAGATTCTCTTTAGATGCCTTATTAAATAGACGTAAGGTTTGTTTTTTGACGTTTCTTATCGTTGACGTTGACGTTACTTGTCAACTCCTAGAACAAATATAAAAAAATATTCGCCGCTTTCCAACATGTGCAATATTTATAATAACGTATCTGAATCTATTGATATTTTTGTTTGTACATTATCCTCTTTGAAGGAAATAGCCTTCTAGATTTCTTTTTATTTCTTGTGAACTAGTTTGCTGTTTTCTTGCAGTATCACTGACTTGTACATATCTTAAGCACGCATTTTTTTTTATTTTTTTTTTGTATGCCTCAATCTTCCTTATTCTATGTATTTTACCACTTAGATTTTATTATTAGTTTGTTTTACTATGTATGTTACTCAATGTTCCTATTCTGTTATTGGGTCATTAGACCTGTTGAGTAGTGTAGAATAAAATAAAAATAAAAATAAAAATAAAAAAAATATTCCTGCTTATAATTATCAATATTTGACCATCTGATTTCTCAATACATATACTTTTTTGATACTTCACTTGCATACTTCTTTTTGTAACAGAAAGAGGATTTTAAAAGATCAAGAAGTGTATCTGAAAAGCCAGCTACATTTTGACTTTAAATTTATTACCAATTATGAAAGGTGAATTTTAGGACATAACCTCATTTATCAATTGAGGATTCTTGTTTTATAAGTATGTTATAAAAATGAGCTTGTAACATTTTTTATTCCCATTAGTTTTAAAGGGTACGATGTCGCCTATGACCATAAAAAACAAGTTGGTCAATTTAACACTGAAACACTTTGTATATATTGTAGTCTATAGTAATTATTGTAACACAGTCAGTAATTATAGATGATTGAATCACTATTGTCGTGTTAATGAGTAACATATTGTATGGTTTTTCTCTGGGTGAAGGAGGTTATTATAGTTATTTCAGGGTTGGGTATAAAGTTTTATAGTTCAATAAATTGTTCTGTCTTATGCAATTTCTAACATGGAAATAAATACTATTAATCTACTTTATTATTGTTGCAAATAGTTTATTGTAATAATAGTGATATACTGCGCTCTTAAATTGGTAAGTCAGGTTTTATAAAACTTGAACATATTAGGTATGTATGAAATGGTTTAATAAGTAATTTCGCTGTTATATTAATGGATAAGTATCTGACATAAATAATTGTGTGCGTTATTAATTCGACAGAATAACAAGTATAGGGATCATAATTATTAATTTTTTTTGTTTTGCGTCTATAAACAAGTCCATTATGAAACGCAATTGTGTATCGAAAAGAAATTCTTTTCGACATTCAACTTTTTGTTTTTATATATTGGGAGCCAAGAACGCTAAACAAAGAAGGACTGATCAATCAGTAACAGCCAATCATATTTGTTTATCACTTATGTGACGTCAGTGGATTCCCTTTAGCGGGAGATTTGAAATTTAAATATCCTCTTTGTTTTAATTTGACAGCTTTAACCTTTTAACATAACCTATATATGTCACATTGTCATGTAGAATATGTCTCGGTTGTCTTTGGAATGTCATCAATGTCATCAGTCATGTCATCATATCAAAGTATTTCTGTATCATATCATAGTAATCTGTGCACTGATTAACAAAACACAAGTTATCACAGTTGTCAAATCGACAACGATTTTTGCACAACGCACTTCAAATCGTAAGATATATCGCGTAAAACACATATATAAGTACTTTAAAATCACATTCGATTGCATTAATACAGTCTCTGAAATAATATTGGGTTGGATATTTTGACTGAAAATTTTTGAAACTGCAATTAGAGGCCAATTTGGCAATAGGGGATCCACTGACGTGTTACGAGAAATCTGTTGAAAATGACCTTCAAATTTTTATGAATGAATTGATCAGTCCTTCTTTGTTTAGGGTTCTTGATTGGGAGCAACAAATTTACATCCTTTGTTTTGCATGGTGTGCTATAGGTGCTATAGTAATGGCATACAAATGGTATATAAATCTACAAATCAGTAGCGATCAATTTTTTGATATTGAGACTGCCTCAATAGGGCTTCTTAGTGTTGCGATCAGCCACATCATTTTTCTACAAATATTCTAAAACCTCAGTTTTATATTCGAAATGAAACTATGGTATCTAGTTTGCATGCTTTTTAGGGTATAAAATTTTGCTTTTGTCTTCGTGTAAGTTATTTATCTTATTGTAACTAATTAAAAACTTCTAAAAGTTCTATTTAATGTTAATGTTAAAATTTCGTATCGTATCTGCCCAGATAAAAGAAATTAAGGTTAACCAGGGGAATCTTCCGGAGTGTCAGCATTTCAAAGATGTTATCTCATTTAGTACAGTTCACTTTTGGTCGGACCACGTGCACTGTTCAAATTAAACGCTAAACTCGTTTTCTAATCAACTCAATTAAACACCTCATGTAACAAATAGGATAATGGATAGCCTCGTACGAGGTATGCCGCACATTAAAGGCATTCCAATTACTTTTACTAATTGGCCTGTAATATTTTCTATAAGTGGATTATGTAGACGTGCTACAATCAAATGGTACAAGCTCAGAGTTAAACTAGGCCCATAATTTGTCGGTATCAGATGAACTAGGTTGATATAATTAATACTTTTCGTACGAGTAATTTTGGAATACCCACAGTTATAATGTACAATTCCAGGTATTTAGTAAAATTGATGCTAATCATCCCGCCTTTTGAAAGATGCTTTCTGGATCAAATTCCATAGCTACGTAAAACAACGTTTCATTATGAACCAATCCGGATTCCTGGATGCAATCTTCATTTTGTTTTTAGCAATATTCATTTCATTTTTAATTAGATATAGTATCTCGACATTAAAAGAATAATCGTTTAAATTTTACTTTAATTGTTTTATATGAGTCACATTGTAGGTATCTAAATCTCCATTAAGGTGATGAAAAAGCTTTTTAGAAGTACTTACTTCTTTACAATTTTAAAAGCATCACTACTGCTATTACGCTGACTCAAACAATAAATCTGGCATACCACACGACTCCTCGTACGCCAGATTTTTATTGTAGAAGGTTCTTACGATGCACCTTTGGTAATTTCATGTCACATTTAGAGAAAAGTAACGCCATTCCGTGGTCTGATTGCACAGAGGATTAATGAACTCGACTTTGTCAGTTTTTATATGACATTCCAACTTGCATAATTACTGTCTTTATTCAGCGGTGATTGCTGAAGGCAAATTTGTAATGAAATTTTGTTAAATGAATATCTATTTGTCTAGACTGCGGTTAATGTTGCAATTTGCATGTTGCTTTGAACGCCTTTGGCATTTAATGTGAATCTATTATTCACCTTGGGGTTTGAAAAATGTATAGCAGAATAAATGTATTGTAGAGCTGTTGTAGTTTTAACAGGCAATCTTTGATACGTAAATACCCTGGGGCACCCTCTACAAGTACAAGAAATGCCTTAATACCTTTTTTCTTTTTAATAGTGTCATTTACATTTTTTAAATAATGAAATATTACACAAGCATAAATATTAGACAATAAGTTGAGGTTATATGAAGATATGTCGTTGTAATTCAATGTTGGGGGGTGCATATCGCACTCAAAATAGTTGTTTTCGATCTTAAAAATAATAAATAAGGTTATTCCTTTGGGTACCTAGGATTATAGGTAACGAGAAAAATTAAAAACTTTATTGAACCATAATAGTTTATAATTTCATTAATAATTTATCCCTTAGATAACTTTTTGGCTTAATTCCTATATAAAGAAAGATGCAAACAGTTAAATAAGCCAATAAATAATATTAAAAATATACTATAGAAAACTATTATTCTAGTTTAATCTTATCCAAATTTAAAAATTATTAATTATATTTAATTATAATATATAATTCAATTTATTACAAATTTCGAATGATAAAATTAATTAAACCATCTTTTTCTTTTTCATCTTTGAAAGACTATACCTAGTTATAAATAAACTTTTCTCATGTATTTACATGACCCCAAATCCTTATAGCTATCTTCATCTGAGATATATTGTACGAGGGAAGTATAATAGAGAGCAATTTTTTTCTTGGTGGCATAGACAAATATTTTCTGCGATGTTATTATCGTTAATACCAAATATTTCATTGACAAGCGCCGGGAAATTATGAAGGAACGAACAATTGATCTAAGTCCTTTAATTATTAGTTCATAGGGAAATTTTCTGAGCTGGAGAAAAATAAACAAGTTACTTAATATGATTTTATGCCGTCATTAGAAAAACTGGTATATTATTGAATTATATCTGTAGACTTGAACCTGTGACCTCTTAATAGTAGATTAAAATATCATTTTTAAACAAAATGTTCGTAAATATTATTATATTTTATACATAATATACCCTACATGTTAGAAAATTATATATGTATCTATATTAACATTATAATCTATTGTATTTTATATTATTGTATTGTATCTATTGTATTTTTGTGTATACTTTATACTGTCAAAAAATGTATATGGATTTTTTTAAACTACTCTTTTAAAATGAACAGAACATACAAATTTTTCGATTATAATTAGGTACCTAACTCGAAAGTTAATCCTGATTACAACATTTTTATAAAGAAAACTAATTAAAAATGAATGGTAGACACTAATTAGGTTTATGATTGACCAATTTTTGTAGATCATAGAAATTTTTATAGGGTTTACCGTTTTAATTTGTTTGTACTTCATATGCCGTTATATTGGATATAAAAAAAGCAAAATCTACCAGTTTGTGTCTCTATCAGTTTGTCTGTATATCCTCTTCTAACCAGGTGAACCAATTTTGATGCAGTTTTCTCCTCAAATAGTTCTACGGGAATATTTCTAGGATCTATACTTATACCTTTCTGGTTAGTATTTTATTTTTACTGAATTTTATTTATTTGTCCTTATTTGCAATCAGCGTGTTTTGGTATAATTGTGGACTTATTTATGTTAAGCTGCACAGATTCTAACATAAGTATTGCTATGTTACACAATATAACATTAACATTTTATTTGTTAAGTGGTTATCTGTTATATTAGTCGTCGAGTCAAAACAAGCTGAAATATAAATATTACTGCGGGTCATCAGGAAGTGTATGAAGTAAATATAGAAATTCACACATGTTAAAATTAAACTCAATTTTCTATTTCGTCGTGACGAAATTAGTTCGTTATCTTAGTTTTAAATAAGTTTCTGCAGATGTCGAAATAGACCATCTGCCGAAGATGATTTTACCAATACTTCTTGGGTTACAAAATTCATTAAAATAAATCTTATTTATTGTTCAATATCCACGTGGCTAAGCTAAAATGCATAGAGATAAATTTACCATAAAATATTCCAAAGAATTGAATAGAAATTAATTACAATAAATCGGACTATCATATCTGATAAACGATGAGAGAAAGAGAAAAATCGGAATCCGCCTTTGTTATTATCCTAGTGTTTTGTCTCTAGAAACCGAAATATCTGAAATTATCTTCAGCAGAAACAAATGACTTAAAAGGGACTATGACAAATTATGATTTTTAAGTTTTTCAGCATATTTCAGGAACCATCAGGAATCTTTCAGATGTGTAGTTTGGGAAAATGTATAATTTAACTTATCTTGTGTTTCTAATAAGTTTGCAGCCGTTAAATAATTATATCCCTGTACAATAATGATATAGCTATACTCTTGTGTTGCTTTTACTAAACACCTAGTTAGTAAAATACTAATAAACCCATCCAAATAAGATTAAATCCCTAAATATAGCTAACCACTTACAGATATTTACCAGTGGCTAGTTAGTCGTTGTCTCCGTTATTTCCTCGAGTTTAAATCTCTCTTAAGCCTATGATTTATTGCATTAAATTATGCACCAGTGGTGAAAGGAGCGCTAAAAATAACTTTGCTTGACTTTGTTTTGTTTAATAATTCCTATTAGCTTACATCACCCACCGGACTAATTGATGATTATTGTTATTGGATATAATAATTTCAAACAGGCTGCTATTAGAATCAGCCAAGCAATTTCCAGATGATTTGTTTTGCGGTATACAAACGGTTCGTTTTGGTCCCATTGGCCCCATAATTTTCTCGTTATTAATCTTGGATTGAGAACAGCAGCATTAAAGTGACAAGTTGATATGAAGTGCTTTAACCACTGGTTTGCCAACTTCTGATCATTATTACTCAGCTGTTTATTTGGGAGCAATTGAACCAGTTCCGTTAGTTCAAACTGCAACAATAAATTTATAATTTATGAGCCCAATTTACATTTATAATCAGTAATTAGATTTGAGGTTGGAAATGCAATCACGTGGTAAAACAAGTTTGTATTCAAACTATAAATTTTAATGTTGATAGTGCAATTAGGAACAATGCTGCGTATAAATGTAAATTACGGGTTACAGGTGTTTCCAAATTTACATAAACATGAAATGCATATGAAAATAATAATAAATATAAAGGCCTTTCTTTCACGTCTCTTTATGGTTTGTAACACTTTAAGATAATGCGTGATGGTCGTATGTTCCATTTATACTATAAGTTTTTTTTAGGCTACAAAGTAGTAGGATTTATTTTATTAATATTAAGAATAATAATAATAATAGTAATTTATAGTTGAAAGCCCAAGTTAAAGCTGCAGAAGGCCACAACTTCTGAAGTTGCATAAGGATAAGCCATTGCACGGTGTTTTCTATAAGAGCCTTGAAGACCACGGCTTATCCAAAAGGCTAACCTTAGATCTCTAGACCTCTAGATCTATATAAAAATTTCAGCTACACCAGTGAAATCAGCTGGAAATACCAAATAGTTATTAATCAATTGCATATATTATTTTCCAGTAGCATTTCGTTTTCCCAGCCAACTATTCAGTAATATTAATTTGTTAAATACCTTCGTATTTTTTTATAATTGATGTATGCGACCAATAACGCACATATTCACGCATGGATTATCTTCTCACAGTTAATTATACAAATTGTGCAATATTGAGGCATAGTTAACATCTTATGGCAATTAAGCAATTATAGATAAATGTTTGAAAAAATAGTATAGCTTAGTAACATTCATTAATATTACTTATCGAATGGTGTTTCTAGCTTATGTGTCATTATAAAACTCGGCGATTAACTTAATCTCAATTAATGTGTGGTGACTTCAAATGTATTTGACATATTTTGTATATACAGTGCTTTCGAAAAGTAACGAATAAATTCATTATTTTAGAAATTGAGAAGTTTTCGAAAAAATCTCCTGACACGTCGATTTTGTTTTTTAAAAAGGCACTTTTTGACATACGACCCATATTTGTGACGTCATCGTTGTTAGAGATATGACGTCATCGACAATTTTTTTAAATAGCAACCCCCAATTTTGACCACGCCATTTGAAAGAGCGTATCATTCTACCAATACGACCTCTCGTTTAGGAGGTGTTCATTCTATATACGCATCATGAAAAATAATGGTTGCCTGACAGTAGCCTTAGCGACCGAGAATGTTTTTTATTGCTGTTAGATAAAAACTGGAAATCGTACTTTATTAAATAGTTTTTTCTGTTTTTTGAGTTATTTCTTTAGTTCTTATCTTTTGTTTGGCAAAAGCACTGCGTTTGAAGTGTTTATTTCACACTGCGTGTGAAGTGTAACTTTGTCATTTTATAAAAAAAAAAAATGGTTAAATTACCTGAACGAGAACGAATTGAAATTCTTTGCATGATCGGATTTGGAGACAGGATGCGCACCCAAAGAGAAGTAGTTGAATTGTTCAATGAAACTCATCCTGATCGACATCCCATTAGCCAAAGCATGGTAAGCAATATTGAGTCTAAATACCGTAACTTTGGATATGTTCGTGATCTTCCTAAATCTGGTCGGACGTCAAAATCAATAATGATGAGATTAATGTTTTGTTGGCAATACAAGAAAATCATCACTCAACACTTAACCAATTGGCTTCTGATTTCAATATGGCAGCTTCCACAGTTCACAAAATTATGAAAAAAGCAAAGTATCATCCTTATAAGGTATGCCTTGTTCATGAGCTATCTGAAGACGACTTTGATTGGCGAAATCAATTCTGCGAGCAAATGCAAGAGCTATGCAATAATGATAATAATTTCGTAAAAAACGTAATTTTTTCTAACGAGGCTACGTTTGTTTTGAACGGCCATGTCAATAGGCAAAACTGCCGTTATTGGGCTACCGAGAATCCCCGATGGATGATGGAGTATCACACTCAAAGTCCCCAGAAAGTAAATGTGTGGTGCAGCATAGTCGACGAAAGAATTCTGGGTCCCTATTTCTTTGACGTCAACCTAACTGATCTTTCAGATGGCGTGGTCAAAATTGGGGGTTGCTATTTAAAAAAATTGTCGATGACGACATATCTCGAACAACGATGACGTCACAAATATGGGTCGTATGTCAAAAAGTGCCTTTTTTTAAAACAAAATCGACGTGTCAGGGGATTTTTTCGAAAACTTCTCAATTTCTAAAATAATGAATTTATTCATTACTTTTCGAAAGCACTGTACTATATCTGTATACTGTATATTGTAGATAAATCATCGTTGTTATTGTAATTTATTTATTTGATTAATTGAATATTGTTTAAAAAGAAACGTGACTAGTACATAAGGAAGTCAAATTTAAAATAATAAGTGACAATTAACTGCAATCAGCTAAACATTTTTTCGTAAACACGGCATTTGCCCTACTTTCCACGGTAATACAACACTCACTAAGTACTTCACTAAATGTAGCTGGAGTGTTTTACATGAATTTAGTTCTTTATATACAAATTGGTAATCAAATTTTATACTCGGACCTCCTCATAAAAACGTATAGGATATTTTTAGTTTTAAGTGAAAGTGACCCTAATAAGAGCATCTTTGTTTTCTTTAATGATTCCTGAATAAATAAAGAACTGCGGCTACTTATGCAGATGTTTGTGCTATGGCGTGATCGGTAGCCTAAACAGCGTGCTGCAGGAGATAGAATGCTAATATTTATGCTCAACACTACTAGTATCACTTGTATATGTAATACACCTTATGTCCTACATGCTACTTCAGGAGCGTTTCTAAAGTGCAAACTGAAGATATTTAAAGTACTTTTAAAAACAATTAATTTTGTTTACAAAAATAATTCTGTGTACCTGTTTATTAGATTAAATAATCTTGGTGTTACTGGTACTCTACTACCTCAACTTTTATACCGGGTTTTTACAAAAATATAGTTATTTTTACAATATTTTTCTAATAAAAATACTATTGAATAAGATTGCGATATATGTTACTTCTATGTTATATTTCTCCATGTATCTGGTTGAAAGACCTCTTTTTTGTTTTTTATTGAAGAAATAAATTCTATTTTAATAGCCAACAACTTTTCAATATCACATATAATTATAGTTTTATATTTGATAACTTAGTAATGTTCTTACTCCATCAAGATCATTGGAAGAATGGGGTGTTTTCCTATATTTTTTTTTACATCGGCAATGGAAAGTAGTTGGAAAAAGAAGAGATATATATTTCCGGAATTTTAATATTGGGTTCATTTAAGTCCATAAATTATTTTTTTATTGTGCGCGATATCTATGTGACGTCACTA
This sequence comes from Pogonocherus hispidulus, assembly GCA_963924545.1. NCBI lineage: Eukaryota > Metazoa > Arthropoda > Insecta > Coleoptera > Cerambycidae > Pogonocherus > Pogonocherus hispidulus. The sequence continues at coordinate 14,871,169 of OZ004699.1, forward strand.
AGCGAAAATTCAAAATTTGCGCCATTTTTTAGTGATTTCTAGGATATTTTCATTTGTGTGGTTGGTGTCAATGCGTGACAACTTTACTTTTGTTTATGTTTGAATTGTTTGGTTAGGGTAAACATCATGGTAAACATGAGACATTGTTTTTAGTTTATATTTTTACCTGTGAATGGTTGTCTATGCCTGTGACTGATTACAAGAAGTGTATTTATTAGTAATAGAACAACATCGTAATTTGTAAAGGTAATTTATGAATATATTTAATCGACTTTGCAGTTATACTGTTAAGTTAAATACTAACCTTACATTTTTCATACGTTTTGTTTCTGAAAGGATCTATAGGATCTTTATCATAAAAGGATCTATAACCGGTAAATTGTCGGACTTAGCCTCTACAAAACCTTGCTCCATGTTTAGTAAAAGTTTACTTCACAAGAAAACAACAATACAATACGTCAAGTTGTCAAGCCAAACACAAACAGGAAATTTCAAATGTCAATTAACGAAATGTCGACTGTCGTTTGTTGTCGTTACAAACTGAAACTAGCCACATATTATCAGTGTGGCCTCTTTATAGATACATATTCCCTAGTTTTCGCTTAGAGACGTCACGAATATAGAATAAAATTTCAAAATCGAATTAAAAATTTTCTACCGATTCAATCTTGATAATTTTTATCCTAATAAATATAAAAAAATATATATTTTACAAAAATACAGGTTTCCACTTTCATTTCGATTGAAGGAAAATACCCCATTTCCAAAATAGTTGATACCACCACCCGTTAGATTTCAAGCAAATACTTTTGATTCAATACAACATGCGCTGTTGATCTAATTCGGTGTTAAAACAAATGCTTTTCTTCTTTGCTTCAGTACGCCAGTGCTTTGTAATGTCCTGCAGATGAAGGTATAGGACGAATAAATTAACGTGGAATTATTAGCATTCTTCAGACTCGTCTGCAAGCGTTAATGGTTCATTGTTTGGATAATTGTTCAGGTGGCAGAGTTTGGAAATTCCTGCGCCAGCCTTAGGAAAGGCGTCGACAGCCTCAGGAATGGAAACCACCCATCCAGCAAATGTTAATTGTACAATAAATTAATAATATTGTGCAATGACATCTTATAGAAAACATTAAAGGGCAGTTACATACCATTGACTGATGAAATTAATAGAAACCAGTGACTTGTTGCGTTATGAACGTTTTATGATATTTTAACATCATTAGTGAACATAATTACTTACATACTCAGTTTCCTTTATCAGGCTTATAATTTTCATCGCAAATAACTTTCTCAAAACCTGTTAACGTAAATATTGTGAATGACACCAACAAATAGAACTAGAAGTTTGACGATTAAAGACAGAAATAAAATGTTTTGTTTTACAAAAATATCAGTAGAATGTCAGTTTAGTTTGAATTGGTAATATTTGACATATTCTTCGTGTTTTTATAGTAGCCCAATTACCAGAGGTTCTGTTTCGCAATAAGAAGGAAATGTTTGATGCTTCTGTAGACCAATCTTTTTAGAAATCTACAGCGATAGTAAAATTAAATATTGACACAATTTTTTTCTTGTACCAACTGGTTATCAAGATATAAGTTAATCATATAATTAATCATATATTAATCATATGTATAAGTTTCTTAATAGAAATGATAGTAATGTTTCAGTACCTGTTGTCACATTATAAAAAGGATATTTGGAAAATTGTACACTTATTTACTTGAAATGCTTTCGTGTATAATTAGAAACTTAGTTTGACACTTTTATATCAAGATTAAACAACATAATGCTCCCATACAGTTTCTATAAATAGTCTGGACTTAAATTACTACAATTATTAACAAAAGTAAGGAAACTTGTACTCTGACGTTTCTATTTAACTCTATTTGAATAAATGGGACATTCTTCCGGGAACATAAATGCCATTAATTGAAATTTATAGTGACAGTTAATTTATTCTTAGATATTTTATAAAATTTAATTGGTATTTTTACACGAGTTAGATGAAAAAATTTCCTGTATTCGCACATTTTATTCCCATAAGCTTCAATTTCCTGGAAAGTATTTGTAAAACGCAGAAATACAATGCACATATTGTAATCGTCCATGTAATTGTTTTGCTGTTTGTGCAAATGCAATAATTGCATTCAAATATATGGAAGACATAATGTATTACCTTCATTATCATTACTGACATAATTTATCAAAGTGACGGAGTACATTAGTCAGTATTATGCATACAAAGTTGAAAAAGTTGTTTTCTACTCATGGCTGTATTTTGATAGATACTATAAAGAAGATTATAAAACCAGCCACTCACGTTCGCTATGCATTATTCCCGTAAAAGTGTACATTCTGTTCATAAACTTTTTGGGCTGCTTGGTTTTTCCACCCTTGTAACTCCAACTTTCTCTAATTTGGAAGCATTGTATCTTACAGACACTTGGTTTTCAGAGAAAGATTAATTAATAATAATAATAATAATATCTCTACCCCTCACTCTAATTACAAGGATTAGACCGAAAGTCGGAGACTTGTGTGGGAGAGGGGCGGCATATTATTATTTCGTGGGCCGCATTTACGCTTCAGGAACCACCATTCAGTGCTGGAATGAGGGAAACCTGGAAAACCTCATTAGTTAGGGGGACAAGTCAAACATCAACTGATTTTAATCTCTCACATTAACACCAAGTTGACATTCTTCTCATCCTAGGCCATCGCCAGGATGGTTCCCAAGTCATCCCTGCGAATAAGCCTTGATCTACGAATTAACAATTTAATGAAAAATGGTTGATGGAATGGGAATTAGAACCCACGACCCCTGGGTTGAGCGATCGAGACGCTAAGCCCTGAGCCACCGGCTCGATAAAGAATAATAATACAATAAATTGAGGCAGCCCACTAGTGAAAATGTAGTAGAAGACTCTCTAAAGAATTATACACTTTTTAACTATTATATGAGTGATGTAACAGTAGGTATGATATAATTTACTGCATGTTTGAATTACAATCCCTCCATTGCGTGTCATCAAAATATCACTAGACAACGCATAAAATTCTAACGAATTACCCACTAAAAATAACAGTATTGTTATCCAAATGTTGTGAACTAATGGCTAAAAATAGTAACACGATTTCGTTAAATGTTAATTTAGATTATTATTAGACCAGCGGATGTTAATATAAATAAAAAACCAACTCTTTCTCAATATAATTAATGATGGGAACAATTTAATTGCAGAATTACATAAGCCTCTGCAGGTTTGATAAAATTAATTACGAGAAAAGTGCTTGGGGCCTTTTTGTTCGAAAACACACTGTTGATTATACATTCCGTAGTGATAGTGACATAAAGAGTAGTTAGTATTTTAGTTACGCACATTTGGGTCATCCTATATTTAGATTTTGGCCTTGATCGTGTACTTATTCTTATATTTACAACGCGGTCTTTGAGAGCATCGTGGGTTACCAATGACAATTTACTGTTATTTTTCTATATAACAGAATCTTTGGAGTAACCATTGACTTTGTCTTATCATTACTCATTGAATATATGTTAATACTGTTTACTTTTATGGAAAGTACGTAGGAATAAATCTGCCAAGAAGGCTTAAGAGACAGAGGTAAAGGTTTTGACACTTCTATTATCTAGACCTGCTGTCATTTTGTGATCCCAGTGAAAAAAATATCTTCCTACAAATTACTGGGTAAAATGATAAAACTGAAAAAATAGATGATAAATAATAGATATTCTTTATACCTATTGTGTATTGTACTTTGTATGTACCTTCTACAAGTACCGGGTGGCCAAATAAGAATGGACGCCGGCTGTATCTTAGAAACTACTTATCGTATAACTTTGGGAAAAAAATTCTAACAAGTATATCGGACAAGAGAAATCGCTGGAAATTATTTTCAAGTTCGTAAGATGACCGCTAGGTGTCGCAATTGCTATGACCAATCAGAAAATGGGATTTTTCTCAAAAATATGCCAAGTTAAGAGGTATTTGAAATAGTGGCATTGTAATCTTTGTAAAATTTTCAATCTTTTTCTTGTAATACACTTTGCTCTATCTTTCAAAATAAAGTGGTGGGGGAAGGTTAAACTTTATTTTATTCAAATAAGGATAACTGCGGTTTGGGTTAACAGAATTAAACGAACTAGGGCTCGTTTAAAAGAGCTTGCGTAATTTTTGGGAAATTTTATGCTCTATTTAACTATGTAAAAAGAGACATAGCCTGCCATTTAAACTTTTTATGAAAACGCGCAATAACTGTTACGATGTCAAACAGCGCCCTCTAGCTACCACGGTAAAATGAATTCAGAAACAGTATATACTGCAGATTATTCAGTAAGAAAAGAAATTCATATTTCTGTTACATTATCGAGTACCCAATTTATTCTATCCTTCTGTTTCTTAAACACTTAGAGGAAGTGGACCTTGCTGTATTCACGTAAACGTTTTCCCAATACAGGATCTTACAAAAAGGAGAAACGGATTAAGTCAGAGGTGTGGGTATTGAAATAGAACCTATCCTGTCACTGAAAAATCTGTTCAATTTGAAAATCAGTATCGTACATTATTATCAGACCACTTTGAATACTAACTACTCATTTATTCAAGAACAAAATGAGGAATCACTAAGTTCTACTGATGTTTAAATTATTTTTACATCACTAATCTTTACCTAACTAACATTAATTGTGCAAAAAGCCCTGGAGCATCCTTGTACATTATGAGCAAATATTAGCTTGTCCTGCACCTTGTCGTGATAATAGCTGTTATATTAAATGTTTAACTTCAGATCATTGGTCAATATTTAAACACAAGACGTAGTGTTCGCTTTGCTGAACCCACTGCTCAAGGTGCTACACATTGAAAAATGTTAATGGATGTACTTCATAAATCTGTAGCAGATAAATATCGAGATGGAGCAACCTGCTGCGAAAGTTCCACTTACATTATTCAGTTAATATCAATAATCTTATGTACTTAATGACACTCTAGCTTCAGTCATAAATATTCTCGAAGACTTATAATGGGGGTTCATTGTGTTTTTAACGCTTGAGACGTATTCGTGCAAAGATATTATTGGTATTAAGTGGTCTTAAAATGAAATAGATGCAGTCTATTTAAATAAACATGTCTGTCTAGCCAATATATTGCTTTACTAAGGATTTATACTAAAGAATGTTATTTTTGCCGAGTTAAAATTCAATGTAAGGAAAATGTTTTTTGTGAAAACATGCCTGATTTCCCATTAATTGAAAAAAATTAAGGTTAAGGCATTCTCAGATATAGTTCTATAAATTAGTATTTCCAATTTTTTAAATTCTTTTGAAAACAGAAAGTTTCAGGTCTTTGCATTCGTAGGTATGCCCACTTATATTGTACTGATGAGACCATAAAAAGATCGAAACCGGTCTGCAATTAGTGACATCCTACGATGTGAGGTCCAGAGTATTTCTTCGTAGTTTTCGTTGCAATCTGAAACATTGTATTTTGTGTAACGTTGTTAGACAAAATACGCCAAATTTTGCTTTGTAATTCAGCGCTCGGCGTGGCATTAGCCAGGAGAATAGCTGTTTTGACCTAATTTGGTTCAGTCCTTATTTTATAAGGCGTGTTTACAATGGATGATATGGGGGTATCCTTAGTACACTCGTAGTAGTTTGTTTTTGTTAATTATTAAACATTATTAACATTATAATTCTATTATTAAAATCTGTGTAATAGCATTAATCTAACATATTCACTACATTTCTTTTTTAGGGAAGATGGTATTTTACGACATATTTTAACTCTTTAGGAATATTAATTTTGAATATTATTAAATCATTTCAATTTGACTTATTGCAACCCATAGATGCAAATACAGCGATTCTTCCTTTCTCAATAACTGTGCAGGCTCCCACCTTACTTGATTCACCCTGTAGGTTCCAACATATTTCGGCAAGTAACATTCGAATAACAAATTGGATAAATTTGTTAGCGTTCCGTTGAATGAGATCACAAGACTGATAAATATTCAATATGACTAACAGTTACCAGCCATTCTACAAAAGAAGTTACCGCCTAAGACGAGCGCACCTTAAAAATGCTAATATGCTTATAATTTATTTTGACGAATTAACCAGAATATAAAGAAGATGCATCCACACCGTACTGTAGATTTGAAGCACGTGTGCCACGGTAAAATGTGTGTCAGATGAACAGGTGCCTATGCCTATGACTACGAATTCTATTAATAGGAAGATTATTAAAATGCAAAGGAGCCGGAAAGTCAAGTTGTTTTCAAGCATGCTCCTGTCAGTTGCTGAAGTTAAAGCATGAGCAAAAAAAAATCAAACACATTCCCTCCCAGTGATTGTTCTTTTTGAAGGTGCATTCAATTTTCATCAATTTTCAGTAGAACGTTTGTATGATAAAACATTTTTTGTCAGATTGACATTTTTAATTCAAAATGTCATCACATGCACTGATCACTATGATATTATTAATTTTCCACTAGTAACATCCTTCTGGAGTAGAAGAAGCCACGTTTGATTCATGAATATTGTTTCTCACGAATTAAGTTTAATAAAAGCACTTTCTTTTGACTGATTTTTCTTCTTTTTGTAAAATTTTAGCCTGTGTCTTATCAAGCTGGTGACCGTTAACCCATACATCTTTTATTAATGTAGACCTATCAACTTGATAAAACTTAACATAATTTTTATGTTCGCGGACCCTTATTTGTAAAGGTCTAGATGTTTCACCAATATATCTGTACTATTTACCACATTCACAAGGAATTTGGTACCTAAATACAATTTTTTGAATTTTGATCATTATTTATTGGTTTTGTTTTTGTAACTATTGATCTTAAAGTGTTTTTCGTTTTAAATGTTGTTATTATGTTAAAATTATTACTAAGGTTTTTAAGTCTTTCAGACATATTCTTTTTTCTTAGCGACATGTTTTAGCAGTTGCTGATGTTATACGTTAAGATAGTTCAATTTTTTTAACTTGAAAAGTACACAAGTCTTCACATACTGTTTCCAAAAAGTTTTCTTTATTTACTTGTATCTTTACATAGTTTCATATTTCTTTTAAAATTTAAAAGCTGATTGCAGAAACAGAAGATAAAAGCAACTATTGGAAGCTTAGCTACAACTTAGGAAGCAATACAAAGTTCACAAAATATTTTTATATAAAAAGAAAATTTTGATATTTTTCTGAGGCTTTTATTCATTTAAATTTTATTTTGTGGTCAAAGTTCTGGTGAATCTTACAAAAAAGTTTCTGTATATAGTTAAGCAGCTCTGTAGTTATAAATTTTCACTGCTAAACCATAAAATTTTCATATATAAAACCTAAAAATGTTTTGGAATTAATTCTGAGGATACATCTGGAAATAAAACACCGTACAATAACTTATAAAATAAAATATGCAAGAAATATATTTGGCTAACAAAGGTGTAATAAAATCAGTTGACAAAAGCATACAAATGCTTCTCAAAGTAATGTGAGCACGTTTAACTACTCTTTTATGAAAATTTCGGTTGTTGGCTGGTATTATGAAGATTAGGTAAGAAATAGATGGTAAGCTAAGCAAATAAAAGGAACGAACCGCTCTTACGTTGACTTTGGGATTTAAATAGCTCCGATGTAGGTAAACTATTCATGTGAAACACATTCCAATTCTTACTCCAGTCAAATCTGCAGGGCTTCTTCCTCGATGTATTATGTATTAATGAAAGACAATTAAATTGTTACATTGTAAATTGTAGATTTAGTTCTAGAGCGTGCATACATATACAAACGTGCAAGGGCGGATTTACGGAGGGAGGGTAATGAGGTAATTACCCCCCTCCATGAATTCAAATTTTACTCTAGCAAAAAGCAAAAACGTAATTATTAAAAAAAAAAAAACATAAACGTACCTCACTTAAGGATGTTTTATTAAACGCTTTTATTTGCTATTTCAAGTTTGTTCAAAGAAAAACGTACGTATCTAAATGCACAGGTAATTGACAAATTTTTTAAAAATGTGGTTTTTTGGGGTATCCCCCATGTTGAAAAGCTAAATCCGCCCTTGCAAACGTGCATCTGTCTCTCATTGCACAATAATTGAAGTATACGCTGAAATTGAAATATTCTCCATTATATATATAGTTTTCATTGGTAGGTATGTTTTAAATTGTCCTTTGTTTTTTTAATAATATTTGTAAATGCCAACTGTTACTAATAACTATATTTTCTTCTTAAAGAAGTTATTTAAAATCTATGCGTTTCTTAGGAATTATCTCTAACTATGAATAATTGTTTCAGGAAGACGAAGACAGCGAAGCTGATTACGAAGATGAAACAGAAGATCCGTTTTTTACTAATTTGTCAGGCTTTCAAGCTGAGGAACCAACCGAAAGGCCTGTCATCTCTAAGCCAGTATCCAGTTTTACCGAGTATAAATGGAGGCGCTTTGGTAGTGTATCTGACGTGGCTGAATCTAGAAGAAATCACCTTCAAGTTAATCGGAATCCAGAACGTACGTAATACTCGAATACTAATAGAAAACAAAAGCATAGGGTAAAGGGAGGAGAGATGGACCACCATTTATAAAAATTAAGATAATTTCTTCATTAATCAAAGTAAAAATCTGTAAATTGGTACATAAAATAACTAAGCTTTGGTACTCTTTTTGGAACACTTAGAAAGAAAGAAATATTTATCATTAAAACTAAAAAATGAATAATTCTCAGACTTGTCAACGGTCCATCTATCCTACCCTATGGAGGTGAGACGGACCATAGTAGGTAGGAGAGATGGACCACGCTACTTTTCCTTTTTTCTAGAAGCTACGTTTCCACACTTCTGGCAAAGGTTACTTGTGCAGCTCTTGTGCAACCAGCGCTTGCACAAAAGGCATTGTGACCAATCGTCTTTCTTTTTCGTTAAACGATAATCTTCACTGCAGCCAACACTCTTATTTTCTAAATCGCTGAAATGTTCATCCGTCCTAGAATAGTCATCTAATGTGACATGGCCAGATGTCTATTTACTGCTTTCACTGCCAAATTGGGGCCAGCTTTTTTCTTGCATTGTGCCTTTTTTTTAATAAATTCCGGTGAGGTAATAACTCCTGATATTTTTTTAAGAACTCTTTTTACAGCTATAGATACGACGGGTATGCGGTTCATCCAGAGCTTTTCCAGGAGCTATATCTTCAGTACCTAGCTGTTGATTTCTTAGGAGTGGTTTGTTGGTTTTGTATACCAGAGGTACTTGGTTGGAAAGATTCAGGTCTTGCTTGCACTTAAATGTAGTTTTGGGTATTCCAAATGCTGTAGCGGCTTCATTGCCGCCAATTTCGCCATTTCTGTATTCATTTACGGCATCATTTAACGCTTGAGAGGTTCAATATCCTCGTTCAGGAACATGTCTTTTAAATATTTACCTACTTATTAAGCATTGTACTAAAACAAAAAGTTATTGGTCCGACTCTCCTCCCCCATATTGGTTCATCTATCCTCAAATGGGAGGGTAGACGGACCACTCGGTAACAACTAAACGGTTAAAAAAAAGTTTTAATATTTTAGGTTCTATAAGACATTAATGCATATACTTACAGTTTCATTAACAAAAAAAAAAATATTATACTTACCTAAGTTTGTTAAAAATAGAAATGTATATCTTTAAATACAATTTTCACTAAGGCAAAATCTATTTTTCTTAAAAAACTTCCACATAAATGCTGGAAACCACGTGATCGCGACTGTATCAAGGTGAACTGATCGAAACGCAAAAGATACGCCTGTCAAATGTTGCGGTGGTGCCTTAAATTGCAAAATATTACCGATGGTCCGTCTATCCTCCTGGTCCATCTGACCTCCCTTTACCCTATTAAGCAAAAATTATAATAATCTTAAACTCCTTGCTTGTGCTCCTCTTAGATGGCATTTGACTTACTTGAGTACAGAGTGTTCCCATACTTTTAAATCAACCTTCTATTGAATGTTGATTTAAAAATATTATATTTTCATAATATTTAATTGTGTATCCAGTCATATATAATACTATCCATATAGGCTATATTTTGGGTGATAATTATAACACTAAAAAATACTAATCACAACAATAAATTTACAGAGAAGAGTTTCTCAATATATAAAAGAGGTAGCAGAATGCTTAAGCTAATTAATAATACAATACGAATATATGAATAATACAGTAGCCGAATACATTTTAGTTCACAGTTTACTTTTGAATATAAAGTTTAGAGTCAACAGTTGACTTTTGAATAATTTAAAATTATAATTCTTTTACAAGGAACACCAACGACCAGTAATAGAAAATAGAAAATTTCGTATAATTTTAAATAGAGTGTCAAAATAACTTAAAATAAATAGAGTTACTTACATTTGGAATCTAGTTTAAAGAAGAACTCTGATTTTCCTAAAATATTCAATAACAAATAATCTGAAAGACTGTTTAACGTTCGTTAGTCAAATATATTGAAAACATATCAAAGTTCTAGGTTTGCTGAATTAAAAAACAAGGTTATTATACACTTCCTATTTTAGTGATAATATCTGCCATGTGATAGATTTGAGACTACAAAAATCATTAATTAGTTTAGGTTGTATAAACTAAGAAAAGGGTTTTGTAGATTACCTACTGAATAACTGAATAACTCGTAACAAAATTGTTTTTTACCCGAGCTCCTGTGTTTAGGTATGATTAAAATTACTGAATCTTTTTAATATGTTTTTTAAATAATATGTCTCAAAACAATTTACAGTAAATCATTATGATTATGATTCATAACTTATAACTGAAATGAGCACTGCAATTCGATTGCATAATGAAGATGTAAAGCCTTGGTTAAAAGCCTTATAATGGTTTTACATAAACATTTAAATCCATTAATTATAATTGTTTGTATTTTTAAACAACTTTCACTATGTTTATTATCAACAACCAATTAAAAACACACTACTACTACTGTAAATTCCACATTCGCGTATGTGTATTTATTTAAACATTATATAGTATACAGAAAGGTTACTACATATATAAATATTAACTGTTTTAGAAATATAATTAGATGGTTAAAATAGACCATTTAAATCACACCGTTCGCACTTTTGCTTATCCGTAAAGTCACCTTTTGTAACCCCACAACAATGTTACCTCAACAATCACCCCTTGTTAGTGATGATTGACACTTATGTGGTGACAGTGCTTCTATCTTTATGGTATATGCATAAGGGATGTTCCCAGAAACTTGTTTGTCTTGTTGATCTATGTTTTGGGTACTTATATAACTAACCTATGAGAGTCTTAACGTACAAAGCTTTTTGCTGCGGATATAACAGTTTATTTACGTAATTTCAGCCTGGATCAAGCATATAGGCGCCATCTCCATGCCACCAAGAGTTGTCTTCATTCTGAGATCTGTATGGCATTGAGGAGCTCTCATAGCTCGAAACAGTTGTCTGTCGTTTGGTATTAGGGGTGGCTCGCACTCATGTGGTGACGTGCATGCACTTTTATTCCTTTGTAAAAATTAAAGAAAATTTAACTGGTTCTACTTTTCTTAAATTTAGTGACTTACAAACTTGTAATAGTGAATTGCAAGTGTAGGTACTTTTTTATTTTTTGAATGTGACAATTCGAAAAATTACGAGCTGTTAAATGTCTGTTCTTTCTAAATTAAGTGTAGTTCTTAAAAAGTTAATGTCCGAATGAAAATACTCAAATCTGAATTTGCTTTTAGACTCCTAGAATCCTAGAATTTAGAATCCTTCTAATCATATAGGCAAATTAAGGATTTACACAATAGAATAACGCTTGTTTGTTCAGTTTACTAAATCTCTTTATAAAAGCTATTAACTAACAACCACTCTAGAAGTCATCTACATGTTTGTTCACATTCTGATCGTTATCAGGCGACCAGACGGTTATGATGAGTAGGGAAATTGTTGTCTCTGTGAGGTCTACTTTATACGGACTTAATTCAGGATAACCGCCGACTGAGATTCGAAGATCACGGCTGGCTTGATAGCCAGCAGATATCTAATTATGATGTCTTTCTTCCTTTCAGCTCCCTGCACCTGCTCTATAATTTAGCGTTATGCTGCGTTAACTGGACGGATAATGAAACATCGTAACTGGCTCTCCATTGTTTTAAATTGCTTATTTTGTAGTAGTTTCTGGAGTATATCCAGCCTTGTAGATTATTAAGAATTCATTAACTCAGAACTGATGAGTGTGAAATTATTAAATCAACATTTTCTCTTTTGATATCATGAGATTTCTGAGATGTTGCAGATGTTCCTGAGATGTCCAAAACACTAAAAAACACACTACTGTTACTAAATTTTAGGTGTTGGTTCGAAAAACAAAAACATATTCTTCTTCTTAAAAAGTGTTAGTAAATACTTTAGCAGAAAAAATATATCCACCTTGCAAATGACTAACTAATTTAATAAACAAAATACTTTAACAAAAAGAATAAACGAGAAAACCTACCTACATACTCCAACGATCTTTAATTTCTCTATGCATTTTAGACATAATATTTTAATGGTGTCTTTCGTATTTGGTACTGCTACAAATGTTAATACAATAACGAGTCATTATAGTTTCTTTTGGAATTACACCACCTGTAAAATAATAAAAAACTGGAAACCAGATATATTCAAAATAAAGATTGAGAGTATAGTATCAAGGAAAGCTTCTAAAGTTTGCCCCAAAAACCACTGCATAATATACAATAAAAATAAACATATAATAATTGATAGACAATTCTATATCACCAAAATGATATTACATAAGATATTGTTTCTGTATAAAAAATTTATGTTTTTGTATATGAATTAAATTCGATATATTAAATGAAACATCCTGGATTGGATTCAATGTAAATTTTGCTAGAGAGTTTATAGAAATATGTTTCATTCCACCTTATAGTACCATCAATAATGTCAAAAAAACTAAAATACTTATGTAAATTACTTATGAAAAGAAATGCATACTTGCATAGTTGACACATAAAATTACCCAACATTTTTTAATATCAAATTGTTCCAATCATAAGTGCAGTACATAAACAGTAAGTATGAAAAAAATTGTAATTGGATACTAACTGACCCTCCTATTAAATGTAATAATAGAGTTGAGAAATAAATAGTACCTAGGTAATTAGTAATTATCTATAATCATCTTGGATATAAAATATTTTTTATCATAATTTCTCTACGCTAGATCAAACGACAATTACGGAACAGGTTTTACTATAATTTAAGAAATATGTATCCAAGTTATAATAATACGCACTTAAATATATACAATACACTTATTTTGTATAATCATATAAATATATACATATATAGATTTTTTATAGTAATAATTTTCTCCTAGTGATGCTGCTATGCACTGGAAAGATATTGAATACCTTCAAATGTTTAGGGAGTGTCAGCAATTTCGTTTGCTTTCACGTACTCACAGCTGGCTCTTGGATATTGCAAAAAATAATATTGCAGCGATGATACAACAAAATATAAATATCTGCAAGACACAGTACGTCAATTAAATAACTAATCCCGATTCTCTGCCAGTCGTGCATTTACTTTACAAGGATCTCCACCTCGTCAATCAAATATGGAGCTTGTTGGTTCATTATGCCATGCTGTTGCCTCAAGTGTCTATGTCTTCGTGACTATGCATTACAAAAACGTGAACATTGAAATAGGGAAGTAAATAATAAACGATCAATTTTGATTGTAAAAACTCGAAGAGATGAGATTCAATTTCATTTGATTTCTTTTCGAGACTAAATGCTAGATGTTTTAGCACCTAATTTAAACAAAATATCATTGTTTATCTCGAAACACAGTTTACTTATGCTTTCATGAAAAACGTTAAATTATTGAGAAAAATAAATTTAATAGTTTCACTGAAAATATAATTTTCTTACTAGAAAGGCCTTTTCTACTGACCCAAAAGATGGGATAATAAAGAAAAATAATTAATTTGTTGATAATGAACTAAGTTAAACAGTGTTATTCTAAATCTTCACTTTTCCGAAACAAATAAAATTAAAATGATCCTTTTTGGAACTTTCTTGCTTTTTGTCTTCTACTATATATTTTATGGTTGTTCTCAAACGCTTGTTGGGCGACACTAGACTTATCTGTTCTACCATATTTGAGATGAACCATATGTTCCCTGAATCTAGTTTGAATTGACCTTCTAGTTTGTCCAACATACTTTTGATTGCAGTCTTTACAGCTAATTTCACAAATCTCATACTTTTCCTTAGTTTCTATTTTGTCTTTGGGATTAGGTACCTAAAAGTTGTAGTTTATATCCCGATGAATAAACCACTGACATACCTATATCTTTTAAAATATTCAATTCAATCCTCTTCTTATTTAGGGGGAAGCTTAATAGGCGATGAATTAAAGAAATTGAAACTCGCCATTTTGTGTTGAGCACAATGGTGAGAGTCTTTAGGGACTATCACCATTAAAGTACTAGTATCTTTCCTGAATATGTCAAATTTTAACTTATTTGCAGTATTTCTACATCTAAGATTAATACATCTAAGAATAGTAGTTGTCTAAATTTTTTAATTTCATATGTAAAAGTTGTCAATATCAGTCACTTTTGTATCAAATACTGCAAAGATATCTTCCACATTATATGAACCAAACCCTGGGGAAATACTCGAATTCTTCTTTTGCCTCCGTTTCGAATCTGTTCATAAAAAGATTGAATGACAAAGAGTTACCCATTGCTGTACCCTCATGTTGTTCGAAGAAATTACCATTAAATCGAAAGAAGTTTTGTTTAATGCAAAGTTTAATGAGTTGTTAATTCTAAATTAATTATCAGAATGGTGCTTCTCCAAATCCTGCAAAGCTCAATGCTCTTGCCATTCATCTTAGATACCTCGAGGTCGAGGTTCCGCTTACAGGTTACAAATGATCGGGATCTGTAATATAGGTGTTGAATTGTTACCTGGCACTGTCTATACACTGCTACAATGTGTCAATACGCCAATAAGTTACAAATAATTACTTAGTTTGTAGATACATGCTTGAAAAACCCTTTATTCCAGATTTCAGAGTAAATGCTGTTGTGGAACACTCCAGCCGAGTGAACAGACAAGGCATGTGCGAGAAGCCTTCACCGAAAGTGATTCCGGTGCACAAGGAGCATCCAGATCCATCGAAGACCTACACTCCTCACTGTACCATCCTTCACCGCTGCGGGGAAGATACAGGGTGTTGTAAATACGACACCACGTGCCAGTATAAGACGAGGGTTTTAGTGCAACTTTACTTTTATGTAAGTATTATTATCAGCTTATTTATTATTATATTATATTCAGCATATTTATTATTATTATTATAGTATTATTATCAGCTTATTTTTATGTAACCATTTTTGGTCTTTTAAAATAGTACACTGCTATACTTTTCTAAAGGTGAGTTTAACTAGGAGCGCCGACGATTTGCGGCCGCGATTGAGCGATAATCGCGATATATAGTCTTCTGTTCCACGTGATTGGGTCGACAGCCGTTTCCTGATTAAATTGTGGAATTTTAAACTTTACCGTAAAAGCACTCGCGTATCTTCTGTCAGTAGACATTGGAGACAACGAAGTGTGTTAATTTTTTACCTGTTGATAAATTGAAAATATCAAAATCATAATAGAACTTAAAATTAAAATGTAGTATAGACATCAATTAATTTTTTCTTTATATTATGACAGTTGTAGTATGTTAAATTAAAATAAAATAAAATAAAATAAAATAAAATAAAATCCTCCTTTCTAAATGAAAAGTACACATTCGGAGGAAGCAAGCATTGATAATTGATATTGTGACAATTATTACTTAAACATGTAATTACTAATTACTAAGAAAATAATCCTGTTTTAGAACTAACATACATTTTATTCAACATTTTTAAATTATTTTAAAATTGTTACTGTCCCACTCTGCACTCTAAGCTTTTTTTTTCTTTTAGTAGAAAATAACAGATATTTCTTTTTAAGGGACATGTGAGCAATCTTGAAATTTGCAGATGCAACTCGTGCATATAAATATATAAATGTGCATTTGGAAGCCTTTCTTAATTCCTGTTGTTATGCATCAGTTAAATATAGAGTTATTTCGGGCATTACTCATGTCCAGCTGCTGTTTAATTTTCACAATTTGGTTTAGCTGATTTTATTTTTGAAATAATAAAGATCAACGATCCCAGTAAACCGGGTCAGTCCGCTCGTGTGACCAAAAACCGTTTGCAAATATTTATTTTATTATGCCTTTTAAATGAATTAGAATAAACATAGATCATAAGTCATTTTCATTTATTAAGCATTTGTATAAAATTTATTTTGGCGGAAATTACGATGCATGTATTGTTCTAAATACATATTACATATTTATTTGAAGGAGATGCTGAAAAGAACTACTTCACTCACTATGTGCCCCGACTGGCATTGCATTACTCCGGCATCTCTATAAAAGTCACCATATCCTTCATCGAGACCAATCAGCAGACACTGACCGGTTTCGCACTTATTCGCTGCTCATCAGACTGCCATAAGTAGTGGACTCGATGAACGATGCTGCGACATGATTGTCATGATTTTTTTAAGCTGATTTTGACAGAAGAATGTATATTTTCAATGCAAGGCCCTATATATTCTATAGGATTTGCGAATAGAGAGTTCTGTCACATTTCCTCAAGTCTTTCTGTATTAAATACCATATAGATAATTTTAAGGTGGATACGGTGTCATGATCTAAACATGTCGAAGTTCATGACAGTTGAAGAAAGACATGCCATTTACTGTAAACTAGACTTCAACGGAAGCAGGCGGTTACAAACAGGGTTACCAACTATAAACATTGTTTACCTAAGTGTTCACATTGTTTTCAAAACTGGGAAATAAATACCAAATACACCATCAAGGTTGCAAGCAGCCAAATGTTATTCTTAGAAAGCTACAATAGATTTTTAAGTAACGTTTACGAGCAATAAACTCCCGCGACGGCCTTTTTATTGCTCCTCATTTTTTACCAATTACAAGACGAAGAACACGCTTCCGATGTTTACAGATTGTTCCTGGGGGAAGTTTACGATTGGGCTGTGAGTCATTGTAATGTCTTGTCGATACAATGAAATATTTTCTTTTCTACGTAGGCGTCTCACGAATTGTTCTTCCACATGCAAATCTGGACTGCATCATCTACGGTTTAGACATGAATGAACTGTGGCGTCCTTTAGGAATGTTTCTTATTTTATCAAGAATTTTTTCAATTTTCATTCCAATGCTATCTATGTAAAACGAAAAGGACTGTTGGCATGAAGCCACTTGGTCTTCCACATGCCACATGAAGCCAATAGACTTCTTTTTTTTAAGCATTAGTTTTCAGCTAATTCTAAATATGGTAATAATGGTGATAATGTAATGATAAATAATAATATAAAATAATGATATCAATGAGTAATAACTCACTAACTCATATTGGAAATGTTTGTTCTGAGAAATCATTTCCATTTTTATTTTAAACTTTTAGGAACCACACTCTAAAATGCAACAAAAAAGCATTCATTCAAACAATTTATTTGTATATTCAGATTGCCTAGTGTCTATTTTATCCTCACTGATTATTCTGACCTAACTGGATTTAAATGGTTAAAATATGGTTAATATCATGTGGGCGTTGTTTACAATTTGATTGGTATGAATAACAGGGACATTAGACAAATTATTGTTCATTATTATACTTAATTCATAAGTGCCAGAAAGCTAACATCATTGGATTAAATTACACTTTTTTAATAATAGGTATATTATTTTAAATCAACTTTAAAGTAGCACCTACTATTTGAAAACTGTTCACACGTTTCTACAATGAAAAGAATTTTGGTATCTTGAGGTAATGTTTACTGTTTTGTGATTTTACTTAACGTTTTCAGAATTGAGAACTTTGGATAAGTAAAACTAGAATAATAGTTTTTTATAGTATATTTTTATTATTATTTTTGGCGTATTTAACTGTTCACATCTTTCTTTAAATAGGAATTAAGCCAAAAAGTCAACTAAGAGATAAATTATTAATGAAATTATCAAATGTTATGGTTCACTAAAGTTTTATATTTCCTCCTGACCCATTATTATCCTAGGTATGCAAAGGAATAACGTTATTATTTTTGAGATATGTCTCAAACAACTACTTTGCGTGCAACATGCAACGATCAACATTGAATTACAACGGCATATCTTCATATACCAATAAAGCTATTATTATTATTATTATTATTATTATTATTACCTATTATTATATAGCCTCTTGTCTTTAATACATTTTTCTTTTTAATAGTGTTATCTACATTTTATAAATAATGGAATATTAAACCAGCATCTACATTAGGTACATTTATTTGACGTTGAGTGACAAAATTTTGTCACTCAAGGATAGAACACAATGTATGTTTATGATATATTTCAAAGTGATAAGCTTCCATTGGGCCTTGCAGTATCTACTTTACGGTGTTTCACCGATCATTCACTGGTTGTCATAAGAATATTCCCCATTAAGGGCGTGCCGATTCCTTCAAGGTATTGGTTGGGGCAATCTAAAATCGAAGGGTCAGAGGTCGAGGAATTTATGGCTGCAGATAAAATCGCGCGACAATATTAAGTGTCACCGTGTTTATTTTATAACGTCAATAAAGATGTAAATTTATGGGTTAGCGGGAATTTGTAAGTTGAGGAACGTGTTTGGTGAATAAATAGCTCATTAAGGTAAAATGGGCAAAGAGCACATCCCATTCATAGCTACTGCATTTTTCTGGATAACATTTTTTCCCAGATCCGTTTTGAAAAGGTAAGTTTTTAATTCTGAAGTTGTATTGTATTCTATCGATGTAGTACCTATCCCTATAGGAGCAGATGATATAAAATTACTTAAATAGGTGAAAATTAATTAGAGTAGGTATTCCATTTCATTATCAGAGTCCCTTATAATGCATTTAATCCCATATGTACCTTCAAATTTTAACTGCAAAGTAATGAATACGGAGTGGTGTCCCCTTCTTGTTCCATCTGGTATAGGTTACTTACAAATATTAGCGTTTTGATCCGGACAAGTACTAAATGGAGTCAGGGTAGTTATTTTGTTGAAGATTATATCAATCAAATCATTTAACTATTATAATCTAATACAAATTTTAAGTTCTTGCCGATATAGGTATTTATACCAACAGAAACAGAAACATATTTATTACCTAAAAGAACATTTCGGAATTTTAGTCTGCGAATAAATCCCTAACCAATATTGAATTACATTGGAATTCCTGAAATAAAGTAATAGTTCTTCAAAATAACTATCCAGGAGCTGTTAATTTATAAAATCTGTTTGCTAAATAGACTCCAGAGATATGGATCTCCGATTTATTGTCTTCGAATACTACGAGTATCATGTAAATGAACTTTAATAATTGCAGGCTTAGGTTAAATTAATATTTAACCAGAATATATTCAAACACTGCATTTCATGAGGCATATCACGTAGGTCACAGATTATAGTTTCATTTGGTTCTGAATGATTTAAGGCAATATATCTACTGTTAATTTACGTGACCCAGTAACTTTACAATTTTTTTTATATAAATTGGGGACAAATACCCAAATATATACATTTATGCAGTAAAGTATTTATAATAATAAATTTATGATAGTTCACATGCAGTCCTTTCCAGTTACTCATACATTATATTTATTTAATTTTAACCATGGACAAGAGAACTTATTCTGTCATTCATCATTACTTATTCAACAAAACAAATTATTCTTAAATTAGCTCTGATTAGTTTGTTGGTTTTTTATTGAGGGTAATTTGAAAATGATTAATTATAAACAAAAGTGGAGTTGATTGTTGATTGTATGACTAACTTAAGTTGTAAAATACTTCCGTTGTCTGTTGCACACCATCATTGTGTGGCGGTAATTCATGAATTTATTATTCTGGAGTCCTTGCTATGTATTTCTGTTAATTGTGTTTAAAATCGTAAAAATTTAGATGATAATCAGTTCTTTGAATACCTTGGGCCGGTATATAATTTACGTTAATAGAAATAAATGTTTTGAGCACACGTTTATAATTTAGTAACATTGTAGCAATGTATATACCAAATATCGTAAAATTCAAGCCAAAGTAGTTAAGTATATATTTCAAATAATTTGGCAGAACTGATCATATTATCCTTATATTAAAATTACTGAGTTAATTCGTTTTTAGGCAACTAACAATACACGTGTCTGATGTAACAGTTGTAGTAACTAGCAGCTTATTATTCGTTTAGTAATATTTAATTGAATTGCTTCTTTACTTTTTAATGCAACTTTTATTACTACGTGTGAAATTATATTGGAAACTAATTAATTTTATATTGGACATTTTGCTCTCTTGTGACTTGTGTTTGTGATTGAAAATAGTCTCCGTTGGAATGAATTTAGCCTATTGTCGCCAAAGCGACAAAACAGAAAAAAATACGAGAAATATATGGCAAAGGTCTACAAGACCAGGAGGAAGATTTTGAGAGTTCCAACGAGGGGCTAAGTATTGACGATGCGGATGTTGGAGATGAATACCTACAGGCTGATTATATGGTGGATTCACAGGTGGAGGACTTACAAGATTTTTCAGGTAGATATAGACAGGAAGAACTAGAAGAAGAGGAAGTTCAGATTATGAAAATAAGAAAACGACCGAAGAACTGTAGAATATGTGAAGAAAACGACTCCACATATTCTATAGTTCTTCGGAAGATGAGGAGAAAGGCGAAGATAAGAGTGCCATAAATCAGAAGGAAGATGATACAACTCATGACGAAGAGCTGTTTATTTTTGTTTATGTTTATTGAAGCTTAAATAATAACGAATGGCATTAAAATATTCCTTGGTTGTTCTGGGATGAAAAGAAAATGATAGTAAAGAGAAGATTAATGCGTCTCTGATTAGTGTTTGTTTTGTTTTCAGAATGGCATGCAGGTAAAGCCTTATATTCGGAAAATCAGAGTCCGCTAGAGTTGGGATTTGAGGCCAGAAGCCCGGCCAGGCCAGGCCCGGCCCGAAATCGGGCCTGGCCGGGCCGGGAAAATCTGCATATTTTACTGGCCGGGTTGGACCTGGCCGGATGCTTTGTAATACCTGGCCGGGCCGGGCTGAAATTGAATTGGCCAGGCCCGACTGGCCGAGTCGGGCCTGGCCTGGCCGGATCGGGCCTGGCCTGGCCGGATCTGGCCTTGCCTGGCCGGATCGGGCCTGGTCTGGCCGTATCGGGCCGGATCGAACCGATTTCGACTTAACCTAGGCTAACCGGTTTGCTGTATAACAATTTTAAAATACTATATCTTGTTCTTCCTATGAGGAATTTGATTTCATAATAACTTGAGGTTTTCACCCATTTATCTGACCACTTACGGCCAATCTCACTCATACTACTTAAAATTTAAGGTTCCCAAAATGGAAAAATTATATTTAACAATAAGTAATACTCTGATATTTAAGCACATCTAAAAATTCTTACACAGACTTAGAATTCGATGCAGAATTTAAAAATGAAATATTTGAAAAAATAAAGTTGATGGTCGTAACTTCTTTTTAGACTACCCTGTATACATGAATTGAGCATAAAAAAATCGCATTAAAAAATAAAAATCCACAAGTCCGAGTGTTTTTCCAAAAAACACACCGCTGAATTTTAAATGAATTTAGACATCAATTCTGGGACTCACTGTACATACATATAATATCTTATACTACTATATATATATTACAAGTGTTAAATGTTAAACATTATGTTTGTGTTTAAGTTGTTGAACAAATTTGTTTTCGGAGTTTGTATTTTATTTGATAATGAAATAAAAAATTATTCTATGAAAGTTGTTTTGCTCTATTTTGTGAGACATTTGAACGTTTCATTGAGACATAAAAGAGTTAATAAATTTATGAATTGTCATCCCTATTGTCAATGTCAAGTGGGCAGGATTTCTGGTATCGCCGAATGTGGCTTAGGCAGACTGGGTTGAATTTGGGCGGACCGATTCTGGCTAAACTTGCCTTGATAGAGCCGGGCCGGATCAGATTCGATTTGAGCTTCGATTCGACTGGCTTGGTCGGGTCTGGCCTGGTCTGACGTAGCCGAGTCGCGCCTGGCCTGGTCTGGCCGGGCCGGGTCTGTCCTAGTCTGGCCGGGCCGGGTCTGGCCTGGCCGGGCCATAATTGTCAAGAGGTCTGGCTTTAATTGGGCCAAACGTTCGGTGGGTTTATCTGGCCTGGCCTATACTCTGTCGATCCGGGCCTGGCCTGGCCTGAATTTTTTTTAAAAGTCGCAACTCTAGAGTCCGCCCCTGGTAACTTTGATTTTCTCATTTTAATACTTACTTAATACTTAATACTTAATACTTACTTAATAACTTATAAAATTACTTTCAGATAAACCACGATTAAATTATATATCTTTTCACATTGATCCATTTTTTAATGAACCTCATAAAGTGTGATAATAATGCTTGGGAAGTGTTACTAATAAATCAGAAACGTCGAGATGGTCAATCGGTTATAGGAAGCATTATATAATTATTATAATTTATCTTAATCACAAGTTAAAGCCATTAGGTGTGCCTCGTCAACCATGAGATTAAGTTCCCTTTGTGTAGTGCCCTGTTAAGGTATTACAGAGATTATTTTGGTAAGCTGTGACAAATTAAGTCAGTGTAGTTAATAATTTTGGATAATTTACTTTACTAGAATATTTACCGGCATGCGGTTTTCTTGACAGTCTGACATTTTGAGAAACGAACGATGGAATAAACAGTATTTCCAAAGCCCTTTGGATCCTGCTCTGATCCATCATGGTTAATTTAACAGTTACCGGAGGGGGGGGGGAGGGGGGTATGCTTATTCCTGAATTGTATACTGAAGGTAAACATATTTCATCAAGACGATTTAAAATTTCTTATTTAGTAATAATTTTATTATATAATTTAATTGCACGGATGATTTCAGCTTTCCTTTAATGGAAGCCGACGTATAACCTGTATTTTTTAAGGAATTTTATTATAATTAATAAGCAACAGGTAATTTAATAAGTACTTTCACTGTAAACTTAGGGAAATATTGGTTGGTAAAATTTTATATACATGTACCTAGCAATTTAAAATAGTCAGCTCAATGTACGTTTATATCAGCGTGTGACATCAGATATCACATTCAACAAAATTATTAGGTCAATAAATTACGTAACTTCCTCTAAAGGTAAATATTATAATAAAAAAATTACTTTGCAGCTAATAGGATGGTAGCTGTTTGTTCACATTATCCTGTTAATTTGGTCAGCTTTATTTTTTATATCGTGTTCAATTACGTTATTCAGTTCAAATAAGACAAAAATTGTTAAAATATATTTAAAAATAAGACACAATGGTGTTTTGAAATTATTCTCGATTTATTTTTATCTGCACAGATTCCTAAAAGGATGGCACCCCAAAATGTTTCAGAATAGCTCTATCGAGTTTCCAGAGTTTTGTAGGATCATATATTTATTATTGCATAGGCAACAATTTGCTAGTGCATAGTTACATAGTGCATAGTTACAATATTATATAATTTCAAAAGCTGATAAGAGCTATTGAGTAAAGTATATTATATCGAGGTATATGAGATTAAATTTTAATGATTTCTGACGAAGTCTAGTTTGCCTGCAAATTTATATATAGTAAACAAATAACCACCAACAAATTGTTATCAATTTACTCTTAATTTGCGAGATGATGTCGTAAATATAGCTTGTTTCCACATACCTTGATAAGTCGTCGTGATTATAATTGCTACTTTATTATCTGGTACCAGTTATTTTACATCGTTAGTATCAGATTAATGACTTATTTAGTTATGAGAACGATAATTTTAATATTTACAAAATGTCAGATTTAATAAATATGCAAGATAGCTGATATTTCTCAAGTAATACTTTAATACTCTTGGTTAAGCAACACAGCATAATCACAGAAGCAAGTTGACTGTCTTGACATTATTTGCAATATACGTCCTTTAGTTAAAAATCTTAGAACAGAAAATTTAATGTTTACATATATAAGAAGTAAGTATAATTTTTTAATTAAATTTTCTATCTAAAACGTAGGTACTATTTCAATTTTATAAAAAAAATTTCCAGTGATAACTGTAATGTTGTAATCACTATTTGACACTATTTGACAAAACACAGAATATTTTTTAATGTAGGAAACCACTTAGATGATCAAAGAAAAGCAGGGATTAATTCCTGCATTATATTATAGTATATTATACTATAAGGGACAGAAATGCGTTATTTTGGCAGAGGTGCAATTTGAAGCCCGAGGGCGAAGCCAGAGGGCTACAATGCACCGAGGACAAAATAGCATTTCTCCCGAATGGTATATACTATTTTTTCCACGGTCTCATTAACTTAAAAACACATATTTTGTTATTATGAAGTAAGTAGCACCAGAATTATTGTATTCGGATTTGAGCATTTATTTAGAAGTCGTTGAGTTATTGTCATAACTACAAAATAAACAAACAAAAAGAATTGTCAAATTATGATGTTAGTTTGGTTTAGTTTACAGTTTGTTTAGTGCACAATGAATAATTGTGAGTCGGAAGAGATTGTGGAGGCTGCAAATATTGCAATAAGCAATTTGTTACCTACGAAGTCAAGATCTTTATACGATATAGCTTACAATCGGTTCAAAACGTGGTGCGCCGAGAAAAATATTCAAGTATACAACGAGAATGTTTTGTTGGCATACTTCAGTGAAAATGCAAAGAATTACAAGTCTTCCACATTATGGGCGCAATATTCTATGGTTAAGTCATTCTTGATAATTTACGACAACATAGATATAAGCAAATTCCCCAAACTGATCGCATTTGTGAAAAGAACCGGTGACGGATATCAAGCGAAAAAATCGAAAATATTGACAAAGGGTGAAATCGACCGTTTTCTATCAACTGCAGATGACAAAAAATTCTTAATGATTAAGGTAAGATTACTTTTGTTGTTAGGTATTTCAATTATTTAGTATTTTGATTTTTTATAGGTTGTATTAATTCTGGGGATTGCCGGAGCTTGTCGAACTGATGAACTAGTCAATTTAACTGTAGATGATATTGAGGATGTAGGCTCATCGTTGATTGTAAAAATTCCAAACACTAAGACAAAGATTCCACGAACCTTTGTGGAATGGTTACCGATGTGGGAAATATGCTTGAATTGTATCGAAAATACCTGTCCCTTCGTTCTCCCCACGTCAAGCATAACGCCTTTTTTTGTACTACAAAGCAGGAAAATGTAGTTCGCAGCCATTTGGCAAGAATACCATCGGAAAAATTCCTAGTGTAGTAGCTTCGTATTTAAAATTACCTGATGCTGCATGTTATACTGGTCACTGCTTACGAAGATCTTCAGTGACATTACTGGCAGATGCTGGTGTGGATATCACGACAATAAAGCGTCATGCTGGTTGGAAATCAACGACAGTCGCTGAGGGTTATGTCGAGAACTCCATTGAAAATAAGACCAAAATTGCTAATCACGTTTTAGTAGGTACCACCACTAGCGCAATCACAAAAACTTTAAATATAAGCGAAAGTAATATTCCTTCTAATATTAATTTTGAAAATTGTACAAATGTTACATTTAATTTAAATGTCAATAAATAATTTCAATGTTACCTCTTTTTTTGCATGAAAAACGTTCTCCATAATGTAAACTCCCTTGGGAGCATTATACTCCCTTGGGAATAATCGACTACTTCTGTTTCAATTTTGATGTCATAGAAACTGATTTCTACTTCCGACCGTGGAAAAAAATATATTTAATTCTGACGCACTTGGTAACTCTTCTATTTCAAATGGGATGCGAATTTAAAAAAATTGCTGCCTGTAATTGACATTTATCACCCTTAAAACATAAATGTACGTACTCAGTTTTAAGATATATTATGCAATTAAAATTTATGTAAAGATTTTGAAAAATGTCAAGGTATTTATTATACAGTGCTTTCGAAAAATAACGAATAAATTTATTATTTTAAAAATTGAGAAGTTTTCGAAAAACTCTCCTGACACGTCGATTTTGTTTTTAAAAAAGGCACTTTTTAACATACGACCCATATTTGTGACGTCATCGTTGTTCGAGATATGACGTCATCGACAATTTTTTTAAATAGCATCCCCCAATTTTGACCACGCCATTTGAAAGAGCGTATCATTCTACATACGCATCATGAAAAATTATGGTGTTACATAACAAAAATTTCAAGAAAATAACGTTTAAAGATTTTAAAATTTAATTTTCACAATACTGACAATGATAATGATTATGTAAAAAATCGACTAAATTAAATGTTAAAATCGTGCACCGTTGGCTGCCTGACAGTAGCCAAGACGATTAATAAATTTTGACAATTTGAACATTTAATTGACGTTAATATTGACTTGTGGTTTTCAGTAGAATATACTCATATAGGAAGGATGTTCTAAAGACAGATGTTCCCAAAGCTTGTTAATTGTCATCTTGAAAACAATAGATTCTGATAAGTTATATTGAAAAGATACTCCACACATTGCTCAATTTAAATATGTCATCTAAACATTAAAGAATAACTCATTAATTACTTTAATAATGTTATTAACCATTAAATTATAGTGGTCATTGATCTAAATAGGGAGCTCAATGACCCAAAAACAAAGGAAATCTGGAATCAAGAAATACACACGTCAGAATTGTCTGCAATAAATCAATGTAAAGCCATCATTCGAGGAAAACAGTTTGAGCGCAATTGGAATTTCTTAGAGGACGACGCGATTCTATAAATTGTTCAGTGATTTACGATGGGTGTTCAGCATATATAATTGGACTACTACTAGTGAAAATGTCGCTTCCATCTGAGCTTGTCCCTTTTTTGACGTAAATCTTTACCGATCCTATTAGATATTTTCCAACTATATTTACCAATCATACGGTTAGATATCTGCGGTAGTAATTTCGACCCAATATGCTTTACTAGTTTTACGCCAACGGTAGTGGCAACTCCTATCAATTACCATTTAATTAATGTCGTGGTCCCGTTTCCGGTACTCACATTAATTCCGTTTTTAGTTCGTCACACGACAGTTACTATATCCAGTAAGCTATGAGCTACACTGCTGAAAACGATTTCATTCAACGTTTACATAAAACATTCAGCTATCAGGATGGTATTAATATGTCTAAAGGGATATTCTGCTGATTTAGAAATTGCATCTTGGCTCTAGATTTTATTTTATGTGTTTATTCTTCCGCCATTACAAAAGCAGAATCAAACTTTCAGTCAATTCTACAGTATACTTTAGAACTTATGGTGATTTTCAGAATTATAAAGGGAGATTTAAACTCCTGCACGATAGCATGGAATTAGAAATTAAACTTGTGTATAATTCTCTGATGTTCTTTTTTCAAATTAAAATGTCAGTCTGAATAAAGTAAATTCTTCTGCATTCTTCCGGCTAGAAGATCTGTCGAATTTTGGCATGCCGGTATGATCTTCAATTCCGAAAGCAGTGTATCTCTTGGTCCACCGAAGGCTCCTATTATCAGTACCACAAGCTTCACAGAATGTTCTAGATGGAGTCTGCGGAGTTCGAAGAGAAGGTCTCGATATTTCGTCCGTTTCTCCTCCTCTTTCAAGACAATGTTGGTCTCGGCAGGAGCCGAGAACTCGATGACAAACATTGACTTGAGCTGGTGGTCGAGGAGGACTACATCAGGCTTATTAGCTCAAATCTGCCTGAGTGTGGGAAATGAGTAGTTCCAATAAATTCGGCACTTCTCATTCCCCACAACGGACTCAATATCCCCCGGAGTGTATGGCAACACTCGTGTTTTTACGAGTGTCGTAGAAAGTATTAATAATATGGATATATTATTATTATTATTATTATTATTATTATTATTATTATTATTATTATTATTATTATTATTATTATTATTATTATTATCATTATTATTGTTATTGTTATTATTATTGTTATTTATTTTTTTATCTAGATTTTCCAATTTTACGAAGTACTTCCTTTCTGACTTTCAACAACTAACCATAATTCAAACAATTATATGCATATAAACATTTCTACGGACACTTTGTTAGGTACACAAATCCATTCAAAAAGAGGTTGCTCGGGATAGGTCAGATATGTTATAAATAGTCCCAGGAAACACATCCAGTTGGCGAAAGTGAGATCATTGCCCCAAAAATTAAACCGCTCCAGTTGGCTCATCGCAAATGTCTTCATTGCTGTCGGTTTGTTTGTTCCTGCCAAGGAACAATCATTTCTGCTTACCCGTTCGTCGCAATGGCTTGTTGAAATATATATAATATTTTGAGACATAATACATTTTCTTTGGCGTATTGTACACTTTATTTAATTGTACAGAGTATCCCATCTTGGATGTGGAAGATCAGGCTCCTTAAGCTACAGGAGGCACCTAGCGAATTAAAGTTGGGGATCCTCGGTCTCGATTTTTTAAGTGACTTTAATGATTTAGAGAGAAACCCGAAACATATCTGATGTTTATTTATTTTTAGAAAAATATACATATACGGGGTGTTCCTTAATGTCATGTCCATAATGTAGAAGCTAATTCCTTGTCCAATTTTATGACTAAGAGTCTAAATCAACGTGTGTACTAAATTGCTAGTTCTATTTTATATTTTAAAATCCATAGTTCTATTTATAATTATTATATTCAATATAAATAATACGTTTTATCCGATTCTAACGTAATGGTAAAATTATTTATTTATAGTCGATACTGATAGCGACATGATCAATTTCCACAATCAGGTATCCTTTGTTTTATTAACTTTTTCATCCCACCAAACTCTTAATTATTGCTTGTTATATACTTAAAAATTCATCATTAAACAAACCGCAATCTTTGACAAGTCAATATATGTCTTCATGATCGACCATAGACGATGGAAGATATTATCTCGATTACGTCTACTACATGCATCGTTGACAGGTGTGCATACCCTACCTTTGAGTTGTAAAATAAGAAAAAGGTATGCAGCGTTAACATTTACCGACTATATTATCTACCTACCGGTTCTTGTACCAAAGATATACATCATATATCATAAATCGCCATTCAGTGTGAGATCTTAAACGAATAAATATTTTAAATCCGTAACTGTAAAGTAATAGGTATAAAACATATTTGAAAAACCTAAATCTGTATAATTAAAATATCAAAAGAAACAATGAGCTACAAACGAGGCTACAAATGTCCAGAGTTCTCTCTTCAATGTAGTGCAGTTAAAGTTAATGATCTAGGATAGCATAGATCTGGAACAAGAGTCAATAAAAATGTGGAGAGTGGAGTGGAGTACTGGTTTTTTATTTTATACGTATAAAGGTACGTTCAGTACGGAGCTTGGATGATAGATGAATAATGATAGAATAATAGTGAAAAATATAAGCGCTGATAGGCGTTCACAACGGAGATGTGCATAAACGCTTTTAACAGCTAGTATACTGTATACTTCAAAATGTCTATCGAGGTTACTTTTGTTGGGCAAGAACGAAATATTACATTTTCACCAAAAGGAAACAAAAATTAAGAAAGTATAATATGCATCCCATAAACAATTAAAGGTACCGACTGGGAGAATTTCACCACTTATATCCACAACTACGGAAATATTCCCAGTGGTTTTACGCATATTTCAGATACAGCAAAATTTGTTAGATACATTTAAAAACTATGTTTGTAGAAATCGCTTACAATATTGTTAAAATAATAAAAATAAATTAAAATGAACACTATAGCAACTCATCATAGATCCGATGAACGGGAACCACTAGTTGAAGTGAACGTCCCGGTTTTCCTAATACTAAGTATTTTACTTTTGTTAAAGTCTCTAATGTATTTTACGTTAATATACTCAATATTGGATTATTCGTTTGTTATTCGAGACCTACACATATCTCTTTCACAATATATAATAAATTGTATTTTATTTAAAAATAAAATATTACTTTTACTTGTAGCATTCAAATTTTTTCCTATTTCTTCCCACTGTTTCTCCAAAATAAATCTATTGTGGTGATCAGAGTGGGCCTGATTCCACAAGATTCTCTAATAAACACTTCTCTAATTAATTTTTCGGCATCCATCCTACTTCAGCTCGCAGAAGAATTGAACTGACTATTCCGCAAAATATAATCGAGTATCTCCGTACTGAACGGCTCCATTGAAATACATTGTACATTTTATCAGCGCTGGTAAAACTTACTCTATCATCCAGTCTATGATCTATCATCGAAGCTCCGTACTGAACGTACCTTATGGACTGGATTAACCAGAGAATTAGGAGCCGTCATAAACTTCCCTTAGATAGCACTTTTAGTGTTACAGAATTTGCAAATTTGATTGTTCTCATCTTACAGATGGCATATTCCCAAATAATTATTGTTACATAAAATAGCTATACTATCTTTTTCTCTTTCCAGGTGACGACGTTGGGATCAGTGGACACAAAAGTGGAAATGCTCAGTTTTTACAACCACACGGAATGTGAATGCAGAGAAACATCGAATAATGAAACATCCACGGAAACACCAGAAGAGAATTCCTCAACACTGTCTTTCAAATCTTCAAATGCGTACAAACCTTCCACATACCTAGAAAAGTAAGCAATGCTTTATAAAACAGAATAATATGGTGTGTTTCACCTATGTTCAGTAAAGTCTAAGGCTTTTAAAGTTTGTCTTAAAAACCACTATGCAAAATTAAATCAAAACAAGATTATTCAAGGAATTGAAACTAATTGGTTGTCATTCAACTTACAGTCCGCAATGTAGCGGACTAATATTTTTTAGTACAATAAAAGCTGTTTATAAATGCATTAATCATTTTAAAGATAATATATCAGCAAATTTTAATTCATACTTAACTATTAAACCTACCGCAACTGATAATCAACAAGGGAAACCACACACATTTGTAAAAATTAATATTTTGACCGGTGATATCTAGAATATTTCCGGGTAAAACAGTAAAAAAATTGCAAGTCGTAACATCAGTGGCGTACTTAAAAAACATCTGCAAGAAACAGATAACACTGTAGTTTTCTCTCAGAATTAAAACTCGTTTTAATCATCGCCAAACTTGTTTGGCGAAACGCATGTCGAGTGCAGTATAGTGTTTCGGTGTTATGTGGAAAACTACATCAGTGGTATCTTCAGACCGAAGAGTTTAACCCCTTTCAAGACCTCTTGATGTAGCGTCAGTCGTTGAGCAATACCTATTTCAGTTTAAAAATTAACTATTATAAGCCACTTACGATTAGGCATTTAGGAATGATGAAACCACAATGAATTTTTGTTCTAGGTGTAACTGTCCAAAGCATTTCAAAGTAACACCTTCGTTAAGTTACAATTCATGTACTTGCGACTGCGAAGAAGAGAATCCAGATTGCGTTCAGCTGAAGCAGGGAAATGAACACTTCAGAATGGCAGATAGAATGTAATATATGTTTTCATTAATACTCCGTTTTAGCTTGTTTTATCATTGTTCTATCTCCTTCTATCATTGAAATATAGTTTCTTCCTCTCATCTTTTCATTGAATTATAATGAAGTAAATATTATAATATATTTTTTCAATGTTACAGCTGTATATCAAATAATGAATGCACCACGCCTGTTTGTGAGTATGGAGTCTATTCGAGGAGTAAAGGCAAGTGCCCCAGTCTATCAGAAAAGTTGATGGAGTATAGAAGAATAGGAGTAAATTATTAAATTATTGTGTTTAATTATAAAACGCTTAGATAATTTATAGTGATATAGTGTTTTCTCAAACAATACTTAAGTGAAGGACAACAAAGCATGTGCAATTTCTGCAAACTAGAAAGATGTACCGTAATGCACTGTAAAATATTTTTTTATTTTAAAGAATGATTTTTTACCCAAGACCTAGTCTTTAAGTTTAGTTAGATGCTGTACGTAATTTGCTTATATATAGAAATATATATTAATTCTGTAATAAATCTTTTCAGTAATTCTATGATAGATTGATAGCAGATAGAACCGATATTAAAAAATCATAGTATATATAAAAATAGTTAATTCACCAATTATACTAGTACATAATGTAATGTTTTGAATATAAATGCGGAAAGTACTTCTGTACTTACTTAGATACTTACAGTACGTTTCATTAATTGAAGCCATTTGTAGAATTCAATTATGTGTTATAGTAGTTCTATGCGTTTATTTTATGAACTATCTCAGCGATTTATACTTAACTTTATACTTTAACTTCCTTTACTGGTATTATACAAACACTTGTTTTAGTAACTGACGTGTAAAAGTACAGTTTCACATAAATTTAAATAAAGAGTATAGCTCTTTACAAGAAAATTTACAATATTCTATTATTTATTTTACTTTTTCATTATAGTCTGTTCAACATGAACAATTTTTGAAGTCTAAGTTGCAGTTTTAGGTTGTTTGCATTTAAAACTTGTTAGATGATAATATTAAAGCTTAAATTCTTTACAGAAAGAGTAAAAATAAATGAAGAATAGAAACAATGATTATAAAATAATAATAGGTAATCAAATAGAGCTAGTGGTAAATGTGTAGTATTCAAGTATTCAAACTTTTGTGATGTTTTATCATTTTTTCCTCTTTGTACATCAAATTTAACTAATAAAAATGTACCATATTTTATTAAGAGTAATTAATTATTTCATAAGAAACTGATATTATTTTTAAGCTTTAAATGTCTATATTTTTTTATATTTCTCGAAATGTCATAAAAGTTCTTCACATTTGCATGATTTAATGAAAGTATCTTGTAGCAACATGAAAAATAAAATTTTAAGCAAGAGCAGTACGCATATTTTCTTCCATGCAAGTATTATTTTTAATTTTAAATTTACAGTGACCGGCAAACGGAGAGCTTTATAGAATCCCGATTTCCAATTATTTGAATGTATAGCGTCCAACCGATAAAAGATGAGCCCCTCCCCCCCCTTCAATAGGCTCATATTAACTATAATTTTACACAAGAAGAATCACAAGAATCATCCGAATTTTTTTTTTAAATAAAATTTTACGAGCATTTAACTTAAATATGAAATTTTATGACTTAAAATAAAGAAAGTGTAAAACTTAATTTGTGCAAGTGTATTTTGAGTTGAAAAATTTTAAAAAATTATTTCTTCCATTCCAAATTTCTGTTCTGTCTCTTCTGTATACACCATATATTACCATAATGAGTAAATATGACGCGGTTTGTATACAGAGACTATTAGAGGAAAAAATATTATGATTTAAACTGTTTTAATTAGCATATCTATATTATAATATAATGGAAATAATTACTGTATTTGGTGATTTGATTTAGGAAATGGCAAGTTAATCTTTTAAATTAGTTATTTTTCACACTTTATACATAATTAAGTGTTTTTTTATTTGCTATTTTGCCTCACACCTGCAAAGAATAAAAAATATATTATTATAAAATAATGTAGTCACAATATTTCTTATTTGAAAAGAACATTCATCAGTACATAGTATTTGCGTTTTATTGTCAGTCAGGATACCAGTATAACATTAAATATTTTGAAAAATTCTGTATGGGGTAGTACCACATATCACCATTTTTTTTGTAGTCACTGTTTTACAATTCTTTTTTATTAGGTATAAATATTTTCTATGAATCTCGAGCTATATTTATTTAGTCTTTTCATAAAATACTGAATATTATTATACGCGCCTCTAATTAAATCCAAAGAATAATGCTGTTCACCAGACAACATTCATATAAAATATTAACATGCATCATTGAAAATAAAGTTCATGGACTACGAAACGCATATTTGATACGTTTAATTAAACATCAATGAAGCAGAACTCCATTATTTTTAGTAAATTTTAACGCCAGCTCACACCTTGATGCTTGGCAATACAGACACTGGTTAAAGAAAAAGTTAAAGCCACACTAGTCAATGAATTTACTTCTGTGGAAAGATACCGAGAAACCAGAAGAAACTCTTTTACTGGCTGTAAATCATCTATCTTTTATTTTTACAAGTTACTTACAGAGTTCCACAGCTATTTCTTTATATATTTAGACAAAGAAGTGTATAATTAATTCCAGAAATTTTAATTAATTTACTGATACAAGATGGCAATGCAGAAATATTGTTTAAATAAGTGAATGCATATAATTCACCAATGTTGAGGTCATTTCAGGTTAAATGAAAACGTGATACAATTAGTTTATAGTGTGGTATGTCACATATTTCCGCATTGTTAATACATTAAGGTCAAACTCTGTTTTACACTACATCGCTAATATAATATGGAAGGTTTTATTGAACCTATTTACTATATTTCTCATCTTTTCCATTTAGAACTGTGTAGTATAAAACTTAATCTCTTAACTATCATTCACTTGACAATAAGTAATAAGATGGATAATAAAATTGATACAACTGTTGTTTAATTTTGCCATAAAACGGTATTATAATTTCTGATTGATTTTGTTCGTAACTTTAATTTATTACTGTGACTAGATATAAAGTAACAATCTTCTTATGTTGGAACACAATAGACCCAAATATTGGTGACATTTCTGTCCAAGTGGTCATTTTGACTGTCGCGAACCACTTGCAAACAAAAAATGTTATGATTCAAATAAGATAATTTTTCTTGCAATTATTTCCGAATATGTCGTCAAAAGATGGCGTGTTGAATTTATAACGTCTGTTTTAGTAACTTGTAGTAACGATTTCGTAAATTCCTACATATTTGGGAATATGAGGAATTAAGGTATAAATAAAGATGATTCTATTTCCAAGAATATCATAGCCAAAAAGTCAAAAATTGAGTTGACATTTTTTTATATGTATATGTAGCTTTTAATATTCGTGATACTTTTAATTTAAGCTAATAAATAACTGCAATAAAATTTGAATCTAAGAATTTATTGGATGTTATGAAGTATTTGATGTTACTTCCATGGTGGTCATTATCTTGAAATATACGGTAATTCCCCAGGTGGTTATTCAATATGGCAAACATTTTGGAAGTGTAAAGAATCATACTTAAACTTAGTAGGCACTGGGCATTTTTCTTATAAGCCATTTTTCTCTAAATTAGATGACTTCAAAACTATATCAATATTTTTATATTTAATCACTACCTACTTAACTAAAACAAAATATTTTAATGGTGAATCAAGTCATATTGCTGAAATCATTCAGTTGAAAATAAAATTCTCTTTAATTTGCAATTCTCGTTATATTTGAGTTGTATTGTTGACGCCTACTGAGTGGAACTGAGATTTTCGGCATTCGAATTTCACAGATAATCTCTAGATTTCCGAATAAAATTTGATTATTTCACTACTTGAGAGGCAATTCATTATAGGCCAAAAATTATGAAGATTGCACTCGGCTGTGCGTCTTAAATACCTACTTCACAAGTAGATATCAAATATTTCTTCTTATTACCTTTCAGTTTCAAGGTTCAATCAAATAAATTAATCCTTTGCACACTACATTTGACTGAAATAAGCGGTAAAATATTTGTAGAGGCAAGTTATCGCTTGTATTTTAACCGCAATAAGTATAATTAAGGATAACCGGTAGATAAAATTTCGTGTGGCTTTATATTGTTGGACTTAAATTTGAATATGAAGATTAATTATTTAATCGTCAACCTGATCTCGGCCATGGTGGGTTTACTTTGTGCGATGTTCCTCACCACAATATTCGGATTTAGTTCCAGTCAGGCAACTAATGAGGATACTTTAGTGTTAGTACATGTGGTGAGTATTAACAGTAAATACACATATTAATTAACAATTTATTTAATGTATAATTCCTTATTGTACACTGAAAAACCAAGAAACAGAAATTTAAAATAACGGATGCAAATATAGTGTATATAGAGATAATAAGTTTGTCACCCCAAAGAGGAAAATAGAATTATTCAATAATGAACAGACGTTTGAAGAGGGGTAGTTAAGTGGACAATAAGTTTTCCATTTTTTATTTAATATAATTTTTTGTTTTAGTAAGTTTCTAAATATAGATAATTCATAATACTAAAATATTTTAATTGTGTCTAACTTTAGGAATAACTTAATTATTTTTAAGATATGTCGAAAACAACTATTTGCATTATGCATGCAAAGTAGTTGTTTTAAACATATGATAAAACTACTAAAGTGGATACTGGAAACGGATGGTTCTTAATGAAACATCGAGAAAATAATTGTTTTGAAAAAAAAAACACAGATTTCTCATTTAGATGTTTCAAGAAATATATTGAAAACACTCTATATACTAGTTTTTCGCCTTGTTAGGCCTTTCTCAATAGAGTAAATATCTACAGTAATAGACAGTCACATCACAAATAAAAAAAACATTCTATCAAAAGATCCACATGATCAAGACACAAAAAATATTTTTAACAAAAAGGCATTTTCTTAAAATAAAATAACAAAATAACGATAATATAAAATATATTAAATAATACATCTATTATAACAGCTAATAAGTATATAATTTGTAAAACAAATAGGCAGAACTAATGTTGTAAAAATATTCCTGAGCAGTATGTGTGGAAATACAGTGTTATTCAGAACTTATCCATAATAAAATTTGGGGATGTTCAACATACATGTAGAAATGTGGTAGTGCAAAAAAAAATTTTTTGGCGGCTTCTGAAAACTATTTAAAAATTTTTCATTGCACGCCGCTGGATACTGGTCCACTGTAATGGAGTGACCTTGGGACTGACAATGCAAACTGGCTAGCACGAAAAAAACTTCGGAAGTTCTGAGAGTATACCGACACCCGGCGCAAAAAAGATTTGCAGCGTTTTTACTTTAAAATAAACTTAAAGATAGATAGATGTGACCAAAGTGACGTGTCTTTAAAATGAATAAAATTTGTTACACTAATTTTGAAGAATTGCGCTACTTGATTACTAGGTATTAGAAACATGAAATTTATAAAAAATTTGCACATACCTTGTTACAAAAGCTGTTCGAAATAATATTCTTCGACTTGTACACACTTTTGTGTACGTCTTATCCAATTTTGCCGCATGAAACCGAATGTTCCTCCTGGTTGCTGATCTTGTAAACGCAAATTATTAAGTAAATAGGGGATTTTCAGCATTTTGCTGCAACAACCACTCACAAAACCTAACTCGTAATTGATAATCCACTGGTAACAGTCCATTAACTCAGCATTACTGTACACATGAGCCATTTTGAAAATTTTACAGTTTTACACTCCTACGATAAATAAAATACCGGCACACAGAGAGTACACACATAGATTGATGACTGAATAGACAATAGAGATATTATCCCCACTCCAACTCTATTCTCCCAGGCGTTCTAGGTACAAAAACGCGTTTACTTTTTTTTACCACATTCTTAGGAATGTGGTATATCAGATTGTCGTTGAAGTACAGTTGCCCATCTACGTAGTCCTTTATAATGGTATAACTTTAAACATTGTTTACGGGAAATCCTAAGACTTTTATTATACATTTTTTTGGTGATATCGATTTCTTATTTAAGGATGCACATATCCTCAAAGTTTTAGAGATAAGTTCTGAATAACCCTGTATATAGTCTTGCAAAACCTTTGTTAAAAAAAGAGAATGGGACTCGATACTTTGTTTTGTATTAATAGATTATTAAAAAATTTCAATAAATTTTATTTGTGAATATTAATTTAGGCTATGTTTAAAATTATGTGACGTTGTACTTAGTATTTGACTAGAAAGCCACGGGGGCTGTCGCTCCCCGCCCCCCTTTGCAACGCCCTTGCCTATATACATAGGAAGGAAATCTGTACTGACAAAATGAAGAAAGAGAGACCTCCTGCAGGATAAATTTATACCATTTAGTGAAATCAACTTCGTCGGTGACTAAAGCTGGCTTAAGTATTAAATTTAATATACATCATAATTAATACGTTTTATCTAAATCATTTTAGAAGAGTATATGTACATTTGTCAAAATAAACAAACGTCAGCGATTAAACCACGATTGGAATAATCATAAAATGGATCATAATTATCTGATCTAGTAAATCTTATTTAGTCGCCATATCCCTAACCTATCACACTTTATATAAATTTCCCATATCAATCATTCTACGATTATTTCCACTTGGTAACAAGAAGTTTAAATACTTGGATATAAAAAGTGAAATAACAGTTTATTAGCCACTTGTTACCTTCAAAACCAACAAAGCGTTGTGGTCATTCATCTGAATGATTGTAATCATAGATCTGTTAAATAGGTCAAGTTGAAGAGTTTACTACTTTTCATACTACCAGCTGCACCTGTCGGAATCTGGACACGAAGGTTTTTATCAGGTCCGTCAAAATACTTTTGATTTATTTTTGACTATGGTAGTTCAGTGGTAACTACATCTTCAACTATGAAATGTACTACAAAGGCAATGTACTCTAACTTACTTTGGACCATATTTGATTTTGAATTAGTATTTAGATATTTATAAGTAAGTAATGTGAGTCCCAAGCAAGTGAGGCAGAGTAAAATATTACAAATTGCAATTTGAGAACTAGGTGTTGATTTAAATTTATTTTTTTTTTGTGAGTATTAAGAAATGGTTTATTCCCAAAACAGCTAAAAGCCCTATAGAAGCTATAATAGGCTATAGAAGATACTCTGTTTCCTTTAATATCTATTTAACATCAATATAATCACTATAATCGGTATAATCAATACAATCAATATAATCAATACAATCAATACAATCAATATAATCAATATATCTTCTTCCTTATGATGGTAACGAGAAAATCCATCTTGTAACAAAGTCGCATACCTTATAATTTTTCAAACAAAACAGCTATGTAAAAAACAGAAAATTTCCAATCTCAAAGTGTAAAATTGACCAGATCCAAAAATGTGGCATTTCGCAAAAAGATAAAGTTTATTTGAATTTTTTCGTTTATTTATCATACAGAAGATACAAATTCCTACAAGATCATCCTCACGTACGTGACAGGCGTTCACTTGAGAGTGTACACACTTAAGTATAAATCACGTATAACACCAAATGACATACAGCGGTTTCGGCTATTAGGTCTCTTCAGAATCGTACAGATCTCAAAGTGAATTCAGCTGTAAAGTAGATTGGAGTCGGTATGACTCTTCTCCAAGCTACTATGAGTTGTAGCCAAGACCTATATGACCCTGAAGCTGGTCAAAACAGCTATTTGTCGTTTGATATTAGAAGTGCACACATATACAGGGTGTCCACCTAGTGCGCGTAAGTCCAATATCTGGGTTAATAAAAGAGATAACTTAATTTTTTTTTCTACAGGGTTGTCTAATATCCCGAGCTGCACAAAATGAAAATATATTTACATATTCAGGGTGTTCCGTTTTTCCTGGACAGGTACCAACTTCGTTTTTCTAAATGGAAATATATATTTTTTATTGCTTTTTCGAACTAAACCCTTGATTTTAGTAGGACTTTCATCAGCCTTCCCTATACCTAACTTAAACTGTTTTTGAAATATTGACTGGTGAATATTAACATTTTTGCAACTTTGACACCCTGTAAAATCTAAACGGTTTGAGATCAAGCAAAACGGTTTGCACATTCCTATCTTAACTTTTTATAAGCTATCGTTTGATACTAATTTCAAATTTATCCAAGAATTAAAAATTTTCAAAATTTTCGGAAAATTTTTAATTCCTGGATACATTTGAAATTAGTATCAAACGATAGCTTATAAAAAGTTAAGATAGGAATGTGCAAACCGTTTTGCTTGATCTCAAACCGTTTAGATTTTATAGGGTGTCAAAGTTGCAAAAATGTCAATATTCACCCGTCAATATTTCAAAAACAGTTTAAGTTAGGTATAGGGAAGGCTGATGAAAGTCCTACTAAAATCAAGGGTTTAGTTCGAAAAAGCAATAAAAAATATATATTTCCATTTAGAAAAACGAAGTTGGTACCTGTCCAGGAAAAACTGAACACCCTGAATATGTAAATATATTTTCATTTTGTGCAGCTCGGGATATTAGACAACCCTGTAGAAAAAAAAATTAAGTTATCTCTTTTATTAACCCAGATATTGGACTTACGCGCACTAGGTGGACACCTTGTATCTACTTATTTAGAATTTTTAAATTATTTCATTTAAGAATAATATAATGGGCTCTATTATTCCTATTACGTAAACAATTATCCTGCAAAAGTTAGTACTAAGTATCCTGTTAAATAGAATTCATAATGTGAAGGCCATAATAACATGATTTTTTAAAAGTATTAATGTGGAGATAAATCAATCAGTGAACAATTTTCAGTTATTTCGACATGGAGAGAGAACTGTGGACCCTTCTACGTTATACCCAAATGATCCTTACAAAAATGAAAAGTATTATCCTTATGGAGTAGGGCAGTTAACCAACGTAAGTTAAGTGTAAATAGATACATTATTTGATTTTCAAATGAAGTGCTTCAGAATAGACTGCTTAATGCAGTGGTTTCCAACCTGAGGGCCGCGCGAGACATTGCAAGGGGGGCATGCAGCTGTTTCCAAAATATCATTTTTGAATACAAACCAAAAAAGTCTCTAAGATTTGTTTTTATTATATTTAAAATTATTATTTCTTATAATAATTAATTATTTTTTTATGTTTATTTTTATATAATATTGCATATTATTTTGTAGCCCATTAAATAAATTATAATATCAGTTGAGTATTTATGAAATTAGATTGTTAGAAAAATTAAGGGGGCGCAACAATTTTTTTTTAAAGGGGAGCGCATGTACAAAAAGGTTGGAAACCACTGGCTTAATGTGTTACGTATTTTTTTTAACAAGTAAAGCAGCTATATCAGTACGAAGGAAACAACTAGTTCTACGTAAATTGAGTAGTCTTTTAGTTGTAAAAAACAAAATAATAATTTCTTAATTTTCCTTATTCTTAAGCATCAATTTCCAAATGAACTGTGGTTTGAATGCGTGGTACAAATAAGATTCCACAAAATCTAACTTTACTTACACAATATACTAGTACTTAATATTTCTCTTTGTTTAAAATCATATAAAACTTTTGTAGGCAGGAAAAATCAGAGAGTTTAATATTGGCAAAGCCCTTCGCAAGCGCTACGGCAGATTTTTGGGAAATGTCTATGAACCAGATCTGCTTGATGCCCAGAGTACTGACTTCAATAGGACCAAAATGTCTCTCCAATTGGTGCTAGCTGGACTTTTTCCACCTATTGGGGACCAAATTTTTGAAACAGGATTATACTGGCAGCCTATTCCATATAACTTTATCCCGAAAAATCAAGATAAAGTAATATATATTGACTATAATTAAAATAGAAATAGTTATTTTCCTAACAAGTGTGGAAGGTGATACTTTTCCGCACGCGACTGCAGTTGTCCGAACGACGCGAAGCGGAGTTCGGACAAGCAGTGAGTGCGGAAAAGACACCTTCCACATGTGTTAGGAACAACGTTTTTTCTACGGGCGTGAAGAAAATTGACA
Organism: Pogonocherus hispidulus; assembly: GCA_963924545.1. Classification (NCBI taxonomy): domain Eukaryota; kingdom Metazoa; phylum Arthropoda; class Insecta; order Coleoptera; family Cerambycidae; genus Pogonocherus; species Pogonocherus hispidulus. The sequence goes on from OZ004699.1 coordinate 14,912,863, forward strand.
TAAGAAAAATAAATATTTGCACACAATGCTGTCTAATAATTAGAAGTGTCAAGCATTCCTTTTTCTTTATGTCAAAATCTGAACAGTGACAACATGATTTTTTGGAATTAAGATAATATTATGATCACATTGCAAGTAATACATAGGTATTTATTTTCCGCACTAGTGCGGAAAAGTGCAATTTTCTACACTCAAATGCGTGCAGAAAATTGTAACTTTCCACACGCCCGTAGAAAAACTTATTATTAGTATACTTCAGTAATCTTGAAAGGGGTTGGAACCTTTGGCGTGAAGATAACACTGACGTAGTTTTCCATATAACGGCAAAACACTATACTGCACTCGACGTGCGTTTCACCAACCAAGTTGGCATCATCTGAAAAACTAAACCTATGTTAACACTACGTCTATATGTAACTATTGTTAGGGTTCAGTGAATCGTAATCGTAAAGTGAAGTTCAATTTAAAACACAAGATAGAAACTAAGGAAAAGTGCAAGTAATTGATTTAAATATATCATGTACTGTATCAGTACTTCAAAACCGTACATGTACTAATTGAAAATACTGAAAAACTTATAAAATGTTATTGGTTATTAACGGCAACTGATATATGGATTAATCCCTATAAAATATTTTATTTAAAATTTTTTAAAACTATCTTTGAAATCTAAATGACAAACTCGAATACGAAAAACTATAACAACTATTTTGTTTCATTTACGATTGTAGGTGCTCTTGGGTATTCTATGTCCTAACTACAAGAGATTCTACAACAGATTGATGAAATCGAAAAAATGGCAGAGGGAGTTCTTCGAGCAAAAAGAAATTTTCCATTACCTCTCTGTTCACAGTGGCTGGAACATCACCAACTATGGAGACATATTTTATTTATATTTCGGTCTGAGGTCAGAGGTAAGTAAAGTTATAGAGGTTTATTACAGTAATTTAACAGCATTTATATGTTTTTAGAAAGAGTGGGGATTTGAATTGCCAGAATGGACTAATAATGTGTTTCCTCAGCCACTGGAAGATATGGTGATTAAAGAATATTTTGTAGCTACAAGCACAACAAATTTGAGAAGGATTTCTACAGGTAACTACTATTTATACGAATTGGCTCAAGTAAATTCGTAGCAATTCTTTATAGCACTTTTAATACTAGGTAGGTACCCCATTATATTTTGACCCATTTTAAACCTATATAACTTGTGAACTAGTTGAGATAATGCCAGTTGCCAGTCTTTTTCTAATTTTGATAAGTTTTTTTTTTGAGTATCCGTCTTTTTTGCTCATTTTCGGTATAACCGGAAGTGACAAGACGTATTTTCGAGGATAGGGCAACTTTGTTATTTCAAATAGAACACCCTACTTAACTGTTCAGGGTTAATGTATAACCCCATATGAAAAAATATAGAACTGTGAGGTTAGGGGATCGAGGGGGTCAAGCTATAGGACCTCCACACCCTCTCCATCCATATACGTTTAAAAAGGGTTAAAATATAATGGGGCACCCATATAGGAAGCTGCTTGAAATGTTTTCCAATTTTGTCATGACTGCCCTAACCTATTTAATTTTGATGAAGTTGTGTTTTGTACAATAAAATATTTATAAATTCATTGTCCTTTGCATGTTTTCCTTCGCATGTCCTTTGTGGTGTTGCTGTATGATCGTAATTTTCTTTAGGAATACAAGGACTGTAAAATAACAACAGGAAACAGAAGTATTCAAAATAAAGATTCAGAGTGTCAAGTTTAGTATCAACGCCAACTTTTTAAATTTACCCCAAGAATATTAAATGTCAGTCTGACAAAGAAATTTTCATTAAAAACTGTCTACTGACGAACAGTCGAGAATCGATTGGAAACGTATAGATTCAGTCTAGTTAAGTTTTATCTTCTTTTAAATTTTATTATATTTTTTTATTTAAACAATTCAAAATATCATTTGTAATCTTAATAATTTTATATCGGACTGATAAACCACTGTTACATCTAGTTAATTTTGTCATAAAACAGATATTTACTTTTATTGCATATTATAGTGTTTTTTAGGGACAAACTTTGAAAGTTTACACTCTGAATTTTTATTTTGAATACTTCCGATTTCGATAATATTATATCGTACCTATATTATAAAAGTCAGTGTATACATTTCCTTTTAAAGATTTACATTTCAGGCTACCTTCTGAGAAAGATTATAGAAGATACCATGGCAAAGATTGTAGGAACCTTGAGGCCATTAAATAGAAAAATATTCTTATACTCGGCACATGAGTCAAATATTGCCAACTTTTTAACAACCTTAGATATATTTGAGCCCCAAATACCACCCTATGGTTGTTATATACAGGTAGAAGTCCACCAAATACAAGGCGTGTATGGTATCAAGGTATTTATCAACATTGATAGTAAATGATAAAAATTTAAAAGTAGTACATAACATAGGATCTTTGTAAAGACATAACAATTCGCAAAAATATATGTTTACTATTTATTTACTCTTGCAAATTGATTTAAAATAAAATTAGTATTGATCCTTTGTTTATTTTTCAGATATTTTTCCAGAATTACGCCGAGGAAGACCCAAAGCTACTTACATTACAAGGGTGTGATGAATTTTGCCCTATCAAACAATTCATATCCTTAATACAAGAATATTTGCCCTCAGACAAGTTTTGTGGGCGATAATAATTAGTTGCTATTACGCAAACACAAAAATTATATTCAATTTAATTTAAATTAAATATAGAATTTATATTTTTGTTGTTATGCAGTGTACCTTATGAAAATGACATGTACTGTTGTTGCCATGAACTTAGTAAATTAGAATAGGTACTTTTAACTATTACCACAGTATAAATAATAATTACTATATTTATATACTGTGCTATAATATGGGTGGATGATTTAGTCGGACGAGCAACTAGGTGGAATCGAGATTTTAGGAACCTTTGGTAATACTCAAGGTTTTCGAGTAAAGTTCGGTATACCACAAGGTGAATAATTAACAAAGATTCTCCTTTTTTTCTTCAAAAATACAGTATGTTAAAACATCTAGATTCATACAGTGGACCGCCATATTAAATGCATCATGATATCTTGTACTAATCTGCCCTGTGAATCGAATTCTTATTGCCACAAGGTTTCAAATGCATATTGCAAATAATAATGTTTATGTTTAGGATTTTTAAGGCGCGCTTAATATTTTTAAGTATGTATTAAATATCTAATCTCTGTTTTTATAGAGTGTATCAATTGCTATTATACATTTAAAACATCAGACATTTTTTTTATCACCTGTCAGATTTATATGTATGTAATTTAAAACATTTGTGTTTCTGTAATAAGCCTAGTGCATCTATAGATTATACAATTTTTGTCATCAGAATAAAAGAATTATCTTATCAGAGTTTTAAGAATTTCCAGTCAGAATTTTAAGTAAATATACATAATTTTATAATAATTAAAATGGCTAGAACTGGTGCTAACACATAATTGGTATGCCTGGCTGAATACCGTATTAATCGGGAATAAATCTGCAAGATATATAAAAAATTGCTAATAAAAGTATTGCATAAAAGTAGTGCTGCATTTCCTGTATTCTTTTCAAATGACTAAAAATATATTACAAAAGCTATTATATAAAAGATTTGTAAATAAAATGTTTGTTTGATAAGTATTAATTACTGTTTTGTTTAAATAAAAAGTAAAATAAAAACGTTATAAAACATATATGTACGAGAGTTTTAGCAGTGTCATTATTTTTCCTTTTTATTCTACGTAATTCCATGTTTAAATTAGTCTAATTAAATAGGTATAAGTACATACATTGTAAAACATATATTAAATATAGGCAGAAGCCACAATAAAATATTATGAATTCATGCCTATATTCACCATAAACCTACAGAAGCACGCCTCTGTATTTAAATGTTGATAAGTACCTAATTATTACAATAAATAGGCTATCTTCAGTTGATAACAATTGCCAACTTTTTGTAACAAATGTATACGTGTCGAAATTTCTAGTTGAAAATATCTGCACTCAATAAAAGAAAATGAAGATTTTACTTTCTTTTGGTATGTTAGTATTGTTGTTGGTAATAGTGAGGAGTGCGTCATCAAATAACGATACCCTAGTATTAGTACATACCGTAAGTGCTTGACTTTTTATTTACATAAGTTACAGTTAAATTTAAATTATAGTTGAGGACTTAATTTTAGCAAACACGCTGGGAAATACAGAAATACAAGAGAATAATTGAATATATACCCATATTTTTTATGATAACTATACACGTGCTTTGCAACAAGTTATATTAGTGCTACATAGGCGCAGATATACAGGTCCCCAAATAAAAATATATTCAATTTGGACACAAAGACGCAAGATATTAGTACGTGATAGTTAAATAAAGATAACATATTACTGAAAAATACTCTTTGTATATATGTTCTTTGAATCTAGTTTGAATTGACCTTCTAGTTTGTCCAACATACTTTTGATTGCAGTCTTTGCAGCTAATTTCGGAAATCCCCGACTTTTCCTTAGTTTCTATTTTGTTTTTTGGATTGCCTAAAAGTTGTTGTAGTTTATTTACCGATGAATAAACCACTGACATTCCTATATCTTCAAAAACCTTACCAAAACCAGGGGTGAAACAAGGATCGTAAGGAATAGATATGAATTTTGGATTTTCTCTTTCATTTTGAAAACTCAAGAGATTTCGAAGTGTCTCTTTAAATTTACATTACCTAATTATTTTATCAATTAAATTTACAGAATATTTCTCAGCTATATCAATTTTTAGGAATATTTAATAGTTTATAAAACATTCTGACTGATAAAGTGACTTGGGGATACAAGTATATGCAAATAAAAATCTTTTTTCAAATACAAAGATCATCACCAGAGTTTGACATGTGGAAATACCGCCAGTTGTGCCACAATCTTTAATTAACTTTTTTATTTTTTAAGTGATGGAAGAGTGTTTTCATTGCAATTATTATTTTCTCGCATCGGAATTGTGACCATAGTCACAATTCCGAATACACCATAGTTCTAGTCGTCAGTGCGTTGACACAGTGCACTGACGACTAGAACTTATTTTACCTCACGGTTGAGGGGGTTCACACATCCACCCCACTCCCGCCCCGTAGATACGCCATTGATGTTATACTATTAATCTCATCAGAAAACACTATCATGTATTCTCTGTATTTTCCTAGAATTCGTGCTTACTATTCCGTTAAAATAATCAATTATATCATTTATAATATTATTCTAGTAAATTATAAACTTACTGATTACTGATTATATGTTAATAAAACAAAACAAAACAAAAATATTTCTTTAATGAAATGTGCAGAAACAATCTTGGAGAAACAAATAAACGCTGTGACTGATTGTCACTGTAGTCAGATTGAAGCTAGGAATATTATTATTATTATTATTACTATTACATATTCTTTCAGATATTCAGACACGGTGACCGAAATCCGGATATTTTAAACCTTTTTCCAAGCAACCCTTATTATAATGAGAGCTATTATGCGCCATTTGGCTACGGCCAACTTACCAATGTAAGTACCTATTATTTAAAATGTTTAATCAAACTACAACAAATACGGGTTATTAGTTTTAAATATTTTTAATTCATCGAAAATATGTTATCAGTTATTTACGTGCAATCAACTAAAAGGATTAAATATTACTTATAGACACCTATACGGGGGCCTCGAGCTTAATTGCATTCTTTTGTCTTATAACACTTCAGACTTCCGAGCCATATTAACACTGACGTAGTTTTCCATATAACACAAAAAGACAATACTGCACTCGACGCGCATTTCGCCAATCAAGTTGGCTTCATCTGGAGATGATTAAAAACTGCGGTTTTTCAGTTTTGAGAACTTATAGGTACCCAATTTCCAAATTTGGAGGCAAGTCTGTATAATAAATGGTCTCTATGTAAGTTATTTAAAAATTTTGTTGGTAGTAATACAGAAACTGTAATGGTTTTACATTCATACGAAAGTTGCTTGTGATTTGAAATTTTTAATGGTTTAATATAGAAATACTTTGTGTTAAATGAGTAACAAATTGAATTTTCTTTTTCTAATCTCAACTTTCCGGGGGGGGGGTCTTAGCCTTCTCCTTGACGCGCCCATGGCCTGTATTAAGTCTTCTGTATTTAATGCAAAAAATGTAGAAGGTAAAAGTGTTGTAAACCTACGTCGTAGTAATGTAGCTAGACATGTTATTGGAAAAGTCAAATTTATAATCTAATCTAGATACTATCAAAGTAAACTATACCAGACCTGTTTGCAATCTTTCCTAGATAGGAAAACTTAAAGCATACAGAGTTGGCACAGCATTGCGAGAACGATATAATGGATTCTTGGACGCCACTTACAATATCGATCTGATAGAGCCCAGGAGTAGTGACTTTAACAGGACCAAGGCCTCACTTCAAGCTATGTTGGCGGGCTTATTTCCTCCTACTAAAGATCTTGTCTGGCTGGAGGGTCTCAATTGGCAACCAATTTCTTTCAACTACGCCGAACGGAAGTATGACAAGGTAAAGTTATTCATATATTATAACTTGACATGACACTCTTATTATTTTTTTGCAAGAACTGTAGAAACAAATTTAAAAACCAAATTTGTTTTCACACTATGAAGATGCAAAAAAGTGAAGAGGAAGTCTTTGTCTAGAATTGAATTATATATCAAAATATGATTGTTTTTCATCTTATAGGGTTTTCTGAGTAGTGCAAGATTTGACTTTTTCTTTGATCACGCTGTTCGCCATAGGGCATCTTCTAATTTTTCAATTTTAAGATTAAATATTTATTTTTAGGAATTATTTTGCTATGGCTGTCCTAACTGGGACAAAACGGTAGACGAATACCTGCAATCTAAGGAGGGTGCTGCTCTCGTTGATAAATACGAAGAAACTTTCAAATATATATCTGATAATACTGGCGACAATATTACAGACATTTTGCAAGTGTACTACATGTATTTTGGATTTCTTATTCAGGCAAGTATATTGTAGAGTATAAATTGTAATGAGCAATTTATATACCTGCAAGTATTATTTTGTAAAGTGATTATTCATACTATTAGAGGAGATTATTTCAAATAATTGAGGCTAATTTAAGAAAAATGAAGAAATAGTATCTATTATCAGTAATTTTATCCCCTCCATAAAAAATTCTCGGATTTTGCAATCCTTGCAACCATCGGAGTCTGTATCTAAGTTCTAAGACTGTATCTCAGACCAAGAATTGTTCACTTTAGAACTTTAATTTATCTTGTCAGGAGGAACTGAACTTTACGTTGCCGGAGTGGACCAAAAAAGTATATCCATATCCTATGAAAAACATTACAGCAGGATACTACGATATTATGTTTGCAACAAAGAAACTAAGGAAAATGTCAGGTGATGTATCCAATCAAAACCGCTATTCACTAGATATAATAATAATAATAATAATAATAATAATAATAATAATAATAATAATAATAATAATAATAATAATAATAATAATACGCATAACAACTATTTTTAATATTTTTACAATGAATAATAACAGTATAATTCATAATAATATAATATAATAATAGCATATTAAATAGTGCGGGTGCATAATCAATTATTATAAAAAATATTCCAATAGACCCATATATCTGTTGATTACTTGTAGGTATCTGTTGTTCCATGGGTCATGAGATCATCAATAAATGAACAAGACTATTAAGGCAATGGTATATTGTGTTATTACTTGTTAGGATAAAAAGTGATATTTTTTCTGACAAGCAATTATTTGTGTTGCTGAGGCGGAGCGTTAGAGTAGCCGAGCGAATACGAATCTGCGAGTCGTAAACATCACTCTTTATCCGAATAATATATACTATTTTTTCTCCTATCATCTGAGATGAATAATTTTTCATTATTTTAATGTTCTTTACAAACATCCAAATAAATATTAAATCGTCATTCCAATCAGTGCAGTCATGACATTTGTTTAGATTTTAATGCAACATTAAATTAATTAATAAACAATTGACAGATTTGACTTACAACCAGCGGACGACAATATATTATGTTACTAGGAGTAGGAGAACATTATTTGTTGAGCCCAGAAGCTTACACAGCCGAGGCGTTAGCCAAGGCTGTGTAAACTGGGCGAAACACATAAAGAGCTTTATACTCCGATCAAACTGACAGTTTTGAGAAATCAAAATGTGCGGATTTAAAAGTGCTACCCATTTATTTTTATCTTATAGTAATGAAAACGATAACTTTAATGCCAGATATGGGTATCAAGACAAGGGTATTTTAAGACGGCTGGAGAAAAAATACGCTAAATACTTAATTTAAGTTCTAGTAGGTACCTATTTAAAACCGTTGGCTCAATTATTTTCCATCACTATTTTTTAAGTAAAAACCCCTGGCCTGAATCCTTGAATATGGAAATATTTATTTCCTTATTCTTATTTTATACTTTATACTTATTTTAAATATTTAAATATTTACGTAAATAATTATTATACATTCCAGAGTATCTGTTGAAAAAAATAATCACTGACACAAGAAATAAAATTGAGGAAAAGTTGCCGAAAAAGAAGATGTTCGTTTACAGTGGCCATGAGAATAATATAGCGACAATATTGAAGGTTTTAGATTGGAGTACTGAAGACGTCCCACCCTATTGCAGCTATATTTTATTTGAGTTGCACAATATCAATAACACCTACGGACTAAAGGTAAATCAAAGTTATAAGTTTAGGGACTAGATTAGTTTTGTAGAGACAGAATTAGCTTGCACTGTTATATGTATGGAGTATTCCATGAAAATATATGTGTCCTGCTCTGGACACGACAAAAAAAATGTCTATATACGAAATTCCGTCACTTTGGAATCACTGAACACTCTCTAGAATAAGAGAGAGCACATGTCATCAAGAGAAAACTTATTTTAAATTTCACAACATATTTTTGTAGAAGAAAAATGCTGTGGGAGGCGTAATTCATGAATACTGATGTTAATATGATGACTTACTTTCTTGGGATTTATGGTCACCTGGATAATATCCCTGATATCCCTGATATTAATCCAAGTGACTTCTTTCCGTAGGGTTTCTAGGTATCTTGTATATCAGAGATACCATAATTCAGTTTTGTCCATGAGTTACCTGAAGATTTGTACCAAGAGATCATTAGCAATGTGAAATAGAGTTGGTTGGGGATTATTATTATTATTACCTATTATTATTGTGTTGGTTGAACAAGTTACTGTAAGATTTGCTAAACATAATGTTTCTATTAGTTTTACTGTAAGGAATTTCACGTATTCATTTCATTTTCAGATATTTTATCAAGACTACAGTACGGATAATCCCGTACTAATGAAATTACCCTCGTGTGACGAATTTTGTTTTGAGAGGTTTGTTACTTTAACTAGAGACTTCATACCCGAAGATGATGACATTTGTGGAACAGGTAGATTTTCAACTTTATAGCTACAACAAAAATTACAAGTATTAGCAAAACAACAATTAGGTATAAATTTCTTAGGCCCAGAGCATATAATCCCAAGTACCATTAGTAAAATTACAAAAATTTAATTAAACCTGCTGCATATGTATAAGCTGAACGATCCATCATATTGAAATCGACTTTTACTAAACCTACATATTATGTAATATTTAGCAATAAAAATAGTGCTTTCAATATGGCGAATCATTCATCGTCTCGTATCTATCAAGGTAGCGTTGTAAAGTCGACTTTTACCGAATTTTTTTTTATTAGAATGATAGGGAATTTTGAAAAGTATGAAATAATTGTGGATGATAATCAAAATAACTCAAGGATTTGTCTTTGATATGGCGGGTCGTTATCTAGTAGGAAGTTTTGTCTAGTAGCTTTGTACAATGTCTATAGAGCGAAACTATCTATTTTTTTGAAGAATTTAAATAATCTGACCTTTTCTATTTTTGCAGCATCTACAGGCATCAGAGGGACAACTTCACTTTTCAGTATGTTACCACTTCTTTTAACTTATGTATATTATTTGTCGTTTTTAAATAGTGTCGAATTTTAAAAATAAATAGCAAACTTAGTAAATTTTTATTTTCTTTAGTTGTATCTTGAACCCTGCCTATAAGCGCCTATATGATTACTAGTGCCTTATTTAACATAATTACTTTAGTCACTAATTCTTCAATGTTATTTTTTGGGAAAACTTTACACCTAAATTTATAAAAATATATAGGATGTCCCTTACTAAATATCTTAAAAAATCAATACTTCCGGCTAAATCGAAAAATGAAAATTTCGCTAATTAGGTACGTAATATACCTAATAGATTATGAGAGGTACAAATTTATGATTTTGAGAGATATGTAATGTATATATGCAATATGTTGTGTTGTTTGAATACAATATATCCTAAAGTCAAAGAGTCAATCAGAGTTACTAAAATCGAGTTACTATTTTAAAATTATTTTTACACTAATATATTTGTAAAAGATTATTTTACATTGTAAAGATAAAATGGCTGGAGTATGTCCACATTCATATATTCACTTATTTAACTTCGAGTTAAGTATATCGTGGCAATTTAAAAATACCAACTATCATGTCAGCTGATTATTTAAAGTGTTACTGAACGTACGCAGTAAAAATGTTATCGGTAAACTATCAGTAGCTATTAATTATTTGTTAATAGTCTAGCCTAGTACAAGGCAGATACCAGTAAGGTAAATATGGCCCTTAGTATTATATGGATCTATATTGTTTTAACACATATAGTAGTCAGTTCAAGACGTCAAATACCGAATGGAAGGCATTCTAATTCATCTACTTTGATATTAACACATGTGGTGAGTTCAATGATAGAATACAGCACATCAGTTGCAATAGGTGTTTCAGTCTAAAAAATTAACAATACAATCCTGTTAAGATCCTCATTTTCAAATGGAACCATTTTGTCAAATTTCAGGTGACGGCAATACCTTGAAAAATATTTATTGAAAAATAATTTATCTACTAATTTTAATGTGTTTCATCATCCATCATCATATGCTTCACCAAAGGATTTTTTTAGTCAAACACAAAAGGCACCATTCCTGTTAATATACATTTTGCAGACCAAATTAACATCAACTGAAGTTGATTAAAAATATCTTGGTTAACTAAATCCAACATCGCGAGAGCAGCAGTAATTAATAGTGGTAGTGGCGGTGTGGTGATTGAATCTGGCAAGGAACCACTAGCTGACTTTTGCCTATCTTTATAACCAGTCAGTACGTGCCCTCCGTTCCTTGAAAATTCCCGAATGTGCTTAAGCCTCCCTAGATAATAATAATAATAATAATAATAATAATAATAATAATAATAATAATAATAATAATAATAATAATAATAATAATAATAATAATAATAATAATAATAATAATAATAATAATAATAATAATAATAATAATAATAATAATAATAATAATAATATCTCTACCCCTCATTCTAATCACAAGGATTAGCCCGGAAGCCGGAGACTTGTGTGGGAGAGGGGGCGACATATTATTATTACGCGGGCCGCATTTGCGCCTCAGGAACGACTTACGTTGGTAGGCCATAACCACCATTCAGTACTGGAATGAGGGAAACCTGGAAAACCTCATTAGTTAGGGGGACAAGTCAAACATTCTGATTTTAATCTCTCATATTAACACCAAGTTGACATTCTTCCCATCCTAGGCCATCGCCAGGATGGTTGCCAAGCCATCCCTGCGAATAAGCCTTGATCTACGAGTAAACAATTTAATGAAAAATTGTTGGCGGAATGGGAATTGGAACCCACGACCTCTGGGTTGAGCGATCGAGACGCTAAGCCCTGAGCCACCGACTCGATAAGATAGATAGTATTTATTTAGCCACGACAGTGGCGCACCCAGAAAAAATCTTGGTGGGGTCCAATGCTTCAGATAATTGGGAATTTATATAATAAACGAAAGAGAAAGAATAGAAACGAGAAAGAAAGAATGTATGTATGTCTGTGTTTAAGTGTGTGTATATCTGTGCTTGTTAAAAACTATACTTAACAACTTAACAATTTTCACCAGACTTAACTTTTCTAATAAGTACCTCCTCTGGCTTAAGTACTTCAATATTTTGATGAATATATAAAAAAGCTAATCCAATTTTTTATATTTAGAAATGTTTTTTAAAATCTTGAGGAAGGAAGAAGGATTGTCACAGGACTGCTGACAGGTCACGGACATCTCAATAAGCACCTTAACGCTATTAGCCTTAGTAACACCAGAAGGTGCAGGTTTTGCGGACACGATGATGAGGACTCCATTCACATCCTCTGTCGCTGTGCCTGCCTCATGATCAAGAGACAATAGCTCTCGACCAGCGGCAGGCACAATGAGTCGAAAGACCTGAGTGCCGCGGGTATCCGCGCCGCCTAACAACAACAACAACAACAACAAGATCTTGTGGGAGGCACAGCCACTTGGCTCTCCCCTCCTGGGTACGCCACTAAGCCACGATACATCTATACTCTACGATATTCTAGTATACTCTTGATTTTATTACACACCAGATATAAAAATCCAGTGGTGTCAAATCCGGTGATCGTTAATGTCACTTTCAATGGTTAACTACGAAATCAACAAAACTTTTGTTTTCTCGGCCCTCTTTTCAACAACGAACAAAATAGTGTTGGTTTGTAATGTATTTCATGAATAATTGTAAATAACTCGAAAAATATAAGATTTAGAGATAGGCAAATGTCGTACTACTATTTGATAGATAATTTATAGGACTATTCAGCGATGTAATAAAATACAGAGTGTTCCATTTAAGATATATTAGTTTTTATAATTTGTATTAAGTATACATTAATTTCAATTTATTTTCTGAACACCCTGTGTATGGTAGGTTCGATTTCTGTTAATTTTACGATGCCAGAGTACCTTCACATATTTGCACCATAATTTCAGACTTGTAAGTCCAAGATGAAAAAAGTAGTTACACGATTATTACATAGTGACAAACAGCGATTTTTTTTTATGAAATAAGCGATATCTCGAAAACCATTTAAGATAGGCATATACTATTCTTAATGAATTTTGTCCAGAAATGAATGAAAAATCCAAAAATGCAATAATATGTAAGGTGGTGTCCCGTTTAAAATAACGAAGCTAATGTCGACTTCCGGTATAACCGGAAGTGCTAGAAACTTCAAAATATTTTCATCAAGTAGATCATGGTTCACTTTGACTCCACGTAAAATTTCAAATTAATAGCTTTATTGGTTTTCCAGATACTTCTAATAGGCCATCACCAATGGACACCTCTGTATATTTTAAAATTCGAAAAATTATATGAATTTTTTAAAAACAATCAAACCAGTACAGTTTACCAAATTACTTATAATATTTCGGCCAAATTTCTGAAACATCGTTTAGGAAAACTTTTCATAGTGGATTTGTTTCATATTGCGAGTACCTAAGTAAGCTTTGGTAACAAGGATGTCTAAAAAAAGTTTCAAGCCAGTTTTTTTTATAAATACTTTGTACTACTTTCAGGTGTTTAGACATGGCAATAGAACAGCTGAGACTAAAGAGTTATATCCGAAAGATCCATATTTAAACTATACCTATTTTCCTTTTGGTAGAGGTCAACTAACAAATGTAAGTTTATTCGTATAATGCATTTTACTTTATCCGTATTTATCTATTTAAACTGTGTACTTTATATCGCAAAAAATAATAACAACAATAGTCACCTTGTGAAAAAATTAACATGTACACACATGGTGTTTTATTCTTAACAAAAATTTGCATTTGGTCAATATTCCTCGAACGTAAAATTTTTGCTAGATGTTTTAATTATCTGAATATCCAGAAAAGGTTGCAGGATTTTCATTATCCAATGATCATAATTATTAAAAAGAGAAAAATTTAAAAATTTAGTAATTCCGAACTATCTAGAATGTGAATGAATTGCTTGAAACACATGATATGTTGTCATACATTCTATAAGAGCATGTACGTGCTGATATTTTTACAATACAAAGTCGTTATTCCTTTGTAAGTTATAAAGTTAAAGCCAGAATTAAGCAAAGTGGAATGACCTCGCCGATCTGGTAAAATGCGGTGATGCATGGGCGTGCGTATTCTGTTTTACCATTGGGCACATTTCAGTTAATATATACTCGTATACTATTCTATTGAATACTTCTAGTATATGCACTTCCACTTTTTTAACTAACACAAATAAGTATAAACACTGACACAAAGAATAAATACACTGATAATTTTACCACAAATTTTTACCGTTAAGAAACGCGCGCAAAATAACCCAACCTCACGCCACTGTTTCCCTACTACCTCGAGGGCAGTCGCTTGTTGGTTCCTGATTCGACCAATCAACGTCGTTGAAGCTCAGAGAAAAGAAAGCGTAAATGCAGGAATATGTATGTTAAATAAATATGAACAGCTTGTCGTCAACTTTACGACTTTCGCAGTTGCCACGTATTCGGAAATTCGTTGATATTATTAACTAAAACACAAATTAAACATTGTGTTTGCTTTAATAAAGTACAATAGGGATAAGGAACGTTAAAGAGAAGTAAAAAAAATGGATAAATAAGGTAATTAATAGGTTTCCTGTTTTAAATAAGAATACTTTAGAAATAAATGTGACAACATAGATCTACTCTTTTTCCGGTCATTGCACTTTGCTTAATTCTGGCTTTGACTTTAGGTAATATAGAAAACTAAAACTTGTTATTTTTGCCTTTAAGGAAGGCAAAAGAAAAGAGTATTCGGTCGGAAAAGCATTACGGGACAGATATAAAGACTTCTTAGGCCCTTTTTACTACCCTGAAATTGTAGACGCTGTCAGTACTGACTACAATAGGACGAAGATGTCACTGCAACTGGTGCTAGGTGGCTTGTTTCCTCCACAAGGTGTAGAAATTTGGAACAAGAATTTAAACTGGCAACCTGTTCCATATAACTACTTACCAGAGTCAAAGGATAAGGTAAAGTAAGGATAACTTTAGCCATATTATAAATAACCAAGAAGTACTTACATCAAAATCCCAATATTTGCTAAAAAGTTCCAGTTTCGGACAAGAATCTTAAGTTTGGAAAAACAAGACAGTTATTTGTCACTTCTTATTATTCAATTCATCACTACCCTCATATAAAGCACTGAAACACATAATTTGTTTCGATATTTTTCTCTTGCCAAGGAATTTAATTTGTTTGTTATTATTTTATCCATATCTGATTTAAAAAATTCACAGATTTCGCAATTCTTGCAACCATCGGAGTGCATTGAAAATGAATTAAGAAAATTCCGAGCTATAGAAAGCTTGCAAAAGTTACCTTCTAATTTGAGAACTTACCATTTATTTATTTATTTATTTATTTATTTGAAAGTAGGTATCCCAACAGAATTTAACAATAAATTCCAATTACAGGGTTACACGTTTTAATGTAATATGTGACTACTGCTCTCGGCAAATCAATAAATTAGAAATACATTTAATGTAAAATCTAACTAATCTTAAGTAATAATATAAAATTAGTAATAACAAAAAACAAAAAATATGGATATATTAACAATGTAGCTATATACCTGTATGCTATAAATTTATATAATAATTAATATTTATACATATCAGCCAACAGAAGTTTATTTAATTGGAAAAGACTAAAATCGCATTATATCTAGCTTGTCGTAAAGATAAATTAAATATATCAATATGGTTAAAGTAAACATTATAAATATTTTGTAATTGATACAACGGAGAATTTTTTGCATAATTTGTAGAACATGAGTGTAGGTAAAATAAGTGAGTGGAACGAGTGACTTGGGACTTAATATTAATTGTTAATTTGTTTGTTATAAAGTTACAATCAATTGCATTATTGAAAATTTTAAAAATAAACAGTAAATACATTATAAATCTACGAGACGTAAGCTTCAATAAGTTATACCGTTTAATGCTATCCTCGTAAGAAACATAATGCAGATGTCTGTTAAATTTGTAATTCAACAAATTTACGAATTTAATTTGTATTTTTTCAATGCGTTCTATATATTTAACATAGGATGGGTTCCAAATTATGCAGACATATTCAAGTTGACTACGGACTAAAGAGTTATATAATAGTATAATAGAGTCAGGTTTATTGAAAGACTTAGTTACTCTCATTATGAAACCTAAATTTCGGTAAGCTTTTCTGACTATGGCCTCAACATGCAAATCAAAATTTAACTTTGAGTCAAGTATTACACCTAGGTCTTTGATTTGATCTACCTTTATAAGCTCTAAGTTGTTAATATGATAAGGAATACTGAAATTAGTACTAAGCCTTGAAAATGTAATATGGTAACACTTATTTATATTTAAAAAAAGCTTATTATTAACACAATACTTGTACAGACGTGAAAGATCGCTCTGAAAGTTCACACAATCAGCAACACTAGAAATTTCACTATACATCTTTAAATCATCTGCATATAGACAAAATTTAGAATACAAAAAACAATGTTCAATATCATATATAAATAAGGAAAAAAGTAATGGTCCTAGGTGTGAACCCTGAGGGACACCAGACGTGACATCAACAAACGAGGATGAGCAATTATTAATCTTAACACATTGTGATCTATTGAGTACATATGATGTTATCCATCTCAGTAAATTGCCGTGTATACCGATATTCTGTATATACTGTGTATACCTATATCTCCGATATTCTATTCATTTGCAACTTACAGACTTTGCCACCTTGTATATTACATTCACATGAGAGCTCAGATTCTCAGACTCGCAATTTGCAATTCGGTCCCCCACTACTTTACCATGTCGGTGTGACATGCTCATCGCGTTACACTTTTCATCGAAACATACCCATGTACTAGAACCTTCGCGATCCTATAAGCATTTTCAATGCTAAAATAATTCAGTATGCTTTTCACACATACATATAGTATAATAAATAATGCAAATATAATAGGAAATGTTATCTAGGTTCTTTTGGGTACACTTTGTAAGAACTACGTAACCAAATACAACGAAGTCGTGGCCTCTCAAAAAGTACAGGCGGAGTACCATAGAAACAAAGACGTGTTCAATTACATTTCACACAATTCCGGCTTGAATGTAACCAAATTTTCGGATATCTATCTCGTATTCTTTGGTTTGGCAACAGAAGAGGAATGGGGTTTTAGATTACCATTATGGACGAGGAAGGTTTGGCCAAAAACTATCACAGATCTAGCTATTAAGGAGTACTACGTCTCCATGGCCACTACAGATCTAAAGAAAATGGCCAGTGGTTAGTAGATGCGTAAATTATCTAAATAATATTAAAATAAGAACTTTAAAATGTTCAAGCTCTTTCTATTCACTCTATTCACTCTAATTTTTTCTAGTATACAATTCTATTTTTATTTTCAAAACATCACTAATACACTTAGTAATGTTTTGAAAATATCCAATAATGTAGATACATTATTAAGTATATTATTGTAAAAGAATATGGATAATTTAATTTTCTAAAAAAGATGTATGATAACCCTAGTCTGTCGTCGATGTAATTAGAAGATCCACTATAGAAATAAATACCATATCATGTTAATAGACTTTATATACAGTTTTTTACAATTTTGGAATAGAAATCAATGAGATGTGTATTATGTACATCACTGAGTGTAGATACACTTAGTGATGTTTTGAAAATATCCAATAATGTAGGTACATTATTAAGTACACTGCAACGCAAAATTAAAGGATATTAATTTTTGCCTTCTGATTTAAATTTCGAATAATTTAAAAACTGACTGGCCGATTTTCAATATATATTTTTTTAACTCATAGCTACATCCTTTGATTTTTAAATTATTAATAGCTGACGCATTTTATTTTGACGCAATTTAATTATACAGGGTGAAATAGAGGAGTATGTTTTGATAAGGGATATTTATTTGAAATACGCCGAGTAGACGACAGCTGTCTGACTGACATTTTCAGCTAAATTGACAGAATAAAGGTTTACCTACATGCTAGTTTTTGAAATTTCTCCCTATCTTGAATAGTTTCGCAATTATGATTTTTTTTCCAACTTGCTGTATTTCTATTAAAAATAATTTTTGTTCGTTATCTAGCCATCAGCTTAGATTATTACTACGGAATTATTGCTATGGTTACTGTGCACCTTTATGTCATTCTGTCTGACAAAAATTAAAAATGCCTCGACATAAGTAATACATGTCAATGAGTAATACAGATTTGTAAGCAAACAATTTTTTTATTGCCCCAGGCGTAAGAAATTAAAACAAAGAATTAATTATCCAACAATTTAATAAAAATTAATAGCGGGTATGACCTCCGTGAACTTGAAGCACATGCTCAACCCTTCTATGCATACTTGTAATTAAGTTATCCAAAGCATCTTGTGGTAAATTTTGCCATAAAACTGGTAAAACTGGATGTAATGTCCATTGTAGCATATCCCAGGCATGCTTAATTGGGTTTATATCGGCGGAAACAGGTGGTAGCCTGAGGTGATTAATACCATTATCTTCTAGCATACGAATAACATTTTGTGTTCTGTGGGGAGGAGCATTATCATCCAAAAAAATAAAGTTGTCTCCTATTTGGTGAGCTAGGGGAACTACTATACCATGGATAACATCTTGTGCATAAATTTCACCATTCATTGTCTGCTCACAAATCTACAATGGTGTACGACGCCCAAGAGCTATTCCAGCCCATACCATTATGGTTCCACCTCGAAAAGGGTACACTTGCTGAACACTTCCCACGTGGCGAGGTGTGCCCCTTGGTCTCCACTCTCGAACTCTCCTAGAGTCACTGTGTAGACCAAAGCGGGTCACTAAAAAGGACGTTGCTCCATTCTGCTACCCAGTTTACGTGTTCAGTTGCCCATGCTATCCTAGCACGTTTATGTCCCATTGTTAGTGGCAAGCCTCTCATTGGTCTACGACAAATTAAATTTGTTTCTTCAAGCCGTCTTCTAACAGTGTCTCTAGATATTTCAAGGTCAACAGTAGCAGTTAATCTTTGTCGTATTACTGTTGAAGAGCTTTCTGGTCTCCTTCTAGCCACCAAAGAAAGAAAACGGTCTTGACGTCTCGTAGTTTTTCGTTTTCGACCTTGACCTGGTCGTCTTGAAGCCAAATTTGTTTCATTAAATCTTGTTGCTAGCCGACTTACTACACTTTTAGAAACATGAAAACGGTCCGCAACATCAACTTGACGCATACCACCCTCCAACATTCCAAGAGCCCTACTTACTTCCTCGGGACTTCAATAACGTCGAGGCATTTTTAATTTTTGTCAGACAGAATGACATACAGGTGCACAGTAACCATAGCAATAATTCCGTAGTAATAATCTAAGCTGATGGCTAGATAACGAACAAAAATTATTTTTAATAGAAATACAGCAAGTTGGAAAAAAAATCATAATTCCGAAACTATTCAAGATAGGGAGAAATTTCAAAAACTAGCATGTAGGTAAACCTTTATTCTGTCAATTTAGCTAAAAATGTCAGTCAGACAGCTGTCGTCTACTCGGCAAATTTCAAATAAATATCCCTTATCAAAACATACTCCTCTATTTCACCCTGTATAATTAAATTGCGTCAAAATAAAATATTCAGCTATTAATAATTTAAAAATCAAAGGATGTAGCTATGAGTTAAAAAAATTTATTGAAAATCGGCCAGTCAGTTTTTAAATTATTCGAAATTTAAATCAGAAGGCAAAAATTAATATCCTTTAATTTTGCGTTGCAGTGTATATTATTGTAAAATAATATGGATACCTTAATTTTCTAAAAAAGATGTATGATAGTCTGAAGTCTGCCGTCCATGTATTTAGAAGATCCACTATATAAAGAATTACCATGTTATGTTAATTGACTTTGCAGTTTTTTACAATTTTGGAATACAAATCAATGAGATGTGTATTCCGAATATATCCTGTTGAGGAGTAGTTAAATAAAATACAACAAATATTGCTTTTAAGAAATTGCAATTACATTAATCATTATATGTATATTTTAATTTAGTAAAATTTTTATCTGCAAATGCCAGGTGTTGGGTAAAATGTTTAGTAAAGATTATCGTAAGGCTAGTCAATATAAGATCTTTATCATACTTTTCAGGTTATCATATAAAGAAGATAATAAAAGACACACAGAGAAAAATTAAACAGGAGAATGAGGTGCACGGTACTAAAATGTTCTTGTATTCTGCACACGAAAACAACCTTGCACAGTTACTTATTCTGTTGGGTATTAAAGTTGACCACATTCCTACATATGGGTCTTATATTATTTTCGAAATTCACAAGATTAATGGGAAACATGCAGTAAAGGTAAATATACTAAAATATACGGAAATAGTAGACTTGGTTTAAAAAACTAGAAAATAACTACTCTTTCAACTACCTTCTGGTGAACATGTTATCAAGGGAATTCAGTTTTCAGATATATGGGGTCATCATAAAAAAGTAAGGGGTATACTTAAAAGTCTTATATAATTTTAAGAAATCAAGCTAGGTAGCAAAAAGTAAATGGAATCTAGTTGTTTCAATAATTGGATTTTACTGTACATATCTATGGAAAACAAAAGAGTTGTTATGTCAACTGCCGATACAAGTGTCAAACGTAATCATTGCGATTTAGAGAATTGTTCTCAAAATAATACTCACGTAAACGTAAATTGAAATGGCCTCCAAGATTGCCTGATCGATTACAGGCTGTGGGGTTATTTAAAAAATTTGGTGTTTAGAACCCGACCAACAACGCTGGAAGAATTAAAAGACTCTATTAGGGAGCAAATTGCTGCAATTCAAACAGAAATGCTGAATAATGCTATGTACAATTTGGAGGAACGGTTGGTGATTGTACAGCAGCAAAATGGACGACATAACATACCATAACATAACATAACATAACATAACATAACATAAGATAACATTTGCGTTAACCACTGTTGGAAATAAGAAATCCCATCGTTAACGCAATCGAATTTCTTTCACATCCTGTTATTAACTTAATTTGTTAAAAATAGCTGGATAAAAGGATAAGCTGAAATATAATAGGTTTGTTCCTGCAGGAGTCCAAAACTATCAGTAACTGTCAGAAGCATGCGCATTACAAATCTAAGCGTTCCAACAAGAGTCGAACGACAGTCCAGGATTTCTTGTCCTCTGTTCCAGCTTGAGTCAGGGCAGTTTGCTGATAGTTTGTAAAGTTCACTGATTCTTCGGAAACTCATAGTCCGGTGCATGCGCAATTCGCATTAACCAAAACCATTTACCAACTTTAACCTCAATTATTGTACGCTGTCTATTATTAATATTATAACTCAACAAACAATAACTATTTGTCAGAAACGGATGATATTCCTCCATAATTTATAGGTTAAAAAATTATTTGGTTATTGTTTACTGCACTCTTCTTCTTCTGCTATCAAGTTCTATAAAAATCCGGTGTTCCAGCAAAAATCAGAAACTAATCTAAGATCAGACATGCGCATTAAATCACAATCCCTGACTGTCAGGGATTTATCAGAGATTCTATGCAGGAACAAACCTATATTATCCCTTACTTTATGATAACCTCTTTTAAAATTTCACCTTTAAAATAGGTATACGTCGAGGTTCTAATACTAAATTTAAAACAGAAATGCCAGTATGACAAATTTTCCTTAATATTTAATAGAAAAATACACTGTTTGTAAATATTAACAGTTAATATTAAAAATTTCTTATCATCTATACAAAATCCAGCATTTTAAAATAACAGGTATATTTGTCGCAGTAATATATAGTAATATATATGTATACTATATATAGTATATATATAGTAATATCATTAATACATTATTTTTTAGATCTATTATCAAAATTATCTATCCAAAGACATAAAACTGTTAAAATTACCTGCATGTGAAGATATGTGTCCCTGGGAGAAATTTCAGTCGCTGACGGCTGAATACATTCCAAATGAGAAATTATGTGGCATTTGAAGCAGCAATTAATGAAATACAAAATATGTTTCCCAAAAACTGAAACCAGCATTTAAAATTATAATTATAAATAAAATATCTGGTCCAATGATTTTTCAATTAAAGTTTCATCAAATGCACCCTTTGATTTTATTTATTTCATCCACCATGTTTTTGGTTTTACAACAAAAGCTATCACACCTATCTTGTGTTTGCGCTCAGAAGATGTATTCAGTTTCCCTTTGAAATAAATATTCCTGGTCAATTTGGCAGCCTTGCTTGGACCAAGGTTGCTCCAATCTATTTCATATCTGACACTTGGCGTTCTATTGTGAAAATGGGAACCATCTTTAGTAGGTATTTGTTTTCGTTGCACATAGATCCCCCATAATTACCCTCTTGGAGATTAGAGAAAATTCCGTTTAGTTATGCTTTGTTGTTAATACCTACTACGGATTTTAACAAATGTATTTAGTCTAAATCTCAATTAATCCGCATATGTCTTCTATAAAATGCTGTGCGTCTTTTCAATATATTGTGCATCAAGCTTATCTTGGCACACAGCTCCATAGTGATTTTGATAACATCGGACAAAAATGTCAATATTTGTGACATTCCTAAATTCCCATCCACAATTGATATGTTACGTATTTAGATCCTAGATCCAAATATAATGTAATCTATACGATTCATTTTTCCCAGTTAAGCTAGATGGTAATGTCAGTTCGTGAAGTTGTCAAGATAGCATCAAGATAAAAAAAATACTTCTTGTACTATGCTGCATGTTGCATATGATGTACGAAACCTGATAAATATCAGACCAATTATTACATAGGCTTGGTTAAAACCTAATACGCTGATATGTCTAATTTTGCAAAGGTACATGCAAAGTAGTAACCTAGTAAGTTATGGTTGAAGAAATTAAATCAGATCTTGTTTATTTATATCAAGATTAGTGTCTACATAAACAGGATGTTCAAAGTAGATAAATATTTGCAAATGAGAGGTAATACATCAAACATATCGCTCATAAGTATCGGCATCATCAAGTAATAAAACATGCAGAGATAAGAAGTCAGACCAAAAGTATTTTCAGAATTTCTGGAATTTTGTTTGTTGACTGAAATTGAAAAAAAATGTACGCCAAGGTGAAAGCTAAATAGTGTTTTAGATAACAAAATATACATAAATATTTTGATAAATTTATGCAGTAATCTACAACTGTATCAACCAAACGAATATAAATATGGTTAAATTTTGAACAAGGTTACCGATCTACGTCACCTACATTCATTTATTTCTCTCTTGTATGTTACTTTATTACCTGTTTCTGGATGTGAAGACCCATTCCACACCCTATTTCCAAATAATCTACAAAATTGCACCAATAATTTAAAAACTTAGTCAGCTAAGTCAAATAAATACAAGACCAATAGGCCTAGATGTGGTAGCATTGCTTTGGAACTCACCTCAAAGAGACCGACCACAGAAAGGAAGAAGTCAAAAATCGTAGGTATGGTAACGATTTATCTGCATTTTTCTGTACTAAAATGCTAATCACAAAAGATATATGTCCTCATGTTATCAAATAAAATAAAATTGGCTGATTTACGCGTTGATATTTTATCATCATCCAGAATCAAAAGAGCATTTTGAAAGATAGATTTGCCTGAATTTTGAAGATGTCCTCCAAAACACGAAAATTATATTCAAAGTGTATTCGTATAGTCCCTAACGATGAAAATACATCTTCTACTTCTTCTAACTTCTACTACTAACACATCATTTTAAAGCCCTTTCCATTGCAAATACACTGGTGCATCCTTTTTGGGAGTTTCTCCTGGTTGGTGATCTTGTAAACGCAAATTATTCGCGGCAGCTGTGATACGCTCGCGCAATTCCTCGACTGTGTCCACTTTGGTATGGTACACCTCATTTTTTAAATGACCCCACAAAAAGAAGTCAAGAGAGTTTAAATCGGGAGATCGCGAAGGCCATGCTACCGGTCCACTCCGTCCAATCCACCGTAATCGGTGCACTTTATGGAGATAATCTCGAACATCTAGCCGAAAATTAAGAGGTGCTCCATTATGTACAAACCACATAGGTTATCGGACAGCTAGGGGTACGTTTTCAAGAAAGATGAACAGGTCATTGCGAAGAAATTCCAGATATTGTAAACGATTCATTTGATTTGGCAATATGAACGGTCCAATTAGGCGCTCCTGACAAACAATTCCTGACCAAACGTTCAATGAAAAACCGTGCGGATTTTCGAGTGCCCAAACTTGTGTATTGTGAATGTTCTGTATTCCATTTCGAGTAAACAACTGTAGCTTCATCTGTAACTAGTACATCAGCAGTAAATTGGAGATTTTTAGCATTTTGCTGGAACAACCACTCACAAAACATTACTATCCATAATTCGTAATAGATAATCCGCTGGTAACAGTGCTTGAACACGCTGGATATGATACGGGTATAACTGAGTTTCGTGTAGTAGGTGTGGGCCATTCGTGGGGTCTCCTCCTCTTCTGGCGATCTTCTGGCGCTCTTCTGTCTTGTCTTCTTTCTTCGCCTGCATGCCTAACCCGCAGGCCGGGGATACACTGGGGATAGTCTGTACCTGGCGGAGGCGGTAAGTGCCACTCTCGTCCTGGGTGGTGGTTTGGGGTAGTTCAGGAGTGGCTGTGTAGCCGGGGATGCACCTCTAAAGGAACCAAATGGCTCTTTAGCTTTATGCAAGGTGAGTGAAGGGTACTCGAAGTGATCCCGAGACCGCTGTCGGCGGACGTGGGTTCGAGGGGAGGTATGAGGGTTATTTTTTAGTCGCTTCCTAGACCAGGCGCTTCTCGGGTAAAAAGTTATTTACTTTTTTGTAGGTATATCAGATGTCGTTGAAGTACAGTTGCCCAGCTACGTAGTCCTTTCTAACGTTATAACTTTTAACATTTTTTACACGAAATGTAAGACGTTTATTATTAATTTTTTTGGTGATATCGACTTCTTGTTTAAGGATGCACATATCCTCAAAGTTTTAAAGATTCTGAATGACCCTGCATGTATATCTACCAACTTTGGCACTGAGTCTAATGTTTTTTTTCGTGCATATTCCTCACTTATAATTATCTCAGTCTACAAGCATTATCTGATTTTCCATATTCTCAGTAATCATCTTAAACATCGATGACACGTTTAATCCAAATTTAGAATGGAAAAATCAATAATTATTACTTTATCTAGTTTATTGATTGCTATCTGAATTAGGTAAGTAATCCCAATCTTCGTATATATACTGGATTTGCAAAGAGCGATTTTCACTTGAGTTGAAAAATTGTTACAGTACCTACCTAGGTGGAAACAATGTTCAGTTTCAGTCGTTGGTTGGTCTTCTTTGGGTTCGTAGCCTTCTCTTACTCAAGAACATTACATACGTTACACCAAAAGAACCACCTTATAGATCAATTAGATGACATAATCAACGAGGAAACTTTGATTTTAACCCATGTGGTAAGTCTGCTATCGTTACCAACGGTTATTATTAATAATCTTATAACTTATCAATTACAGCTATTTAGACATGGAAATAGAACAGCTGACAGTCACACCGAACTATATCCTAAGGACCCTTACTTACAGGAAACATACGAGCCATATGGCAATGGACAACTGACGAATGTAAGAAACTAAGCTTGTTATTTCTAATATTCTTTATGTCGTTGTCAAGAAACCAGTTACTTTAAGCACTCTCTGTTTTATATAGAAACATCTCCGAAAATTTATTTCAGTTAAGAAGTTGTCTATTATTTCTAACTGTTTACAAATGAAACACCTATTATGTTATTTAAGAGTCTTGGAACTTCAAATGTTTACGTTAACACTATCAGAATTGCATTTTAATTCTTTAAATCACTGATTTGATCATCCGAAAAAGTAAATTTATAGAAATTATATCTACCTTATGAGAGGGCATAAAGGATACTTATGTTATTTTTTGCTATGAGCACTGAATTTTGTGGAGGAATTCATCGTTTTATATAATTTCGTTGGTTCTAGGTGGGAAAACGGAAAGAATTTTCTATTGGTACCGCTTTACGAAGTAAATACGATGACTTCTTGGGGGATCAGTATTATCCGGATATAATTGAGGCAGTTAGTACAGACTACAATAGAACAAAAATGTCACTCCAATTGGTATTAGCTGGTTTATTCCCACCCCAAGAAGATACCATGTGGAAGGACGGTTTCTATTGGCAGCCAGTCCCGTATAACTATCTTCCAAAACATCAGGATAAGGTGAGAAAACAACTTATTTAAATAGTTATCTATTTATCTATAAACCGATAATCTTCATATTTTTTTGATAGCGAATTAGACTGACCACACTAGTGCGCACTAAATGCGAGCGAAGTGTGAATTAATCTTCTTTGATCTGCTTATTTTTTAAAAGATCTACTGGTTTATTTATAGTTGAGGGTACAATTATAAACATTTCTCAAAGTCTTATCAAAATCTATAGCATTCCACACTAGTGTATTTTTGTCAATATAAATTCTGATAACAGCATTAGCTTTCACTCTAAAAAAATCCGTGATCTGTCACTATCATCATATGCTTTTAAGCTTATATTAAGCTTATTTATATCTTATTTAAGTTTAAGGTGTATTAGTTTCTTTCTACAAGTATTGAATTTTTATATTTAGATCAAGAGTTTTTATCTCTACGAGAAGGATAGATTATTATTATAAAATGTAGTATCATAAATTAATGAATAACAGTAAATTCGTTACTTAAACTATAGTGTTGGCCGTAAATTATAAATATGCTTCAAAGTAACAAAAATACCTGTAGGTACCTACTTTTTAAAAGTGTCATTTTTAAAAGTTACCGTCAAAATGGCACCGGAAAGAAAATTAAGAATAAAAAAATTTAATAGTTAGCCTTAAGAGAAGACGTAGGTATATTCTACGTCATCCTACAAACGGAATGAGGCAGGATTTTTTATCCAGGATGTGGCTAGAATAATTAGTAGTTTTAATAAATAAATTAAGCAACGTGGATTCAAAGGAAATTTTATTTCACCGATAGTTTCTGCTGATTATTTGGTTTAAAAATCCGGAAATAAGTTAGAACCACAAAGATTTGGATATTTACGTCTTTCAGAGGACGAACCGATATAGACAACAGACAAACAAATCTGACGTGACTCACTCAAATTATGATTATCCTTTAAGCAGCTAAATAAGGAAGGACAATGGGTACTACCCCGTAGGGGATAAACCCATCTTTTCAAGGTTATAGAGGGTGCTTCAAATTCGATGCAATACATGGGGATCTCGGAAACGGTAAGAGATAATAAGTCGGTTAAATGGAGGCAAAGTTGCGTATTCAGGGGGGCAACATAATGGTGAAAAGAGATCAAGGCTAACTTGATTAGTTTTCGAAATATTTTGAAAAAACCGAAAATTTCGATTTTTGTTTTTGTTTTTTTGCGGGCCTATTTGATGAGGTATTCAAAAATAAAGAGCACTTTTCTATAGCAACTTTTTGCCCTTTATCGAATGGTGTTAGCGAATTTTCCGCAAAACGTTTCGTTTCCCGGAAACCAACATCAACTTAATTTTTTTAAATACGGACCTGGAATTTTTTTTCAATTTTTTGGAATCATTTTTGTAACTTGATAGAATGCCACCATAAAAGGAACCAGATTTAAACGTTTTGTCTCAGAAAAATTCATCATTGGTATT
The DNA here is from genome assembly GCA_963924545.1 of Pogonocherus hispidulus. Classification (NCBI taxonomy): domain Eukaryota; kingdom Metazoa; phylum Arthropoda; class Insecta; order Coleoptera; family Cerambycidae; genus Pogonocherus; species Pogonocherus hispidulus. Next base: position 14,940,693 of record OZ004699.1, read on the forward strand.
TTTGTTTCGACTTTTGTTAATTCTAGATATTGAATAATATTTTTGAGGTTTCATTATTATTTACGATAAATAAACAAAAGCTAATAATAGAACAACGAATTAACAACTATAAACTTTGATGTAATTGAATAAACAATGAATAAAACAACAAAATATGTTAAAACTATAAAAACCCTAAAGCAGATATTGAAATAATCCTCCGTCATTATTCATGCAGAGGCGTATTCGTCTTTTTAAGTTTGAATAGATCTTTCGATTTCCCTTGCAGGTATTGCATTCAGAACACGAATAGTGGCATTTTTCAAATCCTCAATGTTATTATATTGATTCTTATATAAAACATTTTTAGTTCGTCCCCATAAGAAATAATCTAATGGGGATAAATCAGGAGCTCTTGCTGGCCATTCTATAGCACCATAATTTCCAATCCATCTGTTTGGAAATGTTTCATTTAAATAGTTGTGGACAATTTCTTAATTATGAGGAAATTTAAATAAAATTAAAAAATTCTATATTGCTGAAAGCCATTTTTAAGTACCGATAGTGCTTGACAAAACATTGAAATGTGTTTGTCATAGAAACGTTTGCCTAGATAAAACTAAATCTATAAGAGGACCACGGGAAATTATTAATGATGAATTTTTCTTAGACAGTACGTTTAAATCTGGTTCCTTTTAAGGTGGCATTGTATCAAGTTTCAAAAATGCTTCCAAAAAATTGAAAAAAAATTCCAGGTCCGTATTTAAAAAAATTAAGTTGATGTTGGTTTCCGGGAAACGAAACGTTTTTCGGAAAATTTCGAAAAAGGGCAAAAAGTTGCTATAGAGAAGTGCTCTTTATTTTTGAATACCTCATCAAATAGGCCCGCAAAAAAACAAAAACGAAAATCGAAATTTTCGGTTTTTTCAAAATATTTCGAAAACTAATCAAGTTAGCCTTGATCTCTTTTCACCATTATGTTGCCCCCCTGAAATCGCAATTTGCCTCCATTTAACCGACTTCGTATCTCTTACCGTTTCCGAGATCCCCATGTATTGCATCGAATTTGAAGCACCCTGTATAAAGTAAAATTTATAACTAATACATAAAAAATATCATAGAAACTTAATAATATGTTTATTCAACTCTCTTGGACCTCTATAATATAGTATTAGCCCTTCCTTAAATTGATATTTCGTTACGCCACCGAAGACCGGAATTCCAAAATATTTTTTATGTTTAGAAAAGTTTATAAATCCAGATATAAAACACGCTTTATCTAAGTTTAATTGCTTTATTTGTAGGTTTTGCTTGGAGTCCTTTGTCCTAAATACCTGGAACTCTACGATGAGGTCAGCAATTCAGTTGAAATGCAATCAGAATTCGATAAATTCAAAGAGGAATTCGACTACATATCAGAACACACCGGCTTAAAAGTGACTAAATTTTATGACGTGTATAATCTATACTTTGGAATTTCGACGGAAGAAGAATGGGGATTTCAGCTACCCAAATGGACGGAAAGCATTTGGCCAGAAACAATCACCAGTCTAGCCATCAAGGACTATTTCGTTGCCATGACAATGCCGGAAATGAGACAGATGACCACAGGTTATTTCCTGAATAAAGTTCTGGAGGATACTAAGGCCAAAATTTTCAGCAGTCGGAAACCCGGAAGAAAAATGTATCTGTACTCTGCTCATGAAAATAACATTGCTGAACTTCTAATGTCTTTGGGAGTTTTTGAACCACACGTTCCAAATTACGGAGCATATGTCGTTTTAGAAGTACACCATATTAATGACGTATATGGCGTGAAGATAATTTATGAGAACTATACTGGAGAAGGACCGCAGTTGCTTACGATGCCTGAATGTGATGCCTTCTGTCCTCTTGACAAGTTTATGAGCTTAGTGCAACAATATATACCTCACGACGACCTATGTGGCTGGTAGCATTTTAAACACATCGCAACTATAAATACATTTGAAGATTGTAACGTCAAACCTAAAATGAATCTCCTATTTATTTTTGTATATACAACTTTTCCAATTGCTACTGTCTGTGCCTAGTTGCTAAAGCCCCTATACAATTCATAATAAAGATAAATCAATATAGGAATTATAATAATTATACCTACACCTTGTACCTATACCTAACTCATTCATTGAGTCGACAAAATTGTCTTCAAAAAATTTTTATATTTATTTGTCTATTGAGATAATTACTACTTTTCTTATACACAGAGTGACCCGAAGTATTATTAAATGTTAATTAAAGAATAAAATAATATTCCTTAAGTTTGTAAGAATAAATAACACTGACGTATTTTTCCACATAATACCAAAACACTACCTACAATCTACGCGTTTTTCGCCAACCAAGTTGGCATCACCTGGAGATGATTAAAACTAGAACTATGCTACCAATATGTCCTATTTCGACCTAAACTATTGTTACGGTTCGGATCAGTGAACCGTGATTTACTAACCAATAAAGCGGGCTGTATGGGATTGGGCCTCTGTCACTATTCACACTATTTTTACACTTTGCAATTTCCAAACTTTCAAATGCATCCAGCTGTCTGGAGTTTGGTACATTCCTAATCCATCCATATATATTAAAACGCGTCGATTCTGCCTCCCTCTAAATTCTGTCTTCGAATCGACAAAGTTTCAAAGCTATCTCCTCCGAGGGGCGATTTCGGAACGATCTCCGCGGATCATCGGAGGTCGCCCCCGGCCTTTCTTCAATGCGTAGGAGTATTTTCGACCCGTTTCTTACAAGTTTTCCCAATTTAAACGCCTTTTCAAAAAACCTCTGCAAAATTTTCGTCGATCGCCGTTCGGCGAGAGAGATGCGGCTAGCATCGGCGTTTGTCCTCACGCCTAATGGTCCCGTCACGCCCGCCGAAATACGACTTTTCGCGGGACTCCCTAGACCCTTTTTCTAATTTTCCGACCTCGAGAACAGCTTCACGCGAAAGTTCCGTCCTTTCTCTAATCCTTTGAGATTTTTTTTCGAGACCGTACGTCGACTCCTTCTACGTCTATTTCGTTTTCGAAAATCTCGACTCGCGTCCGTCTCAACTTCTTTCTCATTTTATCTACCGATGTGAGATTGTACTAACGAGACAAGCACCTCCCACGAAAACTGTCAAATTAATTAAACTTCAGATAGGTTATTTTCCTACGAGAAATATTGTTAACGGAATCAATAGTACTGACTGCCAAATACTTCTAATTACCAAAATACTGAAGTGAAATGCTTTTCCAATTAGAAAATCGGTAAAAATTATTTTTTCAGGCTGACACGTACAATTTATATACTTAAACGTCTCAAGGTAAACATTTGACAGCAGGCATGGTAGCACAACGGGAAAGTCGTAGGATTCAAAACTTCATAATGCTGATTTCGTGAGTTCGAGTCACGCTGGAGATAAACTTTTTTTTTACTTTTTAATTCCAATTATTTATTAGTATTTAGTTATTCTGTTTCATTATCCGCAGCTTTTATTATTTCTGCACGTATAAAGTTTGGAATTAATTCGTTCATTTTGGCAGTCTGTTTAACTTTTCATTTTAGCTTACAAAAGTAACTATCTACAATATTTTTGGTCCCATAGATAAAATTGATAATAATGTGTACTTAAAAATAAATTCTACTTTCACTACTTAAAAAATTATGTTGTTTTACCGTCAACAATAGAGTACCCTTACAATTCATCAAAATATTTTAAAAAATCGTTTAGTATAATTACATCATCATTCTAGATACAAAATTTCTTTAATATGTATTTTCTTAAAAATAATATTATTCTAGATGCTTTTGTCACCTGAAGGGTGACCCCAGGCCGCAGGCCTGGACTCCCGGTAGGGCTAGAAATGGGAACGAAAATCGCGATAGCGATTTTCTCACATTTCTAGTTAGTCTTAAATTGCTACTATCTATCTTATGGTTGTTCTCAAACAGATGCTGGACGACACTAAACTTAACTGTTCTACCATATTTGAGATGAGAAATATGTTACTTGAATCTAATCTGGATTGACTTTATAGTTTGTTGGACGCTCCTGATGACCATTGGTTGCTTGCGAAAATTGTAACAATATTCAGGTTTATTGTTGTTCTCGATATGATGAACTTATTTCCCTGACCATGAATGACGTAGAAGGTATGGGCAAATACGTAATTATGACATTGCGACAAACAAAAAATTTAACAACAAGAAGATTTACCATAACCGATGATAGCTGCAGTTTCAAGCCTTGCAAGTTGCACAGAAAATATGTAAGTCTTCGGTAACAGAAAACCTACGATTTTTTTAACATATTGAAATGGAAAGTGCATTTCCCTTAATGCTGGTCAGCACACTATTGGTGCTGTCCCAAAGCAAATTGCGAAATATTTAGGTTTAAAAGAACCAGAGTATATACCGGTCATTCTTTTCACCGATCTGAAGCAACTATGGTTGTGGATGCGGGTGGAGATATGTTATCACTAAAACGTACAGGGGGATGGAAATCCAGCGAAATTGCCACGAGTTATGTCGATGATTTCATTAATAACAAAATTTCCTAGGAAAGAGTCTACAAATACTACAAATAGTATGCCGTTGTCTTCTATTTCAGCAGTCTCTGCATCAGCAGATGTTCAATTTCATCGTCCAAATTCTTTAATATATATGATACAAATAAAACACAATTGTCTAACGTAAATAATACTACCAACTTGTAAAACTGACAGTTAACTTGTACAAATTTTACCAGTTAGTACCTTGTAAAAATAAACTTTTGATAAATTAACGTTTACAAATGAATAACAAATAAAAGATTTAAAATTGCGTCCAGTCCAGTGTAAATTATTCCAAAGTTAGAATGTACGGAATTTTGGTTTTCACTATATTTAAATTTATTGAACTGATTCATCATTGACATCTCTTTTCTTTCATTGTGGTCGCATTTCATTTTGCAGTTATTTCCCCGCGATAGATTTATTTCATTCCTACTACCGTCTACGATGTGGTTAAAACTATCTATTTCATGATAGACAATAATAATTAATATGGGAAAACTTGATGTGAATGTGAATGTCCGGAAATGACGGTAGTCTAATAGCAATACCGACATTTCGTTAACGAACAGAAGCCTGTGGGCCATTGATAAAAAAATTTCACGACATATTTATGACGTTCGAATTGAATTGAATTTTCCAAAATAGAAGTATCACGTAAGAGACAACACATTATGAGTCACTTCGTTTACCAAGTTTGGTGCCGAATTTTGCATACCTATAGGGCTAATTTATTTTGGGAATTACTTGTGGCAATCCAAAACAAGATACTGTAATCAGACAATATGGTACAAGTAGTCAGAAATAAGGTGGTCCTTTGAGTAAAGTTTTATTTATATACAATTAATTCTATACAGTGTTATTCAGAACTTATCCATAATAAAATTTGGGGATGTTCAACATACATGTAGAAATGTGGTAGTGCAAAAAAAATTTTTTTGGCGGCTTATGAAAACTATTTAAAAATTTTTCATTGCACGCCGCTGGATACTGGTCCACTGTAATGGAGTGACGTTGGGACTGACAATGCAAACTGGCTAGCACGAAAAAAACTTCGGAAGTTCTGAGAGTATACCGACACCCGGCGCAAAAAAGATTTGCTGCGTTTTTACTTTAAAATAAACTTAAAGATAGATAGATGTGACCAAAGTGACGTGTCTTTAAAATGAATAAAATGTTGTTACACTAATTTTGAAGAATGGCGCTACTTGATTACTAGGTATTAGAAACATGAAATTTATAAAAAATTTGCACATACCTTGTTACAAAAGCTGTTCGAAATTTTGTCCCTAAAGCTATCCAATTTTGCAGCACTAAAGCGAATGTTCCTCCTGGTTGCTGATCTTGTAAACGCAAATTATTAAGTAAATTGGGGATTTTCAGCATTTTGCTGCAACAACCACTCACAAAACCTAACTTGTAATTGATAATCCACTGGTAACAGTCCATTAATTCAGCATATTACTGTACACATGAGCCATTTTGAAAATTTTACAGTTTAACACTCCTACGATATAAATAAAATACCGGTATTGAGAGAAGACACAGATAGACTGATGAGACTGAATAGACAATAGAGATATTATCCCCGCTTCAACTGTATTCGCTTGGTCGTCGTTCGAGGCACAAAAACGTGTTTACTTTTTTTACCACATTCTTAGGAATGTGGTAGGTATATCAAATGTTGAAGTACAGTTGCCCATCTACATAGTCCTTTATAATGGTATAACTTTAAACATTGTTTACGGGAGATCCTAATACTTTTATTAAAATTTTTTTGGTGATATCGATTTTTTATTTAAGGATGCACATATCCTCAAAGTTTTAGAGATAAGTTCTGAATAGCCCTGTATAGCACAGTCTATATTGTGACACAATTGAAAAGTCTTTCAGTCTAACCGTCACTTGATTTTTAATTGCATATACCGGGTGTTCCACATAAGTCCTCAGCCTCGTATCTCGGCAACGGAAAGATATATTTTGATTTTGAAAACAGATGATAGAGCTCATCTATGGCTTCGCAACGAAATTCAACTTGATTTTTTTCAGAGTAAATTGGAGATGGCGCTGAAGTCGAAAGAAATTTTTCGTTGGCAGGAATTTTGTAACAAGGTTTATCCGATACTTTGTTCAATTCTAAACAATTTTTGTCAAATGAAAGTAAATGTCAAGTAGTCATTTTGTCAAATGACTACTTTTCAAAAACTTAATAGTTTCAGAGATATCGTGCTTTTCATTTGGTGAGGCCCAATAAATCAAAATATATCTTTCCGTTTCGAGATACAAAGCTAAGTACTTTTATGTAGAACACCCGGTATACATTGTTCGAATGTAATTTCACATATATATTTTTGGAAATCTATTCGTGGCAGTGACTGAATTGAATATATCTGTAATAAACTAATACAAATAATAGATTTATAAAATAAAAGAGTAAATGACATAACTTTTCTTCAAATATGGAAAAACATTTATTTCAGTGGCCTGTTGCTAACCAAATACTTGAATTTGAAAATGAAAAGCCTTCTCTGCAAGCAAGCATTTCAGCTTAAACAGAAAATAGGTACAGTGGGTGCAGAATTTAAAGGACTTTGTGTACAGCTTCAGTCATATTTTGTTCACAGTTTCCTGTTGTGTGCCTAAAGCTTAAGCACAAAGCTTTAATAAAATTCCTCGACGGTATGGTCATCATGAAGCAATATTTTTAGATATTATACTATAAGTATATATTTATCTTGCTTATCATTGCTACAAAGCATCTTATAGCAATATGCGTGTGGACCAATCAATCATGTTTGATTAGGTATACCTTTTGAGTAATATTTCTTTACCTTCTACAACATTTTGGACCTATACAAGCCTACAATATTGAGCAAGTTACAGTATTTTTCATTAACTGTAAGCTATTGTTACTTTAAGATAAACGTCTAATAGGCAAATCGCGCAATCAAGAAAAACCGCAGTCTATAAGTATACGTAAACTGACTCATTTAATAACTGTTTTAATTCGTCGATTCTGGAAAGCGTGTGATCTAGTTTTACTACATATTTACTATAAACCGCAATTGTTTCCATTCACGTAACTTTAAGATAATCTAAAAAACATCCATGGTTTTAATATGGCAGAAAATCCTAATTCCTCCATGTTTGATTAAAACCAGTTGCGTAAAATAAAATTAACATATAAATGGGGGTTTAATTGCATATTGATATCATTTGCACCGCCACTTTCGTTCTGCAAACATACCGTACATTAAAATAGTGACGATGAAGACTGCCCTTTTTGACTTTGTTCTTTTCGGTGTTATACTAGTTGTTGGTCGATGTGGACCAGTTAGTAATGATTATATATATGGCAATCATTTGTCAGACTCTGATGAAAACGATAACTTTTTTGATGACGATGAAAACGATGGTTTTGTCTTTCCTTCAGATAATCAGGATCAAGACACCCTAGTACTATTAAACGTGGTAAGTAACCAGTGACTTCCAATGACTTATTTTTAAATTCTTGTAGGTACCTAGACGAGTTGATTATGATTAAATTCAGTTTAAACACTTTTTAAACCATTTATTAAGAAAAATAATAACTAAGCTTTTTACATATTTTTTATATAGGAATTAAACCAGAAAGTTAACTAGGAAATAGATTATTAATGAAATTATCAAATACAATCCTAGGTATGCAAAGGAATAACCTTATTATTTCTAAGATATGTCGAAAACAACTACTTTGCGTGAAATATGCACCCCTCAACATTGAATTACAACGGCATATTTTCTTTTAAACTCAACTGTAATTCAATGTTGAGCGGTGCAAAGACTACATGCAAAGTATTTGTTTTCGACATATCTTAAAAATAATATGGCCATTCCTTTGCATACCTAGGATAATAGGTGACGAAGAAATATAAAACTTTATTGAACCATACTATTTAATAATTTCATTAATAATTTATTTCTTAGTTAACTTTTTAGCTTAATTCCTAATTAAAAAAGATATAAACAGTTAAATAAGCCAATAAATAATATTAAAAATATACCATAATAACTAAGCTATTTCGACATGGTAATATATTGTTATTTTACAAAGCTTCTTTACAGTTTCTTACAGAAAATTGTTCTCTATAAAGCGATCCATACACTATTACGCATGTTGAAGAAGATTTAAAGTTTGATACTTCATGAATTATTTTGTCAATCAGTTCCACACACACACACACACACAAAATATATGTATGTTAAAAATCATTTACCTGCAAGTGGAGGTACAGGGATTCAAGATTACCCATACCCAAAACCGCAAATTCCTGAATTTATTTATAGCCTGCAGTTATATTACAAGATACTCAGGACTGTTTATTTTTCAGCTCTTCAGGCATGGTAATAGAACAGCAGACAGCCAAGCTGAACTGTATCCTAATGACCCTTATTTAAATGAAACATATTTTCCTTACGGCCTTGGACAGTTAACAAATGTAAGTATTGAACATTGATTATTTTGAAAATAATACAAAAAAATAATGAATAGCAGATTTTTACTATTTATGGACTATTTTTGGACTTCATGGATCGTAAATTATTTAAAAAAACTATATCATCATTTGTATGTATCAAGTGCTACCTAATGACAGCTTGATTTGTTGCTATTCCGGATATTTTTTAAAGCATATATTTTACAGCAATTTGGCCTGTAATAATTATTTCTAATAATTCCTTGTTATGTATAAAAAGGGTATTTATACTTATATGTGATAATTTATAACCTATTTTCTTGTCGGTAAAGTAAAATAAATATTTATATACATGGAAAATATGAAGTTGGTCTTGTATCCAGTTATCATTCAAAATTTTCTATAGGCGGGCAAACGCAGAGAATTTTCCATTGGTACTGCTCTACGCAACACATACAACGACTTCTTAGGCGAGTATTACTATCCACAAATCGTAGAAGCGATAAGTACAGATTACAACAGGACAAAGATGTCTCTTCAGCTGGTTTTAGCCGGTCTATTTCCTCCAAGAGAAGAAGATATGTTACAAGACAATATCTACTGGCAACCAGTCCCTTACAACTACGTTTCAAGATCACAAGATAAGGTAAGTGATATTTTGAATTAACCATATTTATAAAAATATTAATTATTCAATAGGTACTATTTCTAAAGGTGCATTTAAATTAGAGCGAACAAAAGCGGGCGAACGAATTCGTTCGTTCGTCTCGGTTCGCTTTAATATATGCAGAAACACGGACGAGTTCGTTCGCTCCCGTTTTGTTCTCCATATAAATTACCCAAGCTTAAGCAAACGAATGCATTCGTCCGCTTCTGTTCGCTCTAATTTAAATGCATCTTAATGTTAATAGAGTGGTGAAAAACACATCGTAGTGCCCTCTTTGGGTCTTTGCTACTATCCGTCTGAAAATTATTGTCTAATGGACAGACAGATAAGCAACTGCTTTTCCACAGGTGCCATCGTAGCAATGACCTTTATTGTCTTTGAGGAAGACAATCCTCAAATTAGACAATAATTGTCAGACGAATAGAAGACCCAAAGAGGGCACTACGGTATGTTTCTCACCATTACCAACATTCACGATGCCCTTAGGAAATTATGTCGCAACATCGACAACACAATCACATTATTATCATTTAACCAATTAATAATCTCGTTTACAATTATCGAAATACCAATGCAAGGGTGGGACACAAAAACCGGACCAACTTGTACCTATCGTTTCTCTAAGCAAAGTTCAAACCAGTATTAGTCTATTATTGTCTTTTCAGCTCCTACTCGGAATAACATGCCCACGCTACTTGGAAATCTATGAACAATTCAGCTCTTCCCCCAAAGCAAAGGCTGAGTTCAAGAAATTTAAGAAACAATTCGACTACATTTCGAGAAATAGTGGCCTAAACGTCACTAGATTCTTGGATGTATATCAATTATACTTCGGTCTTTCTACAGAAACGGAATATGGCCTTCCTCTTCCCACGTGGACTAACGCAATATGGCCTGATACCGTCATAGATCTGGCCATCAGAGAGTACTATGTTTCCATGGCCACCACTGAAATGAGAAAAATGGCCGCTGGATATTTGCTCAAGAAAATAGTTGAAGATGTTAACAAGAAGATTGCTGCTAATGATCGTTTGGGAACAAAAATTCATCTATACTCAGCACATGAAAATAATGTGGCCGAGCTCCTTATCTCTCTGAGCGTTTTTGAGCCTCATGTACCAAATTATGGAGCATACATTGTTATTGAAGTTCATAGAATTAACGAACAATATGGAATTAAAATTCTTTACGAGAACTACAATGGATTTGGTCCAGAGGTGCTTAAAATGCCTGGTTGTGATACTTTCTGTCCTCTAGACACCTTTGTATCATTAGTGGAAGAGTATTTTCCTAATGACAGGCTGTGTGGTAACTAATAATGTTGTACCTAAAGTACACATGTAAAATGTACAAAATGTGTAAATAGTTGTTGTATTTATTTATTTATTTATTTATTTGTATTTTTTTTTGATAACTAGAATTTAGAAACTAGAATACGTTTTTACATAACTAGAATTTTATAAAAAAGTTTTGTAATAAATTTGTATTCTTTAGAGAACATAAATTTGTATTTTTGTATTTCTGAGAAACTCTTTACCTTTCCCTACTTTAATAATTATTACTGGATAGTTTGCATAGCTTATTGCTTCATAAATCATTTAGAAATTGGTGTAGTAGATATTTACGTACCCAAATCATAAAGAAAACTCGGCTATAAGATTTTGGAAGAGATTGCATGATTACCCGGAAATAATAATTGTTATCTATTATATGCTTAATTAAAAAGAAGTAAATAAATATCTATTTAGTGGTCTCAAAAGTTTAGAAATATACTCAGAAATACCAATTATAAATATTTTTCTTTACAACAAAATCGACTTCTTTCAAAACTTCTTCTTTACAACAACAACAAATCCTACTTCTGAAATAACGTCAAGAAACTCTATCCTACTTGGTTATACAGTTATATTCTTAACATTTACAAAAATTTAGTTGGATAATAATATCGGTAATTGAAGTGGTATAAAAGATGTGCAAAAGTTAAAATCAGTCTGATATGGCGCGTGATTTTTAGTATGCCCGCTAAAACAGCAAATTTGGATCAAAAATTTTTGTAAACCATGTTTTACCTGCGTTAGTATAAACATCCTTAAATATAAAGCTCACAAGAAATTTATATTACTAACAATGGTGCTAAAGCTGCCCAATCTTAGAATATCATATTCCTTTGTTTTTGTTTTGCAATTTTGCATTTGTTTATACACTTATGCATTTTACAAACCAGGTAGGTACAAATAAGTATGTAGAACCTGGTTGAAATGAAATGTAATACCTGAACCTATTATACGTAGTTGCTAAGGATGTCCAGTAACCTTCTAATTACGTAATAGACGTCCATAATATTTCCGGCTTCCACCAATCTTGACATCACAAAGTCATACCTACAAGGTCACAGTACATAATCAGTGGACAGTCATCGCTGTGATGAAGATCTGCGGAAGTGCTTCGAGTCGCTCTCTTCGTTTATGAAAGTTTCTAATGGTGTTGTTATGAGTATTTTGTATTAATAATAATAATAATAATAATAATAATAATAATAATAATAATAATAATAATAATAATAATAATAATAATAATAATAATAATAATAATAATAATAATAATAATAATAATAATAATAACTCGACATAGGAACACACAAAATGATGCATCTCAATAGGAGTTTAATCCTAGGTCGTCCGTTCCACAGGTGTACTTCCCAAGACATCGGGGAGGCCGTGGACTTTTGAATTTGGAGTGTCTGCACAGCAGAATGGTACTAGATGGAGCCTACAAGGTAATCAGAAGTTCGGATCCTCTCCTCTTGGATGGTCTTGGACCACCCAAGACCATGGGTGGTCCAAGGGGTGGTCCATGGATGAAAAAGCAGGGGTCGGAGCATTTCTATTTAAGGCAGCACGAAGAGCAGCTGATGAACTCGGTCTCATCTTCGACGCTGAATGGAGAAACCCAGATTCTGTCACCGAGCTGGGACCCGTTCAGCTGAAAGCCCAAGTTAAAACTGCAGAAGGCCGAAATCTTCTGCAACTGCATAAGGATAAGCCATTGCACGATGTCTTCTATAAGAGCCTTGAAGACCATGGCTTATCCGAAAGGCTGACCTTTGCCTTTTTAAGGTCAGCGGGGCTTAAGTCGGAGACCGATGGATTCATAATGGCTTGCCAGGATGGTGTATTTAACACCCTCGTCTACAGGGCCTGCCATAGGGCACCGGAGACAATTATGCATCTGCTCTCCGCTTGTTTGGCATATGCAGTCTCGGCTTACATCCATAGACACAATGCGGCTTTACGAGTGCTTTACTACTTTCTACGGCACTCGTACGATAGACGAAAGACGAAACACCAGTGCCGCCATACGCTCCGGGGGATATTGAATGCGTTGTGGGGAATGAGAACTGCCGAATTTATTGGAACTACTCATTTCCCACGTTCAGGCAGATTCGAGCCAATAAGCCTGATGTAGTCCTCCTCGACCACCAGCTCAAGACAATGTTTGTCATCGAGTTCTCGGCTCCTGGCGAGAGCAAACGTTGTCTTGAAAGAGGAGGAGAATCGGACGAAATATCGAGACCTTTCTCTTCGAACTCCACAAACTCCATCCAGAACATAGTGTGAAGCTTGTGGTACTGATAATAGGAGCCCTCCGTGGAGCAAGAGATACGCTGCTTTCGGAACTGAAGATCATAAATTCGGCAGATTTCTAGCCAGAAGAATGCAGAAGGCGGTCATTCTGGGCTCATTACGTCTACTTGGGGCACACGATTCCCGGACTCAGTATACAGTTACTCACCCCACGGACGTGAGGAGTAGCTACTGATTACCACCAGCGGCTGACCCTGAGAATCGGAGCCAGGGAACCGCGGTCGACTGGATTTCAAAAAAAAAAAAAAATAATAATAATAATAATAATAATAATAATAATAATAATAATAATAGTATTTATTTTTCTTTAGACATTACAGGCATGTGGTCATAATGCTAATTAAGGTCGAAAATATTTATAAAAACACTTATCGACTAAATACCGTTTGAGTTGTAAAATATGTAACAAGCAAGAGGGTAAAGCCTGCAAATCTATCTAAAATCAGATTTTGATTTGGTATAACACTAATTAATTTAACTAATTTAATAGGTATATAACCGACAGCTATACAGTATATAGCTTACATCTCTGCGACTTCATGAGGTATATCTCATGATTAGTCATGAATATTATATTATGTGCCTAATTCGTAGCATGATCAAACAGATATGAAACTATATGAAACATGTCAAATCGCCATTTGAAACATTTTATGTTTTCCATGTTTATTGTTTTGTGTTTTGTTGAATTTGATGATGATTGTCCACATAGGTACATAAAAGAAGTATACCGCGCAAGAGAAGACATCCGACACGTGAAATATTGTGCGTCGTCATTTTGACGTATATACTGACCGTGCACCATCCACATCACATCCACATCATGATACAATAAAGGAATATCATGCATCCACATCACATAGCATCATCTGAACCTTTAGGAAATGTTGCAACATTATATACACGAATGTGTAATGGTGGTTACATATCCTACACTGATAATAATAAATTATTTTCGCGTTTTAATTGAATAGTTTATTTCAAAATAGTGCTCAAAGTTTTTGAATACTTTAAATTTCTTGGGATTGATACAAGAACATACATTTATTGTACGTACGTATGTACGTATGTGTGACGTATGTACGTCAAAATGGCGATTATTGTTATCTCCTTTTATTGCAAGCGCAATACGGATGCGCAGTTCACTATAAGCAGTATACTTCTTTTAGTTCTTTGTTCTTTTATGTATGTGTGATCGTCCAGTATTTTATAATATGTGATCGTCAACATGAAGTACTTCATGATCGTAAACACAGTATAACATAACATTATACTGTGATCGTAAATGTGGAACGTGGTTGGTGCATAATTCGTGTCCGTAATACAAGGTCCATGGTCCCCAATAAAATTAGATAATCTGTGAAAATTAGGTTATAAGTTATAAATGTGTCACTGACTGACATATGTATAAAGTGAAAGTGTAGTCAATTTAAGCACGAAATTTAAAAATATATACTTAACAAAATGTCTTTAGGTGCATTACATATAGTTAAACAGAGCAACAAAGTAAGCTCTGGTTCTGTAATTTTCTTGCATGGATCAGGTAAATATATACCTAGGTATATTTTTATTTGATAGACCAATATTGAGGTTAAACCCTTAAAATTAGGAGTAGCAAAGCAAAATCAAAAAATAAAATGCCTGTGTTCGTGAGGATGTTTTACCAGGTGCTCTATATCAGGTAGTACAGTACTTATGATCAGAAACTGAAATAAATATATTGCTTACCTATAAACATTAACCAATTTAACAAAAACGATAAAGTTAAGGTCTTAAGGTCTGAATAATAAGCTCTATATAACCACAATTCTGTTGGACACATAACTCAATGCCGTCTTTGAGGTTCCGCACCATGTTTTGAAATGTAGGGTGCTGTGTTCTCCATTTCTTTTATTTGGTATATATAACAATAACTAAACCAATACAAGAATTCTCACATATCCATTCATAAAAATCACCATCAAACAAATTTTCAGTGGAACTGTACAATTCACCAATTTAATGTGTTTCAATTTTCTCAGATAGCTCGGAAAATTTGAAGTATGTAAGTACATGTTTAGGTACCTATTATTTTACCTACTGCCTACTTTAAATCTTGTTTTTAATATATTATGATTGAATTAAATAAAAACAAGCTTTATTTTTAGGAGACACTGGACAAGGTATATTAGACTGGCTAAAATTTCTTATGGGAGACTTTTCTTTTCCTCATATCAATTTTTATTTTCCAACTGCTCCACTCAGACCTTATACTCCACTTCAAGGCGAAGTACAGGAAATACGCAAAACTAAATTTATAGAATAAGCAATTTTAAATTTTTAGCTGAGCAATGTGTGGTTCGACAGATATACTATTACGCCAGACGCTCCAGAACACAAAGTAACTTTGGATTCTGTAGGACATGAAATAAAAATACTTATTGATAAAGTTGTCAACTCTGGAGTGCCTCTTAATAGAATAATAATAGGTATATATACATATTTTTAGTATTACGTCTATATTAGCACTTAATCGCATTAGAATTGTAATGATACAGCACATAAGCAATCCTAATATTTGTATTTTACAGTGTAAATTTTTTGAAAAAACAACGCACCCTAAACAAAAGCATATTCTATAAAAGCACCAAATTTAAATTATATTTAAATATAGTAAAGGGGTATTAGTATAGGCATAATCAAATTTTTCTTGACTATATCTAGGTATATTATAAAAAAACATTTTTTAGGGGGATTTTCTATGGGAGGAGCATTAGCTTTGCACACGGCTTATCGTTTTTCCCCAGGACTTGCTGGAGTTTTTACTCTCTCTTCATTCCTAAATAACAACTCCACAGTTTTAAATGAGGCCAAATCATTAGAAACTCCACTGTGCATGTATCATGGTGACAGAGATACATTGGTACCTATATCTTGGGGTCAAAAGACTTACGATGATATTACAAGACTGGGAATAAAAGGAGAGTTTATATCTCTAAAAAATACAATGCATGAGTTGAAGAAAAATGAGATTGAGGGTATTTTTCAATGGATACAAAATATTTTACCACCGCTCGAATCGGATAAATGATCTACACTGTATTTTAGTAGTTTAAATAAAAATATTTTTTGTGATAGTTTTAATAAATATAAAATGTGATAGAAGTTATAATTTTATTTGTAAAATCAGAATAATGCAAAATTTCCAGTAATATACCTACAATAAACCTAAAGAATGTTCCATAACAGAGTGGGGTTGACCAACTACTTCTAAAAATTCTGAAGTGTTAAATATGTCCTCTGGTCCAATTTCCAAGTCTCTGCCAGTCAGTGAATCATACATAACATTTGATGACTGTAGAAAAGGTAAACGTCCAATCTTCTGAGCAGATTTCAATTCCATTGCAATTCTTAATGGCGCATGTAATCCTTGAGTATTACGAAGGACAGCTATATTCATTTTATCCACATTTTTTCTGTACTGTAAATATTTTTAAGTTAAACATATTTTTTGATACAAAAAGTTATTGGAAAATGTTTTTCTAAGATCTTCACTTCAAATACATACTACAAAACAAAATATATTACAAGTAATTAATAATTTGTAACATTTAAAAATATAGATAATGCCACACAAAATAAAAACTTAAGTTGCATACACTGCAGTGAATTCAAAACGTTTATGGAATCTAGTTTTTATTATTTACTATTGATTTGCAGACTGTATTTTGGCATCATGTACCAAATCGCTTAATCAAGATCATAATAAACGTAAGTACTAACATTTAACTCAGACATGGCCAGAGGGTGAGATACATCTGTGTTGCATCTTGCACTAGCTAAACCATTTCTCATCAGATCTGGAACACCTAAGGCACCTTCATGAATACCAAAGTTTTCGGGCACGCTAGGTTTTGGTTTGATTGAAGGAAGTCCAAAACTCTTAAAAAAAGGTTAAATTTTTTAAAACCGACTTGCATAATTAAGCCAATGTGAAAAAGTTTTAATTTTAATATACTAACCATTTTGTACTCAATTTAAACTATTTTATTTTCACTACTATCAAATAAAATGATTCGGCAAACTTTTGAAGCTGAATATTGCTGATGAAATGCATGAAATGAAATGTCAAATATTAAATGACTTGTCAATGTTGCCAACAAACATTCACTACATAACACAAAACATATACAAGAGCTTAGGACGATAGTTTGGCTGAAAAATACCTGCTATCTAAAGGAGATTTGAATCCCGTAGTTATCGTTATACTGAGCATGCTCAGTTCCTCAATATAATTAAAGGGTTAAAAATCTCCCTATTTATAATAACTGGAGCGATAACTGTATTATGCTAATTTCCTGTGAATTAAATGCCTTGTTGCTTCTATGCTTCTGGTCTGATATCTCGATTTTTGTTATTTTACAAGTTGTGTCATCCAGTGGCGCAACCAGGCGGGCAAGGGGTTATGGCCCATCTTTAAAAAACACCGATGATAGATTGCCAAGAACTTTTCAAATCACTAGTTAAAAAAATATATTTACTTAATAAGTAGGTACATTCAAATACGCCTACCTATATATTACGAGAACTTCGCATAAAAATTATCCATTTTATGATGAATTATAAGGATTATAATTATCTTTAGATCGGTACCAAAAGTTTTACATTTATTTATATTTACTTATATATTTATATATACACAGATGGTTTTTATTTATATCTATATTTACATTTTATATAGTTCTATCCAATTTATAAAAAAATAATATACTTAGGTCTACTTCATCGGAAAAAGATATTGTCTTGTTGATCGTATTCTTCATCATTATGTTTAGGTTGTGGCTGTATATTACTAAATAATGATTTGACATAATATTTCTCATTATTGTTCTTTGGATAATTTTGAACGTTATCTTTAGTATTAAAATTAGGCAACGCTAACAAAATGCCGGATATATAATCTTTCTCATTGTCGGCATTGCCAAGTACGTGTAATTGTATAATTTTGTTCTTATTTGTGTCATCTTTAATTTTGGGTTTATTTATTGTTCCTCTATATTGAGGATGTACTCTGGAACTATATTCATCCCTATGATCCTTGCTCCTGTCTTTGAAATGATAATGACAATGACCGTGATCGCATTTCTTGTCGCCTTCATCATTGTAGTATAGTTTAGTATTTTCCTGCTTGTTAGAGTAATCTTTATCATATTCAAAAATATTTTCTGAATTGAGCTTTGTAGAATAGTAGCTCTCAGGAGACAATAACTTTTCATTAATATTATTTTCATATTTTTTATTATTCTGATATTGCCTTATTGTTTCTTCATTATTTCGGTGATTCTGGCTAGCCTCCTTTCTATAAATTTCAAAGAAAGTGGGAGCAATTCCAAAAAACTTCCGAATGTCTTTAGCACTAATAAAAAATGCTTGGATGTCCATTAATATGTTAAAAATGCAAAATAAAAATATCTGAAAAATATAAGAAATATAATTAGGTATTAATTAACAAGGAAATACATTTACTTACTATTTTCATCATAGTTTTTCGTCGCGTTTTTCTATTGTCGATGTAGGTACCCTCGCTATACTTACGTACAATAACCACAGCTTACCATAACAAATGGTAAGCTGTGCAATAACTACTAAGTGTAGATACATTTTTTTTCTATTTATACTATATGTTTCGATACCATAATAAGAGTATAATGCCTATATAATTATGTTATTATATAATACAGATATACCTACATAATATAATTATAGTGTCATATGCATATTAGATAGGTTTTGGAACTTTCCAAATTATTAAAAGTCTTATATATACTACACTTCCTATATATTAAAATTGTAAAGAAGACAATATTAATTTACCTACTTATCAAAAAATGTAAAATAAGAATTTGTGCATATATTTATATTCCATACATCGACTGTATGAGTGTATGTGATTTATAATTTACTTATACCTATATCTATATTAAATAAACTCACCTGTACTTTCTGTAACTCAATACATAACTGTAGAAGAACAGTAAAATAATTAATTAACAGTAAGAGAATTAGAATAAATATTGAAATTTTGCCTAGCACGATTTAAAGACGTTCGTTTCTGCAAATTCTATGATTATTATTGCCTATTGATATTGTCTATACATTGGTGTTATATATGTGGCCTAAGATTTTTTCAATGCTATATAATACGTGATAATATCATACCACGGATTTCTTATTTTAAGAAATCCGTGTATCATACACATTAATACGTTTATAAAAGACTCGTTAAATAATTTTTAAATAAATGGCGCATTTTTACGCATGTATTTTTGGCTAAAATTTGGCGCAGTCATTGTCATTAGATTCAGTTGGCAACCCTGTTTACTGCTCTCTGCTCTGTAAGAGAGTTGGAATGGAACTCTGTCGCTGGCGCCCACTGCTAGCAATCTAGCAAAATAAGGAAATTTGACGTACACTGTAGTGTAGTGTTAAGTTAATTGAAAATTGATTGTTTAAATTGGAAGTTATTTGAAGATTAGATTAAAAACGGTACAACAGTTAAGATGACTAAAACGTGCTAGATAAATAAAAAGATATAATCTTCTGTTATTTAATATAACTCGTATATTATTCATTATATTAAAGTGAAAGTATCGGCAAAAGTAATAAGTAAAACAATGAAGAGCAAGTGGAGTTCCTTTCTTAATTTAACATTAAAATGTTGTGTGATACTTGTAGCGTATTTTACATTAACAACAGCAGAAGTGGAACCAAAGGAAGATGAAGAAGTTAAACCGACTGTGGTGAGGTAAAATGTTCATTTGAAATCTTAACCAGCTCAAATAGGTATTTCTTACTTTTTTATAGATAAGTAACCCTGGGTCTACCACTGGAAATGTAGCCCCACTGGAAAATGTAGGCTTCATCCATGCCTTTGTGGCCAGTTTAAGTGTCATACTTGTATCTGAAATAGGAGACAAAACATTTTTCATAGCTGCTATTATGGCTATGAGGCACCCCAGACTAACAGTATTTGCGGGTGCAATATCTGCTTTAGTGCTTATGACAATTTTATCAGGTAAGAGCTTTTTATGTTTAATGAATTTTTTATATACAAAAATTGAATTAATTACCCACCTATACCTAATTTTGTTGATTTAATTTTTATCAGTGGTTGTTGAAAATCTCAGAAATGATAACCCAGATATTTTAGATTATTTTCATACTGCCCTGTAATGAATGAAAATAATAATTATTTATAATCTTATAAACCCTCATAAAGATTGCTAATTCCACTTTGTTTAAAAAAAAAATATTATAATTAGGTAGGTACTGATTCCTATATAAATTATTTGCAAGTTGAATGAACAAAGAAATTCTATGCTTAATAAAATTTAACTTTTTTACATAAACTGGTAAGTAGCTGATTCAAAACACTGGAGGAACAAAAAATATTTATTATGCTAAGATTGTCCTAGAATTGTATTATGAAATATGCAGGTACTTTTTTTAATAACAAATCAACCTTCTATTTCAATAATAATAAAGTAAGTAGTTACCTACCTACCAGGAAGTTTAATAGAAATTTTGAAAAGTACTGTTCAAACTTTTACACTTTTTTTAAAGGTCATTTAATTACAAGCTGTATTAAATAATACCTAGAGTTTCATTACTTTACTGAAGTATGAAATTGAAAATGTGCTACATTAAAATTGATGTAGTATGTGCTGTGTGCAATGAAAATTTTAGGAAAGAAATGAGTTCATTACTATATAATATAAAATATATACCTAAAAAACCTATATGAATACGAAATATTGTATATTTTAGACATTTCCAAGACTCAATTAGTGGTCGATCAGTCAAACCATTTAAAATTTTTATCATGATCTAAATCACCATTGAAGTACTCTTGAATTTTTTTTGTATAAATGAAAATATTGACAAAATAAATGTCATTCTTTAAATATCGAGAAAATCCTCCACATAAGGTGAAACATCCATTTTAAATAAAAAAAAACGCAACGAACAATGTTACCTCTACAGCTACATAAAAGTATATATTAAATTCAATTTCATAATTATTAATTTGTAGCTTTGTTTGGATGGCTGGTGAATGTGATACCTCGAGCATATACGTACTATATAAGTACTGCATTATTCGTCATTTTTGGTCTGAAAATGTTAAAGGAGGGTTGCCAAATGTCTCCTCATGAAGGCCAGGAAGAACTCGAGGAGGTGCAAATGGAACTAAGGCAGCGAGATGAAGAGGTATCTAAGTATTTCAGTTGATTCAACACTAAATATTTAAGAGATGTATGTTTATAATTAGTTGTATCTAGGTTATTTCTGTTCGTAGCGAGAAAGAGAAGATAACCCTGATGTGGAAACCGGTAGCAATACGCCTAAGAAGAAATCAGTGTGGTATGAGGTGTTCAGGATAATTTTACAAGCATTTACCCTAACATTTTTGGCTGAATGGGGTGATCGGTCACAGCTAACAACTATTATTTTGGGAGCACGTGAGGTAAGAAATGTCATGATATCAAGTAAGTATGTATTTTTGATGCTTCTGTAGTGTGTTTCGGATTGTGGTTGTGCCTGTAGCTCTAAAGAGTTACTTATCGTATGTTCATACTTCAGGATTGCTAATTTTCCTCTCTAAGGTAGGATCACATAACCTTTCATCTTATCTGTCTGAACTTACTCCTTGATAATAAATTATTAGTATGTATATGAATATATCATTTTTTATTGTCATTAACTCCTTAAACTATAAACATTATGGCAACAACCTGTATAATTATTAGTGAACTCAAAGATAAAAGGTATTCAAGTTATTAAACATAAACTATTAAGGTAAATCTTTTATTATTTCATCTTAAGTTGCAAACTGGGAATCTGAGAATGGCCAATGAGTTGTATGTTTTATTTTGGTATGTACTTTTTCTACACAAGCCTCTGACTTCCAGTTGTTTGTTTCTGTCGTTTGTTTTATGTTTTTTTAACTTTGTAACACGTAAAAACCTGAGATAATATGCGGCAAGAACACATATTTTGTAACTATACTAACAAAACAAAATTAATAGGTTACATTTTTTGGCAGTAGGTACTTGGAGCTAAAAATTCAATTTGTCTGATATTTTCAAAGCATGCTGACATGCACAATCTATTTTTACATAATTTTAAAGCTATTATTGGCAGCAACAGATGGAAAGGAAATAGAAAGTTTATTATTCATAAAGTTAACCCAATCTGAATGCTGCATTAAATGATCCAACTAGTCTGTGGATGGGTAATTAAAATTAAAAGTTCTTACACCAAAACTGCATAATACAATAGTTTATTACAGCTATGTGCAATAGTTGTAAAAACTATTGCACAAGTTATTCCATTGCCATTAAATATTTACCTACAAAGTATAAATCATTTGCAACAATTGCAGCATCTATAATTTGGCGCCAGTTCTAAAATGTTTCTCTTCATTCATATACATAAAATTTATATTTAATAGTAGTAGAAAAAATATATTGTGAATATGTGCATGAAGAATCATTTAGAAACAAATATAAATTGTTTTCATCACTATCAAGTATATCTTTTTACTTACAGAATGTATATGGAGTAATACTAGGAGGAATTTTAGGGCATTCAGTATGTACTGGAGTTGCAGTATTAGGTGGGAGAATGATCGCTCAAAAGATATCAGTGAGGACAGGTGAGTTTTAATATACTTCTACATTTTCCATTAAACTAATGTAACTTTTTTTTTCAGTTACTATTATTGGTGGAGTAGTCTTCTTAGTGTTCGCAATTTCGGCTCTTTTCTTTGATCCTAATGCCGAATAAGTAAATAGATGTATATAGGTACATTAAATGTAAATTAAGCAGTTTTTTATTAACACAAAAATTTTGGTGTACTTAATTAAACAATATTTGTATATTTTCTATTTATTTAATGATTTATATCCACAGTGCCCTCCAGAAAAACAATATTTTTGTAAAAAATATTTTCAATTGTTTAAAATACTTTATATATATATTATATAATCTAGTGAAAAGTATATTTAATCTAGAGCTGCTTTTATAGATATTATTGTTAGTGTTAAGCCGAATTGTATCAAATTTAGGTACCTATTTTTTTTTTTATTTTTGTTTATGTACCTATTTTATTTTTTTATAAATGCAAGTTGTATTGTTTATCATATTATATGATTGATAGATTTTATTCTGAAACCTTATTGTATAAATGTATATTTAATTACCATTTGTTGATTTTAAAATGATTATTGTATGATCTATTTTTATCAATATGCCATTTATATTTTAGTACTACTCTAAGTACCGAAGGATTTTGTTGAACTGTGAACTTTATAATAATTGTATATAAATTTTTTATAAAGTATAAATATTAATTTTAATTAAACAGTACAGTGATGTGAGATTTGTTTTTAATTAACCAAAAGTAAACCAACCTTTGACTGGTCATTTTTGCTGAAGTTTTGTAATATTTTTTAAAATATTTTTAAATGTAGAATATCTCAACAGATATACAATCTGACAGATCTCTCAACAGATACAATATCTCAATCTCCACAGATACAATATCTCTTATTTAAACAGTAGTTATCAAATTTTTATAGTATTTCATTTACTTTAAATCATCAATTACAGTTAAAATAAGAGGGAATCAGTTTACTATAATTTTTTTTTAATAATTCTTTACTGGTTTCCTGTTTTTTATTATTTTACAGGTGGTGTAATCCCCAAAAATACTACCTACAATGTCAATGAATTATGAAAATGCACCAGAAATAAGTGTTGGTTTAGTTTGAAAATTGATTGGGCCAAAAACTTGGCACCTTGCAGCCCCTAGTATTTTCCTTTCATGGAGGAAGTCATCTAAGGCTCAGACAGATGTCTCATAACCTTTTCACAATCACCATCCTGGTTTGGGTGAATTTAGGTATTGATTTTCCTTATAGAAGTTAGTATCTGAGTCCTTGACCGTAATAAGAAAGGTGGTATGAAATGGTACAAAAACACCTATAATGGTAATTTAGTGAAATCCATAGACCTTGGCAATAAAAGTTAAAACTTTGCTACATTAAATTCAATATTTTTTTATTTATAGTCGCAGTATAAACTTTTTATTTATAATAAAGGACAATCAATTAAGGAATGATTTGGTAGATGATTCAGAAATATTAAAATAATTGACTATATTTATTGAAGAAAGCACTACTACAACCACCTACCACCAAATAATAAGCAAATTAAAATTACAAAGAAAAATAGTGGGTATAGCTGCATTAAAAATTACAATTCCAAAATTGATGGCACTCTACTGCATTATAAACTGAAATTTACAAAGCAATTCAACAGTGCAGGTATAATTTATTACAATCAGAGGTTGACTATGGTATCTGATTAACTGTAGTAATGGCTACTTAGATTTCATCATGTGGTTATTGCACAGTGGCGGCTGGTGACATTTGGATATGGGGGGATGTAGAAATAAAAAAATGCGCCGCAGGCGAAAATTTTGCATATTTCAAGGTCAAATCCCTTAAAATTATAAATTAGAAATTCGCAGAGCAAAAATATTTGCTTGAAAAAATAACTTTCGTTACACAAATATCCTCCTTTTCAATACGATTGACGGAAATCTCGACAAAAATTATTTAAAATAATATTTAAATAGGTAGGTAGTAGGTAGTTAATATTTAGATATCAAAAATTTACATATAAGACGTTACCTTCAAAAAGATGAAAACGAGAATTCAGGAAGCAGGAACATAACTATTTTTAGTTTTTAGATATCCGTTAATTAAAAACGATATGGCACAATCACAAACTCAAAAGTATTTTAGTTATTCAATTCATAGTTATCAAACGACACATTAAATTATTACGTAGGTAAATAAACTTCATAGAGTTATTTATACACGGGTGCACTCACTTTCTAAAATTGAAATCAGCTCTACGGTCTTTCATAGAAATAAATTTTTCCATAACTTTTTCATCGAAATTATTTATTGGGCAGGCAACGCCCAATTCTTTTATTTATACCTACTTTATTTCCCAGTGGAAGATTTGCAAAATTAGCTCTAATTATACTACTAACAGTATTCATGTTAAGTAATATATAAAATTGTCTTTTCACAAAAATTGAATAAGTAATTTAATAATGTTAAAAATATGTAATGTGTTAAAAATATGTGTGTTATAATGTTGGCGTAGGGTCGCGAAATAATTGCGGCCAAATCTGCATAATATAAGCATACGGAAAGTATCTAACGAATTTAGTCGAAAAGGAGATCGGGTCGGTTGCCATAGTTACCTGGGCCGCGACTCAAAGTGCGGCCACGAACACGAAGCTGTGATGCTTCGCTCACTGTGCAGTGGTGTGCTGTGGTGATCCAGTAATGTGGACTCTGGCATTATGAGTACGATAGCTCAAGCGCTCGAGCTTTTCCTAATAATAGTTTTGTACTACAATACATGTTTTAACATTTGCATTTAATTAACAGTAATGATAATAATAAGGATTTCTTTGGTATTTTTGGAGGGGGGGCGCGCGGCCATGCGGCCTTAAGGAGGAGCCGCCACTGTATTGCAGTACCTACATACTGTGCGTTTCACGAAGATGTATCCCGGATTGGAATGTTCCGATTGTCAGGATTCGCTGGCAAATCCTGTGCGAGACTTGCACGCGCGTTTGAATCACACCACCTCAATTTGTAGCGGTCCGTAACCGATATGTGCCAATGGATTGAATTTAACTAATAACATGACGACGCTCCATACGTTGGAATGTATAC
Source organism: Pogonocherus hispidulus (assembly GCA_963924545.1). Taxonomy (NCBI): domain Eukaryota; kingdom Metazoa; phylum Arthropoda; class Insecta; order Coleoptera; family Cerambycidae; genus Pogonocherus; species Pogonocherus hispidulus. The sequence goes on from OZ004699.1 coordinate 14,966,808, forward strand.
TAACATTCCAATCCGGGATACAACTTCGTGAAACGCACAGTATGTGTTGCGTTATGCCAAAGATTAATTGGTTATGCGTGGGTATCAAATCAATCAAATAATTAAACACTCTCTATTTGCTTAGGAAAAGTGAGCCTAGAAAGAAACCTGGTGGCGCCTGATAAAAATGTTTTCTATAGAATTAACAATTGAAAACAGCCTGGTCTTTACTTTTCTATTAGGTACTCTCTCTCTTAGTGGTTCCCATAACATTTTATAATAATAATAATAATAATATCTTTACCCCTCATTCCAAGCATAATAAGTATTAGCCCTTAGAATGTCTGAGTCTTCAACTGACACTACCTAAAATAGCAATATTTTATAGATTGCCATTTTTTGTTTTAGTGTGAATCACTACTTTGTAAAAATTATATATGTCATAAATAATTTAAACTACAAATATAGACAGTGCAATTGAAAAGATGACTAAGTACTGTACTAGACTTGCTTATGTAATTTACTATACCTACATAAATGTATATTTTGCAAAGTAAGCACCTACTTGTTACTTAAGTACTACGTGCTACGTGCTTGTGATTAGAGGACCATGATGATTAAACGAAAATAACGTTTACGAGGTGTTTTAATTTTCATGGGCAGCTAAGCACAAGCAATTCAAGGAAACAGACAATTATTGTATAGAAAGTAAATACGTCGATAGCAAGGAAATGGTACCTAACAGATAGGTCTAGGGAATCCTAATACAGACTGAAAAAACGTAGATTTTAGTGTAGAAATCAAAAATGTAACAAAATATTGGGTATTCCATTTAAAATAAGAAAGTTGATGCCTGTATCAGAGAAATTGAACAACCTGTATTCAAGAAATTTATAAAAAAGAAAAATTCAGGTAAAAGCAAAAAACTTTCGTATTTAACTTTTTCCTCTACCTTTTATACTTTCTGAGATAAGGGGACAGAGGATCTTATTTTGGACACCCTGTACACTAGGACTAGAGTGTACTAACACTATGTCAAAAATACATAATAAGAAATGCAAGCATTCTATATCGACCGTCCAATTTTTTAGAACTATTAACGATTTTTCACCATAATTCACATAAAAAGTATGAATGAACTCGATTTAAGCACACTTAACATATCCTTACGTAATAAAAATGTATGTATGTGGATTTAAGTAGCTAGGTATATATAAAAATTGTATATTTGTCATAGTAATTTGCAGGTAAAAGAGGATATGAACTGATTTTTAACGTCGAGCGATAACAGATAAGATGTAGATAGTATATTATGATACAAGTTTATAAGTAAGTCTTTAAAACACTCGCAACGAGTTTATAACGTTGCAATTGCTTTAAAGGCACTTATAAACGTGTATCATACGCTATTTTTTATTACACCTGCATCGGACTTTAGGCTAAATAAAGCTACCTACAAATTAAAATAAAATCAATACAATTTTTCTCAAATTTAATTCCTTTATACACAGCAAAGGCTACCGCTGATGTTTTCAAGTATTGTCAAACTTTGTTTGACAGTTCACCGAATTTAATTATCAGAATTGTACAGGGTGTTTGATAAGGCCGGCCACCGGCTATAGGTATATGGAAAACTATTGGTCCTACAGGTTCGAGAAAAAAATTCTTATAATCCGTTATGGTTACACATTTACTTTTTTGTACTAGTAAAAAAAATTAAAATATTTCTTTACTAGTAAAACAATAGGTGCAAACAATGTTTATAACACGTGTTACATAATATTATGTAAGCATTATTATATTATGCTTGAGGAAAAAATAAATTTTATTATGTAGCCTTCTCTTGAGTTGTATAGGTAGTATAAACTATGATTGTGTAAGGCTATTGCGAAATTAACTTATTCCAAGAAATAAGACAAAAAAATGCATTATTTGCTTGTGCCTGTATACCTAACTGTAGATATATGCGCTATAAATTATTTAAAAGAGGATGTGGTGCTTCATATAACACACATCTTTTTTCAGAATATATATTCTATTTCGTGTGTATCTTTGGGGAGAGAATATGGGGAATAAAAAACCGCACGCGTAGTTGAATTTCTAACTGGACCGAAATACCCATTCCACTTCTGTTGTTTACTTTGCGTATATATTTAAGTCCCATAGGTTCAAAGGCAAAAAGTTTATCAAAAATTAAATTTTAGTTTACTGAATAAATATTGCCTTGTTTGTAATTCTAAATGAGTTGACAGAAAAACGTGCTAGCTCTTTTGATGTTGATCTTTGATATTCTGAGAACATACCATTTCGTATTTCATATTTTATTCGATATATCAATTAATATAAAACTATTTAGCAGTATTGTGTCCACTAGGAGGTATTTTGACATTTTACTGATGCTATTTTTATGTTGTAGTAGCGCTATTTTTAATTTCTAATCGCATTTTCACAATTTTATTTTGATATTGGTCTAATTATATATTTTAAGTTTTTGGAGATACAACAATGTGAATAAATATTCAGATAAATATTATTCCTTATCCAGAATAACTTACCTTTCATCAACGATTGGCCATTTCTATTCGAATTATCTAAAATTACTTAATAATTGTGAAGATATATCTACCTACATGCCTAATAAAATGTTATCATAATTAACCAAACCGGATTTTTCTGCATAAAGTTTTATTTCCACATTATTACAAAAAAGAAGATTAATTGGACATCTGCAGCAGCTGTAATGGCATCATTATGATTTGCGTGTTTCGTCTAAAATATAGGTACAATTTTTTTATTAAATGAAAAATTTCAATCTGATAAACCATTTATGCTTTTATAGGAAAAAAAAAATGTTTTCGTGAACATGTCCTTTCGTCTCCCAAACGGTACCAACTGTACTTTCCGCACCTCGTGAGCAGCATATTTGATAGAATCAGAGACTTTAGATGTATAAGCCTCTGATAGAGTACAATAAAGACGGATTTTGTATGTATATTCAGAACTGCGTATGAGTGTCTGCGCGGTGATATTGCATAGCCTGAAGTATATAAATACAAAGCAGAAGTTCTTCAATATTATAGGAACTACCAGACGAATCAAAGTCTCTTTAAACTTTCAGATTGTACTGGAATTCTGTGATATATATTCCCATTAGTAACTTGGGCAAAAGAGCTTCGTGTTAAAGTTGAAGGCAAAAGACCAAATTACTAATACAAAAAGGAAAACAAAGAACAATTTTACCGTTTGACCTAATTTAAATAAAGCAGTGAGCAGGTGCATTCAAGAGTTTATACAATTTTCAGATGCACATCCATCTTATAAATCCATCCACCATCCGTTTAAATCTTTTACAAAGAATACCTACCATTACATAGTAGATTTTTTTTTTTAACTTTTCTTTTCTTGACCGTTAGAGATTTAACACAGCATAACTGTTGCACATAAACCATATAATACCACTAAACGTTTTTTCACTAATACTAAAACACCAATCCCACAACCAAACCAAACAAACACAGTATACAAAATAGATTGTAACGATTGTAATAGTACCTACATATATTGGGCAATCGAAACAATATTTACATAAGAGAATATACGCGCATAAATACAGCATAAGAAGTCAAAATGATTCTCAAACTGCTTTATCAAAACACGCTATTGAAAATAACCATGACTTCAATTTTAATAATGTACAGATTTTAGAAAAAGAAACAAATTATAACAAAAGAACAATTCACGAGATGATCCAAATAAAAAGACATACTAATACAATAAATAACCGCACTGATACAGAAAATTTAAGTGAAACTTATTTCAATATAATATAATTCATTATTAAATATAATACCTACTAATTAATATAAATAAAATAAATACAAATAATAATAGATCATTTATGGGGAAAAACAAAAAAAAAAAATTTTTACATCACACAAAAAATACTAAATTAAGTAAATTTAGTTTGTAATTTAAACATGTCGGAACAAATATTATTTTTAAGTTTCAATTATACCTCTACCTAATGCATGTATATGAATATTATCAGCAAATCTGTCAGCTTAGAAACAAAATTGAATCCAAACCACTTTAAAACTCAGTGGCGTCAAAGCCCTCAAACAACATGTATGCAGCAAAATAACGCAATAATCGTTTCAAACAATTTAAAATTATTATAATTTAGTTAGTTACAATATATGAAACATCCTATAAATGTAAGTATAATATATCAAAAAAATATTAAACAAATAATGTAAAATATGTAATCTTCTGCAGAATCTCTGAAGATGGTCTAATAAAGCCGAAACGTCAAAAATATATATAGGAAAAAAAAAATGTAACCTTTTTTATATGTAATTAAGTGACCGATATACCCAAGAAAAACAATCTGTATTACATAATAGATATTGCTAATTTTATTTATTAAAAATAATCACTGGCCATGCAGTATCAATACTTGCCACATATTTCAACACCTTAAAAATAATGCCAAAGAATAATAAAATTTATAGGTATATGTATTGCAATAAAAATATATGAGGAACGCCCACATATCATGCAGTAATCACACTGAGAAAAGAAGAGAATATACTTATTTATACTTTATTTATATATAATGTGGTAGTATAGTAGTGGTTTATACATGATAGTATGTAGGTACTTATTACTGCCAGGTAGTACTAAGTACTAGTAGTAGTAGTGTATGGGGCGGTCAAGACCTGGCAAGTAGGCCACAAGCGGGCCCTTTTTACCTACCCCTGTCGTCCCTTATCTAACTCCATCACCTCTTCCCTCGTCGAACCTTCCCGACCTTCTGATGTAGGTCAGAATATCGGTCCATTCAAGGGAACTGACCTCTTCCTCTTGCAGCTTCCCGGCCCTCCAGACGTCGTGTCTCAGTCTGCCAAAAGCCGCGCATTCTGCCAAGAGGTGGGAAGGCGTTTCGTCGCCCTCCCCGCATTTTGGACAGATAGGGTCTCCCTCAACACCCATCAATGAGAGATGTCTTCTAAGCCTGCAGTGACCCGTTAAAACTCCCACCAACTGGTTTAGAGCCTTCCAGCTACGACTTAACAGCCAGGCCGTCTTGGTCTTGGTCTTACTTGGCTCCACTATAAAGTTGCGAGCTTGTCTACAACTTCCACTCCTTCTCCAGTTTTTATACTTAGTGTTTCATGAGCCCCAATCATTAAGAGCCATGTTGACCTGCCTCCATGTAATGCCTAAAATCGGTTCTGGTCCTTGGCTGGGTCCCTGAGATCCGAGTTGAGCCAGTTCTTCGGCTCTTTCGTTCCCTGGGATTCCACTATTCCCTGGTACCCATACCAATTTAACCTCTTTTCCTCTGGCCAGCTCCTCCAGGGTATCTCCGCACTCTTGGATAAGGGTGGATCTTGTCCTTGTAGATGCTAAAGCCTTTAAGGCCGCCTGACTGTCGGAGCAGGAATAAGTATTTTGCTCCGTACAGTTCCTTACTTCTTCTTTGTTTGCTGCCATTAGGATAACCAAGACTTCAGTATGGAAGACTGGACTTCCAGATTTGAAAGTAAGCTATTTGTGCAATAAGTTAGGAAAAGTGACTTTTTCGCATCAGGCGTAGGCATAAAAAATAGTCCCATGACGTCAAATCGCAGCTGCGTGATAGCCAAGGAACTTAGTGCGCAAAAGATGGATTGTTACACGGATGGTGTGACACGTTGCGCCTTCCTGCTGAAACCAAAGCTCGTCCAAGTCCAAATTGTCTAATCGCGGGTACAATAAATTATTTTTAATTTCTCTGTATGGCACTCCATTTATCGTATCGTTGTTACCATCCCCATTCTGAAAGAAGTAGGGACTAATGATGCTACCACTCCAAAACCTACACCAAACAGTATCTCTTTAAGGAAACATTGGCTTCTCTACGACTACGTGTGGATTTTCAGAACCCCAAATCCTACAGTTCTGTTTATTGACAAAACCTGAATATGAAAATGAGCTTCGTCCGAAAAGATGATTTTGCGACCACAATCGACGTAATTTTCCAACTCATTTAAAGCCCACAGAGAAGCTATAACGACTCTCATGATCATTTCGCTTCAACTCTTGAGTGAGTTGCACCTTAAATGCAAATAATCCAAGGTTTTATGCAATATTCTCCCTAGATAAGCGCGATTGATGTTGAGTTGTGCTCTGTGACGAGTTGAGGTTCTTGGGTTTTCATGCAACGATACACTAACTTTGGAAATAACTTTTCAATATTTCCCAGCGTTGTTCAAACGTAAAACGATCCATTTCTAATAGCGGAGGTTTGACACTACATATAAGTCAATATGTACAACGCGTCAGTAATGGCAATATCGTAAAAAGATGCACTACAAAAAACCAACCGATGGGCAACACTTTATAAAACTATTTATAAACCCAATAGTTCTAGGTTGGCAGACGTTCCTCAAAAAATAATAAGCAAGGTGATTTTCAGATGATTCTTTCAGCATCAAAAAAAAAAGTAAACATGTTTTGCTTGTACAAAGGAAGAATTACTTAATTTCTCGCGACAACAGAGAACTTTTTCCACGATCTTAATACGTTTTTATGTCTTTTATTAGCTGGTAATGGTTAATAAATGGAACCATAAAAATCAATTAACGACTATCGACGAAATGACTACCAAGAAAATATAATTACATCTTTCCCTGCAAAATAAAATATATTTTCATCTTTATTCTATTTTATAACGCATACCGTTTGCCGCGTCACTTCGTCCCGTTCTAATTAGTTCCTTTGTCCCGAAGATAGATAGCCAAGTTAAAGCTCAATTCTGCTGGAATAATTGTTATAGGGCCGACACATGAAAATATAACCTCAATTACTCAAGAGCCTTCTATATTTATTGTTTAATGAATTAATAGGGTCACGCAAATCGTATAATGTAATCCACTAATTGTCTCTCGGGCTTCCCCAGAAATATGACTTTAATGAAGACCCGTTTACCTAACGCTTTATTGTTTATGTGTACCAGAAATCACTATTAATAATTAATAGGATTAGTCAGGCAATGGCTACACAGTTTTATTTGATCTAAAAATGTTAAAAAAAACAATATTCTAATATCTATACAATTATAAAAATACCTTAGAACCGTTTTGAACAATAATTATCAGTCCCTACATACTTTAAAAGCTTTATGATTTTATCATTTTCGTTTGATAAGATCATAAAGCTTTCAGATCATAATATGTTACATCATTGGAAAGGGGGAAGCTCTATCACATAAGCATTTTTAATATTGAAATATTTATACTAAGTAGGTACTTCAGTTGTAGTGAGAAGCACAGTAGTGCCCTCTTTGGTCTATGCTACTATTTGTCTGACAATTATTGTCTAATTTACAGATAGATAGCGACCTGCTTTTATGTAGGTATCCACCATTCTTGGCGATTCCAAAAATCAATGCGCCCTCTGCATGAACATATTTGAACCTATTTAAAAGATAACTTCTGAAGGCGTTTTGCCGATATAATGATAAATAACATGTATTTGGGCTTGTTTAACGTAATAATTTATTGGTGCATGTGACTTTTTGGTACTGCAAAGTTAAAAACGACGTGTTTAGCATTTCTACATTTTTATTTTTACATTTTAAAATGGCATTCAAAATAAACCAGTACAACACAAACTGCCGTGTTCAGGTATTGGTGGCATTCCACAAAATGTGTTAATAGAACTGTTTAAGATAGAAGATAGTACCTATAAGAAACAGTTCCTCACTCATTTCTCTAAAAGACATGCACAATTTAATAACAAGGAACACGTTGATTTATACAACATAACCACTTTGTTGCAGTGTCTCTATACTTTTCTATTATTAGTCTTATAAAAACATAATATACCGGGTGTCAACGGATCTATTAGACAAGCCATAACTTCTAGAGTATTGGATGTATCAAAATGAAATTTGGTATAGGTAAATGGTAAAGGAAGAGGAAAGTTTTTGCATATTTTTCACGTTTAGGTTACTTCCGGTTTCACCGGAAATGGCTTCAATTTTGAATTTTTAAATGGAACACCCTGTATATTTTTAAATATTTGAATTTCTGAGACAATTCTGGACTAGAAAATGACATTTTAAAAAGTTTTTTCGCCTACTTGATTTTTTTAGAGCCATTTTTAATATTGCATCTAGGTGACCATGATTGAGCGCAAACTAATCTGAAGGCCTTAGATGATGTCAGAAAAATGTAATCGCAAAGTTTTAGTGATTAGTATGATAGATAGGAATGAGACAAGTTGGCAAAATTACTTTTTTATATGTCTAACTATTTTTTTTCAAATGGCAACACTTTTTAGACAAGCACTTTTTAGACAAGCACTTTTCAAAAAGGGATTTTTTTTGCGAATCCAACGATACTAAATTCATTGTGATTGGATTAAAAATAAGCTCATAAAATACATTTACTTCAGTGAAGTTTTTAATAAATTCGTATACGAGTATTATACTTTAAAAGTTTTAATGTCATTTTCTAGTCCAAAATTGTCTCAGAAATTCAAATATGTAAAAATATACAGGGTGTTCCATTTAAAAATTCAAAATTGAAGCCATTTCCGGTGAAACCGGAAGTAACCTAAACGTGAAAAATATGCAAAAACTTTCCTCTTCCTCTACCATTTACCTATACCAAATCTCATTTTGATACATCCAATACTCTAGAAGTTATGGCTTGTCTAATAGATCCGTTGACACCCGGTATTTTAATTTAAACATAACAATTATTTAACAAAAAATACAAGCAGTAATATGTTATCATCATACACTTGTGCTGCCGTTTGTCCCTTTATTTCAACCCAAAATATAAGTAAACAAAAACTACCCCTATTTCAACCCAAAAAATTCATATAATAATTAGCAAAGAACCACTTATGGGACATATGACTGCTTTTACCACTCTTTTTATTCTTTATTTCACCCTAACTGGCACATGAAGTCAGTATATTTATGACAATTTGACGCTAATTGCTAAATGGTGTAATATGAAATGCAAAATTTTTACTCGTCTTCCTCCATATCTGTCTATAATTTACAGCGCCCTCATCGGTTATTTGAATCGCCAATAGCAGTGGCCTCATTCGTCTTTAAAAGACCAATCTTTATTTATTCGAATGAGATTCCGAAGACAACTTCTCCATGGACTATGTATGCACCCCACACAAAGAATAATTGGATCCCTCATCCCCTTGGCCCTTAGTTATGACCGAAATCATTATAATTTTATTGAATTGAAAATTTTGTTTTGCTCGCACTATTACACTCTGTATGAGATAATAAACATTTGTGATGATACAGGAAGAAGCAGTGTAATCGAATATAACATTTTAGATAATTAATTTTATATTTTTATATTTGTAGTATACAAGGTGTCCACCTAGTGCGCGTAAGTCCAATATCTGGGTTAATAAAAGAGATAACTTAATTTTTTTTTCTACAGGGTTGTCTAATATCCCGAGCTGCACAAAATGAAAATATATTTACATATTCAGGGTGTTCAGTTTTTCCTGGACAGGTACCAACTTCGTTTTTCTAAATGGAAATATATATTTTTTATTGCTTTTTCGAACTAAACCCTTGATTTTAGTAGGACTTTCATCAGCCTTCCCTATACCTAACTTAAACTGTTTTTGAAATATTGACTGGTGAATATTGACATTTTTGCAACTTTGACACCCTATAAAATCTAAACGGTTTGAGATCAAGCAAAACGGTTTGCACATTCCTATCTTAACTTTTTATAAGCTATCGTTTGATACTAATTTCAAATGTATCCAGGAATTAAAAATTTTCCGAAAATTTTGAAAATTTTTAATTCTTGGATAAATTTGAAATTAGTATCAAACGATAGCTTATAAAAAGTTAAGATAGGAATGTGCAAACCGTTTTGCTTGATCTCAAACCGTTTAGATTTTACAGGGTGTCAAAGTTGCAAAAATGTCAATATTCACCAGTCAATATTTCAAAAACAGTTTAAGTTAGGTATAGGGAAGGCTGATGAAAGTCCTACTAAAATCAAGGGTTTAGTTCGAAAAAGCAATAAAAAAAATATATTTCCATTTAGAAAAACGAAGTTGGTACCTGTCCAGGAAAAACTGAACACCCTGAATATGTAAATATATTTTCATTTTGTGCAGCTCGGGATATTAGACAACCCTGTAGAAAAAAAAATTAAGTTATCTCTTTTATTAACCCAGATATTGGACTTACGCGCACTAGGTGGACACCCTGTATAGTACCTACTATTTCTTATACATATTTAAAGTTTTAATATACGCAACGACGTAGGTAAGTTATCAATTTCACTATTTTCTATAAAGCAAAGTCTAAAAGAAGTAGACTCAGTGTAGGTAAAGGTTGTTGAAAGTTTTATTTAACTGAAACAGTTCACATGATTTTAAATTTACGCAGCTTTTATCCTAATTCTGTGCATTCATAAGGCACTATGATATATTAATAGAGCAAAACCTAAGGCAGGGGTGTCGTTATTCTATAATTAACAGAGAAGCTCGTTTTGTATGCATTAAGATAAAACGGTTGTGGGAGGTAAGCTATAAAAATAAATTTTGTAAATATAATTAAGAAATCCTAAATTAAGTAATTAACATTTATTATCATTTATTTAGCCAGAATAGAACTATATATATATGCTTTAAATTATTAGGTACCTTTATATGTTCATTAAGAGTGTATCCTTTTCTAGCTATTCAACGAAAGTTAAATGAAAATACATAGATATTTTTACTTTTGGATTAATTTAATTTACTGACACAAATATTTTAGATGTATTTCTGTTTACTTATAAATAAAAATGTATACCGATACAATTCAAGTGCCTGTATTCAAATTTATGATGTATCGTCAGTGAAATAGTTGAAAATGAAACGTGAAAGTGAAAATTAAATGAGAATTCCAAAGAGATACTTCGAACTTCAAATCGATACTTCGATACTACTAATCGACTTCGATACTTCAAAAAATAATCCACAGAACACAAACTGAGCGGTTTGAAATTTTTGGAAATATCTAAAAGACAAGCTAGTTATAACTTGACATCATATATTTATTATATTTTGTTATATATTGTAATATTTTTGTATTACAAGCGATTCATTTTAAGATGGTAGCGCACAAATCATCAAAGATTTGTTGTCGAGAACTTTAAACCAGGTAAAAAGCTTGTAAAACTATTTTGAAAGGGGTAAGTAGTGATATAAAATTAAAATTGATTTCAATATTTTTCGAGCGTTCAATCTGAAAATGAAACTTAACCTCAAAATATGTCAAATTCTTTATTGGACATACGGCATACCTACCTACTTTTATGGAAATAGTCATTCTTAGAGAAAAGTAAAAGAGCACACACTCTACTTTGCGTTCTTTAGCTTCTTTATCCATACTTGTCTCCTGTAACTCTTTAATGCCTAACTTATAGTTTTCACGATAGCTCCAGATTTTCCCGCTTTTGGAAAAGTATGAAACTGATCTCGGGGTTTTTCTTTGTCCAAGAGGAACAATGACGCTCACAACAATAATGATTCATATCTAATCAAACCAATTAACTAATATAACAACGGATATTTCAAAATTCACAATAGACATACATACGCAAAACGCAAAACTGAACCAAAAACCCATGCGTTAGTTGTGCGTGCCGCCAGTAGGTAGCGTATTGCTTAGCAAGAATCGCGTATTTAAATATTATTTTAATAAAAGACACTGATACCTAATGTTAAGTTAATTAATGAATAACTCTATACTTTATACAGGGTGTCCCGAAATTAATGTGCAATATTTTACCAGTGTGTTCTATGGTTGAAAGGGGGACTTTTTCTTCATATAAACATGGGTCGAAAAATGTTTCTTAAGGGAGTTACGATTAAAATCGATTTTATATTGAATTGGTACATTTTATCGATGTTCAACAAGGGTACATTATTTATGTAGAAAACTCTAAAATGTCATATTTTAATAACTAAACCAGGGAAAATTTATATATAAAAAAGTTACTACATCTCGTGTTATTGCATGTAAATAATTAAAGCGATTTGGCTAGAAAACGATGCCTCTTATCGATACGAACCAAGTGAAACTTTTTGTAGCAAAAAATATTGAATTCATATTTTCTAATCAAAAGTTGAAAAGGTCAAAACATGGGGTAATATTTACTGAAGCTTCTATGTTCATTTCCAGATCATAGAGTAAGCCTTATCGTACTTAATAATAAATATCTTTTACGTGATATATTATGTTAAATCTGTCTAGTGCTGAAAAGTGTTTTCTATTTTTATTCGATCCATTAGTATTCTTCGAACGCTCGATTTCCATTATTGCTTTAAAACATTTTACTGTTCTTCTCTACGCGACTGTGGTATGGCTTTTGGCTAAACGACTATTGAATATAAAATCGCAAAGCAAGGACGTCAAATATCTAGCTGAAATTGAGGAAGTTTTAATATCGGAGATCAGAATATCACACCGGCATTGATAATATATAACACTACTAGCATAGTAAAAGGGTTTTTACTGGAGGACAGAAGGATATAACTGGCGTGTCGTAGACGAGCCTGCTACCTTCTGGAGCTAGTATAAACAGTTACCTTGCGTGTATTGTTATATATTTTATTAAATAAAATATATAACAATAGTATATTCATATTTACAAATTATAAAATATATAATACAATACATATAACAAATTTTGTTACTCATTTGTAAATATATCAGATAGATTTTCAAGCTTCGATTACAAACAATACTCATTAATTTGCCGTAAGCTTTGGAAGCGCTACCGTGACTATGTATATTGTTTATTTAATTCTTTATTTATTTTGGTAAAAATGAATGTCCCAGAAGCAATTATTAAGGAACCCAGAACATCCCAGGTATGCTAAAAAGTTGTTTAGACATCAACGAAAATGTGCAAGTTCGCAGGTTTGTTTTTTATTTAAAATTATATGTAAAAATGTGACGTATAGGTGACATTTGTAGATTTCAAAAGATAATTGGATTTCTTAAACGAAAGAATGAGCGTTCTATGTCAAAAAAGACCAAGGTTTTAACTAAAGAAGAACTTCAACGATTTCTGTAAATTCATTTAAAGAAACTTGTTTGCTGTGTGTTTTCATTCATTCAGAAAAAATAAACAGCAAACAAGTTTTTAAAAAAGTCTGGTAAATAATGTGGGTTCCTCCAGTCAGCATGTGTATGTGTCAGTATTGGTTACTGTACTGTGTACTGTTAGTGAACAAACACACTGCCATGCAGTAAACACCGTCAAATCTTCGCTTAAGCTCGTCTAAAAAAAGGTGTAAACTAGCATCGAAACGTCTGCGTAATAAAAATAAATTTTTTAAAGGAAATTATTTGTTTAAAAATTAAAAGGAACCATTACTTAACCGAAATAGTTTTCGTGGAACGGATCTACAATGAAGAAACTTGTATTTCTTCCTATTAAAGGGAACTTCGCTTAGTACTGGCGAATCCGCCAATTACAAAATACTTTGTATAAACAGAAATTAAGGGTCCATTCTCTGTAGATTTGACAGGCATGAATGTTGGGTCGGATTGAGAGGATGGGTGGCCGATGGGTGGAGACTTATATATTCCAACTATCAAATTATTAAGATTTCGGAGGTGCACGTAAAGCCGAAGTAAAAAGGCACATGGAAATAAAGTTAGCCCTCATTGCAAGGGTACCGGATTTGTCTTATAATTGCAACAAAATTTCTTTTTAATGTTATAAATTATATGTCACCGGAAAGATCAAAAGATAAACTAGATCCCTATAGTAGCAAATTTTTGTTTAATACATGTATTTTAGAGAAAATAATTTTTGAAAATACGCTATTTTAGTACAAGATTGTTTGCCTGGAATTTTAAAAATAAAAAGAAAAACCAAAAATTACTATAGGGACTTAGTTTAAAGTCATATCTTTCAATACTTTTTTACTAAAAGTCGCTATCTTTTATAGTTTTTTTATAATTAGACACGAGACGAACGCCGATTTAGGACTTATTTCGACCTAGTGAATGGACTCTTAATCACAAATGATCAGACAAATATATGATTGTTCTTATAATAACGATAAAAATAATACTTAGAATTTTTTACAAACCATATTTTATTACAAATTGTAAGTCTTTTACAATAATGGATTGTAAAAGCCATCGAATGACGCCGTTCCTTTATATTTGCGTGAAAAGTGTTGGAAAACATTTTCATGGTTTTTCTTTTACGTGTTTATGATTATAGTACAAAAATATGAGCTGAGAAAAGTACTAGTATGGCTCTAAATGAATAGTTTTCTATGAATTATAAAACGGCTTATTTTTTCCAAAACTGATACATTACCTTGATGGTTTGCTTCTCAAATAAATTTATAAAATATTTATTACCAATATGTGTTACCCAACTTTTTTAGATTATAATTTACATGCATTTTTGGATGGTATAATTTAGATCTATTTGCAGAAGCAATGATGCCATTCTCAGTATTCGTTGTATACGCAGCCTTGAATTAAGTAACATATTTTGTTTAGCTTCATAATTATTCATATATTGTGATATTTATAGTTCAAACTGACTTAACAATTCTATTATTTTTAATTAATAATGATATTATATTGAATATTTAATTATCTGCAAAAATAAAACCCTATTGAATGAAATATGTATTCTTCATTTTGACAATCATATAAAAATTACAAAGAGGGTATTTGTGATAATATAAAAATCAAATACGTTTTCTAATTGAAGGATACTTTCGCTGAATATACTTTGGTAGCATGTTATAATAACATTATAAATGTGAAATTAATGTGGTATTTATCAATTTTATAATGACTTCTTCTCCCATGAATTTTCCCATTATCTCCCATTTTAGAAGTATCTTTCGGAAAAAACTGTATTAACTGTGGAAACAGTATTTCAATATTTAAACGAGTCTTCATTCTACTAGATATAGTAAACACAATTTATCTATCTATCTAAAAACTGTTTGTGTAATATGAGGAATAACAAACCGTAACTCATTTTTCCACAGCAACGAGATGGAGACAGCCCATACAGCCCGTTATAAACACCCGTTACTTTATTATACAAAAACTCGGAATGGTTCATTCCAGTGAAAACAACTTGGCGATTACTTTTCGTGCTCTTTGTTTGGGCTAAGTATTTTCGTTTTAAACGCACAATATTACGAGCCTAAGCATCCCTCGAGTCAAGTCGCAGTAGTTTTTAATTCATCACGTCTTGTACTGTTCTTTTAAATCACGCATCGCATCAGCCATCGGAATCCATGTTTCTCGCAATTTTCCATGGATTAAAAATATTGGCGTTGAGGTGTGACTTTCGGTTCCACCGGAGGTCGATATCAATTCGCTTTTTTCAAATGGAATATGCTAATTTGAAGGTAAGTTTCATAAGCATACCTCAATCGTTTTCGAGATATTTCGATTTTTCAAAAATTTGTCAAAAAACATAGTTGCATTTAACCCGTTCTATCTCTTTCAGTTTGTAACTTAAACACTTGAAATTTTAAGGGGGTAACATTGAAATGTATCGAAACATGTAGAAAATACGAACGCTAGTGCAAATTGTACAGGGTGTTAAAAATGGGCCGACCAATTGCAACAAATTCAAAACCCAATTCCATTTATTGCAAATGGAACACTCTGTGTTTTATAATGCTAACCTATGTACATTTTAATTCCCTTTCGATTGGTATTAACATTCTCTATACCTAAATTCCACCAACCGAATTCCACCTAAATTCCGAAGATATTTGGACATTATTGCAGGAAAGAGAATAATCGGTCAGCTCGGTCAATCGGCCTGTATAGTCTGCGTTTTAAATATAATTTTACAAACAATATATTCAGTTAGGTTGGACTTTGTATCAAACAGAATGCTAAGGACATTAGTTCCCTGAACTATATTGTTCATGTTTCCCTTGGGACATCTTCCCAAAGTTTATAAAATACATTTATGTCGCTAATATAACATTAGATATTCAGTGAAAAGCAAACATTCAGAATTACCAAAAGACATTTACCAACTCATTGATAAAATCTAAGAAAAGTAACGGGCCCAGATTCGATCTTTGAGGTACTCTGAGACCTATTCTATCTACTGAATACTCTTGTAGCTATATTTTACTTTTACAATATAAATAAACACACAGAACGCACTGAAGTGAAAATTATCCACTTATAACTGCATTATTTGTCATGCTTTTTATATTAAAGAATAGAATGTAGTATATATAACAAAGGAGAACCTCCTTAAACTCGCCTCTGGGCGTTACTGCGGTTAAACTAATAATAATATGCCGCCCTTCTTGCACTACAGGACTTAGACTTTCTACAAAGAATACTTGTGATTAGAATGAGGTGTTATTTATTATATTAGTCATCTCTTTCCCATATTGTTCTTCTTTAATGCCATTATCATCATCATTTTAAAAAACTTTGGATATAAAAATGTATAAAGTACCTACTTATGGAAGTAGAAGCTCATCACACGGTCTTTCTGCAGCTGAATATAAAATTCTACTACTGAAGATTTTCCTGCAGATGTTCCCAAATAACTTTTTGTAATACATCAAACATCACTCATAGATGCCGAATACCGGAAATAGATGTTGCTCGCCAATCATTAATGATGGCCCATGCTCATCCAGTTATCCAAGTCCCGATCCTTTTCTTTTGTTTCATATAGCATCAGCTATCTGTTGCTGAAAGACGCTTGCGCAACATCGCATTCAAAGCTTTGCATATGCCTGCTGCGATTCTGGTTACGATTTCGCTTTTGCAGTTCACGGATGCTTCCTGTAGAGCTAGGACGCTATTTCAGGATGATGTCTGTCGTATGCCACGCGGTCTTATCCCGAGCCTCCCCTAGCTTCCAACCAGAGTAAAGATATTTGCCACTGAGTGAAGTTAATTTACCGGTATTTCGTTTATTGTTCATTGGTGGTAGTTTTATTTATTTTCAAGTGGTTGTGATAATTTTGTTGTTTCGGAACTCTTCGGATTGTTATTTAAGATATTTACCCAACTGGTGAGTATGAAATGATTCGCACTGTTTTAAACATTCAATATAGCATTACAACATACCTGTCAGTTAAACATTGAACTTCTGTGAACAATAAGCTTATTTTATTATATTTTGTTTGATGAAATACATGTTTTCTTGCGATTTCTGTGATGGGGTTAGTTTTAACGAGTAGATGAGAACTTTTTGAAGAAAATCCTCTGAAGTAGTTATTCAGGGCATGTTTGCTAAATCATTCGTTATTTTAGGAGTCAATATTATTAAAATATTAATTGCTAAATATTTGTTAGGTATAAAAAACATTTTATTATCACTATTTATCACTATTAGGTATGTAGATATTAGATTTTCTCTATGTATGGCATACTGTCGAGAACTATAAGTTCTAAACCGGTCTAAGTCTGACATTTGCTTTTAAGTACCTACCTATTAGATATGCAGTGTAGGTAAACCAACTAATTAAATATGTTCTACATCTGTAAAAAAATAAAAATGTAGTTAATACGAGTAAATGTATAGCGACGCAAAGAACCTAGGTATAATGTTCAATACTTGGCTACAATAAATTTTTCTTTATACAAATCATATTATATTCTCTTCTTGTATAATATGTAATTAGTTCTGAAATCAACAGTTCAGACAGTATGGCGGTATCTTTTTTATCAGGGAATTTATTGATTATAAATCTCTGAAATCGAAAATATGGAACTTCAGGTTTGTAGGTATATGTTCACATTCCTTGACCATGAAAGCAGACATTGTTATAAAGCATATAATTTGCTAAATATTTAGAGTAACTATATCTTTAGTGATTTTCCCTAATAATTCAGACATTACAGAATATTTGGCAATCCTGTTCTTGATCAAGTAGGTATCCAAATTTATATTTTTTCCCTAATTTGAGCAACCTTGTAAATTGTAATTAAGTCAGAGATATCACAGAACGTGTCCGTATGGTTAAAATTAAGTGGTACATATTTAAGCTAAAAATATTTTTGGTGCTGTGTATAGGTACTTAAAAAATAAGTATTTTCTGTGTTTCAATCAATAAAGAGAAAATGGGCGACATGAAATGGACATAATGTTAAAAAAGTACGTTTTATAAATCATTATTGATAGAATTACTCATACTTAACATCAAATACCAACAACTGCAAAGACGAAAATCATAAGATTCAGTCTATCGGTCAACCTCTAGAGAGGATAGATAACCAATGGGTAGGAAACATCCAGAACATTTAAATTAATGGGGTACTGTTAATGCTAAATTAAGTAGTTTCTTATAGATTTGTCTCTGCACTTGTAAATCTTTGTATCAAATCATTCAGCATATAATAATTTTACTGTATACCTTTGTACATTTTGTACAATGTCCAGAACTAGAAACTAAAATTATGTAAAACCCTGTATAGTTAAACATAATAAATGACAACAAATATGTTAATTTTTACCATTTTGATATAGAGATAATATCAACTGTAAATTGGTTATATCGTTTTGCAAACAATTTATCTATAAGTAATTGTTTATTTTGTCGTATAAAACCCTATAATTCACAATGGACGTCATAAACCATTTGTTTATGTTTGATTGCGTTAATTTTGTCTGTATTTTGGGAGATAGGATAAAAATTGGTGTATAATATGTAAGCATATAAGCGTGTTTGCGAAAGAGTACGCATATGAATAATCAATGGATAATAAACTTTAAAAAAGTTGAGGTGAACATAAGCAACTTTAAACCTAAAGAACACTAAAACTTTGCTACAATACTGTTTGAGATCATTTAATATTATTAAATCAACTTAAAAATTATGATGATATAACATCATATCATAATTTCTCGAGATACAAAATGATTCTACAAACTATTACACACAAACAATGATTCTACAACGAAGGAAAATAATACTAAAAAAGAAACAATAAAATATAGATGATGCATGCATGGCTCGTACGCCATGCAGAGTACCTGTATTTTTAGAAACAGAGGTACTATAGTTCTTGCTATTGGCGCCAAAATAGTTACATAAATCAGTTAATAAATTTCCAAATCACCCTGTATATGGAAATAATTATCCTAGTGCCTTAAAAATTATTATTAGATGTTGAACAATGTATATGTCAGTTGAAGGTCTTGATGACGACTCGACGAATATGGCGTAACTAGACAATAAAATATGGTTGTTAAATAGGTAGTTATATATAATTTATACAAATATTTAACACCTTAATAGATGTTCAGTCTTTCAAAAAGTGTCAATAAAAATAAACTGTAACTGCGAAAGCAGTTTTGTTGGAACATTGTTTTATTCTCTATAAGCCGATGTTAAAGAAACGAAACAAACAAAAATTAAGAGTCCTTAAACAACTGCCATAGAGTATATAGAATTACCTATTTAATAATTGTTTTGAAAAAAACACAGTTCTCATTTAGATGTTTCAAGAAATATATAGAAAACACTCTATATACTAGTATTTCGGCTTGTTAGGCCTTTCTCAATAGGGTAAATGTCTATTACTAAATATTTCCAAGCGCATTTTAGTTATTTATCAATTTACCTATCACGATTGACCCTTACCATCTGGCAAAGGCCGAGGTTTTAGTACCTTTTCTATGAGGGGCGAAAATGTAAAATCTATCTGATCATTCGTAGTACAAGGATTTCTAATTAAAGATTTTTTAATTTCTAATTGCTCTAACAGATCTTAAGCGCTTTCCTTTCTTTTCCCGATCCAGTACCTTTACATTTTCCATATCTATAAAATGATTGTTTTCTATACAATGCGTCGATAATAATGAATTTTTGACGTTATTTAGTATGGATTTTTTATGTTCTTTTACTCTAGTTTCAATACTTCTACCGGTTTGGCCCACATACACGGTGTTTTTTTTAAACAATTATTTTCTCGATGTTTCATAAAGAACCATCCGCTTCCAGTATCCACTTTATTAGAATTATTTATAGATAAAATTCACAAACGATGTGTCAAAAACAAACTGCTATTAAATATTACATATGACTGAAGACATATGACCGAAAGAACCATACCCTGGAATTCAATTATAAATCAAATGATTCAGTTTTCAGTCGCGGTGATAAATTCGGTGTTTGGGACACTTGGGAGTTTTTATATTTTTCTTAGATACACCTTTTGCTGTTATGAGCAACTTTTTATTTTTCTTGACGTATTAAGTGTTAAGTATGTACTGATTTAAAACATTTTAAAATATGTTCCTTATATAGTAGATACTCTTGCTATTTAAAGAATAAAAATAGGTCCCTTTACATAGGATTACGAGCTATCCATACAAAGAAAAATATATTTTTTTTAGCCAATATATTAATAGCGATGAACATAATATTGGTTTGATTTACAGACCAAAGTCTAAATAGTATCCTGAAAGATTTGTGTAAATCCCCTCCCAAGACTATACATTGTCAGTTAATCAGGTAATTTGTAATAAAAGTGTCGCGGTCGTAAAACTATTTGTTATAGATTACTAATAGTTTAAAATAATGTATACCTATATCATTGTATACCTTATATGCAATGCAGTTTTAAAATGGTAAACGATTTGATTTAAATGCGTCACGCATATACAACATTTTCGTTAATCATTATCAATAGTTATTTTACACTTGCCTAGGTACATAATGTTAATGAAAATCCAAGATTTCATTGAGAAAAAGACTAGGAGGAAAAGAAGAAAGAATAGAAAATAATATTGTTACACAAAATCAAAAACTACTGAAAGTAGACTTTTAAACCATACCTAATAATGTTTATAAGGTACATAAATATTATTTAAATAAATCCTGTTAAGTAATCTTCCAGAGCATTTTCTTTCTTTAATTTTCGGCAAAATATTTGTTTTAAAAAATTTATCTGCGATACGAAAAGCCAGAGAGAATAGAATTAGATAGAATAGATTAAAAAACGTAAAACATATGAGAGTTACATCGTTTGTAACTTTCCAAAGAACATGCTTTTCTATTACAGACTCTACTGCGAAGTGTAGTGATGATGTTTGTAATGAAGTTTGATGTTAATTTCAGTTTAGTTCAAGTTTTAAGAGCAGATCTCTTACGGCCGTTTTTAACTTTACTACGTCAAAACAATTAATAGAATGATTTTATGTCGAGTTTTATGTAATGTACCTACATCCTCCAGCGCATTATAGCAATATCAAATTATTTATTAAAAAAACTTTAATACCAAATGAGATTTTGGATTCTATATCTAAATAATAAGTTAGACATTTACATAGCTGATTATCTATACATAGCCAGCATCATATATATAGTTATTTGCAATCAAAATTACATTACCTACTAACACTTAAAAAGTAGCAATGGCGTTTGATATGTAAAGTAATATTTTTTCTGAGTATATTTACCTAGTTTATTACAAAAATATTTTATAAATCGTACAACTCTGGATGCAAACTAAAAAGATTTTGCATTTTGAGACTAAAAACAATTTTGCATAAAAATGTCAAAAATTGAAAATAATGGTAACAAAATATTAAAAATATCAGGCTGAACATAAATAAGAAAAAATTATATGAATCCATTTAATACACATTTTTTAAATCAGATCCGATATAACCGGAAGTGATTGATATATATTGATATTATATGACTTACGGCTTATATAATGATTTAATGTTTCTTTTTGTCAAAATTTATATTCTGTTCTACAATCTGTTTATAGATCCCTAAATCATTGAAAATGATTCAGTAGGTTTACTTATTTTTTGACAGCCTCAATACAAAAAGTAAAACAGGTGTATTTATATGTGTAGAACAACTAAGTACTTGAATAACTATTGTTTATTTTTAAATATTTTGAATAACAGCCAAGACAGTGTTGGCAACTACATCACAAACATAAACTGGATACATTTGTGTACGAGTATGTTCTGTGCTCGATACTATTACCACTGAAACATTATTAAGGCAAGGCTGTATGTCAATTCATGAGTGAATTCATGAATTCACTGAGTGAAGAAGCCCAATGCATGCATTTCAGATCTCTTGAATATGTCTATTACTTCAATTTCTACCCCTCTGATTTAAATAATAAACAAAAATAGTTATACTGCATTTTTATGAATTAATAGGAAAGTTATCCGATGTCTAAACTGTTTAAACAGACTTTTATGATGTCATGCGAAATGAAAAATAGTGTCCCCAGACAATAGTCTTATTTTAATTGCAAATGTATAAAACCGTTGCATGATAAAAGCATTTAAAAGGAATGATTTATAGCTCTCTGATGACATACGTTATTTTTAAGGACCGATTTTGGGAGAACACCCAAAAATTTAAATAGTGCTTTACGCCTTTACCTTTTTTTACGGTATTTCAATATTTCTATTATGTGCGCATTTGATATAAACATATTTTAATCTTTTTTGACCTTTCCTAATCCTTTAATCCTTAATAGACTAACTATAGTCACGCTACTTTGTGACACCCTCGAAGGTAAATTAATTAGTATTTTCAATGGGTGATAAATCAGAGACTTAAAGGACAGTAAATGCTTTAATTTTACTCAATAACATATTTTACTCAATTAATGATCGTTGAAAGTAACGTACTTCCTGACATATTTCTGTATATTTATCTTAAACTTAATATTAATCTAGACAGGTGTTTTCAGTCATCCTGAAAACTGATCTCTTACCACTTGTCAAGCAATGACAAAGCTGTATTATTTTCCATATAGAATACAAGGAAACATATACTATTAGGATATATACATCATAGAAACTACGACAAAAATAAAGTTAGATAACAGGGAAGATGAGATTCTTCAATTTACTCAATTTCATGAATATATACGAGAATAAACGATGTATATAATTTGAATTCACAATATTTTTATTACAGGAAGGCTAGAGCTTTGAAGCAGATACAGAAGCTTATGAAATATCTAAAATCTTTCTGTTATAATTTTCCTTACATAAATTGAAAAATAATACAGAATTTTTTTATAGTATATCTTTAATATTATTTATTGACATGTTTAACTGTTTATATCTTTCTTTATATAGGAAATATATAAATAATACAGCATATTTAGTACATATTTTATGTATATACCTATAAAGGTCTATATGATGTTCCGTGACATAAATGAAATAATAATACGGTTGAAATATATTTTTTTTAATTTCCTTTGAATCGTGCATTTTAGCATCTACTCAATGAAATACAGCAATGCATATGTAGTCAAAATTCAGTATTTTCCTTTCAATTAAGTTGCTTAATAATTATGTTACAGCTTCATTCAGTTATAATTTCCATTCCTTTTTTTAATTTCTCATTGCATCATTACTATTTTGTAATATGATCGATGCTTTACGATGCGTAAACTACGACGGGTAAACTAAACGATCATTATATTATATTCTGGCATTATACTGGCATTCTATTCCAACACAGCATAAACGAACTACCTATTCTGCTTAGGAAGGGTTCTCAAACCCTTGCAAATCTTGAATAAATCCCGGCTTATTTAGTATCCTTTTTAAACCGTGTTCTGTTTGAATCTAAAGCAGTATTAATTAGCTTTTACTACAGCGTTCGAGGATTTTGATTCATATAAAATGATTAACATACAAAGTTCAACTAGAAACTACTCGCAGTTCTAAGAGAAAACCTACCACCTAATTAAATATGATGATAATAATAGTAATACTGTAAAATAAAGTGGATACTCGAAGCGGATGGTTCTTTATGAAACATCGTGAAAATAATTGTTTTGAAAAAAACATTGATCTCATTTAGATGTTCCAAGAAATATATAGAAAACACTCTATATATTAGTATTTCGGCTTATTAGGCCTTTTTCAATAGAGTAAATGTCTATTACTAAATGTTTCCAAGCGCGTTTTCGTTATTTATTTGTTTACGAGCCCAATGGTTACTACCCAATCGGGAGTAAAAAACACGGAAAGATATAATCACTCTATCACTAGTAATTAGTTATCAATAACCACTGTCGCTCTTCATTCATATTAAGTTTTAGAATTGTTCTTTAATACATACATCAAATCAAATAAGTCATAAAGTGGGTACTTACTGGAAGCAAGTAGTTCTTTATGAAACATCGTGAAAATAATTGTTTAGAAAAAACACAGTTCTCATTTAGATGTTTTAAGAAATATATAGAAAACACTCTGTATACTAGTATCTCGGCTTATTAGGCCTTTCTCAATACAGTAAATGTCAATTACAGTAATAATAATAATAATAATATTAAATGTCTTTATTTTTGATTGTTTAACATACAATTTGGATAGAGTTACATAAGAAGGTGGCGATATCCAACAAAGTTGCTCATATATAACCACCTTGATTACAATATATAGGAATTAAATAATATTCACATAAAATTTGCATAAAAAACCGGTCAGAAAAATTGATAATATGGAAAAAAAAATACTTAAAAAGTACGTGATAATAGGTAAGTTTTCTAAATCTATAATTAATTATACAATCTTAATATAAAAGAATCAAACAGAATCTCTTTTGCTTAAAGTGTATAATTTAATTTTCCTGTTAAATGTTGCTAAGTTCGGGGCGCTTCGTATGCTGTGGGGTAATGCATTGAAAACTTTGACAGAGGTGTACCTAAAAGTTCTTTGAAAAGTGCTAGTTCTATGCTTAGGTACCGTAAACCGCTGTTGATGGCGTGTGGTACGGTCATGTCTATCAGTACCTTTAACAAGTTTCTCATACAAATATTTTGGTTGCTTAGTCTCATTTATTTTATAAACTATCCGTGACATGTGCATATTAAACTTTTGCTCAAGTGTAAACCAATTCGACTCTCGAAATTTTTCAGTAACGTGATCAAACTTACGAAGACCAAAACAATATCTGATGCAAGCATTTTGAATTTTCTCAAGACTATATTTATCTTTATGTAAAAGAGCAGGCCAGTAGACAATGTTACAATAATTTAAATGTGATAAAATTAAGGAATCTGTCACTCTCAGTTTAGTCTGTTTAGTTAAGTTGTCGTTGTGCATATATAAAACTCTTAAAAGCCCAATAGTTTTCTGTGTTAAATAAGCGACGTGACTTGAAAAACGCATATCACAATCAA